>JAOPSE010000034.1:1413750-2827500 GCA_029449295.1 Zea luxurians
GAATCCATATTAGAGTAGAAAGTGCGAGGCTACAATATGAAAGAAGACAAGCGAACTGGAGAGTGGGAGGTGTGAATAAACGAAACACCCCCTCTATTTATAAGTCGGATTCAAGATTTTTTTACTTTTAGTTTTTTTTTAAAAAAAACTTTAAATAGTCAAAACAACATGAACCAATCAAAAGACGATACATAGCAGCAGTTGGTTGATATTGGCTGATATGAATTGATACCGACAAGTTCTTCAATGCGGCCATTAGTACTGACTGGTCTGACTTTAACACCATGGGTATCAAGGGACCAACTCATTGATATATGTATAGATCATTGGTAAAACTGAAAGGCGTTAGAATTTGATCAGTCGGTAAAAAACCGCTAGCTAAACCACATTATCTGTACCGAGCAACTGTAACCAACGTCAACCCCCACCACCTCGCCGACTTAGGCTAGCTCCAACGCTCCCCTACCCCATGTTCAAGTCACATATGTGGGGAGAAAGAGCTCCAACGACTTCCCCACGCCACACCCCATATATAGGGTAAATTCTAATCTCTCTCATTCTTTAATTACTTCATTTCTTTGAAATATTAATCCTTTTTAAGCATCGTAACTTGAAAACAATATGTGTTATGCTAGTACAAACAGATTATGATTTTTTAAAACTTTTTTAAATAACTGAATTATAGTTTATAGTGGAGCTAGATAGGATGAATGAGACGTATTATATATAGAGGAAGTATCTTTCAAGGTGATACAGTAAAATATAATGAAAATTGCAGATAGTAAAAGAAATACGGTGGAATGGTTCATTACGACCGACTTTCTCCGCACTCCATACTGTCATGATTACAGCCTTTGACGCCAACGGCAGCTTTGGCCGGTGATCTTCCGTGGCCACGGTGGTTGGTTCCAGTGGATTGGTCAGCGGGGGATCGAGAGAGGAAAACGCCACGACCACGACGGAAATATCTGGTGCTCGCCGGGGCTCTACGTGAAGGCCTCTGACTAGGGATGGCAGTGGGTAAGGTACCCAGTGGGCACACGAAGCCATATCCATACCCACTCGGAAAAAATTGACCCATACTCATACCCACTACCCATCATGGATACAAAATTACGCCATACCCATACCCACCATGGGTAGCAGGTACCCATCGGGTACCCATACCCATTAACATTACGATAGACATGATCATTTGAATCGCAAAAACAAGTACCAGCATAACAAATGTATCGAACCCAACATAATTTTATCACAGGTTCAACAATATTCAACATTACATGGCAACATCATGCCTTTAAATCACACAAAACATATATTAGCGGGTTCCGTCTAGCGGAGTGGCGGTGGTGGATGGGAGGATGGCTTGGACGCCTAGAATCTGGATGGTCCATCTGGCGGCTGGCCTGGTGCCTGGTGCATGGTGCCCTGGTGGCCGCGTTAGGGTCTTAGGGTTAGCAAATAGCGAGAGCAAATTCATTTTATATGAGACATAAATCCGGACCCAAGTGTCATATATTAGCGGGTTCCCCATCGGGTAGCGGGTATGGGGCAACAGAGAACATACCGACGCCCACCGTACCCGATGGGCATAACAAATAACCCAATAAAATACTCATGGGTATCAAAATCCGCCATACCCGTGCTCTAATAGGATTTTTACCCATTGGGTTTCGGGTTTCGGGTTTCGGGTACCCCCATCCCTACCTCTGACTCCGGCCATGCTTGGGGCATGTGTGGAGGAGCCGCATCAATTGGGTCCTAATGCTGAAGTGGTCCTTGAACCAAAGTTCTACGTTGTTTTTGTGCGGATCTAGGAGTAGTATGTTTGTCTTCTTTTGTACTCCTATCTCCATGATTTGACACCGAAATGGACGTACATGCACTCGTGTCATGCATCGAATTGACTTCGCCGCTAGCTGTCCGTCGACCACGCGTCTCAGACCGTCAGTCGGGTGCGCGCTGATTGTGTGACGTGTGTTGTGTGAAATTCAACGTAGAAAGCGAGTCCTACCTACCTACCTACCTACCACACGCTGGCTCTGGAGTCAACCTTCAGGATATATTATTTGCCAGAAAGACGTCAACGAGATAAGCGTGCAATCTCGTCATCAATCATGCATCGACCGTTCCTGTTTTGTTAGGCTATCTCCGGTAGTTTAGTCATTCAAATTCTCATATTTAAACTCCACTCTCCGAACAGTACAGTTTACGCTACAAAATAATGCAAAACAATGTTTTGAGTGACCATATAGGTGAACAACTGCAGACAACCTTAAAGCATGCGGATTTCATTTGTATTGCGTTCTTTTTTTTAAAATCATGTTCACATTTTTAGTGAAATTATTATCATGTTTAGACTCCAGGGTTTGACATTGTGACTATAGCATCAACACTATAAATCATGGCGCTCAAGTATTATATTATAAATATAAATAGTATGGACGCCACTGTATTTATGACGTGACATCGAGTGACACTGAGGTCAGTGTTAAGATCCCTAACACCAAACACCAGTTTAAACAGCCTTAGGGTCTGTTTGGTTGGGCTGTGGCTGTGAAAAAAGTTGCTGTGGAAAAAGCTGCTGTAGGCTGTAAGCTGTTAAAAAGCTAAAAACCGTTTGGTTAAAACCACTAAAAGTCGTTAAAAATTCTTCGATATATGTTTTAACAGTTCCATCCGAAAAGCCACTAAAAGCAGGTCCAGGGGTGCTTTCAGATTTGCACTACGAGAAAGTCGGCTTTTAGAAAAAGATGCTTCTTAGATCCAGCCTTTTGGTTGACTTTTGGCTTTTAGGGGGACAAAAGCCAAAGCCAAAAGTCAAACCAAACACACCCTTAGCCAGTTCATGGACGAGGAGGGCCTCATTTATTTCACATCTCTCCCTCTCTCAAACTTTTCAAGCTTCTCCAATATGCTGAATCAACCTTAGAAGCTTGGATTAATTTGATCTGTGGATTTTTTTCAACAAGGTATCATTTCTCACCTCTTCAATTTATACACATTGATTTAGTCTATGTTAGTTATATTTTATAACCTAGTTTTCTAGGTATATATGGGCAAATCAATTTTGATCTTTGTGTATAAGCCAAGTTGTTTACGTAGATCGATTATGTTTACAAATAGGTGCTTAGTTCCTGTCCTTGATTTGTACGCGTATGTGTTTGTACACGTGTTTTATGACTGTGTTATAATGTTGGTTATTATGTTTAGATTTAATGTAGGTTAAATTTGTTTGTTCACTGTAGATTTTATTTTGTTATTTATAATGTTTAGAGTTTGCATTTAGTTAGTTATTTGGTATATATGTTATATGTCTACAATAGTTTAAAATGCTTATATTATGGTATAAGGCAAAATGACTCATTTTCTTAACCCTTTGGTTTGGTATAGATACATGACATGTAGCCGAGTAGAAATGACCAAAATAGGGTTGTCGAAAGATTTATACTCGGGCAGGTCTTGCAAGGATGCACTTGGCTCTCTTGAGCTACCCATGCCTAACTATGACTATGGCAAGCCATACCACATGTTTTAATTGAGGCATCTAGATATATGTGCCCATTGCTTCAATGTATGTGGTTGTTTTAATGTAAGTAATTATTAATAAATATTTTATTTCATTATACTTGATATATGCTATTAAATTACTGATAAGTTAGTGGCATCAAGTTGTTTATAATGATGAGAGGTGTTTTTTTTATTTTAGTGAATCGATGGTCCTAACAACTTTGACCTAAATTACCTCCTTTTCAACCACCGGTGGAGTGGGAATGGCCACACAAATACTTCCAACGGTGGGTTGCACCTTTGCCCAACCCTCGACCAATGATGGACAAGGATACTATCAAAGCGACCAATGAACGACTTGAGAACCCTCTTTTATGATTGTTGAGACATAGCTATCCTTGCACCTAGGGGTTTGTTTGAGTTTAACTGTGGTAACAAGAATGACGTAACTACATCTTTGTACTATGAAAATTTGTCACTGAAGTTCACTGTGGCTAATTCCTTTGGAGTTTAGAATAGACCATTGGTGCATCCATAGGTTGATTATGATGAGGTTGGTTATACCCACTTAGAAAACATCAAATTTAACATACTACATATAATGACTTTTTCAACAGACCACTAAAAATGCGCCTTGGAGGATTTTGATTCATATGTGATTTGAGGATACAATCAGGCAAAAGCAACTAATGCAACAAAAGTTAATGTGTGAATCCTAGCTTTGTTGCATGAGATGGCGTGGTATAAATACTTCTCAACTGACCAACTAGTTATTGCCCCTCCACTCACAAAAAATGGACCATCATATTCTTCTAATGCCCATTTGAAGTGAGCACCAGATCAATCTAATGTCTCTCCAATAGCTAGTTCACAACTAGTTGTCACTGTATGGTGGTAGTAACTTATATTCTATTGTCTAGCACTAGATCAGTCTAATGCGCCAAAAGCACCCTCTTTGGAATCTCTTTGCATTGCATCAGAGCAACCTACATCTATACTCTGATGGAACAATTAGATCAATCTGATGTCTCGGTCTTCTTTGTTTTTTTAGCAAACCATAGCTAAAACATCCCTAAAACTTATAGTCTGATGGTTCGTAGACCATCAGAACAATACAATGAAGCTACTAAACCCTAGCTTAAAAACACAAAGCATATAATCTAGTGGTCCTCTGACCGCACCATCAAAACAATCCAATGGTGTTAGAAACCCTCTGTTCACTTCTAATTTGTAATACTCAAAATTGTATAAAAGGATTATATAGTGAAATCCTTATCTTATGTGCCATATTTGCATCATAAAAAGAGCATACATGAAAGTTGGAAATGAATTAAAACAAATGATAAAAAGAAAATGCATCTTGATGGAGTTTTATATGTTTTTGCATTAAATAAAAATAATAAGGATAGTAACAATGAGATAATAAATCTAAATGTTGAATTAAACCCTAAGTGGAAATTAGGGTTTGAAGATAAGGAAAAGAGAAGGGATATGAAAATATAAATAAAATGTATAAATAAATACCTTCAGGCTTAGTATTTTTAATTGCAAAAATAGAGTTTATAAATGAAGATCCACAAAAGTTTGAATTAAACTTGAATTCAAATTGGGTTTGAAAATGAAGAAAATAGAAAGGAAAAATGAAAAAGAAAAAGAATAAGAGCTTACCTGGGCCGGCTTCTTCATTTCTGGCCCCCTCCCGCTTTCACAGCGCGCGGCCCAACTACGGATCCCCTGCGCGCGCTGTCCCTGACTCTGCGGGCCCCGCGCACCAGACCTCGTCGCGCTCGCGTGCTCGCATCTTGGGCCACTGGTGGGTGGGACCCACTGGTCAATCTCCCCAACCGATGTCCATGTGCCTACAGACGCTGAGTCGATGGCCCCACACGTCATAACCATGAGGCCGAGTCGTCGTCGTCTTCTCCCCATTGCCGCGCGCGGAACCGAAAATCCCGGGGTCGCCGCCGACCTTCGCACGCGCCCCATCCTTACTCGTGCGGGACCTGTTAGTCAGCTTCATCTCCCCGTCCCTATTTCCTGTCCGCTTCGTGCGTTGGTTGTTGAACACAACGAGCTCCATTGCTCGGTCATGGCATGCCGCGATTGTCGCGCCGCCGCAACAAAATCCTGGTTGCGAGAAGACCGCAGAGGATTCCGCCTGCACCGGGCTATAAGTGCGACTCCTCTGGCCTCTTGCGCCCCCATAGGACTTAGATAGGGCGCCGTCGCTAACCAATTTCCGAGTGTGAGGGGGGTCGGGCCGCCGGAGTTGCCCCGCGTCCTCATCTTCACTGGGGCCTTGGAATCGGACCGGGAAAGGATTGATCGAAGTCGCCTGCGTGTCTGGAAACTGTACGTGGTCTTTCCGGGAGCGATTGAGGGCCAACAACGTCGGATGCGCTCGCCGTAGCTCAAGCGCCACCGCGGATCCGCCCTCCTCCGTGGGTAGTCGTCTCTGCGCCATAATCCGGAGTAAGAATCCTCTTCTAGCTTTCCCTTGTTCGCTGCCTTAGGTAGCAGTGCTCGGATCGTAGTTTGGGCGCGCTAGGGCGTGGTCCGTATTCGGTAGCCATGGCGCCGCCGCATGGTTAGGTGCGCCGCCGCGGGGGTCCGGCGAGGAAAGGAGAAGCTCGTGCGTCATTGATCTGGCAATGTACGGTCCAGATTAGAGCTGGCCGATACCCTTTCATCCGTTGATTGTCGGCCGTTGATCTTTGCGTGTACGGGCGAGATTAGAAGTAGGGTAGCGATTCACCGAGATAATTCCCAGCCGTCCGATTGTGGATGGACGTTCGTAATGGGATCGCGTAGTTTTGAATTCGTGGCCGTTAGATCTGGATCTAAAGGTTTAGATGGCGTACCGGTTCACTGCGCGCAAGATCTAATCTGGTGCGTTGAGTTAGATCTGACGGCCAGAAACGCTTGGTACCCCTTCGCGGGTCAATTTTTCTAAAGAGACCCTCACCTCTCTGGAAATTAACCCGCCGTCCACGTTCACTATTTACTGAGTCTAGGGAATCTTGCGCCAGGCCCCCTGCATTTTCCAGAAAATGACGCCCAGTCCAGAGAAATGATAAAACAGGGAAAATCATTTAGAAAATGGTTTTTAGCACATATTTAAATGCAGAAACTTGATTAAATTGTAGAAAATTCATGTGAGCCCCAAATCACTCCATTCCAGTTTCTAAAATTTTGTAATATTATTCTCTACCATTTAGAGTCACTGTTTTGACATGAACTCTGTTAGAAAATTAATTTATCATCTAATCCTATTATAATCACCTTAAATCTTAGGAAATTCATAACTTGAAATCTATAACTCCAAATTCAGTGATTCCAGTTCCTATGATTTCATTTTAATGTGTAGATTTTTACTGTATATTTTATTCATCTGTTTGGTGTGATGTTGATTTTGGCTATACTATGTATGTATTGTGTTGATGCGAGTAGACGAGCAAGCCACTGTGGAAACTGAGGTTCAACAAGTAGAGATAGCTGAGCAGGAGCTCATTGAAGGCAAGTTGTGCCCTTGATCACTTCTTTTACCCATTCATGTTCTTATTATTCATAATGATCTGCATAGGATAATTTTGCTGGGACCCAATAGGATGCCCTAGATTTTGACTATCTTTATACCTTGCTTCACCACTGGTTTTACTACTAAAGTTTTGGGTAGTACATGCTATTGCTTTATGTGGATTTGGGTATAGAGATATTCATCACTTATTGTTATACTATTTATTGTTATCTGTTTTATTATTCCTTGTTCATGTTAAGATCATTATGTTAATGGGAACATGGAGCGACCACCCGGGAAAACAGTGCTACCACAAGGGTTTAATGGGACGCCCTTGGCTGATTAACTAGGAAAGCTAGGGGAGGGCTACCTTACCCGAAAGGGGCAAGGGCAGTAGGGGAGTGGTCAGTGTAGGGAGGTCCCTGGTTGATTTTGCTGCGATGGCGGTCAGCCAGGAACCCTGCACTGGAGCTTCCTATAAACTGTAGCGGGTAGTCTGAAGCTAGTGGAACTTTGTAAAGGCCTCGTAGTGTTACCCTGCCTCGCCTCCTCGGTAGAGGTGTATGGGATTGGCCGTCTCTTGGCAGATGGGTAACATGACTTGTGGGTAAAGATGCGCAACCTCTGCAGAGTGTAAAACTAGTATACTAGCCGTGCTCACGGTCAAGAGCGGCTCGGACCCTCACATGATTAATTTATGGAACTTAAACTTAATCTGTCATTTCATTGCATTTGGGATTATTTTATTATTACTTTTACTTATTATTACTATGGTTTGGTATTTACTTACACTTAGTAATTGCTAATAAAATTTTGACTAACTTATAAAAGCAACGCTCAGCTTCAGCCTTTATTTCATTGATCAGCCTTACACATCATGAACTCCCACCTTTGGTGAGTTCATGCCACATTATTCCCCACGACTTGTTGAGCTATGAACGTATGTGAGCTCACTCTTGCTGTCTCACACCCCCCCACAGGAGAAGAGCAGGTGGTTCAGGAGGAGCCTCAAAGCGAGGAGTATGATCTGATCTAGGTGGCGTTTCTCAGTCGACATTGGCGCCGACGATCCTTAGTTCGTTTTATGGTTATACTTTTATTTTGTAATAAGTCTTCCGCTATGAAATAATTACTCTGATGTTTTATGACATTTATCTCTATACACTCTGTTATTATATATGTTGTCTTCTTGGCGCATGTATGAGATGCACCCGGCTTTGTCCTTTAAAACCGGGTGTTACAGAAGTGGTATCAGAGGAAATGTTGACTGTAGGACGAAACCTAGATAGAAATGGACAAAACCCTTCCCTACTTACCTTCTTCTGATTCATTCTATACTTACCTTACTCTGATTCTCTTTATACTTATCTTGATCCTGTCTCACCTTCTACTGTTCTACTCTGATTATTCATATCTTTTCTACTTCAAGACAAGATGGATTTCACACTTTGGAATCCTACAACTTTGACATTTTTAAGAGATAAGGAACCTAAGACAAAATTAAAACTATTTTCTCTATTAAAAAAATGTTGTTTGATTGTGCTGATGCTAAATGCCTGATTTGCTTCTTTGATTGATTGAATTATTATAGATGGACATCTTAGCATGTACCAACATAAGGTATTGAATTAGCTATAGTAGGTGGAATATTAATCTGCTTAGCTAATAAATCCCCCAAAATAACTTGATTTGTAAGTACCTGCCTTGGCTACTATTCTCTTACCATATGTATCTAACTCAGATGGTCAATACCAGGAAAGGAAAGATTATCACGCAACAGCAAACAGAAATGAATCCTCCAAATCCTCCACCTGTTGAAACCGATCAAGTGATTGCAACCCAAAGGCTGGTAATACAACAATTGACAGACATGGTGACCGAAATGCAAAACCAGATAAGACAAGAACGCGAGGAAATACGTCAGGCCCGTCTGGAGATACATCAAGAAATAAGGCAATCACGGTTGGAGAGACAACGACAACAGCAACCACCATCTTCACCACCACCAGCTCCACCAAGCTACATAAACATATATATAAATTACTACTATTTGTAGGATCTACATGTTCCTTTAGTTAGTATTCGGTATGATACTATTTTAGGAGGAATAAAAAGGTCTATTTGACCCCATGTGTTGCTAATAAAATTATGCGTCATGCTGAGATTCTGGTTTGTGCATATGTGTTGGACAATATGAGAAAGCTCATGAGAGTAATTACACCTAAAGGGCCTGTTGAGGCGAACCAAATGACACGTAGATTGACATTGACCATTATGGATAGAGAATTTGGAGCTACTGCTATAACATTAGAGTCAAGCAGTATAGATCTGATCCTTGGTATGTCATGGCTGAGAAAGGCAAAGGCCGTTATAGCATGTGGTAAAGGTACCGTAGAACTCACTACCACTAAAGGAGAAAGATTTCAAGTTAATATTGCAGTAACCTCCTCATCCATGTGTGCAATGTTCTTTATGCCTGAGGAGTTTGTTGGTGACAACATCCGGGTGGTTAGAGATTTTCTGGATGTCTTTCCAGAGGAGTTACCAGGGATGCCACCAGATATGGAAGTTGAGTGGTCATTGATCTCTTATCTGGGACCGCTCCTATTTCTAAACGACCATACAAGATGTCCACAGAAGAACTAAAGGAACTTAAGAAGCAATTAACAGGGTTACAAGAGGCTAGGTACATTTGTTTGGATTCTTCACCTTGTGGAGCGCCAGTTCTATTTGTATAGAAGAAAGATGGATCGCCGGGGATGTGCGTGGATTGTAGGATCCTTAACGATGTCACTGCGAAGAACAAGTATCTGTTACCTCGTATTGAGGATTTATTTAATCGGATGAGAGGTGCAAGGGTATTCTCAAAGATTGATCTCCGATCGGGTTACCATCAAATGAAGATTAGGCTATCGGATATTCCAAAGACGGATTTCTTGACTCGATAAGGATTATATGAGTTCACGGTTATGTCATTTGGATTAACTAATGCACCAGCTTATTTCATGGATTTGATGAATAAGGTGTTTATGGAGTATTTGGACAGATTCGTCGTAGTATTTATCGACGATATTATTATCTATTCTAAGAGTGAAAGTGATCATGAGGAACACCTGATATTGGTGCTACAGAAGCGACGAGATAATCAACTCTACGCCAAGTATAGCAAATGCGAGTTTTGGATTGGCGAGGTGCCATTTCTTAGACATATCATTTCTAATGGAGGGATTTCAGTGGATCCTGCTAAAGTCAAGGAGATAGTGGTGTGGAGCATACCCCCTACAGTTACAGAGATACAGAGTTTCTTGGGACTTGCAGGATATTATTGGAGATTTATTAAAGGATTTTCTAAGATTGCTAAGCCCATGACCTCGCTTCTGGAGAAAGACAGAGAATTTAAGTGGGACGAGAAGTGCCAAGATAGCTTTCAGCAATTGAAGAAGAGATTGATGTCACCACCAGTGTTGGTTATGCCAGACTTACAGAAAGGATTTGATTTCTATTGTGGTGCATGTGGCCAAGGCTTAGGATGTGTGCTCATGCAAGAAGGACATGTGATCGACTACGCGTCTCGACAGTTGCGGAAACAAGAGTTGAACTACCCCACTCATGACTTAGAACTGGCAGCTGTTGTGCATGCGCTTAAGATTTGGAGACATTACATTATGGGAACCAAGTGTCAAGTATACATGGATCATAAGAATTTGAAGTATATATTCACTCAGAAGGATCTCAACCTTAGGCAACGTCGTTGGTTGGAGCTTATTAAGGATTTTGATTTGGAGATTCACTATCACCCGGGCAAGGCAAATTTGGTTGCGGATGCCTTGAGTCGGAAGGAGCAGGTTCACTCCGCTTTCGTTGTCCAGCTACCTGATGAATTAGCAAAAGATTTTGAGAAGCTCAACCTGGGAATTGTTACTCACACTGAAGGGGTTACCATCGAATTGGAACCCACCTTGGAGCAAGAAATTCGTAAAAGGACAGATTGGTGATGCTAATACAAGAGATTAAGGATCTGATTACTGAAGGTAGAGGTCCAGAATTCACGGAAGATGAGCAAGGCACAATATGGTTCAAGGATCGGATATGAGTTCCGGAGATTGAAAGCCTTCGTGTGACTATTTTAAAGGAGGCCTATGACTTGGATTATTCTATTCATCCTGGTAGTACGAAGATGTATCAGGATTTGAAGCAGAAATACTGGTGGTATGGATTAAAGAGAGTTGTGGCTGCACATGTGGCTATGTGTGATGTGTGTCAAAGAGTTAAGGCTAAACACGAGAGACCAGCTGGGCTATTACACCCACCAAAGATACCCAAGTGGAAGTGGGAAGAGATTGGTATGGACTTCTTTACTGGATTGCCTCGCACCTCAAGAGGATGTGATTCTGTATGAGTTGTTGTGGATAGACTAATCCAAAGTGGCTCATTTCATTCCGGTCAAGACTACTTATAAGGGATCACCATTGGCTAAGTTATACATGTCTCGGATTGAGTCTCTACACGGTGTACCGAAGTGGATCATTTTGGATAGAGGATCACAGTTTACCCCCAGATTTTGGAAAAGTTTTCATGAGAATACATATGCGAAGTTGAATTTTAGTTCAGCCTACCTCAGACTGATGGACAGACTAAAAGGACTAATCAAGTATTGGAGGACATGTTGAGAGCTTGTGCCCTTCAGCATGGTAGTAGTTGGGACAAGAATCTACCTTATGCTAAGTTCTCATATAGTAATAGTTACCAGGCCAGTCTGAAGATGTCACCGTTCAAGGCTCTATATGGCAGGAAATGCAGGACTCCTCTATATTGGGATAAGACTAGAAGAAGACAATCATTTGGACCTGAACCTATTCAAGAGGCAGAAGAACAAGTCCGTATCATTCGAGATAATCTGAGGGTAGCTCAGACTAGACCAAAGAGCTATGCTGATAATAGAAGAAGACCACTTGAGTTTGAGGAAAGAAATCATGCGTACCTCAAGGTGTCACCACTTCGTGGAAAGAGGAGATTTAAAGTCAAGGGCAAATTGTCTCCCTCGCTTTATTGGACCATTTAGAGTTTTTAGGCGAGTTGGATAGATAGCCTATCAACCCGAGCTACCTGATAATCTATCTGATGTGCATAATGTATTCCATGGGTCTCAACTTAGGAAGGGTCTCCGTGTCCCTAAGGAATAATTACCAATGGAGAAGCTCAGTGTTCAGAAAGATTTGGCTTATACGGAATATCCTAATAAGAGTATTGACACTTTGACTCGAGTTACAGGAATAAAGTGATAAAAATGTGCAAAGTGCAATCGAGTTACCATGGAGAAGGTGAAGCTACTTGGGAAAGAGAAAAAGAGCTTCGTATAGATTTTCCCCATCTTTTTCCTAGTCCTTCCTAAATCTCGAGGGCGAGATTATTTTTAAGGGGGGTAGGATTTGTAATACTCAAAATTGTATAAAAGGATTATATAGTGAAATCCTTATCTTATGTGCCATATTTGCATCATAAAAAGAGCATACATGAAAGTTGGAAATGAATTAAAACAAATGATAAAAAGAAAATGCATCTTGATGGAGTTTTATATGTTTTTGCATTAAATAAAAATAATAAGGATAGTAACAATGAGATAATAAATCTAAATGTTGAATTAAACCCTAAGTGGAAATTAGGGTTTGAAGATAAGGAAAAGAGAAGGGATATGAAAATATAAATAAAATGTATAAATAAATACCTTCAGGCTTAGTATTTTTAATTGCAAAAATAGAGTTTATAAATGAAGATCCACAAAAGTTTGAATTAAACTTGAATTCAAATTGGGTTTGAAAATGAAGAAAATAGAAAGGAAAAATGAAAAAGAATAAGAGCTTACCTGGGCCGGCTTCTTCATTTCTGGCCCCCTCCCGCTTTCACAGCGCGCGGCCCAACTACGGATCCCCTGCGCGCGCTGTCCCTGACTCTGCGGGCCCCGCGCACCAGACCTCGTCGCGCTCGCGTGCTCGCATCTTGGGCCACTGGTGGGTGGGACCCACTGGTCAATCTCCCCAGCCGATGTCCATGTGCCTACAGACGCTGAGTCGATGGCCCCACACGTCATAACCATGAGGCCGAGTCGTCGTCGTCTTCTCCCCATTGCCGCGCGCGGAACCGAAAATCCCGGGGTCGCCGCCGACCTTCGCACGCGCCCCATCCTTACTCGTGCGGGACCTGTTAGTCAGCTTCATCTCCCCGTCCCTATTTCCTGTCCGCTTCTTGCGTTGGTTGTTGAACACAACGAGCTCCATTGCTCGGTCATGGCATGCCGCGATTGTCGCGCCGCCGCAACAAAATCCTGGTTGCGAGAAGACCGCAGAGGATTCCTCCTGCACCGGGCTATAAGTGCGACTCCTCTGGCCTCTTGCGCCCCCATAGGACTTAGATAGGGCGCCGTCGCTAACCAATTTCCGAGTGTGAGGGGGGTCGGGCCGCCGGAGTTGCCCCGCGTCCTCATCTTCACTGGGGCCTTGGAATCGGACCGGGAAAGGATTGATCGAAGTCGCCTGCGCGTCTGGAAACTGTACGTGGTCTTTCCGGGAGCGATTGAGGGCCAACAACGTCGGATGCGCTCGCCGTAGCTCAAGCGCCACCGCGGATCCGCCCTCCTCCGTGGGTAGTCGTCTCTGCGCCATAATCCGGAGTAAGAATCCTCTTCTAGCTTTCCCTTGTTCGCTGCCTTAGGTAGCAGTGCTCGGATCGTAGTTTGGGCGCGCTAGGGCGTGGTCCGTATTCGGTAGCCATGGCGCCGCCGCATGGTTAGGTGCGCCGCCGCGGGGGTCCGGCGAGGAAAGGAGAAGCTCGTGCGTCATTGATCTGGCAATGTACGGTCCAGATTAGAGCTGGCCGATACCCTTTCATCCGTTGATTGTCGGTCGTTGATCTTTGCGTGTACGGGCGAGATTAGAAGTAGGGTAGCGATTCACCGAGATAATTCCCAGCCGTCCGATTGTGGATGGACGTTCGTAATGGGATCGCGTAGTTTTGAATTCGTGGCCGTTAGATCTGGATCTAAAGGTTTAGATGGCGTACCGGTTCACTGCGCGCAAGATCTAATCACTACACGACGGTTGATCTTTAGCGACCCTTATTAGGGACCGACGGTTGGTCGCTAAAAGTTATGGACCGACGGTTGGTCACTAAATGCGTTTATAGCGACGGTCTGTGGGTCGCTAAAAGTCTAGAAATTTAACGACTTATGGTCGGTCGCTATAGAGGTAAGTGTGTGACTGATGGTGGGTCGCTATAGGGGTACGTGATTTTTGTGTTTCTTATTTACTCACCAAAGCCCATCTAAAGGCCTACTAAACAAACGAAACCCTATTCCACGCACCAAACCACAAGCGCATCCGCCGTCACTTCTGCCCCATCACTGCAACACTTATGGCATTCTATGACGAGTAGTCAATGACAGTAAATAATTCGTCGTTAGATTGCCTTGTTTATGACGATTTTTAGAAGATGAGGACGAAAATTTACCGTCTGTGGTCTGTTTGGTTGGGCGCGTCCATGGGTGCATGCCCCATCAGATACAAAAACAGAATGAATCACGTGTTTGGTTGACTGAATTTGTGTTTGGGCCAGGTCACGCTTGTGCAAATTCACGGCCTCGTCCAGGCCCGCCAGATACGGCCGATTTGTGCGTTCCTGGAGAGCCAGGATGCGCTCGGCATTCGCGTCGCGCCGTCACGCGCCTAGGGTTTCCATTCGCGCAGTCACGCGCTAGGGTTCCTCTCGCCCTCCCCAGTCTCCTCTCGCCCTCGAGCTCTCCCTCTCCCGTCTCCCCTTCGTTCCTTCCTCGTGTTCTTCTCCCTCCTGTGCCGCCGCGGCCCGCTCCGCTCCCGAGCCCCGTTGCACCTCCACCCGTCGCTTCAGTCCCGTCCCCTGCCACCTTCCTCTCACCGCACTCAAGTCGTTGCGCCTCCTCCCGCCCGCCACCTCCCGCAGCCGCAGCAGGACGAGCTCATCGCCGCCGTGTACTAGGTACGTCCACTTTCTCCCGGCCCCGTTCTGACGGTTCTCGCAGTGGAGCGGGAGGAGGCGGTTCCTCTCCTCTCCTTCGACGCCGTTCACCGACCGGTGCCCGCAGTCCATGTTGACCGTTGCGTTGCTCTGCTTTGGTTTACAGAAGAACGGGAGGTCGCTGTCGGTCTCCCGCACAATCCTGATTACTGGACCTGCGCCGCGTGGTTTCGCCTCAGGTTGGCTTCCTGTCTTAGCCCGGCGCGCCTTTTCCACCTAGTTCCTCACATTCGTTTGGGGGTGTACAGTACAGGGGTAGTAGACGATGAGCATCCTTGGTTGCTCCTTCCTGCGATATCCTGCAGTAGTAGTACTATAATTCCTGCTTAGTGTTGGCCTGTCTGAGTTGTTCATCCTGTTTGCTGACTCCTATTTCCTGCTGCTGTAGGTTGGAGTGTCTCTTCTGTTTGAGCAAATTGGATGAAAGAGGATGTCTATGCTGTTTCAGATTCTTTCAGATTCACTTGTTTGAAGTCTTGTTGTCTTGTGTGGCCAAATGGGTTTATCTGCTATTTGAAGTGTTGTTTGATCAAGTGTTTGAATTGTTTCACATTCACTGTCTATGCTGTTCGAATTGTTTTAGATAGTTCTATTTGATGTTGTTTTAGATTCACTTATTCGAATTGTTTTAGATAGTTCTGTTTGATGGGACATGTTGCCGCTTGGCTTGATCTTGCGTAATTGTTAGTTTTATCATGTTGAATTTTCAGTTTTATGTATGTTCTGTAGGTAAAATAGAAATTTTCTGTTATAATGACATACATAATTTTTATGTATGTTGGAAAATTTTTATGTGTCTGATATAATTAAGTACAATAAATTCAGTGTCTTGGTACAATAAATTCAGTGTCTGATATAATAATTTAGTGTCTGATATAATTAAGTACAATAACTTAGCTGTAGATATTCACTAAAATTCACTTGCACAAACTATTATTCAAGTATAATAAATTTGGTATTGTTTGCAGATTGCTAAGTGATGGAACCTTTATCGGTTCATTCAGTTGTGGCAGCAAAATGGAGGAGCGAAAGAGACGAGACTGATTCAGAGCAACTCATTCGACAAGGTTTTTATAATCATAATCAACGGCAGGTTTTTATATATTTATTTTGGTTGACAGATCTCCCATAGAAAAAGCATTATTTTCATTCGTATGAGTATAATTGACCCAAAAGGCACTTCAAGCGGGCAGGAAAGTCTAAGGCCCTTACTTAGTACTTCCAAGTAAGTAGAGCAATCACCATCACACGGATTTATTCAAGATTTTTTTTGTTAAGCCAATTGTTCGTTTTCATGTAATTGTTGTCCACTAATATTTTATTGAATAATTTGTGTGCCGTATAAAATACTGAAACATTATACACAGTAATACCCTGAAAGGCTGGGCCAATCAATTTTGACTCTTCTTTACTTGGGCATGTATTTATTCAAAAAATTCTTGGTAGCTGCGGTCTAATTTGGACTCTATATTCATGATTTGACTACCAAATCTGTGTGAATTGGTTTCTCCACACATATAGTGACACAAAGGTGTGGAGCAAGAAAGAGGGTTATTGCCCCATTTTAGGTGGCCAATATGTTCCCTAATCAAAATGCGATCAGTATATAGCTGATGCTTACATGATGTCAGTTGCATGGCCGTACAAGAAAGTAATAGTCTATATCTTATCTTGTTTATGTTTAGATTTATATGAGCCATCAACTTAATGATGATTAACCTTGATTGCACCAGCTGAAGTTGGTGCATAAGGCTGCAACACCGTCTAGTGGAGGTAGATAAGGCATCAAAACTGTATTTGTATTTGCAGATGTAGCAACAATATACTAATTTGATGTACTTTTTTCTAGGTGTTCTGGACAAAGAAAGCTTGTACCTTAAAATAGGAGGATACAAGAAGCTAGAGTGGTTGTCTGAAGGCTTTTGAACTGCTTGAAGCATTAGTGTAGCTTTGGTGCTTTTGTGACTGATCAGCTCTGGAGCAGCTAGAGTGATGTAGTTGTGGGCTTTTGAACAATAGCTGGAGTAATATGAAACATTAGTGATGTAGTTGTGGGCTTTTGAACAATAGCTAGAGTAATATGAAACATTAGTGATGTAGTTGTGGGCTTTTGAACTGCTTCAAGCTAGAGTGATGTCGCTATGGTGCTTTTGTGACTGATCATCTCTGGAGCTTTTGTGAATGATCTAGCTAGCGATCTGTAAATGATCTAGTTGTGAATAATATTATAATTGTGATGCTTTTGTGAATATATAATTGTGGTGCTTTTGTGTTTATGTGATGGATCTATGACTGTGGTATACTGATTAATTGTGTATGTCTTTATGATTTGTGTATAAAAATCTGTGATTTGTGGTGTTTAATTAAATGTATATTATTATTAGTAACAACTGTAAAAAGGGCGACTTTCTATTGGTTGCTAAATGTATAGTATGACGACTTACGGTTGGTTGCTAAATCTATAGTACAACAACCCACGGTTGGTCGCTAAATATACAATATTAGCAACAGACGGTCGGTCGCTAAAAAGATGTCGGTCGCTAAAGCCTTTAGCGACGGCACTTACAGCGACCATCCTTATGGGTCGCTAAAAGTTTTTAGCGACCAACCGTAGGTCGCTGAAGGCCGTTTTAGCAACCAACTGTAGGTCGCTGTAAGTGAACCGTCGTGTAGTGAATCTGGTGCGTTGAGTTAGATCTGACGGCCAGAAACGCTTGGTACTCCTTCGCGGGTCAATTTTTCTAAAGAGACCCTCACCTCTCTGGAAATTAACCCGCCGTCCACGTTCACTATTTACTGAGTCTAGGGAATCTTGCGCCAGGCCCCCTGCATTTTCCAGAAAATGACGCCCAGTCCAGAGAAATGATAAAACAGGGAAAATCATTTAGAAAATGGTTTTTAGCACATATTTAAATGCAGAAACTTGATTAAATTGTAGAAAATTCATGTGAGCCCCAAATCACTCCATTCCAGTTTCTAAAATTTTGTAATATTATTCTCTACCATTTAGAGTCACTGTTTTGACATGAACTCTGTTAGAAAATTAATTTATCATCTAATCCTATTATAATCACCTTAAATCTTAGGAAATTCATAACTTGAAATCTATAACTCCAAATTCAGTGATTCCAGTTCCTATGATTTCATTTTAATGTGTAGATTTTTACTGTATATTTTATTCATCTGTTTGGTGTGATGTTGATTTTGGCTATACTATGTATGTATTGTGTTGATGCGAGTAGACGAGCAAGCCACTGTGGAAACTGAGGTTCAACAAGTAGAGATAGCTGAGCAGGAGCTCATTGAAGGCAAGTTGTGCCCTTGATCACTTCTTTTACCCATTCATGTTCTTATTATTCATAATGATCTGCATAGGATAATTTTGCTGGGACCCAATAGGATGCCCTAGATTTTGACTATCTTTATACCTTGCTTCACCACTGGTTTTACTACTAAAGTTTTGGGTAGTACATGCTATTGCTTTATGTGGATTTGGGTATAGAGATATTCATCACTTATTGTTATACTATTTATTGTTATCTGTTTTATTATTCCTTGTTCATGTTAAGATCATTATGTTAATGGGAACATGGAGCGACCACCCGGGAAAACAGTGCTACCACAAGGGTTTAATGGGACGCCCTTGGCTGATTAACTAGGAAAGCTAGGGGAGGGCTACCTTACCCGAAAGGGGCAAGGGCAGTAGGGGAGTGGTCAGTGTAGGGAGGTCCCTGGTTGATTTTGCTGCGATGGCGGTCAGCCAGGAACCCTGCACTGGAGCTTCCTATAAACTGTAGCGGGTAGTCTGAAGCTAGTGGAACTTTGTAAAGGCCTCGTAGTGTTACCCTGCCTCGCCTCCTCGGTAGAGGTGTATGGGATTGGCCGTCTCTTGGCAGATGGGTAACATGACTTGTGGGTAAAGATGCGCAACCTCTGCAGAGTGTAAAACTAGTATACTAGCCGTGCTCACGGTCAAGAGCGGCTCGGACCCTCACATGATTAATTTATGGAACTTAAACTTAATCTGTCATTTCATTGCATTTGGGATTATTTTATTATTACTTTTACTTATTATTACTATGGTTTGGTATTTACTTACACTTAGTAATTGCTAATAAAATTTTGACTAACTTATAAAAGCAACGCTCAGCTTCAGCCTTTATTTCATTGATCAGCCTTACACATCATGAACTCCCACCTTTGGTGAGTTCATGCCACATTATTCCCCACGACTTGTTGAGCTATGAACGTATGTGAGCTCACTCTTGCTGTCTCACACCCCCCCACAGGAGAAGAGCAGGTGGTTCAGGAGGAGCCTCAAAGCGAGGAGTATGATCTGATCTAGGTGGCGTTTCTCAGTCGACATTGGCGCCGACGATCCTTAGTTCGTTTTATGGTTATACTTTTATTTTGTAATAAGTCTTCCGCTATGAAATAATTACTCTGATGTTTTATGACATTTATCTCTATACACTCTGTTATTATATATGTTGTCTTCTTGGCGCATGTATGAGATGCACCCGGCTTTGTCCTTTAAAACCGGGTGTTACATAATTCAAATAGTTGTGTGAATGGGGTTGCTTCCACATGATTTTTGAGTTTTCTCTAAGCTACCTAGTGCTAAGTTGCATAAGTGTGCACCATACTAACTCAATAGACTCACCTAGATTAAGGTACTAGTTGATAACCCAATTTATAGTATGCCCAAAGAAACCTTTGAAAACGGAAATGAATTCCACCAACAGGGTTTGAAAATCACTAATTTCTCAATCATGAATTATTATTGTGGTCTAAGTAACTTATATCACATGTACAAAACACATGTTACTCATAATAATTATGTTTTCATTAATCATAGAAACCAAGTCTGTCACCTAGATATTTTCTTAACAATCACTCATCACATTCATATATAAGCACATATCCACCATGTGTTGTCATCTCTATTAAAAAAGAGAGAATGTCAAGCGAAGATCATAATGGCATGATCTTGCAAAGTTTTTTCTTGTGGATACGTAGGTGAAAGTCGCCTAGAGGGATGTGAATAGGCGAAACCTGAAATTTATAAACTTAAACACACACTAAGATCGGGGGTTAGCGTTAGAATTAAATTCAAGTCCAAAAGAATCTCTCTTGCTAGGAGTTGCTCAAGGATTGCGAATGACGTATGGGAGCCAACTCAAATTCACACTAGCAAGGGAACGTAAGAGAGGGAAAACAAATCAAATAAGAATCAAGGTGAGTGAACACGATGATTTGTTTTACCAAGGTTTGATTCCAAAGAATCTAGTCCCCGTTGAGGAGGTCACAAAGACCGAGTCTATTTCAACCCTTTCCCTCTCTCAAATGGTCACTTAGACCGAGTGAGCCTTTTCTTTAATCTCTCGGGTCACTTAGACCTGCAAGGACCACCACACACTTAGGTGTCTCTTGCTTCGATTACAAGTCACTTGAGAATGGGAAAAGAAAAAGGTCAAACCAAGCGACAAGAGCAATAAAGAACACAAGTGATCCTATCACAAGCCCTAATGCACTAGCATTGATTTTGGGGCTTTGAGTGGATTGATTGCTTTGATTGTGTCTTGGAGTGTTGGGCTTTTGCTCTTGCAATGAATAAGAATTCAGAAAGCTTGGATGGATATGAATGAGGTGATTGGGGGTTATTTATAGCCCCCAACCACTTCCATAGCCGTTGGTGAAGGCTACTGGCGATGGGCGCACCGGACAGTCCGATGCGCCACCAGACAGCCACTGTGCACTGTCCGGTGCGCGCAACGTTAGCGCAACCATTAGGGTCTGGAGCTGGTCGACCGTTGGAGCCTTTGTCGTTTTGCTGCACCGGACAGTCCGGTGCCTTCTGACTTTTGCGCTCTAACTTCTGTCGTGGTACTATAGCGCACTATTCATCCTGTCAGTCGACCGTTGGCGCGCAGGGAGCCGTTACTCGGCTGGTTCACCTGACAGTCTGGTGGCACACCGGACAGTCCGGTAAATTATAGTGGAGCACGCCCTGGGATTTCCGAGAGTGGCTGGTTTGGAGTCGTACAACCCTGGTGCACCGGACACTGTCCGGTGGCACACCGGACAGTCCGGTGTGACATTTTTTAGCCCACTCAAGGTTTTGCTCTAGTCTTTGATTGAGTCCCTAACTTGATTTCTTTCTTGGTTTGTGTTGAACCTTATGCACCTGTAATATATGAATTCTAGACAAACTTGTTAGTCCATGTGTTTGCGTTGGTCATCAACCATCAAAATTAATTATAGGAAATGGTTAATCCTATTTCGCTTTGAGTAGGAGGACTACATGTCACTATATTAAGGCATGGGTAATTTATTTACACATAGAAACACTTAGGGCTAGTTTGGGAAGCCCATTTTTCCAGTGAATTTTCATTTCCCTTGGGAAAATAGTTCATTTTCCCTTGGGAAAGTATAAGTCTCTTAGGGCTAGTTTGGGAACACCATTTTCCCAATGGATTCCTATTTTCCCATGGGAAAATGAACTAATTTTCCTTGGGAAAACGGAAATCCCTTGGAAAAATGTGGTTTCCAAACTAGCCCTTAGGGCTGGTTTGGTAGCAATAGGACAAAAAACCCATGGAAATAATCCAACAAGGAGATTTAAATGGCACTTCAATTTCCTGGGAGGATTTCCCCACTAGGGTATACTTCCTTGCACCCTTTGGCAACAATGGTTTAGTACTAAGATATTTTAGTCCCAAAACTGAAGCTGTTCGACCAAAGTAAACTCTATACTACTATACAATATAGCAAAGTAAACTGAAGTTGTTCGGCCAAGCGGTATAATAAAGTAAACTAAAGCTGTTCAGCCAAAGCTGCTTAGTAAACAGTAAACTGAAGCACAGTAAACTGAAAGCAAACTGAAGTAGTAAATTGGTTGGCCGTTGAAAGCATCTAGGCCCCTGGTTGGTTTTAGTGATTAATGACAACGTAATGTTATATGTGACTAACGTGTGTTTTGCAGAGACAAATGGTAAGTTAGGTCGCATTACAGGTAGAAGTACTACAACAGTGAAAACAATCCCGGAGATAAGAACTCGAAGCGACGGCTAAAACGACGAAACAAAAGGTGAAGGACTACGGAGTCCGAGTGTCAAGGAGATGTGGACACTCGTGATTTAGTTAGGTCTTTTATTCTCTTTTAGCCGTACTATAAAGAGGGGTTGTCGATGAGTAGTTTGACCAAGAGAGTTCTGGTGCAGTGTTGGTGCACATTCACACTCACATACAGTGCTAGGTATCACTCTAGAACTCACTCACAAGTTAGAACGAAAACCGATTTGAAAATCAGCTGAAAAACAAGGAATAGGGGTTTCTGGCCTTGGGGCACCGGACTGTCCGGTGTGCACCGGACTGTCCGGTGCACCCTCTGCCAGGTGGGGCCAAGCTGGCCCTAGGGAAGGCTTCCCCCCGAGCAGAAAACCCGAGAGCGCCAGTTTGAGAAATGAATTTTAGTGGCGCACTGAACAGTGCACCGGACAGTCCGGTGTGCACCGGACAGTGCCTGTTCACTGTCCGGTGTGCCATCAGCCCAGCGGCTAGCTGTCAGAACTAGCCATTGGAGTCGACCATTGGCGCACCGGTGGCGCACCGGACTGTCCGGTGCGCCCATGCGCAGAAGATTGCTGGTAACGGCTAGTTGGTGGGTGAGGGCTATTTATACCCCCTCCACCCACCATATTCAATGTCTTGCTGCCCACATTAATTCCAGCACATTGCTAGAGCATTGGAAGCACCAAAAGCCTAGTGAGGAGATTAGAGAATCTTAATCCCGCATTTGTTCCTCATTAGCGCTAGCGAGTGCCACCTAGAGCACACACCACTTGCATTAGGCTTCTCTTGGTCAAGCGAAAGTCTACGGCTTGTTACTCTTGGTGATCGGCATCACCTAGACGGCTTGGTGGCATTGGGAGCTCGGTGATCACCGTGAAGATCTTGTTGGTGACCCGACTCAAGTTTGTAAGCGATCTCGAGGGATCCACCGTGCCGGAGTGGCAAATGATCATCTCGTAGTGAGCACTTGGTTCTTGCGAGGACCAAGGGGGAGCGATACCCTTGCGCGGGTGCTCCAACAAGGACTAGTGGAGAGTGCCGACTCTTCGATACCTCGGGAAAAACTGGAGGAGTCTTCTAAACCTTGCTTTACATTCCGCACTTAATTCAAGCACTTTACATTGTGTATTTGTTTAGCAAGTAATTGAAGTATTGTCTTAGCATTGTTGTATTTCTAGTATTATTTTCTTAGTGCTAGTTGTTAGGGTGAAGTTGGGCTCTTGCTTAGCTCTTGCTTAGGTTTTAATTAGTGTTGATTTTTAGAAAAGCCAATTCACCCCCTCTCTTGGGCATCGTGATCCTTTCAGCCGTCATCACATCAAGCTTTATCCATCATCACAATAGTTTGTCAAGCAAACTGAAGTATGGGCAGCAAACTAAAGCAACAACAAACTAAAACGGTAATACATCCATCCATCACAAAAAAGGCTCGTAGTAAATTCTCTCTTCTAAGAAAATTTGCTATGGTTTTGAATATTGCTGGCTCCATTCGAAACTCAGATTTGCACCAACTCTCATGTCCTTCAAGGATTTCTCCAACCTTTTTAGCACCAGTGAGTGAGGAGGTGTGGATGAGAGGTATGGAATTATACCAGGGAGAATAATAAAGAACAACTCATCTCGTCTTCTTCCTCATCTAACAAAAATTGTCTGACTTGCTCCTCCCAAGAACCCATATCTAGAGAAGTGGAGATAGCTCTTATAAGGATCTTATGCATGCAAAACATGAACATAACTCTTATATACACGTCTATTTGGCACAAGATAATGGAAAGCAAAAACAACTGAAAATGATAGAAACAACATAGGGAGTCTGTCAACCAGTAAAATGATGGAAACGAAGCAAAGATACAACAAAGAAACATTTAATGTGGTATGCAGGAATCAATCAATCCATCTTCTGCCATATAAAGGGGCACAAAGTGAAAGGGCATACAAAAAACTCAAATTTTTTACCAATTTCAAACAATATTCAAAAAATCTTTTGTGTTCATGATTAAATACAATATCTCCTAGACCAAACATTATAAAATTAGGAAGTCCACCTATAAGATTTTTTTGTGTTCTCAAGAAGAGAAATTTGAAATATATTATTTGTGTTCTCAAACAAAGGGGCTCATTAACGTAAAATTCAGAAGTATATTATTTTTGTCCTCTATGGTTTCAAAATGCTCTAAACTCCTAACTTTGATCAGTCTTATGTGTATATTTGAATATACTAACATAAAAGTCAGAAATATTTGGATATAATGGAAAGACTAAAGAAATGAGTGGAAATGTCTTCGTGTGAGGTAACATAGTTCTGAAGATAATGCAAAGATTAAAGAGAGGTAATGCAGTTCTGAAGATAGCAGGTATGAATTATGCTGTCACAGGCCAAGGTCAACTAAAACAAGTTTTTGACAAGCGACAGAAAAGTATTTCTGACTTGACAAGTTTAGGCTAAAAGATCTAGAGCAAGTAGGTATTTCTGAATAGGGGTGAAAATAGGCGGATATGGACGGATAGTGGCTCATCCTGTATCCTACCCTAATGTATTTAAAACGGATTCGGGATCGGATACGAATAGTTAGAAACGGGACGGATACGGATACTGAAAGGGAAATGTGCCCTTGGGCCATTTCCAAGTATTTTGGTGATTGAGTGCCAACACAAGTGCTTAAGTGTTAATCTATGCCAATTGATGGACAAAGTGCAAATCAAGAGTAAAGGTATGTTTCTAAGACTTAGTACATTGTTTTAGAGACTAATGTATTGTGTCTAAGTGCTAGAAACAGGAAAAGTCCAATTTGTAAAAGACTTGGCTATGCAGCCAAGACTCTGTGCAGTCTGGGTGCACCGGACTGTCCGGTGGTGCACCAGACAGTGTCCGGTGCGCCAGGCTGGCGACTGTCAACTGGCTGCTCTCGGGAAGCGATCAACGGCGTACGGCTATAAATCACCGGACTGTCCGGTGGTGCACCGGACTGTCCGGTGAGCCATTCACAGGCGAAGTCGTCGCTCTCGGGAAGCGATTAACGGCGTAGGCTATAAATCACCGGACTGTCCGGTGGTGCACCAGACTGTCTGGTGAGCCAACGGTCAGCCGAGCCAACGGTCGGCCGAGAATTCCGCGCGTGACGCGTGGCCGAGCCAACGGTCACAAGGGGGCACCGGACTGTCCGGTGTGCACCGGACAGTGTCCGGTGCGCCAACGGCTCTGGATCTTCAACAGTCGGCTGTGCCACAGAAGGAAAGAAATCCGCACCGGACAGTGTCCGGTGGTGCACCGGACTGTCCGGTGCGCCAGGCGACAGAAGGCAAGAATTGCCTTCCTGGAATGCTCTCAACGGCTCCTAGCTGCCTTGGGGCTATAAAAGGGACCCCTAGGAACATGGAGGAGTACAACAAGCATTCTCTAAGCATTCCTAAGCACCAAGACTTCAATTCCGCGCATTCGATTCTTTGTGATAGCAACTAGAGCTCCATTTGAGTAGTGTACTCTTCGAGTTGTGTTGAGAGCTCATGTTGTGACTTGTGTGCGTCTTGTTGCTCTGATTTTGTGTCTTGTGTGCGTTGCTCATCCCTCCCTTACTCCGTGCTTCTTTGTGAAAATCAAAGTGTAAGGGCGAGAGGCTCCAAGTTGTGGAGATTCCTCGCAAGCGGGATATAGTAAACAAAGCAAAACACTGTGGTATTCAAGTGGGTCTTTGGACCGCTTGAGAGGGGTTGATTGCAACCCTCGTCCGTTGGGATGCCACAACGTGGAGTAGGCAAGTGTTGGACTTGGCCGAACCATGGGATAAACCACTGTGTCATCTCTGTGTTGATCTCTTTGTGGTTATTGTGTTTTGCTAAGACTCCTCTCTAGCCACTTGGCCTTATTGGTGCTAACTCCTAATCAAGTTTTTGTGGCACTAAGTTTCAAGTTTTACAGGATCACCTATTCACCCCCCCTCTAGGTGCTCTCAATTGGTATCAGAGCCGTTCTCTTCAAGAAAGGGACTAATCGCCCGAAGAGATGGATCCTAAGGACAAGGGGATTGTGATCAATGATAAGGAGAAGGAGTCCTTCGTCAACGAGCCGAAAGATGACAAGCCTACCGACTCGGGCTCGTGCCACAAACGAAAAGACAGGAAGAAGAAGAAGACGAGGCGCATCAAGGAGATCGTCTACTACGACGACAGCGACGAGTCCTCTTCTTCCCAAAAGGATGACAACAACGACTACGAGAAAAGGAAGACGGTTAATTCAAACTTTTCTTTCGATTATTCTCGTATTCTGCAGAGTTCAAATGCACATTTGCTTTCCATTCCTCTTGGCAAACCTCCACACTTTGATGGAGAGGACTACGGATTTTGGAGTCACAAAATGCGTAGTCACTTGTTCTCTCTCCATCCAAGCATATGGGAGATAGTAGAGAGTGGAATGAAATTTGATAGTACTGATAGTCCCATGTTCATTAATGAGAAAATTCACAAAAATGCACAAGCTACTACTGTTCTTCTAGCTTCATTGTGCAGGGACGAATACCATAAGGTGAGCGGCTTGGATAACGCCAAGCAGATTTGGGACACCCTCAAGATCTCACATGAGGGGAACGACGTCACCATGCTCACCAAGATGGAGTTGGTGGAGGGCGAACTTCGGAGATTCGCAATGATCAGGGGTGAGGAGCCAACCCAAATGTACAACCGGCTCAAGACCCTCGTCAACAAAATAAGGAGCTATGGAAGCATGCGATGGATGGACCACGACGTCGTCCGCCTAATGCTAAGGTCTTTTACCATCCTTGATCCACATCTTGTGAACAATATTCGTGAGAATCCTAAGTATACCAAGATGACGCCCGAGGAGATACTTGGAAAGTTCGTAAGCGGGCGGATGATGATCAAGGAGGCTAGATACGTTGATGATGCGTTGAATGGCCCAATCCAAGAGCCTCAAACCATTGCTCTCAAAGCAACGAGGAGCAAGGAGGCGCTACCTAGCAAGGTGGCGCAAGTTGAGGCGGCCGGGCTCAATGATGAAGAAATGGCCCTCATCATCAAGCGTTTCAAGACGGCGCTAAAGGGTCGCAAGGGGCATCCCAACAAGAGCAAGACAAAGGGGAAGCGCTCATGCTTCAAATGTGGTAAGATTGGTCATTTTATCGCTAATTGTCCCGATAATTATAGTGACCAGGAACAAGGGAACAAGAGGGAAAAGAAGAAGACTTACAAGAAGGCTAAGGGCGAGGCACACCTTGGCAAGGAGTGGGACTCAGATTGTTCGTCATCCAACTCCGACAATGAAGGACTCGCTGCCACCGCCTTCAACAAATCGTTCCTCTTCCCCAATGAGCATCACACCTGCCTAATGGCAAGGGAAAAGAAGGTATGCACTCGTAATACTAGTACTTACGCTTCCTCAAGTGATGAAGAATCTAGCGATGATGAAATAGACTATTCATGTTTATTCAAGGGCCTAGATAGAACTAAGGTTGATAAGATTAATGAATTAATTGATGCCTTGAATGATAAGAATAGGTTATTAGAAAAGCAAGAGGATCTTTTGTATGAAGAACATGATAAGTTTGTAGAGGCACAAAAATCCCTTGCTTTAGAAATTAAAAGGAATGAAATGCTCTCTTGTGAATTGTCTACATGCCATGACTCTATTTCTAGCTTAAAGAGCATAAATGATGATTTGAATGCTAAGTTAGAAATATCTAATAAATCAACATCTCGTGTAGAACATGTTGTAATTTGCAATAGGTGTAAAGATTTTAATGTTGATGCTTGTAGTGAACACCTAGTTTCAATTTCTAAATTGAATGATGAAGTGGCTAGTCTTAATGCCCAACTTAAGACTAGCAAGAGTGAATTTGATAAAATAAAATTTGCAAGGGATGCCTACACGATTGGTAGACACCCCTCAATTAAGGATGGTCTTGGCTTCAAGAGGGAAGTCAAGAACTTAACAAGCCATAAGGCTTCCATCTCCACCAAGGAGAAAGGGAAGGCCCCTATGGCTAATAGTGCTCAAAAGAATCATGCATTTATTTATAGGAAATTTTCTAGAAATATTCATCATGATAGGAGTTGTAATGCTTATGAGTCAAATGCAATGTTTGCTTCAAGATCTTCCTATATGCATGGTAGAGATATGCCTAGGAGAAATGTCATTCATCATATGCCTAGGAGAAATGTTGCTCATGTTCCAAGGAAGATTAATGAACCTTCTACAATTTATCATGCTTGCAATGCTTCCTTTGCAATTTGTAGAAAGGATAGAAAGGTGATTGCTAGAAAATTAGGGGCAAAATGCAAGGGAGATAAAACTTGCATTTGGGTCCCTAAGGATATTGTCACTAACCTTGTAGGACCCAACAAGAGTTGGGTACCTAAGACCCAAGCCTAAATTTGCCTTGCAGGTTTATGCATCCGGGGGATCAAGCTAGATTATCGACAGCGGATGCACAAACCACATGACGGGGGAGAAGAAGATGTTCACCTCCTACGTCAAGAACAAAGATTCCCAAGACTCAATCATATTCGGTGACGGGAATCAAGGCAAGGTGAAAGGGTTAGGAAAAATAGCTATTTCATCCGAGCACTCCATTTCTAATGTGTTTTTAGTTGAGTCGCTTGGATATAACTTGTTGTCTGTGAGTCAGCTTTGTAATATGGGATATAACTGTTTATTCACAAATGTAGATGTGTCTGTCTTTAGAAGAAGTGATGGTTCATTAGCTTTTAAGGGTGTATTAGACGACAAACTCTATTTAGTTGATTTTGCAAAAGAGGAGGCCGGTCTAGATGCATGCTTAATTGCTAAGACTAGCATGGGCTGGCTGTGGCATCGCCGTTTAGCTCATGTGGGGATGAAGAACCTTCACAAGCTTCTAAAGGGAGAACACATGATAGGTCTAACTAATGTAACTTTCGAAAAAGATAGACCTTGTGCAGCTTGTCAAGCAGGTAAACAAGTGGGAAGTGCTCATCACATCAAGAACGTGATGACTACATCAAGACCCCTGGAGCTACTGCATATGGACCTCTTCGGACCCGTCGCCTACCTAAGCATCGGGGGAAGTAAGTATGGTTTAGTAATTGTTGATGATTTTTCCCGCTTCACTTGGGTATTCTTTTTGCAGGATAAATCTGAAACCCAAGGGACCCTCAAGCACTTCCTAAGGAGAACTCAAAATGAGTTTGAGCTCAAGGTGAAGAAGATAAGGAGCGACAACGGGTCCGAGTTCAAGAACCTTCAAGTGGAGGAGTACCTTGAGGAGGAAGGGATCAAGCACGAGTTCTCTGCTCCCTACACACCACAGCAAAATGGTGTGGTAGAGAGGAAGAACAGGACGCTCATAGACACGGCGAGGACGATGCTTGGAGAGTTCAAGACCCCCGAGCGGTTTTGGTCAGAAGTCGTGAACACGGCTTGCCACGCCATCAACCGGGTCTACCTTCACCGCCTCCTCAAGAAGACTTCGTATGAGCTTCTAACTGGTAACAAACCCAATGTATCTTACTTTCGTGTATTTGGGAGCAAATGCTATATTCTAGTGAAGAAAGGTAGAAATTCTAAGTTTGCTCCCAAAGCTGTAGAAGGGTTTTTGTTAGGTTATGACTCAAATACAAAGGCGTATAGAGTCTTCAACAAATCATCGGGTTTAGTTGAAGTCTCTAGCGACGTCGTATTTGATGAGACTAATGGCTCTCCAAGAGAGCAAGTTGTTGATCTTGACGATGTAGATGAAGAAGACGTTCCAACGGCCGCAATACACACCATGGCTATTGGAGATGTGCGGCCACAGGAACAAAAGGAGCAAGATCAACCTTCTTCCTCAACAATGGTGCATCCCCCAACTCAAGACGATGAACAGGTTCATCAAGAAGAGGCGTGTGATCAAGGGGGAGCACAAGATGATCATGTGATGGAGGAAGAAGCACAACCGGCACCTCCAACCCAAGTTCGAGCGACGATTCAAAGGAATCATCCCATCGACCAAATTCTGGGTGACATTAGCAAGGGAGTAACTACTCGTTCTAGATTAGTTAATTTTTGTCAGCATTACTCTTTTGTCTCTTCTATTGAGCCTTTCAGGGTAGAAGAGGCCTTGCTAGATCCGGACTGGGTGTTGGCCATGCAGGAAGAGCTCAATAATTTCAAGAGAAATGAAGTTTGGACACTGGTGCCGCATCCCAAGCAAAATGTTATGGGAACCAAGTGGGTGTTCCGCAAAAAACAGGACGAGCACGGGGTGGTGACGAGGAACAAGGCTCGACTTGTTGCAAAAGGTTATGCCCAAGTCGCAGGTTTGGACTTTGAGGAGACTTTTGCTCCTGTGGCTAGGCTAGAGTCCATTCGTATTTTGCTAGCATATGCCGCTCACCATTCTTTCAGGTTGTTCCAAATGGATATGAAGAGCGCTTTCCTCAACGGGCCAATCAAGGAGGAGGTGTGCGTAGAGCAACCCCCTGGCTTCGAGGATGAACGGTACCCCGACCACATATGTAAGCTCTCTAAGGCGCTCTATGGACTTAAGCAAGCCCCAAGAGCATGGTATGAATGCCTTAGAGACTTTTTAATTGCTAATGCTTTCAAGGTTGGGAAAGCCGATCCAACTTTATTCACTAAGACTTGTGATGGTGACTTATTTGTGTGCCAAATTTATGTCGATGACATAATATTTGGTTCTACTAACCAAAAGTCTTGTGAAGAGTTTAGCAGGGTGATGACTCAAAAGTTTGAGATGTCGATGATGGGCGAGTTGAACTACTTCCTTGGGTTCCAAGTGAAGCAACTCAAGGATGGCACCTGCATCTCCCAAATGAAGTACACGCAAGACTTGCTAAAGCAGTTTGGGATGAAGGACTCCAAGCCCGCAAAGACTCCGATGGGAACTGACGGACACGTCGACCTCAACAAAGGAGGTAAGTCCATTGATCAAAAAGCATACCGGTCCATGATAGGTTCCTTGCTTTATTTATGTGCTAGTAGACCGAATATTATGCTTAGTGTATGCATGTGTGCTAGATTTCAATCCGATCCAAGGGAGTGTCACTTAGTGGCCGTGAAGCGAATTTTTAGATATTTAGTCGCTATGCCTTGCTTCGGGATCTGGTATCCAAAGGGGTCTACCTTTGACTTAATTGGATATTCAGACTCCGATTATGCTGGATGCAAGGTTGATAGGAAGAGTACATCAGGGACGTGCCAATTCCTAGGAAGGTCCCTGGTGTCTTGGAGTTCAAAGAAACAAACTTCCGTTGCCCTATCCACCGCTGAGGCCGAGTATGTTGCCGCAGGTCAGTGTTGCGCGCAACTACTTTGGATGAGGCAAACCCTCCGGGACTTTAGCTACAATCTGAGCAAAGTCCCACTCCTATGTGATAATGAGAGTGCTATCCGCATAGCGGACAATCCTGTCGAGCACAACCGCACAAAGCACATTGACATCCGGCATCACTTTTTGAGAGACCACCAGCAAAAGGGAGATATCGAAGTGTTTTATATTAGCACCAAGAACCAGCTAGCCGATATCTTTACCAAGCCTCTAGATGAGAAGACCTTTTGCAGGCTGCATAGTGAGCTAAATGTCTTAGATTCGCGGAACTTGGATTGATTTATAGCATACATGTATTTATGCCTTTGATCATGTTCCTTATGCATTTTGTTGTTTACTTATGGTGCTCAAGTTGTACAAATACTCCCCGGACCTCACAAGTCCTTTTGCAAGTGATGCACATTTTTAGGGGGAGATGTGCTACAACTTGACCCTTTGAGACTAACCTTGTGCTTGAGTTTGCTTGATTTAGTCTCAAAGGTGGATTGAAAGGGAAAGGTGGACTTGGACCATGCAAGACTTCTACTGCACTTCGATGAGAGGGTAACTTACTCCAAGTCCATCTCAATATCCTTATTGCCTTTGTACTCTTATTTGAATATTTTGGTGAGGCAATGGGGTTAAAGGGCCAAGATTGATCCTGTTTTGGTGCTTGATGCCAAAGGGGGAGAAAATAAGGCCAAAGCAATAAATGGATCAGCTACCACTTGAGAATTTTGAAAATAGTAGAATAGAGCTTTTGGTTTGTCAAAACTCTCTTGTTGTCTCTATTGTCAAAAGTTGGCTTCTTGTGGGGAGAGTAGTTGATTATGGGAAAAAGGGGGAGTTTTTGAAATCTTTGATCAATTTCTCTTGGAATACCTCTCTTTATGTCTCTACAAGTGAATTTGACTTAGAGATAGGAAATTGAGTTTGATTTGCAAATAAAAACCAAGTGGTGGCAAAGAATGATCCAAATATGCCAAATTTGAATCAAAACAAATTTGTGTTCTCATTCGCATTGATGTTGCACTTCTTTAGTTGCTTTTTGTTGTGTTGGCATAAATCACCAAAAAGGGGGAGATTGAAAGGAAAATGTGCCCTTGGGCCATTTCTAAGTATTTTGGTGATTGAGTGCCAACACAAGTGCTTAACTGTTAATCTATGCCAATTGATGGACAAAGTGCAAATCAAGAGTAAAGGTATGTTTCTAAGACTTAGTACATTGTTTTAGAGACTAATGTATTGTGTCTAAGTGCTAGAAACAGGAAAAGTCCAATTTGTAAAAGACTTGGCTATGCAGCCAAGACTCTGCGCAGTCTGGGTGCACCGGACAGTGTCCGGTGCGCCAGGCTGGCGACTGTCAACTGGCTGCTCTCGGGAAGCGATCAACAGCGTACGACTATAAATCACTGGACTGTCCGGTGAGCCATTCACAGGCAAAGTCGTCGCTCTCGGGAAGCGATTAACGGCGTACGGCTATAAATCACCGGACTGTCCGGTGAGCCAACGGTCAGCCGAGCCAACGATCGGCCGAGGATTCCGCGCGTGACGCGTGGCCGAGCCAACGGTCACAAGGGGGCACCGGACTGTCCGGTGTGCACCGAACAGTGTCCGGTGCGCCAACGGCTCTGGATCTTCAACGGTCGGCTGCGCCACAGAAGGAAAGAAATCTGCACCGGACAGTGTCCGGTGGTGCACAGGACTGTCCGGTGCGCCAGGCGACAGAAGGCAAGAATTGCCTTCCTGGAATGCTCTCAACGGCTCCTAGCTGCCTTGGGGCTATAAAAGGGACCCCTAGGCGCATGGAGGAGTACAACAAGCATTCTCTAAGCATTTCTAAGCACCAAGACTTCAATTCCGCGCATTCGATTCTTTGTGATAGCAACTAGAGCTCCATTTGAGTAGTGTACTCTTCAGGTTGTGTTGAGAGCTCGTGTTGTGACTTGTGTGCGTCTTGTTGCTCTGATTTTGTGTCTTGTGTGCGTTGCTCATCCCTCCCTTACTCCGTGCTTCTTTGTGAAAATCAAAGTGTAAGGGCGAGAGGCTCCAAGTTGTGGAGATTCCTCGCAAGCGGGATATAGTAAACAAAGCAAAACATCGTGGTATTCAAGTGGGTCTTTGGACCGCTTGAGAGGGGTTGATTGCAACCCTCGTCCGTTGGGACGCCACAACGTGGAGTAGGCAAGTGTTGGACTTGGCCGAACCACGGGATAAACCACTGTGTCATCTCTGTGTTGATCTCTTTGTGGTTATTGTGTTTTGCTAAGACTCCTCTCTAGCCACTTGGCCTTATTGGTGCTAACTCCTAATCAAGTTTTTGTGGCACTAAGTTTCAAGTTTTACAGGATCACCTATTCATCCCCCTCTAGGTGCTCTCAGATACAGGGACCGGATATTTATCCGGGCGGATAAGTGACGGATACGGATATTATGTGATCGGATATCGGATACTTGTCGGATAATGCATTAATTGGTTATTGTAAAATATTCTTGTTCGACCATGAAATTGTAAGTAAATTATCAATACTAATCACTACTACTCCTTAAGAAGATAGTGTAGGCGTCCACAGCTACGCGGTGCACGGTTCTGCTAGCCACTCGCACCCCGCGACATCATTGGCTCTGCTCATTCCCACCGCTCCCCCGACATCGTGCCCCTTGCTCCCACTCTCCGCTCCCTCGGCCCTCCTCCTGTCCCTCGATAGCACGCCGCCGCCCGACGTCCCCGGTCTCGCGTTGCCCCCTCCTCCAAGCCAGATTTGTTGCATGGCCCCCCGTCCTCCCCGCGAAGCCGCGTAGCACAGCTTGTTCGCCCCATCACCCACACCTCGATGTCATGTCGGAATTGTTAGGGTTTGGGGTTTTTGCGGTTGACTCCGAATGCCGCCGCCGCTGCTCGTGCAGGAGGCCTCGAGCTCCCAGTGCTCCCCTCTTCAACCACCCCGGGTAAGTGGTTCCTATTCCTACCATTGCCGCGGATCCCCCACCCTCCTCCCCCTCTGCTCTGCGAGCCCCGGATCTCATGGCCTCGCCCCAGATCTCGGTCTTCTACAGCCTTTTTGGAGCGCAGCGAGGACGCTTGGGGTAGGTCGGCTTCCAAGCAACCCCGAAGATTTTGGTCCTCGCCCACACTCTCCATGGAAGGAGATCGCCTCCTTTGCGCCCTAGCACTCCTGCCTCGGATCGTCGCCCCTGCCCAGCATCAGCGGACGCGTCCGCTGTGCCCTGAATCTCGATCCTCACCTGTCATGTCCTTCGATGTTCCACTCCCACCATGGCGCGACGGCGGGCGTGCGGCGGGCTGAGGAGGGAACATCACTACACCAAAATCATACACTTCCTACGGTTTTTTAACTTCCTACAGCTTTTATAACAAACTGTAGGAAATAAATAACTTCCGAGAGGCAACTGGTACCTCTAGGAAATAAATATAACTTCCTACGGTTTTTTATAAAAGCTGTCGGAAGTTAAAAGGCCATAGGAAGTTAACTAACTTCCTACGGCCTCCTCTAGGAAGTTAGGTTTCATCTGTTCACAAGTCAAACGAAAATCTAACTTCCTACGGCTGGCTCTAGGAAGTTAGCTGGGCAGCTAACTTCCTACGGCCTCCTCTAGGAAGTTAGGTTTCAGCTGTTGACCAGTCAAACGAAAATCTAACTTCCTACGGTCAGCTGTAGGAAGTTACTTAACTTCCTAGAGGCAAAGTACAAACTCTAGGAAGTTACCTAACTTTCTACGGCTTTACTCTAGGAAGTTATGTTTTTTTATTTTTAACCTCCCTCAACCTTATCTCTTCTCTCTCTTCTCTCAACATCTCTCTGTCTCACGCCCGACCGGCCGCCTCTCCCGCGCGCCCTTCTCTCCCACGCCCGGCCGGCTCTGCCCCCGGCCTCGCCGCGCCCGCCTCTCCCACCGCCCTCCCCGGCCGCCGCCGCGGCCGCCTCTCCCGCCCTCGACCGCACCCGCCCCCGAGGAGCTTGCCCCAGCCACCGCCGCGGCCGCCTCTCCCGCCCCCGGCGCGCCCCGCTCCCCAAGCGAACCCGCCTCTACTTCATTGTGCGCGGCCTCCACGCCGCCCAAATGCCGTACCCCCGTCCTCCCCATGGGACCTCGATGTGCCGCTGCATGCCCTCCGCCGCTGCCACTGCGACAAGTTTGGCCTCATCTGGAAGCTCCCTTTTGCCCGCGTGTCGTCCCGTGTAGCCCTGATGGATGCAGCCTCGCCTTCGCAGCCCCATTCGCCACGCGCTCCGTTGCTGCAGCCCCCGCTTGTGCCGTCCAGGAGGTACTACATGCACTTCTCGGCGTCCAGCTTAATCTAGGCGTAGCTTACCGCTTAGCTTTTTTTATTGTCTAATTCTAGGTAGCTGCTAGAGGGTCATGTTCGGTGGTTTGGCTTGAGAATGTCACGTCTAGACATGGGGACTGGATTTACCCAACCAAGATGACAGCCTATAAGCATTGAAGGACTATCTAATTTCTCACTTGTGAGTCAGATTGATTTCTTTTATTTGGACATATCGTCTCGCCTTGGCCATATTTCTATAGAATACAACTATCTGAGCTAGAGTTACATCTGTGTGGACATATTGTTTTCTTATAGCTATCTGAAGTTTAGTAGCTATCTATCTTGTTTTTCAGGGATCTGGAATTACAGGAGCCTCATGGAAGCATGAAGATTTTTTAGGCTCCTATGCTCCTGGAGCTGGACAAGATGGGCCAAGTCATTTATATTGGGGCTAGCGACAAAGGTGATTCCTGACCTTGTCATCTCTTAACTACTTTGCTGCTACTGAGCACATATACGAAATGCATAGCTAGGTTCATTTATGTTAGGAATAACTACATGAGTTATTTCTGCCCAGGTTCATTTCTTACGAGACTGAATATGCACTGAACCTTGTGTGCCTTGTAGTATATGTAGTATCTCTCTTTTAAAGATCAATAGATTTCCAAGATCGACTATAGTAGCACCAGGCCTCCACTGCCTAATCAGTCTCTGACTTAGCTTGTATTTTACCTCACATTTCATTGCATGTCTCTACACCCTAAGGTCCTAACCACTATTTTTCCACTTGCAGGTATGTTCCAATGTTTGTGGAGATAGAGTACGATCTGAACTGCCAGTACACATCTGTTCTAATGGAAGAGCAACTGGAGGCTCTTGGAAGAGCAATAGTTGCTGGCAAGGTATGTTCCACCTCACTTTTAGCCAACTCCAGTTCCACCTCACTTTTATTTATGGAACTACATAATGAACTCTTTGATGCTTCATTAAAATGATGATTTAGATTTATGGTATAAAACCAACCAACATGCTACTGCCTGATTCATTATGCCTTTTATTTTTTCTACCTACTAATGCATCATGATTACTTTCCAATTGTTATATGTAAATCTAGCCTATGCACAGTGGCTTGTGGAGTTTGGAGCCTGAGGTTGAACTATCTATACCATTCTAATCATGTATCTTCTCTGCTATTGTTTTTAATAATTTACCACTGTAATCGTGGGAGCAGTTTGTCTTATGCTATATATGGGTCCATGAGGTTAGTTTCAAATTTTGACTTGCGCTTGAAAGAGCACTATTTCTTTCACAAAGTTTATAGCAAAACCAGTAGGGGGAGTCCTTTTATATCATGCATTCTCTTTTGCTCATCAACTAAGGTTACCGCAAAACCATATTCCTTGCTTGAAAGAGACATATTACTAGGGTAGTTGTTTTCTTGTGCATTCTTTTTTGCTCGTCAACTAAATGTGATTCCTTCTGATGCAAGTTAGCATAGTTGACATGAAATTATTTGTCTTATGCCATTTTTTCTTCAGGTTGTGTATGCAAGTGGTGGAAAAGCTCATGAAAGGTGCGGACTCTACATATCTTATATTGTTTTATTGGTTGAATGCAATACATGTTCTGAATCTGTCATGATGTTATTTGTTTGTAAGTACACAATGTTTGATAACATCATCGACTCAAGCCAGGTGAGGGCTCAACGTGGAGGTTCGTCGAGGTCTGCTGCTCATAGTTCCCGTCTCTCCATTCAAGATCGAGCAGAAGTGGAGCAACTGCGTGAAGAACTTAATGGAGTATCGACCATCACTCGTCGTTGTACCCTGATGGTGATCAGCGATAGTGACCTTCCATTTTATGTGTTGTGATACTTGAGACTTTTGTGTCTTATGACTATGTATGAGATGTTGTGATATTATCTCTTATTATGACTGGATGAGAAGTTGTGTCTTATGACTATGGATGAGACTTTTGTGATATAATTAATGAGACTATGGATTTAATTGTTGTTATGTGATTGTGTGTGAGATGTTTTATGTGAAAATATGTTGTGCTATAGCTGTTAATATATTTGTTATGTTGTGGAATGTGGTGTAAAATGAAAATAAACAATATTTGTAATGCTGGTCAAATTAACTTCCTAGAGGCTAACTGGGCCTCTAGGAAGTTAGCCAGCTAACTTCCTACGGCTTACTGTAGCCCTAGGAAGTTAGCCAGCTGACGGCGCTGACGGCGTGAATCTACTAACTTCCGAGAGGCTCCGCTGGCTGTAGGAAGTTAGCTAACTTCCTAGAGGGCTCTAGGAAGTTAAGCTAACTTCCGACAAAAAATTTTCGAGAGCCAAACTTCCGACGGGATGGCTTAACTTCCGAGAGTTTCGCTAACTTCCTAGAGTTTAGGCCTAACTTCCTAGGGTTTAGGCTCTAGGAAGTTTACTATTTTGGTGTAGTGCATGCACCGCGCTGCTCCACCACGTGGCAGCCGTGCGACGGCGGCCGCTCGACATGAGCACCGCCTTGGCCAGGTGGGGCGCCGGACGCTGACTCGGACGGACAGGCCCCGGCGGTGGCCCACCAGTACCGGGATGCCGGTTGACTCCGAATCTCAAGTTCTCATATAAAAATGGTAAAGTGAAGTATTGATTATGTTGAAACTTGGATACTTATAGTGATTTCACGTGTAACTCACGCAATAAGTAGAAATAAAATAGAAGAAACGTTGACATCCTATGGATTTTATGGTCCCATTATTTTTTATGACTATATGTGGCCATATGTTGTACCTTCGTATAATTTCATGGATTTCTGATGTTATTTATACATTATTAATTTCTTTCTACATAAAATCATTAAAATATAATTAAAATTCATAAAATACACTAGTTTTGACCCAAAATTACAAAAAGCTTACCAAAACAAATAAACATTCTATTCAAATATAACCTCAAGTCCCCACATGAAAATGATAAGTGAAATATTGATTATGTTGAAACTTCAATATATAAAATGATTTCACGTGTAACTCACGCAATAAGTGAGAGTGGAATAGAAGAAACATCAACATATTATGGATTTTATAGTCTAAATGTTTTTGAAAACTATATGTAGATATATGTTGTGTCCCCGTAAAAATTTAGGATTTTTAGGCTATTTGGTGTATTATTAATTTCTTGTTGTAGAAAATCATTAAAATACAATTAAATTCATAAAAATATTGTAGCGTCGACCGAAAATTGCAAATAAGTTACCAATATTAATAAATAGTTTATAAAAAGATAATCTTAAGTTCCCACATGGAGATAATCTTAAGTACCCACATGAAAATGATAAAGTCTATTATTTTAATATAAATTTAAACATTATTTCAATGATTTTGGCCTAAATATATGTTTAAACAAAAATGTGATGTACTACAAAGTTATAGATCTCTTCGAGCTCTACAATTTTCATATAAACTTTATCTTCATCCGATTTCATATGTAAAAGTTATGATTTTATAACTATATTATGCAGAAAAAGAAAAAACGGGTACCCGTATTTGACCTGAATATCCGGGTATTTTACCGGATAGTACTCGTTCCGTATCCGACCCGAATCCGAAGCTGCACTATCCAGGTATTACTCATATCCGTCCGAATATAAAAATACCCGAATCCGTATCCGAAAAAACGGGTATTTACACTATTCGTATCTGGTACCCGACGGGTATACCCGACCCATTTTCACCCCTTATTTCTGAAGATAGCAGGTATGTATTTCTGACTTGATAAGTTAAGGCTGGAGATAAGACTTTGCATGGAGACGAGAACTAAAGCTAGATGGAACTAAAGCTGGAGACGAGAGTTTAGGCTATAGACGAGAGTTTAGGGCTGGACGGAACTGAAACAGCACAGCTGTATCCAATTTGACAAGCAGACAGAACTAAAGCTGGAGATAAGACTTTGCATGGATTCAAAAATCTATGCATGGAGACGAAACTAAAGATCTTTGCATGGATTAAAAAATCTGGAGCGTTAAAACTAAAGCTAGAGATGAGATCTAGAGCGGAATCCAAATCAACAGGAGCAGACGAGAAGGGGCACAACAAGGCGTAGCATAGCGTGGTCTAGAGCAGGATTTGACCTTGTCGAGGGGAAGGTGACGACGTCGGACAAGACGGCGGAGCAGAGACGGCGTCGGAGAAGGCGCTCGTGGGGATGGCGTCAGGAGAGGCGGCCGGGAGCATCACGGGGATGGCATGAGGGAGGAGGAGCTCTCGAGGAGAATCTCCTGGCCTACCGAGGCCAGGACTGTTTCCAGCCGAAAAGGCTCTCTGTGGACGAATTTTAGTCTGATGATGGGCTTCCAAACACATATGGATAAACCCAAGGAAACAATCCGCGTGGGCTTTATCCCTAGAGAAAAGGCCAGGAAACCGACGGGTTTTTGGGCTGCCAAACAAGCTCTTAAAAATAGAGTTTCCAAACTAGCTCTTACAATAGGGAAAAGATGGTTGATTTCTCTTTATGCAAGAACGGAGCCACGAAAAAGAGTTACTGGGGAAGCCAAATAGAAACATCAAAGTATTAGAGGGTACTAAAAATGAAGGAAACCTAATTCACATGAAAAACACTTATGGGTAACCAAGGCTCCTCTAAACCCTCCAAAATTTTGTTCCTTGTCTCTCATATATACGCCCACTAATAAGGTGTCTGTGCATTGCTATGGTTTCTATATATCAGATAAATAAACTTTGTTTTTAATAAAAAACAAAAAAATATGTGTGTTTTGTTGGTTATGTGGGTGCGAATGTGAAGCCAACAACCAAAGTTCTATTCCCGCACGACGATTGTAGAACCTTAGAAACTTGTGATTTATATAGTAGATAGATATAAAAGAGATAGATATGAAAACAACTTGTTTTTATATTAGATATAGATGAACTCGAATGAGTCATTGCTACTACCCTATGTTAGATTAAATATGTATGTTATATTTAAATAAGTCAAGTATTTTAAAATTTTATTAAATTTTAAAAATAGTATCATAATATAAGCTCCATCGGTCAAAAAATATGAGTTGTTTTAGTTATTGTTTTGTTATGTCTATGTTCATGTTCAAATGGATGAAGATGAATCTAGACACATATATAAAACAAATACATTAATTATTATATAGATCAACTTAAAAGATAAAATAAATTTTATTTTGAAACAGATGGAATATAAAATAATTATTTATTTTTAGACGGACGGAGTACGGGCTTACTGCTATTGTGACCTTGAATCGTCAACAAAGCATCGATCATAGTAAACCCTCTCCCACTTTATCTGTCTACTGATTCCTTGCTCCTTCTTCCATAGGTCTTTTCGAGAACGTTCCGTGTCAAGTCGCTTTTGAGATTCCCGTAAATAAACGATAGCTTAAACAAACAGTAAATTGACAACCTAAAATTCCAAGCATCATATATCGATGCATGACATGCATCCCTTAAGTCCCTAGCGAGCTAGAATACCAGCAGCAGCCAGCACATTTTGTTCTTCACCGGTGGGGCCGAGAGTACACAAGATATAGCAAGATACACGGGGGAGAATATAAAAAAACATAATAAAACTGGGTCAGCAGCCGAAGCTGGGAGACCAAATTCCCCGTCCAACCGCAAAGGACAAATCTGGCAGCGGGCCGTGGCCAAAGCGAGGGCAGCAACAGAAAAAGGTTGATGCGGATGGCGGGAAAAGAGAGGGTAAAGCTGGCGCAAAGCAAGCAGAGGAGAACCAGCCTTGCATTTGCGAATCGATAATACATGGGATTAATATTAAACAAGGACAAAAAAAAAACAATGGTTACACTGGGAAGAAAAATGCGAAAAAGGGAAGGTCGGAGGGCCAGCTGCAGTGCCGAGAGCCCGCGTGGGTGGGTCCGCAGAAGGAGCCCACTTTGTCAGCTCCGAGTGTCTATGTCATGGTTTCGCCGTTAGTGTCACGGCGGCCGTTGCCTTCACGTTCACGAGCGGATCACGGCTTCGACACGGACGCGGCGTCCTTGGGATGCTGCTGCGAGTGCGAGCCCTCGCCATCAGTCCCGCCCCCGGCGCCGTTGGGCGCCATGGCCGACTGCGCCGTGAGCACGGACATGCTGGGGGAGGCCGGCACGGCGTCGGCTCCGGCTCCGGCGCCGCCGTTCATGGCGTGGGGCGGCAACCGCATAGCGGCCATGTGGTGCGCGGCGGCGACCCCGAGGCCCGGTCCTCCCACCGGAGGTCGCATGTGGCACGTCGCGGAGGATATGGCGGAGGCGAGGGAAACTGGCATGAGGCACAGGCCCTTCCCTTGCAGGTACTGCATGGCGGTGCCCATGTCCTCCTCCATCAGCTTCGCCACCTGCTGCTCCGTCACCGCCAGCCCATCATCGCTCCCGGCCGCGACCGCCACGCCGCCTCGACCCTGCACAACACACGCACGGTCCACAAAAGGAAGCAGGTCCAGAGGTTGATCAGGCACGCGTGTACTGTACTGTATGTACCACCAACTACCAAGCGAGGCAGCGAGCGAGCGGTGGTGCATGGGGGGCAGCCGCGTCATTTCGCGCGGCGGCACGCGAGGCACTGTGGGCTGCGCGCGGTGCGGCAGTGGCAGTGGCAGTAGCCATCAGCCGTGGCACTGAAAAGTCTGTTCACATCCCGCTGATTCCTTCGAGTGCGGGGAAAGCTGGGAGGGGGAGAGAGAGAGATGAAGCTAGGCTAGGCAGGAGGAGAAAGTTAGAGAGAGAGAGAGAGATGGAGGGAGAGTTACCTCCGAGGACATGTCGGCCACCAGCGGCGCGACGGCAGCGGCGCCACCTAGCCGGCTCATGCTCAGCACCTGCGTACGTGGGTTGGTAAACGCAGATTACATGTCAGCAACTCCATCAACAACACAGCTGCATTTAACATTTCATGCTTGCCTTGACTTGGAGCTGAAGGAACTTGACGTAGTCGACGATCTCGTCCAGCATCGACGCCTTGTCCGTCTGCAGATACGAGACATTGAGATGATATATGGATCAGTCGCCCAGTCGTTGGCGAGGAAGTCAAGCGCGCGAAGAACGAAAAGGAGGATGGAGGTGGACGACAAGCTGAAAAAGAAAGCGCTAAAGCTAGAGTCTCTGTTCCCCCTCTTCGGAAGCGGCGCCATGCATGGGCAGGAATTCTAGGAGAAGAAAAAAGCCATGACATGCCCTTCGTCCCCGCGCGGTCGCACGGTGCTCAGGCCAACGTACGTGCGGGTAAATGTGCCTCCCCGCACGCGCGCCCACCCAGCTGTCCGGCCATGGCGTTGGTTGGACTATGGACTCGACACTCGAGTAAAAGGCTGAGTGTGCTGTCTTCCATTGTTTAAATCCCCCGATTTCCTCGGCACAAACTCGCTACGAGTGATTTGGGGGACCTTTATATTGTTGCCAGCATCGATCATCTCCCAACAACCAAAACCCTAGGCCTTTGCAATCTCCGCTCCGATCCCCCTCTCTCTTCTCAAAGCAAGGGCGTATGATCTCTCACCTTGTTGGCGTTGGGCACCAGCTCCTGAAGCGCCTTCATCCTCTCCGCGATCCTCTCTCTCCGGAGCTGCAAAACGGTGACGACGACAGGGAAGGATATGAGAACGACAAACAAAGGGACAAAGTAATAACACAGTGGTTGGGACTGCAAGTCGGAACAGAGAACAATCCAAGACAGTCAGTCAGAAACGGGAGCTGCAATTTGCGAGGGTAGCTCACCCGCTCCGCGATGCTGTGGGGGTCGGTGGCCTGGCCGCGCCGAGCCCGTACCCGCTGCCTGGGCGGCGCGGCGGCGCCGGCCTGCGGCTGCGACACGCCGCCGGACGCGCCCGCGCCTCCACCGAAGCCCTGCCCCGGCAACGGCGCCGTCTGCTGCTGCGACAATCAAACCGTGCATACTTTAGAGATTATAGAGGTGGCCGCATGTGTGCTACTACGAGCATTAATTAAGCCATGTACGCCGCATGTGGTCTGATAGTCTTGCGAACCTGCGGATGGGATTGAAAATGCTGCTGCTGCTGCTGCTGGTGGTGGAGCGATCCGGAGAAGGAACCGCCGAAGACGCCCGCGGCTTCTCCTCCCTGGAACGAACGGACACCGAATAAAAACGCGAGCTTTTCTCTTGTTCTCTCTTTTTTTTTCAAAAGATTATAGATTCTTGACGGGTAAAAAGGCTGCAAGTGGATTTGAGCAAAGAAGGCGATGATGATGGATCAGTACGGCGGAGTCGGCTACAGCTTTGAGTAGCGCCTGCACGTCGCCGCCCGATCCGCCACTGCCGAGAGAGAGCGGGAGGAGCAGGCCGCCGTCTCTGCTGCCGCCCGTCGAGGTCGAGCGGCCCATGCCCTGCAGCAACACATGGTGTTCCTGCCTCAGATCGGCCAGCTGCTGCAGCACCATCTGCTTCACGGCCTCCCCGCCGCCGCCGCTGATTTGGTGCTGCCGGAGCCGCGACGCCAGCAAGGCGGAGTCGTCGTACAGGCCCCCACCCCCACCCAAGTGCTGCGGCTGGTGCTGCATCTGCTCCGCCTGCGCGCCGCCATCCGGCGCCTTCCCTCCCGCCGCGGACGACAGCTCCGGCCATGCCGACGGCGGCAGGCCTCCGAGCATCTGGTCCAGGAAGTCGTCGTGCACGCCGCCTGCTGCCGCGCGGAGGTCGTCGAGGGAGATCTGCTGGCCGGCGGCGGCCATGGCCTGCATTTCCCGCGTTGTGGGCTGCATCCCGGGTTGGTGGCTCTAAGCGAAGGGAGAAAGGAAAGACAAGCAGGAGCAGGCCGGGGTTGGCGTCGCCGGCCGGCTATTTATAACGGGGGTGGCGGCTATATTTGTTTACTACACGGGATGGATCAGAACGGAATCGAATGTACTGTAGACTGAAGACAGCTATGACTTGTGTGGCTAGTCAAGTTTTTGATCCAGATTAGTACAACTTGTACCGTATCATGTGGTTCACAGTGGTGGAACTGGAAATAGACGGGTGGATCTTCTATGCAGATTAGCTGCAGGACGTTGTGCTGGATTACAGCTCGTCCTACAACGGCTTTCCTCGACTCCGATGGGGTGCGCTCAGCCTCAAGCTACAGCGTCGTCTCCTTGCGACCTGCGCCGCGGCACGCTACCAACTCAGCCATGTACTCCAAGATGACCTGCGGGGGCTCTGTGGCAGCGTGCGGCATCTCCATCGATGGGAAGCTCCTCAGGATAACGTCGAGGAGGGTCGCGGCGCTATCCTGGACTGGACTCCGGAACGGCGAAATATCCAGAGGGCACTGCTGTGTTCGTTTCATGCGGTAATCGGCCGTTAGCTGAAGATCGGACGGCTGAGCTTTAATAGGACGGTTTTGCTCCCCGGTTTAATATATTCAAATCAAAGATCATGCATGATTATCTCATTTAGTGCTTTCTAGACCGGGGATTTCAACGATTCAAGTTGTCATTTCGCATTTGAAAAAGTTTTTTAATATCAGAAATTTCTAAGACTACTATATCAATCACTTTTCGAGTTGGGTTTTGTTTAAATTATTTCTGAGCTCTTTTAAGTTTACCTAACACTAACACTAGTTTTCATAAATGTGCACCACTACACCTAACTAGACTTGTCTACTTGTTTATGCTTCCTTTATAGTACGGTCCTATCTCTACTCTAAAGGTGTGTTTCTGTTAAACGAGATGAGATGGGACGATCCCTTAGATAATGTTATTTTGTTCATGGTCAAGGATTGTGACACGAACATTCTATTGTTGTTCCTAGTTGTCTATCAAATTTGAATTGATGAGAGAGGATGCCGGATGACCAAACATATAATAAGTGTCCAACAACTCTATTAACACTTAGAACTAGTCCATCTTTAACCTTCTCGGTCATTCTTTAAAAATGAACCACTACTTTCCATCACTAAGTTCATGAATACCATATAAACTCAATTATCTTCTATTATTGATAACATACCTTGTTTCTCTAAAAAACATGTTACTCATAATAATCTTATATTGTCATTACCCCGTGAAATTGAACTAGGGCCTAAATGCTTTTAATCTTTCCTTTTTGGTGATCGATGACAATATATTATCGACTATATGATATTTTTTTAGGTTTTAAAATAAACCTTGTTTATATGAATTGTTGGCGATAAAACATGAAATGTTAGTGTTGGTTCACATAATCAAAGTCCATAGACAAGTACCATAAAAGAACAAGTTTAAACTCATATACATGAAAGAGTAAGATCATAAATGAACATATGTGGTATGTTATAAGATTTAAAGTAAAAGCAAGTCATTTCACATCATAGTACATATATCATACATATGCAAAAACATAAAGTGTATAGTACAATGCATGAACATGTGGAAGTGCATATGAGAGTATCACTCATATAAAATCTAACTCATGTGGCTCAAGGCAAGATGGGCCGCGCTGGTTGTTTCGGCCCAGCGTGTTGGCTTCCTTTTTTTCTTATTGCCTTTTTTCTTATTTCTTTTATTTTCATAATTTAAACTAAATTCAAATTTAAATTTTGAATTTCAGATTTAAAATGTACAGTAAAATTCCAATATGAGGTAACTCGCTGTTACCTTTTTTATTATATATTTTTTCCGTCATTGACTTACTTATAGAAGGGTAATTCACTTAATTCAAGGTGTTATTTCCAGATTCAATTCTTCCAAATTCTAATCTATCTATGGTTTTAACTTCAAAATTAACCATTTAAACAAGTGCACAACCCTTAAACTCCATCATGATGCACAAGGTTGATCGAACACTTCATCTTGTTTTTATTGTAACCAAAGAAGTATGCTCCAATAATAACACACATGAGCAAAATCACACTAGTATTATTTCTTTAATGATTCAAGTTTGATATACTCCCACACTAGGGTTTACACTAGTATAACCTATGGTACACCGACACGTCTGTGTCCTGGCAATCCAATTATGGCCCTCTGCATCATTCTTATTATAGAAGTTTTATTGAATTTTTTTTTATATATTCAACAATTAGATAAAAGATAGTATAACTAACGCTGGATAATTGTATTGTAGCACCGTAGATGTACTTACGTGTCATTTTCGAGCTGTGTAGATCTGAGCATGATTAGAGATGACAATCTCTAAATTTTATACTATAAGATTTAAGATCAGATTAAATTAGGATTGGATCCTATTTCTATTTAATTTTTAACTAAAAATTATTCAGAATCCTACCATATCGTAAAGAAACATTTAAACACGATCTATAATACAGGGCCAGAGCGTACAAACCAAACTGTGGAAATCTTCAGCAAGGCACGACACTCGCGTCCATGCCAAACTTGCTTCTACCATACCACAGTCAATCCAAATTCTAGTTCTCCTTTGTTTGTTCACGATTCCAGCCAGAAAACATTTTGGCTGATCAGAACTTATATATATTATAGAAGCAATCTGGATAGTAGTTGTTCTAGTTCACCGTTCTAAGGGAACCCAACGGGAACGTCCCCTAATTGAAACTAACCAGTTAAACTAGTATACTTAGTTCAGGAGTTAGCTAATTTCTGTTTGCTGAGGCGGGGCAGAGACGGAAAGTGGAGTATTTTCTGCTGTGGACGTGGGGTACCTCTGTATCCCACTAGACCTGCTAGCTGAACGCTGGTCGAGATCGGCTGTAGGGGCGGAGGGTCTGATATGACGAGTCAACGAGATCTGGCGCTCGCCATACCTTGAATCCTGTGAGCATCCCCTCAGCGAATCGCCGTCCAAGTTCAGGATCGCCATGCCTGAGAAGTCTTTTTTTTTCTTCCTGTTGGACTGCTGGAGCCTGGAGAAAGAGAATGAGATGGGGTCTGACCGAATCGTTAATTCGTTATTGTAGTTGGGCTTCTATACGGGCCAACTAGTGTTCCGGTTTTTGCAGTGCAGCCCATGTCAGTTCCCGTGAACTGTGTGGAGTGAAAGGGTGGAACATGGGTTGTTGAGTTTTGCTCATTGGTTTTTTTCATAAGATTATGTTATAGTGATAATGGTACTAATAGCTTTTTTTAATGAAAAAGGATGGACTAAAGTAGTTGTCGCTTGTTTGCCTTGCTCCTCTTTTTTTTCTTTTTTTTTATTGGCGAGAGGAGCAGCATTCTCCTCGAGTCCATGTAGCAGCTTTCGGCTTCGGCTGCAATTAGGCCGATGGAAGAAATGACCAGAACGCTTATATTATGTGGGCTGGGCTGAGTTTGGGCTTAGGCTAAATGCCAGTTATGGAGCCACCCTAAACATCTTAGGGCTGAGTGGCTGACGCCTGACAGGCATATCTTTTACCACCGAAAGAATAACATGTCAACATATAAATTAGAATACATGCATTGACTTAGCAAGGATTTTAAGTTAGGATGGTCTAGTTTAATCTAATCTTTTGTCAACAATATATATGTAACATGTCAGCATATAAATATACAATATATACGTTACTAGGACACCATCAAACAGGTAAAAAAGTAGATGGTTTGAGATTATATTCGAGAACCGTTGATGCTTGATTTACTCCTTATGTACTGACAGGTCGTATGGCATCGACCATGCATGTCCGTGTCTTTGGTGGCTAAAACATGCAACTCTCTGCAAGGATTATTTGAATTGTTCATATCGTCTTGCTTCTTAATAAAGTTTATTGAAGAAATCGTAGAAGAGATCGTGGTCCACTTACATATGTTCCTTATTTTTGTTAAACTATGCTATGCTTGTGCTTGGAATGACAACTTTTCTCTTCTGTATAAACGCAAAACCAATATTTATTCAATTTTTTTAATTTAATGCCAAGTACATGTTCCTTATTCATTACTTATGGAAAGTCTAGTTGAGTATAATCGTGTTTCACAATACTACCATTTCAAGTTTTGTTAGTGGAGGCGCTTCTAGTTGTGGGTAGATGAGAGGTGTAGCTTATGAGCATGCATCAACTTATGCTATGTTTTCCGCGATAGAACTCAAATCTATGAATACATGCCTGTGTTAAATTTGATGCCTGTTTTTTTTAATGCCTGTTTTTTCACAAAACGTTTGATGCCTGTTTTTTTTAATATGATGTAAATTGGTATAGAATTATGGATTCTCTAATGCGATTGATTTTGCACGAAGGGTGCACAATTTTATGTATTACGGGTGATGGCACATGAGCCTCAGATTAATTAGGTTAAGTCAAAGTGTGATCATTTAATGGCTAACAGCTTGGCCTGGCCTAGTCACGTGTGGGTGTTTGGTTTGGGTTTCCTCGTATATATGTACTTTGAACGATGGCTTCTGCATAGAACAAAACCGAATGTAAAACACAGATACTGGATCTCAAATTTTTTTTTTTTAGAAATGACATCAAATCGGAACCACAGTTTGGACAAAAGATGTGCATCTGAAGTTTGATGCTATAATACTCAAACAAACTGGTTAGTCACACACACATGATCCTTTAATCAAACTGTTCCTTCGACAACGTAAGATGTGTAGGATAAATCTCTCGTGGAAGATTTATTATTTTCTGCGGAAATCGTGGCGCAATTTTGGTCATTGGTTCCTAGGCCGAGGCGGTATCAAATCTCTACTACTTCTTAAGAGCAGAGCGTAGGCGTCCACACCTGTGTGGTGCACGGTTCTGCCTCTACCCCCGACATCCTCCGCTCCGCTTCGATCCCGGATGGTGGTCGCACTTTCGTGTCGCGCCATCAACGGTCGTCGCTATCCCCTCCCTATCCGGCGTCCATGATGCTCGCCGCCCCTGCTCCCCCCCCCACACTAACTACACGCACCCTGGCATCCTAGCCCTCCTCCATGCATGTGTCCGACGCTCGCCATGCTCGCCTCCCGACCTGTGCTCCCTCCGCGTCCACATGTCTCCAGCGCGCACGCCGCCTCTGGCGACACCACTCCCGACCACGCACCCACCATACCCCACGCATAGTCCTCTTCATCGCGGATCTCCAACAGCCAAATCCCCGCTCCTCGACAGCCGAATCCCCGCTGCCCTGACGTCGATCTCCAACGATCTCGAAGCCTACCTCGGCGCTGCTCCCCTCACCTCACTCCCTTTCCTCACGGTTGTCACGGCAGGCACTGCCATGGAGAGCAAGGAGGCGAGAGAAGAGAGGCTGGAAGACTGAAGGAGCAAGGTGTGCGTGGTGTGCGTGCTGTTGGGCTCAAAGTGGGTGTGCGTGAGTTTGGTTTGGGTCGGCCCATGTAAGGGACCTATAACCTTGTATCGAACTGGAGAATAAGGCAGAAAAGAAATAGAGAAAGAAAATTCCCCAAAATCGTAACATGTTCGCGTCCCTGGCGGCTACAGGGCGCTCATGTCGCGGCGGTTCTCCCGCTGGCGGCCACGAGCCGTTACAACTAGTATCAAATTTAGGCGTCCTCGGCGTGGATCCCCTTCCTCACGTTCCCGCACAGGTTGCCGCTACGGCGCCCACACTGAAGCCGTCGGCGCAGACCAAGATTCTTCTAGAGGTGATGACGAACAAGGAGCGAGATGATGTCGATCGTTGGGATCGGGTGATGGCGCAACTCGATCGGCTCACAGAGAAGGTGATGAGTATGGATGACGTTCAACAACAGTTGCTGGCGCAAGCGGGGTTGGCGGCCGATGTGGCTCGGCAGGCGATGGAAGAGCGGGTCCGCTTCGCGCAGCAGTTGGACCAAGCTAAGAAGGCGCTCGCGGAACTTCGTCTGGAGCAGATGGCGCGGGACATGGAGTTAGCGCAGTCCATGCACAGCGAACGACATCGCGGCGGGGCTCCACCATCTCCGCCAATGGCACCTCTAGGTCCTCAGCGCAGGTATGCTGGTGTGCCATTGGGTCGCTCGAGAGAGACTGGAGGGAGGAGAGTTGAGGATTTTGAAGGAGGGCATCTACCCATACCACGCATGCCATTTCCCAAATTTGAAGCGGAGGAACCTCGAATATGGATTGATCAGTGTGTTGATTATTTCACTTTGTATCGGATCCCTGAGTCGGTTTGGGTGATGTCCGCATCGTTGAACATGGAGGAGAATGCTAAAAGGTGGTTTCAGATTTTTAAGATTCAGTATGGTCCATGTTCATGAGGGGAGTTTTGTGATGCGGTATTCTTGAAGTTTGGATCAGAGGAGTATTCACAGGCTATGCAATCCTTGCTGGAAATTAGACAGTCGGGGTCCGTGGAGGAGTACAAAAAGGTGTTTGATGAAGCGCGATATGCCACTTCGGTCCACAATCATGATTTGGATGAGACTTTATATGTGTCTCATTTTATTAAGGGACTCAAGCAAGAACTACAAGGACCGGTTAAATCTCATATGTCTGCTTCTGTCGAACGGGCAGCGTTATTAGCCAGGATTCAGCAGGGTATCTTGGATAAACAGCGCCATAAACATTTCTCGACTATCAGTCAAGGCCGATTTGGTACTACTGTGTCCAAAGCTGACATTAGAAGCTCGGTTTCGTTGCCCGAGTTGTCTAAAGAGCGATTGGTGAAAAAGTATCGGAAGCAAAATGGTTTGTGCTATACTTGTGGTGACAAATTTGAACCTAGCCATCAAGCTCGCTGTCCCAAAAAGGTGCAAATGCAGTTGAGTGCTCTTACTGCTGAAGAGTTGGGTATGACCCTATCCGAGCAAACATTGACACAGATTGAGTTGGAGGAAAAAGGGGAAGAGGAGAATTTTCGGTTGTCTTTGAATGCTCTCAGCGGTACTACAAATGAAGAATGTATGGCTGTGCGCGCATTGCTGCAGAATTGAAGGGGAAATAGGGTCAAACCTTTTCCATATGAATTTTGGTGGTTCAATTGCCCAACACAAATTATTGGACTAACTAGTTTGCTCTATATTATGAGTTCTACAGGTGCCAAAGGTTCATAATAAACCAATACTAGTCAAAAGAAAGGGTTCAAACAAAGGGAGCAAAAGACAACCGAAGTGTGCCCTGGTCTGGCGCACCGGACAGTGTCCGGTGCGCCAGGGAACCCAACTCTGAACTTGCCACCTTCGGGACATCTGGAAGCCACTCCGCTATAATTCATCGGACTGTCCGGTGTAGCACCGGACTGTCTGGTGTGCCAGCGGAGCAATGGCTACTTCGCGCCAACGGTCGTCTGCGAAGGCATTAAATACGCTACAGCGCGCCTGCGCGCGCAGAAGTCAGAGCAGGTGCAAGAAGGCGCATTGGACAGTCTACAGGACCTGTCCGGTGCATCACCGGACTATCCGGTGGCCCCACAAGTCAGAGCTCCAACGGTCGAACCCTAACGGTTGGGTGACGTGGCTGGCGCACCGGACAGTGTCCGGTGGCGCACCGGACTGTCCGGTGCGCCCGTCGACAGAAGCCATCCCCAACGGCCATTTTGGTGGTTGGGGCTATAAATACCCCCAACCACCCCACATTCATAGCATCCAAGTTTTCAGACTTCAAACCCCATACAAGAGCTATAGCATTCAATACAAGACACAACCAAAGAGATCAAATCCTCTCCCAAGTCCGGAATCACTCCAAACAAATTAGTGACTAGAGAGAGAGACATTTGTGTTCTTTTGAGCTATTGCGCTTGGATTGCTTTTCTTCTTCCTCATTCTTGTTTGCACACCACTTATAATCAAAACAAGAGACACCAATTGTGTGGTGGTCCTTGTAGTGGACTTAGTGTCCCATTTGATTGAGAAGAGAAGCTCACTCGGTCTCGGTGACCGTTTGAGAGAGAGAAAGGGTTGAAAGAGACCCGGTCTTTGTGACCACCTCAACGGGGAGTAGGTTTGCAAGAACTGAACCTCGGTAAAACAAATCACCGTGTCATCCATTTTTATTTGCTTGTGATTTGTTTTCGCCTTCTCTTTTGGACTCGCTTATATTTCTAACGCTAACCCCGGCTTGTAGTTGTGCTTAAGTTTATAATTTTCAGATTCCGCCTATTCACCCCCCCTCTAGGCAACTTTCAATTGGTATCAAAGTCGATGCTTCATTAGAGCCTAACCGCTCGAAGTGATGTCAGGAGATCACGCCAAAAAGGAGATGGTGACCGGCGACAAGCCCGTTACAAGCCACGGGAAGGCTCCATCGGGATAGTCCCGCAACAAGGGGAAGGAGAAGGAATCCCCTTCACACAAGTCGCATCAGAGTGGCAAAAAGAAAAAGAAGATGAGGAAGGTGGTCTACTATGAGATCGACTCTTCATCGCCATCCACCTCCGGCTCCGACGCGCCGTCCGTAACTTCTAAGCACCATGAGCGCAAGAAGTTTAGTAAGATCCCCCTACACTACCCTCGCATTTCTAAACGTACTCCATTACTTTTCGTTCCATTAGGCAAACCACCGGTTTTTGACGGTGAAGATTATAACATGTGGAGTGAAAAAATGAGGCATCACCTAACCTCACTCCACACTAGTATTTGGAACGTTGTTGAGTTTGGTGTACAGGTACCATCCGTAGGGGATGAGGACTATGATTCGAACGAAGTTGCCCAAATCCGGCACTTCAACTCACAAGCCACCACAATACTCCTCGCCTCTCTAAGTCGAGAGGAGTATAACAAGGTGCAAGGATTGAAGAGCGCCAAAGAGATTTGGGACATACTCAAAACGGCGCATGAAGGAGATGAGGTGACCAAGATCACCAAGAGGGAGACGATCGAGGGGGAGCTCGGTCGATTCATGCTTCACCAAGGGAAGGATCCACAAGCGATGTACAACCGGCTCAAGACCTTGGTGAATCAAGTGCGCATCCTCGGGAGCACCAAATGGGATGACCATGAGATGGTCAAGGTTATTCTAAGATCACTAGTTTTTCTTAATCCTACTCAAGTACAATTAATTCGTGGTGATCCTAGATACAAACTAATGTCTCCCGAGGAAGTGATAGGTAAATTTGTGAGCTTTGAACTAATGATCAAAGGCTCCAAAAAGATCATCGAGCAAGGCGCATCCTCCTCCGTACCTGAAGCACAACCCGTTGCATTCAAAGCAACGGAGGAGAAGAAAGAAGATTCTACTCCAAGTAGAATCCCATCGACGCCTCCAAGCTCGACAATGAGGAGATGGCACTCATCATCAAGAGCTTCCGTCAAATCCTCAAACAAAGGAAGGGGAAAGATTACAAGCCCCGTTCCAAGAAGGTTTGCTACAAGTGTGGTAAGCCCGGTCATTTTATTGCAAAATGTCCATTATCTAGTGATAGTGACAGGGGCGACGACAAGAAGGGAAAGAGGAGAGAAAAGAAGAGGTACTACAAGAAGAAGGGCAGTGATGCCCATGTTTGCCGGGAGTGGGACTCCGACGAGAGCTCCACCGACTCCTCCTCCGACGAGGACGCCGCCAACACCGCCGTCAACAAAGGGCTCCTCTTCCCCAACGTCGGCCACAAATGCCTTATGGCAAAGGACAGCAAAAAGAAGAAGGTAAAATCAAGATCCTCAACTAAATATGCAACATCTAGCGATGAGGCTAATTCTAGTGATGATGAGGATGACTTGTTTACTCTTTTTGCCAACTTAAACATGCAACAAAAGGAAAAATTAAATGAATTGATTAGCACTATTCATGATAAGGATGAACTCTTGGATAGCCAAGAGGACTTCCTAATTAAAGAAAACAAAATGCATGTTAAGGTGAAAAATGCTTATGCTCTAGAAGTAGAAAAATGTGAAAAATTAACTAGTGAGCTAAGCACTTGCCATGATATTATTTCCAAGCTTAGAAATGAGAAAGCCAATTTAATTGCTAAGGTTGGGAAGCTTGATGTTTGTGATGATTCAATTGTTAGTCTTAGAAATGATAATGCCAATTTAATTGCTAAGATTGACAATTTGAATGCTTCTCTTTCTAGCCTTAAAATTGAAAATGAAAAATTAATTGCTAAGGCTAAGGATTTAGATGTTTGCAATGCTTCTATTTCCAATCTTAGAGATGAGAATGATATTTTGCATGCTAAGATTGTTAAATTAAATACTTGCAAACCCTCTACATCTACCATTGAACATGTTTCTATTTGCACTAGATGTAGAGATGTTAATGTAGATGCTATTCATGATCACCTTGCTTTAATTAAACAACAAAATGATCACATAGCTACATTAACTGCTAAAATTAATGAGCATGACTTAGAAAATGAGAAATTTAAATTTGCTAGAAGCATGCTCTATAGTGGGAGACGCCCTGGTATTAAGGATGACATTGGCTTCCAACAGGGAGACAATGTCAAGCTTAATGCCCCGCCTAAAAGATTGTCTAATTTTGTTAAGGGCAAGGCTCCCATGGTTTAGGATAATGAGGGTTACATTCTATACCCTGCCGGTTATCCCGAACACAAAATTAGGAGAATTCACTCTAGGAAGTCTCACTCTGGCCCTAATCATGCTTTTATGTATAAGAGTGAGGAATCTAGTTCTAGGCAATCAACCCATGCTAAATTGCGTAAGAAGAAAACTCCTAAAGCATCAAATGATCATAATGTTTCATTCAAAACTTTTGATGCTTCCTATGTGCTTACTAACAAATCCGGCAAGGTAGTTGCCAAGTATGTTGGGGGCAAACACAAGGGATCAAAGACTTGTGTTTGGGTACCCAAAGTTCTTGTATCTAATGTCAAAGGACCCAAAACTGTTTGGGTACCTAAAATCAAGAACTAAATTTGTTTTGTAGGTTTATGCGTCCGGGGGCTCAAGTTTGATCATCGACAGCGGGTGCACAAACCATATGACTGGGGAGAAAAAGATGTTCTCCTCCTACGAGAAAAACCAAGATCCCCAACGAGCTATCACATTCGGGGATGGAAATCAAGGTTTGGTCAAAGGATTGGGTAAAATTGCTATATCACCTGACCATTCCATTTCCAATGTTTTTCTTGTAGATTCATTAGATTACAACTTGATTCCTGTATCTCAATTATGCAAAATGGGTTACAACTGTCTTTTTACGGATACAGGTGTTACTGTCTTTAGAAGAAGTGATGATTTAGTAGCTTTTAAGGGAGTATTAGAGGGTCAGCTATACTTAGTTGATTTCAATAGAGCTGAACTCGATACTTGCTTAATTGCTAAGACTAACATGGGTTGGCTCTGGCACCGCCGACTAGCCCATGTTGGGATGAAGAATCTTCACAAGCTTCTAAAGGGAGAACACATTTTGGGACTAACAAATGTTCATTTTGAGAAAGACAAGATTTGTAGCGCATGCCAAGCAGGGAAGCAAGTTGGTGTTCATCATCCACACAAGAACATTATGACAACTGACAGGCCACTTGAGCTCCTCCACATGGACCTATTCGGTCCGATCGCTTACATAAGCATCGGCGGGAGTAAGTACTGTCTAGTTATTGTGTATGATTATTCTCGCTTCACTTGGGTATTCTTCTTACAGGAAAAATCTCAAACCCAAGAGACTTTGAAAGGATTCTTGAGACGGGCTCAAAATGAGTTCGGCTTGAGGATTAAGAAGATAAGAAGCGACAACGGGACGAAGTTCAAGAACTCTCAAATAGAAGGTTTTCTTGGGGAGGAAGGCATCAAGCATGAGTTCTCTTCTTCCTACACACCACAACAAAATGGTGTAGTGGAGAGGAAGAATAGGACTCTATTGGACATGGCAAGGACCATGCTTGATGAATACAAGACTTCGGATCGGTTTTGGGCCGAGGCGGTCAACACCGCTTGCTACGCCATCAACCGGTTATATCTACACTAAATCCTCAGGAAGACATCATACGAACTCCTCACCGGTAAAAATCCCAATGTTTCATATTTTAGAGTCTTTAGTAGCAAATGCTTTATTCTTGTTAAAAGAGGTAGAAAATCCAAATTTGCTCCTAAGGCTGTAGAAGGCTTTTTACTAGGGTATGATTCAAACACAAGGGCGTATAGAGTCTTTAACAAGTCCACTAGACTAGTTGAAGTTTCTTGTGACATTGTGTTTGATGAGACTAACGGCTCTCAAGTGGAGCAAGTTGATCTTGATGAATTAGATGATGAAGAGGCTCCGTGCGTCGCGCTAAGGAACATGTCTATTGGGGATGTGTGTCCTAAGGAATCTGAAGAGCCCATTCAAGCACAAGATCAACCATCTTCGTCCATGCAAGCATCTCCACCAACTCAAGATGAGGATGAGGCTCAAGATGATGAAGAAGAAGATCAAGAAGATGAGCCACCTCAAGAGGAGGGCAATGATCAAGGGGGAGATGCCCATGATCAAGACAAGGAAGATGAACAAGACCCAAGGCCACCACATCCAAGAGTCCACCAAGCAATCCAACGAGATCACCCCGTGAACACCATCCTAGGAGATATTCATAAGGGGGTAACTACTCGATCTCGTGTTGCTCATTTTTGTGAACATTACTCCTTTGTTTCCTCTATTGAGCCACACAGGGTAGAGGAAGCACTTCAAGATTCGGATTGGGTGTTGACGATGTAAGAGGAGCTCAACAATTTCAAGAGGAATGAGGTATGGCATTTAGTTCCACGTCCTAACCAAAATGTTGTAGGAACCAAGTGGGTCTTCCGCAACAAATAAGATGAGCATGGTGTGGTGACAAGGAACAAGGCACGACTTGTGGCCAAAGGGTATTCACAAGTCGAAGGTTTGGATTTCGGTGAAACCTATGCACCCGTAGCTAGGCTTGAGTCAATTCAAATATTACTTGCCTATGCTACTCACCATGACCTTAAGCTTTACCAAATGGACGTGAAGAGTGCCTTTCTCAACGGACCCATCAAGGAAGAGGTCTATGTTGAGCAACCTCCCGGCTTTGAAGATAGTGAGTATCCTAACCATGTTTACAAACTCTCTAAGGCGCTTTGTGGGCTCAAGCAAGCCCCAAGAGCATGGTATGAATGCCTAAGAGATTTTCTCATCACTAATGGCTTCAAAGTCGGAAAGGCCGATCCTACTTTATTCACTAAAACCATTGAGAATGATTTGTTTGTATTCCAAATTTATGTTGATGATATCATATTTGGGTCTACTAACAAATCTATTTGTGAAGAGTTTAGTAGGATCATGATTCAAAAATTCGAGATGTCTATGATGGGGGAGTTGAAGTATTTCTTAGGATTTCAAGTCAAGCAACTCCAAGAGGGCACCTTCATTAGCCAAACGAAGTACATTCAAGATATACTCACTAAGTTTGGAATGAAAGATGCCAAGCCCATCAAGACACCCATGGGAACCAATGGACATCTTGACCTCGACACGGGAGGTAAATCCGTAGATCAAAAGGTATACCGGTCGATGATAGGTTCTTTACTCTATTTATGTGCTTCTCGACCGGACATTATGCTTTCCGTATGCATGTGTGCAAGATTCCAAGCTGACCCTAAGGAAGTTCACCTTAGGGCCGTGAAGCGAATCTTGAGATATTTAGTTCACACACCTAAGTTTGGTCTTTGGTACCCACAGGGATCCTCATTTGATTTATTAGGATATTTCGATGCTGATTGGGCAGGGTGTAAGATTAATAGGAAGAGCACATCAGGGACTTGTCAGTTTCTGGGAAGATCTCTAGTGTCTTGGGCTTCAAAGAAACAAAACTCAGTAGCTCTTTCTACCGCCGAAGCTGAGTATATTGCCGCAGGCCATTGTTGCGCGCAATTGCTTTGGATGAGGCAAACCCTTAGGGACTATGGCTACAAGTTTAGCAAAGTCCCTCTCCTATGTGACAATGAGAGTGCAATCCGCATGGTGGATAATCCCGTTGAACACAGCCGCACTAAACACATAGCCATTCGGTATCACTTTTTGAGAGATCATCAACAAAAGGGGGATATCGAGATAGCCTATATAAACACCAAAGATCAATTGGCCGATATCTTTACCAAGCCTTTAGATGAGCAATCCTTTACCAAACTTAGGAATGAGTTAAATATTCTTGATTCTAGGAATTTTGATTGATTCTTTGCACACATAGCTCATTTATATACCTTTGATCATATCTCTTTTATGTCTATGACTAATGTGTTTTCAAGTGTATTATTATGCTTAGTCATAAATATTGAAAGGGAAATGGAGTATTTGGCCAAGAAGGCGCTTCCACTCAACTCCAATTATAATTGCCGGTACTCCGCATCGTTCTCCACTTTGGTATAATCTTCACTCATATTTTTGTGTTTGCCAAAGGAGGAGAAAGTTTGAAAAGGGCTTATATCTCACTCACAAGTATCTGTTTTTGGCGATTTATGCCAAAGGGGGAGAAAGTATGAGCCCCAAAGCAAAAGGACCGCACCACCACCAAATTTTAAAAATGAAGTTTTTCAAATTGATATCTTATTGTGTTCAAAAGGGGAAGAAAGTAGTAACTTCAAAACTTGCAAAACCCTCTTGAACACTAAGAGGAGAATTTTATTTAGGGGGAGTTTTGTTTAAGTCAAAGGAAAAGCATTTGAAACAGGGGGAGAAAATTTCAAATCTTGAAAATGCTTCTTTCAATCTTATTCATGTACCTTTGACTATTTGCAAAACGTTTTGAAAAGAATTTTTTAAGGATTTGCAAAAACAAAACCCATGGTGCAAATGTGGTCCTAAATTTTAATAAGAAGAAAAACCATCCATGCATATCTATAAGTACATTGGTTTCAATTCCAAGCAACCTTTGCACTTACATTATGCAAACTAGTTCAATTCTGCACTTCTTTATTTGCTTTGATTTGTGTTGGCATCAATCACCAAAAAGGGAGAGATTGAAAGGGAAATAGGGTCAAACCTTTTCCATATGAATTTTGGTGGTTGAATTGCCCAACACAAATTATTGGACTAACTAGTTTGCTCTAGATTATGAGTTCTACAAGTGCCAAAGGTTCACAACAAACCAATACAAGTCAAAAGAAAGGGTTCAAACAAAGGGAGCAAAAGACAACCGAAGTGTGCCCTGGTCTGGCGCACCGGACTGTCCGGTGTGCCACCGGACAGTGTCTGGTGCACCAGGGATCCCAACTCCAAACTTGCCACCTTCGGGAATTCTGGAAGCCGCTCCGCTATAATTCACCGGACTGTCCGGTGTAGCACCGGACTGTCTAGTGTGCCAGCGGAGCAACAGCTACTTCGCACCAACGGTCGTCTGCGAAGGCATTAAATGCGCTACAGTGCGCGCCTGCGCGCGCAGAAGTCAGAGCAGGCGCCAGAAGGCGCACCAGACAGTCTACAAGACCTGTCCGGTGCACCACCGGACTGTCCGGTGGCCCCACAAGTTAGAGCTCCAACGGTCGAACCCTAACGGTTGGGTGACGTGGCTGGCGCACCGGACTGTCCGGTGCGCCCGTCGACAGAAGCCATCCCCAACGGCCATTTTGGTGGTTGGGGCTATAAATACCCCCAACCACCCCACATTCATAGCATCCAAGTTTTCAGACTTCAAACCCCATACAAGAGCTATAGCATTCAATACAAGACACAACCAAAGGGATCAAATCCTCTCCCAAGTCCGGAATCACTCCAAATAAATTAGTGACTAGAGAGAGAGACATTTGTGTTCTTTTGAGCTCTTGCGCTTGAATTGCTTTTCTTCTTCCTCATTCTTGTTTCCACACCACTTGTAATCAAAACAAGAGACACCAATTGTGTGGTGGTCCTTGTAGTGGACTTAGTGTCCCATTTGATTGAGAAGAGAAGCTCACTCGGTCTCGGTGATCGTTTGAGAGAGGGAAAGGGTTGAAAGAGACCCGGTCTTTGTGACCACCTCAACGGGGAGTAGGTTTGCAAGAACCGAACCTCGGTAAAACAAATCACCGTGTCATCCATTCTTATTTGCTTGTGATTTGTTTTTGCCTTCTCTTTTGGACTCGCTTATATTTCTAACGCTAACCCCAGCTTGTAGTTGTGCTTAAGTTTATAGTTTTCAGATTCCGCCTATTCACCCCCCCCCCTCCAGGCGACTTTCAAGAATCAAGTCATGTTGGTCCTGGTGGACTCGGGGAGTTCCACGAGCTTTATTAACAAGCAGCTGGTCGATCAAATAGGCCTGACCGTGCACCCTTGTGCTTCATGTAAAGTGAGGGTGGCAAATGGAGAGATTATGTATAGTGACACGATGGTGCGATCACTGGAGTGGTGGGCCAACGGACACAAATACCAGAATGATATGAGGGTGCTAGGGCTGGGGGCCTATGATGTTATTTTGGGCTATGATTGGTTGAGGAGGCACAGTCCTATGCATTGTGATTGGGAAGCTAAGGTGATTAGTTTTGTGGACAAAGGGATTGAGGTCCAGTTGGTGGGGAATCATCAACAACAACAAGTGGTGCAGGAGGTATCTTCTTTACAAGTGGAGCGTGGTTACGCGGAAATGATATCTGGGTGTTTGCTCTGCTGGAAGAAGTGACGGTAGCGAGCAGCAAAGAGATTCATACAGATTTGCAAGGGTTGCTAGGAGAATTCACGGACATTTTTGAGACACCTACAGTCTTACTCCATCTCAACCATTTGATCATCACATTCCTTTGCTTCCGGGGTCCATACCAGTTAATGCTCGGCCCTACAAATATTCACCTCATCATAAGACCGAGATTGAGAGACAGGTGGCGGATTTGTTGAAATCTGGTTTGATCACTCCAAGCGTGAGCCCATATGCGTCTCCAATCCTTTTGGTGCAAAAGAAGGATGGTACATGGCGCTTTTGTGTCGATTATCGCAAGTTGAACGACATGACCATTAAGAATCGGTTTCCCATGCCAGTGGTGGAGGAAATTCTAGATGAATTGGTGGGTACTGAAATCTTTTTGAGTCTGGACATGACTTCAGGTTACCATCAGATCCGCATGGGTGTATCCGAGGAGTTTAAAACGACATTTAAAACTCACCAGGGCCACTATCAGTTCTGGGTCATGCCTTTTGGTCTTACCAACGCTCCGGCCACCTTTCAGTGTGCAATGAATTTGGTGTTAGCTCCTTTTCTTTGAAAGTTTGTCATGGTCTTTATTGATGACATACTGGTTTATAGTCCCAATTGGCAATCTCATTTAGAGCACCTAAGGTTGGTTTTCACTGCATTGCGGCACCACAAATTCTATCTCAAAGAAAGGAAGTGTGTCTTCGGTAAAAAGGAATTGGCATATTTGGGTCATATTATTTCTAGGAATGGGGTAGCAACTGACCCCAAGAAAACCGATGCTATGCTCAAGTGGCCCAAGCCGCTGACTATCACAGATCTCAGAGGCTTTCTTGGTCTGACAGGATACTATAGGCGGTTTGTGCAGGGTTATGGTGCCATTGCTAGGCCTCTCACTAGGCTGTTACAAAAAGGGGCATTCCAATGGACATCAGCAGCAGAGATGGCCTTTCAGCGGTTGAAGCAGGCCATGGTGTCCACACCGGTCCTTGCATTACCAGATTTCAATATTCCTTTTGTGGTAGAGACTTACGCTTGTGATGATGGAGTGGGGAAGGTATTAATGCAGAAGGGCCGACCAATAGCTTTCTTGAGTAAGGCTTTGGGCATTAAAAGTTAGAAACTGTCAATATATGAGAAAGAATTCATTGCCTTGATCATGGCTGTAGATCGTTGGCACCATTACTTACAGTGGAGTGAGTTTGAAATTCGGACCGACCACAAAGCTCTCAGTTTCTTGGGCAGCCAAGATTTACATTCCGAGTTGCAGCGGAAAGCGATGGCCAAGATGATGGGTCTGCAGTTTAAAGTGGTTTACAAGCAAGGTAAAGATAACAAGGTTGCTGATGCACTTTCTCGGGTGGGGGCAGTGATGGCATTGAAAGCAGTCAGTGAGGTTCAACCACTTTGGATCCAAGAAGTTACAAATTCCTATGTGACTGATCCTGATGCTCAATCTCTCCTGGCTCAGCTATGTGTCCATAATCCCGATGAACAAGGCTATTCTTTATCTCAAGGGGTGATTAGGAAAGGCGGTCTGATTCGGGTGGGCCAGAATTCTGCCCTTCGCACTAAATTAGTGGCAGCGGTTCATGACAGCGCGACTAGGGGTCATTCTAGGATGCATGCCACTTATCATTGCCTCAAGAAGTTGTTTGTGTGGAAGGGAATGAAATCTGCTTCCCAAGTGGCTCAGGTCATTTTGGACCAGGTGGTCCGGTTGCATGGCCTTCCCAAGTCTATTGTCAGTGACCGGGACAAAATCTTTACCAGTGCCTTTTGGACTCAATTGTTCAAGATTTTGGACTCAAAGTGAGCATGTAAATCAATGTGTTGAGATGTACTTGAGATGTGCGGTTCATGCTTAGCCAACGAAGTGGAAGACCTGGCTACCACTTGCGGAGTTTTGGTACAATACCTCTTATCACACATCTTTAGCTTGTTCTCCATTCAAGGTTTTGTACGGGTATGACCCTCCCTTTGCAACAGCACCTTCTATGCCTTTTGATACTGCAGTTGATGTGGCACAAGTTTTAGTTGAGAGGGCATAGTTTACAGCCATGTTACGGGAGCAACTGGCAGCAGCTCAGAATCGAATGAAACTGAGAGCAGATCGTCTTCGCACTGATCGACAGTTTCAAGTGGGTGATATGGTGCTACTCAAACTACAGCCGTATGCGCAACATTCCATGGTCAGTAGACCTTGTCCGAAGCTTGCATTTAAGTTCTTTGGACCTTACAAGATCGTGGAGCGTGTGGGAGTAGTGGCTTACCGTTTGGAGCTGCCTGTGTCGGCTCAAGTGCATCCAGTGTTTCATGTCTCACAATTGAAACCATTCATTCCAGATTACACTCCTGTTTTTTCCACTCTGCCTGCTTACTCTGATTTGAGTAGTCGCAATGTCCAACCTTTGGAAATTCTGGATCGTCGGTTGGTCAAGAAAGGGAATCGGGCCGTGCCACAGGTGTTGATCCGGTGGAGTTTGCTTCCAGCTGATGCCACCACATGGGAAGATTACAATGTTCTGCGGTAGCGCTATTCGGATGCACTTGCTTGGGGCCAAGCAAGCCTTGAAGGGGGGGGGGGCAAATGTCACGGCGGGCAGTGCCATGGAGAGCAAGGAGGCGGGAGAAGAGAGGCTAGAAGACTGAAGGAGCAGGGTGTGTGTGGTGTGCGTGCTGTTGGGCTCAAAGTGGGTGTGCGTGAGTTTGGTTTGGGTCGGCCCATGTAAGGGACCTATAACCTTGTATCGAACTGGAGAATAAGGCAGAAAAGAAATAGAGAAAGAAAATTCCCCAAAATCGTAACCTGTCCGCGTCCCTGGCGGCTACAGGGGCTCACGTCGTGGCGGCTCTCCCGCTGGCGGCCACGGGCCGTTACAACGGTCTTCGCCCTAATCCTCTCCCTCCTAGCCTCTCTCTCCCGACTGCATGCCGCCTCCCTCCCTGTCCACACCACACATGCTCTGACGCACCAACAATGAGGGGAGCACCGCCCGTCCGTCGCGGATTGGGATCTCCCTCGCCCGCCCGACGGCACCCTCACATTTCAGCCGTGGCGCCTGCAGATCACAGAGAAGGTGGCGACCTCTGCCTCCGCAAGAAGAACGATGACGCCACCGCCAGATCCGGGAGTTCGACGCCTCCGCAAGAAGAAAGACGATGTCGCCCGCGACACTACACAACCGCTCAGTCGAGGCACCCAATGCCCACCGACACCAGTGAGATGAGGTAAGGACTGCGGAGACAAATTCAGAGTTCAGACTTCATTTCAAATAGGCAAGCTAAATAATTGGAAGATCTTACTATAAAAATTAAGGAGTGCAAGCAGTAGGTTAAGCTGGACATTACTATATAATCTCATTGCAAAATTGTTGTGTTTGTTTTCAATGCATGCACAAAAGTTACCCAGTCATCCATATTTTCCATTTTACTTATGCTATTTCTGATTTAAACACCCTTTATTTGGGTGAAGCTGAGTTGCAAATGATATTACCTGGTCTCTGTTTGTTATGAAGATTTCCCCTTTGGAAGTTTTTTTACAAATAATTTCAATTCTACATTTCTAGCTTGATTAAAGAGTTTTATCGCGTTCTTAAAGACGAGGAGTCAAATAATCCACCTATGATCAACAAGCAGCTAAATTACATAAAACATTTCATGGTTGGTAATTCCAGTAGCCTGATTGTATTTAACCTTTCACATTTTGTAATGTTTCTTGTGCACTATATAGATCAAAGAGTTGAATTTTTATGTCACCTTGAGAAAAACATAAGTTGAAGTCCTTTCTTGAAATGAAAAGTTCTCTGCCTTTTAATCTTAATTACAAAGATGCATACTACTAAAATTAAGAAACTTCTAATTTAAACTGTTATACCTCCACATTTGTTCCACTTGGTACCTATTGTAAATTATAAGGCTAATTCCAAAAGGTTTTTTTTCAGATACCAAAGTACTTGGTAACAACAATAAGAGGGTTGACCTCTTTGATATGGGTGCTGGAAGTAGTGAGCCTGTTGGTGAGGACAACATTCAAATGGCATCAGGTGAAATTAGTTTTTAACTTCATCACAACCTCACGATTGATAATTTTATATTGGTCTGTAAAACTTCAAGCATGTCAAAGCTCATATCCTTGACAAAAAGTTATGATATTTTGAAACATTAGAGCTGCTACTGCTAGGCTGCACTGATTTCCTTCCGCCTTGCTCCTTGCCTTCAGTTGATGATAATATTTATGGTTCTATACAATCATGTATGACGATAATATTTTTGCCATCAGAAAATGGAGACTGGAATTACAACCGGAACAGAGGAGGTGGCGGTGGCCGAGGACGAGGCAACTGGGGATATGGTGGTATGTACAGTCTGTCATCTCAGTAATCTTTGCTCTATATATTTTTGCAGAGTTAGTCATGACTGAAAATTTGAGTCCTTTTTTGGGTCCTTTTTTATTTCAGTATTTGGTCTGACACAAAGAAGATATGTTGACATTTCCTTTCATCCTTCTGCGTAGGAAGAGCGCAATCTCAATTGCAACCGCCGCACCGATAAACACAGCAACAAGGACATGGTGCATGTCAACTTCTACCACAACAGTAAGCCCGCGCCGATGATCTCCTCGCCCTACTTGACCTTGGTATGGTCAGGGCTTATTGAAGGATGTTGGGAGCACCTAAAGCTTTGTTGCAGTTTAAGTCCCCACATGTGCCATAGTTGTGAGGCGAGGTGAATGGTTTTAATGGCACGATAGAATTCAGTGGATTTTTGTGTTTCCACTGCTTTTGCTGATAGTCAATTCAAGGTTTGTAGGGCGTTGATCTTGAACTGATTCACGGAAGTGAATATAATTGGTGATTAGATTTGTCTAAGATGAGCGAGTCTAGTTTTCTTGTTTGCCCATGTGGAGTAAGCATGTCCGAGATGAGCGAGTCCAATTTTCTTTAATCTATTCATTATGGTTGAAAAATATATCTGACAACTAGCCATCTGTTTAGTTTATAGTTTTAGTCCTTAAGCTTCAGAGAAAATATCTTCTCAGGGATGATTTTAGCTTGAAGGTTTGAGCTTTGCAGGTGAGTATTCACGTTGAGGCACTTCATGAAAATATATTCGTGTTTGTCCTTGTTTCTATTAGAAGAATGTCTGACGCCTTGACCGATCAACTTGTCTCAGGTTGCCAAAGAAGCTTTAGATATGGTACTTGCAGATGATAACTTCAGTACTATAGTTGCAACAGTTGGTGAAGGGAGGTCTATTTACAACAACATGAAGGCTTTTATTAGGTCTATTTTTTAGATAATCTATGTCCAAACATTTTTTGAATCCTAGGCCTGTTACAGCGGTGAGAGTTGTCTAGAAAGGCTTGTCTCAGTTAATCCCTTACTCCAACCCTACTGATGGGGAGCCTTTGGCGCCGTATGCACACTAAGGGACTTCATTCTATCTGATTATGCAAAGAAAAACAATGTCAATACTTCTGCACTGGCACAATCTGAAATGCGAGATATCATCCTTGGTGCTGAATTGCTCCACCATCACAGCAACAGGTAAAGCATAAAAATTTTTCTCTATGTTTTTGTTTTTAGAGATACTTTTGTTAGTTTGCTCACTCTTGATTTTACCTTATTTTCCAGTTGAGAGACTACTCAGTTAGCTGTTGTAACCACAAGGATAGCGAATGTGCACGGAGATGAACTCATTATCACAACCGCAAGTCCATATGAGCAACAAGCATTCACATCAAAGACTGATTGATGTGTTAGAGCCATCTCTGCCACAAATTTTATCTTCGTGTAAATCACATTTATGTCAATTCTGATGATATTAAGGTTAGTATAGTGATAGCCTCTCTCTAACTCACACAACAAAAGAAATGTTGAATGGTTACCAACTGACATTCGTTCTGATTGCCAAAAACTGGTTACACTTACATTATGCCAAAGAACATATTGAAGAAATTCATACGCATAGCATATATGTGTACACAAATCACTAGATTCTTGTATGGGCTGAGTCCACATGACAATCCTCAAGTCAAAAAGATTAGGTGTATATCCATCCCTTGACAGCATGGAACACACTAGATGGTGACTTTGCCAGAAAATCTTCCTGAGCATGAGTTTTTTAATGATCTTCAACCCTTAGGATGGATGCATACACAGCCAAATGAAGATCCACAGCTATCGCCATAGGTTTGAAGTCTATTTAGCTTTTTTTGGTTTCTTCCGGGCTTCTTATGACCTAATTCATGGGACTAATTGCATTGTTCTTATAGGATCTAACATCACATGCCAAGATTCTGGAGAACAACAAACAATGGGATGGTGAGAAGTGCATCATTCTGGCATGTAGTTTCACCCCAAGATCTTGTTCGTTGACTGCTTACAAGCTGACACCAAGCGGTTATGAGTGGCCAAGTGGGGACGCAACAATAAGGACAATGGAAGCAACCCACATGGATACCTTCCAATTCATTACAAGAAGGTCCAGATGCTTCTGAGCGATTGCTTCCTTAGTTTCTACATGGTATGTATTTCACCATTTTGCAAACCTTCCTCTTGGATCTTTAGTCATTTGGCTGATTAGATCTAGCACTCACTTTGATGTTTCTGTTCCAACCAGATTCTAGATAACACCCCTTGGAACTTCAACTTCATGGGAGTGAAGCACGACCCATAGATGAAGTACAACATAAAGCTGGGAATGCCTCAGGACTTTTATCACGAGGACCATAGGCCGACACACTTCCTTGAGTTCATAAACATTGAGGGAGAGGTCGCTGAAGGTGATAGGGAGGACACATTCACGTAGGTGCCGGTCCAAAATTGTATCTCAAACGCACTTAGCTCTATTTTGAATGGCAATGTGTGAAAGTTGTAACCTGCCCCAATGGGTGTCATTTGTTGTTTGGCTTAATCCTATATTATACTTGCTGTAAGATAGCCCTAGAGAGGGGAAAATTGTACAAGTGCACGGGATGACAAGAGTAAAGATTTTGCGTAGTAGCAATATTTACTATATAAATCTCTTTGCCTTGTGCATAGGATGTAAAGATTCTTCGGAGAAACTTTGTGATCGATCTGTTAAGTTATGAAGACAATTCATACTGATATGTTATCCTAGCAAACATACAAATGATACTTATCAATATCGCTGAAAAGATTAGATTAATGTACAATTGTCAATGTATTTGTCTATCATTTAAAATTTTATATTGATTCTTTAGAAATAATTTTGTGATATTATAATGTTTGTTCGACATCAGTTCATTCTATTTAAGTCGACATATTTGTATAATAATATTATATATTTATGTTGTCAATATAATATTAGTGTTACAGTGATATTTGCCACATAAATTTTGTATATCATGGTGTTTATCTTTTTATATCTATGTTTTATACTAATTTTGAACTCCCGTGGCAACGCATGGGCATATAAGTAACTAGTTCATACGAAGAAGCCAATCGAGATATTTCTGGGTCCGCCGCTACAGTTCCAGTTCAGATCACTATAACCAGAAGAAAGAAACTCCAAATTATGCATACAAACGTGAGGGGAGATTTGGCTCTAATCTCAGCAAATGTAAAACTGTTCCTACCAATGTTTTTTTTGATGAAAGAACCGTTCTTTGAAGACGGACAAGTACTAGTGCGCGGGAAACGGTAGACACTAGTACTCCGGCAGCTTTTGCAGGATCGCGGCAGCCAGCGCGTCGGTGAACTTGCAGTCCTTGGTGAGCGAGCGCGCCATCTGCTCCACCAGCGCTGTCCGGAAATCCGGCGACGCGATCTCCTGGCACAGCTTCCTGAGGTCGGGCGCCTCGGCGGCCTCGAGCACCCGCACGCCGCCCGCTCCGTTCTTGGTGAGGTCCAGCGTGATGGCCGGGCCGGAGGAGTTGATGGAGACGGAGCGCAGCACGGACCCGCTCGCTGTGGCAGAGCTGGGGAGGTCGCCGGCGCGCGTTGGGCACGGGTGGTTGTGCTCGCCCTCGTACGTGGCCACCAGCACGGAGCTGTCCTCCGCGCTCCTCTGCACCTGCTCCACGGATTGAACACAGCAGAGTTGTCGTCAGCGACAGACTGCCTTCTTCCTGGTGGGCGCGATGGGGAAAAAAATGCGAGTGCAACCTACCTTCTTCTTCACGGGGCAGGAGGGTCCGTACGCGCAGCGGAAGTAGGCTCTCGGGGACGGGTTGTCGCGCGTCACCTTCTGGCCGTACTTGCGCCACTGGTAGCCGTCTTTGACGGCGAGGGTGGTGGCGTCGGAGGGGTCGATCCGGGTGCAGACCCTGGCCCTGGCGACCTTGACCCGCCTGCACGTGGCCTCGTCGGCGAGGGCGCTCTCGGCGGCATGGTCGGTGGTCTTGCTGCCGTCGCTCGAGTTCGACGGCGCCTCCAGGCTGTCCCTGCTCCTCTTCCTGCCGCTGGCGTGGTGGTGGTGGTGGCTGTTGTCGAGGCTCCGCCGCGCGACGACCTGGCTGCTGTACAGGTAGGCGATCGTCTCGGTGAGCCGCCGGTTCTCCTCGCTGACCTGGGTGAGCCTGGCCTCCAGGGTCCTCGCCTGTCACAGACAGCATCGTCGTGGGTTCAGGGACAACGCGCGCGCGGAGCGAGGAAGGAAGCCGAGCGGCGAGGAGACGGTCGGTCGGTCAGTTACCTGCTCGTCAGACAAGGACGATGTCGCCCTGCAGCCAGCGGCTGGACGGTCCAGTTCCAGTCTCTGAGTGTCAGCTGTCGTTTCTGGGTCGCTCGACGGCGAAAGGCCGACGCTGAGGTCCAAGCAGACCGGGGAGCAGCCGGCGCGGCGCGCCGAGTCCATGAGCAGCATCGGTGACCTGCGTAAGCGAGCGTGCAGGTGCAGCTGTTGGGATCGGAGCGGATGCTTTCCGCAGGAAAAAGGTGTGGTTGATTAATATATATAGGGGAAGGGTTTAGGCAGAAGCAGGAGGGATCGTCGTGAAAATTATGACGCAACTGAGTGGAAAAAGTGGAGCGCGGTGACCGGTCAGGATCGTCACGGATCACAGCGTCAGCCGTGCTCCTTCCTCGTGTCGTGGCCTCGTCGGGCTTGACCGCGCAGGGGATTCGGCGCGCGCTCAGTGCCTTCTTCAATTCTGCTTGTTTTGGGTAATCATACTCGATATCATAATATATAAGTCCGGTGTGTATGCACGTACGGCGCATTTTGCTTTGGTTTTGCCTTGCTAGTTCCTCGTAGCAGCACGTGACCAAGTGGGTGGAGCTAAAATGTCCACTCTCTTTTTATTGCTTTAATGCTCTCGTAAGTCCCTACTATATATTAAAACATCAATTTTTAAGATTCTATAATAAAAAAACCTTATGTTTATTTGTAATCAATCCGTCGTCCCTCTAACTCGGGTCCAGTTTACACCATCGTCGTGTTCTTCCACATTTAATTGATAACTAGGTGAGTGCCCGTGCGTTGCAACGGGACCACTACATTGCAACCTTTAAGCACAAGGGATTTGCCACTTGCAACGAGGCCAAAAGCTCCAATGTCCGGGAACAATTCAGAAGAGGCGAAAATCATAATGCAGAGTCCTTCAGACGGGCAACAGATTATTGGCATCATTGGTAAGTACCAAATGTCACAACACAACAATGTAGCAACAGAGAATACAGACCTGAGTCCTGAGGATGGTATCCTTGTCCACCTTGGCCTTTAGACTTTGTCATGGACGGTGCAGTCGTAGTGTGAGTTGGATTGTCCCAGCTCTTCCTCTCGGGCTTCGCAGCCGACCTGCTCCCCAGATCAATCATCTTGGAGATACCAGCCACCAGCACCCCAACTTTCTTCATGGCGGTGCCTTCCCTAGACAGTCGGCGTGAGCTAGGCGACAAGGACGCCTGGGATTCAGGGGGCGCGGGCGACGACGTGGGAGAATTTGTCGCCACCTCAGCTCGCCCTCCTCCTCTAGTGCTGCGCTCGAGCCCCCGACTTCGGCAATCAGCGGCGGGGCCACACTGGACGCGATGTTGGGTGGGGGAGTAGCGCTGGGGTGGGATTCTGGATTAGAGATGGTGCAGGAGCAGGAGAGGAGGCTGAGAGAGCCGTCGTGGGAGGAGATGCCGGAGGAGTTATCGTGGGAAGAGATGTCGGGGGACGGCCGTGGTGGTCCTTGAGGGGATGACGACGCACGCGGGGGCTGAGAAGACAGACGGGCGCGGCGTTTCAGGGGGAGGAAGGAGGCGCAACGGCGAGCACAGGTGAGGGCCAGGCTGGGGTCGGCAAGGATGGGACGTGGCAGCCATGAATGGTGGGCGTTGGGAGATGGCAAGGGCGATGGTGAAGCAATGTGGACGCCCACGTTACGTCCTTATAGAGTAGTAGATATATATATACATACATATATATATATATATATATATATATATATATATATATATATATATATATATATATATATATATATATATAGTGTTGATCTGTGATTGTGAAAGAGACCTAGCAATGGAGAATGTATGTACCGACGAAGCAAGTGGAGTCGTCACTAAGTAAAGAAGCTAGATTTATGTTACAACTTGCAACGATGATGCCGAAGTAGGGTGAGCCGAAACGAATGCCACACTTCACTTTTCCAACTAACTGTCAAAATATCATCTCTCACACACACTGAACAATCAAAATTTCCTAGTAATCTTGAATCGCGTGAAGCTTTTAGTTCAGGTAGTTCTCAGAAGCGACCTCGCGACACAAAATTCTATTAAAAAACAGCGACCAGAGAAGAATCCCAAGGCAACCTGGAAAATGGTTCATGCTCAGAGAGCCACGGTCAACGGAGGTCCTCAATTTGCATACTCACAATCCAAGTCTACTTCCGAAGAATCTTCATAAGCTCTTGCTCCGTCACTTGTATTGATCCATTGTATAAACGAGAGCATCATCGTGTTTATGGGTTACTGCCACACAAATACATTACGCTCATGCCTCATGATATTTTACACAATTCTGCTTCACGTGACAAACATTTCTTAACAACTACTAATGAGGTCACAATATTGGAGGAGGCTGGTGATCAATCCTAGTGGCAAGCTTAGTTTAAACGAACTGTCGCGTCAAAGCAGAATTCTTTCCCTGGCTCAAATGCTGCTTCAAGTTCTTCGTAGCTCTGCTGAACACTCTACCAACTTGATGCAGTCAGGCCCTCCTGTAATACTTATATGAGAAACAGGTAAACATGTGTAAATAAATACATGCCTAATAACTGCAGCTTGGTACGACGCTTCCAATGTTTCATGACCAGAAATGACTACAACAATAGTAATATGCTAATTGAGTTGATTTTTATCCCCACAAAAGTTGGCAGCACCACATAATACTGAACCCCATATAAAATAGCCTCTCAGAAGCATAACCAACAATTTTACATTTAGATTCAGAGAATTCTAGAATAACAGATACCTTTCGAACATACTCAGCAACCGTGCTATTTATAATTTTCATTATGCCCGTGCGTTGCAACGGCACATTATTTATTAAAAAATGTTAGAGCATAACAATTACATGAAACTAAAATGTTCAGATTAGAACTACACTGATTGTTCGCGTAGTGACCCACTAAGTCTAACAACACCTCGAGGGCAGTAATTGGGCGTCATTTTCTGCACCTGTTGCGAGATCATGCGTATGCACCGCACCTCAGGGGCATCGTCAGGATCATCAAATTGATAATGTATGGATAGAAAGAAAAACAATAGAAATAGCTAGAACAAAAGATATACAATAATATTAAACTGGATCTAGTCATGGGTATCCAAATGGAACCTCAAAGCAAGTGATTGTTAAGGACATGTCTGCAGGTCTCCAGGTGGATAAGTTCATCTTCAAAATCACCAAAACTTCAGTTGAGAGTAATGGAGGAAGCATTAGAAGGCAACAGATTACAATGGTAACAGAAGTAGGGAAATTTAAATCAGTTGATAATTAATGAACTAACCTCATCCTGTCTTTAGCCAAAAGACCATCCAAAGCTGCAAAGTCTTGAACCATGCCCTAAAGAACAGTGAGGTATCCACCTGGTATCAAATGAAACTCAAGGGCGTATGCTGAAGCAATTGTTGTTAGTAACACGCAAAAACGGTGATTTGATTATACTTACCATGCATGATAAAGAACCGAATTCAAGAAGTTCCATACAGAAACATGTTGCCTGGGACATCATATCATGTTAGGAAAATTTCAAAACTATCTAGATGACCACAACATGTCTGGCAGTCTAGAATATGTGTCACAAACTCCTCTCACCTTGACCAAGGATAAGAACTGAATCCTTGGAGATAGATACAATGTCCTCAACTCTTTCGCTTGTAAAGATTGCTTCAATAGCTGCGCAAGACATAATTAGATTCAACTGATGCAAGATCATTATGGTCTACACGTTATACAATATAATTAACTAAAAATGAGTTTAACACAATAGCCAATGGAAAACATATGTGAACTGACAGTTCATTTTATTTAACAGGTTAGCATGAGCCAAATGAAAAGTAAAACAATGCAAATTATGCACAATAGACAATTTCACTTATACATCACGTAAATTTATAATTTGTGCTCAAATTAAGCTAAGAATAAGATACTTTAAAGACAATATGTATGATTGAAGAGCTAGGGGAATGCCACAACCTGAAAGCTTGATAGGTGCTAACTCTCTTTCTCCAGTAACGTCTCCATTATCACCGTTAGGGGATTCAGTCTCAACTGCGGACATAACATGTACAGTATGTCCACCATCTGAAACCCAAAAAAATTGTGTCTCTGCACAAACACTCTGAACATATTTATTAATGAATTAAACCATAATGTGAAATAAGACAGCAAATTCCATTAAAAGGAAGTACACGAATGCATACACGCTCAAGGCTTAAAAGAACATGTCTCCAGGTCCATTGCTTCACATCTGGGTTCTGGTGCTCTCTGTTTTCACATATATTATGATCCACATCCTAGTGTTCATGAGAGTTGTTCCAAGATTTGTGTCCGAGAAAAAATTTGTTCCAAAACGGCTGAAAGATGTGGCGCGGTCTGTGGAGCGCTGGATCCTATCCAGGTGTGGTGTTCACAGGAGCCAAAAGAACAGCTCTCACGAGAAAGATCTAGAGGAAGCTCGCAAGTTCACTCTGGTGCTTGTGACTTTCGCTGCAACTGTGGCATACCAAGCAGGGTTGAGTCCACCGGGTAGTTTTTGGGCTGAAAATGATGAGAACAAAACTCCAGCTACATCTATGCTTCGCTCTGGAAACCTTCCTCGATATAATTCCAACAATAGAAGGGGTCCTAGCAAATAGAAAAACAATAGAAATAGTAGCCAAGGAGTAGAGCCATCAGCGCATAATCACAGAAGAGATATTCTTGCAACCGTGTTCTGATGATCAAGAGTCGATGAACTCGCCAATAGATCCAAGAAAACTGGTGTCAGAATCAAGAGATCTAGAATCTGGTGGAAGGAAGGGAGGGGGAGGTGCAGGTGCTGACCTGGAGTTCTAGAGCTTAGGGGTGGACTTCTTGTCGATGCCAAGGACACCGACAACGGCTTGCCCTTGTGGATGGCCCTAGAGGGCATAATCGACCTGGAATTGGTGGCCGTGGCGGCCACCTCCTCCATCTCCTTGATCCAACGCTTCATCGTCCATCTCCTGCAGTTGCACACGCGAGGGGTCTCGCTCACTGGGAATCAACACACGAGTTGGAGATCTGGAGCGGGTGCTTGCTTGGAGGGGGAGACGGGGGAGGAGTCGGGAAAGGCTAGGGGACGGGACTGACCTGCTCCTTTGCCATGGGGGCCGCCATCAGATCGACAAGCGCAGCGACCTCGTGCGGGAGGCGCTGCGATGCTGGCGATAGGGGTCCGGACGGGCGTGGGGATGATGACGTGGTGGAGGTCGTGGCGGGCGTCGAGCAAGACGACGAGGACGGGGGTGGGCATGACGACACGGCGGAGGTCGCGAACGCCGACCGAAGACAGCTTGGGCTCCATGCCGCACCGGTAGATAGGGACTGAGGGGCGGGGGACTACGACGAGCATCACACGGGCGGGGAAGAGACGCCTATGACGGGGCGGGGGCGCGCACGGAATCGGCAGCGAGGGCGACGAGCGCGGGGCGTGATTCGCGGGAGCGAGGAAGACGCGCGCGGAGGCAAAAAAAAAATCGCGGGCGGGGGCACGGTGCCGTTGTGGACGCCCTCCGTCCACCCTTAAGGATTAGTAGAGAAAAGCTAAAATTTTGAATGATAAATCAAATCATGGTTATTGGCTCTAAATTCACATCCACACAGGGGTGACAACATCTCTAAATTTTAAACTGTAAAATTTAAGAATTGAATCGAATTAGGGTGAGATGTATTTCTAATTATTTTTAAACTAATATTAATCTAGGGTCCTAACAAATTATGAAGAAACATTTGGATCACGATCCATTAACACCCTGCATCCACACCCACCTAGCCAATAAAATATCGTCTTTGTGTTTTATACTCTATATATTCAAGCATAAATAGAAACCGTAGCGACGTACAGATACTTTGCTGGTTGCGGTATATATAGCTTCACGCGTGGAAATAGAAAACAAAAAAGAACTTACCTAAATGCCACTCTTTAAGTTATGTCGTGCAATGATCTTAAGACAACCTCTACGTATTATGAGGCCAACGTTCAACTGTTGTATAATATAATAGTTGGTTCATCCTAAGGTTTGTGTTGATGCTGATTTGGGCACCAATTACTAGAGATGTACTGCGTGGGGGTGTTCTCTGCGGCGACACAGATGGTCCACAACCTCGCTGCAGGAGTGACGCCTTCCTTGCGTCGCTCTGGACGGTCCGTGCACTGGATCGGACTGTCCGCGATGGCGCGGGGTCGTCTTCCTTCTTACGAGGCTCCGGATCGACAGGTCACCCGATATCGATGTTTCGTACCTCACTCCGATAAATAAATATATTGTGTATGTTCCGGGCTCCGGAGAGTGTGCGCGAAGGACGCAAGATTTACATTGGTTTAGGCAGAACGTCTCTACATCCAGGCATCGATAGCTCGCGCTATCAGCATCATTGATGATCAAACTGGTAGTAGGCGTTACAAGTTGTTGAGAGAGGGAGGAGAGGCTCCCATATCTCGTATTTGGCTACACCGCAACATACACCAAGGACTACGCTTGTGTTTCGATTTGATGAAGTTGGAGGATAGGATGCCAGGAGCTAGCACGACGACCAAGAGAAGATACGCGCCGAGAAGATCTAGCACCGCCATCTGTACCCCGACGCCTCACGCTTAGTATTATAGTAACTCCTGGGCACACCTGTCGGGGCCTAGCTCCCTTGTAACGTGTCCCTTGGACTATAAAAGGGAGGGCACTTGTGATGCAGAGGGGAGGAGCTCAGGACTCAGATCCACGACACTCAAGCCCTAAAGCAATACAACTTACAGTGAATGTAGGGTATTACGCTCCGGTGGCTTGAAACACTCTAAACCCTTGTGTTTTTGTGTTCATTCATTCTGTCAGTAAACCTCTAGCCCTCTCCATATCTTAGGATCAGAGCGGGTACATTCCGCCTCCCCCTCCAACAATGTGTGTTTTGTCAAGTCTTCTGCTTGTGCTAGATGAATGTATAATTTATAATCATCTACTTGCAAGTGATCTTGTTTTACACTGTTAATTTTGTTTGATGCTAGCATGTAGCATATCGTGTTTTTTCAACATTCCTTTCAATGTCTTGATTTAATTGCAAAAGTTGTCACTTTGGTAGCCTAAACATGGTATTCTTTTTGTGACAAAGATAATATAATATATTGCTTTATGTGTGTTGGCACGTAGTCCTGACTAGATATGTAGTTAAGAAAGGGTTAAAGAGTTGTCAAGTCAGTCAAGTCTTGAAATCAAATTATGTAGGTTGCCTCTTTGCTATCCCGAGAGTCAAGCACATGCTAACCCACCCCTTCCAAGTCATATTCTGCGCGGCGTACGAGAAGATCCGGTCAGTCCGGTTGCGTGACGTTTTCTATCGGTTGTGTTGTGAGATAAGCCTTTTGCTAACGAGTTCTACATCAGCATGAGGCCATGAGCTTAGCTCACTTCAGCAGCTTTCTCGCAAACGCTGACGGAGAAAGAAGATGGATTTACCACCGTGTTTCCTGTGTTTTTTTATTTGGGCTCAATAAATGAATTTGACTCTTTAAAGAAAAACTCAACCTACGGATATGACAGCCTCGAATATTGTATTAAGAAGAAAACTTTATTTTTTTTAATCAATATTCAAGTGCTATTTAGACCAAGTAACCAATTAGAGATTACTTTCGTTTGCTCCAATCGAGTTCCAAGACATTGATAAGATACTGTCACTACTGCATGCGAGGTTCCGTCCCCACGCCACATGTGCTTCGCCAGAGCTGACAAGTGGGCTTATTTCTCACGTGTTTTGGCTCTCTGCCATTTGTTCTACTGGCACTTAGTACTATTAAATTTTGGTTATGAACGCGTATGGGCATGAGCAATGTATATAGACCAACTCGTCTTTATACGTGGTCCCATATATACTTGGCTTAGGGATGACAATTGATACCCGAAAACCAATACACGATGCCTAAAAAACTTATTAGGCTATGGGTAAGGTGAATTTTCATGTTCATGGATATTTTATTGGAATATTTGTTATTTATACTCAGTGGTTATGATGGACGTGGATATGTTCTCTCTTGCCACATACCTGCTATCCGATGAGAAACCCACTAAGCTATGACATGTGGGTCCAGATTACTAGAGGTGTTTCATATAAAATAAAATTCCAAAACCTAACCCTAATTTCCCACGGTCCCAAACTCCCAATATCCCACCCACCTTGACCACACTCGGCTAAAAAAATGTTGGGTTCGATGAATTTGTCATGCTGGGCATAAAGATAATATGCTATTTTAGTATCTTTCAATATTGATGAGGTATGTGGCTTCAATATTTTATATTTGATATGTATTTTTGCAACTCAATATAGAAAACCGGAATAGGAGGTGATTTTGAATTAAACTATAGAAATATGTAGATTTTAGGAATCTATTTTGTTATTTGGCCGTTTGGTTGGGATTTCAGATTTTTGACAATGAATCTAGTTGAGAAGAAAGCTGATCCAAACACACACATTACACATAAACTATCAAGTAAATTTGTGCTCAAACATAATATAAATCGAAAAAATCCAGTATTATTTCTAATTTAAAGACCACAAATTTCTCTAATTCTAAATATATAGCGGCAATGAAAGGTGGATACTCATTTTTTATCAAATATTATAAGTAAACCACATCTACATATACAAACTATCAAGTAAAATCAAGCTAAAATGATGTATAAATAAAAATCCACCATTATTCCTAATCTAAAAACCACTTTTTATTTATAAAGCATAAAGTAAGCTATATAAACATGGAATGAAATCTGGATACTTATTTTTTATCAACTAGCTAGTATAAATAAGCCGCGTCTGTAAATGAAAACTATCAAGTAAATTTAAGCTCAAACTTTGTATACATTTTTTTAAAAACTTCACCATTATTTTCAAACTGATAAACCAAAAATTGTCTATTTTGAAACTATGCAGTGTGCCATACTAGCAACGGAAGATGAGAGAATAAATTTGTCAACCTTTAGAACCATAGAATGGATGTAGGAATGAACTCTTCGTAAGTAGCCCAAATAAAAAATGGACATAAACTTCTTCGCTCGTTAGCAAGAAGAGAGAGCAAAAACAAAGAGTTTCAAACGACTTGTGGCTTAGGCTGTGGGAGGCAGAAGGTGGATATATACTAGATACATTAGTTGCGATTGGTAGTTAAGACTAGAACCAAATGTGGTCTTTTAATCCTAGTTGGGGCCACTAATCAAAACTAATGATATATAGACCTTTATTAGTTTCGATTGAGCCTTTGGAATGGTTTTCTTAGTTTGGAAATATAAATCTACTCCATAGTTCTTGAGGATTGGGTGAAAAATTAGCTTATTTTCCACTCAAACACCGAGAATCCATAAGAGAATTTAAGTTTCCAAACTAGCTCTAATAATATTTTCCAATCGAAAAAAGTGCTTCCATGAGCGTCATACATCAGAATGTGGTTTACTGCGCCTGCACACCCAGTCCTACGCGAGCTTGGCCGGCCAGGTACGGCCATTTCTGGAGTATGTGCAGATGGAGTTAAATAATATCAGAATGACTTATTTTGCGTCCACTCATGCAGCCATCGTTAGAGATGGCAATGGGTAAAAACCCGCTGGGTATTACTTGCCCAAACTCATACCCGCGAAGAAAAAATACGCCCGTTAAAAAACCCATACCCATGACGGGTATGAAATTTTGCCCAAACCCATACCCATGCGGGTTTCGGGTACCCAACGGGTTTCCCAGTCCCACTAACATCAACATAAAAAATAATTCATCATGTAAATGACAATCAATACATTAATAAGCTAGCATAAAAGGAACAAGTGATAACTAATTTTAGCCTAAAATTTATTACATAAAGTTTATTTCAATTAGAACATATTTAATTAATAATATTATGAGACATATTTATAAGGAATGTTGATTTTAAGACGGGTTTTAAAAACCCATGGGTTTGTGGGTATGGGTAGTGGAAGAACGAACCCGTACCCACGTACCCGTTGGGTTTCCATTTGAACCCATTAACAAACCCATGGGTAGAGAAATTGACCCAAACCCATATCCTAATAGAGCAAAAACCCACCGGGTTTCGGGTAGCGGGTACCCATTGCCATCTCTAGCCATCGTTCCTCGCGTACAGACAACCAAATAGACGTTTAGTCAAAGTCAACGCACGCAATGATTCAGAATGTAATGGTGCAGGTAATCAATAAGGTGGATTAATGATGCGATGAACTCGAGATCATTCTTGAGCAAATTCACGAGCTAGCCGACCAAAACCTTCCGCAACCCTGGCGTACGGTCTTAAAAGATGGACTAGCACAAGGAGCGAACGTGAACCTTGTGCGAGGAAATGAATGGCCGCTGTGGGACGACTTGACCATGGCCACATCGGTAGTGCATCGTCAGCACAGTGCGTCACTCCTGACGTGCGCTGCTAGCGTCACAAATTGTCACTGCTACGCTGATGACGAGGTAATATGCCCGGTCCCCTGACGTAGTGTGCGGAACGTCATGTACTAGTGTGGATGACAACGGTAAATTCAACTACGAGTTTTGGCTTCCATCTCCGTTCTCAGGACAAAAAAAAAGTTTCCTGATGAATTCCCACGAACTCTTAAAGGGATATTTCTTCCTCTTCCTCCTTCCCCGGAACGATAAATCTCCATAGAATATCTTAATCTCCGCTTAAATTATAATCATGAAAGACATACTTCCTTTGTTATTAATACAAAACATTGTTACTTATACACATTGGCAGATGTAAGAAATTATTATTGTCGGGTACCATAATTAGGGGTACCCCCAACACTTCTAATCACGGCTGGTAAACACACTCAGACCAACTGACGGGCACGGTTCAAGTCAAGGCTTCGTCTACCCAAGAGACGCGACCTCACCCGAGCCCGGCCTCGGGCTGGAGCAGTAGTCCCAGACAAGTTCACGCCTCGCCCGATGGCCTCCTCAGGCAGCGGGCACCTCCTCGGCTCTCCCGAAGCCCGGCTCGGGCAGGCTTCGTTGTGAAGCAACCTTGGCCGGACCGCCTCACCAACCGACCGCTTCGCAGGCGTATTTAATGTAGGGGACGCCTGACGCCGTATCCTGACACACACGCCTCAGTCAGCCAGGCCGAAGTGACCGCAGTCACTTCGCCCCTCTCTTTTACTGTCCGATATGACAGGAAAATAGTGCTGCTCGCCCCGCTCCGACTGTCGTGCCAACCACCCAGGCGAAGACTGACAACAAGTCACGATCAACCACCGAGTTCGGCCTCGGGCGCAACAGGAAGCTCCGCCTCGTCCGACCTCAGGCTCCGGCCTCGGGAGGAGGTCTCCGCCTCGCCCGACCCCCGGACTCGGCCTCGACCTCAGGCTCCGACCTCAGGAGGAGGTCTCCGCCTCGCCCGACCCCTGGACTCGGCCTCGACCTCGGTCTCGGGAGGAATCGCGTCCTCGCCCGACCCCGGCCTCAGCCTCAAGAGAAGTCTCCGCCTCGCCCGACCTTGGGCTCGGATCGACCGCGCCAACAGGGGATACATCATTACCCTATCCCTAGCCAGCTCAGGCTACAAGGAACAAGACCGGCGTCCCATCTGGCTTACCCCGGCGACGGGTAATGATGGTGTCGCGCGTGTAACCATGACGCCGGTGGCTCTCAGCCCCTTACAACAGCAAGGAGACGTCAGTAGGATCCTTGCCGCACTGCCAGCTGTGCTCCTACAGAGCTCAGGCGCTTCTCCGATGGCCACGCTACCACGTGTACAGGGCTCAAGCTCTCCTCCGACAGCCACGATGGCATGTACACGCGGCTAGGGCATCTCTCTGCCGGACACGTTAGCGCATAGCTACAACCCCATTGTACGTCTGGATCCTCTCCTCACGTCTATAAAAGGGAGGTCCAGGCCCATACTGGAGGGGGGTTCGCGCGAGGGAAGGAGCGGACGAACGGACTCCCACTCTCTACCTCACTCTCCCTCACGCGACGCGCTTGTAACCCCTACTACGAGCGGCACCCCTGGTGCAGGATAATACAAGGCTTCCCCCACCTCTTGTGTTCCATCCCGCGCCAACCCATATGGGCAGGGGCACGCAGCGATTTCACTCGTCGGTCCAGGGACCCCCCGGGTCCGAAACGCCGACAAATATGTGTACATCAAAATAAACACATTTGTACAACGAGTGATCTCTTGACAAGATAATTATTTATTTTTATCATTATATATTACATGAAAATGTCATCATATGTAAGTTTAACGGGTCCCGCGGTGAACGGGGATGGAGAATGCTTCCCATCTGAAAGTCGCCTAGAGGGGGGGTGAATAGGGTGAAACTGAAATTCTCAAAAATAATCACAACTACAAGCCGGGTTAGCGTTAGAAATATAATAGAGTCCGAGAGAGAGGGCACAAAACAAATCGTGAGCAAATGCGAAGTGAGACACGATGATTTGTTTTACCGAGGTTCGGTTCTCGCAAACCTACTCCCCGTTGAGGAGTCCACAAAGGCCGGGTCTCTTTCAACCCTTACCCTCTCTCAAACGATCCCTCGGACCGAGTGAGCTTTCTCTTCTCAATCACTTGGAACACAAAGTTCCCACAAGGACCACCACAAGATTGGTGTCTCTTGCCTCAATTACAAGTGAGTTTGATCGCAATGAAGAATCAAAGAAAGAAGAAAGCAATCCAAGCGCAAGAGCTCGAAAGAACACAAGCAAATCTCTCTCACTAATCACTAGGGCGTTGTGTGGAGTTTGGAGAGGATTTGATCACTTTGGTGTGTCTAGAATTGAATGCTAGAGCTCTTGTAAGTAGTTGAGAAGTGGAAAACTTGGATGACTTGAATGTGGGGTGGTTGGGGGTATTTATAGCCCCAACCACCAAACTAGCCGTTTGGTGCAGGCTGGCTGTCGTATGGTGCACCGGACAGTCCGGTGTGCACTGGACAGTCCGGTGCGCCAGCCACGTCACCAAAGCCGTTGGGTTCCGACCGTTGGAGCTCTGACTTCTGGGCCCGCCTGGATGTCCGGTGGCGCACCGGACATGCGCTGTAGATTGTCCGGTGCGCCAGCATGGGCGTGCCTGACCTCTGCGCGCGCTGGCGCGCATTTAATGCGACGCAGGTAGCCGTTGGCGCCAGAAGTAGCCGTTGCCCCGCTGTTACACCGGACAGTCCGGTGAATTATAGCGGAGAAGCTGGAATGAATTCCTGAGACTGGCGAGTTCTGGAGGCCACCCTTCCTTGGAGCACCGGACATGTCCGGTGTACACCGGACAGTCCGGTGAATTATAGCAGAGTTGCCTCTGGAATTTCCCGAAGACGACGAGTTTGGAGTTGGAGTCCTCTGGTGCACCGGACATGTCCGGTGGCACACCGGATAGTCCGGTGCGCCAGACCAGAGGTGCCTTCGGTTGTCCCTTGCTCCTTTGTTTGAACCCAATACTTGGTCTTTTTATTGGCTAAGTGTGAACCTTTGGCACCTGTATAACTTATACACTAGAGCAAACTAGTTAGTCCAATATTTGTGTTGGGCAATTCAACCACCAAAATTAATTAGGGACTAGGTGTAAGCCTAATTCCCTTTCAATCTCCCCCTTTTTGGTGATTGATGCCAACACAAACCAAAGCAAATATAAAATTGCATAATTGAACTAGTTTGCATAATGTAAGTGCAAAGGTTGCTTGAAATTGAGCCAATATAAATACTTATAAGATATGCATGGATTGTTTTTTTATAATTAATATTTTGGACCACACTTGCACCACAAGTTTTGTTTTTGCAAACTCTTTTGTAAATTCTTTTCAAAGTCCTTTTGCAAGATAGTCAAAGGTAAATGAATAAGATTTTGCAAAGCATTTTCAAGTTTTGAAATTTTCTTCCTTTGTTCCAAATGCTTTTCCTTTGACTAAACAAAACTCCCCCTCAAATAAATTCTCCTCTTAGTGTTCAAGAGGGTTTTAAGATATCAAGTTTTGAAAATACTACTTGCTCCCCCTTTAGAACACAAAGAGATAATTTGAAATTTCCCAATTGAAAACCATTAATTTTAAAATTAGGGTGGTGGTGCGGTCCTTTTGCTTTGGGCTCATACTTTCTCCCCCTTTGGCATGAATCGCCAAAAACAGATACTTTGAGTGAGATATAAGCCCTTGTCTAACTATTTTCTCCCCTTTGGCAAATAAAACATATGAGTGAAGATTATACCAAAGACGGAGAGCGATGCGGAGCGACGGCGAAGGATGAGTTAGTAGAGTGGAGTGGAAGCCTTTGTCTTCGCCGAAGACTCCAATTCCCTTTCAATATACCTATGACTTGGTTTGAAATATACTTGAAAACACATTAGTCATAGCATATAAAAGAGACATGATCAAAGGTATACTTATGAGCTATGTGTGCAAGTTTAGCAAAAGAAATTCCTAGAATCAAGAATATTGAGCTCATGCCTAAGTTTGGTAAAAGATAGTTCATCAAGTGGCTTGGTAAAGATATCGGCTAATTGATCTTTAGTGTTAATGTATGCAATCTCGATATCCCCCTTTTGTTGGTGATCCCTAAGAAAATGATACCAAATGGCTATGTGTTTAGTGCGGCTATGCTCAACGGGATTATCCACCATGCGGATTGCACTCTCATTATCACATAGAAGGGGAACCTTGGTTAATTTGTAACCATAGTCCCGCAGGGTTTGACTCATCCAAAGCAATTGCGCGCAACAATGTCCTGCGGCAATGTACTCGGCTTCGACGGTAGAAAGAGCAACCGAATTTTGCTTCTTTGAAGCCCAAGACACCAAGGATCTTCCCAAGAACTGGCAAGTCCCCGATGTGCTCTTTCTATTAATCTTGCACCCTGCCCAATCGGCATCCGAATAACCAATCAAATCAAATGTGGATCCCCGAGGGTACCAAAGCCCAAACTTAGGAGTATAAGCCAAATATCTCAAGATTCGTTTTACGGCCGTAAGGTGTGATTCCTTAGGGTCGGCTTGGAATCTTGCACACATGCAAACGGAAAGCATAATGTCCGGTCGAGATGCACATAAATAAAGCAATGAACCAATCATCGACCGGTATACCTTTTGGTCGACGGATTTACCTCCCGTGTCAAGGTCGAGATGCCCATTTGTTCCCATGGGTGTCTTGATGGGCTTGGCATCCTTCATTCCAAACTTGCTTAGAATGTCTTGAGTATACTTCGTTTGGCTAATGAAGGTGCCCTCTTGGAGTTGCTTGACTTGGAATCCTAGAAAATACTTCAACTCCCCCATCATAGACATCTCGAATTTTTGTGTCATGATCCTACTAAATTCTTCACAAGTAGATTCGTTAGTAGACCCAAATATGATATCATCAACATAAATTTGGCATACAAACAAATCATTGTCAAGAGTTTTAGTGAATAAAGTAGGATCGTCCTTGCCAACTTTGAAGCCATTTGCAATAAGGAAATCTCTAAGGCATTCATACCATGCTCTTGGGGCTTGCTTGAGCCCATAAAGCTCCTTAGAGAGCCTATAAACATGGTTAGGGTACTCACTGTCTTCAAAGCCGGGAGGTTGCTCAACATAGACCTCCTCCTTGATCGGTCCGTTGAGGAAAGCACTCTTCACGTCCATTTGGTAAAGCTTGAAGCCATGGTAAGTAGCAAGGCCAATAATATACGAATTGACTCAAGCCTAGCTACGGGTGCATAGGTTTCACCAAAATCCAAACCTTCAACTTGTGAATACCCCTTGGCCACGAGTCGAGCTTTGTTCCTTGTCACCACACCATGCTCGTCTTGTTTGTTGCGGAAGACCCACTTGGTTCCTACAACATTTTGGTTAGGACGTGGAACTAAATGCCATACCTCGTTCCTCGTGAAATGGTTGAGCTCCTCTTGCATCGCCATCACCCAATCCGAATCTTGAAGTGCTTCCTCTACCCTGTGTGGCTCAATAGAGGAAACAAAAGAGTAATGCTCACAAAAATGTGCAACACGAGATCGAGTGGTTACCCCCTTATGAATGTCGCCGAGGATGGTGTCGACGGGGTGATCTCGTTGTATTGCTTGGTGGACTCTTGGGTGTGGTGGCCTTGGTTCTTCATCCTCCTTGTCTTCATCATTTGCATCTCCCTCTTGATCATTGCCGTCATCTTGAGGTGGCTCATCTCTTGGATTTTCTCCTTCATCAACTTGAGCCTCGTCCTTACTTTGAGTTGGTGGAGTTGCTTTCATAGAGGAGGATGGTTGATCTTGTGCATGTGAAGGCTCTTCGGATTCCTTAGGACACACATCCCCAATGGACATGTTTCTTAGCGCGATGCACGGAGCCTGTTCTTCACCTATCTCATCAAGATCAACTTGCTCTACTTGAGAGCCATTAGTTTCATCAAACACAACGTCACAAGAAACTTCAACAAGTCCTGAGGACTTGTTAAAGACTCTATATGCCCTTGTGTTTGAGTCATATCCTAGTAAAAAGCCTTCTACAGTTTTAGGAGCAAATTTAGATTTTCTACCTCTCTTAACAAGAATAAAGCATTTGCTACCAAAAACTCTAAAATATGAAATATTGGGCTTTTTACCAGTTAGGAGTTCATAGGATGTCTTCTTGAGGATTCGGTGTAGATATAACCAGTTGATGGCGTAGCAGGCGGTGTTGACCGCCTCGGCCCAAAACCGATCCGGTGTCTTGTATTCATCAAGCATGGTTCTTGCCATGTCCAATAGAGTTCGATTCTTCCTCTCCACTACACCATTTTGTTGTGGGGTGTAGGGAGAAGAGAACTCATGCTTGATGCCCTCCTCCTCAAGGAAGCCTTCAATTTGAGAGTTCTTGAACTCCGTCCCGTTGTCGCTTCGAATTTTCTTGATCCTTAAGTCGAACTCAATTTGAGCCCGTCTCAAGAATCCCTTTAAGGTCTCTTGGGTATGAGATTTTTCCTGCAAAAAGAACACCCAAGTGAAGCGAGAATAATCATCCACAATAACTAGACAGTACTTACTCCCGCCGATGCTTATGTAAGCGATCGGGCCGAATAAATCCATGTGTAGGAGCTCCAGTGGCCTGTCACTTGTCATGATGTTCTTATGTGGATGATGAGTGCCAACTTGCGTCCCGGCTTGGCATGCGCTACAAATCCTGTCTTTCTCAAAATGAACATTTGTTAGTCCTAAAATGTGCTCTCCCTTTAGAAGCTTATGAAGATTCTTCATTCCAACGTGGGCTAGTCGGCGATGCTAGAGCCAACCCATGTTAGTCTTAGCAACCAAGCAAGTGTCGAGTTCAGCTCTATCAAAATCTACCAAGTATAGCTGACCCTCTAACACTCCCTTAAATGCTATTGAATCATCACTTCTTCTAAAGACAGTAACACCTACATCAGTAAATAGACAGTTGTAGCCCATTTGACATAATTGGGATACGGAAAGCAAATTGTAATCTAAAGAATCTACAAGAAAAACATTGGAAATAGTATGGTCAGGTGATATAGCAATTTTACCCAATCCTTTGACCAAACCTTGATTTCCATCCCCGAATGTGATAGCTCGTTGGGGATCTTGGTTTTTCTCATATGAGGAGAACATCTTCTTCTCCCCTGTCATGTGGTTTGTGCACCCGCTGTCGAGTATCCAACTTGAGCCCCCGGATGCATAAAACTACAAAACAATTTTAGTTCTTGACTTTAGGTACCCAAACGGTTTTGGGTCCTTTGGCATTAGAAACAAGAACTTTGGGTACCCAAACACAGGTCTTGGAACCCTTGTGTTTGCCCCCAACAAACTTGGCAACTACCTTGCCGGATTTGTTAGTCAAAACATAAGATGCATCAAAAGTTTTAAATGAAATATCATGATCATTTGATGCATTAGGAGTTTTCTTTCTAAGCAACTTGGCACGGGTTGGTTGCCTAGAGCTAGATGTCTCACCTTTATACATAAAAGCATGACTAGGGCCAGAGTGAGACTTCCTAGAATGAGTTCTCCTAATTTTGCTCTCGGGATAACCGGCAGGGTACAAAATGTAACCCTCGTTATCCTGAGGCATAGGAGCCTTGCCCTTAACAAAGTTAGACAAATTTCTAGGAGGGGCATTAAGTTTGACATTGTCTCCCCTTTGGAAGCCAATGCCATCCTTGATGCCAGGGCGTCTCCCATTATAGAGCATACTTCTAGCAAATTTAAACTTTTCATTTTCTAAGTTATGCTCGGCAATTTTAGCATCTAATTTTGCTATATGATCATTTTGTTGTTTAATTAATACCATGTGATCATGAATAGCATTGATATCAACATCTCTACATCTATCACAAATAGACACGTGCTCAATGGTAGATGTAGAGGGTTTGCAAGAATTAAGTTCAACAATCTTAGCATGTAATAAATCATTTTTATCTCTAAGATCAGAAATAGTAACATTGCAAACATCAAAATCTTTAGCCTTAGCAATCAAATTTTCATTTTCTATTCTAAGACTAGCAAGAGAATCATTCAATTCCCTAATCTTAGCAAGCAAATCATCATTATCATTTCTAAGATTGGAAATTGAAGCATCACAAACATGAGAATCAACCTTAGCAATTAATTTAGCATTTTCATTTCTAAGGTTGGCAATAGTGTCATGGCATGTGCTTAGCTCACTAGATAATTTCTCACATTTTTCTACCTCTAGAGCATAAGCATTCTTAACCTTAACATGTTTCTTGTTTTCCTTAATTAGGAAGTCCTCTTGGGAATCCAAAAGGTCATCCTTTTCATGAATGGCACTAATTAATTCATTCAATTTTTCCTTTTGTTCCATGTTAAGGTTGGCAAAAAGGGTACGCAAATTATTTTCCTTATCACTAGCATTATCATCACTAGAGGACTCATATTTAGTGGAGGATTTAGATTTAACCTTCTTCCTTTTGCCGTCCTTTGCCATGAGGCACTTGTGGCCGATGTTGGGGAAGAGGAGTCCCTTGGTGACGGCGATGTTGGCGGCGTCCTCGTCGTCGGAGGAGGAGTCGGTGGAGCTCTCGTCGGAGTTCCACTCGCGGCACACGTGGGCATCGCCGCCCTTCTTCTTGTGGTACCTCTTCTTTTCTCTCCTCTTGCCCTTCTTGTCGTTATCCCTGTCACTGTCACTTGATAATGGACATTTAGCAATAAAGTGACCGGGCTTACCACACTTGTAGCAAACTTTCTTGGAACGGGATTTGTAATCCTTCCCCTTCCGTTGCTTGAGGATTTGGCGAAAGCTTTTGATGATTAAAGCCATCTCCTCATTGTCGAGCTTGGAGGCGTCAATTGGTTGTCTACTCGGTGTAGACTCCTCCTTTTTCTCCTCCGTCGCCTTAAATGCCACCGGTTGTGCTTCGGACGTGGAGGGCTCCTCAAGCTCGTTGATCTTCTTTGAGCTTTTAATCATACATTCAAAGCTCACAAAATTCCCGATTACTTCCTCGGGAGTCATTAGTGTGTATCTAGGATTACCACGAATTAATTGAACTTGCGTGGGGTTAAGGAAAATAAGAGATCTCAAAATAACCTTAACCACCTCGTGATCATCCCATTTCTTGCTCCCGAGGTTGCGCACTTGGTTCACCAAGGTTTTGAGCCGGTTGTACATATCTTGTGGCTCCTCCCCTTGGCGAAGACGGAAGCGACCGAGCTCCCCCTCGATCGTTTCCCGCTTGGTGATCTTGGTGAGTTCATCACCCTCGTGCGCGGTCTTGAGTAGGTCCCAAATCTCCTTTGCACTTTTCAACCCTTGCACCTTGTTATATTCCTCTCGACTTAGAGAGGCGAGGAGTATGGTTGTGGCTTGGGAGTTGAAGTGCTCGATTTGGCCTACTTCGTCCGTATCATAATCTTCATCTCCTACGGATGGTACCTGTACACCAAACTCAACAACATCCCATATACTTTTGTGGAGTGAGGTTAGATGAAATCGCAATAATCACTCCACTTAGCATAGTCTTCACCATCAAACATTGGTGGTTTGCCTAATGGGACGGAAAGCAAAGGTGTATGTTTAGAAATGCGAGGGTAGCGTAAGGGGATCTTATTATACTTCTTACGCTCTTGGCGCTTCGAAGTTACGGACGGCGCATCAGAGTCGGAGGTCGATGTTGATAAAGTGTCGGTCTCGTAGTAGACCACTTTCTTCATCCTCTTGTGCTTGTCGCCTTTCCGATGCGACTTGTGGGAAGAAGATTTTTCCTTCTTCTCTTTGTGGTGAGAAGAAGAAGATCTTTTCTCCTACCGTTTGGAGGAGTCCTTCTTCTCCTTCCTCTTGGTGCGGGACTCTTCCGATGAAGTGCTCCCTTGGCTCGTAGTGGGCTTGTCGCCGGTCTCCATCTCCCTCTTGGTGTGATCTCCCGACATCACTTCGAGCGGTTAGGCTCTAATGAAGCACCGGGCTCTGATACCAATTGAAAGTCGCCTAGAGGGGGGGGGGGTGAATAGGGCGAAACTGAAATTCTCAAAAATAATCACAACTACAAGCCGGGTTAGCGTTAGAAATATAATAGAGTCCGAGAGAGAGGGCACAAAACAAATCGTGAGCAAATGCGAAGTGAGACACGATGATTTGTTTTACCGAGGTTCGGTTCTCGCAAACCTACTCCCCGTTGAGGAGGCCACAAAGGCTGGGTCTCTTTCAACCCTTACCCTCTCTCAAACGATCCCTCGGACCGAGTGAGCTTTCTCTTCTCAATCACTTGGAACATAAAGTTCCCACAAGGACCACCACAAGATTGGTGTCTCTTGCCTCAATTACAAGTGAGTTTGATCGCAATGAAGAATCAAAGAAAGAAGAAAGCAATCCAAGCGCAAGAGCTCGAAAGAACACAAGCAAATCTCTCTCACTAATCACTAGGGCGTTGTGTGGAGTTTGGAGAGGATTTGATCACTTTGGTGTGTCTAGAATTGAATGCTAGAGCTCTTGTAAGTGGTTGAGAAGTGAAAAACTTGGATGACTTGAATGTGGGGTGGTTGGGGGTATTTATAGCCCCAACCACCAAACTAGTCGTTTGGTGCAGGCTGGCTGTCGTATGGTGCACCGGACAGTCCGGTGCGCCAGCCACGTCACCAAAGCCGTTGGGTTCCGACCGTTGGAGCTCTGACTTCTGGGCCCGCCTGGATGTCCGGTGGCGCACCAGACATGCGCTGTAGATTGTCTGTTGCGCCAGCATGGGCGTGCCTGACCTCTGCGCGCGCTGGCGCGCATTTAATGCGACGCAGGTAGCTGTTGGCGCCAGAAGTAGCCATTGCCCCGCTGTTACACCGGACAGTCCGGTGAATTATAGCAGAGAAGCTGGAATGAATTCCCGAGACTGGCGAGTTCCGGAGGCCACCCTTCCTTGGAGCACCGGACATGTCCGGTGTACACCGGACAGTCCGGTGAATTATAGCGGAGTTGCCTCTGGAATTTCCCGAAGACGACGAGTTTGGAGTTGGAGTCCTCTGGTGCACCGGACATGTCCGGTGGCACACCGGACAGTCCGGTGCGCCAGACCAGAGGTGCCTTCGGTTGTCCCTTGCTCATTTGTTTGAACCCAATACTTGGTCTTTTTATTGGCTAATTGTGAACCTTTGGCACCTGTATAACTTATACACTAGAACAAACTAGTTAGTCCAATATTTGTGTTGGGCAATTCAACCACCAAAATTAATTAGGGACTAGGTGTAAGCCTAATTCCCTTTCACCATCCCTATCCCGTTTATCCGTCAGGTGAAGATTTTCCCCATTTGTATCCCCGTGGGAGGAGAACCTTCTCCATCCCTATCCCCTAATGGAGGAATTCTCCACTGGGAATCGAGGATCAGGGTCCATTACTATCTCTAATCGCTTGATTGGTTGGGTGGGCATGTGCACACAGGCACGCATGATCTAGGCCGGCTCGATACATTCATTTTGAGTGTATCTTCAGATGCAGCCAAAATCAAACAAAAACTCGGATAAAATCAACGCATGTGGTGGCTTAGGACTAGATGACGCGGGTAACCAAACCGATAGTAAGTGTACTACTAGCTGCGACGAAGTGGTTGCCCTCTTGCCCACACCAGATTTACGATAATACGAAAGAAAGAGAAAGAAACCAACTGCCCATCAACTGCTCAACAGTAACCGATTGAAAATATTATAGGCATCAAGTCATCAACATACTTTATAAAAAAGATGTACTAAATATTAAATGTATATTTATATCATATATTACATGACATGACATGATAACATGACAAAATAGCAGTTATCGTTGGATTTTGATTGGATGCATTAGATCAATTGATTGTATAGTTGCACCAATATGACTGATTGTACAGGATATGTTCTAGCTATATATTACATGGCAACATTATAAAAACAGCTAGTAACTATATTATTAACCTTGTTCCGAGCGTTTATTCATTAAGTCTTTGTTGTCGTGGCGTTTCCTCGCGTCCTCAGCGTCAATGTCCATAGGTTGTCTAGTCCCACAGCAACAGCGGGGTTCATTGAATGAGGAGCTAGCAAATCGAATCGAACTATCTCATTTAGTTTGTGTCACACGAAAGTTTGAATGCCAATAATAACAAGTATTACATATAGTCTAATTATAAAACAAATTGCACAAATAAAGACTAAACATCGAGACGAATTCATTAAAACTAATTAATTCATGATTAACAATATTTTCGGTATCATCGCGTGGGTGAATCATGAACTAATTAATACTTAATAGATTCGTCTTGCTGTTTGGTTTTCATCTATATGATTATATTTAATATTTTTTACTGATATTTAAACATCGATGTGATGTGATGGGAGTAAATTTTTAATTGATATTTAAACATTTGGTTGACCCACCAGAATCAAGCGGTCGTTCTTGTCAACTTACTAACTTGTGTGATTCAACTCCAGCAGAGGTTTCGACAGCTGATTTAATCGGACGAAAACCAACCTGTCAAATGACGGAGTGTAATACCTAAGGTGTATATAATGAGAAAATAGTTAAGCTCCTTATTTGCGTGTCATCTATTCATTATGACAAAAGAATAATTATAATAAAAACTAAGTAATTGAAACAAATAACATCTAAAATACATCATGAGAAAATAGTTGAGCTCCTTATTTGCGTGTCATCTATTCATTACGACAAAAGAATAATTATAATAAAAACTAAGTAATTGAAACAAATAACATCTAAAATACATCATGCTGGACTTTATTTGTGTGTGCATATATAAGTAATAAGAATTTATAGAAAGACATTAATGTTCAAATTGAAATTTAGACTTAAATTGGAATTCTAGAATTGGAGAAAGAGAGCATTAGTTATCACAAAATAAATATCAAATAAATAAATAAATTCACTATGCCATGTCTAAGATGGACATTTAATGAGAGAACAAAGTTACCAAGAAGTTTGAATTTGAGTGGGAATTTAAATTATGAATTTGAAAATTAAAAGTAAAAGAAAAGGAAATATAAAAGAAAAGGAAAAACACTTGAATGGGCCTAAACTACTTATTCGGCCCACCAACCATTTACGTCGCGCGGCCCAACTCTGGAAAAAATGGCGCCAACATGTGGGACCCTCCGGGCAGCCACACTCTTGCACTCCACGCATAGCCTTTCGCCGGTTACCGAATTTTTTGTATTTTAACCCCTTTCGTGACAAAAATTTACGTTTGTACCTCCAGAAATTTTATTTGCACTTTTGGACCTGATGCTCGGCGCCACAGCCTGTGGCGCTGAGTTAACACAGCTCGGCGCCACATCCTGTGGCGCCGAGGTGTGACGTGGCCGTGGTTTCTGGCGCTGATGTGGCTGAGGACGTGGCACCTAGCTCGGCGCCACAGATCTTGGCGCCGAGCTAGGACTTAACCGCGTGCGCGGTTCCTTCTCCGCGCGTTTCTTCTCTGTTTGCCGCTGCTCGTCGCTTTTGCTCCCTCGCCGCGCTCCCCGCCGCCGCCGCCGGTGTGCCGCGCGCCCCCGCCGCCGCGTCGCCGCGCGCGTAGCCCGCCTCCGCTGCGCCGCCGTCGTCCCTGCGCGCCGCCGCGCTGCGCGCCGCCGCCCTGCGCGCTGCTCGCGCCGCCGCCGCTGTCCGAGCAACGGCGAGCCGCCGTCCGATCTCCCTGCGCGCCGCTGTCCGTGCTCCTCCGCGCCGCCCGAGCTCCACCGCGCTCGTCCGAGCTCCTTCGGCAGTAGGTATTTTTTTTATTTTTATTAGTTTCTTAGTTACTAAATTGTTAGCATAATGTTAGTGTTTAGTAATGAGTTAACTATCCACTTGTTTAGTTAGTGCTTAGCATATTTTCTTGTTTAGTTATTGTTAGTTATTGTTAGTGCTTAGCATATTGTTAGTGTTTAATTATTGTTAATGCTTAGCATATTGTTTAATTATTGTTAGTGCATACTTTGCATACTAATGATTTTGTATTCGTTTGTCTTCCAATAGGTGGCGGCCAGAGACTCACACTTTCCACCTTCCCTGCGGTGAGATGACCGTGACGCTTGAAGATTGCCAGAAGATTCTTGGTCTCAGCATTATTGGTCGTCCAGTGACCGGTCAGGCATCACCAGGCGGTTGGAGGCAGAGGGTGGAGGCCTTTCTTGGGAGACTGCTTCCGGATGAGCTACGAGGTAGCCACAACACCGGAGTCCCACTGACCTGGCTTAGGCAGACCTTTGGGCAGTGTCCACCTGGTGCAGACGAGCAGACGGTTGGATACCATTGTCGAGCTTGGATTCTCCATCTATTTGGTTCAGTTCTTTTTCCAGACACGACAGGCGACAGCGCGTCATGGATGTTTCTGCCCTGCCTGACTTACTGGGATACGACAGGAGGTTACAGCTGGGCTTCAGCAGTGTTGGCCTTCCTGTACAGGTAACTTTGCGAGGCTTGTCGTCGTTCGTTGAGGACCGCCAGCTTAGGTGGATGTGTCTACCTACTACAGCTGTGGATGTGGGCACACATACCCGTCGGGCGACCCAGAGAGTTTCCTCCTCGTGAGTGGTTCGTGGTAGCCGGACAGCGGCTTAAGCCCACGGCTGCTTACCGCTGGGACCAGGTGGAGGAGCCATTCGCACGACACCAGCGTGCTTACGTGGAGTACTCAAACGAGCTCGACGCACTTACTCCTTCGATGGTGAGTTGTCTAGTTTTATCTTTTTACATGTGCTTTCTACTTTTATCGCACGACACCAGCGTGCTTACATGTGCTTTCTAAAACTTTTGCAGGTGACCTGGCAACCGTATCTTGATCCATATTTCGCCAGCATACAGTTGAGCAGCATGTGCTCAATAGACGAGAACCTCTACCTAATGAGGTGTCCCCTCATCTGTTTTTATGCTGTTGAGTACCACTTGCCCCACAGAGTTGCTCGACAGTTCGGATTGCGCCAGGAGTTTCCGGTGGAGCCATTCTCGACTTCGATAGAACTTCATAAGTGAGTTACTACATGCACTTGTTATTCTAACTAATAATTGAAATATCAGTTAGTCGCTAATATATGTTTCTAACTTTTGCAGGTTCGACAGACAGAGACAGAAGAAGGTCACGGACTTCGAGACCCACCACCGTGATTACATTGATGAATGGGAACAGCAGGGGGATCTTAACTATGAGAACGACCAGGCGCACACAAACTACAACTTCCGGAGGTATTTGATTTGGTATGCTGGTGTGACTAGGTGTAAGCTGAAGGGACAGTGGATAGCTGCAGATTACGCCGAGCAAGAATCGTCAGACGACGAAGACACAACTTTCGACATAGCTGCTCGGCACGGGACCCAAATTGAGGCTGCTCCAATCCTTGATAGAGTGGTAACTATTTCTTTACTAAATTTAGAGATTTGAATTCAATGCTTTATGTCTAGTTTTGAGCATCCTAATGTTTTAACTTGTGATAGGGAAACTCTATGCTCGTATCTGTTGTTGAACTTGAGCGTATCTCACAGAGAACTTCAGATAGTACTACGCTATCGTTACTATCAGTGAGTATCAATGTTTAAAAGAAAACTTGTTTATTTGTATGTTGTAACATATGTCTGTAACTAATATTTCGATTACAGAGGGTATCACGTCGTCTTCGTCGTGCAGCGGCTCGGTGTGGATGCCGGTCTCTAGCGGGCGTTGATGTGCAGCTGCCTGTGCCTCGTATGCAGCAGGACGTTCAACCTCCCATTTGTGCAGTTGGACCATCTACAGCAGGACTGAGCTCCTCGCGATCGACGCGGGACACGTTTGAGGACGTGGCCCACGACGACGACGACGACGACGACGCTGGCACTGGCGCTGGCGCCGCAGGTCAGGAGGAGATTGGACCATCTCAGTTGCAGGATGCTCCTACAACTCAGCCATCACAGCTGACACCACGTAGAAGGCGTCCACGAGACCCTTACACTCCAGGCACCGACGCTCTTGGGGCTAAGGGCAAGGGTAAGACTAGGAGGAAATGAATACTTTTGTGATGTTGGTCTTATGCTGAAAACTGTGTGATTTGGACTCATGCTGGAGACGTTGTAATATGCACTATGTTATGTGTTTTGGACTATGTGTTGTGGATATTGTATTTTGGACTTTGTTTGTGGACATTGTATGACGAACTATGTTCTGTGGATATTTTTATATTCGATGTTATTTTGTGATGTATTATATGTTGAAATGCTTGCATGTCTTATAATATGTGATTATTTGAACTGTGGTTGTTAATAAAACAAGGGGAACTCTTGCAAAATTTTTTTGTGAATTGTAAAAAACATAACAAGCAATAAGTAACACATCTTTAGAGTTCTAAATTATTTTTGATACGAAAATACTACATAACAGGCTACAATTCTTCAGTCTGAATCACAATCTATGAGTAACTCATCTTCGGAGTCATCCGTCGCGCAATCCTCAACGACAACCTCATTCCACTTGCTGCATTGTCCTGCATCACACTTGTCACCAGTTCTCTTGTAATAATTGGCTTCTGCTTCATCTGCAGCTTGAGAGAATAGCTCATCCTCAGCCTCAGCCTCATCAGACTTCTTCTTGTAATAAGCTGCCTCTACCTCTTTGGCGGCCTGAGACATAAACTCATCCTCTTCCTCTTGAGCATGTAATCATGCCTCAGCTAGTGCGATGAGCTCACTCAACCTTGATGTGTCCTCCTCCTCTTCTTCATGTAATCCTGCCTCTGCGAGAGCGATAAGCTCACTCAATCTAGATGTATCGTCCTCCTCCTCCTCCATAATCTCAACCGTTGCCATTTTATCCTGAACATATCTCGCATGCGCCTCATCGGCCAAATAGTTTACGCCACTTCCAATCTCTGCAAATATAATGAGATTATAAGTTAGCAAAGTCAAGATAAATAAATTATACTAACATAATTATAATATCATTTATCTCACTTACTTCCCTTGAGGCGATCAGCAAGATTAGCCAACATCTGTTTCTCGGCTTGAGCCGCTTTCCATTCCCTTGCATCTTGTGCTCTCTTCTCATCTGCCGCCTTCAACCTCCTATACTCTGCATGCTTCGGGCTATCATAAAAGGCAGATTTTGCTTCCCTACGCATGTCGCGTATGCGATCGTTAATGTACGAATCGACTAGCTGAGATCCACAACGCATCTTCTGTCCCATTATTCTCTTGGACTCTATTGTGCGCATCACCTCTCCTTTGTCGTCGTAACTCTCCCAACTGCATTTCCTCGTCTCCTACAAAAAAATAGTAAGTACCGCTATAACATTACATCTGGTGCAAAAAAATACCAACCTCATCGTAATTGACCATATGTCCACAAAAATATCCAACACCAAGCTCGGAAGGAACTAATCCATACTTAGCTTCAACACCACATTTGCAGAGTACTGGATCAAATTTGATCTCTTCTTCCGCCCACCCGTTGTATCTCTTTTCCTTTACCTCTGGCTCTGGCCAATGGGACAAAGGACCATACAACCACTCTCTGAAACGACACTTACGCCACCCGTATGGCTGCAGGAGAAAAATTAGTAATTTATTGTAAATAATAACTAGTTCATACATTTAGCGTATCGATGGGCTCACATAATCAATGTTCGGACACACGAACTGCTTCTCAGTGTCTTCGTCGATGACAGCACGGTCTCCACAATCGCATCGAGGCGGTGAGTCCATTCGTCTTTCTGTTGCTACCTCCTTCTCCGCATCCGTCATTGGTGGAGGATTCGGGGGAGGAGGTACCCAACGCTTAAAACGCTCATGACTAGTCCTTCCACTCAACCAATTAACGAAAAGAAGATATCGAGGGTCAAATTTATCAGGACCGTCGATCCACTGGAAAAAGAAACACCTCTGATGCCCCTAAAATAATGGAAAGAAGCACTATTACACATCTACAAAATAATGAATGCGAACAAAATTAAGTGACAAGTCATAAGCTACGTACGTCCAAACCGCCACAAAGGTAGTAGCAGCGAGCAACCGTGTCTGGATGTTGTGATTGATGTACCCAAGCCAGTCTGCCACAGTCACAGTTAGACACGGGGAATTCAGGAGGAACAGGAGCATCCTTACTAGATACGTCCGGATATAACTCCCGAGGACGACCTCTCTTCTGCCACAACGCCTCTCGGTACATATGTCTTTCATCTAATAAACGATTATAATTATCACTTGTACCTAATATGCTTTATAATAAGTTTACACAAACTAATAATCGAAATGATAATATAATAGGTTTATACAAACTATTAAAATATGAAACTATGAGCAACTATGAAACTAACAACCCAATATACAAAACGAATCAAGTTGGGCATCATACCTTGGTCTACGAAGTGAACCAACTCAAATCTTTGAATCCAGCAAATTTTGACGAAGTTTGGACATAAGATGAAATGTGCTGCTCTCTGCCAGCCGCGCGGGCGTTTTTATAGGCAGCCGTAGCTCGGCGCCAAGATCTGTGGCGCCGAGCTACGAGGCCGCGTCGCCCACGTCGGTGACAGGTCAGCCGCAGCAGTTGGTGCCACGTCACTGCTCAGCGCCATAGGCTGTGGCGCCGAGCTGTGTTACCTCGGCGCCACAGCCTATGGCGCCGAGCATAGGGTCCAAACGTGCAAATAAAATTTCTGGGGGTCCAAAAGTAAATTTGTGTCACAAAAGGGGCCAAAAAACAAAAATTCGGCGCTGGTTACAGGTCCACGCGGCAGCTCTCTTTTTGCCTCACCGACGGGTGGGCCCCGCCTGGTCGTCTCTGCCATGCGCGGACATTGCGCGCCCTCGTTCTCTGACGTATGGGGTCCGCGTGTCAGTCGCGCCACACCCTGCGGATCTTTCTCTCTGCAACCGATGGTGCCTGATTCTTGCGCCGCTGAATGCGCCAGCTCGTGCTTCTCCAAACCGGCCGCTAGTGGGGGCATAAAACCTTACTACGAGCTCCTCTTTCGCTTTGCAACATCCCGTGAATCACCCGGCACCGCTGCATCGTCCAAACAGATCTCCGTGAGGGAAAGAGCTGGGCCGCCGCGTGGGAACACCGCCGTTGATTGCCAATCCGGCTACATATACGGTCGGGTCGGGTCGCCGCGGCCCTGGTAGTGCACTGGTGGGCGTTCGGTGCGGGGACATCGGCCAGAATTGTGGCAATTCCTCACCAAAAGTCAGCACCGCCGTGGGAGAAGCGCGGTATCGTGGACAGCACTGTGTCCGCCACCACTTTTGGTGAGTTTTCCCTCCGTGCTTCGCTTGAGTTTCTATTACGTATAGGGTAGCACAGATTTGACTTATACACGTTCATACACGAGGCCCAGAGTCGCCGGCAATGGCGCCGCCGCGGCGCGCCGTGGACCGAGACCTGCACTCAATGTTGGCAGAAATTGGAAGGGGGAATTGAGTTCAGAGAGTCATCAATTGTGCGAGGAGCGAGTTAATTAGAAAATGGTGATCGGGTTGGCCGGATTCGCAACTCCGGTGGCCTCGCCGCCGCGCAGTGGGCCACACCATCGTGGGACAGTACTGATGGGAAAAGGGTCTCCGGTCTACGGTCCGTTGGATCGTAGACGTGCGTTCGTGATTAGCGCGGGAACGGACGATGTGTTCCGTGGGTGCGGAACCATCGATCTGGTACTCAATGACTGAGATTAGGCGATCGCGTAACGCTTCGCGCGATCGATTAGGACCGTAGATCCCAGATCTGCCTGCGCCGTGTATCACTTTTTCCTTCGCGCGATCTAATCCAAAATGTACAACTCAGATCGGACGACCGAGAACCTATGATATCGGTTCGCTCTGGTAAAATTGCTATTGAGTCCCTGAACTCCTTGCGAATGAACCCACGGTCCTCTCGACTGTAGTCTGAGTCTAGCAAATTTTATATGCTAGACCCTGAACTTCTCTGTTTTTGTGTGTGCCGTCCAGAGAACAGAAAATTAGAGAAATAAATATGGAAATGGATTTTTAATGTAAAAATAATTACTAGAACTTGTTTAATCCCTAGAAAATTCATATTAAGTCCAAATTGATCTGTTCTAGTTTTTATAATTTTGTATTAATATTATCTATAACTCAGTTACACTGTTCTAACATGAAAATTTTATTAAAATTGATCTCTTAATTAACCTTGTATCAAATACATAAAACCTTTCGAAATGCATAACTTAAAATCCGTAACTCCGAATTTAGTGATTCTTTTTCCTATGATCACATCTTAATGTGTAGATTATTTATATGTATTTTGTGTCATGTTTGGTGTGATATTAATTTCCCCTTTTATAATATGCTTGTTTGTAATGTGGCGAGTAGAAGAGCCAGTGGCCGAGGATCCCGGTGTTCAGCGGGTAGAAGTTGCAGGAGCTCATTGAAGGCAAGTTGTGCCCTTGACCACTTTTATTACCCAATAATGTTCTTTATATTCATTTATTCATGCTTAGGCTTAATTTTGATGGGACTCAATAGGTCACCCTAGTCTAATTATCTTTTCACCTTGTTTACCCCTGAATTTTTGGGTAGTCATTGATATTGCTATACATGGTTTGGGGATTAACATTACATTATGATTATGTTCCAATTATTAATTATTGTTATATTTCTGTTCATGATAAGACTACTATTTTAATTGGAACATGGAGCTTAACCTAGTGGAGGACTACCTTACCCGATAGGGGCAAGGGCAGTAGGGGAGTAGGCGTGTAGGGAGGTTCCCAGGTTGATTTTGTTGCGATGGCGGTCAGACGGGGGATTCCTGCATTGCTCTTCCTAAAAACTGTAGCGGGTTTTCTGAAGCTAGTGAAACTTTGTAAAGGCCTCGTAGTGTTACCCTGTCTCGCTTCCTTGGTAACATGACTTGTGGGTACAGGGTACAATCTCTACCGAGTGTAAAACTGGTATACTAGTCGTGCTCGCGGTCATGAGCAGCTCAGGACTCTCGCATGATTAAATTATGGAACTAAATTCAATTTGTCATTTGCATTGCATGAGGTTTATTATTAATTTTGTTTTATTATTATTATTATGGTTTGATATTTATTTACATTTAGTAACTGCTAATAAAATTAGACCAACTTATTAAAAGCAATCTCAGCTTTAACCCTTATTGTTGATTAGCCTTACACATCACATGAACTCTCACCTTTGGTGAGTTCATGTACATTATTCCCCATGACTTGTTGAGCTATGATCTTTTGTGAGCTCACACTTGCGATATATAATCCCCTACAGGAGAAGAACGGGTGGTCTAAGAGGAGCCACATAACGAAGAGTACGACTTGATCTAGGTGGCGTCTCTCAGTCGACTTTATGGCGCCAAGGATGGACATTAGTTCGCTTTATATTTATCTTTTATTTTCATAAGACTTCCGCTATGTAATAATTATTTTTATGATATTGTGATATTTATCTCTTTACACTCTGTTATTATATGTGTTGTTCTTTTTTGGCGCACATATGAGACGCACCCGGCTTTATTCCTTAAATCCGGGTGTGACACGGAGCAAAGTGCAGCTAGTGCAGGCTTGGGGTAGTAAGGTGAGATCAATTCACTCACCTCCATGTTCCTTGGAGACAGAGACCAAAATAAGGAGTGTTTGGTTACTCTCGCTAAGATTTACTCCGTGTTAAATTAGATATTTAAATTAGATATTTAAATGATAACTAGGTGTCTGTGCGTTATAACGGGAACATATAATACCACGATAACTGTCGGAGAGGAAATCTCTCCAGCCGGGTGGCGGATTGCACCCGTCCTAAATCCTAAGAAGAGGAGGGGCCTAAGCGTTTTGCTTGTTACGAGACTGGTGGGAGAACACATGAGAGCACGCGAGGGTTTAGAGTGGTTCGGGCCGCCGAAGCGTAATACCCTACTCCATTGTGTGATGTATTGCTTGAGAGCCTGTATGAACTTGTGAGTGTGTGAGTGAGCCTAAGATTGGATCTGTCTTGTAACGCCGCATGCCTCCCCTTTTATAGCTGAAGGGGGCATGCACAAAGGTACTGAGCCCCGACATGCAGGCCAAGGGATATAGCGAATACGGTACTTGGAGCCACAGATGCTTGTCGCTGGGGCGATCTTCTAGTGCCCTGACACCCGAGATCTGCGTATCCTTGCCGTGCAGGGGAGGCTTCTTGTAGAAGGGATGATGAGCACAGTGCGCCACTCGGCACGGGCGCACTGTTTGCCAACAGACCGGTCAGGCGCGCCGCCTGCTAGATGACCCTGACGCCGTCTGCCATCGGATTGGACAGCTCGCATTAAATGCTGGGAGGGCACATCGCCCGTTAGCGTGGTGGTAGGCGGCATGTCTTTTCTGCAATTAATGCAGAGGCTGCACGACTTGTGGGCTTTCCGCTAGGCTTGGCCCACAAGCTTATGTCACGGGCCTCAAGCCACGCGGTAGCAGCGAGGAGCACAGGGCAAGGTCTGGACACGTGCTAGCACCGAACCCCTACTCTTGCCAGGGTCCTTCTTGTTCTGGGACCCTGCTAAGGCTCGGACCTTACTCGGAGGGGGACTAGGGCCTTCCCAAGGGACCCCGTGCCTTCTTGGGGGCTCTGGACTCGTACGCATAGGGGTCTGGTGTCCTTCTACGGAGGTTCGGACCCAACGATGAATACTGGGATGTACTACCCTTCCTTGCCATGCGACGCCCTTGGACCTGCCCATGTGGTGGGGTTGGGCGCCATTCTCCACGTGGCCTTGAGGTGTGGCGCGGGTGCGGCGTCTTCATGCTGTAGAAGAGGGTACCCCTGATTGAGGGTAGTGACAGTGGCCCCCGGGCCCGCCTCAGGGGAGGATGCGAGCCTGCAGGTGGGGCTAGAGTTTGATTGGCGATCTGCCTGCTGCTCTTGCGCGCCTATTGGTGCAATTATTGCCGGCTCGCCTATGGCTACGCCGACTGTCATGCCCGTTCCCACGGCTGACTGGCCCGTGACCTTCATACTTAATGTCACTGTTGGGCCATGCGCGGGGTGCCTCGAGTCGCTGCATCGATTCTGAAAACTTATCTTTTCAGTCTTCTGCGACGGTGTAACGCCCTGAATTTGGGAGTAGAATTTTTTCTTCTTTTCTCTCACCAAATTTGGGCGTTACTATCTTTTCTCTTCCCGTTTCGCCTCCTTTTTCCCAATTTCAAACCAGTATAGTGACAGGTGTCCGTGTCATGTATAAACAAAACCTAAGTGTCATGGGTGTTGCATCATGCCGAAGCACATTTCTTTATCTGATGTTGCGTGTTTGTCTCGTTCCGTCTCGGTTTTCGGTTCGTGATTGGAGTCTCTTTGATGGTCGTGCGTGTCATGGGTTTCGATCCGCGATGTGACCCAGCCCAGTCCGGCCCGCGCACCCCTGGCGCCCCTGCCCACCCCCTGCGCGCGCCCCCCTTCCCCAGATTCATTTGGCTCATTTGATTTCTCCTACACAGTAACCTCCCTCTCCTTCTTCCACCTCTCCCTCTCTCTCCCTCGTGGTGCCCTAGGGTTTGGAGTCGAGACTGCCGGAATTGGATCCCCGGAGGTGAGTTTTCCCCTCTGTCACACCCGGGTTTCGGAGCACCAAGACCCGGGCGCGAACATAATCACCAGGTGTGCTGGGACCAAGTCTCACACATATGATGAATCATGGCACAGGATCGAATGTCACATCTTTACTATATAATAGGAGTTCTGTACAAAATAAATAATTACATTATAAGGAGACAACGGTCCAGCAACCTAAAGTTGACTGGGAGACGACGGCCTAGACCTCTCACGAACTCGTCACAACATCCTTCAAGCGCCTCATCCTGCGGTACCTGTTTTGACCTGTGGGGGGGGGTGTGAGACAGCAAGAGTGAGCTCACATACATTCATAGCTCAACAAGTTGTGGGGAATAATGTGCATGAACTCGCCAAAGGTGGGAGCTCACGTGAAGTGTAAGGCTTACCAAAGAGGATGGTTGAAGCTGAGCATTGCTTTTAAAGTTGGTCAAAATTTTATTAGCAATTACTAAGTATAAGTAAATACCAACCCAATTAAGTAGTAGAACAAAAGTAACAACATCACCTGCGATGCAATGCATATGACAAATTGAATTTAGTTCCATAAATTAATCATGTGAGTGTCCGAGCTGCTCATGACCGTGAGCATGACTAGTATACCAGTTTTACACTCTGCAGAGGTTGCGCATCTTTACCCACAAGTCATGTTACCCATCTGCCAAGAGTCGGCCAATCCCATACACCTCTACCGAGGAGGCGAGGCAGGGTAACACTACGAGGCCTTTACAAAGTTCCACTAGCTTCAGAAAACCCGCTACAGTTTATAGGAAGCTCCAATGCAGGAATCCCTCGCATGACCGCCATCGCAGCAAAATCATCCCAAGGGCCTCCCTACACTGACCACTCCCCTACTGCCCTTGCCCCTTTCGGGTAAGGTAGTCCTCCACTAGCTTTCCTAATTAGTCAGCCGAGGGCGTCCCATTAAACCCTTGTGGTAGCACTGTTTTCCCGGGTGGTTCTCCATGTTCCAATTAACATAATGATCTTATCATGAACAGTAAATAACAACTGATAACAAAAGTGTAATCATGAATAATGTATCTCCATACCCAAAACCACATATAGCACTAGCAAGTACTACCCAGAAAGTTCAGTGGTAAACAAGGTATAAAGATAGACAAACTAGGGTATCCTATTGGGTCCCATCAAAATTAACCTATGCAGATCATTATGATTAATTAGAACATGAGTGGGTAAAAAGAAGTGATCAAGGGCACAACCTGCCTGGGACTTGAAATTCCAGGTACCAACTTGCTCTTCAGATGACTCGTAACCTCACTGCTATTCGTAGCAATACAAACAAACATAGTATATGCAAAATTAACATCACACCAAACATAAGTATAAACTACGTAATAATAATCTATGCGTCGCTACGAGATCGTGGGAACAAGAATTACTAAATTCGGAGCTACGGTTACCAAGTTATGATTTTCTGAAGATCCACGTGGTTAAATATAGAATAGACTAAATGCAACATTTTAACATATATTTCATGATAAAACAAAGTTACTAGATGATAATAAATATTATTGTGAGACTAATGCAAGTAGAATGGATTAAAATGAAGTTACGATTATTGAGTTACGAATTTCTGAAGTTATTTAGCACCTAGAATAGATTAATTCAAATGAACCATTTTAATTCAAGTTTCATGGTTAAACAATGGTACTAGGTGATAAACAATATTAATACAAAATTATAGAAACCGGAATGGGTCAATTCGGAGTTAGAATGAATTAAATACGGATTAAACAAGTTTATGGATTTATTTTTATACTAAAAACCTATTTCTTTATTAATTTCTGAATATCCTAAGTGTTCTGGACTGGCTCAATATTTCTTAAAAGATCAGGGGCTAACCCATAAGATTTATGCAGACTCAGAAATCCCTGAGTTGGACGGCGGGTTAATACTAATAAAACAGAGGGGCTCTTTTGTAAACTAGCTTCGGCGAAGGGGTACGGTTGAGCCCTGGCCACCCGATTAGAGATGGAGGGTCCAGATCACATCGGGACAGCATCGAACCGGTACGCACGTTAGGCCATCGGATCAAGATCCTACGGTAACAAAGTACTCACCCACTTTAACTGCACCAGCCATTGGATCCGATCCAATCTACGGCTCAGATCTTACGCCCGAAGGGTTATGATTCCGATCTAATCTCCCACGTCCGTTCACAATCAAACGGCAGGGAGCTTTTCTCCACGCATCCGATCCGACGCAACCAACGACGGCGCCGCCCCTGCCGCGGCGGAGGTCTCGCCGGAGGAGGGGCATCGCCACCCTTGTTGCTTCAAACACCAATCCAAAGCGCGCAAAACGAGGAACATGCCCTGGCGAACATAGGAAAGGGCTGCTTACCACGAATCGTGCGAGCAGGAGCGTAGTCCACGGTGGAGGGCGGCCCGACGGCGGAGTCACATGTTCGGCGAGCAATCCCAAGCTGACCAGAACACAACTCACCCAGATGAAGCCGCAGTCGCGTTCCGCGAGACCTGGCAAAACCCCCAGACCCCCAATCGAGGTCACAGCAGGGGTGAGACCGTGGATCCAAGCCGGCGGCCCTCGGCTCTCTCTCTCGCATGCACGGTCATGGCGGCGTCAAAGCCTTTGTTCCCAGCGGTGGCTTTTATAGAGGCAGGGGGGTGAGTCCGCGGAAGGGGAATAGAAGAGTTGTTTGTTGCGATGGCGCGCGACCCGGCGTACGGTGGGGCGAGATCCACGGACGGCAGCATGCGCGCGAGTTTGTTGCGGGAGGTGGTCGCGACAGGGATGACAGGGTGTCCCCACGGCCTAGTGACACAGCGCCGGCGCCCAGAGTCCGAGCGGGGATCGGGAGAGTGGGACCCACATGGCAACGACTCCACGCGCGTGGGCAGACTGTTGCTGAGGAGTTGGGCCGGTTGGTGGCCCACGTGAGAGCGAGAGGGAGGGGCCGCATTTGGGCTGTGACCAGAGTGCGGCCCAGGCATGGAGAAGTCCTTTTTTTCATTTTATTTCTATTTCCATTTATTATTTCTAAGTTTCAAATAGGGTTCAAACTTTAAGTCAATTTAAATGCTCAATCAAACCCCAACATGAATGCAAAGCATGCTTTTATTTATTTATTATCTTACTTATATGTATAGTTCCATGATAAGATAACTTAATTCATCTAGTAGTATTTTATTAGGAAAGAATTTTAGGAGAAGTAACTTTAAGTTAAGAAAATATTATTAAAGAATATTTTAATTCAAAAGCTCTAGGGATTTTTCATAAATTCTTAATGTAAGATTTTGGGCTCTACACCCTCCCCTTCCCTCTCCCTCTCTCTCTATTTCCCCTCCCCTTCTTCTTCCCTGCGCCCCCTCCCCTGTCCCCGTCGCGCGCGCCCCTGGCAGGCCCCGCCCCGGCCGCGCCCTCCCCTCCCCCGCACCGCGCCCTACGCGCTGGCCGCTGGGGAGCCCCTCCCGGTGAGCCGCGCCCCGGCCCCCGCGCGCGCCCCTCCCCAGCGGCGCCCGACCCTGCGCCCTCCCTCCCCGCGCGCGCTCGCGCCCCGGCGAGCCCGGCCGCTCCGCGCCCCTGAAAGGGAAATGTGCCCTTGGGCCATTTCTAAGTATTTTGGTGATTGAGTTCCAACACAAGTGCTTTTGTGTTAATCTATGCAAAGTGGTGGACAAAGTGCAAATCATGTCAAAAGGTATGTTTCTAGACTTAATACATTGTTTTATGGACTAATGTATTGTGTCTAAGTGCTGGAAACAGGAAAAATCAAGTTAGAGAAGAGATGGCTTTGTTCAGCCAAAGTCTGCTCAGTCTGGGTGCACCGGACAGTGTCCGGTGCGCCAGGCTGGCTCTAGCAAACTTGCCGCTCTCGGGAGTTTGACGGCGGTGTACGGCTAAAATTCACCGGACTATCCGGTGAGCCGTTAACAGGCGAACTCGTCACTCTCGGGAAACCATCAACGGCGTACGACTATAATTCACCGGACTGTCTGGTGAGCCAACGCTCAGCCGGGGCAACGGTCGGCCGAGGATTCCGCGCGTGACGCGTGGCCGGGCCAACAGTCACATTGGTGCACCGGACTGTTCGGTGTGCACCGGACAGTGTCCGGTGCGCCAATGGCTCTGAATCTCCAACGGTCGGCTGCGCCAAACAAGGAAAGAAATCCGCACCGGACAGTGTCCGGTGCGCCAGGCGACAGAAGGCAAGATCAGCCTTCCTGGAATGCTCTCAACGGCTCCTAGCTGCCTTGGGGCTATAAAAGGGACCCCTAGGCGCATGGAGGAGAACACCAAGTATACTCAAAGCATTCCTAAGCACCAAGACTTCAATTCCACGCATTTGTTTCTTCGTGATAGCATATAGAGCTCTAGTTGAGTTGTGAACTCGTCGGGTTGTGTTGCGAGCTCTTGTTGCGACTTGTGTGCGTGTTGACATTCTGATTTTGTGTCTTGTGTGCGTTGCTCATCCCTCCCTTACTCCGTGCTTCTTTGTGAACTTCAAGTGTAAGGGCGAGAGACTCCAAGTTATGGAGATTCCTCGCGAACGGGATAAAGAAAAGCAAAACACCGTGGTATTCAAGTGGGTCTTTGGACCACTTGAGAGGGGTTGATTGCAACCCTCGTCCGTTGGGACGCCACAACGTGGAGTAGGCAAGTGTTGGTCTTGGCCGAACCACGGGATAAACCACTGTGCCATCTCTATGATTGATCTCTTGTGGTTATTGTGTTTTGTTGAGACTCCTCTCTAGCCACTTGGCATTATTGTGCTAACGCCTAACCAAGTTTTGTGGCATTAAGTTTTCAAGTTTCACAGGATCACCTATTCAACCCCCCTCTAGGTGCTCTCAATTGGTATCAGAGCCGTTCTCTTCACAAAGGGACTAATCGCCCGAAGAGATGGATCCTAAGGGGAAGGGAATCGTGATCAACGATAAGGAGAAGGAGTCCTTTGTCAACGAGCCGAAGGATGACAAGCCTACCGACTCGGGCTCGGGCCACAAACGCAAAGATGGGAAGAAGAAGAAGACGAGACGCATCAAGGAGATCGTCTACTACGACGACAGCGATGAGTCCACTTCTTCCCAAAAGGACGACTATGACTACGAGAAACGAAAGACGGTTAATTCGAACTTTTCTTTTGATTACTCTCGTATTCCGCAGAGTTCAAATGCACATTTGCTTTCCATCCCTCTTGGCAAACCTCCACACTTTGATGGAGAGGACTACGGATTTTGGAGTCACAAAATGCGTAGTCACTTGTTCTCTCTCCATCCAAGCATATGGGAGATTGTTGAGAATGGAATGAAATTTGATAGCTCGGATAATCCTATATTTATTAATGAACAGATTCATAAAAATGCACAAGCTACTACTGTGTTGTTAGCCTCTTTGTGCAGGGACGAGTACCATAAGGTGAGCGGCTTGGACAATGCCAAGCAGATCTGGGACACCCTCAAGATCTCTCATGAGGGGAACGATGTCACCTTGCTCACCAAGATGGAGTTGGTAGAGGGCGAGCTTGGAAGATTCGCGATGATAAGGGGCGAGGAGCCAACCCAAACATACAACCAGCTCAAGACCCTTATCAACAGAATAAGGAGCTACGGAAGCACGCGATGGACGGACCACGACGTCGTTCGCCTGATGCTAAGGTCCTTTACTGTACTTGATCCACATTTGGTGAACAATATTCGTGAAAATCCTAGGTACACCAAGATGTCGCCCGAAGAAGTCCTTGGGAAGTTCGTAAGCGGGCGAATGATGATCAAGGAGGCGAGATACATGGACGACGCGTTGAACGGTCCAATCCATGAGCCTCAACCCATTGCTCTCAAGGCAACGAGGAGCAAGGAGGCGCTACCTAGCAAGGTGGCGCAAGTTGAGGCGGCCGGGCTCAATGATGAAGAGATGGCCCTCATCATCAAGCGCTTCAAGACGACGCTAAAGGGTCATAAGTGAGAGCACATAGAGGGGGGAGGGGTGAATAGGTGATCCTGTGAAACTTGAAAACTTAAGCCACAAAACTTGGTTAATCGTTAGCACAATAATTGCCAAGTGGCTAAAGAGGAATCCTCAACAAAACACAATAACCAACAAGGATCAATCACAGAGATGGCACGGTGGTTATCCCGTGGTTCGGCCAAGACCAACGCTTGCCTACTCCACGTTGTGGCGTCCCAACGGACGAGGGTTGCAATCAACCCCTCTCAAGCGGTCCAAAGACCCACTTGAATACCACGGTGTTTTGTTTGCTTTACTCAATCCCGTTTGCGAGGAATCTCCACAAATTTGGAGCCTCTCACCCTTACACTTGAAATTCACAAAGAACACGGAGCAAGGGAGGGTTTAGCAACGCACTCAAGACAAGAAATCACAGCGACACCACGCACACAAGTCGCAACGAGAGCTCACAACACAACTCAATGAGTTCACCACTCAACTAGAGCTCTAATTGCTATCGCAAAGAATCAAAGGCGCGGAATCGATGTCTTGGTACTTAGAAATGTTGTAGGAATGCTTGGTGTACTCCTCCATGTGCCTAGGGGTCCCTTTTATAGCCCCAAGGCAGCTAGGAGCCGTTGAGAGCAATCTAGGAAGGCTGATCTTGCCTTCTGTCGACTGGTGCACCGGACAGTCCGGTGCACACCGGACATGTCCGGTGCCCGATTTCTTTCCATAAACAGCACAGTCGACCGTTGGCAGCCTGGGAGCCGTTGGTGCACTTGACATGTCCGGTGCACACCGGACAGTGTCCGGTGCATATCGGACAGTCAGGTGCCTTCTTCTAGCCATTGGCTCGGCCATGTGTCCCACGCAGATTGCGCGGCCGACCGTTGGCCCGGCCGACCGTTGGCTCATCGGACAGTCCGGTGCACACCGGACAGTCCGGTGAATTATAGCCGTACGTCGCCGATGAATTCCCGAGAGCGACGAGTTCGCCTGTGAGCGGCCCACCGGACAGTCCGGTGCACACCGGACAGTCCGGTGAATTTTAGCCGTACACCGCCGTCGAAGTCCCGAGAGCAGCCACTTTGCCCAAGCCAGCCTAGCGCACCGGACACTGTCCGGTGCACCACCGGACAGTCCGGTGCTCCCAGACTGAGCAGATTCTTGGCTGCTCGAGCCAAGACATTTCCAATTGGATTTTTCCTCTTTCCAGCACTTAGACACAATTCATTAGTCTCTAAAACAATGTACTAAGTCTGAGAAACATACCTTTATCCTTGATTTGCACTTTGTCCACCATATTACACTTAGGCACCTGTGTTGGGCACTAAATCACCAAAATACTTAGAAATGGCTCAAAGGCACATTTCCCTTTCAATCTCCCCCTTTTTGGTGATTTATGCCAACACAACATAAAGCAAGTAGAACAAGTACAAAATCAATTCAACTAAGAACTCAAAATTGTTTTGATTCAAATTTGACATATATGGATCACTCTATGCCACCACTTGGTTTGTTTTTGCAAATCAAACTCAAATTCCTATCTCTAAGTCAAATCCACTTGTAGAGACATAAAGAGAGGTTTTCCAAAGAAATTTGATCAAGGATTTCAAAAACTCCCCCTTTTTCCCATAATTAACACTTCTCCCCACAAGAGGCCAACTTTTGACATAAGAGACAATAAAAGAGTTTTGACAAACCAAAAGCTCTAATCTACTATTTTCAAAATTTCTCAAGTGGTAGCTGATCCATCTATTGCTTTGGCCTTTATTTTCTCCCCCTTTGGCATCAAGCACCAAAACGGGATCAATCTTGGCCTTTTAACCCCATTGCCTTACCAAAATCTTCAAATAAGAACACAAAGGCAATAAGAGTATAAAGATGAACTTGGAAAAGTTACTCTTTTCATCGGAGTGCAGTGGAAGTCTTGCATGGTCCAAGTCCACCTTTTCCCTTTCAATTCTCCTTGGAGACTAAAACAACCAAACTCAAGTACATGGTTAGTCTCAAAGGGTCAAGTTGTAGCACAGCTCCCCCTAAATATGTGCATCACTTGCAAACAGGACTTGTGAGGTCCAGGGAGTGTTTGTACAACTTGAGCACCACAATAAGCAACAATATGCAGAATGAACTTGATCAAAGGCATGAACACATGTATGCTACATTTCAATCCAAGTTCCGCGAATCTAAGATATTGAGCTCACTACGCAGCCTGTAAAAGGTCTTCTCATCTAGAGGCTTGGTAAAGATATCGGCTAGCTGGTTCTCGGTGCTAACATGAAACACTTCGATATCTCCCTTTTGCTGGTGGTCTCTCAAAAAGTGATGCCGGATGTCAATGTGCTTTGTGCGGCTGTGCTCAACAGGATTTTCCACTATTCGGATAGCACTCTCATTGTCACATAGGAGTGGTACTTTGCTCAGATTGTAGCCAAAGTTCCGGAAGGTTTGCCTCATCCAAAGTAGTTGCGCGCAACACTGTCCTGCGGCAACGTACTCGGCCTCAGCGGTGGATAGGGCAACGAAGGTTTGTTTCTTAGAGTTCCATGACACCAGGGACCTTCCTAAGAATTGACACGTCCCCGATGTACTCTTCCTATCGACCTTACATCCAGCATAGTCGGAATCCGAGTACCCAATCAAGTCAAAGTTAGACCCCTTTGGATACCAGATCCCGAAGCAAGGCGTAGCGACTAAATATCTAAGAATTTGCTTCACAGTCACTAAGTGACACTCCTTAGGATCGGATTGAAATCTAGCACACATGCATACACTAAGCATAATATCTGGTCTACTAGCACATAAATAAAGCAAAGAACCTATCATGGACCGGTATGCTTTTTGATCAACGGACTTACCACCTTTGTTGAGGTCGGTGTGTCCGTCGGTTCCCATCGGCGTCTTTGCGGGCTTGGCGTCCTTCATCCCAAACCTCTTTAGCAAATCTTGCGTGTACTTCGTTTGGGAGATAAACGTGCCGTCCTTGAGTTGCTTCACTTGGAACCCAAGGAAGTAGTTCAACTCGCCCATCATCGACATCTCGAATTTCTGCGTCATCACCCTGCTAAACTCTTCACACGACTTTTGATTAGTAGAACCAAATATTATGTCATCAACATAAATTTGGCACACAAAAAGATCACCATCGCAAGTCTTAGTAAAAAGAGTTGGATCGGCTTTCCCAACCTTGAAAGCATTAGCAATTAAAAAGTCTATAAGGCATTCATACCATGCTCTTGGGGCTTGCTTAAGTCCATAGAGCGCCTTAGAGAGCTTACACACGTGGTCGGGGTACCGTTCATCCTCAAAGCCAGGGGGTTGCTCTACGTACACCTCCTCCTTGATCGGCCCGTTGAGGAAAGCGCTCTTCACATCCATTTGGTACAACCTGAAAGAATGGTGAGCGGCATATGCTAGCAAGATACGAATTGATTCTAGCCTAGCCACAGGAGCAAAAGTCTCCTCAAAGTCCAAACCTGCGACTTGGGCATAACCTTTTGCCACAAGCCGAGCCTTGTTCCTTGTCACCACCCCGTGCTCGTCCTGTTTGTTGCGGAACACCCACTTGGTTCCCACAACATTTTGCTTGGGGTGAGGCACCAGTGTCCAAACTTCATTGCGCTTGAAATTGTTGAGTTCCTCCTGCATGGCCAACACCCAGTCCGGATCTAGCAAGGCCTCTTCTACCCTGAAAGGCTCAATAGAAGAGACAAAAGAGTAATGTTCACAAAAATTAACTAATCTTGAATGAGTAGTTACTCCCTTGCTAATATCGCCCACTATTTGGTCGACGGGATGATCCCTTTGGATCGTCGCTCGAACTTGGGTAGGAGGTGCCTGAGGTGCTTCTCCCTCTTCAACTTGAACATCTTGTGCTCCCCCTTGATCATGCGCCTCCACTTGAGGTACCTGTTCATCATCTTGGGTTGGGGGATGCACCATAGTTGAGGAAGACGGTTGATCTTGCTCCAAATGTTCCTGAGGCCGTACATCTCCAATCGCCATGGTGCGTATCGCGACCGTTGGAACGTCTTCTTCATCTACATCATCAAGATCAACAACTTGCTCTCTTGGAGAGCCATTAGTCTCATCAAATACAACGTCGCTAGAGAATTCAACCAAACCCGATGATTTGTTGAAGACCCTATACGCCTTTGTATTTGAGTCATAACCTAATAAAAACCCTTCTACAGCTTTGGGAGCAAATTTGGAATTCCTACCCTTCTTCACTAGAATGTAGCATTTACTCCCAAAAACACGAAAGTACGATACATTGGGTTTGTTACCAGTTAGCAGCTCGTATGAGGTCTTCTTGAGGAGGCGGTGAAGATAGACCCTGTTGATGGCGTGGCAAGCCGTGTTCACGGCTTCCGACCAAAAGCACTCGGGGGTCTTGAACTCTCCAAGCATAGTCCTTGCCATATCAATGAGCGTCCTGTTCTTCCTCTCTACCACACCATTTTGCTGAGGTGTGTAGGGAGCGGAGAACTCATGCTTGATCCCCTCCTCCTCAAGGAACTCCTCTACTTGAAGATTCTTGAATTCGGACCCGTTGTCGCTCCTTATCTTCTTCACCTTGAGCTCAAACTCATTTTGAGCTCTCCTGAGGAAGCGCTTGAGGGTCCCTTGGGTTTCAGACTTATCCTGCAAAAAGAACACCCAAGTGAAGTGGGAAAAGTCATCAACAATAACTAGACCATACTTACTTCCTCCTATGCTCAGATAGGCGACGGGTCCGAAGAGGTCCATATGCAGCATCTCCAAGGGTCTTGATGTTGTCATCACATTTTTTGTGTGATGAGAGCCTCCCACCTGTTTCCCTGCTTGACAAGCTGCACAAGGTCTATCTTTTTTGAATTGCACGTTAGTCAAACCTATCACGTGTTCTCCCTTTAGAAGCTTGTGAAGGTTCTTCATCCCCACATGTGCTAAGCGGCGATGCCACAGCCAGCCCATGCTAGTCTTAGCAATTAAGCATGCATCTAGACCGGCCTCCTCTTTTGCAAAATCAACCAAATAAAGTTTGCCGTCTAGTACACCCTTAAAAGCTAGTGAACCATCACATCTTCTAAAGACAGACACATCTACATTTGTAAATAGACAATTATATCCCATATTACATAATTGACTAACAGATAGTAAATTATAACCAAGAGACTCAATTAAAAACACATTAGAGATAGAGTGCTCATTAGATATTGCAATCTTGCCTAAACCTTTCACCTTGCCTTGGTTCCCATCACCGAATATGATTGAATCTTGGGAATCCTTATTCTTGACGTAGGAGGTGAACATCTTCTTCTCCCCCGTCATATGGTTTGTGCATCGGCTGTCGATAATCCAGCTTGAACCCCCGGATGCATAAACCTGCAAGGCAAATTTAGGCTTGGGTCTTAGGTACCCAACTCTTGTTGGGTCCTACAAGGTTAGTCACAATTTCCTTAGGGACCCAAATGCAAGTTTTATCACCCTTGCATTTTGCCCCTAATTTCCTAGCAACTATCTTCCTATCCTTTCTACAAATAGCAAAGGAAGCATTTAAAGCATGATAAATTGTAGAGGGACCATTCATAACTTTTCTAGGAACATGATGAATATTTTTCCTAGGCACATGATGAATATTTTTCCTAGGCATATTTCTACCATGCATATAGGAAGAGCTGGGAGCAAACATAGCATAAGAGTCATAGGCATGCGAGTCAAAAGCATTACAATTCCTATGAGACTGTCTTCTATCATTGTACATAAAAGCATGGTTCTTTTTAGTACTACTTGCCATAGGGGCCTTCCCTTTCTCCTTGGCGGAGATGGGAGCCTTATGGCTTGTTAAGTCCTTGGCTTCCCTCTTGAAGCCAAGTCCATCCTTAATTGAGGGGTGTCTACCAATCGTGTAGGCATCCCTTGCAAATTTTAGCTTATCGAAATCACTTTTGCTAGTCTTAAGTTGGGCATTAAGACTAGCTACTTCATCATTTAATCTCGAAATTGAAACTAGGTGTCCATTACAGGCATCAATATCAAAATCCTTACACCTAGTGCAAATCATAACATGTTCTACACAAGAATTAGATTTATTTGCTACTTCTAATTTAGCATTTAAATCATTGTTAACACTTTGTAAAGTAGAAATGGTTTCATGACACGTAGATAGTTCATAAGAAAGCATTTCATTTCTTTTAACTTCTAAAGCATAGGATTTTTGTGCCTCTACAAATTTGTCATGTTCATCATACAACAAATCCTCTTGCTTTTCTAAAAGCCTATCCTTTTCATTCAAGGCATCAATCAATTCATTGATTTTATCAATTTTATTTCTATCCAATCCCTTGAACAAGCTAGAGTAATCTATTTCCTCATCACTAGATTCGTCTTCACTTGAAGAAGCATAAGTAGAGTCTCGAGTACATACCTTCTTCTCCCTTGCCATGAGGCATGTGTGACGCTCGTTGGGGAAGAGGCATGACTTGTTGAAGGCGGTGGCGGCGAGTCCTTCATTGTCGGAGTCGGACGAGGAGCAATCTGAATCCCACTCTTTGCCAAGATGTGCCTCGCCCTTTGCCTTCTTATAGTTTTTCTTCTTCTCCCTCTTGTTCCCTTGATCCTGATCACTATCATTGTCGGGACAGTTAGCAATAAAATGACCAAGCTTACCGCATTAGAAGCATGAGCGCTTCCCCTTGGCTTTGGTCTTGCTTGGCTGTCCCTTGCGACCCTTAAGCGCCATCTTGAATCTTTTGATGATGAGGGCCATCTCTTCATCATTAAGTCCGGCCGCCTCAATTTGTGCCACCTTGCTAGGTAGCGCCTCCTTGCTTCTTGTTGCCTTGAGAGCAAGGGGTTGCGGCTCGTTGATCGGACCATTCAAAGCGTCGTCCACGTACCTCGCCTCCTTGATCATCATTCGCCCGCTGACGAATTTTCCTAGGACTTCTTTGGGCGACATTTTGGTGTACCTAGGATTCTCACGAATATTATTCACCAAATGAGGATCAAGAACGGTAAAGGACCTTAGCATCAGTCGGACGACGTCGTGGTCCATCCATCGCGTGCTTCCGTAGCTCCTTATTTTGTTGATAAGAGTCTTGAGCCGGTTGTATGTTTGAGTTGGCTCCTTGCCCCTTATCATCGCGAACCGTCCAAGCTCGCCCTCCACCAACTCCATTTTGGTGAGCAAGGTGACGTCGTTCCCCTCATGAGAAATCTTGAGGGTGTCCCAGATCTGCTTGGCGTTATCCAAGCCGCTCACTTTGTGATATTCATCCCTGCACAATGAAGCTAGAAGAACAGTAGTAGCTTGTGCATTCTTATGGATTTGCTCATTAATGAACATGGGACTATCCGAACTATCAAAGTGCATTCCACTCTCTACAATCTCCCATATACTAGGATGGAGAGAGAATAGGTGACTACGCATTTTGTGGCTCCAAAATCCGTAGTCCTCCCCATCAAAATGTGGGGGCTTGCCGAGTGGAATGGAGAGCAAATGTGAATTTGAACTTTGCGGAATACGAGAGTAGTCAAAAGAAAAGTTCGAATTAACCGGTTTCCTTCTCTCGTAGTCGTTGTGGTCGTCGTCCTTTTGGGAAGAAGTAGACTCATCGCTGTCGTCGTAATAGACGATCTCCTTGATGCGCCTCGTCTTCTTCTTCTTCCCTTCCTTCCGTCTATGGCCCGAGCCGGAGTCGGTAGGCTTGTCGTCCTTCGGCTCGTTGATGAAGGATTCCTTCTCTTTGTCGTTGATCACGATTCCCTTCCCCTTAGGATCCATCTCTTCGGGCGGTTAGTCCCTTTGTGAAGAGAACGACTCCGATACCAATTGAGAGCACCTAGAGGGGGGGGGGGTGAATAGGTGATCCTGTGAAACTTGAAAACTTAAGCCACAAAACTTGGTTAATCGTTAGCACAATAATTGCCAAGTGGCTAAAGAGGAATCCTCAACAAAACACAATAACCAACAAGGATCAATCACAGAGATGGCACGGTGGTTATCCCGTGGTTCGGCCAAGACCAACGCTTGCCTACTCCACGTTGTGGCGTCCCAACGGACGAGGGTTGCAATCAACCCCTCTCAAGCGGTCCAAAGACCCACTTGAATACCACGGTGTTTTGTTTGCTTTACTCAATCCCGTTTGCGAGGAATCTCCACGAATTTGGAGCCTCTCGCCCTTACACTTGAAATTCACAAAGAACACGGAGCAAGGGAGGGATTAGCAACGCACTCAAGACAAGAAATCACATCGACACCATGCACACAAGTCGCAACGAGAGCTCACAACACAACTCAATGAGTTCACCACTCAACTAGAGCTCTAATTGCTACCGCAAAGAATCAAAGGCGCGGAATCGATGTCTTGGTACTTAGAAATGTTGTAGGAATGCTTGGTGTACTCCTCCATGTGCCTAGGGGTCCCTTTTATAGCCCCAAGGCAGCTAGGAGCCGTTGAGAGCAATCTAGGAAGGCTAATCTTGCCTTCTGTCGACTGGTGCACCGGACAGTCCGGTGCACACCGGACATGTCCGGTGCTCGATTTCTTTCCATAAACAGCGCAGTCGACCGTTGGCAGCCTGGGAGCCGTTGGTGCACTTGACATGTCCGGTGCACACCGGACAGTCCGGTGCCTTCTTCTAGCCGTTGGCTCGGCCACGTGTCCCGCGCAGATTGCACGGCCGACCGTTGGCCCGGCCGACCGTTGGCTCACCGGACAGTCCGGTGCACACCGGACAGTCCGGTGAATTATAGCCGTACGTCGCCGATGAATTCCCGAGAGCGACGAGTTCGCCTGTGAGCGGCCCACCGGACAGTCCGGTGCACACCGGACAGTCCGGTGAATTTTAGCCGTACACCGCCGTCGAAGTCCCGAGAGCAGCCACTTTGCCCAAGCCAGCCTGGCGCACCGGACACTGTCCGGTGCACCACCGGACAGTCCGGTGCTCCCAGACTGAGCAGATTCTTGGCTGCTCGAGCCAAGACATTTCCAATTGGATTTTTCCTGTTTCCAGCACTTAGACACAATTCATTAGTCTCTAAAACAATGTACTAAGTATGAGAAGCATACCTTTATCCTTGATTTGCACTTTGTCCACCATATTACACTTAGGCACCTGTGTTGGGCACTAAATCACCAAAATACTTAGAAATGGCCCAAAGGCACATTTCCCTTTCAGTAAGGGACAACCAAGCAAGACCAAGACAAAGGGGAAGCGCTCATGCATCAAATGTGGTAAGATTGGTCATTTTGTTGCTAACTGTCCCGATAATGAAAGTGACCAGGAAAAAGGGAACAAAAGGGAGAAGAAGAAGAATTACAAGAAGGCCAAGGGCGAGGCACATATCGGAAAGGAGTGGGACTCGGATTGTTCGTCATCCGACTCCGAAAATGAAGGACTCGCCGCCACCGCCTTCAACAAGTCATCCCTCTTCCCCAACGAGCGTCAAACATGCCTCATGGCGAAGGAGAAGAAGGTATGTACTCGAGACAGTACTACTTATGATTCTTCTAGTGATGATGAGTCTAGTGATGAAGAAATAGATTACTCTAGTTTGTTCAAGGGATTGTATAGAACTAAAATAGATAAGATTAATGAATTGATTGATGCCTTGAATGAAAAGGATAGACTTTTAGAGAAACAAGAGGACCTTTTATATGAAGAGCATGATAAATTTGTTAGTGCACAAAATTCACTTGCTTTAGAAATTAAAAGAAATGAAATGCTTTCTAGTGAACTATCTACTTGTCATGAAACCATTTCTACTTTAAAAGGTGTTAATGATAATTTAAATGCTAAACTAGAAGTAGCAAGTAAATCTAACTCTTGTGTAGAACATGTTATGATTTGCCATAGGTGTAAAGATTTTGACGTTGATGCTTGTAGTGAACACCTAGTTTGCATTTCTAAATTAAATGATGAAGTGGCTAGTCTTAATGCCCAACTTAAGACTAGCAAGAATTAATTTGACAAGCTAAAATTTGCAAGGGATGCCTACACGATTGGTAGACACCCCTCAATTAAGGATGGACTTAGCTTCAAGAGGGAAGCCAAGAACTTGACAAGCCATAAGGCTCCCATCTCCGCCAAGGAGAAAGGGAAGGCCCCTATGGCTAGTAGTGCTAAAAAGAACCATGCTTTTATGTACCATGATAGGAGACAGTCTAGAAATGCTTATAGGAGTTGTAATGCTTATGATGCTTTTGATTCTCATGCCATGTTTGCTTCTAGTTCTTCCTATATGCATGGTAGAGATATGTCTAGGAGAAATGTTGTTCATCATATGCCTAGGAGAAATGTTGTTAATGTTCCTAGGAAAGTTAATGAACCTTCTACAATATATCATGCTTGCAATGCTTCATTTGCCATTTGTAGAAAGAATAAGAAGGTGATTGCTAGGAAGTTAGGGGCAAGATGCAAGGGAGATAAAACTTGCATTTGGGTCCCTAAGACAATTGTGACTAACCTTGTAGGACCCAACAAGAGTTAGGTACCTAAGACCCAAGCCTAAATTTGCCTTGCAGGTTTATGCATCCGGGGGTTCAAGCTGGATTATCGACAGCGGATGCACAAACCATATGACTGGGGAGAAGAAGATGTTCACCTCCTACGTCAAAAACAAGGATTCCCAAGATTCAATAATATTCGGTGATGGGAACCAAGGCAAGGTAAAAGGGTTAGGTAAAATTGCTATTTCATCCGAGCACTCTATATCTAATGTGTTTTTAGTTGAGTCTCTTGGATATAATTTGTTATCTATTAGTCAATTATGCAATATGGGATATAATTGTCTATTCACAAATGTAGATGTGTCTGTCTTTAGAAGGTGTGATGGTTCACTAGCTTTTAAGGGTGTACTAGACGGCAAACTTTATTTGGTTGATTTTGCAAAAGAAGAGGCCGGTCTAGATGCATGCTTAATTGCTAAGACTTGCATGGGCTGGCTGTGGCATCGCCGCTTAGCACATGTGGGGATGAAGAACCTCCACAAGCTTCTAAAGGGAGAACACGTGATAGGTCTAACTAATGTGCATTTCGAAAAAGATAGACCTTGTGTAGCTTGTCAAGCAGGGAAACAGGTAGGAAGCTCTCATCACACCAAAAATGTGATGACCACATCAAGACCCTTGGAGATGCTTCATATGGACCTCTTCGGACCCGTAGCCTATCTAAGCATAGGAGGAAGTAAGTATGGTCTTGTTATAGTTGATGATTTTTCCCGCTTCACTTGGGTATTCTTTTTGCAGGATAAATCCGAAACCCAAGGGACCCTCAAGCGCTTCCTAAGGAGAGCTCAAAATGAGTTTGAGCTCAAGGTGAAGAAGATAAGGAGCGACAACGGGTCCGAGTTCAAGAACCTTCAAGTGGAGGAGTTCCTTGAGGAGGAGGGGATCAAGCACGAGTTCTCCGCTCCCTACACACCACAGCAAAATGGTGTGGTAGAGAGGAAGAACAGGATCGATATGGTGAGGACTATGCTTGGAGAGTTCAAGACCCCCGAGCGCTTTTGGTCAGAAGCCGTGAACACGGCTTGCCACGCCATCAACCGGGTCTACCTTCACCGCCTCCTCAAGAAGACTTCGTATGAGCTGCTAACTGGTAACAAACCCAATGTTTCGTACTTTCGTGTATTTGGGAGCAAGTGTTATATTCTTGTGAAGAAAGGTAGAACTTCTAAATTTGCTCCCAAAGCTGTTGAAGGGTTTTTATTAGGTTATGACTCAAATACAAAGGCGTATAGGGTCTTCAACAAATCATCGGGTTTGGTTGAAGTCTCTAGCGACGTTGTATTTGATGAGACTAATGGCTCTCCAAGAGAGCAAGTTGTTGATCTTGATGATGTAGATGAAGAAGACGTTCCAACGGCCGCAATGCGCACCATGGCGATTGGCGATGTGCGACCACAGGAACAATTGGAGCAAGATCAACCTTCTTCCTCAACAATGGTGCATCCCCCATCCCAAGATGACGAACAGGTACCTCAAGTGGAGGCGCGTGATCAAGGGGGAGCACAAGATGTCCTAGTTGAAGAGGAAGAAGCACCTCAGGCACCTCCAACCCAAGTTCGAGCGATGATTCAAAGGAATCATCCCGTCGACCAAATTCTGGGTGACATTAGCAAGGGAGTAACTACTCGTTCTAGATTGGTGAATTTTTGTGAGCATTACTCTTTTGTCTCTTCTATTGAGCCTTTCAGGGTAGAAGATGCCTTGCTAGATCCGGACTGGGTGTTGGCCATGCAGGAAGAGCTCAACAATTTCAAGAGGAATGAAGTTTGGACACTGGTGCCTCGTCCCAAGCAAAATGTTGTGGGAACCAAGTGGGTGTTCCGCAACAAACAGGACGAGCACGGGGTGGTGACAAGGAACAAGGCTCGACTTGTGGCAAAAGGTTATGCCCAAGTCGCAGGTTTGGACTTTGAGGAGACTTTTGCTCCTGTGGCCAGGCTAGAATCTATTCGTATATTCCTAGCATATGCCGCTCACCATTCTTTCAGGTTGTTCCAAATGGATGTGAAGAGCACTTTCCTCAACGGGCCAATCAAGGAGGAGGTGTACGTGGAGCAACCCCCTGGCTTCGAGGATGAACGGTACCCCGACCACGTGTGTAAGCTCTCTAAGGCGCTCTATGGACTTAAGCAAGCCCCAAGAGCATGGTATGAATGCCTTAGAGACATTTTAATTGCTAATGCTTTCAGGGTTGGGAAAGCCGATCCAACTCTTTTCACTAAGACTTGCGATGGCGATCTTTTTGTGTGCCAAATTTATGTCGATGACATAATATTTGGTTCTACTAATCAAAAGTCTTGTGAAGAGTTTAGCAGGGTGATGACGCAAAAATTCGAGATGTCGATGATGGGCGAGTTGAACTACTTCCTTGGGTTCCAAGTGAAGCAACTCAAGGACGGCACCTTCATCTCCCAAACGAAGTACACGTAAGACTTGCTAAAGCGGTTTGGGATGAAGGACGCCAAGCCCGCAAAGACGCCGATGGGAACTGACGGACACACCGACCTCAACAAAGGAGGTAAGTCCGTTGATCAAAAGGCATACCAGTCTATGATAGGGTATTTACTTTATTTATGTGCTAGTAGATCGGATATTATGCTTAGCGTATGCATGTGTGCTAGATTTCAATCCGATCCAAGGGAGTGTCACTTGGTGGCCGTGAAGCGAATTCTTAGATATTTAGTCGCTACGCCTTGCTTCGGGATCTGGTATCCAAAGGGGTCTAACTTTGACTTAATTGGATATTCAGACTCCGACTATGCTAGATGTAAAGTCGATAGGAAGAGTACATCGGGGACGTGCTAATTCTTAGGAAGGTCCCTGGTGTCGTGGAACTCTAAGAAATAAACTTCCGTTGCCCTATCCACCGCTGAGGCCGAGTACGTTGCCGCAGGACAGTGTTGCGCGCAACTACTTTGGATGAGGCAAACCCTCCGGGACTTTGGCTACAATCTGAGCAAAGTTCCACTCCTATGTGATAATGAGAGTGCTATCCGAATAGCGGAAAATCCTGTTGAGCACAGCCGCACAAAGCACATTGACATCCGACATCACTTTTTGAGAGACCACCAGCAAAAGGGAGATATCGAAGTGTTTTATGTTAGCACCGAGAACCAGCTAGCCGATATCTTTACCAAGCCTTTAGATGAGAAGACCTTTTGCAGGCTGCGTAGTGAGCTAAATGTCTTAGATTCGCGGAACTTGGATTGATTTATAGCATACATGTATTTATGCCTTTGATCATGTTCCTTATGCATTTTGTTGCTTACTGTGGTGCTCAAGTTGTACAATCACTCCCCGGATCTCACAAGTCCTTTTGCAAGTGATGCACATATTTAGGGGGAGTTGTGTTACAACTTGACCCTTTGAGACTAACCGTGTGCTTGAGTTTGCTTGATTTAGTCTCAAAGGAGGTTTGAAAGGGAAAAGGTGGACTTGGACCATGAAAGACTTCCACTCCACTTCGATGAGAGGGTAACTGATTCCAAGTTCATCTCGTGTACTCTTATTGCCTGTATATTCTTATTTGAAGACTTTTGGTGAGGCAATGGGGTTCTAGGGCCAAGATTGATCCCGTTTTGGTGCTTGATGCCAAAGGGGGAGAAAATAAGGCCAAAGCAATAAATGGATCAGCTACCACTTGAGAAATTTTGAAAATAGTAGAATAGAGCTTTTGGTTTGTCAAAACTCTTTTATTGTCTCTTTTGTCAAAAGTTGGCCTCTTGTGGGGAGAAGTGTTGATTATGGGAAAAAGGGGGAGTTTTTGAAATCCTTGATCAATTTCTTTTGGAATACCTCTCTTTATGTCTCTACAAGTGAATTTGACTTAGAGATAGGAAATTGAGTTTGATTTGCAAAAACAAACCAAGTGGTGGCAAAGAGTGATCCATATATGCCAAATATGAATCAAAACTATATTGAGTTTTCATTTGCATTGATACTGCACTTGTTCTAGTTGCTTTATGTTGTGTTGGCATAAATCAACAAAAAGGGGGAGATTGAAAGGGAAATCTGCCCTTGGGCCATTTCTAAGTATTTTGGTGATTGAGTGCCAACACAAGTGCTTTTGTGTTAATCTATGCAAAGTGGTGGATAAAGTGCAAATCATGTCAAAAGGTATGTTTCTAGACTTAGTACATTGTTTTATGGACTAATGTATTGTGTCTAAGTGCTGGAAACAGGAAAAATCAAGTTAGAGAAGAGATGGCTTTGTTCAGCCAAAGTCTGCTCAGTCTGGGTGCACCGGACTGTCCGGTGGTGCACCGGACAGTGTCCGGTGCGCCAGGCTGGCTCTGCCGAACTTGCCGCTCTCAGGAGTTCGACGGCGGTGTACGGCGAAAATTCACCGGACTGTCCAGTGGTGCACCGGACTGTCCGGTGAGCCGTTCACAGGCGAACTCGTCGCTCTCGGGAAACCATCAACGGCGTACGGCTATAATTCACCGGACTGTCCGGTGTGCACCGGACTGTCCGGTGAGCCAACGGTCAGCCGGGGCAACGGTCGGCCGAGGATTCCGCGCGTGACGCGTGGTCGGGCCAACGGTCACATTGGTGCACCGGACTGTCCGGTGTGCACCGGACAGTGTCCGGTGTGCACCGGACAGTGTCCGGTGTGCCAATGGCTCTGAATCTCCAATGGTCGGCTGCGCCAAACAAGGAAAGAAATCTGCACCGGACAGTGTCCGGTGGTGCACCGGACTGTCCGGTGCGCCAGGCGACAGAAGGCAAGATCAGCCTTCCTGGAATGCTCTCAACGGCTCCTAGCTGCCTTGGGGCTATAAAAGGGACCCCTAGGCGCATGGAGGAGAACACCAAGTATACTCAAAGCATTCCTAAGCACCAAGACTTCGATTCCACGCATTTGTTTCTTCGCGATAGCATCTAGAGCTCTAGTTGAGTTGTGAACTCGTCGGGTTGTGTTGTGAGCTCTTGTTGCGACTTGTGTGCGTGTTGACATTCTGATTTTGTGTCTTGTGTGCGTTGCTCATCCCTCCCTTACTCTATGCTTCTTTGTGAACTTCAAGTGTAAGGGCGAGAGACTCCAAGTTGTGGAGATTCCTCGCGAACGGGATAAAGAAAAGCAAAGCAAAACACCGTGGTATTCAAGTGGGTCTTTGGACCGCTTGAGAGGGGTTGATTGCAACCCTCGTCCGTTGGGACGCCACAACGTGGAGTAGGCAAGCGTTGGTCTTGGCCGAACCACGGGATAAACCACTTTGCCATCTCTGTGTTTGATCTCTTGTGGTTATTGTGTTTTGTTGAGATTCCTCTCTAGCCACTTGGCATTATTGTGCTAACGCCTAACCAAGTTTTGTGGCATTAAGTTTTCAAGTTTCACAGGATCACCTATTCAACCCCCCCTCTAGGTGCTCTCAGCCCCGCACCCACCCGGCCCCGGCGAGCCCTCCCCGCGCTCGGCTGTGCCGCGCCCTGCCCTCCCCGTCCCGCGCCCCAGCGAGCTCCGCCACCCGCGCCCTCCCTCCCCCGCGCGCGCTCGCGCCTCGGCGAGCTCCGCCCCCGGCGAGCCCGGCCGCGCCACGCCCCTCCCCGGCCCCGCGCCCGGCGAACCCTAGCGGCCGCGCCGTGCCCTGCAGACCCCGCGCCCTCCCCTGCCCCAGCGAGCCACGCCCCGGCAAGCCCTCCCCCGGCCGCGCGCGCTCTGCCCCAGCGAGCTCCGCCCCCCGTCGAGCCCCTCCCCAGTGAGCCCCGCCCCTGCGCCGCCCCTCGCGGCCGCGCACTACCCCCTCCCCGGCGAGCCCCCTCCCCTCCCCTCGGCTGCGCACAGCGAGCCCTAGCAGCCGCGCCGCGTCCCGCACTCCCTGGGCTCGGGCGTGCCGCGACCAGCCCTCCCCGTCCCACGCCCCGGCGTGCTCCGCCCCGGCGAGCTCGGCCGCCCGCGCCCTCCCTCCCACGCGCGCGCTCGTGCCCCGGCGAGCTCCGCCCCCAGCGAGCCCGGTCGCGCCACGCCCCTCCCTGGCCCCGCGCAAAGCGAGCCCTAGCGGTCGCGCTGTGCCCCGCCGACCTCGCGCCCTCCCCTGCCCCGACGAGCCATGCCCCGTCAAGCCCTCCCCCGGCCGCGCGCGCTCTGCCCCAGCGGCCGTGCCCGGCCCCGCGCCCCTGCCCACACCCATGCCCCGGCGACTCGCGTCCCGCGTGCCTTTGGCGCGCGTAACGTGCTCTCGCGCGTGCGACCGTAGTCGCACTGCGCTTAATCTCGTTTTAATCTATTTTAAATTGTTTAGTCGATGTGCTGTGTCGCGCGCTTCATCGCGCGATGATTCTTTTAATTTATAAATATTAGTGTGCTGCGTCGTGCGCTTCATCGCGCGTCCGTTCCACTTTAAACTCAGACCTGTTGACGTATGTCGTCGTGCGCTTCGTCGCACGATGCTTAACGTCTCTTTATAATTAACGCAAGTGTCTCGTTGTGCGCTCTGTCGCGCGACGAGTCGTTGATTTCTTAATTCAATCTAAATGTTATGTCGTACGTCTCGCCGTGCGACCACTCCCTTTCATTCATCTTCAATTGTTTATAATGATTAAATGTGGAACTTGACTTTACTTTATGCTAAAACGTAGTGTCCAAATTAACTCCCTTCTATTAAGCGAGTGGTTTAATTTATAATAATGTAATGTGATCGTTTCTCGATTGTCTTTTTTCTTTTTCTCTCTTAACCTTAATTGCGAGCCCACGTGGAACGTCTGTTTATTTACTGCATTCTATTGTATGGTGTACTGTTCTTTTGTACTAAATGTGTGGATGTATATATGTTTGCGTCTGCATAGAGAACGATCCGGTTGAAGAGCCCAAAGAACTCACAGGTGAAGCCCCTGAGCAGCAGTCGGTTGGTGGAGGCAAGTGTCCCTTGACCTATCTCTGTCCTATACATACTTTAATTCACCTCCCGCATTACACATTTATACCTAAGGATTGACTAGCTTTTGTTATCCATGTCCTTGGTTACCTATTTGGGTTGGATTATTATTGCTTAGTCTTATGCTATTGCTCAACTCTAATCAATGAACATGATGAGAATTATCAATGATACACTGTTTTCCCCTCTTTTATTATGATGTTATACTTGTGACCTTCAAGGGGGCACGAGCGGTTTCTCGAGTGCCTCTCTGTAAGGATCTGTTCGTTGGATGACCGCCCGGGAAAACAGTGCAACCATGAGGGTGGAGTGGGACGCCCTTAGCTGAATAATTAGAGGAACCAGGGTGTAGTTCGCTTAGCCGTCATGCCATCAATGGGGCTCGGTGTATGCGGCTCACTCTGCCAAGGTTGATTTGTCCCTTGGGGAGGAGTGTGGTACATTTAGGAAACCTAACGGGCGGCTACAGCCTCGGGGAATCTTTGTAAAGGCTACGTAGTGATGCCCTGCTAGACCACCTAGGTAGTGGTCAATGGGGAGTAGCTCTCTCCAGGCAGAAAGGGAATCACGGCTTGTGGGTAAAGTGCACAACCTCTGCAGAGTGTTTGAAAACTGATATATCAGTCGTGCTCACGGTTATGAGCGGCCAAGGGAGCTCCAGTGATTAGTGGTACTTGATCAGAGATGTTCGGATTTGCAGGTGGCAATGAGATTGATGGTTCTTGGTACTGACTCTGGCAATGGTAAGTGGTACTCTTTCCGTTTGGAAAGGAGTACGTTTGGGTTAATAACGTGGGTTAACTCTAAAACTTGGCTTTATCTACTAGTAATAATAAATCTGACCGACTAAAAGCAACTGCTTGACTTACCCCCACATAAAGCTAGTCCACTACAGCCAAACAGGATACTTGCTGAGTATGTTGATGTGTACTCACCCTTGCTCTACACACCAACCCCCCCAGGTTGTCCGCATTGCAACCACTGCTCAGGAGAAGATGAAGCCGTGGAAGGAGACTTCCAGGAATTCCAAGACTACGACGAGTTCTAGGTGTGGGTTAGCGGCAACCCCCAGTCGGCTGCCTGTGAAGGCCGCGTTTATCTACGTTTCGTTTTCGCACTTTGATTTATTGTAAAGACTATATGGATGTCTCAGACATATGATGTAATCGACTATTATTTCCCTTTTTAATACTATTTGAGCACTGTGTGATGATGTCTATGTTATGTAACTGCTGTGTACGTGAATTGCTGATCCTGGCACGTACATGGTTCGCATTCGGTTTGCCTTCTAAAACCGGGTGTGACATAGGTGGTATCAAAGCCGTGCTGACTGTAGGACCGCTAACCTAGAGTAGAATGGTCGTTCTAAGGATTATAGACCTCTGTCCCTGCCTTGACTTTGGTATCCCTTCAAAAGTTGGTCATATCGACCAAACCTATGTTCTACTATATATTATACCTTGCGGAAAATTGTATTTTATTCTAATCCTTCATTTATTTATGGTTTATTACTTGCTGGTCATACTAGTTCTGTTCTCACTCTTATGCTTGCGGTGTCTTTTGTAGATGGCTCGTCTTAGACACACTACACGGAAGTCTGTCATCCCCTTCTTACCCTCTCGTCTCGCTGAGCGTCCGCTTCGCCATCTCGTGGCTAGTCAGTCCAGCCATTTGGAGAGGCTGCACCACCGCCTGCATGAGGAGTAGGAGCATCGACGACAGGAGCAGCAGGGCTCTTCTTTCTCGCTCCAGCAGGAGATAGAGTCTGTGAGGAGCTGCTCCCCTATGCTTCCCGTGGAGGCGCTCCCTGCACCACCACTGAGCGCCCCAGCCCCTGGAGTAGCTACTGGAGGAGACCCAGACGACAGAGGTGGCGACAACAGCTCGAGCCACGACACCGACTTTTCTGCTGACCAGGAGCCGGAAGGATGGGTTGCTCGACCCATCACTCGTGACGCTGCTCGCGGGTGTCACTTCCACGATGCGCTCGACACCCTGCTATGTCAGGCACTTGACCGACGTACTTGGTCTATCGAGTATCACTGTGTGGTCTTCCAACACAGTCGTGGGGTCTACCCGGACCGCTGGGAGGCGACTTGCTTGGTGCGCCGTCCGGAGAACAGTCTCCGGGGTGCGGAGGTCTGCTCAGAGCACTATTCCATCTCTGAGCGGGACTCAGCTGAGGCGGCCATGCAAGATGCCGCACGGCGTGCGCTTTCGCACTACTGCTCAGTGCTCGGTGGGGTAGCTGATGGTCTCAACCTAAGGTATTACCCCCGCCGTCCATCTGGCAGCACAGGAGGCGTGATTGTTTCACCTGTCGGTGAGGACAATCCTAGGTTGAGCAGCACAGTCAACCTAGCCGCCGTGCTAAACACGGAGCTAGACCATGCATTAGACGAGCTGAGTAGGGCTCGTGCTGAGATTGCCCTGCTGCGGGCTGAACGCGTGGAACGTCGTCACCTGGATGATGGTTCCCCCGCTCCCGTCGGGACTCAGCACCCGTACCGCTCACCTCGGCGTGGACACCAGTCTTATGGCCACCCCGACTGCAAGACCAAGATAAATTTAGAACCATAGATCATCAGAGTCGGATCTTGTAATTAATACGAAATATATACGTAGAAGCTATAGTCCTAGCGTTAGTCTCGCTTTTAGTTAGTTTTAGTTAGACATGGTAGTTTGCTATATCCTGTGCTTTTATGCTTGTTATGATGAACTATGCTGGATTTGGATCTTTATAATGACTGTCACCAGAGTGTGGGCATCCCCTGCATTTTGGTTTACCTGTTATATGTTAATGAAGTTAGTTATCTAGTTGGGAAGCCTTTTATTCCACTTTCCTCTTTATCCGAGAAGCTGTGTTGGTCTGTGTTGAAGATCAGTGAAGATGTTCATCTGTTCAGTGTTGTGAAGAATTCTATACTCTTCTCTTATGCTGCAAGATTTGCAAGATCAGTTCTGATGTGTGGTTGCATTCTGCAGATGTCAGAAAACAGGCGTAGAGGAGGAAGGCGTGCTCAGCAGGAGCAGGCAGCTCAACAGGATGAGGTACCCCAGCAACAGCAACTGCCACCCCCCTCCCCCGATGTCCATCGAGCAGATGTTCCTGATGCAGACTCAGGCAGTTCAAGCCATTGGTCAGACTCTGGCCGCCATTCAGCAGCAGCAGCAGCAACAGCCACCACCTCAGCCTCAGATGCCCAGAGACAAGCATGCTGAATTCATGAGAGGTCATCCCCCAACGTTTGCTCATTCTTCTGACCCCATGGATGCTGAAGACTAGCTGCGCACTGCGGAACGGGAGTTGCATACCGCTCAGTGTGATGACAGGGAGAAAGTTCTGTATGGTCCCCGTCTGTTGAGAGGAGTTGTTCAGTCTTGGTGGGAGTCTTATCTCGCCACCCATGCCAACCCCGAGTCCATCACCTGGGAGGAATTCAGAAGCAATTTCCGACAGTACCATGTTCCTGCGGGTCTGATGACAGTGAAGAAAGAGGAGTTCCTGGCACTTAAGCAAGGGTCATCGTCTGTCAGTGAGTACCGTGATAGGTTTCTGCAGTTGTCTCTCTATGCTCCTGAAGATGTCAACACTGACGCCAAGCGACAGTACCGTTTCCTGAGAGGCTTGGTTGACCCTCTGCAGTATCAACTGATGAATCATACCTTCCCGACATTCCAGCACCTGATTGACAGAGCAATCATGACAGAGAGGAAGCGTAAGGAGATGGAGGATCGCAAGCGCAAGATCAGTGGACCCCAGCCTAGAAGCAGCAATCATCCTCGTTTCTTAGGCAATCAACCTCAGCAGTTCAGGCAGAATCAGCAGGCACCTCGTCTTCCTGTCCCAGCAAACCAGCAGAACAATCAGGCAACACTAGCTCAGGTTGGAAACAAAGCATGTTTCCACTGTGGAGAGCAAGGCCATTGGGTGATGCAATGTCCGAAGAAGGCAGCCCAACAGCAGTCAGGCCCCAATGCCCCAGCAAAGAAGAATGTGTCTCAGCCTGGAGCAGGCAACCGCTCTCAGCCGTGCTATAATCATGGGAGACTGAACCACTTGGAGGCCGAAGCAGTTCAGGAGACCCCCGGCATGATAGTAGGTATGTTTCCAGTCAACTCCCATATTGCAGAAGTGTTATTTGATACTGGAGCAACACATTCTTTCATTACTGCATCATGGGTAGAAGCACATAATCTTCCAATAACTACCATGTCAACCCCCATTCAAATTGACTCAGCCGGTGGTAGAATTCGAGCCGATAGCATTTGTTTGAATGTGAGTGTGGAAATAAGGGGGATAGCATTTCCCGCTAATCTTATAGTAATGGGTACTCAAGGAATAGATGTCATCCTAGGGATGAATTGGCTAGATAAGTACCAGGCAGTTATCAGTTGTGATAAGAGGGCGATCAAGTTGGTGTCCCAACTAGGAGAGGAAGTGGTGACCGAGTTAGTCCCGCTTGAGCCACGAAAAGGAAGTTGTTATCAGATAACTGTCGATAGCAGTGAAGCAGACCCAATTGAGAGTATCAAGGTTGTGTCCGAGTTCCCAGATGTGTTTCCAAAGGACTTACCAGGTATGCCACTAGAGCGAAAAGTTGAATTTGCCATAGAGCTTCTTCCTGGAACCGCCCCCATCTTTAAGAGAGCTTACAGAATATCCGGACCAGAGTTGGTTGAACTTAAGAAGTAGATCGATGAGCTGTCAGAGAAAGGTTACATCTGGCCAAGCACCTCGCCTTGGGCCGCCTTTGTCCTATTCGTAGAGAAGAAAGATGGCGCCAAAAGGATGTGTATCGATTATCGAGCTTTGAATGAGGTCACAATCAAGAACAAGTACCCCTTGCCCAGAATAGAAGATCTGTACGACCAGTTGAGAGGAGCCAGCGTGCTCTCTAAGATAGATCTGAGGTCAGGTTATCATCAGCTCAGGATCCGACCTTCAGACATTCCGAAGACGGCATTCATTACTAAGTATGGGTTGTATGAGTTCACAGTGATGTCTTTCGGTCTAACAAATGCACTAGCCTTCTTCATGAATCTGATGAACAGTGTATTCATGGACTATCTTGATAAGTTTGTGGTGGTATTTATTGATGACATTCTAATTTATTCTCAAAGCGAAGAAGAGCATGTAGATCATTTGAGGATGGTATTGCAGAGATTGCGAGAGCACCAGTTGTATGCAAAGTTGAGCAAGTGCGAGTTCTGGATCAGTGAAGTCCTGTTCTTGGGTCACATAATCAACAAAGAAGGATTGGCTATGGATCCGAAGAAAGTGGCAGACATTCTGAACTGGAAAGCGCCAACAGATGCCCGAGGAATCAAGAGCTTCATTGGAATGGCCGGATATTATCGGTGATTCATTGAAGGGTTCTCGAAGATTGCGAAACCAATGACAGCTTTGCTAGGCAACAAAGTTGAGTTCAAGTGGACCCAGAAATGTCAAGAGGCCTTCGAAGCACTGAAAGAGAAGTTGACTACAGCGCCTGTCTTAGTCCTGCCTGATGTGCACAAGCCCTTCTCGGTGTATTGCGATGCTTGTTACACAGGTTTGGGATGTGTGTTGATGCAAGAGGGAAGAGTTGTGGCTTACTCGTCCTGACAGCTGAAGGTTCATGAGAAGAATTACCCAATCCATGACCTAGAGTTGGCAGCAGTGGTTCACACACTGAAGACATGGAGGCACTATTTGTATGGACAGAAATGTGATGTTTACACAGACCACAAGAGTCTGAAGTACATATTCACTCAGCCAGAGCTGAATATGCGGCAACGAAGATGGTTAGAGCTGATCAAAGACTATGAGTTGGAGATTCACTACCATCCAGGCAAAGCGAACGTAGTGGCAGATGCTTTGAGCAGGAAGAGTCAAGTCAATCTGATGGTCGCTCGTCCGATGCCTTATGAGTTGGCCAAAGAGTTTGACAGGTTGAGTCTCGGATTTCTGAATAATTCGCGAGGAGTCACAATTGAGTTGGAACCTACCTTGGAGCGGGAAATCAAAGAAGCACGGAAGAATGATGAGAAGATCAGTGAGATCCGGCGACTGATTTTGGAAGGCAAAGGCAAAGATTTTAGGAAAGACGCAGAAGGTGTGATGTGGTTCAAAGACCGCTTGTGTGTTCCCAATGTCCAATCTATTCGGGAGTTGATCCTCAAGAAAGCTCATGAGACAGCTTATTCGATTCACCCTGGAAGTGAGAAGATGTATCAGGATCTGAAGAAGAAATTCTGGTGGTACGGAATGAAGAGGGAAATTGCAGAGCATGTGGCTATGTGTGATAGTTGTTGAAGGATCAAGGTAGAGCACTAGAGACCAGCTGGATTGTTACAACCATTACAAATTCCTCAGTGGAAATGGGATGAAATTGGTATGGATTTCATAGTCGGATTGCCTCGCACTCGAGTCGGCTACGATTCCATTTGGGTAATAGTGGATCGCTTAACCAAGTCAGCCCACTTCATACCTGTCAAGACTAACTACAGTAGTGCAGTATTGGCAGAGTTGTACATGTCCCGGATCGTTTGTCTTCATGGTGTGCCAAAGAAGATAGTGTCAGACAGAGGAACGCAGTTCACCTCTCATTTCTGGCAGCAGTTGCATGAAGCATTGGGCACACATCTGAATTTCAGTTCAGTTTATCATCCGTAGACAGATGGTCAGACTGAAAGAACCAATCAAATCCTTGAAGACATGTTGAGAGCCTGTGCGTTGCAAGATCAGTCCGGATGGGACAAGAAGTTGCCTTATGCAGAGTTCTCCTATAACAACAGTTACCAGGCCAGCTTGAAGATGTCACCATTTCAGGCGCTTTATGGGAGGAGTTGTAGAACTCCATTGCAATGGGATCAGCCTGGAGAAAAGCAAGTGTTTGGGCCAGACATTCTGCTTGAAGCCGAAGAGAACATCAAGATGGTCCGAGAGAATTTGAAGATAGCGCAATCAAGGCTATGAAGCTATGCAGACATAAGAAGAAGAGAGCTAAGTTTCGAAGTTGGAGACTTCGTCTATCTAAAAGTGTCACCGATCAGAGGAGTCAGAAGATTTGGAGTCAAAGGCAAGCTAGCACCCCGCTACATCGGTCCGTATCAGATTCTCGCAAAGCATGGAGAAGTGGCCTATCAGCTCAGTTTGCCAGAAGCCTTGTCCGTAGTGCATGATGTCTTTCATGTGTCTCAGTTGAAGAAGTGTTTGCGTGTGCCAGAAGAGCAGTTGCCAGTGGAAGGTCTGGAGGTCCAGGAGGACTTGACCTACACAGAGAAACCAGCGCAAATCCTTGAAACCGCAGACAGAGTCACCCGAAGGAAGACCATCCGAATGTGCAAAGTCAGATGGAATCACCACTCTGAGGAAGAAGCAACCTGGGAGCGTGAAGATTATCTGATGGCTAAATACCCTGAGCTCTTTGCTAGCCAGCCCTGAATCTCGAGGGCGAGATTCTTTTAAGGGGGATAGGTTTGTAACGCCCTGAATTTGGGAGTAGAATTTTTTCTTCTTTTCTCTCACCAAATTCGGGCGTTACTCTCTTTTTTCTTCTCGTTTCGCCTCCTTTTTCCCAATTTCAAACCAGTATAGTGACAGGTGCCCATGTCATGTATAAACAAAACCTAAGTGTCATGGGTGTTGCATCATGCCGAAGCACATTTCTTTGTCTGATGTTGCGTGTTCGTCTCGTTCTGTCTCGGTTTTTGGTTCGCGATTTGAGTTCGTTTGATGGTCGTGTGTGTCGTGGGTTTTGATCCGCGATGTGACCCAGCCCGGTCCGGCCCGGTCTGGCCCGCGCGCCCCTGGCACCCCTGCCCACCCCCTGCGCGTGCCCCCCCTTCCCCAGATCCGTTTGGCTCATTTGATTTCTCCCGCGCAGTAACCTCCCTCTCCTTCTTCCACCTCTCCCTCTCTCTCCCTTGTGGTGCCCTAGGGTTTGGAGTCGAGATCGCCGGAATTGGATCCCTGGAGGTGAGTTTTCCCCTCCCCTTCTTTCTCCCTCTCTCTCTTTCTCCTCCCCTTCTTCTTCCCTATGTCCCCTCCCCTGTCCCCGTCGCGCGCGCCCCTGGCAGGCCCCACCCCGGCCGCGCCCTCCCCTCCCCCACGCCGCGCCCTGCGCGCTGGCCGCGGGCGAGCCCCTCCCGGCGAGCCGCGCCCCTCCCCGGCGACGCCCGACCCCGTGCCCTCCCTCCCCGCGCGCGCTCGCGCCCCGGCGAGCCCGGCCACGCCGCGCCCCACCCCCGCCCGGCCCCGGCAAGCCCTCCCCGCGCTCGGCTGCGCCGCGCTCTGCCCTCCCCGTCCCGCGCCCCAGCGAGCTCCGCCCCAGCGAGCTCGGCCACCCGCGCCCTCCCTCCCCGCGCGCGCTCGCGCCCCGGCGAGCTCCGCCCCCGGCGAGCTAGGTCGCGCCGCGCCCCTCCCCGGCCCCGTGCCCGGCGAGCCCTAGCGGCCACGCCGTGCCCCGCCGACCCCGCGCCCTCCCCTACCCCAACGAGCCACGCCCTGGCAAGCCCTCCCCCGGCCACGCCCCTTCCCCGGCCGCGCGCTCTCTGCCCCGGCGAGCTCTACCCCCCGTCGAGCCCCTCCCCGGCGAGCCCCGCCCCCGCGCCGCCCCTCGCGGCCGTGCCCTGCCCCCTCCTCGGCGAGCCCCCTCCCCTCCCCTTGGCCGCGCCCGGCGAGCCCTAGCGGCCGCGCCACGTCCCGCCCTTTCCACGCTCGGCCGCGCCGAGCCCTGCCCTCCCCATCCCGCGCCCCGGCGAGCTCGGCCGCCCGCGCCCTCCCTCCCCCGCGCGCGCTCGCGCCCCGGCGAGCTCCGCCTCCGGCGAGCCCGACCGCGCCACGCCCCTCCCCGGCCCCGCGCCGGGCGAGCCCTAGCGGCCGCGCCGTGCCACGCCGACCCCGCGCCCTCCCCTGCCCCGGTGAGTCGCGCCCTGGCAAGCCCTCCCCCGGCCGCGCCCCTTCCCCGGCCGCGTGTGCTCTGCCCCGGTGGCCATGCCCGGCCCCACGCCCCTGCCCGCACCCGTGCCCCGGCGACTCGTGTCCCGCGTGCCTCACGGTTCGCGTGCCTTTGGCGCGCGTAACATGCTCTCGCGCGTGTGACCGTAGTTGCACTGTGCTTAATCTCGTTTTAATCTATTTTAAATTGTTAGTCGACGTGCTGCGTCACGCGCTTCGTCGCGCGATGATTCTTTTAATTTATAAATATTAGTGTGCTGCGTCGCGCGCTTCGTCGCGCGACGATCTATTTTAATTTCAGGTTGTTTAAGGTGCGACGTCGCGCGTCCAGATGCGCGACATTCCACTTTAAACTCAGACCTGTTGACGTATGTCGTCGTGCGCTTCGTCGCGCGATGCTTAACGTCTCTTTATAATTAACGCAAGTGTCTCGTTGTGCGCTCTGTCGCGCGACGAGTCGTTGATTTCTTAATTCAATCTAAATGTTATGTCATACGTCTCGCCGTGCAACCACTCCCTTTCATTCATCTTCAATTGTTTATAATGATTAAATGTGGAACTTGACTTTACTTTATGCTAAAACGTAGTGTCCAAATTAATTCCCTTCTATTAAGCGAGTGGTTTAGTTTATAATAATGTAATGTGATCGTTTCTCGACTGTCTTTTTTCTCTTTCTCTCTTAACCTTAATTGCGAGCCCGCGTGGAACGTCTGTTTATTTACTGCATTCTATTGTATGGTGTACTATTCTTTTGTATTAAATGTGTGGATGTATATATGTTTGCGTCTGCATAGAGAACGATCCGGTTGAAGAGCCTGAAGAACTCGTAGGTGAAGCCCCTGAGCAGCAGTCGGTTGGTGGAGGCAAGTGTCCCTTGACCTATCTCTATCCTATACATACTTTAATTCACCTCCCGCATTACACATTTATACCTAAGGATTGACTAGCTTTTGTTATCCATGTCCTTGGTTACCTATTTGGGTTGGATTATTATTGTTTAGTCTTATGCTATTGCTCAACTCTAATCAATGAACATGATGAGAATTATCAATGATACGCTGTTTTCCCCTCTTTTATTATGATGTTATACTTGTGACCTTCAAGGGGGCTCGAGCGGTTTCTCGAGTGCCTCTCCATAAGGACCTGTTCGTTGGATGACCGCCCGGGAAAACAGTGCAACCATGAGGGTAGAGTGGGACGCCCTTAGCTGAATAATTAGTAACCGGGGTGTAGTTCGCTTAGCCGTCATGCCATCAATGGGGCTCGGTGTATGCGGCTCGCTCTGCCAAGGTTGATTTGTCCCTTGGGGAGGAGTGCAGTACATTTAGGAAACCTAACGGGCGGCTACAGCCGTGGGGAATCTCTGTAAAGGCTACGTAGTGATGCCCTGCTGGACCACCTAGGTAGTGGTCAATGGGGAGTAGCTCTCTCCGGGCAGAAAGGGAATCACGGCTTGTGGGTAAAGTGCTCAACCTCTGCAGAGTGTTTGAAAACTGATATATCAGCCATGCTCACTGTTATGAGCGGCCAAGGGAGCTCCAGTGATTAGTGGTACTTGATCAGAGATGTTCGGATTTGCAGGTGGCAATGAGATTGATGGTTCTTGGTACTGACTCTGGCAATGGTAAGTGGTACTCTTTCCGTTTGGAAAGGAGTACATTTGGGTTAATAACGTGGGTTAACTCTAAAACTTGGCTTTCTCTACTAGTAATAATAAATCTGACCGACTAAAAGCAACTGCTTGAATTACCCCCACATAAAGCTAGTCCACTACAGCCAAACAAGATACTTGCTGAGTATGTTGATGTGTACTCACCCTTGCTCTACACACCAACCCCCCCAGGTTGTCCGCATTGCAACCATTGCTCAGGAGAAGATGAAGCCGAAGGAGACTTCCAGGAATTCCAAGACTACGACGAGTTCTAGGTGTGGGTTAGCAGCAACCCCCAGTCAGCTGCCTGTGAAGGCCGCATTTATCTACATTTCGTTTTCGCACTTTGATTTATTGTAAAGACTATATGGATGTCTCAGACATATGATGTAATCGACTATTATTTCCCTTTTTAATACTATTTGAGCACTGCGCGATGATGTCCATGTTATGTAACTGTTGTGTACGTGAATTGCTGATCCTGGCACGTACATGGTTCGCATTCGGTTTGCCTTCTAAAACCGGGTGTGACAGACGGCCCCGAGGGGACGCGTCATTGGCGCAAGCGGCGGTGCAATTTTTCCGCACCCAGTAACAGGTCGCGCCGGTTGCATGACATGTTGGCCTGGGTCCGCATGTTGGACCGTCGATTGTAGCGAAGCTGAGGGAGCGCACAACCGTGGGGCGATTGTTCGCTTCCCGCGTGGCGGTTCGCCTTCTTGACCACCGGTTTTGGCAAAAAAATGAAGAGGCGCCTAACCGTGGGGTGGTTGCACGCTCCTTGTGCACCGGTTCGTCTTCCCGACCGCTGGTTGCTCCGAAAGTGAAGGGTCGCATAACAACGATGCGGTTGCACGCCCTTGTGTGGTGGTTTGCCTTCTTCGTGCTTCGGGGCCGCCTATATGACGCGTGGGGCCTGGCCCCCGTGTCATAGGGCAGAATCCTCGGTGCACACCGGGGGAGACTTTGCCCGTGGCGCTCTGGGGCGCAAGAGGGGAAATCTCCCTTTAAAAAGGGATCGATCTCTCGGGTAGTAGTCATGCCTTGCTCCTCTTGCACCCTTCGCACCCTTCTGCCTTCTGGGCCTCTTGATGGGGCGCGCTGATGTTCGCTGGAGGGAAACGCGTCAGAGCCATCCCCTCCGGCGGTCTCATCGTCGGAGAGCTTGCGCTCGTAGTGGGGCTGTCGATCTTGTCTTCTTGCTGCTGTCGGAGGAGTGCAACCCCGCGGGGGTCGGTGCTCTTCCGCCATTGCTCGGCTTCAAGGATTTTCATCATGCAGCCCGGCTGCAGTCCCACCGCCAGTGGCCATCCAGAAGGATGACCACCAGCCTCGTGGTGGGGAGAAGCAAGCTGGGCTGCGGCCTCCTGAAAGCTCTCTTGTGGGTTTTGGTGTTTGGATGACAACCCAATTAAAGGACTAACAAGTGTGTTAAGTGTTGAACAGGTGCTGAATGCGAAGCTAATAGGGTTCAACACAAGTAAACAAGTGTGATGGTCCAAAGATGGAATTATCTATAGATAATGGACATCATAGGAAAGGTGGACAATGCTTAAGTGAGACTTGATGTGCATAACTTGGAGACAATTGATCAAACCAAGGATGGAAGCAAGAAGAGCTTCGAGGTACCGAGTGCACGGGAGAAAGTCAAGGAGACCAGGAACCTAAAGCCAGGGGTGAAGAAGGAGACTTACGGAATCAGGGTTGATCGAGTTAAGAAGAGTTATGGTGCATTAAGGAACACTACATAAAGACATGACTTACAACCAATGAGGTAACATCTACAATTATGTGGTGTAAGTCATAAGGCTCAAGACCAAGCTCAAAAGGGAACAAGGTCACTAGAAGGAGAACAAATGTCAAAATCAGAACCGGAAGCAGCCCAAAAGAGCTAAGTGCACCTTGACCTTTAGTTTGGGTTGTTCCTATGTTTGGAGATATTCTATGTGACCTTTGCAGGATGTTGGAGCTTAGAAACGACAATCTAGATCAAGTCAAGCTGACTTGATGATTTATGAGTCCAACATCAATCTCAATCATGCCAAATGCTAAAGAAGTGAAAATCAAAGAGAAGGTATGTTTCTAGACTTAGTACATTGGTTTTTGTGTACTAACATATTGGTCTAAGTGTTAGAAATAGAAAGAAGAAGAAGAGAAGAGAAAATACACAAGGAAAAAGACTTGGCTGGAGCAGCCAAGACTCTGCGCAGTCTGGGTACACCGGACAGTGTCCAGTGGTGCACCGGACAGTGTCCGGTGCGCCAGGCTGGCGTCTGGTCAACTGGCCGCTCTCAAGAATTCGTCGGGGACGTACGGCTAAAATTCACCGGACTGTCCGGTGAGCCAACGATCAGCCGCACCAACAGTCGGCCGCGCAATCCGCGCGTGACGCGTGGCCGAGCCAACGGTCTGATGGGGGCACCGGACTGTCCGGTGTGCACCGGACAGTGTCCGGTGCGCCAACGGCTCCAAGTCTGCAACGATCGACTGCGTCAATTTAGGAAGGAGATCCACACCGGACAGTAAACAGTGGATGTCCAGTGGTGCACCGGACTGTCCGGTGCGCCACCCGACAGAAAGCAAGTATTGCCTTCCAAATGGGATTCCAACGGCTCCTAGGCCCCTTGGGTCTATAAAAGGGACTCCTAGGCGCCTCCCACAGAGTACAAGTGCAGCCAATAATTTTAGACATCACTCGGATCAATTCTCTCTCTACCTCTCGTGTATATCTCTCTGGTTTGTGTAGAGGCAAAGCTATAAGCCGTAAGAGAGTGGGGAAGTGCTGCTAAGAGTTAGAGCAAGGTCTTGAGCATATCGTTACTCTGCCGGAGTGCTGCCAAGAAGATTGTAAGCAGCCGCGGCTTCACTGTAACCAACTCAACATAGTGGAAGGCTCTATCTGTCATACTGACAGATCTGAGCAAATGGAGGAAGGAGTTGAAATAGACTCCAAGCCCAGGTGTGGCTAACTCCAACGAGGACTAGGCAAGCATTTTAGGCTTGGCGGAACCTCGGGATAAATCCCTGTGTCTATGTGCTTCGCTCTGTATTGTGTGCTATCCCTCTGCATTATCTACTCTTTATATCTACACTTCAATACTTATCTGCGGTACAAGTTATATTTGAAGTGCAGGACATTTTGAGACAGGATCTTCTATTCCGCTGCAACCTACTCGAAGGGTCTTTCATTCCACTGCGATCTGGTCTTCGAGTAGAGTAAGATCTAAAGTTTTAAAGTGATAATTTTTATTCGCCTATTCACCCCCCCTCTCTAGGCGACATCCAGATCCTGTTCCCGGGCAAAGGGAATTTTCACCTCCCCTCCACCCTCAACTTTTAGGATGTTCATCATCCTTGCTGGGTTGGAGGGCGAGCTAGGTCGGGGCCCTGCCCTCCGCATGGGCTGGTGACCCTCTTCTTCTTCCAGCATTTGAAGGGGAAGGGTGTTCACCAGCCTTGCGGAGGAGGCGAACCTCGGCTATGTGGGGCCGGCTGGCTGCAGGCCGTCAGCTGCAGCATGTCTGGCCCTTTGGGCTGGATGGCTTCGGTGCCGCCTCTGACGCTGCCTCCTGCCACTTTGGCCGGGGCATGGCTGTCCGTCCACCACACGGGCAACGGTCGCGCCGTGCGCTGGTCCGCCACATCCACGGCTTCTCCTGCCCACTGGCCGCACTAGGGGGTCGTACAAGGCGTCGTACGCCGTGGGGGTGGCGCCGCGTTCTTGGATGGTCTTGTCCTCACTCCCGTGGGAGGACGGGAGCGAGGACCCCTTCGTGCGTGCTGAGGCACCGCCGCCGACCGGTGCTGAGGTGGATGCTATTGTCGGTGCTGAGGTGGTCGCTGCCGCTAATGAGACTTCCCACTGTAGAGGTGGTTGCCTCCGCTAGCGAGACCATCAAAGCCTCCTGCCGCCGAGTCCCCGACTCTTTGGCTTTAATGGCCTCGTTGTCACCCCCCGTAGGAGGACAGGGGCGAGGACCTCCTTGCAATGGCGCACCCCCCTGGGGTGGTCGCCACCGCTGGTAAGCCACTCGGAGCGGAGGTCGTTGTCGCTGCTGGCGCAGAGGTGGTCGCTGCCGTCGTCGATCCGCTGATGTAGAGGTGGCCGCTGCCGCCGGTGAGGTTGTTGTGGGCTAGCTTCCAGCGGGACTCCTACTGGTGCAGCGCAGTTCATTCCTGTAAAAATGGAGCTAGGGCCTCGCTTGTAAGGGAATGTAATAACATATGTTTGCTCGGAAGCAAAATTTACTAACATATATATGCATGATCTTAGTCTGGGAAGCCAAGTTGTGTGTCCGGACCCCCTAGATGGTGGTTCTAGGTACTAGGACACCTGCCGCAGGGTGGTGGAGTGTGCAGGCCCACGGTACGAGACCAGGCTGAGCGGCCACACGGCTCCGGACCACCCCAGGAGACAAGCATCATTTCTCTAGTTCCGGACCCCAAGTTGTCGGACGCATAGGACTTATAGTTCCAAATACTAGGGCACCCGTCACGGAGTGATGGAGTCTGTAGGATTTCGGGTACGGAACCAGGCTAACCGGCCACACAGGCTCCGAACCACCCCATGGAACGGGCATCTGTTCTTTAGAACCGCCCCCAGGCTTTTTCCTGTTTTTGTAAGGTACTTCTGAGTATTATTTATTAAGCAGCATTTAGCACTTATCTGTGTATCACTCGTTCCTGCTGTGTGAGGCGTTGTGCTGTTGACTCCCCGTGGTACCTGCCCCCCCCCCCGCCTGGGATACAGGCTTGACGTGTCGAGCTTAGATACGAGCGTGTCTGAAAGAGTTGTTAATAATTCTTGGGAGGCAGCTTCGCTAAGACCTAGATCTGTACACAGCTTTAGCTAAGGAGCGTTAGCAGTACACCCGTAGGACCCGTCATCTGACACTAGCCATCCTTTGATACATGCTCGGGACTCGCAGGTTCTAGTCTGGGGGAGCCAAGTTGTGCGTCCAGACCCCCTGGATGGTGGTTCTAGGTACTAGGACACCTACCGCAGGGTGGTGGAGTGTGGTGGGGTTGGGCGCCATTCTCCACGTGGCCTTGAGGTGTGGCGTGGGTGCGGCGTCTTCATGCTGTAGAAGAGGGTACCCCTGATTGAGGGTACTGACAATAACTTATATACAAAATATGTGTTATACTGTTATGAGAAAAGGTTTCATAATCCATTTGTGATGCTGGCCATACATAAATTTTGTTATTTTAATCTAGCTATTTCACCACTACATTGCAACCATCAGTATCATATAGACTTCAATATATGCCACGATTTGCATGGTCTTATTATTGGAGAGCACATCCCACACCTGCTGGAAGAAGTTCCCTCGTACATCGTCAGTCATTAGGCACGCACCACCATACGCGCTTGCTTAAACAAAAAGGCAAGTGTGTGTTTGTGAAGAGAATTAAAGGCATGCCGGCACAAAAGCTATCCCGACGGTGGCGAGGATGACGAACTGGTTATTGTTTTCGGTCCTACTCTGCGTCACCTCCGACGCCGAGATGATGCCACAGTCCTTGACATAGTAGTCGTCGAACGCGCGCAACATGGCGAGTACCGATGACTCTTGGCTAGGCTGCCAGATGAAGTGCACCCCAGGCTTATCAACGAGGTAGTACACCTGGCCGTTGCATCACCGGATGAGCTACTCCTCTACATACATCATGTTCGAGGACACTCACACAACATCAGCAACGACCGTCGTTCCAGCGCCCAAGAATTTATGGTCGGTCAATAGCGACTTACGTGGCAGGTTTTGCTTTAGGTGGACGATGAGCTGGACGACGTGATGGCGCCGTCGTCAGATGTGATGCCTAGAACAATCCGAACAACCCGACAGTCGCCGACGTTGGCGACGACCATGAGGTCCCCTGCTTGACGATGGATAGCGCGGTGCAGCCGCTCTGGACCGCGTCCAAGTGGCGGCTGCGCTGGAGCTTGTCGTACACATTGGCGTATGCGGCCACATAGGACTGCTTTCAGAGGTCGAACTGGCAGTCGCCAAGCTTCTTCTCATCATCGATGATCGACGCCAACGCAAGCACCTCCTGCTAGTGGTGTTTGTTCGGGGTTTCCAAGTAAGAAACATAGATTCATCCTTGACGTTGGTTTATGAAAATGACTCACAAGTCAGATCCATGGAAAAAATATTACAGAGAATAAATATCACGCATGCAAAAAAGGAATTTAAATTAAAAACATTATTCAAACAAAAGAAATTGCATTCAAGGCTTTTCTTTAAATACTACTCCCTCCATTTAAAAATATAATTCAAGAATCTCGGTGATACTTATCTACTACTACGCATTGTGCAAGGGTAGCAGGTGGGTTTGGTGAGAGATGTAGTAGATGTTTTCCTATCATAGATGTAGGCATAAACACACATGTGGTGTAGTGGTAGCTACTACTCGTGTTGCGGGTTCGAATCCCCTTGGGGCCATATGTGTCTTTTTAATTTTAGCTAGATGTGGGCTGTACGGGGAATGAGAATAAGAATGAGCTGTGCGGGGAGGGAGGAATGAGAAACGTAGAACAAGAAATGAGAATGACAAAACAGGGAATGCTGACAGAACATGGATTGAGAGGCTTCTCTTACTGTTTGAATGAGTAGTAGAGATTATGTGTATTAAATATACTCTAATTATAAATGTAATTACATAGATGAAAATTAAATGACGAGATGAATTTATTAAGACTAATCAATACATGATTAGCAAATGTTTATAGTAGCATCACATCATCAAATCTTGGAATAATTAGACTTAGTAAACTCGTCATACCGTTTAGTGCTTATATGTGTAATTAAGTTTGTAATTAAACTAAATATCTGATGTGACGGTACTAAGAATTAACCTCTGCAATATAAACTGACCCTAAACAAAATTATCTCTTCAGCCTGGACTACCATTATTCGCGGCAGCTTCGCTCCCTGTGGCTTTAGGACCTAGCCAACCCCGAAGTCATGGTAGGAAGAGAAACGAACGGAATGACCTCGCGACATTTTTCAGCATGCACTATTGTATTAGATTTCTCATTTGCTTAAAAGAAAACTTTTCTGACAGTTTTTTTAATTTGAGAGCGCAAAGAAAGAATGGATGTGTTGGTACTTTTTTGGACGCCAATAACTACGTGAGAACCGGTAGCGGTGCTTGCTGCGCAGGCGCGGACGGTCTGCGACCTGGAGCGGGGCTTAGGGTTTTCTGCCTGACGGCCATATGGTCTGCGTGTGCGCAGGGGTGGCGTAAGTCGCCAGCGGCGCCTGGATCTCGCTCCCAGGAGAGACCCCGTCGGGGAGGAGAGATCCTAGGTGTTGTCTAGGCTCGGCAGGCCGATCTAAACTCCTCTAATCGACGTAGAGTCGAAAAGAAGCGGAGAATTTGGGGATTGGAAGGCTAAACTATAACTAGACTAGAACTACTCCTAAATGTACGAGAAATAAATGCGAGATAAATTGATTGTTGATTCGATTGATTATTCCAAATCGGTCGTATTCCTCTATATTTATATAGGAGGGGGGCTGGACCCGTTACAAACAAACTCTCCGAGCTAATTCCGTGAATCTAGCCAACAAACATAGCAAGAAACTAGGAACCCTAATTGGTTCTGCGCGCGTGGACCATCCGGACCCGCGACGCGGACCGTCCGGTCCTCTGTTTGGTGCTCAACATATACCCCTCCCTTTTGGTGGAGCTGAGCAAACCAAAAGCAACTAACTTGATGTGATCATATTGGTTTTCTTAAGCATCTTGCCACATACTAGGATGGTGCTACTTGAGGAAACGTTCAGTCAAAACCTTGGGCAAATCTTTGCCTTGCAATGTTTGCAGTAAATAGGTGTTACCACATATTACTTGGGTTACTTTGTATGGACCCTCCCAGCTTGGCGACCACTTCCCAAACTTCCGGTCTTTGTTTATTAGAGGCAAGATGGTCTTTCACACCATGTCCTCTACCTGAAATGATTTAGCTTTGACCTTCTTCTTGTAGGCTTTGGCTACCATGATCATGTCCTTTTCTATCTCTCCTAAGGCTGCCACTCTATTATCGGTCACCTCATCAATACTATCCATCATCAAATTATAATAATCACCGACAGTTAAGTCATTTTGCCTGGCAATCCTGACAGCATTCAAACTTATCTCCACGGGTAAAACTGCTTCTTGTCCATAGACGAGCTCAAATGGAGAAACTTTAGTAGCACGATGTTTAGATATTCTGTGATCCCACAAAGCTTCGGACAAAATCTTGTGCCAATACTTAAGATTATCAAATATCTTCTTTTTTATCAAGTTAATCAATGTTTTATTACTAGACTCGGCCTGTCCATTGGCCTGAGCATAATACGGAGACGAATTGAGCAATTTAATTCTATATAATTCAGCAAACTCACGTACCTCCTTTGACATAAAATAAGCCCCTTGATATGTAGTCAAGGTCTGGAGAATGCCGAGTCTATGAATAATATGTTCGGTTATAAACTCAATTACCTCCCTGTGTGTCATATTCTTCAGAGCAACGACTTCGGTCCATTTGGTAAAGTAGTCAGTGGCAACTAACACGAACCGATGCCCCTTGGTGATGAAGGATGAATCTCTCCTATAAAGTCTAATCCCCATCCTCTGAAAGGCCAAGGCTTGATGATAGGATGTAATTCGGCTGCAGGGACCAACTGTAAGTCGTCGAATTTTTGACATACTTGACATCCTTTGTTGTACTTGAAATAATCAGCTATCATGTTAGGCCAATAGAATTTTTGACATACTTTCGCAACAACCACTTCATCTTTGGAGCCGATTGATGGGTACCACAAATCCCTTCATGTACTTCGGCCATGGCTAATATAGCATCACCTGAGCCCAAGCATTTAAGCAGGACGTCGTTGACTGTTCGGCGGTAGAGTTCATCACTCATTAAAACATACCTGGAAGCTGTACGGCGAATGTTCTTATCCTTCCTAACACTGGGATTTCATAGATAATTAATTATGAGTGTCCTCCAATCACTTGCATCAGCTTCCTCACCAGCCGAATCAATTAGGAGAACTCTCCTGGTAACTCCGGGTGGTGCAGAGCCTTTACTCGGACAGTCCATGACCTAGGGAATTGGCCCTGTACCGGTTATCAGATTTTCGGTGTTGTGAAATTTCCCTCGCTTTATCCGATAACCTGATGCATCTTGTGCCAAATTGTTAGCCCTGTGACTCTCAACTCTATAGATGTGCCGAATGTTGAATTCGTCAAAAGAATGAATTATGCCCAACACTTTTCAAGGTAACTATTTAGAGTACCATCAAAACATTGATATTCTTCTAAGACCTGTTGGACCACCAGCTGAGAATCAGCAAATGCCTTCACATGTTTTACTCCCATACAATTTAAAAGTTCCAAGCCGAACAAAAGGGCCTCATATTCGGCTTGATTGTTAGTGCAATAAGTTTTCAATAAGCTAGAGAAGTCGAAGGAGACATTACTTGGTGAAACAAGCACGATGCCAATTCTTTGTCCTTCATTGCAAACCGATCCATCAAAATATAAAGTCCAGGGAGTAACAGTGAGGTACGATATGTCTAGTTTATGAGTATCATCGATTCGATGTTCTACAATAAAATCTGTTATAACCTGGCCTTTCATAGATTTCAATGGTTCATAAGCCAAGTCATATTCTATAAGTGCATAATCCCATTTACCAATCCTACCACTCATAATCGGGTTTTGCAACATGTATTTAATCACATCGGTTTGACTGGCAACAGTGCAATGACTAGACAGTAAATAACATCTACACTTGGTGCATGCATAAAATAGGCATAAGCATAACTTCTCGATAAAAGTGTACCTTGTTTCAGCATCCACCAGCCTCCGACTTAGGTAAGTCACCACATGCTCCTTTTCTCCGGTTTCTTGCGTCAGAACAACTCCAATAACCTTATCTTCAGCTGCAATGTATAATTTGAACAGTACTCCTACCTGTGGTGCTTTTAACACGGGAGCCAAAGATAAATACTTTCTGATGAGATCAAACGCTTCCTGATGTTCTGCCCCTAGGTGAATTTGACATCGTTTTTAAGTTGAAGGATAGGAGTGAAGGCACTAATCTTCTCGGCTAGGTTAGAAATTGAAGCGTCCCGATCCTCTGGGACTCAAATGTGATACAATTACTAGTCCCAGGAGGCTAGTAAACACATTTATACATCAGATGATTCCAGATCTGCTTAAACAAGACAAACCTATACAGGTGGCGAACAACTTTAAGAGTTGGTCCACAACTCGGGACATATCATCAGAGTGGGGCTGAAGCAGCCCGATATACGCAGCGAAGCAAATCAGCGGTCCAACAGCCACAGGCAAGGTTGGGAACAGTCGTAACTCTTACCCGATCTCCTTTTTCTGAAAAACAACAAATAAGCAAGGGTGAGTACAAACGTACTCAGCAGCCCACCTTCACCCGCGGAATGGGGAAATCAGATATAATGCATGGAATATATGGAGCTTAGGATACTTTGCAGAAACGACAATATTTTATGCAGTGTTGTTTTGAAAAACATTTTGTATTTTGCAAAGCGCATCCTCTCCAAAAGGAGCAGGAAGTTTTTCAGTATTATAACAAAATCCCCTGGACTAAACCATCCAGGCATCTCAGCAGTTTCCCACTGGTTTTCCTTTTCAAAAACCGCTACTGGACTTCCCGTCCACCATAGCTCACGGCTCAACCGCCGAACCTTTTAAAAACCCCTTTTCTCAAAACCATCTCTTTTTTTTGGAAAACAAAACATTAATTGCCATACCATACCAGACTCATCCATTCCTGTGGACACAGACTATTCGAATAGGTTTTCAAACTCTGCGCAGAGGTGTACACTTTACCCACTAGTCCGGCTCTGCGATCTCATGATCAATGAGATCCGAATCCGAATCTCTTTCTTTCCCCGCACGTCCTAACCTTAACGGTTATCCGGAAGGAGTCAGGCCACCACCATGTCCAAACCGGACAAAACTTTCCCCCTCCTTATCCTCCCGATGCTCCCCAGCCTTCATAACCCTGGGGTTGGACCGTACGAGTTCAGATTGAGTGACTGCCCACACAGTCTCGAGTGGTTGTACTATTAAAGAGTACAGGTAGTGAAGATGACAAACCGGTCCTTATATGAGGGGACAATCCTTCTGCTCACGCCTAAACCAGCTGAGCCAACACCTTAGGCCCTCCCCTAAACCAGGGAGTCCCTGATCATCCCTACTCAAAGGTGATAAGGGTGAAAACCCTTCATCATACACATTTTGAAAAGCATTTTCTTTTTGAAAACCCACACCTTTCCTCAAATCATTTGGAACAAATATATCAGGGATTGATTGCGGCAAGCGGCTGGGTGGCCATAATAACTTGTCTCAAAATCATATCATGCATAAAATAACAGGCTAAGGGTTGTGGTTGAAAAATCATAGGTAACTTATGCATCAAAGGGATCCAGTGAGCTTGCCGTGCTTATTCGGCGAAGGGGGAAGGAGAGCTCGCGGAACTGGCTTCTGGCTCCACCGCCTGGCGTAGACTTGCAGATCTGGCCTCCACGAGATGGCACGAACGCTCCGATAACTATGCAACATGAACAAGCAAACATACAAACCAGCAAGTATACCAACAAATATTTAGTATAGTGGTCAGAAAAGCGATATATGGATGGGTAGAGTCTTGAGTAGAATCTATGTCATGTGGTGTTGTGATATTACTGGTGGTGGAGCGGAGGTGCTTACCAGGAGGGTGGACTGGAGGCAAAGCGACACTATGCGTGTAGCCGGCAGAGCGGAGTAACTGAGTGGGTGGGGTGTTTGCCTTGGCTGAGGGTGTTGAGTGTGTGTGGAGAGGGAGAGGGTAGCTGGGTGTATTTATAGCTGAGTGTAGGTGGTGTAGCACAGTGAAGTTCACTGTAGGTGAGAATAGTGACGAATGAATCGTCTGACTTGGTATGAACATGAGAGTTATAGGCAGAATATGGGACAAGAGTATTTTTGGGAGTTTTCTGGAACATGAACCATGCTTAAGGGGTGACATGGCTGGATAGGGAATAGTTTGATAAAAATTTAGAAACGAGAATTATTGGAATCTGAGTTTGGGAGCCTGGTTCGAAGGAATCTCAAAGTTAAGCGTGCTCAACTCGGAGAAACCTGGGATGGGTGACCAGATGGGAAGTTCCCTACTGGAAGGAAAATCACAGTCACCGGAGTTTGTATGACTGGAATATGGGTCTGGCTAGTCTTAGGTGGACTGGACAGCATGATGTATGAGTAGTTGAAATTTGGGGTGATCGGCTAATCGATGAATAGTAACGATGAATAGTGACGATGGAAAAGTAATTATAGATATCATCTATGAATAGTAACGATGATGAATAGTAATGATAAATAGTAACGATGATGAATAGTGTATGTGAATAGTAACGATGAATAGTAACGGTGAATAGTAACGGTGAATAGTGACAGTGAATAGTCGTATGAACGAACGATGAACGATGAATAGGAACTATGAACGAACGGACGAACGATCGAATGATCGGATGAACGAATGATTGGAATTTCGGCAGCATGACGGCAGGAAAAGATTATTTGGACGAACGAACGGACGAACGATCGAATGATCGGACGAACGAACGATCGGAATTTCGGCAGCATAACGGCAGGATAAAGATTATCTGGAAGAACGATGAATAGGGACTATGAACGAACGATGAACGATGAATAGGGAACTATGAACGAACGATGAACGATCGAATGATCGAAAGAACGAACGATCAGAATCTCGGCAGCATAACGGCAGGACAAAGATTATCTGGAAGAACGATGAATAGGGACTATGAACGAACGATGAATAGGGACTATGAACGAACGATGAACGATGAATAGGAACTATGAACGAACGATGAACGATCGAATGATCGAACGAACGAACGATCAGAATTTCGGCAGCATAACGGCAGGAAAAAGATTATTTGGACGAACGAACGGACGAACGATCGAACGATCGGACGAACGGACGAACGAACCATGAACGATCGGACGAACGATCGAACGATCGGACGAACGAACGAACAAACTAAGAACAGGGGACGAACGATCGAAGAACGATCGAACGATCCTTGTGCTAGTGTGTGCTTGTGTGAAACATGGAGTGGGTGTGTGTGTGGGGGGAGAGAGTTGCCATGAAATGGCTTGGGGTGGGATGAGAGGAGGCCCTTGCCCCTCTATTTATAGCCATGGTGGGGGGATTAGGGGGAGGGATGAGAGGATTTGTGGGAGGATGAGATGATTAGTGGGAGGTTAGCATGTATTTGTCTTGTATAAGTGAGATTTGCTTGTAGAGCTCACCGTATGACACTGGAGGCATACGTATACGTATGAGCATGAGGAAAGTTATGAAGAAAATATTTGTAGGGACTTGAAAAATGATTCTGAAGGTATTTCTCAAGAGGAAAATACCTGGAGATATATCGGTGGAATATTTGGGCAGTATTTCTGGAAAGAACTTGAAGGGGATTACTCGGGAAATATCTGGGCGGTATTTCTGGAAACAAATTGAGGGTGATCACTGGGAAATATTTGTAGGATATTTGAGGAGGATTTTGGAGAGAATATAGACCACTATATTTTATTTGCTGATATCAACTCGCAAACAAACATTTTGAAATGAAATTTGAAATTCATTTTGAATTTAGAGGGAGTTTGAGAAAATTTCAGGATTTGAATTTTTGGGATGCTACAAATCTACCCCACTTAAAAGGAATCTCGTCCTCGAGATTTGGCTTAGAAGGGTTATGGGTATAGCTTTACTTCAGCTACATATCTTCACTTTGCAACTCTTCGAGGAGATGGAACTTCAACAAAATCCGGCCTTTGAGGAGCATCCGGTTGCTGATTGCAAATGCTGATTCTGGCTACTCAAAGATCATCTTCAGGCTTCAGCTTTCGCTTGGCAGCTAGCTTATTGAGGAAGCATCGATGCCAACACGCAAACCTTTCTCTTGCGAACTCCCACATGGTTTCCTTCCTTGATTGGTCTTCTGGTGCTTCATCAACAAAACTTGGGTAACCACTTCTCATCCAGAAACTTATAAGCTTCGATGATCTGGTCCTCCACAAGCTTACTAAGGCCTTCTTCTTTTTCTCCATAGCAGGAACCTTACTGGAATACTACCCCACTTAAAAAGAATGAGGGTAGAATTCTTGAATCTTGGGGATTTGAAGTCCTTGAAATACCTCATAACAAAGGTGTTACGGGGCCTTCTTCTGCTGTTGCTGCTTGAGCAGGCTGCGGAGAGATGACTGATACAGGGTTGATTTTGGGAGAACCTTCTTCTCATCTTCTCTTCGCTATCTTCTTTTCTCTTCTCACTTTTCACTGCCTCTTTCTTTCTCTTTGCTCTTCCCACTCGAGGATTCTATCAAAGAGTATTACTATCATACACTGGAGGAAACCAAAGACTATGAACCATATACAACAGTCTTCAACCCAAGAATTACCAAGCATTGTGATCTTAGGGGCAAGGGAGTGGAAAATGGAGTTGCTTGCGATTTGGCAGAGGGTATTTTATCTGGTGTGTGTGCTTTGCTTGGGATGGGAGTTGAGGGAGCTAGGGGGGATTTATAGGCGAGCGGGGGTGTCCGGTTGCAGAGTGGTGGTGATGGAGTAGGTGCTACGCGGCAGCGGGTGCGACAAGGGGAGGGGGGGTCTGGTGTTGCCGGCGATGATGGTGGCGGTGGGTGCGCTGCAAAGGTGGCGTGGGCGGCGGTAGTGTGCTGCAAAAGGGGGGCGTGGGGGCGGTGGTAGTGCGCATGGAGGCGGGCACGCGTGCGAGGGGCACGGGTGAGTGGTGGGGTCAATGACCCTGATGTTTGTGGTCTCTGGTTCCAAGAATCTTTGCCTCTCTGTATGGTAATAACTCCTTCTGTCCTCTTTTCCTGTTTACTTTGACTCAGGGGCAGTGCTTTGATTCTCACGGTCGGTCCTTTTGACTGAGCGGCTGGACTGGTTTCTTCTGTAGCTTGTTACAGGCTTCAAGGGTGAGCTTCCCGGTGTCTTCTTGGGTAAGGCACTTTTTTCTTCAGATGGGTTAAGATGAGAATGGAAGCATAAGGTAAGGATTAGCTCTAATTTGTGATCTATGTTTTTAGAGAAAACCTTTTTAAGAAAAACGAAAAGAAAACACACTAGCTCAGCAATGATAAGCACAAACAAATCAAATGTTTTGAATAAGGGAAGAATAGAGTTTTTCCAAAGCACGGGCTACTCAGATTCGGGGGCTAAGCATAACTACTATTGCTTGGCTCCTGAATTGAGAACTATGCTAAATGCAACTTATGAGCACTAACGTTAAAGCATCACATATGCACTCAAAAGGGGAGAAAACATCAAGCGAAATTCATTTTGAAATGCCCTAGGGGGCCACACAAATAGAGTTTTTCAAGGCACGGGACTACACGATTACCTCTCATACATGCAGGGCTCTAGCCAAAGTGAAGAAAAACTTCACTACCTAATGCACGCAGAGGACTGGGTATAACTAACTCAGATCTGGCAGCTTCTCTTCTGGCAAGGCTGACGCACAACTTCAATCTGAGATATCTCCTGGATGGGTCAACAGGGAGCTGATGTTGATAACTTCTTCTGGCGGCGACTGAGATGGCAAGACGTGGTCGAACTCTTCTTCAAGCTGGACTAGCTCTTGTAGCTCCTCTGAGGGCGGCGGTGCTGGCGGGGTGCTTGCAGCTTCTTCCTTGACCTCAAGGGACGGTGCTGGAATCTTCTTCATGGTGAGGGGCTCAAACAACTCTGGCGGGGGATCTTGGGAGGATTCAGGGTGCTCTTGTTTATCCATAGCCTTAGGGGAGACTGGAATTCCTTCCAAGACTATGGTTCCTTCCGGGAGTTCCCAAGCCTTCTTCTCTCCTCTGATAGAGACCGGGTGACCTTGAAGAATCTGGCGATCTTCAGCTCTCCTGGGTTGAACTGGGTTGGATGGAGCGGGCTCTTGGATCCGCAGGGCTCTACGTTGGTTATGGGTTACCAAGTAGGCCTCCATCAGCTTCTGGACATGCTCATCCTTGGCTTGCTTCAGGGCTTCAACAGCAATGACTTCACGACTTTCTAAGGCAGCTACACGGGCTTGAGCTGTGGTGAGATCCACATGGAGCTTACGGTTGAGCTTCTCTGCATCTTCTGCTCGGGCAATCATCTGACGGTGGTGCCGGGCCAAGAAATCATACTGGGCATCCAGGGTGAGCAGGTATGCAGTGAGGTACACGACTGTGGGGTCGTCCTCAAGCAGCTGCTGCTCTTCCAATGCACGCATCCTGGCCATCCAAACTGGACGGTCTCTCTGAAAGGGCGGAAAGAATCTGAGTGGGGTGTCGGCCACTTCTTCTTCATAGATCTGACACAGAGCCCTCAATGCCTTGCGAGCGACGACTTGGCAGGTGTCTTTGAATTTGTGCCCAGCACCAGTGACACTCCATTCCACATGGTGTGGACTGGATCCAATGTATACAGTCACGACACATTTCTCTGTGCCATGCTCGACGAATTCACGACCATCATACTCTGGCTGGCTCCTGATTCCGAGGCGAACTGTGCATGCTCTCAGCAACTTGGGGAAACCATCTTCATTCTGACAAAAGCTGGTTTGGCACTGAACCTCCATCTGACTTCTGAAAGAAGGAAAGGGGGAAAACATTTTTGAAATGAAGGGATGAGAGCAAGAATTTTTTTTTTAAGAAAATAGTTTTGACTCAAAAACTTTTGATCAGGCTAAGGGTTACGTCCTGCGGCCAACCTAACAGCTCTGATACCACCTGAAGCGTCCCGATCCTCTGGGACTCAAATGTGATACAATTACTAGTCCCAGGAGGCTAGTAAACACATTTATACATCAGATGATTCCAGATCTGCTTAAACAAGACAAACCTATACAGGTGGCGAACAACTTTAAGAGTTGGTCCACAACTCGGGACATATCATCAGAGTGGGGCTGAAGCAGCCCGATATACGCAGCGAAGCAAATCAGCGGTCCAACAGCCACAGGCAAGGTTGGGAACAGTCGTAACTCTTACCCGATCTCCTTTTTCTGAAAAACAACAAATAAGCAAGGGTGAGTACAAACGTACTCAGCAGCCCACCTTCACCCGCGGAATGGGGAAATCAGATATAATGCATGGAATATATGGAGCTTAGGATACTTTGCAGAAACGACAATATTTTATGCAGTGTTGTTTTGAAAAACATTTTGTATTTTGCAAAGCGCATCCTCTCCAAAAGGAGCAGGATGTTTTTTCAGTATTATAACAAAATCCCCTGGACTAAACCATCCAGGCATCTCAGCAGTTTCCCACTGGTTTTCCTTTTCAAAAACCGCTACTGGACTTCCCGTCCACCATAGCTCACGGCTCAACCGCCGAACCTTTTAAAAACCCCTTTTCTCAAAACCATCTCTTTTTTTTGGAAAACAAAACATTAATTGCCATACCATACCAGACTCATCCATTCCTGTGGACACAGACTATTCGAATAGGTTTTCAAACTCTGCGCAGAGGTGTACACTTTACCCACTAGTCCGGCTCTGCGATCTCATGATCAATGAGATCCGAATCCGAATCTCTTTCTTTCCCCGCACGTCCTAACCTTAACGGTTATCCGGAAGGAGTCAGGCCACCACCATGTCCAAACCGGACAAAACTTTCCCCCTCCTTATCCTCCCGGTGCTCCCCAGCCTTCATAACCCTGGGGTTGGACCGTACGAGTTCAGATTGAGTGACTGCCCACACAGTCTCGAGTGGTTGTACTATTAAAGAGTACAGGTAGTGAAGATGACAAACCGGTCCTTATATGAGGGGACAATCCTTCTGCTCACGCCTAAACCAGCTGAGCCAACACCTTAGGCCCTCCCCTAAACCAGGGAGTCCCTGATCATCCCTACTCAAAGGTGATAAGGGTGAAAACCCTTCATCATACACATTTTGAAAAGCATTTTCTTTTTGAAAACCCACACCTTTCCTCAAATCATTTGGAACAAATATATCAGGGATTGATTGCGGCAAGCGGCTGGGTGGCCATAATAACTTGTCTCAAAATCATATCATGCATAAAATAACAGGCTAAGGGTTGTGGTTGAAAAATCATAGGTAACTTATGCATCAAAGGGATCCAGTGAGCTTGCCGTGCTTATTCGGCGAAGGGGGAAGGAGAGCTCGCGGAACTAGCTTCTGGCTCCACCGCCTGGCGTAGACTTGCAGATCTGGCCTCCACGAGATGGCACGAACGCTCCGATAACTATGCAACATGAACAAGCAAACATACAAACCAGCAAGTATACCAACAAATATTTAGTATAGTGGTCAGAAAAGCGATATATGGATGGGTAGAGTCTTGAGTAGAATCTATGTCATGTGGTGTTGTGATATTACTGGTGGTGGAGCGGAGGTGCTTACCAGGAGGGTGGACTGGAGGCAAAGCGACACTATGCGTGTAGCCGGCAGAGCGGAGTAACTGAGTGGGTGGGGTGTTTGCCTTGGCTGAGGGTGTTGAGTGTGTGTGGAGAGGGAGAGGGTAGCTGGGTGTATTTATAGCTGAGTGTAGGTGGTGTAGCACAGTGAAGTTCACTGTAGGTGAGAATAGTGACGAATGAATCGTCTGACTTGGTATGAACATGAGAGTTATAGGCAGAATATGGGACAAGAGTATTTTTGGGAGTTTTCTGGAACATGAACCATGCTTAAGGGGTGACATGGCTGGATAGGGAATAGTTTGATAAAAATTTAGAAACGAGAATTATTGGAATCTGAGTTTGGGAGCCTGGTTCGAAGGAATCTCAAAGTTAAGCGTGCTCAACTCGGAGAAACCTGGGATGGGTGACCAGATGGGAAGTTCCCTACTGGAAGGAAAATCACAGTCACCGGAGTTCGTATGACTGGAATATGGGTCTGGCTGGTCTTAGGTGGACTGGACAGCATGATGTATGAGTAGTTGAAATTTGGGGTGATCGGCTAATCGATGAATAGTAACGATGAATAGTGACGATGGAAAAGTAATTATAGATATCATCTATGAATAGTAACGATGATGAATAGTAATGATAAATAGTAACGATGATGAATAGTGTATGTGAATAGTAACGATGAATAGTAACGGTGAATAGTAATGGTGAATAGTAACGGTGAATAGTGACAGTGAATAGTCGTATGAACGAACGATGAACGATGAATAGGAACTATGAACGAACGGACGAACGATCGAATGATCGGATGAACGAACGATTGGAATTTCGGCAGCATGACGGCAGGAAAAGATTATTTGGACGAACGAACGGACGAACGATCGAATGATCGGACGAACGAACGATCGGAATTTCGGCAGCATAACGGCAGGATAAAGATTATCTGGAAGAACGATGAATAGGGACTATGAACGAACGATGAACGATGAATAGGGAACTATGAACGAACGATGAACGATCGAATGATCGAAAGAACGAACGATCGGAATCTCGGCAGCATAACGGCAGGACAAAGATTATCTGGAAGAACGATGAATAGGGACTATGAACGAACGATGAATAGGGACTATGAACGAACGATGAATAGGAACTATGAACGAACGATGAACGATCGAATGATCGAACGAACGAACGATCAGAATTTCGGCAGCATAACGGCAGGAAAAAGATTATTTGGACGAACGAACGGACGAACGATCGAACGATCGGACGAACGGACAAACGAACCATGAACGATCGGACGAACGATCGAACGATCGGACGAACGAACGAACAAACTAAGAACAGGGGACGAACGATCGAAGAACGATCGAACGATCCTTGTGCTAGTGTGTGCTTGTGTGAAACATGGAGTGGGTGTGTGTGTGGGGGGAGAGAGTTGCCATGAAATGGCTTGGGGTGGGATGAGAGGAGGCCCTTGCCCCTCTATTTATAGCCATGGTGGGGGGATTAGGGGGAGGGATGAGAGGATTTGTGGGAGGATGAGATGATTAGTGGGAGGTTAGCATGTATTTGTCTTGTATAAGTGAGATTTGCTTGTAGAGCTCACCGTATGACACTGGAGGCATACGTATACGTATGAGCATGAGGAAAGTTATGAAGAAAATATTTGTAGGGACTTGAAAAATGATTCTGAAGGTATTTCTCAAGAGGAAAATACCTGGAGATATATCGGTGGAATATTTGGGCAGTATTTCTGGAAAGAACTTGAAGGGGATTACTCGGGAAATATCTGGGCGGTATTTCTGGAAACAAATTGAGGGTGATCACTGGGAAATATTTGTAGGATATTTGAGGAGGATTTTGGAGAGAATATAGACCACTATATTTTATTTGCTGATATCAACTCGCAAACAAACATTTTGAAATGAAATTTGAAATTCATTTTGAATTTAGAGGGAGTTTGAGAAAATTTCAGGATTTGAATTTTTGGGATGCTACAGAAATAAACCTCCGTAAATAATTTACCTTGTCGAGGAACTTCTACATCTCAAGCTTATAGGTCGGAGGTCTCACCTTCCGAATTGATTTAATTCGGTTAGGGTCTATCTCTATACCATGTTCATGAATGATGAATCCTAAGAACTTACCAGCCAACACTCTAAAAGCACATTTGCGTGGGTTCATTTTCAGACCATACCGGTGCATTTTATCAAAGGCTTTGCGTAAATCAGCTATATGAGAACTAAACTCAGCCGATTTGACTGCAATATCATCAATGTAGACTTCCACAGTGTTTCCTAATAGCTCGTGAAAGATCAAATTCACAGCCCTCTGATAAGTAGCACCAGCATTTTTCAGATCAGATGTCATGACAACCCACTCAAATAAACCAATGAAGCCTAGACATATAAAGGCTATTTTAGACGCATCTTATTTGGCCATGAAAATCTGATTATATCCGGCATTACCATCAAGAAAGCTAATAATTCTATTTCCTGACACATTATTGATCAATGTGTCGGCTATGGGCATCAGATATTAATCTTTAGGAGTTGCTCTATTCAAATTACGAAAATCAATGCATACTCTGAGCTTATCTGATTCTTTCTTCTCCACCGACACAATATTGGAGACCCACTCTGTGTATCTGTAAGGTCTAATAAAATTAGCTTATAGCAACCAGTGAATTTTGTCCTTTATTCATGGGAGAAGGTTTGGACGAAATGTTCTAGCTTTCTGCTTGAAAGGTCTAAAACCGAACTTAATGGGCAGCTGATGCTCTACTATCTCATGGCTTAATCTCGGCATCTCAGTGTAATTCCAAGCAAAGCAATCAGCATATTCTTTCAATAGACCGATCATTTCATCTTAGGATCGGTCTCCAGGGCCTTGTTTCACAAAAGTCGACCTTGGAGTTTTACCATTTCCTATATCAATCTCCTCCAAAGGATCGGCCGATGTAAACCCCTGTCCTAATTTGTCGAGATCTCTGAATTCCTATATTATGTCTCCCACTGAGGAATTAGATGATCTTTGTGTGACAGCGGACTCTCCGGTCTCAAGGGCCGGATTGTCTGCGATACTGATTTTTATGCTGCGGTGGATGTTCGGTCTTAAAGGCCAAACTATTATGTAAAAGACCGGACCGTCCAGCCTTAGAAGCCGGACCGTCCGTGACCAGAGACTCATTCATTTTGTGTGTACTCATCATTTAAACTTTATTTAGGATTTAGCCGATTCTCCATCGGCTCTAGAATTATAGGAATGGAACCCTTCTTATCTATACTTATGAACTGATAATCAGAAAAATCTACTCCTGTGAGGCACGTAGCAGTCTCATTGGTCCAAAGTACAGGGGCATTGGCCACAACGATACATGCCGATGCATCAGCATGTACTTGTTCTACATCGTCGCCTACCCTATTGTAGTAACATTTGATATAACGTAGAAGGTACACATTGGTTAGCATGAATCCAATCCCTGCCTAGGATTAGGCTGTAATTTCCTTCTACATCAGCGACAAAGAATGCAGCAGCAAGGGTCTTAGTCCCGATGGTTAATTCAACGGACGTGACTCCCCTGGCTTTGATCGAACTATCAGTCTCAACACCGCTGAGGGTCATGTTGGTCTTGACAAGTTCGTCATCTTGTTTACCTAATTTTCTATACAATGAATAAGGCATTAGATTTACAGTCGCCCCCATCCACCAACATTTTAGCAATCAGTATCCCATCGATGTGACCGCACATGAAGAGCGACTTTAAATGATTCACCAATTCCTTTGGTTTAGTGAAGGCGGCCTCTCTAGGACTAAAGTCAAACTGAGCAACAATAGGTTCATCATTGCCGATAATGTTACAGTCGGCGGAGAATGTAATAACATTTATATCCATACCTGGGTGCTCTGGAGAAGCTTCATAATCGACCAGGTCTTCCCCTAGTAGGTTGTCCTCCTCCATTGGTGTCGACACGTCGTCGGAGGCGTCCTGGTGTAGTGCGTACGGTCCAGACTCAGGGGTCGAACGGTCTGAGCCTTGTGCAGATGCTCCGGCCTTTCTAGCCGGGCTGTCTGCCATACCTGCAGGGTGCTGCACAATTGTTGTTTTATTTTCCATCTATGTGGCCGTTTGCTTTTCCTCAATGGCCTTTAGTCTCCATTTCTTTTGCGGTGGCAGGTACTGTGAATGTGTGTCATTGAATATCTTTTCTGCCTCCTTTTCCTGGTTCTCTTTTGCTCTTAGACGCTGTAATTTTTGCTTTTGGGACCGAGTCAATCCCGATGGTCACCATCGAGGCATGGAGTATTTTAGATCGACTATTTTGATGGCAGCCGTATCTTCTTTTTTGGTTGTGTTGGCCGATTCACCAAAAATCATCGACCCTTCATTGTTTTCTTGTATGACGACATTTGTTGTACCTATTTTAATGATCTCCTTTTTTGTCGTTCTTTCGGTTGCTGTAGGTATATGCCCTCCTGCCGGATTGGTCGGCCTTTGCGTCCGAGTGGTCCGGTAATCTTGTTGGGCTTGTGCCTAGTGACCGGATCGAGTGGTGCTCAATCGGTCATATACTGGAGGTGCCAATATGTTGAATACAGATGTTTGGGGTGCCCCCCAAGCGGGGTACTGTGGCATCCCAAATGGATATTTTGGCATGTTCCACATGTGACTCGGGGCATATGGAATATGTAGATATGGGAGTGGAGGTGTCCATACAGGCATGTTAGGTCTCAACTGAACAATATGATTTTCCATCTTTTCTGATTGGTGAGGTGGTCCAATCGGTCTTATCTGCTGTCGCTCCTGAGTGGGTGAGTGAGGTCGCTTTGCTGGCCGGTCATTTGGACCGGCCTTCTTTTTTACATATTTGGATAATAATTGATCAAAGGTCGGACCAGATTTGACCAGCCGACCAGCTGCCTTAAATGTATTAATTTTCCACGTACCTATTTCTGGTCGTCGTGGTTTGAAGGTACGTGGACGTTGTGTGTCTTGAGTATTGCCGGACCATCCGCTGGAATTCTCTGGACCATCCAGCATAGTCCCGAACCGTCTGCGTCTGGACATCGGACCCTCCGAGATGTGCAGTATGTGCTCCTGTACTCTCCCCTTGGTCTGCGCTTGCCCCCCAATGCCGGAGGTTGTCATAGTCACCTTAAGGGTCTCCCCTCCATCAAGAGTCTTCTCGGCCACCACTTTTCTGCAAGAAATCTTATTATTTCCATCGACCTCCCATGCGTCGCCGATGATTATTTCTTTGTCTTTGCCTTTATCGGTTGCGCTCGGCCGAATCAGGACCCTCTTGCCCTCGAAGTCGATCACATTTACCCAGAAGGGCTCTGTATCCACCTGTGTTTCCTAAAATTTCAATCGTCCTTCGTTAATGGCCGATTGAATCTATCGACGAAAAAAATTACAATCATTGGTGGCATGAGAGAGTGAGTTATGCCACTTGCAGTATGCACGGCGTTTTAGTTCGTCAGCGGATGGAACAATATGATTTATTTTAATGTTGCCATTTTTGAGTAATTCATCAAATATTTTGTCACATTTACCAACATTAAATGTAAACTTAACCTCCTCTTATCGTTTATTTTTAACCGGCTATAAGTAGGAACAAGCCAAAGATTTGGCCTGCTTTGGCCAAACCATTTCAGCCGCGTATACTTCTGTTGATTCGTCATCTGAGCCGCTTTGGTCGCACTCTACTATATGCACGTTGTGACGAATTGTTTTAACAGTTTCTTTGCTTCGGCTTTCATAAGCCAAAACTCTTTGATGTAATTGTGCTAGCATAAAAAACTGGATATCTTCTAATCTTTCTTTTAAATAATATCGCAGTCCATTGAAGGCTAATCCTGGTAGTTGTTTTTCTGCTAAGTGAATTTGAAAGCATCGGTTTCTTGTATCCCAAAATCTCCGAATATATTAATTAACCGATTCATCTTTCCCCTATCGCTGGGCCACTAGGTCTACCAAATCTAATTCATAATCACCGGAAAAGAAATGATCGTGGAATTTTTGTTCTAACTCTCCCCATGACAAAATAGAATTAGGAGGTAATGTGGCGTACCATGCGAACGCGGTTCCTGTTAAAGACAATGAAAATAGACGCACACGGAATGCTTCTGTGTCGACCAATTCTCCTCATTGTGCTAGAAACTGGCCTATGTGTTCAAGCGTGCTTTTTCCTTGGTCACCCAAAAATTTTGCAAATTCGGGTATCCTGGTTCCCTGTGGGTATGGGTGGTGGTCAAATCAGCTGTCATAAGGCCTCCGATATGACTACCCTCCAGGGACCATGCTTACTCCGAGCTTATCTCGGAATGCCCCAGCTATTTCTTCCCTCACTATATCAATGGTAGCCGGTGCGAGACCACCGGCCCTCTGGTCAAACATAGGTGGGGTTGGCTGGATATTAGCAGGTTGTCTTCCCCCCCATTGGTTTGAGTTATGTGGTGCATTACTATTTGCCCTATATGGTTCATAGGATTGATCGTTCCTTTCCGGCCTTTTAGGCGGGGCCAGAAAGTACTCGCTCCCATGGGCCTGAGACTCCGTATTAATGGGCTGGTGCATTGTATAGTGTGATGGGAAGTGTTGCTGGGATGGGTGAGGATTTAGGTAACGATCTTCCTCCAACGTCCCTATGTTGGACTGTTCGGTCAGATACGTGGACCGTCTGGTCGGATATGCGGACCATCCGTGATCATATGCGGACGGTCTGTTTAGGTGGTTTAGGGTTTGTGTAACATGTGGCGGCTCGGACGCATATCTCGGTAGCTCATTAAAAATAGGATCGGCCGTTGCTGCCCCGGACGGTCCGTGTTCACGTGCGAACGGTCCAAACATGTGCAGATCGGCTAATTTAATGCCGATTTGTGGTTGCTCAGGGTACGTGTCCATCGACATCCCATAAAGGGGTTGTTACTGGTCGTGACAACCTATAACCGATGAATTACGTGTATTTTCCCCAATTCAACCTCGTGCGAAGGAAAATTTGCAACAAACGCACGTACTATCCTTTTATAATCCTTTTGTATACCCCCTACGATATATTGCATTTGTTCTCGTTGTTAATCTATGTAAGCTTTAAGAGTTGGAGCTCATTGGTGTTACTTACATTGGGGATATCATGTGTGGGTCGGAGTGAAGCCGGATCAGTCCCCCGTTGCCGAACAACCTTGTTGTTCCTATCCACCTTGAAGTTAGCCAGGAATTTCGCCTTCGTTTCTTGGATCAGCTGCTCCTTGTGCTCTTCGAACTAGAGCTATTCGTCAAAAGTGTGTTGGTGCCTTTTTGGGGCGCCAATTACTGCGTGAGAGCCGGCGGCGGTGCTCGCTGCGCAGGTGTGGACGGTCCACGGCCAGGGGCCGGACGGTCCACAACATGGAGCGGGCTTAGGGTTTCTTGCCTGACGGCCGAACAGTCCACGTGTGCGGAGGGGCGGCGGAAGTTGCTGGCGGCGCCTGGATTTCGCTCCCGGGAGGGACCCCATCGGGGAGGAGAGATCCTAGGTGTTGTCTAGGCTCGGCAGGCCGACTTAGACTCCTCTAATTGACATAGAGTCGAAGAGAAGCGGAGAATTTGGGGATTAGAAGGCTAAACTAGAACTAAACTAGAACTACTCCTAAATGTACAAGAAATAAATGCGAGATAAATTGATTGTTGATTTGATTGATTATTCCAAATCGACCGTATTCCTCTGTATTTATAGAGGAGGGGGGCTGGACCCGTTACAAACAAACTGAAAGGGAAATGTGCCGTTGGGCCATTTCTAAGTATTTTGGTGATTGAGTGCCAACACAAGTGCTTTTGTGTTAATCTATGCAAAGTGGTGGACAAAGTGCAAATCATGTCAAAGGTATGTTTCTGAACTTAGTACATTGTTTTATGGACTAATGTATTGTGTCTAAGTGCTAGAAACAGGAAAAATTGAATTGGAAATGAGATGGCTATGTTCAGCCAAAGTCAGCTCGGTCTGGGTGCACCGGACTGTCTGGTGGTGCACCGGACAGTGTCCGGTGCGCCAGGCTGACTCTGGTGAACTTGCTGCTCTCGGGACTTCGACGACGGTGTACGGCTATAATTCACCAGACTGTCCGGTGAACCGTTCACAGGCGAACTCGTCGCTCTCGGGAAATGATTAACGGAGTACGGCTAAAATTCACTGGACTGTCCGGTGAGCCAACGGTCAGCCGGGGCAACAGTCGGCCGAGGTTTCCGCGCGTGACGCGTGGACGAGCCAACGGTCACATTGGGGCACCGGACTGTCCGGTGTGCACCGGACAGTGTCCGGTGCGCCAATGGCTCTCAAACCCCAACGGTCGGCTTCGCCAAATAAGGATATCCGCACCGGACAGTGTCCGGTGGTGCACCGGACTGTCCGGTGCGCCAGGCGACAGAAGGCAAGATCTGCCTTCCTGGAATGCTCTCAACGGCTCCTAGCTGCCTTGGGGCTATAAAAGGGACCCCTAGGCGCATGGAGGAGAACATCAAGCATACTCAAAGCATTCCTAAGCACCAAGACTTCGATTCCACGCATTTGTTTCTTCGTGATAGCATCTAGAGCTCTTGTTGAGTTGTGAACTCGTCGGGTTGTGTCGCGAGCTCTTGTTGCGACTTGTGTGCGTGTTGACATTCCGATTTTGTGTCTTGTGTGCATTGCTCATCCCTCCCTTACTCTGTGCTTCTTTGTGAACTTCAAGTGTAAGGGCGAGAGACTCCAAGTTGTGGAGATTCCTCTCAAACGGGATAAAGAAAAGCAAAGCAAAACACCGTGGTATTCAAGTGGGTCTTTGGACCGCTTGAGAGGGGTTGATTGCAACCCTCGTCCGTTGGGACGCCACAACGTGGAGTAGGCAAGCGTTGGTCTTGGCCGAACCACGGGATAAACCACTGTGCCATCTCTGTGTTGATATGTTTTGTGGTTATTGTGTTTTGTTGAGACTCCTCTCTAGCCACCTGGCATTATTGTGCTAACGCCTAATCAAGTTTTTGGTGGCTTAAGTCTAAGTTTTACAGGATCACCTATTCACCCCCCCCTCTAGGTGCTCTCAATTGGTATCAGAGCCGTTCTCTTCACAAAGGGACTAATCGCCCGAAGAGATGGATCCTAAGGGGAAGGGAATCGTGATCAACGATAAGGAGAAGGAGTCCTTCGTCAACGAGCCGAAGGATGACAAGCCTACCGACTCGGGCTCGGGCCACAAACGCAAAGATGGGAAGAAGAAGAAGACGAGACGCATCAAGGAGATCGTCTACTACGACGATAGCGATGAGTCCACTTCTTCCCAAAAGGACGACTATGACTACGAGAAACGAAAGACGGTTAATTCGAACTTTTCTTTCGATTACTCTCGTATTCCGCAGAGTTCAAATGCACATTTGCTTTCCATCCCTCTTGGCAAACCTCCACACTTTGATGGGGAGGACTACGGATTTTGGAGTCACAAAATGCGTAGTCACTTGTTCTCTCTCCATCCAAGCATATGGGAGATTATTGAGAATGGAATGAAATTTGATAGCTCGGATAGTCCTATATTTATTAATGAACAGATTCATAAAAATGCACAAGCTACTACTGTGTTGTTAGCCTCTTTGTGCAGGGACGAGTACCATAAGGTGAGCGGCTTGGACAATGCCAAGCAGATCTGGGACACCCTCAAGATCTCTCATGAGGGGAACGGCGTCACCTTACTCACCAAGATGGAGTTGGTGGAGGGCGAGCTTGGAAGATTCGCGATGATAAGGGGCGAGGAGCCAACCCAAACATACAACCGGCTCAAGACCCTTATCAACAAAATAAGGAGCTACGGAAGCACGCGATGGACGGACCATGACGTCGTCCGCCTAATGCTAAGGTCCTTTACTGTACTTGATCCACATTTGGTGAACAATATTCGTGAAAATCCTAGGTACACCAAGATGTCGCCCGAAGAAGTCCTTGGAAAGTTCGTAAGCGGGCGAATGATGATCAAGGAGGCGAGGTACGTGGACGACGCGTTGAACGGTCCAATCCATGAGCCTCAACCCATTGCTCTCAAGGTAACAAGGAGCAAGGTGGCGCAAGTTGAGGCGGCCGGGCTCAATGATGAAGAGATGGCCCTCATCATCAAGCGCTTCAAGACGGCGCTAAAGGGTCGCAAGGGACAGCCAAGCAAGACCAAGACAAAGGGGAAGCGATCATGCTTCAAATATGGTAAGATTGGTCATTTTATTGCTAACTGTCCCGATAATGAAAGTGACCAGGAACAAGGGAGCAAGAGGGAAAAGAAGAAGGCATACAAGAAGGCTAAGGGTGAGGCACACCTTGGAAAGGAGTGGGACTCGGATTGTTCGTCATCCAACTCCGACAATGAAGGACTCGCCGCCACCGCCTTCAACAAGTCATCCCTCTTCCCCAACGAGCGTCACACATGCCTCATGGCGAAGGAGAAGAAGGCATGTACTCGAGACAGTACTACTTATGATTCTTCTAGTGATGATGAGTCTAGTGATGAAGAAATAGATTACTCTAGTTTGTTCAAGGGATTGGATAGAACTAAAATAGATAAGATTAATGAATTGATTGATGCCTTGAATGAAAAGGATAGACTTTTAGAGAAACAAGAGGACCTGTTATATGAAGGGCATGATAAATTTGTTAGTGCACAAAATTCACTTGCTCTAGAAGTTAAAAGGAATGAAATGCTTTCTAGTGAAGTGTCTACATGTCATGACTCTATCTCTAGCTTAAAGAGAATTAATAATGACTTAAATGCTAAACTATAAGTAGCAAATAAATCTAACTCTTGTGTAGAACATGTTATGATTTGCACTAGGTGTAAAGATTTTGACATTGATGCCTGTAGTGAACACCTAGTTTGCATTTCTAAATTAAATGATGAAGTGGCTAGTCTTAATGCCCAACTTAAGACTAGCAAAAGTGAATTTGACAAACTAAAATTTGCAAGGGATGCCTACACGATTGGTAGACACCCCTCAATTAAGGATGGTCTTGGCTTCAAGAGGGAAGCCAAGAACTTAACAAGCCGTAAGGTTCCCATCTCCGCCAAGGAGAAAGGGAAGGCCCCTATGGCTAGTAGTGTGCAAAAGAACCATGCCTTCATGTATCATGGTAGGAGACATTCTAAGAATGCCTTTAGAAGATATGATGCTTTTGATTTTCATGCTATGACTGCTTCTAGTTCCCATGTTATGCATGATAGAAATGTTGCTAGGAGAAATGTTGTTCATAATATGCCTAGGAGAAATGTTGTTAATGTTCCTAGGAAAGTTAATGAACCTTCTACAATATATCATGCTTGCAATGCTTCATTTGCCATTTGTAGAAAGAATAAGAAGGTGATTGCTAGGAAGTTAGGGGCAAGATGCAAGGGAGATAAAACTTGCATTTGGGTCCCTAAGACAATTGTTACTAACCTTGTAGGACCCAACAAGAGTTGGGTAACTAAGACCCAAGCCTAAATTTGCCTTGCAGGTTTATGCATCCGGGGGTACAAGCTGGATTATCGACAGCGGATGCACAAACCACATGACGGGGGAAAAGAGGATGTTCTCTTCCTACGTCAAGAACAAGGATCCCCAAGATTCAATAATATTCGGTGATGGGAACCAAGGCAAGGTAAAAGGGTTAGGTAAAATTGCTATTTCATCCGAGCACTCTATTTCTAATGTGTTTTTAGTTGAGTCGCTTGGATATAATTTGTTATCTGTTAGTCAATTATGCAATATGGGATATAATTGTCTATTCACAAATGTAGATGTGTCTGTCTTTAGAAGGTGTGATGGTTCACTAGCTTTTAAGGGTGTACTAGACGACAAACTTTATTTGGTTGATTTTGCAAAAGAAGAGGCTGGTCTAGATGCATGCTTACTTGCTAAGACTTGCATGGGCTGGCTGTAGCATCGCCGCTTAGCACATGTGGGGATGAAGAACCTCCACAAGCTTCTAAAGGGAGAACACGTGATAGGTCTAACTAACGTACATTTCGAAAAAGATAGACCTTATGCAGCTTGTCAAGCAGGGAAACAGGTGGGAGGCTCTCATCACACCAAAAATGTGATGACCACATCAAGACCCTTGGAGATGCTTCATATGGACCTCTTCGGACCCGTCGCCTATCTAAGTATAGGAGGAAGTAAGTATGGTCTTGTTATAGTTGATGATTTTTCCCGCTTCACTTGGGTATTCTTTTTGCAGGATAAATCTGAAACCCAAGGGACCCTCAAGCGCTTCCTCAGGAGAGCTCAAAATGAGTTTGAGCTCAAAGTGAAGAAGATAAGGAGCGACAACGGGTCCGAGTTCAAGAACCTTCAAGTGGAGGAGTTCCTTGAGGAGGAAGGGATCAAGCACGAGTTCTCCGCTCCCTACACACCACAACAAAATGGTGTGGTAGAGAGGAAGAACAGGACGCTCATCGATATGGCGAGGACTATGCTTGGAGAGTTCAAGACCCCCGAGCGCTTTTGGTCGGAAGCCGTGAACACGGCTTGCCACGCCATCAACCGGGTCTACCTTCACCGCCTCCTCAAGAAGACTTCGTATGAGCTGCTAACTGGTAACAAACCCAATGTGTCTTATTTTCGTGTATTTGGGAGCAAGTGTTATATTCTTGTGAAGAAAAGGTAGAACTTCTAAATTTGCTCCCAAAGCTGTAGAAGGGTTTTTATTAGGTTATGACTCAAATACAAAGGCGTATAGGGTCTTCAACAAATCATCGGGTTTGGTTGAAGTCTCTAGCGACGTTGTATTTGATGAGACTAATGGCTCTCCAAGAGAGCAAGTTGTTGATCTTGATGATGTAGATGAAGAAGACGTTCCAACGGCCGCGATACGCACCATGGCGATTGGAGATGTGCGGCCTCAGGAACAATTGGAGCAAGATCAACCATCTTCCTCAACAATGGTGCATACCCCAACCCAAGATGACGAACAGGTACCTCAAGTGGAGGCGCATGATCAAGGGGGAGCACAGGATGTTCAAGTTGAAGAGGAAGAAGCACCTCAGGCACCTCCAACCCAAGTTCGAGCGACGATTCAAAGGAATCATCCCGTCGACCAAATTTTGGGTGATATTAGCAAGGGAGTAACCACTCGTTCTAGATTAGTTAATTTTTGTGAGCATTACTCCTTTGTCTCTTCTATTGAGACTTTCAGGGTAGAAGAGGCCTTGCTAGATCCGGACTGGGTGTTGGCCATGCAGGAGGAGCTAAACAACTTCAAGCGTAATGAAGTTTGGACACTGGTGCCTCGTCCCAAGCAAAATGTTGTGGGAACCAAGTGGGTGTTCCGCAACAAATAGGACGAGCACGGGGTGGTGACGAGGAACAAGGCTCGACTTGTGGCAAAAGGTTATGCCCAAGTCGCAGGTTTGGACTTTGAGGAGATTTTTGCTCCTATGGCTAGGCTAGAATATATTCGTATATTGCTAGCATATGCCGCTCACCATTCTTTCAGGTTGTTCCAAATGGATGTGAAGAGCACTTTCCTCAACGGGCCGATCAAGGAGGAGGTGTACGTGGAGCAACCCCCTGGCTTCGAGGATGAACGGTACCCCGACCACGTGTGTAAGCTCTCTAAGGCGCTCTATGGACTTAAGCAAGCCCCAAGAGCATGGTATGAATGCCTTAGAGACTTTCTAATTGCTAATGCTTTCAAGGTTGGGAAAGCCGATCCAACTCTTTTCACAAAGACTTGCGATGGTGATCTTTTTGTGTGCCAAATTTATGTCGATGACATAATATTTGGTTCTACTAATCAAAAGTCTTGTGAAGAGTTTAGCAGGATGATGACTCAAAAATTTGAGATGTCGATGATGGGCGAGTTGAACTACTTCCTTGGGTTCCAAGTGAAGCAACTCAAGGACGGCACCTTCATCTCCCAAACGAAGTACACACAAGATTTGCTAAAGCGGTTTGGAATGAAGGACGCCAAGCCCGCAAAGACTCCGATGGGAACCGACGGACATACCGACCTCAATAAAGGAGGTAAGTCCGTTGATCAAAAAGCATACCGGTCAATGATAGGTTCTTTGCTTTATTTATGTGCTAGTAGACCGGATATTATGCTTAGCGTATGCATGTGTGCTAGATTTCAATCCGATCCAAGGGAGTGTCACTTGGTGGCCGTGAAGCGAATTCTTAGATATTTAGTCGCTACGCCTTGCTTCGGGATCTAGTATCCAAAGGGGTCTAACTTTGACTTGATTGGATACTCAGATTCCGACTATGCTGGATGTAAGGTCGATAGGAAGAGTACATCGGGGACGTGCCAATTCTTAGGAAGTTCCCTAGTGTCATGGAACTCTAAGAAACAAACTTCTGTTGCCCTATCCACCGCTGAGGCCGAGTATGTTGCCGCAGGACAGTGTTGCGCGCAACTACTTTGGATGAGGCAAACCCTCTGGGACTTTGGCTACAATCTGAGCAAAGTCCCACTCCTATGTGATAATGAGAGTGCTATCCGAATAGCGGAAAATCCTGTTGAGCACAGCCGCACAAAGCACATTGACATCCGGCATCACTTTTTGAGAGACCACCAGCAAAAGGGAGATATCAAAGTGTTTCATGTTAGCACCGAGAACCAGCTAGCTGATATCTTTACCAAGCCTTTAGATGAGAAGACCTTTTGCAGGATGCGTAGTGAGCTAAATATCTTAGATTCGCGGAACTTGGATTGATTTATAGCATACATGTGTTTATGCCTTGATCATGTTCCTTATGCATTTTGTTGCTTACTTGTGGTGCTCAAGTTGTACAAACACTCCCTGGACCTCACAAGTCCTTTTTGCAAGTGATGCACATATTTAGGGGGAGCTGTGCTACAACTTGACCCTTTGAGACTAACCGTGTGCTTGAGTTTGCTTGTTTTAGTCTCAAAGGAGGTTTGAAAGGGAAAAGGTGGACTTGGACCATGAAAGACTTTCACTGCACTCTGATGAGAGGGTAACTTATTCCAAGTTCATCTCATGTACTCTTATTGCCTTTGTATTCTTATTTGAAGATTTTGGTGAGGCAATGGGGTTCGAGGGCCAAGATTGATCTCGTTTTGGTGCTTGATGCCAAAAGGGGGGAAAAATAAAGGCCAAAGCAATAAATGGATCAGCTACCAGTCGAGAAATTTTGAAAAGAGTAGAATAGAGCTTTTGGTTTGTCAAAACTCTTTTATTGTCTCTCTTGTCAAAAGTTGGCTTCTTGTGGGGAGAAGTGTTGATTATGGGAAAAGGGGGAGTTTTTGAAATCTTGAATCAATTTCTCTTGGAATGACTCTCTTTATGTCTTAACAAGTGTGTTTGACTTAGAGATAGAAATTTGAGTTTGATTTGCAAAAACAAACCAAGTGGTGGCAAAGAGTGATCCATATATGCCAAATATGAATCAAAACAATTTTGAGTTCTCATTTGCATTGATATTGCACTTGTTCTAGTTGCTTTATGTTGTGTTGGCATAAATCACCAAAAAGGGGGAGATTGAAAGGGAAATGTGCCCTTGGGCCATTTCTAAGTATTTTGGTGATTGAGTGCCAACACAAGTGCTTTTGTGTTAATCTATGCAAAGTGGTGGACAAAGTGCAAATCATGTCAAAGGTATGTTTCTGAACTTAGTACATTGTTTTATGGACTAATGTATTGTGTCTAAGTGTTGGAAACAGGAAAAATTGAATTGGAAATGAGATGGCTATGTTCAGCCAAAGTCAGCTCGGTCTGGGTGCACCGGACTGTGTCCGGTGGTGCACCGGATAGTGTCCGGTGCGCCAGGCTGACTCTGGTGAACTTGCTGCTCTCGGGACTTCGACGGCGGTGTACGGCTATAATTCACCGGACTGTCCGGTGAGCCGTTCACAGGCGAACTTGTCGCTCTCGGGAAATGATTAACGGCGTACGGCTAAAATTCACCGGACTGTCCGGTGGTGCACCGGACTGTCCGGTGAGCCAACGGTCAGCCGCGGCAACGGTCGGTCGAGGTTTCCACGCGTGACGCGTGGACGAGCCAACGGTCACATTGGGGCACCAGACTGTCCGGTGTGCACCAGACAGTGTCCGGTGCGCCAACGGCTCTCAAACCCCAACGGTCGGCTTCGCCAAATAAGGAAGGATATCCGCACCGGACAGTGTCCGGTGGTGCACCGGACTGTCCGGTGCGCCAGGCGACAGAAGGCAAGATCTGCCTTCCTGGAATGCTTTCAACGGCTCCTAGCTGCCTTGGGGCTATAAAAGGAACCCCTAGGCACATGGAGGAGAACATCAAGCATACTCAAAGCATTCCTAAGCACCAAGACTTCGATTCCACGCATTTGTTTCTTTGTGATAGCATCTAGAGCTCTTGTTGAGTTGTGAACTCGTCGGGTTGTGTTGCGAGCTCTTGTTGCGACTTGTGTGCGTGTTGACATTCTGATTTTGTGTCTTGTGTGCGTTGCTCATCCCTCCCTTACTCCGTGCTTCTTTGTGAACTTCAAGTGTAAGGGCGAGAGACTCCAAGTTGTGGAGATTCCTCTCAAACGGGATAAAGAAAAGCAAAGCAAAACACCGTGGTATTCAAGTGGGTCTTTGGACCGCTTGAGAGGGGTTGATTGCAACCCTCGTCCGTTGGGACGCCACAACGTGGAGTAGGCAAGCGTTGGTCTTGGCCGAACCACGGGATAAACCACTGTGCCATCTCTGTGTTGATATGTTTTGTGGTTATTGTGTTTTGTTGAGACTCCTCTCTAGCCACCTGGCATTATTGTACTAACGCCTAATCAAGTTTTTGGTGGCTTAAGTCTAAGTTTTACAGGATCACCTATTCACCCCCCTCTAGGTGCTCTCAATTGGTATCAGAGCCGTTCTCTTCACAAAGGGACTAATCGCCCGAAGAGATGGATCCTAAGGGGAAGGGAATCGTGATCAACGATAAGGAGAAGGAGTCCTTCGTCAACGAGCCGAAGGATGATAAGCCTACTGACTTATGCTCGGGCCACAAACGCAAAGATGGGAAGAAGAAGAAGACGAGACGCATCAAGGAGATCGTCTACTACGACGACAGCGATGAGTCCACTTCTTCCCAAAATGACGACTACGAGAAACGAAAGACGGTTAATTCGAACTTTTCTTTCGATTACTCTCGTATTCCGCAGAGTTCAAATGCACATTTGCTTTCCATCCCTCTTGGCAAACCTCCACATTTTGATGGGGAGGACTACGGATTTTGGAGTCACAAAATGCGTAGTCACTTGTTCTCTCTCCATCCAAGCATATGGGAGATTGTTGAGAATGGAATGAAATTTGATAGCTTGGATAGTCCTATATTTATTAATGAACAGATTCATAAAAATGCACAAGCTACTACTGTGTTGTTAGCCTCTTTGTGCAGGGACGAGTACCATAAGGTGAGCGGCTTGGACAATGCCAAGCAGATCTGGGACACCCTCAAGATCTCTCATGAGGGGAACAACGTTACCTTACTCACCAAGATGGAGTTGGTGGAGGGCGAGCTTGGAAGATTCGCGATGATAAGGGGCGAGGAGCCAACCCAAACATACAACCGGCTCAAGACCCTTATCAACAAAATAAGGAGCTACGGAAGCACGTGATGGACGGACCACGACGTCGTCCGCCTAATGCTAAGGTCCTTTACTGTACTTGATCCACATTTGGTGAACAATATTCGTGAAAATCCTAGGTACACCAAGATGTCGCCCGAAGAAGTCCTTGGAAAGTTCGTAAGCGGGCGAATGATGATCAAGGAGGCGAGGTACGTGGACGACGCGTTGAACGGTCCAATCCATGAGCCTCAACCCATTGCTCTCAAGGCAACAAGGAGCAAGGAGGCGCTACCTAGCAAGGTGGCGCAAGTTGAGGCGGCCAGGCTCAATGATGAAGAGATGGCCCTCATCATCAAGCGCTTCAAGACGGCGCTAAAGGGTCGCAAGGGACAGCCAAGCAAGACCAAGACAAAGGAGAAGCGCTCATGCTTCAAATATGGTAAGATTGGTCATTTTATTGCTAACTGTCCCGATAATGAAAGTGACCAGGAACAAGAGAGCAAGAGGGAAAAGAAGAAGGCATATAAGAAGGCTAAGGGTGAGGCACACCTTGGAAAGGAGTGGGACTCGGATTGTTTGTCATCCGACTCCGACAATGAAGGACTCGCCACCGCCTTCAACAAGTCATCCCTCTTCCCCAACGAGCGTCACACATGCCTCATGGCGAAGGAGAAGAAGGTATGTACTCGAGACAGTACTACTTATGATTCTTCTAGTGATGATGAGTCTAGTGATGAAGAAATAGATTACTCTAGTTTGTTCAAGGGATTGGATAGAACTAAAATAGATAAGATTAATGAATTGATTGATGCCTTGGATGAAAAGGATAGACTTTTAGAGAAACAAGAGGACCTGTTATATGAAGAGCATGATAAATTTGTTAGTGCACAAAATTCACTTGCTCTAGAAGTTAAAAGGAATGAAATGCTTTCTAGTGAAGTGTCTACATGTCATGACTCTATCTATAGCTTAAAGAGAATTAATAATGACTTAAATGCTAAACTAGAAGTAGCAAATAAATCTAACTCTTGTGTAGAACATGTTATGATTTGCACTAGGTGTAAAGATTTTGACATTGATGCCTGTAGTGAACACCTAGTTTGCATTTCTAAATTAAATGATGAAGTGGCTAGTCTTAATGCCCAACTTAAGACTAGCAAAAGTGAATTTGACAAACTAAAATTTGCAAGGGATGCCTACACGATTGGTAGACACCCCTCAATTAAGGATGGTCTTGGCTTCAAGAGGGAAGCCAAGAACTTAACAAGCCGTAAGGTTCCCATCTCCGCTAAGGAGAAAGGGAAGGCCCCTATGGCTAGTAGTGTGCAAAAGAACCATGCCTTCATGTATCATGGTAGGAGACATTCTAAGAATGCCTTTAGAAGATATGATGCTTTTGATTTTCATGCTATGACTGCTTCTAGTTCCCATGTTATTCATGATAGAAATGTTGCTAGGAGAAATGTTGTTCATAATATGCCTAGGAGAAATGTTGTTAATGTTCCTAGGAAAGTTAATGAACCTTCTACAATATATCATGCTTGCAATGCTTCATTTGCCATTTGTAGAAAGAATAAGAAGGTGATTGCTAGGAAGTTAGGGGCAAGATGCAAGGGAGATAAAACTTGCATTTGGGTCCCTAAGACAATTGTTACTAACCTTGTAGGACCCAACAAGAGTTGGGTACCTAAGACCCAAGCCTAAATTTGCCTTGCAGGTTTATGCATCCGGGGGTATAAGCTGGATTATCGACAGCGGATGCACAAACCACATGACGGGGGAAAAGAGGATGTTCTCTTCCTACGTCAAGAACAAGGATCCCCAAGATTCAATAATATTCGGTGATGGGAACCAAGGCAAGGTAAAAGGGTTAGGTAAAATTGCTATTTCATCCGAGCACTCTATTTCTAATGTGTTTTTAGTTGAGTCGCTTGGATATAATTTGTTATCTGTTAGTCAATTATGCAATATGGGATATAATTGTCTATTCACAAATGTCCGGTGGTGCACCGGACTGTCCGGTGAGCCGTTCACAGGCGAACTCGTCGCTCTCGGGAAATGATTAACGGCGTACGGCTAAAATTCACCGGACTGTCCGGTGGTGCACCGGACTGTCCGGTGAGCCAACGGTCAACCGGGGCAACGGTCGGCCGAGGTTTCCGCGCGTGACGCGTGGACGAGCCAACGGTCACATTGGGGCACCGGACAGTCCGGTGCGCCAACGGCTCTCAAACCCCAACGGTCGGCTTCGCCAAATAAGGAAGGATATCCGCACCGGACAGTGTCCGGTGGTGCACCGGACTGTCCGGTGCGCCAGGTGACAGAAGGCAAGATCTGCCTTCCTGGAATGCTCTCAACGGCTCCTAACTGCCTTGGGGCTATAAAAGGGACCCCTATGCGCATGGAGGAGAACATCAAGTATACTCAAAGCATTCCTAAGCACCAAGACTTCGATTCCACGCATTTGTTTCTTCGTGATAGCATCTAGAGCTCTTGTTGAGTTGTGAACTCGTCGGGTTGTGTTGCGAGCTCTTGTTGCGACTTGTGTGCGTGTTGACATTCTGATTTTGTGTCTTGTGTGCGTTGCTCATCCCTCCCTTACTCCGTGCTTCTTTGTGAACTTCAAGTGTAAGGGCGAGAGACTCCAAGTTGTGGAGATTCCTCTCAAACGGGATAAAGAAAAGCAAAGCAAAACACCATGGTATTCAAGTGGGTCTTTGGACCGCTTGAGAGGGGTTGATTGCAACCCTCGTCCGTTGGGACGCCACAACGTGGAGTAGGCAAGCGTTGGTCTTGGCCGAACCACGGGATAAACCACTGTGCCATCTCTGTGTTGATATCTTTTGTGGTTATTGTGTTTTGTTGAGACTCCTCTCTAGCCACCTGGCATTATTGTGCTAACGCCTAATCAAGTTTTTGGTGGCTTAAGTCTAAGTTTTACAGGATCACCTATTCACCCCCCTCTAGGTGCTCTCACAAACTCCCCTAGCTAATTCCGTGAATCTAGCCAACAAACACAGCAAGAAACTTGGAACCCTAATCGGTTCTGCGCGCGCGGACCGTCCGACCCTCTATTTGGTGCTCAACAGGTTGTCTAACTCCTTTTCCTTTTACCACGGTAGATTAAATTTAAAATAAGGGATAAGATATAATAGTTGTTGTAAACAGTTTAAATGATTTGTTTCTTGTTTTCTCTAATTTGGAAGAGCATATTGAAAAGACTTACCTCCAATAATCTTCACGCGCCGTATTCAGCAGTTCACTCATATAGTCACTCAAAACATTGTTTTGTAATATAGTCTGTAGATTATATTGTTCACAGTGTAAAATTTAAATATAGGTATAGAGATAGATAAGCTGTCAGATATGTTATAATGTATACTTGTAGCATAAGGGTAATAGTCGCCACAACAACCTCAAAATATCACCTTATTTGAACGTACTAGAATTAATAGTTAGCCACTAAAATTAGCTAAAACATACAAACAACTCAGTAAATTAAATAATATTAGATGCTTTTATCTGGACATATCTAAACACTGTAGTTAATAGTTCAGCTTAACTATTAGTTGCACCCTCACTACCAATTAATTCATTAGCTGGTTCAACCAAACTAAAATTACCCAATAGTTAGTCAGCTACTAATTAGTCAGCTAATTTCACTAGCAATTTTTTAGCCACCTAACTATTAGCTCTAGTGTATTCAAGCATGCTCTAAGGTTGTCTCCATCAGTGTTTCTATTCGACTCTGGACTTTCTATCTCACCCTATATTTCAAACTCCACTGTTTAAAGAATGACTTTTTAGTGCAAAACGGTGTTTTGCACTTCCATATACATGTTTTGCTGAGCACAACCAAAGACAATATTAGCATCTCGAATAGTTATGTAAACAACTCCCTAAATATGAATTTAATAATTTTTCAAGAAAAACCCTTCTCCAACAGTTATGTAAAGCAGATCCCTAAATTTACAAACTCACTACAAAACTCAATTTCATCCCTACATTTACCAACCTTGTTTGGACTCCCTAAATAACCGTTGATGCTAAGTCCATCATGAAAAGCATACTCCAACCACTGTTTCATGTTGTCCCACCACCTCGTTGACCAAAAATCCATCTCCAGCGCCCAGATGTCTTTATGCCGTCATCGCTAGACAATATATTGTGTCGAGCGTCGCTAGAGCACCTCCTAGGCTCCTATGCTGCTTTCACGGCATCGCTGCGACCATCTAGTTTTCCATCGACAACTCCTATCTCCTAAGACGTTAAAGAAGATTGTTGATAATGATTTATATCGCCGGTTCAAATATAAATAGAAAATAGGCCCACTATTTTTTGTCGACGAACAAATTAAAAAATTAGCGATCAATAAATGGAGAAATGTTGGAGACCAAACACTTTTTTACTCCTTAAAGTGTTCTGGTAACATTCTAAATCTATAATTTAGGGTGCTAATTTTGCATAACTATTGGAGATGCTAAGGTTTAAATTCCAACGTCACAGTTCACAAGCATTTGCTCTGAGTGTGGTGGTGCCAACCAACCCCACCTTCCCTTTATCCCTTCCACAAATGAACATGTAAGCCCCAGTCCAGCAGTTCACCCATAAGGTTACCTAAAATACTGTTTTGCATGTAGACTGCACTATTCACAGAGTGGAGTTTGAATATGGGTATGCGTATGACTAAGTTGTTGGAGATAACCTAAGCATTGTTTCATTACTTCACCAATTTCTTTTTTACATATTAACCTATTCATTTTGTTTGTGTATTACTATTAACAACTACCAAGTACATCAAAGGCAAGATATGTAGAGGAGTTCTGAGTAGGTTTTGTTTGAATTTGTTTTTCAAAAGGTGATGTTGAAAACAACAAAGTTATGTGGCTTGTAGAATTGATTTTATGTAAGGCCCCGTTTGGTTCCATTAGTCATAGGACTAAAGTTTAGTCTAGGGACTAAACTTTAGTCCCTACCCTGTTTAGTTGTAGAGACTAAACAGATTCTAAATACATTAAATACAACACATAAAGACCAAAATACCTCTTTTCTTGTTTCACACCAGTTTTTTAGGCAAGGGTAATTGGAGTAAATGTTGCCCTTTAGTCCCTTTTAGCACTCACGTGAGGGACTAGAGACTAAAACCAATTAGTCCATACTTTAGTACTTCTGTTTGGCAAAATAAATACTAAACGGGACTAAAAATCAGGGACTAAAGATTAGTCACTCTAACCAAACAGGGCCTAAATTTGTGCTAAAAGTTACATAGAGAATTTTTTATTGTTAAGACACTTGACACATAGGAGGAGATGAATTAGACAATATGGTTTTTAACTAAGACGTCTATTCTTTAGCTAGTCAAGATAAATGTAATAAATAAATTATCTACGTGCAACTACGGTTTTGATAAACTATCGTAATGGAGACTTGATACCGGATTCTACATGGGGAATTCATCTATAGGGGACGAGGATGAGGGTAAATTAATCGAAACGGAGATCAGATGTGGGTCGGATTCACAGGGACGAAGATAGGGTACCATTCCCATTCCCATCCCCACACGTACCGCCCCCACAAACTTTTTTTGATCTAAATTAGTTTATTGGTATGCTAAAAATATACTACATAGCTCAGCCTATTATAAAAAAACTAAAATCTAAAGTATATGTCTCTTGTAATTTTAAATCTTATTTGTTCAATTTATATTGATTTGATATAGTTAATTTGAATTTATCTCTAATTATTGTATCCTTAATGAGGACGGATTCCTCGTAGAGATAAATTTCCCGATGAGAACGGGGATGGGAGAAAAATCTCCCCCAGCGTTCACGTGGCTATCCATGCCCAACCAAGAGTTTGGCCCTTACGTTAGCATCCTTATGAGAGGCTACAACAAAGACTATGGGAAGTTTTCACATTTTTTATATCTCGATAAAAATATCAGAGTTGTCGACAATTTTTTTTACATAATAAGGATACCAATGTAAGGGCTAAGCTTCTGGTCGGGTAACTCTGTAGATAGCCCTTGACCTTCCCCACATGTAAGTTAGGAGAGGGATTATCAATTGCAGATAAATGAGTGCGAATGAACCCAGCTTCCTCTGTTTATATAATGGATTTAGGATTTTTATTTTTTGAAAAAAAAATAAATTTAAATGGATGAAATAGCATTGACCAATTATATGGTGTCATGTCACCAATTGACACTTGCTATCGACCGCTCTTAGTCAATGACATATTGACATTGCTTGTCGCAATACCAGTCGGTACGGACTGGCCCGATCCCATCGCAACCGCTGTTGTCCGCTATGACCAATAGACAGCCCAACCGACCGACCAAAACTGTCTTGCGCCGTTTCCAGCACTCGAATTATCGAGCACCGGCCCTCGCCAAGCCAGCGGTTGTTAAGCTCCGCCGTTGGAACTCGCCTTACCACAATTCTGCCGAATTCTAAATCATAATGTTCAAAATTTATGTTGGTATCTAATATCCTGTCTCTGTTCATTTTGTGCTGCCACTAACTTGTAATATCCTTCAAAGTTTTTTAAATTTAGGCCGCAGTTTTAGCTAGAGAAGTCCTAGAGCATCTCGGGCTCTCCAGAAATCTCCTCTAAATCAATTTTTTTTTAGGAAAAACTCAAAAAACGTGTATCCAACAGTTTCTCTAAAGTGCTACCAACTTTCATTTGTAGCTACAAATGGGGTTTTTTGGGCTCCTCAGAAACAATCTACCGCTTTAAGTAATTTGTTGGAGAAAGGATTAAAATCTACTCCCACTAATTTTTTAAATGTCCCTTAAAACTGATTTTCAGGAGTCATTTTCTGGAGAGCTCTTGTACATGATTACGAGCTAGCTACAGTTACACTAAAAACATCTAGATGAATCTTTTTTATTTACATTCTAGATTGAATGTATTTGCATGCAGCACACACCTCCAGCTGTGTCATCATTGGAGGCAAAATAAACAAAGACCGTCTGTCTCTTCACTTTGTCATGCCATTATAAGGTACTAGTTCCCTTTTGATGTATCTTTTCGACTTTAGCCAACTCGGCCGACGTCATAAGTGGAAGGCATAGTTTTATAACAAAGAACATAAGATAAAATTAAAGTCGTGTGATGATTTCTTATAATACTCAGCATTATATTAATAGTGTGTTCTGTCACATTTATTTTTTTTTCAAAAAAAATAATCGGCCTGCTCACGGCCTTGTGTCTGGGCCCAACGTGACTCACGGCCATTATGCGGGATCCGATCTTAGGCAAGAAATGGACCACAGTGTCTGTATGAAGCTGGCGCAGGATCATGGGCCCTTTTCTCCCTGTAAGCCCATCAGCGCAAGCTAGGTCCCATTTGTAGTCAAATTTTTTTTTTCTGATTTGAATTTGTAGCCAAGACTGAAACTGCAGGCTAATAGCGAGTTATTGAGGTCACCGTGGTCTGGTTCATGCTGGCGTGCTATATACTACTTCGGCTTAGGCCCGCAACAGTGTCTACACACCGTAGCTATGCCTGTTGTTCATGGCCATCCTGATCCCGTGTCATTCTGATTTCTGTCATTGTGGCGTTCGATGACAGCAGAGACGACGCGTGACGTGCCCTTTTCGACCTAAAACGTGATCCTAGGTTCACATCTATTATTATATTCAAAATCTACGAGGATTCTCATGAGATGGAGGCCTCCATGTTGACCAAAAAATCTTGTCCGTTCACGGACATTCAACCGCGTCGCCCAGTCGTCCGATGCTCGATCTCTCAAGCCCAGCGGGAGGCTGTAACCCTTTTCATATTTCTCCGCCCCACCCCCTTCTAGAATCCTCCGCCGCCATTGCTCCATGCCGCCGCCAGCGTGTCCTGCTTCCCCACTCGTCGTCGGCACCTTTCTCGCTTGCGTCCCCCCCCTCTCTCGTTCTTCGTCGTCCATCCACCTCCGGATCCTCCGCCGTCGCCGTCGCGTCTTTCCCCCCACCCCACTCGTCGTCGCTAGATTCTTCATCCAGGTCTGGTAATACGTTTGTCGATGCCTCCGTCAACGTTCCGAGGAGAGCCACGATGATCAGCCGCACAGACGACTGTGCATCCGTCGAGGGGTGGGTCGTGGATGGGTGGATGCCATTTTGGTGCATCCTGCACCCCCTCACCCACGGTTACCGCCTCGGCTGTATTCCCGACGACCTCACTGTACGTGGGTGACCTGCATGAGAGCGTGTAGGTTGTGCAACTCTTCGATGTATTTAGCCAGGTCGGTGGTGGTGTATCCTTGCACGTCTGCAGAGACATTAGCTCCTGCAAGTCCGTCAGGTATGTCTATGTCGGCTACAACAAATTCGTCGACGGTGAGAACTCTGCAGTATACTCGATCTGTGAAAGTCACCTAGAGGGGGGTGGATAGGTGAAAACTGAAATTTACAAACTTTAAGCACACTACAAGCCGGGGTTAGCGTTAGAATAAATATCAAGTCCGAAAGAGAGGGCGAAAACAAATCAACCAAGAAATAATGCAGATGACACGGTGATTTGTTTTACCGAGGTTTGGTTCCAAAGAACCTAGTCCCCATTGAGGTGGTCACAAAGACCGGGTCTCTTTCAACCCTTTCCCTCTCTCAAACGGTCACCTAGACCGAGTGAGCTTTCTCCTTAATCAACCGAGTCACTTAGACCCCACAAGGACCACCACACAATTGGTGTCTCTTGCTTTGATTACAAGTTGCTTGAAGAACAAGAATGAGGAAGAAGAAAGTGATCCAAGAACAAGAGCTCAAAGAACACAAGCAAAACTCTCTTTCTAGTCACTAATGGTTTGGAGTGGATTTGAGACTTGGAGAGGCTTTGATACTATTGAATTGTGTCTTGTATTGATTGCACTAGCTCTTGTATTGAATGAGATGTCTGAAAAACTTGGATGCTTAGAGTTCTGGTGGTTGGGGGTATTTATAGCCCTCAACCACCACATAGACGTTGGGGAGGCTGTCTGTCGATGGGCGCACCGGACAGTCCGGTGCGCCAGCCACGTCACCCAACCGTTAGGGTTCTGACGGTTTCGACCATTGGAGCTTCTGACTTCTTGGTGCACCGGACAGTCCGATACTGCACCGGACAGGTACTGTTCACTGTCCGGTGCGCCTTCTGGCACTGCTCTGACTCTGCACGACCTATCCGTGCACTATTCACGTTTGCAGGCAACCGTTGGAGTTGACCGTTGCGCTGCCCAGCCGTTGCTCCGCTGGCACACCGGACAGTCCGGTGAATTATAGCGGAGCGCGGCCTCAGAAACCCGAAGGTGAAGAGTTTGGAGTCGCTTGCCCCTGGTGCACCGGACACTGTCCGGTGGCACACCGGACAGTCCGGTGCGCCAGACCAGGATGCTCTTCAGTTTCTTTTTGCTCCTTTCTTTTGAACCCTAACTTTGAACTTTTTATTGGTTTGTGTTGAGCCTTTAGCACCTGTAGAACATATAATCTAGAGCAAACTAGTTAGTCCAATTATTTGTGTTGGGCATTACAACCATCAAAATCATTTAGGAAAAGATTTGACCCTATTTCCCTTTCAATCTCCCCCTTTTTGGTGATTGATGCCAACACAAACCAAAGCAAATATATAAGTGCAGAATTGAACTAGTTTACATAAGGTAAGTGCAAAGGTTACTTGGAATTAAACCAATTTATCATTTCAATAGATATGCATGGATTGCTTTCCTTTATATAACATTTTGGACCACGCTTGCACCACGATTTTGTTTTTGCAAATTCTTTTGGAAATTCTTTTGAAAGTCTTTTTGCAAATAGTCAAAGGCATACGAGTAAGATTGCAAGAAGCATTTTTAAGATTTGAAATTTCTTCCATGTTTTAAATGCTTTTCCTTTGACTTTAAACAAAACTCCCCCTTAATTGAAATTCCCCTCTTAGTTTTCAAGAGGGTTTTGATAGATACCAATTGAAAATAAAACATACCAATTTGAAATATACCAATAAAAGTTTTTGAAACATAATTTTAAAAATTAGGTGGTGGTGCGGTCCTTTTGCTTTGGGTTTAATATTTCTCCCCCTTTGGCATTAATCGCCAAAAACGGAGACTTTTGTGAGCCCTTTGCTTTCTCCCCCATTGGTACAAGTAAATATGAGTGGAAAGATTATACCAATGTTGGACTAACGACGAAGGGTAAATAATACGGTAGAGTGGAGTGGAAGCCTTGTCTTCATTGAGTACTCCATTTCCCTTTCAATCTACGACTTAGCATAAAAATACACTTGGAAACACATTAGTCGTAGCAAATGAAGGAGATAAGATCAAAGGTATATAAATGAGCAATGTGTGCAATGTATCAATTAAAATTCCGAGAATCAAGAATATTTAGCTCATTCCTAAGTTTACAAAAGGTCTTCTCATTTAATGGCTTGGTGAAGATATCAGCTAATTGATATTTGGTGTTGATATAGGCTATCTTGATATCCCCCTTCGTTGGTGATCTCTCAAAAAGTGATACCGAATGTCTATGTGTTTAGTGCGGCTGTGTTCAATGAGATTCTCCGCCATGTGGATAGCACTCTCATTGTCAAATAGGAGAGGGACTTTGCTCAATTTGTAGCCATAGTCCCTGAGGGTTTGCCTCATCCAAAGCAATTGCGCACAACAATGTCCTGCGGCAATATAATGTACTCGGCTTCGGCGGTTGATAAGGCTACTGAGTTTTGTTTCTTTGAAGCCTAAGACACCAGGGATTGTCCTAGAAACTGACAAGTCCCTGATGTGCTCTTCCTATCAATTTTACACCCTGCCTAATCAGCATCGGAATATCCTATCAAATCAAAGGTTGATCCCTTGGGGTACCAAAGCCCAAACTTAGGAGTGTAAACTAAATATCTCATGATTCTTTTCACAGCCCTAAGGTGAACTTCCTTAGGATCGACTTGGAACCTTTCACACATGCATACGGAAAGCATAATATCCGATCGAGATGCACATAAGTAAAGTAAAGATTATATCATCGACTGGTATACCTTTTGATCTACGGATTTACCTCCCGTGTCGAGGTCGAGATGCCCATTTGTTCTCATGGGTGTCTTGATTGGCTTGGCATCCTTCATTCCAAACTTTGTAAGTATGTCTTGAATGTACTTCGTTTGGCTAATGAAGGTGCCCTCTTGGAGTTGCTTGATTTGAAATCCTAAGAAGTATCTCAACTCCCCCATCATTGAAATCTCGAATTTTTGAACCATAATCCTACTAAACTCTTCATAAGTAGATTTGTTAGTAGACCCAAATATAATATCGTCAACATAAATTTGGCATACAAACAAATCTTTTGCAACAGTTTTAGTAAAGAGAGTAGGATTGGCCTTTCCGACTTTGAAGCCATTAGTGATTAGAAAATCTCGCAGGCATTCATACCATGCTCTTGGGGGCTTGCTTGAGCCCATAAAGCGTCTTTGAGAGTTTATATACATGGTTAGGGTACTCACTATCTTCAAAGCTGAGAGGTTGCTCAACATAGACCTCTTCCTTGATTGGTCCATTGAGGAAGGCACTCTTCACGTCCATTTGATAAAGCTTGAAGCAATGGTAAGTAGCATAGGCAAGTAATATACGAATTGACTCAAGCCTAGCTAAGGGTGCATAAGTTTCATCAAAATCCAAACCTTCGACTTATGAATAACCTTTGGCCACAAGTTGGGCTTTGTTCCTTACCACCACACCATGCTCATCTTGCTTGTTGCGGAATACCCATTTGGTACCTACAACATTTTGATTAGGATGTGGAAATAAATGCCATACCTCATTCCTCATGAAGTTGTTGAGCTCCTCTTGCATTGCTAGCACCCAATCCGAATCTCTTAGTGCATCCTCCACCCTGTATGTTTCAATAGAGGACACAAAAGAGTAATGTTCACAAAAATGTGCGACTCGAGATCGAGTAGTTACCCGTTTATAGATATCACCAAGAATGGAGTTCACGAGGTGATCTCTTTGAATCGCCTAGTGGACTCTTGGGTGTGACGGTCTTTGACCCTAAATTTCTTGCTCATCTTCCTTGTCTTGATTATCTTCATCATCTCCCCCGTTGATCATTGCCCTCTTCTTGAGGTGGCTCAACTTCTTGATCTTCTTCTTCATCATCTTGAGCCTGCTCCTCATCTTGGGTTGGTGGAGATGCTTGTATGGAAGATGATGGTTGATCTTGTGCTTGAATTAGCTCTTCGGATTCCTTAGGATACACAACCCCTATGGACATGTTCCTTAGCGCGACACACAAAGCATCTTCATCATCTAGTTCATCAAGATCAACTTGCTCCACTTAGGAGCCGTTAGTCTCATCAAACACAATGTCACAAGAAACTTCAACTAGTCCAGTGGACTTGTTAAAGACTCTATATGCCTTTGTGTTTGAATCATATGCTAGTAAAAAGCCTTCTACAACCTTAGAAGCAAATTTAGATTTTCTACCTCTTTTGACAAGAATAAAACATTTGCTACCAAAGGCTCTAAAATATGAAACATTGGGCTTTTTACTAGTGAGGAGTTCATAAGATGTCTTCTTGAGGATTCGGTGAAGGTAGAGCCGGTTGATGGAGTAGCAGGCGGTGTTAATCACCTCAGCCCAAAACCGGTCCGGAGTCTTGTACTCATCTAGCATGGTCCTTGCCATGTCCAGTAGAGTTCTATTATTCCTTTCCACTATACCATTTTGTTGAGGTGTGTAGGGAGAAGAGAACTCATGCTTGATGCCCTCCTCCTCAAGAAAGCCTTCAATTTGAGAGTTCTTGAACTCCGTCCCGTTGTTGCTTCTTATCTTTTTGATTCTCAATCTGAACTCATTTTGAGCACGTCTCAAGAATTCCTTTAAAGTCTCTTGGGTTTGTGATTTTTCCTACAAAAAGAATACCCAAGTGAAGCGAGAATAATCTTCCACAATTATAAGACAATACTTACTCCCGCTGATGCTTATGTAAGCGATCAGACCGAATAAATCCATGTGGAGTAGCTCAAGCGGCCTATCGGTCATCATGATGTTCTTGTGTGGATGGTGATACCAACTTGCTTCCCTACTTGATATGCGCTACAAACCCTGTCTTTCTCAAAATAAACATTTGTTAGTCCCAAAATGTGTTCTCCCTTTAGAAGCTTGTGAAGATTCTTCATCCCAACATGGGCTAGTCGGCGATGCCAGAGCCAACCCATATTAGTCTTAGCAATTAAGCAAGTATCGAGTTCAGCTCTATTAAAATCAACTAAGTATAGCTGACCCTCTAATACTCCCTTAAATGCTACTGAATCATCACTTCTTCTAAAGACAATAACACCTATATCCGTAAAAAGACAATTGTAACCCATTTTGCATAATTGAGAAATAGAAAGCAAATTGTAATCTAAAGAATCTACAAGAAAATTATTGAAAATAGAATGGTCAGGGGATATTGTTAGAATACCCGTTTAGGGTTTGGGGTCTTCCCCGTGTAATGACCATCTCACCCCTCTGTATTGGTCCTGGCCCAGTCTACTCAGCCTATTAATATATCATCCAACCCCTGTTAGGGTTGTGAGTTCGCATTCCTACATGGTATCAGAACAGGTTTTAGTTTTTTTCCTCCTCTCTCCCACCCAGCAGCCGGCGGCGGCTCTCTCCTTCCCTGCACAGCCGCCGCCCCCTGGTTCCTTCTTCCTCCCCCTTCTCTCCCTGGCCGCCGCCACCTGCCAGCAGCGCCCTGTGCCTCGAGCCCCACGCCAGCAGCAGCACCTGGGGCCGCGCGCCCGCACCGCGAGGCCGCGCACGCCTGCTGGCGGCTCGCCGCGGCTGGTTGGGCTGCGCCTGCGTGACCGCGCGCCGGGACTGGGCTGCGCGCCCAAGGCCACGTCTGGCCGCGTCACTGCAGGGACGCTGCCCGCGCGCCAGTGCAGCCTGCACTGCCATCGGGGGGGACGCGCGCCCACGCCGGGCGGCCTCGCTCGCGCCGAGTCGCTGGGGCCACGCCATGCGCTGCTGTGATCGGGCTACCACGGCTGCGCCCGCACCAACGCCGCGCGACGCGCGCGAGCTCCAGGAGCCGCGCCCAGTGCCCTGCACCAGCGCCCCGCGCCCGTCCTGCTCGCGCCCATCGACCCCGCGCCGTCCAGGAGCACCAGCCCGGAAGACCCGCGCCCCTGCTGTTCCGCGCCAAGCAGTGCCCCTGCTGTCCCGTGCCGAGGACGCCCGACACCGAGCACTCAGCCGCCCCTGCTGTTCCGCGCCCGGCTGTCCAGTCCGCGCCTCCCTGCACCGGTCACCATGAACTTTACCTCGTCCGCTGCTCTCATGACTGTGCGTGTCCTCCTCCACGACGGCCAGCTCATCCGGGGCATGTTCGTGTCCTTCGATCCAGTCTGGAACCCTATTCTTCGGGACTGCGTCGAGGTCCACCCTCAGGCGGGCCGTCACGTGCCTGGACCGCTTGTCTTCCCACGTGCTGCGATCGCCTCCCTAGCGGTTGAGCCCGTGTCATCTCCCTCCCTTCCTAGTGCCTCTGTCGGGGCACCTTCTTTGGCCCTCTCCGCCCACACTGTACCTTCGCCACTTCCACCTCCCCGAACCACCACCGATTGGGTGGTTGACTCCGGAGCCTCCTTCCACACTACCCCCACCACTTATTCGTTACTCCACTCCCATCCACCTCACCCCTCACATCCTACCTCCATCGTCGTCGGCAACGGTTCTACCCTCCCGGTCACCTCAGTAGGTACATCGGTTCTTCTAGGACCATTCTGCCTTAACAACGTCCTTGTTGCTCCCGGACTGACTCATCCTCTCCTCTCGGTTCGTCGCTTCACTAGTGACAACCAGTGCTCTATGGAGTTCGACCCCTGGGGCCTCACCATACGCCACCTTCCCACACATGCTGTGCTCGCTCGCTGTGACAGCTCTGGTCCCCTCTATTCTCTTCACTTGCCCTCCACTCCCCACACCAGAGTAGCCTCATCTCCTGTACTTACTACTACCACCACATCACATGCTCTTGCTACCACCACCACCTCCTCCGCCATTTGGCACCGTCGCCTCGGGCACCCTGGACCTGATGTCATGTCCAAGCTTTCTGGCCACTCCGACATATCATATACTCGGGGCTCTTCTGAGCACCTCTGTCATGCTTGTTAGCTCGGCCGTCACTCCCGTCTTCCTTTTTCCACTTCCATGTCCAGGGCTGTTCAGGCCTTTGATCTTGTCCACTGTGATCTCTGGACATCTCCTGTCCTTAGCCTCTCCGGCTACAAGTACTACCTGGTCATTCTGGATGATTACTCCCATTTTCTTTGGACTTTCCCCCTTCGGCTGAAGTCCGACACATTTACCACCCTCACTCACTTCTTCGCCTGGGTATCCACCCAGTTCCGGCGCCCGGTCCGTGCCCTGCAGTGTGACAATGGCCGCGAGTTCGACAACAACGCCTCCCGCTCTTTCTTCCTCACTCACGGCGTCCAGTTGCGTCTCTCGTGTCCCTACACCTCTGCTCAGAACGGCTGGGCCGAGCGCGTGATTCGCACCACCACCAACATGATCCATTGCCTTCTCTTTCAGGCGTCTCTCCCTGCCACCTACTGGGCAGAGGCCCTTCATACCGCCACGCATCTCCTCAACCGTCTTCCCTCGAAGGCGGTGAGCCACCCTACACCTCACTTCGCCCTATACGGCACAGCCCCTTCCTACGACCACCTGCGCGTGTTCGGCTGTGCCTGCTACCCTAACATCTCTGCCACCGCCCCTAACAAGCTTTCTCCTCGCTCCACTCGCTGCCTCTTCCTTGGCTACTCCCCTAACCACAAGGGGTATCGGTGCCTGGACCTCACCTCCCACCGCATCATCATCTCTCGTCACGTCGTCTTCGACGAAGATGTGTTTCCCCTTGCAGGCTCCACCCCACCCACCGATCTTGACTCCCTCCTCGAGTCCGACTCGGTTCCCCCCCACCCCCGACGCCCCGTCTTGCACCATTACCTGCTCCTCGTGCAGCTGTGCCCATCTCCGCGCCACGCGCGGCACCGTCGACCCCGCCTGCGCCACGCGCGGCCACGTCGATCATGCCTGCGTCACGCGCGGCCCCGTCGACCCCGCCTGTGCCACGCGCAACCACGTCGACCACGCCTGCGCCACGCGCGGCCCCGTCGACCACGCCTGCGCCCTGCGCGGCCCCGTCGATCCTGCCTGCGCCACGCGCGGCCCCGTCGACCCCGCCTGCGCCACGCGCGGCACCGTCGACCCCGCCCGCGCCACGCGCGGCCCCGTTGTAACACCCTGAATTTGGGGGTATAAATTTTTTTTCTAATATCTACCAAATTCAGGTGTTACACTCTCCTTTACTTGCTTTTTTTAACAGTGGAGAGTTATTTTATTATATAAATTAGCATAATAAAATAAAACCCTAGAAAAACTCTGTTGTTGCATTCCATGCCGAAGAACATTTTTTTTGTTTGTTACAACATTTACGCTAGTTGGTCATGATCTAAAATGAGCAAATACATTCACATGTATTTATACCTAAATAAAAGAGATAAATAGGAAAGGAAGAAATAGAAAGCCTTTCCCCAAAGTCCCCACCTGGCCCAAACCTCCCCCTGGGCCCACGCTCGCGCGGCCCACCAGGCCAGCGCCCTCCTCGCGGCCTGTCTCGCGCCAGCCGGCCCGTTGGTTCCCCCTCCCATTTTCTTTCTTGTGCGGCTCTTCCTCCCCCTTCCTAGGCCGCCAGCCAGCCCACTAGTCCCACTTTCTTCCCCGCGCGGCCCAGCATGACCTCAAGGGCTAGCACGCGCCCATAGCCGTGGAGCCGCCTCCAGCGAGCACCCCTGGCGTGCTCGTACGAGCGCTAGGCCGCGCGCCCTGCCCCTGTGGCTGTGCCATGGACCCCATCTGTCATATACATCCTCTCTAAAACCACCTCTCCACTTGATCCAATCTCATTCTCCCTGTGCACGCCCAGGAATCGGAGCCGCCCAACCACCATTAAGCCCCCTGGCTTCCTTCCCCCTGCCTCAAAAAAACCGTCAAACTCCCACTCCCCGCATCTCGTCAGGCACACGTCCTGCGTCGCGTTCCGGCCCGAGCTCCGCCGCGTGGCTCTCAGCTGAGCTCGGCGGCGCGGCATCCCTGCGTGCCTGCCGTCCTTTGCCCGATACCTCCTCCACAGCTGCCCGGATCGCCGCCATCCTCCATGTCGGCCAGCCGACTCCCGATCCCCGGCGAGGCTCGCCCATGGCGTCCGAGCGTCCAGGACAGCCTGCTTGTCGGCCCCTGCGCGCCTGCCTCGCGTCCCAGCCTTTGCTCGCGAGCTCGCCTGACTCGGCGGTCCTCAGCTAGCCAGCGCGGCAGCCAACGACCTGCTTGCGCGGTGGCGCGACAAGCCAGCTAGCCCGCGGCAGCGCGGCTTGTGGCCCTGTTCGGCCGGCAAGCCCCAGGTCGTGGATCCCGGGCCCCTAGCGTAGCAGCGGCCTCGCCGCTCGTGCCATACGTCGTACGCGTAGCACGTCGTCGACTCGCCTCGCCGTCCGCCATCGTCGCAAGGTGAGAAACCCGCGTCTACCCCCTGCGCTAATTAATTTCCTACTTAGTTGTGAGTCATTAAATTGAATACTCAATCAGATCAATTTACAATTTTAATTATGCGATTGTAAATACGTGATAATGTGATTTAACAACTTAGATGTTATATTTAATATATATTTAGTGTTTAGTATAAAAACAACAATTAGTCAATGATTCTCGCGTGTTCGTCTGCTGCTTCACGAGTCACGCGTCGCTCACGCATGTCGCGCGTTGTCCGCGCGCTACCCGCCTGTACTGTTCGCGTGGCACGTTTAAGTCAGCGCGTGTCGTTCGCGCGCGTCGTGTGTGTCGTTCACACGTGTCGACACGCGCTGTCGCGTGCGCCGTTTCGCACACCTTGTTTAGCGGGTTGCGTGTCATGTGCGCGACACGTCGTCGGGATTCTGACGACGTCCGTCTACCCCTTCGTCTACCCCTCCGTCTACCCCTGGAACATCGTTTTGACTTTAAAATATAATGTAGGAATTCGATTTGCACCAACATGATTAATCTTAACTGAAATATTCTTTGTTAATAATTGCTTAGATTAATCATGTTTTTATTAGTTTCGCATGATGGTCCGCGCGTACCGTGCGCGTGTCGCAGTGTTGTTTTGCGCGCGTCAACTCGTGTCGTTCGCGTGTATCTCTCAGTCGATCACGTATGTCGAGCGGCGTCTGCGTGTAATAATAAATTGTTTCGCGTGTAAACACTCAAGGTAGTAACGTTAGTTTGTCAGGTCACATATTTTAAATAACTAACTTAAGGTTTACTCGACTAATATTTATTAGATTAATATTCCAATTAGATTAAATAGGTAGTGTTCAACTTGCGCTTCTATAATAAACATTAACATGACTGATATTAACTAAACTACTCTTTATTCATTTAATATTTGTTTAGTATAAACGCGTCACCTAGTTAGTTTTCCTCGTCCTGATCGCGTGTTGTTTCGCGCATCGTTCACGTGCTCTCTGCGCGTTATTCGTGCGTGATGTACTCGTGGTCGCGTGCTGATTAATGTGTCACTCGCACTGGTCACGCACACTGTTTTCATGCGTCGTCAGCATGCTATGTCGCGCGTGTCCGTGTGACATTCTGCACACTATCGTGCTGTTTCACGCGTCATAAATTCATCTCACTTAGAATCTCTTGTTTTAATTAAATTATTTAATTAACTGACATTTGTTAGTGTAGCACATTAATCGAACTGACTGATGTATAATATTTATATTTGATAATGTTGAACTAAAAGTTATAGTTAATACTTGCTTAGCATTAACGCGATATATTCTCAATCGTAGCTTCGAGTTCGACGTTTCATTTCCCTCACGTGACCGTAGTAACGCGCTCTATTTCGTTTTGCATGTTTTATTATGTTTGTATTTGTATGGTGTAATGTTCTTATACATATATGTGTTTGTTTGTTTGTTTGTGCCTGTTTGTATTCGCTGTGCATCGCGAATAGATTGTGATCCGTTTCTGAGCTTCCAGGAATCGAAGATCAAGCGTTGGCGACCAAGTGATCTAGTTCTTCGAGTTATACGAGATTGAAGATCCTGAGCATCTGTTTGGTGAAGGCAAGTGTCCTCTGTCCCATTATGTCCCATTTATTTTATAATACACTGTCCCGCATACTATGAACAACCTAAGGATTTACTAGCTTTCTATTTACCTTGTCCTTGATTTACCTTTTGGGTTACTATGGTTAACTACATGCTAGCGCTTTACTCTAATCAACGAACATGATGAGAATTACTTGATGATACGATGCTTTTATTTTGGATACGATGGTGATATACTTGTGGCATTTTAGGGGACTCGGGCCGTTTCCCGAGTACCTCTCCGTAAGGACCTGTTCGTTGAGAGACCACCCGGGATAACAGTGCAACCATGAGGGTGAAATGGGATGCCCTTAGCTAATTAATTAGAGGAACTAGAGGTGTAGTTGCTTCACCGTCGTGTCGTCAATGGGGTCCAGGCACAGTGCTTGCTCTGCCGAGGCTGAGTGCCGAGGTTCTTTCGTTTTGCTTTTGTTAGTCACTCTTCTGCGGGGAGGGGTACTGTGTTTATCAAACTGGAGAAACCTAACGGGCGGCTATGACCTCTAGGGAATCTTTGTAACAGCTACGTAGTGATACCCTGCCGGACCACCTAGGAAGTGATCAATGGGGATTAGCTCTCCCCGGGCAAAACGGGAATCACGGCTCATGGGTAAAGTGTGCGACCTCTGCAGAGGGTAGTGAAACTGATATATCAGCCGTGCTCACGGTTAAGAGCAGCCTTGGGATCCTCTTTGATTAGAGATACTCCGGATACACCTCAGATGATGACTTTAATGATGTTGGTTAATGATGGTGACTCTAATTATGTGTTCTAGTATTTCCTCTCTAAGGAGGTACTTTTTGGGATTATAACTTGGGTCTTATGGTAAAACCTGGCTTCTACTAACAGTAAATACATGACCAACTAAAAGCAACTGCTTGAGCCTAACCCCACATAAAAGCTAGTCCACTTCAGCCAAACGGGGCATTTGCTGAGTACGTTGATGTGTACTCATCCTTGCTTTACCACAAAACACCAGGTTGTCCACATTGCAACCACTTCTCAGGAGAAGACGAAGCCGTGGAAGGAGACCTCCAGGAGTTCCAAGACTATGACGAGTTCTAGGTGTGGGTTGGCGGCAACCCCCAGTCAGCTGCCTGTGAAGGCCCTATCTTTACTGCGTTTCGCTTAGCACTTTGATTTACCCGTTGAGTTGATGACTATGTGGATGTCTCTGACATCGTGATGTAATAAGTTAATACTCTTTTATGTTATTATTCGAGCACTATGCGATGATGTTCATTTATGTAATCGCTGTGTACGTGAATTCTGATCCTGGCACGTACATAGTTCGCATTCGGTTTGCCTTCTGAAACCGGGTGTGACATAAGTGGTATCAAAGCCGTGCTGACTGTAGGACCGCTGACCTAGAGTAGCATTGGCCGTTTTAAGGACTTATTGATTATTACTTCATCTCATCCTTGATTCTGCATCAAAATATTAGTCACCTCGACTAATTCTATGTTGTGCTCCTATATGCCCCCTTGCTAAAAAGTATTTTATTCTAGTATGGTCTATACTTCTCTCAATCTATTAGATCTGATCATATCTTGTGCTTGCGACATCTTTGTAGATGTCCCCTGACCATAGCCTTTAGTCTTTTGGGGACTCTTTCCTCATCTATTATTAAATTGCTACTATTTGACCATCTTTATTCCATTTTGTTACTGACATGCTCGTATCCTTGCATTTTTAATACCCTTATCCCTTAATCTAAAGCACTTACCCTTGTACGACTACTACCTATTTAAACATTTCAGTTTATATGTCCATGATCTTACTGTCTTGAGACCCTTTCCTATTCTATTGATAAGTCACTATCTTTTTGGCAATTTGTACTTTCTTGGTCTTGGTATGCTCGTACCATTGGAATCTTGCATACTCTTATTTTTATATATGCTTACCTTTATGTCCCAATATCTGTTTGAAATATTTCAGTTAACATGCCCTTGACCACCCTTGTTTCCTAATGATCCATGAGTGATCATTTTATTTTGCACACCTGTAGTAATCTCGTTGTTTCCTTGTAACTCCACTCGGTAATGAATCTTTACTTCAACCCTTCTGTTGGAACCTTACCGATCTTACCCTTGATTGTTTCTCCACTTTGTCGTTTCGCGAGTCTTGTCTTAACTATATCCTTTGTTATGCTTTTTAATTATTATCATATGCACCCTTGACACCTCTATATGCTACATTGATGTTTGTCTCATACCTGCCCTTTAAAATCGCCCCTCTTCTGTCTCATACCTTCTTTCTCTTGGTCGTATCCTCTTCTTTGGCTCGCGAGTTTGTAACCTCATCCTTTGTCGTGCTTTTGCTTCTTATTGCCTTTACCCTTCTCATCTCTCAATCTTACCTTGGTGATTACGCTATGTTCGTTATCTAAAACCTCCAATCTCCCACCTTAGTTCAAGCGTGGTCTCTTACTTATCTCACCCGTGGTTATATCCTATACTTTACCTCTTGCAAGACTTATATTATTTCTATTCTTGATTGTACCTAGATTCCTGTTTTTTATGCACATTTACCTCTTCCTTTATATCCTTGCCTATTATCACCTTTGACCCTTGACCTCTCTCCATATTTACCATGATGTTTACCTATTTCTTAGCCTCACTTATTCCATTTCAATTTGAGAGTGTTATTTTCCCTATCCTGCTCTTGTTCGTTTCCTTTCCCTTTGTCGCTTTGCAAGTCTTGTCTTACCTTAACTTCATCCTTTGTTGAGCTTTTGTTTGATATCATCCTTACCTTTGTAATCTGTAGATCTTGCCTTGACACTTATCTTAGGTCTGCTTGTTGAAATCCCCTCTTTTTCTATCTCAGTTTGAGAGATATGTTTTACTTATCTCACCCTTGACTATATCCTCTTCTTTACCGCGTGTAGGCCTAGACTTAACTCCATTCGTTATTGTATTTGTACCACTTGCTCTTCTATGCCTTTATCTTTTCTCTTACACCCTTGTCCGTTATCGCCTTTGGCCCTTGCGATATTTATGTCTTCTACCTAAATGCTACCTTAAACTTATCCTTTAAAAGCCTCCCCTTTCTTTCAACCCAGTTTGAAAGCTATGATTTACCTATCTCTCCCTTGATTTCTTTTCACTCTTTGTCGCCTTACAGGTTTTGTCCTAATTCCATCCTTTGACGTGTTTTTATTTGCTATCACCCTCTCCTTTGTCATCTACCGATCTTACCTTGACATTTATCTATATTCCTGCTCTTTAAAAATCCCCTCTCTTCCACCTCAATTTGAGAGTGGAAATTTACCTATCTGGCCCTTGGACGTACCCTCTCCTTTTCCATTTGCATGTCATGTCTTAACTCCATCCTGAATGATACTTATATCCTTTGTCCTATGCCTATTTACCTCCTCTCCTACATCCTTGTCAGTTATTACCTTTAAAACCATTGTGATACCTATGCTCTTGCCTTCCTGCTTACCTTGAACCTACCCTTTGGAGCCTCCTCTTTTCCATCCCTGCTCGGAGTAAGGCCTCACCTACTTCACCATGGATTGCTTCCCCTTCTTTGATGCCTTGCAAGTTTTGTCTAAAATACATCTTTGGTTGTGTTTGTCTGTTATCACCTTAACCCTTGTCATCCCTTGATCTTTACCTTGATGCGTATCATATACCCGTATTTTAAAGTCGCCTCCCCCATTTCATTTCAAGGGTGTTGTCTTACCCCTCCCTGCTCTTGTTCATTCTCTATTCCTCTATCGCGTTGCAAGTCTTGTCTTAACTCGATCTTTTGGTGTGCTTTTGCCTGTTACCTCCTGTACCTTTGTAATTACTAGATCTTTCCATGATGCTTATCTTATGCCTACCTTTTGAATCATCATCTTTCCCATCTTGATTTGAGAATGGTGTTTTACCTATCCTGACCTTGGTTGCATTCTCTCCCTGTCGATTCCAATCCTTGCTTTAGCTCCATTCTTTATTATGCTCATGCCCCTACCCCCCATGTCTTATTATTCCCCTTACCTTTTGATGGCCTTATAGTAGTTTCCCTTTTTAAGGAAAGACCACCATCTACTTAACATTAACGTGTAGCAACGAGATGTTTGTTGCTGTGTGCTCGTGATGTTTGTCTTTGTGCTATGACTGATTTGCTTCTTTGAAATGAGTGTTGCTGTGTTGTGGCCTTTGGTCCGCAATGGCATCAGTTCACTAGGTGAGTGCCATAGAGTTAGATAGTTGGGTGCTCTCCATTTTCTCTCTGTAATCCACCTATGCTTACTATCTATACCCTTTCCTCTTGCACCTGTCCGGTTGGCAACCTTCAGCTCCTCCAAATCAATCAAGATCAGAGTTGGCAACATCTTCATCAAGTGCATATCAATGCTCCTGTTAAGGGGGTTAGTCGCTAACCCCAATGAAGACAATGCGATCAACGTCAACCGACAAGATCAAGGTGGCGCAGCGAAAGCGTGTGTGGGTCCAACCCACAGGTCCAAGGGATCCTCAAGAATTGCATCAATCGGTCTCGAGCACCCGAAGGTCAAAGCAACCCGTTCATCAGTTAAGCTTGTAGAGTCAAAGTCAACTCAAGAAAGTCGTGAACAACCTATGAACCAACTTTGTTTTCTTGCTAGTTCCTTCTTGAATCTCGGGGGCGAGATTCCTGTTAAGGGGGTTAGATTTGTAACACCCTGAATTTGGGGGTATAAATTTTTTTTCTAATATCTACCAAATTCAGGTGTTACACTCTCCTTTACTTGCTTTTTTTAACAGTGGAGAGTTATTTTATTATATAAATTAGCATAATAAAATAAAACCCTAGAAAAACTCTGTTGTTGCATTCCATGCCGAAGAACATTTTTTTTGTTTGTTACAACATTTACGCTAGTTGGTCATGATCTAAAATGAGCAAATACATTCACATGTATTTATACCTAAATAAAAGAGATAAATAGGAAAGGAAGAAATAGAAAGCCTTTCCCCAAAGTCCCCACCTGGCCCAAACCTCCCCCTGGGCCCACGCTCGCGCGGCCCACCAGGCCAGCGCCCTCCCCGCGGCCTGTCTCGCGCCAGCAGGCCCGTTGGTTCCCCCTCCCATTTTCTTTCTTGCGCGGCTCTTCCTCCCCCTTCCTAGGCCGCCAGCCAGCCCACTAGTCCCACTTTCTTCCCCGCGCGGCCCAGCATGACCTCAAGGGCTAGCACGCGCCCATAGCCGTGGAGCCGCCTCCAGCGAGCACCCCTGGCGTGCTCGTACGAGCGCTAGGCCGCGCGCCCTGCCCCTGTGGCTGTGCCATGGACCCCATCTGTCATATACATCCTCTCTAAAACCACCTCTCCACTTGATCCAATCTCATTCTCCCTGTGCACGCCCAGGAACCGGAGCCGCCCAACCACCATTCAGCCCCCTGGCTTCCTTCCCCCTGCCTCAAAAAAACCGTCAAACTCCCACTCCCCGCATCTCGTCAGGCACACGTCCTGCGTCGCGTTCCGGCCCGAGCTCCGCCGCGTGGCTCTCAACCGAGCTCGGCGGCGCGACATCCCTGCGTGCCTGCCGTCCTTTGCCCGAGACCTCCTCCACAGCTGCCCGGATCGCCGCCATCCTCCATGTCGGCCAGCCGACTCCCGATCCCCGGCGAGGCTTGCCCATGGCGTCCGAGTGGCTAGGACAGCCTACTTGTCGGCCCCTGCGCGCCTGCCTCGCGTCCCGGCCTTTGCTCGCGAGCTCGCCTGACTCGGCGGTCCTCAGCTAGCCAGCGCGGCAGCCAACGGCCTGCCTGCGCGGTGGCGCGACAAGCCAGCTAGCCCGCGGCAGCGCGGCTTGTGGCCCTGTTCGGCCGGCAAGCCCCAGGTCGTGGATCCCGGGCCCCTAGCGTAGCAGCGGCCTCGCCGCTCGTGCCATACGTCGTACGCGTAGCACGTCGTCGACTCGCCTCGCCGTCCGCCATCGTCGCAAGGTGAGAAACCCGCGTCTACCCCCTGCGCTAATTAATTTCCTACTTAGTTGTGAGTCATTAAATTGAATACTCAATCAGATCAATTTACAATTTTAATTATGCGATTGTAAATACGTGATAATGTGATTTAACAACTTAGATGTTATATTTAATATATATTTAGTGTTTAGTATAAAAACAACAATTAGTTAATGATTCTCGCGTGTTCGTCTGCTGCTTCACGAGTCACGCGTCGCTCACGCATGTCGCGCGTTGTCCGCGCGCTACCCGCCTGTACTGTTCGCGTGGCACGTTTAAGTCAGCGCGTGTCGTTCGCGCGTGTCGTGTGTGTCGTTCACACGTGTCGACACGCGCTGTCGCGTGCGCCGTTTCGCACACTTTGTTTAGCGGGTTGCGTGTCATGTGCGCGACACGTCGTCGGGATTCTGACGACGTCCGTCTACCCCTTCGTCTACCCCTCCGTCTACCCCTGGAACATCGTTTTGACTTTAAAATATAATGTAGGAATTCGATTTGCACCAACATGATTAATCTTAACTGAAATATTCTTTGTTAATAATTGCTTAGATTAATCATGTTTTTATTAGTTTCGCATGATGGTCCGCGCGTACCGTGCGCGTGTCGCAGTGTTGTTTTGCGCGCGTCAACTCGTGTCGTTCGCGTGTATCTCTCAGTCGATCACGTATGTCGAGCGGCGTCTGCGTGTAATAATAAATTGTTTCGCGTGTAAACACTCAAGGTAGTAACGTTAGTTTGTCAGGTCACATATTTTAAATAATTAACTTAAGGTTTACTCGACTAATATTTATTAGATTAATATTCCAATTAGATTAAATAGGTAGTGTTCAACTTGCGCTTCTATAATAAACATTAACATGACTGATATTAACTAAACTACTCTTTATTCATTTAATATTTGTTTAGTATAAACGCGTCACCTAGTTAGTTTTCCTCGTCCTGATCGCGTGTTGTTTCGCGCATCGTTCACGTGCTCTCTGCGCGTTATTCGTGCGTGATGTACTCGTGGTCGCGTGCTGATTAATGCGTCACTCGCACTGGTCACGCACACTGTTTTCATGCGTCGTCAGCATGCTATGTCGCGCGTGTCCGTGTGACATTCTGCACACTATCGTGCTGTTTCACGCGTCATAAATTCATCTCACTTAGAATCTCTTGTTTTAATTAAATTATTTAATTAACTGACATTTGTTAGTGTAGCACATTAATCGAACTGACTGATGTATAATATTTATATTTGATAATGTTGAACTAAAAGTTATAGTTAATACTTTCTTAGCATTAACGCGATATATTCTCAATCGTAGCTTCGAGTTCGACGTTTCATTTCCCTCACGTGACCGTAGTAACGCGCTCTATTTCGTTTTGCATGTTTTATTATGTTTGTATTTGTATGGTGTAATGTTCTTATACATATATGTGTTTGTTTGTTTGTTTGTGCCTGTTTGTATTCGCTGTGCATCGCGAATAGATTGTGATTCGTTTCTGAGCTTCCAGGAATCGAAGATCAAGCGTTGGCGACCAAGTGATCTAGTTCTTCGAGTTATACGAGATTGAAGATCCTGAGCATCTGTTTGGTGAAGGCAAGTGTCCTCTGTCCCATTATGTCCCATTTATTTTATAATACACTGTCCCGCATACTATGAACAACCTAAGGATTTACTAGCTTTCTATTTACCTTGTCCTTGATTTACCTTTTGGGTTACTATGGTTAACTACATGCTAGCGCTTTACTCTAATCAACGAACATGATGAGAATTACTTGATGATACGATGCTTTTATTTTGGATACGATGGTGATATACTTGTGGCATTTTAGGGGACTCGGGCCGTTTCCCGAGTACCTCTCCGTAAGGACCTGTTCGTTGAGAGACCACCCGGGATAACAGTGCAACCATGAGGGTGAAATGGGATGCCCTTAGCTAATTAATTAGAGGAACTAGAGGTGTAGTTGCTTCACCGTCGTGTCGTCAATGGGGTCCAGGCACAGTGCTTGCTCTGCCGAGGCTGAGTGCCGAGGTTCTTTCGTTTTGCTTTTGTTAGTCACTCTCCTGCGGGGAGGGGTACTGTGTTTATCAAACTGGAGAAACCTAACGGGCGGCTATGACCTCTAGGGAATCTTTGTAACAGCTACGTAGTGATACCCTGCCGGACCACCTAGGAAGTGATCAATGGGGATTAGCTCTCCCCGGGCAAAACAGGAATCACGGCTCATGGGTAAAGTGTGCGACCTCTGCAGAGGGTAGTGAAACTGATATATCAGCCGTGCTCACGGTTAAGAGCAGCCTTGGGATCCTCTTTGATTAGAGATACTCCGGATACACCTCAGATGATGACTTTAATGATGTTGGTTAATGATGGTGACTCTAATTATGTGTTCTAGTATTTCCTCTCTAAGGAGGTACTTTTTGGGATTATAACTTGGGTCTTATGGTAAAACCTGGCTTCTACTAACAGTAAATACATGACCAACTAAAAGCAACTGCTTGAGCCTAACCCCACATAAAAGCTAGTCCACTTCAGCCAAACGGGGCATTTGCTGAGTACGTTGATGTGTACTCATCCTTGCTTTACCACAAAACACCAGGTTGTCCACATTGCAACCACTTCTCAGGAGAAGACGAAGCCGTGGAAGGAGACCTCCAGGAGTTCCAAGACTATGACGAGTTCTAGGTGTGGGTTGGCGGCAACCCCCAGTCAGCTGCCTGTGAAGGCCCTATCTTTACTGCGTTTCGCTTAGCACTTTGATTTACCCGTTGAGTTGATGACTATGTGGATGTCTCTGACATCGTGATGTAATAAGTTAATACTCTTTTATGTTATTATTCGAGCACTATGCGATGATGTTCATTTATGTAATCGCTGTGTACGTGAATTCTGATCCTGGCACGTACATAGTTCGCATTCGGTTTGCCTTCTAAAACCGGGTGTGACACCCGTCGACCCCGGCTCACTTCGCCAACCCCACGCTCGTCTACCACCGCCGCGGCCACGCCACTACCTCCGCGCCCCCCGACTAGGGCCCGTCGACGAGCGCGACCCGCTTCGCCGACCCCGCCGTCATCCATCACCGCCGCGAGCCGGCCACACCCTCCGCTCTCGACGTTCCGGCGGTCCGCTCCGAGCCGTCCGTATACCACCCGGTCGCCATCCACCGCGACCCCGGAGACGTCCACCCGATGGTGACTCGGCGCGCCGCTGGCGTTCTTCGCCCCGTCGACCGGCTGATCCTGGCAGCTGATACGTCCAGCACTCCACCCGACGCTTCCCCGGTGCCCTCCTCCGTTCGCACTGCACTCGCCGACCCACATTGGCGTCATGCTATGGAGGAGGAGTACGTGGCCCTCATGGCCAACCACACCTGGGACCTGGTGCTGTGTCCACCAGGCACCAACGTGGTCACCGGCAAGTGGCTCTTTCGCCACAAGCTGACCTCGGATGGCTCCCTCGACCGCTACAAGGCCCGTTGGGTCCTTCGGGGTTTCACACAGCGCCCCGGAGTGGACTACGATGAGACCTTCAGCCCCGTCGTCAAGTTCGCCACTGTTCGCGCCATCCTCTCCCTCGCCCTCTCCCGCGACTGGGCGATCCATCAGCTCGATGTCAAGAATGCCTTCCTGCATGGCACTCTAACGGAGACTGTCTACTGCAGCCAGCCCACCAGCTTCGTCGACGCTGACCGTCCGGATCTGGTCTGCCGGCTGAACCGGTCCCTGTACGGCCTCAAGCAGGCGCCACAGGCATGGTACAGTCGCTTCGCCTCCTACCTGGCCTCCATCAGCTTCGTTGAGGCCAAGTCGGACACGTCCCTGTTCATCTACCGGCGCGGCGACGACACCGTCTACCTCCTGCTCTATGTCGACGACATTGTGCTCACGGCATCCACCACCGATTTTCTACACCGCACGATCGTCGCCCTTCAGCGGGAGTTCACGATGAAGGACCTGGGGCCCCTACACCACTTCCTCGGCATCACCGCCGAGCGCCGGCCCCAGGGTCTCTTCCTCCACCAGCGCCAGTACGCCATCGACATCCTGGAGCAGGCTGGCATGTCTGACTGCAAGCCCTGCTCCACGCTTGTCGACACTCAGGCAAAGCTCTCTGAGGACGATGGGCCTCCGGTCGCCGATGCGACGTCCTACCGGAGCCTGACCGGCGTGCTCCAGTACCTCACCTTCTCCAGGCCCGACATCGCATACGCCGTCCAGCAGGTGTGCCTGCATATGCACACTCCGCGGGAGCCCCATCTCACCGCGCTCAAGCGGATTCTGCGCTACCTCCGCGGCTCCCTCGACTACGGCCTCCTTCTCCGACCATCCCTGACGTCGGAGCTCGTGGTCTACACCGACGCTGACTGGGCTGGCTGTCCCGACACGCGCCGGTCCACCTCCGGTTACGCCGTGTTCCTGGGCGCCAACCTCGTCTCTTGGGCCGCCAAGCGTCAGCCCGTCGTCTCTCGCTCCAGCACTGAGGCCGAGTACCGTGCCGTGGCCAACGGCGTGGCAGAGGCCTCCTGGCTGCGCCAGCTCCTCCACGAGCTCCACAGTCCCCTCCAGCGCGCCACCCTCATCTACTGCGACAACGTCAGCGCGGTCTACCTCTCCACCAACCCCGTGCAGCATCAGCGCAAGAAGCATGTGGAGATCGACCTGCACTTCGTCCGCGAGCGTGTCGCTGCCGGTGACGTTCGGGTTCTCAGCGTCCCCACCACGCTGCAGTTCGCCGACATCTTTACTAAGGGGTTACCGTCGAGTGTATTTTTAGACTTTCGATCCAGTCTCAACATCTGTACAGGATAGAGTTGTGACTGCGAGGGGGTGTTAGAATACCCGTTTAGGGTTTGGGGTCTTCCCTGTGTAATGACCATCTCACCCCTCTGTATTGGGCCTGGCCCAGTCTACTCAGCCTATTAATATATCACCCAACCCCTGTTAGGGTTGTGAGTTCGCATTCCTACAGATATAGCAATTTTACCCAAGCCTTTGACCAAACCTTGATTTCCATCCCCGAATGTGATGGCTCTTTGGGGATCTTCGTTTTTCTCGTAGGAGGAGAACATCCTTTTCTCCCCTGTCATGTGGTTTGTGCATCCGCTATCAATTATCCAACTTGAGCCCCTGGATGCATAAACCTACAAAACAATTTAGGCCTTGTTCTTAGGTACCCAAACATTCTTGGGTCCTTTGACATTAGAAACAAGCACCTTGGGTACCCAAACACAAGTCTTGGAGCCCTTGTGTTTGCCCCCAACATATTTGACAACTACTTTGCCTGATTTGTTAGTAAGCACATAAGATGCATCAAAAGTCTTAAATGAAACACAAGAAACAAACTATGAACACGTTTGTAAAGCTAGCATTTTAAAAAATTTGAAACCAAAAGCGATGCCCGAGAAAACAACTACTCATATTTCAGATTATAACTCATAGTTCAAGTGTATTTCTAAATCAAATTCCAGAATTCCTGAAACAAGTCAGCAAATAATTTTCTGATACAAGAAACAAACTATGAACACAAGAAAAGTGTGTAGTGGCGGGCGTTAGCGACCCGTGCGCCAGTGACTTTTTCACCTATGATACAAGAAATAAACTATGATACTAGAAACAAACTATGATACAAGGAAAGGGAAGTGCATGATGAGGTGATGCTTCTGACCCATGCGCCAGAAACAAACTATGAACACAAGAAACAAACTATGATACAAGAAACAAACTATGAAACACTGACCTTCAGCACCGTGTCGTTAGCGACCCGTGGCTTCACTGGCGTATGGCGTCTGCCGTCCAAGGAGGATGCTCCGAGAGAAAAAAGGGATGCATCTGGCATATTTTTAAATAGAGCCAAATTATTGAGGGCGGATGGAAGGTCCATGAAAGGGAGGTCTGCCTTCCATTGACGGGGCGGGAGAGATCTCTGGCCTTCCAATGACGGTGACCGAGGAGGAGGTTGCGGATCCCCGGGATTTGGCCACGGACCTTGCATACGCGGGATTTGGCCACGGACCTTCCATTGGCGTAGGGGCGGGCGTTGCGGATTTCACAGGGTTCGCGCAGTGGCGTTGCGGGCATCCATTCTCAACCTCCTCCTCTCGACCAATGCCGTACGGTGACCTTCCATTCTCTGCTCAATCAAGGAGGGGTTGCGCCACGGACCTTCCATTCTACGCAAGCCGTGGCACGAGGAGGGGTTGCGCCAGCCATCGGGGCGCGTCTAAGGAGGATTTGGCGTAGGGGCGGGCGTTGCGGGCGCAGGGGCGTGGCGGCGGATTTGGCGCAGGGGCGGGCGTTGCAGGCGCTGACCTTCCATCGGCGAGCATTTGATGGCGTGGCGGATTGTAGGTGTGGATTGAAATGATTGCGGGCGCGGATGGAAAGGCGGCGGATTGCGGGGGCAATGCGCACTGGCGATGGCAGGCGGGGGAAGCGCGTGGAGGAATTGCGGCGTGCTCGCGGCGGGCAGAACAACGCCTGTGGACGCCTACACTAAGAACATATAGAGTAGTAGAGATTAGGCTCATTTGATGCAGTAGGAAATTTCTTTTTAGGCAATTTAACATGGGTTGATTGCCTAGAGCTAGAAGCCTCATCGTTATACATAAAAGCATGATGAGAAACAAAATGAAACTTTCTAGCATGAATTCTCCTAATCTTGTGCTCAGGATAACCAGCAGGATATAAAATGTAACCCTCGTTATCCTGAGCCATGGGAGCTTTGCCCTTAACAAAATTAGATAATCTTTTAGGGGCATTAAGTTTGACATTGCTTCCCTGTTGGAAACCAATGCCATCCTTGGTGCCAGGGCGTCTCCCATTATAGAGCATGCTCCTAGCAAATTTGAATTTTTCATTTTCTATTTCATGCTCATTGATGTTAGCAGTTAGTTGAGCTATGTGATCATTTTGTTGTTTAATTAAAGCTAGGTGATCATGAATAGCATCAACATTAATGTCTCTACATCTAGTATAAATAGTGACATGATCAACACTAGATGTAGAGGGTTTGCAAACATTTAATTCATCAATCTTAGCATGTAAAATAGCATTCTCATTTCTAAGATTGGAAATGGAAACATTGCAAACATTCAAATCTTTAGCCTTAGAAATTAATTTATCATTCTTAGTTTTAAGGCTAGCAATTGATTCATTCAATTTATCAATCTTAGCAATTAAACTAGCATTTTCATGTTTAAGATTGACAATTGAATCATGACAAACATTTGACTTCTCAACCTTAGCAAATAAAGTAGTGTTCTCAGTCCTAAGGTTGGAAATAGTGTCATGGCAAATGCTAAGCTCTTTAGTCAAGTTTTCACATTTTTCTATCTCCTGAGCATAAGCATTTTTTACTTTAACATGCTTTTTATTTTCCTTAATAAGGAATTCCTCTTGGCTATCCAAGAGTTCATCCTTCTCATGAATGGCACCTATCAATTCATTCAATTTTTCTTTTTGTTGCATGTTTAAGTTGGCAAAAAGAGCAAGCAAATCATCTTCATCATCACTAGAGCTACCGTCATCACTAGATGTCGTATATTTAGTGGAGGCTCTAGATTTTACCTTCTTCTTTTTGCCGTCCTTTGCCATGAGGCACTTGTGGCCGACGTTGGGGAAGAGGAGGCCTTTGTTGACGGAGATGTTGGCGGCGTCCTCGTCGGAGGAGAAGTCGGTGGTGCTCTCGTCGGAGTCCTATTCCCGACACACATGGGCATCACCGCCCTTTTTCTTGTAATATCTCTTCTTCTCCTTCTTCTTCCCCCTCTTATCGTTGTCCCTGTCACTATCACTAGACATAGGGAATTTAGCGATAACACTACTACAGATCATGTTATATGAGACGGTTAATTTTTAGTTATTAAGACGCTTATAAAGTGTCCAAATTTGATGGAGTCGTAAAAGATGTCCCACATTTAAGATGGTTATAAACCGTCTTAAAAGATATTTTATAAGACGGTTTTAAATTTATAACCGTCTAAAAAAGGTGTATGTTTAAGTCATTTGTTTGATGAACTGTCTTGAATTAGGTTTTTGGTTACGACACTTCTTCTAAAGAACCATCTCGAATACGAATATTATAAGACAAAGTATTTATCAAACCATATAGAATATCCTATAATAATAGACACTTGCAACAAGAAAACCATCTTATTTAGAGACTCATATTGGATGTTTTGGAAACCGTCTTGTTAAGATTTAGACGAAATGACTTACATAACTAGACATTCTTCAATTTATAATCATTTTTGAGATGCCACATTATAATAATTTAAAAGAGAATTCGAAATATACATACACACACATATTTAATAACATCATATTTAATGTAATATAGATAAGTACAATTCAATGTCTCATAAATAAGCATTGTCAAATAAATCATACATAAGTGTACTCTAAATCCAAATTAAAATACTAACTGAAAAACTTATCATCAGTCGTTTGCGCTAACATTGAATCTATCTAAGCATACTAGAATAGAAGGCGTGTTATCGCCGTGCCCCCGTCAGAAAGCGTTCGTTTCAAATGTAGAGCTTTAGCTGGATTCATCAGTCTGCGTTGCAGGGACAACCTCAGAGTTGATGCTGCTGTCACCTTGGAGAGATGGTGAATCAAGTGCAGGTTTCTTAGCAGCAGGTTCGGCAAAAATCGGCTTGATGCTAGCTCGTTTGACGCGTCTGCCTAGAACCCCAAGGTCAGTCACAGTGCTTCCAGAGCTTCCAGTTGTCAATGTCGTAGACATAATCGAGGAGTCGAATCCATTGCTTGAGGTTGCTATCTGGGAAGAAGTAAAAGATGCAGCTTTTGGCATCACTTCAGTTACCCTGGACGCAATTGCCTTCACCATGTCATCCATGTCAGCGCTTGGGTTTGCTTCAGACAGGTCCTCAAGCTAAATGCAAAACAAATTAGAGATGTCATTGGCCCTTAGAGCTAAGATAAATCATCTTCATTATCGATACAGTAAGAGGCACATGAAGCAAAATAAATTGCATCTGTAACTGTTTACCTTCTTCTCAAGATCAGGCAATATGCTAGTAAGCTGCTCTAGCTCTTTTTCAACGGTAGATTTTTCTGAGCCTCCTTCAGCAGCAGATGCATCACCACCATCTATACCAGCCAACAAAGCATCCTTGGAACTTTTCAGGTTCTGTATGCGTGACTTGCATAGCAAAATTGCTTTTGCATAGTATGAAATTGCATCTCTGATCTTGGAAACTAGTTCATAAACCAAACAAATGCGAAAGTTTCTAAGACTGGATTAAGGCAAATAACAAAGGAAGATCAACAAACTGACCCTGGGAAGCAATCATATCATCTAAAGTAGCATGTGCGTTCAAGTAAATAATGTTATGGATATGCATTCCACCAAAACAACTGAACTAATTTACTGAATATAAAAAAGGCATTCTTTACCAACCCAAATTTTAAGTTTATCAGGCTACAAATAACTATAAAATAAAGGCATGAAAAATAGAGCAAGGCATGACCAGGTTGCAGATGCGTATTTATGTAATAATACTATCTCCAGACTCCAGTCATTATATATGACGTAAGAATTACATTCAAGTCAATTTGATGATCATAATGTCATATAATTCTGACTGCAGGTTGTAATATCTCTCTTTAGCACACAAAATAGTGTAACTATGACAAAGAGGATACAATTCCACAACTCGACGATGGTCAGGCTCAACCAAATGCTCCAACATGGATAAAGCTTTCATTCTGGTTCTAATTATTGAATGCCGTATATAGCTACAAGAATAGTGTGTGACAAATTTGAGCAGCAAAAAATCAACATCAAGATATAAGAACATACTGATAAGAAGCATTGAGTCAGGTAGTGATGTGAAATATAGGCTATGAAAATAACTAAATATTAATCAGAAAAATGTGGGTAACAGTGAACTTTGTTTAAGCATAAGAGCTTACATCAAAAGGAAGTCCAGCGATCCGGATTCCATCTATATGTTGGACCTGGGATCCATGTTGTCCTCGACATATCAAGGCACTAAGACCAGTAAACCAAGCCTCCGCCTCGACTTTATTCTTGCAGATCTTTGAAATCAAGGGAGCCCATGAGAATCCTCCAATTGAGGCTGATAATATATCTGCTAGTCCTAGTAAGCTGACCTTCCTTTCTTCATTCATCTCCATCGGGGAGCCGGCAAGTGCGGGAGCTGGGCATGGGCGGAGGCGCTGAGGGAGCGGACGCCAGTCATCGAGAGTGAGGTGAAGCGTCCCGATCCTTTGGGACTCAAATGTGATACAATTACTAGTCCCAGGAAGCTAGAATCACATTCCTTACTTCAAATAGTTACAGAGTCTGAGTAATGTTATTACAATACCGTGGGTACAAGCTCAAAAGTGAGCCGAAATTTTAAACGCAGTGGAAGATAAATTAGCCTAGGCCACAGGCAGAACTGGGTGAAGACACAGCCCCTTCAATCAAGTATAGCAGAAAAGAAGTCTTCAGCTGCTGAAAAACATAAATAACTCTGGGTGAATACACTAGGTATTCCGCAAGCCCACCCAGCTCCCGTAAAGAGAAAGTGACCTATATTGTACATGCTTCATATGGTGGAGTTGAAGTCACTCTTCATTTTTCTCAGAGAAGGCAGTACTTGTTGTTAGGGTTTTCCCGAAACCATAGAAATGACACTTGCTTTACCACCACTGAGCTTCCCGCTCCAGTGGCACCATTTTCTTTCCAGAGACACACACATATTTCCCCGTACCCGGTTGTTGTAGAAATACTAATTGTCATACCACACCAGACTCGTCCATACCAGTGGACACGGACTATTCGAATAGGTTTAAACTCTGTGCAGAGGGGTACACTTTACCCACTAGTCCGGCTCTGCGATCTCATGGCCAATGAGATCCGAATCCGAATCTCTTTCCTTCCTCGCACGTCCTAACCTTAGCGGTTATACCGGAAGGAGTCAGGCCACCGCCATGCCCAAACCGGACAAAACATTCCCCCTCCTTATCCTCCCGGTGCTCCCCAGCCTTCATAACCCTGGGGTTGGACCGTACGAGTTCATATTGAGTGACTGCCCATACAGCCTCGAGTGGTTGTACTTTTTGATGAGTACCGGTAGTGAAGGATGACAAACCGGTCCTTATACGAGGGGACAATCCTTCTGCTCACGCCTAAACCAGCTGAGCCATCACCTTATGCCCTCCCCTAAACCAGGGAGTCCCTGATTATCCTGCTCACCAGGTGATGAGGGTGAATACCCTTCATCACACACTTTTTGGAAACATGATACTCACACCCCTGTTCTTATCCCATATCTTGTAATCAAATGGTATTAGTCAATGCGGGCTCTCTCATGCTCACCATGCAAATTGATTCCGTCCCGAATCCCGGCATAGGTGGTGGTAGAGAGAAATAGGTAAATAATGCATCAAGGGAAGGATGGACTTGCCTTCGTCGAAGCTTTCCTGGCACAAAAGGTTTATCTCGGAGGGGTCGGGTTCCTGCCCTTCTTCCGGAGCTACGAATTCCAGAGGATCGGATCCCTCGTCCGCTAACAAACACAGATAATAACAATACATCAATCATGGTGACTTCAGTGGGGTGTGCCATTTCCTATATCTTATTATTTTTGTGCCCTATAATTTTATTTGAACTATTTTTGGTACATAAATTCTTAGCATATAATTCTATTTGTGAAAAATGGGAAAAGAAATGTGAAAAATAAAAAGAAAAAGGATTTCCTGCCTTGCTGGGCCGGGGGGGGAATTTCGGCCCACCCGGGCGCGAGCGCGCGCGCGGGCGCGGCTGGCGGCCCAGTTGGCCCAGCAGCGAGGGGACGGCGCTGTGGCGAGGGGGAGGGGGCTTAACGGCGTGGGCAGTAACGGAGGGAGGGGGAGGTCGACCGGAGTCCGACCGGCGGTGGAAATCCGCGGCGGGGAGGTGGTGGTGAGGCACGGGCGGCGGCAGGTGATCACAGGGGTGGGGTCAATTTGACCGGCTAGGGCCTAGGGCGGCCGGTCCGCGGCGCGGCAGTGAGGTTGCCGGTGGGGCAGTCGGGTGCAATAGGGGGCGGGGAGGGGTGCCTCGTGACCGTGAACGTGTGGCGGAGCTCAAGCACTAGTTTAATTCGACCAAAATTCACTTGGGAGGGAGGAGCGGAGCTCACCGGAGCGACGGGGGAGTGCGGCGACGCTAGTTCGATTGGCTCGGGGAGAAGCGAAGGAGGCGGCCGGAGCTAGTGTGGAGGGAACAGGGCTCGGGCGGCTCCTTTTATAGGCGCTCGGGAGGGGGAGAGGGATGGAGGGGACGGCGAGCGCCGACGAGCTTGCCATCATGGCAGGAATGGAGCAAACGGCGTTTGGGACGGCTCAGGCAGGCGAGGGGTGAGGGGATGGCTCGGGCACAGTGGCGCAGTGGTCGCTGAGGCCGGGGCGAGCCTTAATGGCGAGGCGACGGGGCGTGAGGCGCTCGACGGCGAACGCGCCGGTGAGGCATGGGCGGGACGACGAAGTTGACAAGCGGGCCCGGTCTGCCAGAGAGAGAGAGAGAGAGCGACGCGAGGGGGAGGGAGGCGGGAGTCGCTGACCAGCGGGGCCAGGCTGTTAGGGGGTGGCGCGGCGCGCGCGGTTGGGCCGTGTGGGCCGTGGGAGGAGAGGGGGAGAAGCGCGGGCGCGACGCGGGTTGGGCCAGAATGGGCCCAGCCGAGGGGGGAGGTTTTTTTCTTTTTCTTTTTCTGTTTTCTATTTCTTTTCTTTTCATTTTCTACTTTTGTTTCTTTTTATTTCTTTTTCCTTTGAATTAATAATTTTCTAAATGATCTTGAGTGATGAATATAGTCTATGTGAGGTGCTCCTAACATTTCAAGTGCATGCACATGATGAGATGTCCTAAGGATGGAGTGTAGGGAGAAAATAAAATAAGGGGGGAATTAGGGGATCAGGGTTCCAAACCTTGGGTTGAGATTTTGGGATGTTACAAACCTACCCCACTTAAAGGAATCTCGCCCTCAAGATTTAGACTGGATTTGAGAAAAGATAAGGATATTCCCTCCTCAAGGAGTCCTCACTTTCCCAGGTAGCTTCCTCTTCTCCTTCTCTGCTCCACTGAACTTTACAGAGTTTCACTTCTGAGGTGTGGGTCTTTTGGACTGCTGAATCAAGAATCTTCACTGGCTTTTCACGATACTGAAGATGTTTCTGAATCTGTACTGCCTCTCCTTCGATGTGACTTTCTGGTGTTTGCAGGCATTTGCGGAGCTGGGATACGTGAAACACATTGTGGATGTCAGACATGGATTCTGGTAGTTCAAGGCGGTATGCTGTGGGTCCTACTCTGCCGATGATGGGATAGGGACCGACGAATCGCGGTGCTAGCTTTCCTTTTACTTGGAACCTCCTGACACCACGCATCGGGGAGACCTTGAGGTAGATGAAGTCTCCTTCCTCAAATCTGAGTTCTCTCCGCCTGTTGTCCGCATAACTCTTCTGCCGACTCTGAGCTTCAAGTAATCTCCTGCGGATCAGGGCAACTTTCTCTTCCGCCTCTTTGACGAAGGCAGGTCCTTCTAGTGCTTTTTCCCCTACATTGGACCACATGAGAGGGGTCTAGCATTTCTATCCATACAATGCCTCGAACGGTGACATCTTGATGCTGGCCTGATAGCTATTGTTGTATGAGAATTCTGCGTAGGGTAGACTGGATTCCCAACTTCTATCAAATGCTAGCACACACGCTCTTAAAAGATCTTCGAGGACTTTGTTGACTCTTTCTGTCTGCCCATCTGTCTGAGGGTGATAAGCGGTGCTGAAATCTAGCTTGGTGCCCATAGCTTTTTGAAGGCTTGTCCAGAATTTGGAGGTGAACTGGGTTCCCCTGTCTGACACTATCTTTCTTGGGATGCCATGGAGTTTGACTATCTCCTTGAGATAAATTCAGGCGAGGGTGGCTCCTCCAAAGGTAGTTTTCACTAGAATGAAATGGGCTACCTTGGTGAGGCAATCTATTATTACCCAGATAGAGTCATTTCCTTTTGCGTCCGGGGTAGTCCGGTTACGAAGTCCATGCCTATTTCTTCCCACTTCCATTCAGGTATCGGGAGGGGTTGTAATAGGCCTGCAGGTTTTTGGTGCTCGGCCTTCGTTCGTTGGCAGATGTCACACCGGGCCACATACTGAGCTATCTCTTTTTTCATCCCTCTCCACCAGTATCTGGTTTTGAGGTCTAGGTACATCTTGGTAGTTCCTGGGTGGATGGAGTAGGCTGAGTTGTGAGCTTCTTCGAGCAGGACTTCTCGTGCCTCTCCTTTTGGTACACATAGACAATCTTTGAACCAAAGGGCTCCTTGATCATCTGTCCTGAGGTCCGGGAGTTGTTCCTTGCAGGCTTTCTCCACAAGTCTTGCTGTCTCTGAGTCTAGGCGTTGAGCTTTGCATATGAGGTCTTGTAGCATTGGTTTGACTTCTAGACTGTCGTTGCTTCCCAGACATGTATTCAGTTGAGCTGATTCTTTCTTCCAATCTTCTAAAAAGTTGGTTCCCTTTACTCCGAAAGGTTTTCAACTGAGGGCGTCTGCTACCACGTTGGCCTTTCCTGGGTGGTAATGAATCTCAAGGTCATAATCCTTGATCAGTTCCAACCATCTTCGTTGATGGAGATTGAGATCTGGTTGAGTGAAGATATACCTCAGACTCTTGTGATCGGTGAAAATGTGACATTTGTTGCCGATTAGGTAATGCCTCCATATCTTCAAAGCATGCACTATGGCTGCCAATTCCAAATCATGGGTGGGGTAATTCTGCTCGTGCGGCTTGAGTAGGCGTGATGCATAAGCAATGACTTTCTCGTTTTGCATCAACACACACCCTAAGCCTTGCCTCGAGGCATCACAGAAGACGACAAAATCTTGATGAATATCTGGCAGTGACAAAACGGGTGCGGTTGTGAGTTTCTCCTTTATGATCTGGAAACTTCCTTCACACTTTGGGGTCCACACAAATTTATGGTCTTTCTTGAGAAGCTCGGTCATAGGTCTTGCTATGCTGGAGAATCCTTTGATGAAGCGGCGGTAATATCCTGCCATTCCCAGAAAGCTTCAAACTTCACTGACGTTTGAGGGCTGCCTCCATTTGGATACTACTTCTACCTTGGAGGGGTCCACTTCTATTCCTTCTGCGGTCAAGATATGCCCAAGGAAGGCTATCTTTTCCAACCAGAATTCACATTTACTGAGTTTGGCAAAAAGTTGGTGCGCCCTGAGTTTTCCGAGGACGATCCGAAGGTGACGCTTATGGTCTTCGCGGTTCTTGGAGTAGATAAAGATGTCGTCAATGAAGACTATGACAAACTTATCCAGCTCTTCCATAAACACTTTGTTCATGAGGTTCATGAAAAAGGCAGGTGCGTTTGTCAGTCCGAACGGCATCACTGTGAATTCATATTGTCCGTACCGGGTGACAAATGTAGTCTTCTAGATGTCTGCTTCCTTGATCCTCAATTGGTGATAACCAAACCTTAGGTCTATCTTGGAGAAGTATTTGGCCCCTTGAAGCTGATCGAAGAGGTCGTCGATCCGAGGAAGTGGATACTTGTTCTTGATGGTGACTTCATTTAACGATCGGTAATCAATACACATTCTCATACTCCCATCTTTCTTAGAGACGAACAGGACTGGTGCTCCCCAAGGGGATGAGCTGGGACGAATGTATCCCTTTTGTTGAAGATCTGCGATTTGGAGCTTTAGTTCTGCTAACTCGGTAGGAGCCATGCGATATGGTCTCTTTGCGATGGGTGCTGTCCCAGGGATCAGATCTATGTAGAATTCCACTTCTCTTTCCGGTGGCATTCCTGGTAGCTCTTCTAGAAACACATCCATGAATTCTTCTACCACTGATATGCTTTCTGTTGTTAGATTGAACATCATCGGATCATTGGTGGGTGGCTGGGCCTGACAAGAGACTGACTCTCCTTGGTGGTCTGTGAGGAGGACTGTCTTGTCTGCGCAATTGATGATACTTTTGTGTTTAGTCAACCAATCCATCCCTAAGATCACATCAATCCCTTTGGATGGCAAGACGGTTAAGTCTGCCAATAATACTACCCCACTTAAAAGGATTCTGACTTGGGAGCATTTGAGCCGGCATAGAAGGTCTGACCCTGGGGTTCGGGTGACCAAGGGAATCTCTAGAGGGGTAGAGGGAATGCCATGCTTTTCCACAAAACTAGTGGCTATAAAAGAGTGGGATGCTCCTGAATCGAAAAGTACGGTAGCGGGAGTAAATTCAACAAGGAACTCACCGAGCACTACTCCCGGAGCTTGCTGAGCCTCCTGGGCATCGACGTGATTCACTCGTGCCCTTCCTTGGTACTGGGTCTTGTTCTGCTGGCTGATGGAGGAGGGCGCCTTGGGGGCGGATGCCGAGGTATTCTTGGGGCCATTCACCAAGTTGGAGTAGGCGGGTCCTGGTGGCTTCAGCTGCGAACATTTGTTCTTGAAATGACTAGGATCTCCGCAGTGCCAACATGCATTCGCCGGGGGTTGGTTGCTTGCAACTGAGGGGGCATGGAAGGAGCTCTGACTCTGCTGATTGAACCTTGATGGGGTGGGTCCAGCTGGTCTACTGAAGCTTGGTCCCTTGGGTGGAAATCCAAAGGATCGAGTTTTCTGGTGCCAATCTTGCTGCTGAGCCCGGAGGACTTGAATTTTTCTCTTGAGATGGCCTTTTTCTTCTTCCTTTGCCCTTTCAACTTGCATGGCCTTGTTGGAGAGGTGAGAGAAACTGAGGAAGTCTTTGCTAGCCAGGATGGTTTTGAGTTCTGGCCTGAGCCCCTTTAGGAAGCGGACCATCTTCTTGACTTCGGTACTGACGTCATCTGGCACGTAGCGGGCTAACTCCGTAAACTTGTGCACATAATCGCTGACAGATCTTCCGTCTTGAGTCAGTTCTCGGAACTCGTCTTCCTTGAGCTGAACGAGCGCTTGGGGCACATGGTGCTCCCGGAAAGCTGTCTCAAAATCCGCCCAGGTAGCATCTCCGATGGTGACGTTGAAGGTATCCCACCAGGCTAAGGCCATCCCGGAAAGTTGATGGGCAGCCAGTTGAACACGCTGATTTTTTGGACATCTGATGGCTTCCAGCTTTCTTTTAATCGTGCGCATCCAATCGTCAGCATCGAGGGGATTGCTAGATCCGGCAAACGTGGGAGGCTTGAGCCTCTGGAAATCCCCCATTCTGTCTTGCGGTCTTCCACCATTTGGACGTTGATTTTCCAGACTTCGAGTGAGGACCTCGATGAGTCGGGTTCGATTGGCTAGAACTTAGGCTAGATCTAAGGGTAGTTGTGGAGGTGCGGGGAGGTGGGTTTCACTTTCCTCTCTATCGGTTTCCCTTTCAGCTCTCAGGGGAAACCCTGCTCCAACCCCGGAGGCGGTAGGCGTGGTTTTATCCGAAACCATCTGCCAGGGGAAGAGAGTCACTATTATGCACATGCCAATTGTTTTCAAACAAGTTATTTTATTCATTACACCGGTACATTACAAGCATATGGCTACGACAAGTGGTACTACACGCGAGCGTTCCCTAAGGTACTACCGAATTCTTTTTCTAGAGTGTCCCCAAATTCCTTGAGAAGATCATCAAGGCTAGCGAGGGACATGTCCTCGGTGTCGGACCAATCCTCTATCCTAGGGAAGGTGGGGCTGGAGGGGTCTTCTTCTTCCTCTCCGTCTGGCATCCTTGGTTTGTGGTCTTCTTCTGGATTTTCTTCTTGGGAGCGAGCTTCTTTAGCTTCTTGTCATAGTCCATCTTTAAGGTTCGATAGGCTTCACGGGTGTTGGCCTCCTCGCCTTCCGCTATGTTGAGACACTCTTGGAGAGATGCTTTCTCCTTCTTGAGCTCTTTGACTTGCTGCTCTAGGCTTTCTGATAGTCGCCTAGGGGGGGGGGGTGAATAGGGCGAAACTGAAATTTACAAAAATAATCACAACTACAAGCCGGGTTAGCGTTAGTAATAAAGAAACGAGTCCGCGAGAGAGGGCGCAAAACAAATCGCAAGCAAATAAGAGTGTGACACAAGGATTTGTTTTACCGAGGTTCGGTTCTCGCAAACCTACTCCCCGTTGAGGAGGCCACAAAGGCCGGGTCTCTTTCAACCCTTCCCTCTCTCAAACGATCCCACGGATCGAGTGAGCTTTCTCTTCTTCTCAATCAACCGGGAACAAAGCTTCCCCGCAAGGGCCACCACACAATTGGTGCCTCTTGCCTTGGTTACAATTGAGTGATGATCTCAAGAACAAATGAGAAAGAAAGAAAGCAATCCAAGCGCAAGAGCTCAAAAGAACACGGCAAATCTCTCTCGCTAGTCACTAAGGGTTTGAGTGGAATTGGAGAGGATTTGATCTCTTTGTATGTGTCTAGAATTGAATGCCTAGCTCTTGTAAGTGGTTGAGAGTTGGAAAACTTGGATAGCAATGAATGTGGGGTGGTTGGGGTATTTATAGCCCCAACCACCAAAAGTGACCGTTGCTGGAACTCCTCTGTTCGATGGCGCACCGGACAGTCCGGTGCACACAGGACAGTCCGGTGCCCCTGCCACGTCACCAGTGCCGTTGGATTCTGACCGTTGGAGCTTCTGACTTGTGGGCCCTCCTGGGTGTCCGGTGCACACCGGACATGTACTGTTTGATGTCCGGTGCACCGGCATGGGCGTGCCTGACGACTGCGCGCGCTGCGCGCGCATTTAATGCACCGCAGGGAGCCGTTGGCGCCGCAGAGAGCCGTTGCTCCGCTGGTACACCGGACAGTCCGGTGCACACCGGACAGTCCGGTGAATTTTAGCGGAGTGGCTGCCGAGCGAACCCGAGGCTGACGAGTTCCGGAGGCCGCGTCTCCTTGGAGCACCGGACATGTCCGGTGCACACCGGACAGTCCGGTGAATTTTAGCGCGCCGGCTTCCGAGAATTCCCGAGGGCGAAGAGTTGGAGTCGAAGTCCTCTGGCCGCACCGGACAGTCCGGTGCACACCGGACAGTCCGGTGCCTCCGGCCAGAGGAGCCCTCGGTTGCCTTGCTGCTCCTTTGTTGAATCCAACACTTGGTCTTTTTATTGGCTGATTGTGAACCTTTTGCACCTGTATAACTTATGCACTAGAGTAAACTAGTTAGTCTAATGTTTGTGTTGGGCAATTCAACCACCAAAATTATTTAGGAACTAGGTGTAAGCCTAATTCCCTTTCAATCTCCCCCTTTTTGGTGATTGATGCCAACACAAACCAAAGCAAATATAGAAGTGCATAATTGAACTAGTTTACATAAAGTAAGTGCAAAGGTTGCTTGGAATTGAGCCAATATAAATACTCATATGATGCGCATGGATTGATTCTTTGTTTTTGACATATTGGACCACATATGCACCATAAGTTTTGTTTTTGCAAACTCTTTTGTAAATTCTTTTCAAAGTCATTTTGCAAGATAGTCAAAGGTAAATGAAGAAGATTTTGCAAAGCATTTTCAAGATATGGAATTTTCTCCCCCTATTTCCAATGCTTTTCCTTTGACTAAACAAAACTCCCCCTAAAATAATGTCTCCTCTTAGTGTTCAAGAGGGTTTTCCATTAATTTTGAAAACACTACTTGCTCCCCCTTTAGAACACAAAGAGATACCAATTTTGAAATTTATCATTGAAAATCATCAAATTTAAAATTAGGGTGGTGGTGCGGTCCTTTTGCTTTGGGCGCATATTTTCTCCCCCTTTGGCATGAATCGCCAAAAACGGAATCATTAGAGCCCAAGAAGTACATTCTCCCCCTTTGGTCATGAAATAAATGAGTGAAGGTTATACCAACGTTGGAGAGATGATGCGGAGCGACGGCGAAGGAGTAGTAGAACGGAGTGGAAGCCTTTTTCTTCGCCGAAGACTCTAATTCCCTTTCAATACACCTATGACTTGGTTGAAATACACTTGAAAACACATTAGTCATAGCATATATAAAAGAGACATGATCAAAGGTATATTCATGTGCTATGCGTGCAAGACTAGCAAAAGAAATTCCTAGAATCAAGAATATTAAGCTCATGCCGAAGTCGGGTAAAAGATTGTTCATCAAGTGGTTTGGTAAAGATATCGGCTAATTGATCTTTAGTATTAATATAAGAAATCTCGATATCCCCCTTTTGTTGGTGATCCCGAAGAAAATGATACCGAATGGCTATGTGCTTAGTGCGGCTGTGCTCGACGGGATTGTCGGCCATTTTGATTGCACTCTCATTGTCACATAGCAAAGGGACTTTGGTTAATTTGTAACCGTAGTCCCGCAGGGTTTGCCTCATCCAAAGCAATTGCGCGCAACAATGGCCTGCGGCAATATACTCGGCTTCGGCGGTAGAAAGAGCGACCGAATTTTGCTTCTTTGAAGCCCATGACACCAAGGATCTTCCCAAGAACTGGCAAGTCCCCGATGTGCTCTTCCTGTTGATTCTACACCCCGCCCAATCGGCATCCGAATAACCAATCAAATCAAATGTGGATCCCCGAGGGTACCAAAACCCAAACTTAGGAGTAAAAGCCAAATATCTCAAGATTCGTTTCACGGCCGTAAGGTGTGATTCCTTAGGGTCGGCTTGGAATCTTGCACACATGCAAACGGAAAGCATAATGTCCGGTCGAGATGCACATAAATAAAGTAATGATCCAATCATCGACCGGTATACCTTTTGATCCACGGACTTACCTCCCGTGTCGAGGTCGAGATGTCCATTAGTTCCCATGGGTGTCTTGATGGGCTTGGCATCCTTCATTCCAAATTTGCTTAGAATGTCTTGAGTATACTTCGTTTGGCTAATGAAGGTGCCCTCATGGAGTTGCTTGACTTGGAATCCTAGAAAATACTTCAACTCCCCCATCATAGACATCTCGAATTTCTGTGTCATGATCCTACTAAATTCTTCACATGTAGATTTGTTAGTAGACCCAAATATAATATCATCAACATAAATTTGGCATACAAACAAATCATTGTCAAGAGTTTTAGTGAACAAAGTAGGATCGGCCTTGCCGACTTTGAAGCCATTTGTAATAAGGAAATCTCTAAGGCATTCATACCATGCTCTTGGGGCTTGCTTGAGCCCATAAAGCGCCTTAGAGAGCCTATAAACATGGTTAGGGTACTCACTATCTTCAAAGCCGGGAGGTTGCTCAACATAGACCTCCTCCTTGATTGGTCCATTGAGGAAGGCACTCTTCACGTCCATTTGATAAAGCTTGAAGCCATGGTAAGTAGCATAGGCTAATAATATGCGAATTGACTCAAGCCTAGCTACGGGTGCATAGGTTTCACCAAAATCCAAACCTTTGACTTGTGAATACCCCTTGGCCACGAGTCGAGCTTTGTTCCTTGTCACCACACCATGCTCGTCTTGCTTGTTGCGGAAGACCCACTTGGTTCCTACAACATTTTGGTTAGGACGTGGAACTAAGTGCCATACCTCGTTCCTCGTGAAATTGTTGAGCTCCTCTTGCATCGCCATCACCCAATCCGAATCTTGTAGTGCTTCCTCTACCCTGGTTGGCTCAATAGAGGAAACAAACGAGTAATGTTCACAAAAATGAGCAACACGAGATCGAGTAGTTACCCCCTTATGAATGTCGCCGAGGATAGTGTCGACGGGGTGATCTCGTTGTATTGCTTGGTGGACTCTTGGGTGTGGCGGCCTTGTTTGTTCATCCTCCTTGTCTTCATCATTTGAATCTCCCCCTTGATCGCTGCCGTCATTTTGAGGTGGCTCATCTTCTTGATCTTCTTGTTCAACATCTTGAGCTTCATCCTCAACTTGAGTTGGTGGAGATACTTGCGTGGAGGATGATGGTTGATCTTGTGCACTTGAAGACTCTTCGGATTCCTTAGGACACACATCCCCAATGGACATGTTCCTTATCGCTATGCATGGAGCCTGTTCTTCACCTATATCATCAAGATCAACTTGCTCTACTTGAGAGCCGTTAGTCTCATCAAACACAACGTCACAAGAAACTTCAACAAGTCCTGAGGACTTGTTAAAGACTCTATATGCCCTTGTGTTTGAGTCATATCCTAGTAAAAAGCCTTCTACAGTTTTAGGAGCAAATTTAGATTTTCTACCTCTTTTAACAAGTATAAAACATTTGCTACCAAAAACTCTAAAATATGAAATATTGGGCTTTTTACCGGTTAGGAGTTCATAGGATGTCTTCTTGAGGATTCGATGAAGATATAACCGGTTGATGGCGTAGCAGGCGGTGTTGACCGCCTCGGCCCAAAACCGGTCCGGTGTCTTGTACTCATCAAGCATGGTTCTTGCCATGTCCAATAGAGTTCGATTCTTCCTCTCCACTACACCATTTTGTTGAGGAGTGTAGGGAGAAGAGAACTCATGCTTGATGCCCTCATCCTCAAGAAAGCCTTCTATTTGAGAGTTCTTGAACTCCGTTCCATTGTCGCTTCTAATTTTCTTGATCCTTAAGCCGAACTCATTTTGAGCCCGTCTCAAGAATCCCTTTAAGGTCTCTTGGGTTTGTGATTTTTCCTGCAAAAAGAATACCCAAGTGAAGCGAGAATAATCATCCACAATTACAAGACAATACTTACTACCGCCGATGCTTATGTAAGCGATCGGGCCAAACAAATCCATGTGAAGGAGCTCCAGTGGCCTGTCGGTAGTCATGATGTTTTTGTGTGGATGATGTGTCCCAACTTGCTTCCCAGCTTGGCATGCGCTACAAATCCTGTCTTTCTCAAAATGAACATCGGTTAGTCCCAAAATGTGTTCTCCCTTTAGAAGTTTGTGAAGATTCTTCATTCCAACATGGGCTAGTCGACGGTGCCAGAGCCAACCCAAGTTAGTCTTAGCAATTAAGCATGTGTCGAGTTCAGCCCTTTCAAAATCTACTAAGTATAGCTGACCCTCTAACACACCCTTAAATGCTATTGAATCATCACTCCTTCTAAAGACAGTAACACCTGTATCAGTAAAAAGACAGTTGTAGCCCATTTGACATAATTGGGATACGGAAAGCAAATTGTAATCTAAGGAATCTACAAGAAAAACATTGGAAATAGAATGGTCAGGAGATATAGCAATTTTACCCAAACCTTTGACCAAACCTTGATTTCCATCCCCGAATGTGATAGCTCGTTGGGGATCTTGGTTTTTCTCATATGAGGAGAACATCCTTTTCTCCCCTGTCATGTGGTTTGTGCACCCGCTGTCGAGTATCCAACTTGTGCCCCCGGATGCATAAACCTACAAAACAAGTTTAGTTCTTTGTTTTAGGTACCCAAACGGTTTTGGGTCCTTTAGCATTAGATACAAGAACTTTGGGTACCCAAACACAAGTCTTGGAGCCCTTGTGTTTGCCCCCAACAATTTTGGCAACTACCTTGCCGGATTTGCTAGTCAAAACATAAGATGCATCAAAAGTCTTAAATGAAATAGCATGATCATTTGATGCATTTGGAATTTTCTTTCTAGGCAACTTGGCATGGGTTGGTTGCCTAGATCTAGATGTCTCACCCTTATACATAAAAGCATAATTAGGGCCAGAGTGAGACTTCCTAGAATGAATTTTCTTAATTTTACTCTCAGGATACCCGGCAGGGTACAAAATGTAACCCTCGTTATCCTGAGGCATGGGAGCCTTGCCCTTAACAAAGTTAGACAAGTTCTTAGGAGGAGCATTAATTTTGACATTGTCTCCCCTTTGGAAGCCAATGCCGTCCTTAATGCCCGGGCGTCTCCCATTATAGAGCATGCTTCTAGCAAGTTTAAATTTTTCATTTTCTAAGTCATGCTCTCTAATCTTAGCATTAAGTTGTGCTATGTGATCATTTTGTTTCTTAATTAAAGCTAGGTGATCATGGATAGCATCAACATTAATATTTCTACATCTAGTACAAATGGAAATATGCTCAACATTAGATGTAGAGGGTTTGCAAGATTTTAGTTCAACAACCTTAGCATGCAACAAATCATTTTTAGCTCTAAGGTCGGAAATAGTAGCATTGCAAACATCAAAATCCTTAGCCTTAGCAATTAATTTCTCATTCTCATTTCTAAGGCTAGCGATGGAAGCATTCAATTTATCAATCCTAGCAAGCAAATCAACATTATCATTTCTAGGATCAATGCAAACATGAGAATCAACCTTAGCAATTAAATTGGCATTTTCATTTCTAAGGTTGTCTAAAGTCTCATGACAAATACTTAGCTCACTAGACAATTTTTCACATTTTTCTCTTTCTAGAGCATAAGCATTTTTAACCTTAACATGTTTTTTGTTTTCCTTGATTAGGAAGTCCTCTTGGGAGTCCAAGAGATCATCCTTTTCATGGATGGCACTAATCAATTCATTTAATTTTTCTTTTTGTTCCATGTTAAGGTTGGCAAAAAGAATACGCAAATTATCCTCTTCATTTTTATCATCATCCTCATCACTAGATGTTTCATATTTAGTGGAGGACTTTGATTTTACCTTCTTTTTGCCGTCCTTGGCCATGAGGCACTTGTGGCCGACGTTGGGGAAGAGGAGGCCCTTGGTGACGGCGATGTTGGCGGCGTCCTCGTCGTCGGAGGAGTCGCTTGAGCTTTCGTCGGAGTCCCACTCCCGACAAACATGGGCATCGCCGCCCTTCTTCTTGTAGTACTTCTTCTTCTCCTTCCTCTTGCCCTTCTTGTCGTTGTCCCTGTCACTATCACTTGATAATGGACATTTAGCAATAAAGTGACCGGGCTTACCACACTTGTAGCAAACCTTCTTGGAACGGGATTTGTAGTCCTTCCCCTTCCGTTGCTTGAGGATTTGCCGGAAGCTTTTGATGATTAGGGCCATCTCCTCGTTGTCGAGCTTGGAGGCGTCAATTGGTTGTCTACTTGGTGTAGACTCCTCCTTCTTCTCCTCCGTTGCCTTGAAGGCCACGGGTTGCGCCTCGGATGTGGAAGGCTCATCAAGCTCGTTGATCTTCTTGGAGCCCTTAATCATGCATTCAAAACTAACAAAATTCCCGATGACTTCCTCGGGGGTCATTTGTGTATATCTAGGATTGCCACGAATTAATTGTACTTGAGTAGGGTTAAGGAAAATAAGGGCTCTTAGAATAACCTTAACCACTTCGTGGTCATCCCATTTTGCGCTCCCGAGGTTGCGCACTTGGTTCACCAAGGTCTTGAGCCGGTTGTACATGTCTTGTGGCTCCTCCCCTTGGCGAAGACGGAAGCGACCGAGCTCCCCCTCGATCGTTTCCCGCTTGGTGATCTTGGTGAGTTCATCACCCTCGTGCGCCGTCTTGAGTAGGTCCCAAATCTCCTTGGCGTTCTTCAACCCTTGTACTTTGTTGTATTCCTCCTTGCTTAGTGAGGCAAGGAGAATGGTTGTGGCCTGGGAGTTGAAGTGCTCGATTTGGGCCACTTCGTCCGTGTCGTAGTCTTCATCCCCTACGGATGGTACCTGTACACCAAACTCAACAACATCCCATAATCTTTTGTGGAGAGAGGTTAGATGAAATCGCATCAAATTACTCCACATAGCATAATCTTCACCATTAAAAGTTGGTGGTTTGCCTAATGGGACGGAAAGTAAAGGTGTATGTTTAGGAATGCGAGGGTAGCGTAGGGGAATCTTACTATACTTCTTACGCTCTTGGCGTTTAGAAGTGACGGACGCCGCGTCGGAGCCGGAGGTGGAGGTCGATGAAGTGTCGGTCTCGTAGAAGACCACCTTCCTCATCCTTTTGTGCTTGTCCCCACTCCGATGCGGCTTGTGAGAAGAAGATTTTTCCTTCTTCTCCTTGTGGTGAGAAGAGGAAGATCTTTTCTCCTTTCGCTTGGAGGATCTCTTCTTCTTCTCCCTTCTCTTGGTGCGGGACTCTTCCGATGAAGATGAGGTGCTCCCTTGGCTTGTAGTGGGCTTGTCATCGCCGGTCTCCATCTCCTTCTTGGCGGGATCTCCCGACATCACTTCGAGCGGTTAGGCTCTAATGAAGTACCGAGCTCTGATACCAATTGATAGTCGCCTAGGGGGGGGGGTGAATAGGGCGAAACTGAAATTTACAAAAATAATCACAACTACAAGCCGGGTTAGCGTTAGTAATAAAGAAACGAGTCCGCGAGAGAGGGCGCAAAACAAATCGCAAGCAAATAAGAGTGTGACACAAGGATTTGTTTTACCGAGGTTCGGTTCTCGCAAACCTACTCCCCGTTGAGGAGGCCACAAAGGCCGGGTCTCTTTCAACCCTTCCCTCTCTCAAACGATCCCACGGATCGAGTGAGCTTTCTCTTCTTCTCAATCAACCGGGAACAAAGCTTCCCCGCAAGGGCCACCACACAATTGGTGCCTCTTGCCTTGGTTACAATTGAGTGATGATCTCAAGAACAAATGAGAAAGAAAGAAAGCAATCCAAGCGCAAGAGCTCAAAAGAACACGGCAAATCTCTCTCGCTAGTCACTAAGGGTTTGAGTGGAATTGGAGAGGATTTGATCTCTTTGTATGTGTCTAGAATTGAATGCCTAGCTCTTGTAAGTGGTTGAGAGTTGGAAAACTTGGATAGCAATGAATGTGGGGTGGTTGGGGTATTTATAGCCCCAACCACCAAAAGTGACCGTTGCTGGAACTCCTCTGTTCGATGGCGCACCGGACAGTCCGGTGCACACAGGACAGTCCGGTGCCCCTGCCACGTCACCAGTGCCGTTGGATTCTGACCGTTGGAGCTTCTGACTTGTGGGCCCTCCTGGGTGTCCGGTGCACACCGGACATGTACTGTTTGATGTCCGGTGCACCGGCATGGGCGTGCCTGACGACTGCGCGCGCTGCGCGCGCATTTAATGCACCGCAGGGAGCCGTTGGCGCCGCAGAGAGCCGTTGCTCCGCTGGTACACCGGATAGTCCGGTGCACACCGGACAGTCCGGTGAATTTTAGCGGAGTGGCTGCCGAGCGAACCCGAGGCTGACGAGTTCCGGAGGCCGCGTCTCCTTGGAGCACCGGACATGTCCGGTGCACACCGGACAGTCCGGTGAATTTTAGCGCGCCGGCTTCCGAGAATTCCCGAGGGCGAAGAGTTGGAGTCGAAGTCCTCTGGCCGCACCGGACAGTCCGGTGCACACCGGACAGTCCGGTGCCTCCGGCCAGAGGAGCCCTCGGTTGCCTTGCTGCTCCTTTGTTGAATCCAACACTTGGTCTTTTTATTGGCTGATTGTGAACCTTTTGCACCTGTATAACTTATGCACTAGAGTAAACTAGTTAGTCTAATGTTTGTGTTGGGCAATTCAACCACCAAAATTATTTAGGAACTAGGTGTAAGCCTAATTCCCTTTCACTTTCCACCCAGGAGTTTAGGTGGGTGCAGTGGGAGGAGAGATCATCGTAGTGGGTGTCGAGGGTGTGGAGGTATCTGGCCATGTAGACAATGGTGGGGTCATCCTCGGTGGGGTCTCTCCCTGACAGAGCCTGAAGTCTTTTCCTCCAGGTGGGGGTATTTTTGTTGCTGGGAGGGAAATAACGAAGGGGGGTTTCAAAGATCTCTCGGCTGTAGTTTTGGCATAGCTGTTTAAGGGCTTTTCGGGCAACACTTTGGCAAGTGTCTAGGAAGCGGTGCCCGGTGAAGTTTACTTGGAAGGGAGGGTGGTTTGGGTGGCTTTGGCTTTCTCCCAGGTAGACCGCCATAGAGCACTTCTCTACTCCATTTTTGCGGTATTCCTTCCAGACATATTCGGGCTTCTTGTAGATCCCCATGCGTAGTCCGCAACTTCATAGAAGGTGAGGAAATCCTTCCTCCTCTGAGCAGTAGGATGTCCTAATGACCCAGGGGCCTTCCATCTGGTAGAAGAAAAGAAGGGTCTGTTAATATTGGGGAAAGGAGAGAGAGTGTTTCTTGGGGGTAAGAGGTGTTTTCTTGTTAAGGCAACTTTTAAGGTCAGGGCTGCGGTCTATGGCCAGTCCTATAGCTCCGATACCGCCTGAAGCGTCCCGATCCTTTGGGACTCAAATGTGATACAATTACTAGTCTCAGGAGGCTAGTAATCACATTCCTTACTTCAAATAGTTACAGAGTCTGAGTAATGTTATTACAATACCGTGGGTACAAGCTCAAAAGTGAGCCGAAATTTTAAACGCAGTGGAAGATAAATTAGCCTAGGCCACATGCAGAACTGGGTGAAGACACAGCCCCTTCAATCAAGTATAGCAGAAAAGAAGTCTTCAGCTGCTGAAAAACATAAATAACTCTGGGTGAATACACTAGGTATTCCGCAAGCCCACCCGACTCTCGTAAATAGAAAGTGACCTATATTGTACATGCTTCATATGGTGGAGTTGAAGTCACTCTTCATTTTTCTCAGAGAAGGCAGTACTTGTTGTTAGGGTTTTCCCGAAACCATAGAAATGACACTTTCTTTACCACCACTGAGCTTCCCGCTCCAGTGGCACCATTTTCTTTCCAGAGACACACACATATTTCCTCGTACCCGGTTGTTGTAGAAATACTAATTGTCATACCACACCAGACTCGTCCATACCAGTGCACACAGACTATTCGAATAGGTTTAAACTCTGCGCAGAGGGGTACACTTTACCCACTAGTCCGGCTCTGCGACTCATGTCCAATGAGATCCGAATCCGAATCTATTTCCTTCCTCGCACGTCCTAACCTTAGCGGTTATACCGGAAGGAGTCAGGCCACCGCCATGCCCAAACCGGACAAAACATTCCCCCTCCTTATCCTCCCGATGCTCCCCAGCCTTCATAACCCTGGGGTTGGACCGTACGAGTTCAGATTGAGTGACTGCCCACACAGCCTCGAGTGGTTGTACTTTTTGATGAGTACCGGTAGTGAAGGATGACAAACCGGTCCTTATACGAGGGGACAATCCTTCTGCTCACGCCTAAACCAGCTGAGCCATCACCTTATGCCCTCCCCTAAACCAGGGAGTCCCTGATTATCCTGCTCACCAGGTGATGAGGGTGAATACCCTTCATCGCACACTTTTTGGAAACATGATACTCACACCCCTGTTCTTATCCCGTATCTTGTAATCAAATGGTATTAGTCAATGCGGGCTCTCTCATGCTCACCATGCAAATTGATTCCGTCCCGAATCCCGGCTTAGGTGGTGGTAGAGAGAAATAGGTAAATAATGCATCAAGGGAAGGATGGACTTGCCTTCGTCGAAGCTTTCCTAGCACAAAAGGTTTATCTCGGAGGGGTCGGGTTCCTGCCCTTCTTCCGGAGCTATGAATTCCGGAGGATCGGATCCCTCGTCCGCTAACAAACACAGATAATAACAATATATCAATCATGGTGACTTCAGTGGGGTGTGCCATTTCCTATATCTTATTATTTTTGTGCCCTATAATTTTATTTGAACTATTTTTGGTACATAAATTCTTAGCATATAATTATATTTGTGAAAAATGGGAAAAGAAATGAGAAAAATAAAAAGAAAAAGGATTTCCTGCCTTGCTGGGCCGGGGGGGAATTTCGGCCAACCCGGGCGCGAGCGCGCGCGCGGCTGGCGGCCCAGTTGGCCCAGCAGCGTGGGGACGGCGGGGGACGGCGCTGTGGCACGGGGCCCACATGCCAGCGAGGGGGAGGGGGCTTAACGACGCGGGCGGTAACAGAGGGAGGGGGAGGTCGACCGGAGTCCAACCGGCGGTGGAAATCCGCGGCTGTTCTCCGCCGCGGGTCCGGTTCCGCGGCGGGGAGGAGGTGGTGAGGCACAGGCGGGGACAGGTGATCATAGGGGTGGGGTCAATTTGACCGGCAGGGGCCTAGGGCGGCCGGTCCGCAGTGCGGCGGTGGGTGCTCACGGCGGTGAGGTCACCGGTGCGGCAGTCGGGTGCAATATGGGGCGGGGAGGGGTGCCTCGTGACCGTGAACGTGTGGCGGAGCTCAAGCACTAGTTTAATTCGACCAAAATTCACTTGGGAGGGAGGAGCGGAGCTCACCGGAGCGACAGGGGAGTGCGACGGCGCTAGTTCGATTGGCTCGGGGAGAAGCGGAGGAGGCGACCGGAGCTGGTGTGGAGGGAACGGGGCTCGGGCGGCTCCTTTTATAGGCGCTCGGGAGGGGGAGAGGGATGGAGGGGATGGCGAGTGCCGACGAGCTTGCCATCATGGCGGGAATGGAGCAAACGGCGATTGGGACGGCTCGGGCAGGTGAGGGGTGAGGGGACGGCTCGGGCACAGTGGCGCGGTGGTCGCTGAGGCCGGGGCGAGCCTTAATGGCGAGGCGACGGGGCGTGAGGCGCTCGGCGGCGAACGCACCGGTGAGGCATGGGCGGGACGACGAAGCTGACAAGCAGGCCTGGTCTGCCAGAGAGAGAGCGACGCGAGGGGGAGGGAAGAGGGAGTCGCTGACCAGCGGGGCCGGGCTGTCAGGGGGTGGCGCGGCGCGCGCGGCTGGGCCATGTGGGCCGTGGGAGGAGAGGGGGAGAAGCGCGGGCGCGGCGCGGGTTGGGCCAGAATGGGCCCAGCCGAGGGGGGAGGTTTTTTTTCTTTTTCTTTTTCTGTTTTCTATTTCTTTTCTTTTCATTTTCTACTTTTGTTTCTTTTTATTTCTTTTTCCTTTGAATTAATAATTTTCTAAATGATCTTGAGTGATGAATATAGTCTATGTGAGGTGCTCCTAACATTTCAAGTGCATGCACATGATGAGATGTCCTAAGGATGGAGTGTAGGGAGAAAATAAAATAGGGGGGGAATTAGGGGATTAGGGTTCCAAACCTTGGGTTGAGATTTTGGGATGTTACACGAGGGGAGGAAGAAGAGTGTATGCGTACTGTCGTGTGGCGGTGGCGGCGTGGAGTCCCGGGTGGAGGGAGGGGTGGTAGGAGCCTAGCCACGGCGTCCAAGACCGGCAGCGAGCGGAGCTCACGCCCGCAAGAAAAAGCCACCATGGCAGCAGCTCACCCTACACACGACTATACAAGTACTGGATGGCCAAAAACTCAAAATAAGTTAGCACAGGTGGTGTCACAATGAATCAATGATCATGCATTCTTTGTAGCAATATATACCTCTAAGATCTAACAGTGGTATGTTAAACTAAATGAGACCAGCAATAGCAGTGTAACTAGTAACATGGCACATGGGAATCCCTAAGCAAATGTCGCAACAATTTCTAACAGACAGAAACGTCTTGTTCAGAAATATAAAGCAATAACTAGCACTGATTTATCACCTCTGATTGGTTCGAGCAGTCCACAACCTTGACTATGACATCTTCACACGATCTCTGACAAACAACAGTCGAGATGTATCACAGGTTTAGGAACTCCACAAATTTGATAACTGTCATAGTCCTAAAAGATGTTGCCGATATATTTGAAAAGGTAACATTGTAATCAATTTCAACTACCAAAACATATCACAGAAAAGGTATGTGACATTAATAACTTTTTAGCTGAATTTTTTAGGTTTACTACTCTATGCAGTGGCAGATTCAGATATTACCAAAGCCCCAGGCCAAATTTAATAACAAAAGGATAATAAAATATAGTGGAACATGATCTTGTTTCAGCTTGAGGATTTTATGTGACATGATCTCTCCTGTCTAGTGCTGGACAATGTTCCTTGTCTATATAAAGTTACCCTTTTATCTCATTTGCTTTCATTTAAGTACCATTTTCTAAACCAAAAACATACATGACCCCCATACTATCTCCAAAATGACGAGGCATCTAAAAGCTATGGGCTAAAAAGCACAACACAAATGAACTATGAGTGAATTTTTAGACTTAAGAACAAGAAGATGAGAAGTCGATCCTCACCCAGTTCGCAACTCGTCGGCAAGCACGTCAAACACCAGTTCACCACTCTGCCCAGTTGCATCACCACTCACCAAATGTTGTCATCTAAGGCAGAGGAGGGGGCCCACGGTGGCGCGCTCGACGCCTGTCGGCGTTTCGAGACCGGGGGGGGGGGGGTCCCTGAGCCGACGAGTGAAGTGTCGCCTCGTGCCCCAGCCCAGATGGGTCGACGCGAGGCCGAACGCGAAGGGGGGAAAGCGAGGAGGCCGGAGATGGGCGTGAGAGAGGTGGAAATCCCGCGGCCTTCGTGTTCGTCCCACGCCCAGGTCGGGTGCGCTTGCAGTAGGGGGTTACAAGCGTCCACACGGGGGAAGGAGCGAGCGGCCTCACGCGAGCGCCCGTCTCGTCCTCGTCCCTGCGCGGCCAACCTTCTCTAAGAGGGCCCTAGTCCTTCCTTTTATAGGCGTAAGGAGGGGATCCAAGTGTACAATGGGGGGTGTAGCAGAGTGCTACGTGTCTAGCGGAGGAGAGCTAGCGCCCTAAGTACACGCCATCGTGGCGGCCGGAGAGATTTTGGCACCCGGTTTGTGTGATGTCGTGGCCGTCGGAGGAGTGCTGGAGCCTGGCGGAGGGACAGCTGTCGGGGCCGTCGAGTCCTTGCTGACGTCCTCTTGCTTCCGTAAGGGGGCCGAGAGCCGCCATCGTCAGGGAGCGTGCGGGGCGCCATCATCGCCTATCTGGTGGAGCGAGCCAGATGGGACGCCGGTCTTGTTCCCTGTAGCCTGAGTCAGCTTGGAGTAGGGTAATGATGGCGCCTTCTGTTGACGTGGCCGGTCCGTGCCCTAGGTTGGGCGATGTGGAGGCTCCTCCGAGGTCGAGGTCGAGTCCGTCTTCCGTGGCCAAGGCCGAGTCCGAGCCCCTGGATCGGGCGAGGCGGAGTTCGTCGCCTTCTGGGGCTGAGCCCAAGTCCGAGCCCTGGGTCGGGCGGAGCGGAGTTCGTCGTCTTCCGGGGCTTAGCCCGAGTCCGAGCCCTGGGTCGGGCGGAGCGGAGTTCGCCGTCTTCCGGGGCTTAGCCCGAGTCCGAGCCCTGGGTCGGGCGGAGCGGAGTTCGCCGTTTTCCGGGGCTTAGCCCGAGTCCGAGCCTTGGGTCGGGCGGAGCGGAGTTCGCCGTCTTCCGGGGCTTAGCCCGAGTCCGAGCCCTGGGTCGGGCGGAGCGGAGTTCGCCGTCTTCCGGGGCTTAGCCCGAGTTCGAGCCCTGGGTCGGGCGGAGCGGAGTTTCCTATGGTGTGCGGCCGGGCCTGACTGCCTGTCAGCCTGACTCTGTCAAGTGGCACCGCAGTCGGAGCGGCGCAGGCGGCGCTGTCTTTCTGTCAGACCGGTCAGTGGAGCGGCGAAGTGACGGCGGTCACTTCGGCTCTATCAGCTGAGGGGCGCGTGTCAGGATAAAGGTGTCAGGCCACCTTTGCATTAAATGCTCCTGCGATTTGGTCGGGGTTGCTTCTTGGCGAAGACAGGGCCTCGGGCGAGCCGGGAACGTGTTCGCCGCTGGAGGGGGGCCTCGGGCGAGGTAGAGATCCTCCGGGGTCGGCTGCCCTTGTCCGAGGCTAGGCTCGGGCGAGGCGTGATCGAGCCCCTTGAATGGACTGATCCCTGACTTGATCGCACCCATCAGGCCTTTGCAGCTTTATGCTGATGGGGGTTACCAGCTGAGAATTAGGAGCCTTGAGGGTACCCCTAATTATGGTCCCCGACAGTAGCCCCCGAGCCTCGAAGGGAGTGTTAGCACTCGCTTGGAGGCTTTCGTCGCACTTTTTTGCAAGGGGACCAGCTTTTCTCGGTTGCGTTTTGTTCCGGTGGGTGCGCGCGAGCGCACCCGCCGGGTGTAGCCCCCGAGGCCTCGGAGGAGTGGTTTGACTCCTCTGAGGTCTTAACGCCTCGCGCAATGCTTTGGCTGGTCTGGTCGTTCCCTCATGCGAGCTGGCCGTAGCCCGGGTGTACGGTCGGGTCCCAAGTTCTCGGGCTGGTATGTTGACGCTGTCAACGGTTTGGCCAGAGCCGGGTTTGCGAGAGCAGCCCCCGAGCCTCTGCACAGGGCGAGAGGGCGATCAGGGACAGACTCGACTTTTTTACATACGCCCCTGAGTCGCCTTTCCGCAAGGAGGACGGGGAGAGCGCCATGTTGCCCTTGGTGGGCGCCGAACATGGTGTCTCCGGTGAGCTGCAGGCGGGTGATCCGAGCGGACGCCCGTGCCCCATTCGTTAGGGGTCGGCTAGGGGCCCAGAGGCGCGCCCGAAAGTACCTGCGGGTGATCTGCCGGACCCGGTCCCCTGGCGATGGGGTCCGAGGGCTCGATGCCTCCCTCTGATGGGATTCCGGTACAAGATCATTCCCGCTGGTCTCGGAAATGTCCTACGGTACCTCGGGAGCGCAGCCCGAGCCTTGGTTATGTATCGAACGTACCCATGGTCATCCCTCGCTCTATGTCTGAGGTGGCTGTGAACCCTTCGGGGGCCAGCCTTCGAACCCCTGATCAGTAGTGGGCACGGAGCCTGAGTAGCCTGAGGCGGCCGTTGAACCCTTCCGAGGGGCCAGCCTTCGAACCTCTGACCAGTAGTGGGTGTGGAGCCCACGTGCTCTGAGGCGGCTGTTGAACCCTTCCGAGGGGCCAGCCTTCGAACCTCTGATCAGTAGGGAGGCTCAGAGCCTGGTTCCTTCACAGGGAAGGATCCTTTTCGGGGTATCCCCCTTTCCCGGTCCCTGTTGCAAGAGAGAGGAAAAGGAAAGAAGGAAAAGGATACGAAATCGAACGACGCGGCGTACCTTTTTTGACGCGGTCATTGTGGCGAAGGCGAAGCGTCGCTCGCTTCTCCTGCCAGAGGCGCCGCCTGTCCCACCGCGGAGTTAATGCGACGGGGTGGGTGGTTCGCGGGGTAGCCGTTGCGCGTGCGCGAGCCGTTCGAGGAACGGGTCACGGGCACGTTGTCTTCATGCCGTGAGAGAGGGTTCTCTCGCTGCCCCCGGATGGGACGTGAGCTTGGCTGACGACGTGACCGCTGCTCCTGCCCGCCTGCCACCGCCATTACTGCCGGCCCGTTCTCGGCCGCATTGACCGTCGCGCCAGGCTGGAGCCGCTGGGTCGTGCGCTGGGTCGCCTCGAGTCGCGGTATTGGTTCCTCAGTCGAGGAGGCGCGGTGGTGGCGCACGTGGCGGTGCAGTTGCATGCACGAAGCATTCGGCACGCCGGTTGCATGACGCGTGGGTCTGGGCCTCCTTGCCGGGCGTGTTGGGAGTCGGAGAAGTGCGCCCACTTGGCGCGGTTGCATGCCGCCTGCATGGCTGCCCGCCCTTTCGCCCGCTGGTCTGGGCAAAAGTGGAGAGTCGCTTGTAACCGCTGGGCGGTTGCACGTACCGCGCGCGGCAGTTTGGCTTCTTCTGCTCTGGGCCGGCTTGCATGACGTGTGGGACCCAGCCCCCGCGCCGTAGGGGAGGACCTTGGAGCGTGTTGGAGAAGAATCAGCCCACGACGGCTGGGGACGCGAGTAGGGAGAGTCGCCTTTAAAAGGAGGGTGACCCTCTTGGAAGGCGACCGTGTCTTTGCGCTCCCTTATGCATCGTGTCTTTCTATCTTCCAAGCCCCTGGATGGGGGATATCCGCCGTCTTTCCGCTTCGTCGTTGGAGGAACGCAACTCTGCGGGAGTTGGTACCTTTCAGCCATCGTTCGGCTTCAAGGATTTTCATCATGCAGCCCGGCTGCATCCCTCCGCCGGCGGTCACCCAAGACGGTGACCTCCAGCCTGATGGTGGGGAGGAGCGAGCCGGGCTGCTGCCTCCGCCCCGCCCTCAGCTTCAAGGATCTTCATCACCCTTGCTGGGGCAGAGGGTGAGGCGAGTCGGGAGGCCACCTCCGTGTGGGTCGGTGGCCCTTTTCTTCCCCCGGCGTCTGGGGGAGAAAGGCATCTCCTAGCACCGCGGAGGCTTTCCCCAGGCACGCCGGGGTAGGCGGACCGTCGCTGCTCAGCCAGGGTGCAGCATTCCGTCCTCCGTCCGGACGACGGCTGCGCCGCATGTGGGCCGGCCATGTCCAGGCCTTCCTCGCGCCGACAGCCGCATCAGTGGGTTGCCCAGCACGTCGTGTGCCGCGAGGGCGGCGCTCATGTTCTGGGCGGCTCCGGCGAGGGCAAGGACCTGCCGGTGCGCTTTGAGGCGTCTGGTGCCCGCTGGCGAGGTGCTGAGGTGGTGGCAGCCGGAGAAGGCTTCTCTGTCAATGAGATTGCCAACTCCGCCCGCACCCCTGGGCCTCCGTCTTCTGGCCTGAATGGCTGGTTCTCGTCCTCAGTGAACAAGAGCCCCCATGCCGTAGCGCCCGCCCGGAAGCCGCTGCTGAAGCTGCTTCGCCGCCCGGGGCGGAGGTCATCGTTGCCGCTGCCGGAACGGGCGACAGCGAGCCACCCGTCGGCCTTCTGTTGCTCCGCAGGCCCCTCCCCCATCGAGTGGGGTTGTTCGTACCTGCGGAGGCGGAACCGGAGTTCCGTTTGTAATGGCACTTCGGATGCCAGTGTTTTTGTTCACTGTGGCTGTCGAGGCCTGAACATGTATGTAAATTCGGCACGGAGCCGTGTTTTTTCCCCATTTTCGAGCACTAAGACTCGCCTGTTGGTTGTCTGAACCGCTTCACCAAGTGTGAGTCGCCCCGTGTAAAGGTGACGAGTGAGGGATCCGTATCCCGGAGGCGTAGGAGTCCCTCGGCTCGGTCAGCCTTGTTGTCCGAGGCTTCCCTTGCTTAGTTAGAGGAAACCCTCGACCGCTCTTCGATGAGCCGAGGCCAGGGGTAGCGGTGCCAGCGCGAACAGAGGCATAGTCGGCTCAAAAAGAAGACCAGGTCGGCCGGAGCCTGGTAGGGTCATCCGTTAGCGGGACCGACGCCGGAATTGACCTGCCGAGGCCTCGGGCCAGGCTGATGTCCTTGGGGGATAGCTAGCCGAGGCCCCGGGGTGACCGGCTGAGCCACCTGCTCGGGCCGGATTCTTGGAGAAGACCCTGGCGGCGATGGCTCGGGCTTGGTGATGACGTTGTCCTTCAGAGCGGAGGCCCTTGGACCGCGTCGCCATCCGAGGCTAGGTTGGACCTCACCAGAGGTGTTGTCGACGCCAAGGGTGCTGCTGCTCCCTTTAGCCGTCAAGATCCGAGCCTGCAGGATCGGATTATCTTGTAGCGTGTGTTTTCTGTGGCCGCCGAGGCCGAAACACACCCTCGCTGTATTGTAAAGCCGCGTCTCCTTTCCTTTTGTTTCGAGTATCTGGACTTTTTTGTCGGTAACAGAACTGTTTGTGCGGGCGAGAGTTGCTTTTCACGGAAGGTGATGAGTGAGGTATCCGTATCCCGGAGGCGTAGGAATCCCTCGGCTCGGTCGGCCTTACCGCTTACGCGCGCTCTTACTCGTCCATAAGGTTCTGTTACCGACGCAATCTAGAAGGCCTGAAAAATCATTTCGGCAGAGGAGCTTCTCGAGCATGAAGACTTGTTCGGTCCGTGGAGTCACTTATCCGAGCGAGAGTTACTTATCGCAGAAGGTGATGAGTGAGGTATCCGTATCCCGGAGGCATAGGAGTCCCTCGGCTCGGTCAGCCTTGGCTGCTTACGTGTACTCCGCCATTTTCAGGATCCACTTTTGAAGTAGTCGAAGAGCACGAAAAGCATTCTGGCAGAAAAGATTTTTTTCGAGGAAAATTTCGACGCAGAGGGGGTTCCCCCCTTTTAGCCCCTGAGGGAGGGTCGGGCTTTGCCGAGGCAAGGCTGACCCTTCCTTGATGACTAAACTTTGCGTGAGAGCGAGGTATATGAACAACTTGAAAACATCTTAAGGGTAGAAGCGACGTAGCTGTTGGATGTTCCAAGCGTTGCTGTAGACCTCACCTTGACTGTTGGCCAGCTTGTATGTTCCGAGCTTCAGAACCTTGGCGATGACGAATGGCCCTTCCCAGGGAGGCGTGAGCTTGTGCCGCCCTCGGGCGTCTTGTCGCAGCCGAAGCACCAGGTCGCCCACCTGGAGGTCTTGGGACCGACCCCTCGGGCGTGGTAGCGTCGCATGGACTGCTGGTACCGCGCCGAGTGTAGTAAGGCCTTGTCCCAAGCCTCTTCCAGCTGGTCCAGCGAGTCTTCTCGACTAGCTTGGTTGCTTTGGTCGTCATAGGCCCTCGTCCTTGGGGAACCGTATTCCAGGTCTGTGGGCAAGATGGCCTCGGCCCCATAGACTAGAAAGAACGGCGTGAAGCCCGTGGCTCGGCTCGGTGTCATTCTCAGGCTCCAGACCACCAAGGGGAGTTCCTTCATCCATCGCTTGCCGAACTTGTTGAGGTCGTTGTAAATCCGAGGCTTGAGTCCTTGTAGAATCATGCCGTTGGCACGCTCTACTTGCCCATTCGTCATGGGATGAGCCACGGCGGCCCAGTCCACCCGGATGTGGTGATCCTCGCAGAAGTCCAGGAACTTTCTGCCGGTGAACTGGGTGCCGTTGTTGGTGATGATGGAGTTCGGGACCCCGAAACGATGGATGATGTTGGTGAACAATGCCACCGCCTGCTCGGACCTGATGTTGTTCAGGGGTCGGACCTCGATCCACTTGGAAAATTTGTCGATGGCGACCAACAGGTGCGTGTAGCCCCCGGGTGCCTTCTGCAAGGGGCCGACGAGGTCCAGACCCCACACAGCAAAAGGCCATGTGATGGGTATCGTCTGCAGAGCCTGAGCGGGCAGGTGGGTCTGCCTTGCGTAGAACTGACACCTTCGCAGGCGCGGACAATTCTAGTGGCGTCGGCCACCGCCGTTGGCCAGTAGAAACCTTGTCAGAAAACATTTCCGACAAGGGCTCGAGGTGCTGCGTGGTGGCCGCAAGCCCCCGAGTGTATTTCTCAGAGGAGTTCCTGACCTTCGGTGGTGGAGATGCATCGCTGGAGGATGCCTGAAGGGCTGTGGTGGTAGAGCTCCTTCCCTTCTCCCAGCAAGACGAACGACTTGGCGCGCCGTGCCAACCGCCGAGCTTCGGCTCGGTCGAGGGGTAGCTCTCCTCGGTGGAGATATTGTAGGTACGGGGTCTGCCAGTTTTGATCAGGCGTGACCCCGCTTTGCTCCCCCTCGACGCACAGCGTTTCGCCCTCAGGGGCCGAGGGTACCTTGGGCCGAACCGAGGGTGCCTCGGGCCGAGCCGAGGGTGCCTCGGGCCGAGCCGAGGGTGCCTCGGACTGTGCCGAGGGTACCTCGGGCTGGGCCGAGGGTGCCTCAGGCTCGGGCGCGTCGTCGATCTTGATGGAGGGTTGATGCAGATCTCGGGAGAAGACGTCCGGGGGAACCGTTGTTCGCCCCGAGGCTATTTTAGCCAGCTCGTCCGCAGTCTCGTTGTAGCGTCTGGCGATGTGGTTGAGCTCGAGCCCGTAGAACTTGTCTTCCAGGCGCCGAACCTCATCGCAGTAGGCTTCCATCTTCGGGTCGCGGCAGTGGGAGTTCTTCATGACTTGGTCGATGACGAGCTGCGAGTCACCGCGAGCGTCGAGGCGTCGGACCCCTAGCTCGATGGCGATTCACAACCCGTTTACCAGAGCCTCGTACTCCGCCACATTGTTGGACACCGGGAAGTGGAGGCGTAGCACGTAGCGTAGGTGCTTCCCAAGGGGCGAGACGAAGAGGAGGCCTGCGTCGGCCCCTGTCTTCATCAGCGACCCGTCGAAAAACATGGTCCAAAGCTCCGGTTGGATCGGAGCCGTCGGGAGCTGGGTGTCGGCCCATTCAGCCACGAAGTCCACCAGGACCTGAGACTTGATGGCCTTCCGGGGGGCGAACGAGATCGTCTCGCCCATGATCTCCACTGCCCACTTCGCGATCCTACCCGAGGCCTCTCGGCAATGGATGATCTCCCCCAGGGGGAAGGATGACACCACCGTCACCGGATGAGACTCGAAGTAGTGTCGCAACTTCCGCCGCGTCAGGATCACCGCGTACAGTAGCTTCTGGATTTGTGGGTAGCGGATCTTGGTTTCAGACAGTACCTCGCTGACGAAGTAGACTAGCCTCTGAATGGGCAATGCATGCCCCTCTTCTTGCCTCTCGACCACAATCGCGGCGCTAACCACCTGAGTGGTCGCGGCGACGTAGACCAAGAGGGCTTCTCCGGCAGCTGGGGGCACCAAGATAGGCGCCTTCATGAGGAGCGCCTTCAGGTTCCCGAGGGTTCCTCGGCCTCAGGGGTCCAGGTGAAGCGCTCGGCTTTCCTTAAGAGGCGGTACAGAGGTAGACCTCTTTCGCCGAGGCGTGAGATGAAGCGGCTCAGAGCCGCGAGACATCCCATGACCCTCTATACGCCTTTCAAGTCCTCGATGGGCCCCATGCTGGTGATGGCTGTGATCTTCTCCGGGTTGGCTTCGATGCCCCGCTCGGAGACGATGAACCCCAATAGCATGCCTCGGGGCACCCCGAAGACACACTTTTCGGGGTTGAGCTTGACGCCTTTCGCCTTGAGACATCGGAATGTCACTTCAAGGTCGGAGAGGAGGTCGGAGGCTTTCCTCGTCTTGACTACGATGTCATCGACGTAGGCCTCGACCGTGCGGCCAATGTGTTCGCCGAACACATGGTTCATGCACCGCTGGTACGTCGCGCCCGCATTCCTCAAGCCGAACGGCATGATGACATAGCAGTACATGCCGAAGGGTGTGATGAAAGAAGTCGCGAGCTGGTTGGACTCTTTCATCCTAGTTTGGTGATACCCTGAGTAGGCATTGAGGAAAGACAGGGTTTCGCACCCTACAGTGGAATCCACAATCTAATCGATGCGAGGCAGAGGGTAGGGAACCTTCGGACATGCTTTGTTTAGACCAGTGTAGTCTACACACATCCACCATTTCCCCCTTTCTTTCTCATAAGCACAGGGTTGGCGAGCCATTCGGGATGGAATACCTCTTTGATGAACCCTACCGCCATTAGCTTGTGGATCTCCTCGCCTATGGCTCTGCGCTTCTCCTCGTCGAATCGGCGCAGAGGCTGCTTGACGGGTCGGGCTCCGGCCCGGATGTCCAGCGAGTGCTCGGCGACATCCCTCGGTATGCCGGGCATGTCCGAGGGACTCCACGCGAAGACGTCGGCGTTCGCGCGGAGAAAGTCGACGAGCACTGCTTCCTATTTGGGATCGAGCCCGGAGCCGATTCGGACTTGCTTGGAGGCGTCGCTACCGGGGTCGAGGGGGACGGACTTAACCATCTCCGCTGGCTCGAAGTTGCCAGCATGACGCTTCACGTCTGGCACCTCCTTGGAGAGGCTCTCCAGGTCGGCGATGAGGGCCTCAGACTCGGCGAGGGCCTCGCCGTACTCCACGCACTCCACGTCGCATTCGAACGCGTGTTTGTACATGGGGCCGACGGTGATGACCCCGTTGGGGCCCGACATCTTGAGCTTGAGGTAGGTGTAGTTGGGGACGACCATGAACTTCGCGTAGCAAGGCCTCCCCAATACCGCGTGGTAGGTTCCTCGGAACCCGACCACCTCGAACGTCAGGGTCTCCCTTCGGAAGTTGGAGGGTGTTCCGAAGCAGACGGGAAGATCGAGTTGTCCGAGGAGCTGGACGCGCTTCCCGGGGATGATCCCATGGAAAGGCGCAGCGCCCGCCCAGACTGAGGACAGATCGATACGCAGAAGCCCGAGGGTCTCGGCGTAGATGATGTTGAGGCTGCTGCCTCCGTCCATGAGGACCTTGGTGAGCCTGACGTCACCGATGACGGGGTCGACGACGAGCGGGTATTTCCTCGGGCTCGGCACATGGTCGGGGTGGTCGACCTGGTCGAAGGTGATGGGCTTATCAGACCAGTCTAGGTAGACTGGCGCCGCCACCTTCACCGAACAGACCTCCCGGCGCTCTTGCTTGCGGTGCCGAGCCGAGGCGTTCGCCGCTTGTCCACCGTAGATCATGAAGCAGTCGCGGACCTCGGGGAACTCTCCTGCCTGGTGATCTTCCTTTTTGTCGTCGTCACGGGCCCTGCCACCCTCCGCGGGTGGCCCGGCCCTGTGGAAGTGGCGACGAAGCATGACGCACTCCTCAAGGGTGTGCTTGATGGGCCCCTGGTGATAGGGGCACGGCTCCTTGAGCATCTTGTCGAAGAGGTGGGGACCTCCGGGGGGCTTCCGAGGGTTCTTGTGCTCGGCGGCGGCGACAAGGTCCGCGTCGGCGGCGTTGCGTTTCGCTTGCGACTTCTTCTTGCCCTTCTTCTTGGCGCCGCGCTGAGCTGACGCCTCGGGGGCATCTTCCGATGGGCGGCCCTAGGGCTGCTTGTCCTTCCGGAAGATAGCCTCGACCGCCTCCTGGCCGGAGGCGAACTTGGTGGCGATGTCCATCAGCTCGCTCGCCCTGGTGGGGGTCTTGCGACCCAGCCTGCTCACCAGGTCGCGACAGGTGGTGCCAGCGAGGAACGCGCCGATGACATCCGAGTCGGTGATGTTGGGTAGCTCGGTGCGCTGCTTCGAGAATCGCCGGATGTAGTCTCGGAGAGACTCTCCCGGCTGCTGTCGGCAGCTTCGGAGGTCCCAGGAATTCCCGGGGCGCACGTACGTGCCTTGGAAATTGCCGGCGAAACCTTGGACTAGGTCGTCCCAGTCGGAGATCTGCCTCGGAGGCAGGTGCTCCAACCAGGCACGAGCAGTGTCGGAGAGGAACAGGGGGAGGTTGCGGATGATGAGGTTGTCATCGTCCGTTCCACCCAGTTGGCAGGCCAGACGGTAGTCCGCGAGCCACAGTTCCGGTCTCGTCTCCCCCGAGTACTTTGTGATAGTAGTCGGGGGTCGGAACCGGTCGGGAACGGCGCCCTTCGTATGGCCCGGCTGAAGGCCTGCGGACCGGGTGGTTCGGGCGAGGGACTCCGATCCTCCCCGCTGTCGTAGCGTCCCCCACGCCTGGGGTGGTAGCCTCGGCGCACCCTCTCGTCGAGGTGGGCCCAACAATCGCGGTGATGGTGCTCGTTGCCGAGGCGACCTGGGGCCGCAGGCGCTGTGTTGCGCGTGCGCCTGGTGCAGACCGAGGCTTCCCGCATGAATCAAGAAGTCGCGGCACGATGTTCCGAGGGGTATCCCTGCCTTCGGGAGGCGGAGCTCTCGGCTCACCGGGCCGCGGTGCCTTCCAGGAGATCCTTGAGCTCTCCCTGGATTCGCCGCCCCTCGGTGGTTGATGGCTCCAACATCACGCGGAGGAGCATTGCTACTGTAGCCAGGTTCTGGCCGACCCCACTGGATGCGGGTGGCGGCCTGACCCTGACATCGTCGGCGATGCGGAGCTGGAAACCCTGGGGTAGATGACGCATTTCTCCGGCCGGAGGTTGGCCCGCCCATGCCTGCCCGACGTCCCGGCAGATTGGCTCGAGCGCTCCTGCTCCCTCGTCGAGCCTGGCCTGCACCCCGCGGATTTGCTCGAGTTGTGGGTCGTGACCCCCCGCTGGAACGGGGACCACAGCTAGCTCCCGCGGGATGTCAACGCGAGGCACCGGCCTAGGGAGATCACCGTCCTCCGGCATGCCGAGATGGTTGCCTTTGGAGGGACCCCCTAGATCGACGTGGAAACATTCGTGACTCGGGCCGTAGTCCTCGTCGCCGAGGCTACGGCTACCGTCGGAACAGTCGGAAAGGCAGTAGTCGCATGCGGTCAGGAGGTCCCGCATGGCACTGGGGTTGCCAAGTCCGGAGAAATCCCAACAGAAGCTGGGCTCGTCGTCTTCCTCGGACCCGGAGGGCCCGTAGGTCGTGACGTCCGTCAGCCGGTCCCAAGGCGACCACATATGAGATCCCAGAGGGTTCGGATTCGCCTCTACGAACGCGTCCGCCAAAGCGGAGCCGCTAGGCGGGTCGAGGCTAAATCCGAGAGGCGTGGGATGGGAATCGGTTGGTACCTGTTGGTCGACGGGCGGTGATGAGGTCACGTCGGGGACTGACTGCACCGTCGTCTCAGGTACGAGGGTGACACCCAGCAAGCCTTTCGCGAGCATGCTGGCGTCGTCCGTTTGCTCGGGATTGACGTGTCGCGGGGGGACAGCGCCTATCTTCGTCTCAAGCGCGAGGCCGATGCCAGGCGTGCCCCCCGTTGGAGCGCTGGCGTTGTCGACTCGCTCGACGGCCAATGAGGCGCCGCCTCCTGCTTGGCCTTGGTTGCCCCGCCTCCTCCTCCTCCGTCAACGGGGAAGAAGACGGGGCGAGCTCGAAGGTTGTTCTTCCACCACGCGGGGAAGACATCGTCGATCCCACCGCCAGCGGGCGGACTGTCGGCCGCCATTGTCGCTGTCGCCCGGCGGTGGAAAGAGTACCATGTCGTAGCTGCCGTCGAGGGACATGAACTCAAGGCTCCCGAAACGGAGCACCGTCCCGGGCCGGAGAGGTTGCTGGAGACTACCCATCTGGAGCTTGACAGGAAGCTGTTCGTCAACACGCAGCAGGCCCCTACCTAGCGCGCCAACTGTCGGCGTTTCGAGACTGGGGGGTCCCTGAGCCGACGAGTGAAGTGTCGTCGCGTGCCCCAGCCCAGATGGGTTGACGCGAGGCCGAACGCGAAGGGGGGAAAGCGAGGAGGCCGGAGATGGGCGTGAGAGAGGTGGAAATCCCGCGGCCTTCGTGTTCGTCCCGCGCCCAGGTCGGGTGCGCTTGCAGTAGGGGGTTACAAGCGTCCACACGGGGGAAGGAGCGAGCGGCCTCACGCGAGCGCCCGTCTCGTCCTCGTCCCCACGCGGCCAACCTTCTCTAAGAGGGCCCTAGTCCTTCCTTTTATAGGCGTAAGGAGGGGATCCAGGTGTACAATGGGGGGTGTAGCAGAGTGTTACGTGTCTAGCAGAGGAGAGCTAGCGCCCTAAGTACACGCCATCGTGGCGGCCGGAGAGATTTTGGCGCCCGGTTTGTGTGATGTCGTGGCCGTCGGAGGAGTGCTGGAGCCTGGCGGAGGGACAGCTGTCGGGGCCGTCGAGTCCTTGCTGACGTCCTCTTGCTTCCGTAAGGGGGCCGAGAGCCGCCATCGTCAGGGAGCGTGCGGGGCGCCATCATCGCCTATCTGGTGGAGCGAGCCAGATGGGACGCCGGTCTTGTTCCCCGTAGCCTGAGTCAGCTTGGAGTAGGGTAATGATGGTGCCTTCTATTGACGTGGCCGGTCCGCGCCCTAGGTTGGGCGATGTGGAGGCTCCTCCGAGGTCGAGGTCGAGTCCATCTTCCGTGGCTGAGGCCGAGTCCGAGCCCTTGGGTCGGGCGAGGCGGATTTCGTCGTCTTCTGGGGCTGAGCCCAAGTCCGAGCCCTGGGTCGGTCGGAGCGGAGTTCGCCGTCTTTCGGGGCTTAGCCCGAGTCCGAGCCCTGGGTCGGGCGGAGCGGAGTTCGCCGTCTTCCGGGGCTTAGCCCAAGTCCGAGCCCTGGGTCGGGCGGAGCAGAGTTCACCGTCTTCCGGGGCTTAGCCCAAGTCCGAGCCTTGGGTCGGGCGGAGCGGAGTTCACCGTCTTCCGGGGCTTAGCCCGAGTCCGAGCCCTGGGTCGGGCGGAGCGAAGTTTCCTATGGTGTGCGGCCGGGCCTGACTGCCTGTCAGTCTCACTCTATCAAGTGGCACCGCAGTCGGAGCGGCGCAGGCGGTGCTATCTTTCTGTCAGACCGGTCAGTGGAGCGGCGAAGTGACGGCGGTCACTTCGGCTCTGTCAGCTGAGGGGCGCGTGTCAGGATAAAGGTGTCAGGCCACCTTTGCATTAAATGCTCCTGCGATTTGGTCGGGGTTGCTTCTTGGCGAAGACAGGGCCTCGGGCGAGCCGGGAACGTGTTCGCCGCTGGAGGGGGGCCTCGGGCGAGGCGGAGATCCTCCGGGGTCGGCTGCCCTTGTCCGAGGCTAGGCTCGGGCGAGGCGTGATCGAGCCCCTTGAATGGACTGATCCCTGACTTGATCGCACCCATCAGGCCTTTGCAGCTTTATGCTGATGGGGGTTACCAGCTGAGAATTAGGAGCCTTGAGGGTACCCCTAATTATGGTCCCCGACAATGCCGGTCGAACCTGGAGAGGCACGTCGCGCGCGGAGAGGGAGGGACCAGCCAGGCAGAACATAGACGCGGCTGTGCCTCGCGCTTAGCGGATTCAAAGGGGTGAGAAGGGATAGAGCGCGACCACTGATTGCTGGTGGGGGGCACCACGACGGGGCGCTAGCCGCCAATGGCCGTAGGCTAGATTCCGTAGACGACGCGACGAGCAGGAGGGAGCTACGCGAGTCTAGAGAGGCGGAGAGAGCTAGGCGAGGCGGTGACCGATGAGCATGAGTCAGTGTTGGAGGAGGCGATGAGCAGAAATTGGATGATTGCAGCCGTAGTGGTTGGAGACTTGGAGCTGGTGGAGGATTTGGCAGTCAATTTGGAGTGAGGATGCCAGGCTGGACTTTATTTCTTTAATTGAATCATAGGCCCACGACGAAGTGTGCAGGGCATGACTTGGACTCTGTCACACACGTTTACTATTTATTAGAACATATATGTGCAGGATAGAAATTATAATAAGAATGAGAATAATAAAAATTTACATTAACTCTAAACTCATTCCATATCTATGACTATATTATCTAAATTGGTCATATCACTAGAGAGATCATAATCTTCTTCGTGATTCTAAACCACTCAGATCTTAATAAATTAAACTGTAATTCTCCAAAATGAATGATGTCAAGCAAAATGATGACTTATGTGACACACTAATGATCGGGTCACATTTGGGTCCATTTTATCATCTATATCAAGTTGTAGAGATAAGTTTTACATTTTATATTATATATATCATCAACTAATCCGAATTCACTGTATACTATGTTATTCACAATATGTCTTATCAGAAATATCATAAAGAGACAGTTTCATAATTAGGAGTGTCTAGTATACTCACTAACATCTAAGACATTTTTTATAGTTTAGACGACTCTAATAATATCTTTATTTGAGATGGTTTTTTATACAGAAGTGTCTAATATACTAACCAGAGTCTAAGACAATTCTTGAAATCTTAATGACTTGAAAGGTATATTTATTTGGGACGGTTTTCAATAACAATCTGTCTTAAATTAATATAAGACATTTGTTACCATGTAAGTGTCTCAAAACACTTTTTTATCAAAGACAGATCTCTAGCAAACCGTCTTACCTTACTCATCACCGTATGATAAAAGTCGCTTCTATAAAATACATTGATATCCGTCTTAAAATGTGCGTCTTAAATAAGCATATTTCTAGTAGTGTAAAATGACTGGGCTTACCACATTTGTAGCACACTTTCTTGGAGTGGGGCTTGTAATCCTTCCCCCTCCTTTGTTTGAGGATTTGGCGGAAGCTCTTGATGATGAGCGCCATTTCCTCGTTGTCGAGCTTGGAGGCATCGATGGGGAGTCTACTTGATGTAGGCTCTTCTTTCTTTTCTTTCGTCGCTTTGAATGCGACGGGTTGCACCTCAGGCGTGGAGGAGCCGCCTTGCTCGATGATTTGTTTGGAGCCTTTGATCATTAACTCAAAGCTCACAAACTTTCCTATTACTTCCTCGGGAGACATTAGCTTATATCTAGGATCACCACGTATTAATTGAACTTGAGTAGGATTAGGAAATACGAGTGATCTAAGAATAACCTTGACCATTTCATGGTCATCCCATTTGGTGCTCCCGAGGTTGCGCACTTGATTCACCAAGGTCTTGAGCCGGTTGTACATAGCTTGTGGCTCCTCTCCTTGGTTGAGGATGAATCGACCGAGCTCCCCCTCGATCGTCTCCCGCTTGGTGATCTTGGTCACCTCATCTCCCTCATGCGTGGTCTTGAGCACGTCCCAAATCTCCTTGGCACTTTTCAACCCTTGCACCTTATTATACTCCTCTCGACATAGAGAGGCGAGGAGTATAGTAGTGGCTTGGGAGTTGAAGTGTCAGATTTGGGCGACCTCGTCCGAGTCGTAGCCTTCATCCCCCACGGATGGTACCTACGCTCTAAACTCAACAACATCCCATATGCTTGCATGGAGTGAGGTTAGGTGATGCCTCATTTTATCACTCCACATACAATAATCTTCACCGTCAAAAACTGATGGTTTGCCTAATGGGACGGAAAGTAGAGGAGTGTGTTTGGAAATGCAGGGATAACGTAGGGGAATCTTACTAAACTTCTTGCGCTCATGGCACTTAGAAGTGACGGACGACGCGTCGAAGCCAGAAGTAGATGGTGATGAAGAATCGGTCTCGTAGTAGACCACCTTCTTCATCTTATTTTTCTTGTCGCCGCTCTGATGCGACTTGTCATGTGAAGGGGATCCCTTCATTTTGTTGCCGGACTCCCCCGATGGAGCCTTCCCGTGGCTTGTAGACTTGTCACCGTTGGTCATGATCTCCTTCTTGGCGTGATCTCCTGACATCACTTCGAGTGGTTAAACTCTAATGAAGTTTCGGGCTCTGATACCAATTGAAAGTCGCCTAGAGGGGGGTGGATAGGCGGAAACTAAAATTTACAAACTTTAAGCACACTACAAGCCAGGGTTAGCGTTAGAATAAATATCAAGTTCGAAAGAGAGGGCGAAAACAAATCAACCAAGAAATATTGCGGATGACACGGTGATTTATTTTACCGAGGTTCGGTTCCAAAGAACCTAGTCCCCGTTGAGGTGGTCACAAAGACCGGGTCTCTTTCAACCCTTTCCCTCTCTCAAACAGTCACCTAGACCGAGTGAGCTTTCTCCTTAATCAACTGGGTCACTTAGACCCCACAAGGACCACCACACAATTGGTGTCTCTTGCTTTGATTACAAGTTGCTTGAAGAACAAGAATGAGGAAGAAGAAAGCGATCCAAGAACAAGAGCTCAAAGAACACAAGCAAAACTCTCTCTCTAGTCACTAATGGTTTGGAGTGGATTTGGGACTTGGAGAGGCTTTGATTCTATTGAATTGTGTCTTGTATTGATTGCACTAGCTCTTGTATTGAATGAGATGTCTGAAAAACTTGGATGCTTGGAGTGGTGGTGGTTGGGGGGTATTTATAGCCCTCAACCACCACATAGCCGTTGGGGAGGCTGTCTGTCGATAGGCGCACCGGACACTGTCCGGTGCGCCAGCCACATCACCCAACCGTTAGGGTTCTGACGATTTCAATCGTTGGAGCTTCTGACTTCTTGGTGCACTGGACAGTCTGGTGCTGCACTAGACAGGTACTGTTCACTGTCTGGTGCGCCTTCTGGCACTACTCTGACTCTGCGCGAACTGTCCGCACACTGTTCACGTTTGCAGGCGACCGTTGGAGTTGACCGTTGCGCTGCCCAGCCATTGCTCCGGTGGCACACTGGACAGTCCGGTGAATTATAGTGGAGCGTGGCCTCAGAAACCCGAAGCTGAAGAGTTTGGAGTCGCTTGCCCTTGGCACACCGGACACTGTCCGGTGGCACACCGGACAGTCCGGTGCACCAGACCAGGATGCTCTTTGGTTTATTTTTGCTCCTTTCTTTTGAACCCTAACTTTGAACTTTTTATTGGTTTGTGTTGAGCCTTTAGCACCTGTAGAGCATATAATCTAGAGCAAACTAGTTAGTCCAGTTATTTGTGTTGGGCATTACAACCACCAAAATCATTTAGGAAAAGGTTTGACCCTATTTCCCTTTCAATCTTCGTCAGTTAGAGATTTGGTGCTCCGTCGTCATCCTAGGATGGTTCTCCGAGATTAGCCCCTGCAACCCTACCGTGCCTCTCTCTCTCCTCTCTTGGCAATGACTAGGTATCAGGTGCCCCAAGTCTTCTTGGGGCCCGTCGCCGGCGACAAGCACCACTAGGTACTCCCACGCTGTCTCCCCTTACTGCGGTGCCAAACTGAGCACCCAAACCCTAATTTGTTAATGGGATTTGAATATCATATAACTACAAGTGCATATGCATATATAATCCCTACTAGCTTTGATTATTTTATAATGAACCACTGGTTTGCAAGGAACTCCTACATGGGATCAACTGTCAATGTCATAAATTATGAACATATTATTTTCAAGAATTTCTTTGAGTTTGGAACCCAGTAGTTATATTTGCTTGATGAATTACATGTTCTCATCAATGGCCTTGAGCGACCTACTAAGAAGAGTACAATGGAGTATTTATCAGTTTTCAGTCATTCACATTCCTTTCCAGCCAAAATATTGAGAGATTTAAAAAAGGCATTTATGTAGGTTGATGGTTTAGTTGTTCAACATGATATCTCTTTCTTGTGGAATCCTGATATGAGAGATAAGGGACTTTGCTCAATTTTTAGCCATAGTCCCTAAGGGTATGCCTCATCCAAAGTAATTGTGCACAACAATGACCTGCAACAATGTACTCGCCCTCTGTCGGTGTTTAGGGTCCGACCGCACACCCGGGGTTACCCCTCAAGGTGTTTTTAGGAGTAGGACGGTGTCGACAACTGTAGCAAAATGGTTCGTGCCAATCGCACGAGGGACAGTGGACAAGGTTTACAGGTTCGGGCCGCTTAGAGATGCGTAACACCCTACGTCCTGATGAGTATGCTTGGTGGATGTGATTACAAGAGAGCTCTCTGGATTTGAGAATACAGAGAGTTGATGTGGGAGGCTAAGTAATGGGTCGATCGTTCTGAAGGGATGCCCCCTAGGCCTTATATACTCGACCGTGGGGCAGTATACATGATGAGATAACAACGAGTAGCTAAAAGATAGTGAACCTCTCGAGATTATCCCCTACGTAACTCTCGCCGACTTATCCTCACGTGGCTTCGCTGCATGAAGGCCCCGACGCGGGAAAGTCGGATCTCTGTTGCGGCCAATGGCTCGGCGCTATGGGCCGTCCGGGTTTGCACCAATCCGGCCCCATGTCGCTTTGCGTTGCTGGTCGTCTTTCCCCAGGCCCACAAAAGAATAACCTTACGATTTATTGGGCCCTTGGGCCTTTCGTGAGGTCCTTTACTCTTTTGGTGGACCCGGGGGATATCTATCCCCCACAAGCCCCCGATCTTTGGGTTAATTTAGAGATAATCAACCCGAAGATCCCAGGTCCAGCTTGTAGATGATTTGAAGGAAGATGACTCCTTGCTGTTTTCTCCTGCTTTGATCACTTGTCGACCAGAACCTAGCTTTGTGCCTGTGCCTTAGAGATCGGCATTCCTGTTTGTTGGACTCTGAACCTTATTGGGTGCACCGGAGGTGCACCCAATGGGTGTAGCCCCCGAGCTTCGAGTAGATTTTAGAAAATAATCTACTCGAAGGTCTTCATTAGAAATTACTCCCATTTGCATTTCCTTATTCCAGTTGAGGATTGGCTTCTTAATCTCGTTTCATGTCCTTAGAAATTGGCGCTATCCTGGCTTATAGTGACAATCCATGGGGTGCACCGGAGGTGCACCCAATGGGTGTAGCCCCCGACCTTCAAGTGGATTTTTTGGATAATTCGCTTGAAGGTCCTCTTTTTGCGTCCTGTTGCTGAAGAATACTCTTTCTGCTTATAAAAAGGTTGGCATGATGTCATCCGTGCTATGTCATCAATATTATGCTTTGGAGGTCAGCATGTGTTTTGTCTTTTGCAACTGAATTTGCAACCCTTCCATATCTTGCTGAGTAGCATAGTGTATTTGCTCTGCGACTGATTGGACGTTCGATGGACGTTCTCTGTCTAGTCTTCAAGTCATGTCTGTCGACCATATTTTGCACTCTACTGACTATATTTGGCTTCCCTTTAACTCTTGTTGATATCTCATTTTTGTCTTGAGGTATTCACTGCATGCTCTGCACAGATGTGACCATTTTGAAAAATATACTGACAATTCCTGGGCGTCCCCCCCCCAATGGGTGTGAGCAAGGAACGTCTTGGTACGCTGAGCGTTTTAACCGGTTGCTTCTGAGTTGTAATGTGATGGGACGGCGAGTGTAATCATATTCTTTGCGCTGTTGACTGGAGTCCCAATGGGTGTAGTGCTGCATGAAACGGCGTCCGCCGCCTGACGTGTCTTTGGACGGGTGGAGGTGTATATTGAATGCTTTGCGACTGTTCAGTGACCACTGTTGGAGGTGAGCGGTTGCCTTCTTTTCCTATAAATAGTGCCCTTGCCTGCCTGATTTTTTCACATCTCTCGCTGTTCTCCGTTGCCTGCTTTCTTTCTTCTATCTGTATTTCCACCATGGGCAAGAAACGCAAGCGCGAACCAACCCCTCCGTCTGAAGATTTCGGTGACTCGGAGTATTCAGAGGAGGAGTTCTCCTCTGAATCCGAGGGGTCTCCGGCTCCCATCCCCCTGCGTGAGTCGTCTGACGACTCAGACGACTCCCAGGGGCTCGCGGCGGAGGTCTGGTCGTACATCCGGGCCGTCGAGCGCTCCGGGCTCGAGGGCTCGGATGAGTCCGAGTACTCCTCGGAGGAGGAGGACTCGGACGACGGCGGCGAGGGCGGGGACGACGACAATGACGACGACGACGACGACGACGACGACGACGACGACGACAACGACGACGACGACGACGGCGGCTGCACCAGGGGCGGCGGCGACAGGGGCGGCACCAAGAGCGGCGGCGGCGGGGGCGGCACCAAGAGCGGTGGCGGCGGCAGGGGCAGGGCCAGTGGCTAGATGCCACTGGTCCTTTTAAATATTAGTATAGATTAGAAGTAGTATAGTTAGATAATGTAGTATTATTAGTAATGTAAAGTAGTATATTGTAGAGTAGTAGTAGTAGTAGCAGTAGAGTGTAGTTTAGTAGTAGAAATAGGGAAGTATCAACTCATAATGGGTTGATTTGTAAATGTTATCACTTCCCTTGAATGAAGAACAAGTTTGGTTTCCTTTTGATGACTTGTTTCGTCTGACTATGAATCTGAGTTTTTTTTTTTTGAGGCCGTAGATGAACGGCTTGATCGTTATACTGATGCCTCCAAGCAATATTGCAATCTGTATCAATGTTTTTAGAAGTAATGCCGAGTGATCGAAAGTCGCCGTCGACATTTTAAAAGTAATGCCGAGTGGTTGAACTCCAGATCATCGTTTTAGAGGCAACGCCGAGTGACTAAGTAGTGACTTCGGCATTTTAGAGGCAATGCCGAACAATTTAACTCAAGATCAGCGTTTTAGAGGCAACGCCGGGTGATTGAGGGTCAACGTCGGCATTTTAGAAGTAATGCCGAACGATTGAACTCAAGATCAGCGTTTTAGAGGCAACGCCGAGTGACTGGATAGTGACGTCGGCGTTTTAGAGGCAGCGCCGAGTTATTGAACTCGAAGTCAGCGTTTTAGAGGCAGCGCCGAGTGATTGAAGGTCAACGTCGGCATTTTAGAAGTAATGCCGAACGATTGAACTCAAGATCAGCGTTTTAGAGGCAACGCCGAGTGACTAGATAGTGACGCCGGCGTTTTAGAGACAGCGCCGAGTTATTGAACTCGAGGTCAGCGTTTTAGAGGCAACGCCGAGTGATTGAAGGTCAATGTCGGCATTTTAGAAGTAATGCCGAACGATTGAACTCAAGATCAACGTTTTAGAGGCAACGCCGAGTGACTGGATAGCGACGTCGGCATTTTAGTGGCAACGCCGAGTTATTTCGAGGGTTAGCACCCGAGTAAGGAGAGGGCCCACCAGTTTTCTGGGAAATAACTGCCGAATGACCACGTGGCATGCTGGGATTTCGGAAATAACCGCCGAGTGATGACTGGGCACTTTTTGAAACGGTGTCTGGTCCGAGAATATCCCATAAGAGTCGCACTTTTAGCCGCCTTTGCTTTCCGCGCCCTAGTTTTTGCATTCCTGCTTCCAAATCTCCTCTGCGCTTGCCTCCAATTTGCTCGCTGGTGAAATCGAGATGGCTCCCAAGAGGAAAATCGCGAGTTCTTCCGCTGTGGTGATTCCCCCAATTGATCCCAACAGCCAGTTGCCTTTCGCAGGTAACCACATGTCCAACATCTCTGAAACTGAACTCCTCCACCTCGTGTCCCTCGGGGTTCTTCCTCCGCGGGAACTCTGTTCTTGGCGGGTTTGCCATGGAACTACGGTCCCGACGGAGGATACCCACGAATCTGTGGTTTACGCTCCCTTTCTTCTCCGTGGCCTTGGCCTTCCTATTTCTCCCTTTTTCCGTGGTCTTCTTGATTTCTACCACATCAACTTAACCCATCTGAACCCTAATTCAATTCTGCAAATTTCTATCTTCGTCCACTTATGTGAGGCCTTTCTTGGTGTGCTGCCGCATTTTGGATTGTGGAAACACCTGTATCACTGTCGCCCTGGGATGGCCGGGGGACAGCATCAGTTGGTTGGAGGTGCTAGCTTGGAGATGCGCCGGGGACGGAAAACTGAGTATCTTGAGATCCCCCTTAAAGACAGCATTAAGGGATGGCGCCTGGAATGGTTTATAGTTGATAACTATGGAAATTCTCTCCCCCCCGGTCAGGAAGACAGCCAGATGTTCGCACCACGAGCTGGACCGAGTCTCCCACAGACGAGGAGGTGGCTGAAGCTAGTGTGCTGTTAGCTGAAGTTGGGCTATTGAAAGGGAGGGGTTTAACCGCTGAAGCTATAGTCGCTGACTTTGTCTTCAAAAACATTCAGCCACTGAAAGACAGGGCCCACCCGGCTTATCTGTATCAAGGGCTAGCCGACCCAACTCGAGTTACCAACGGAAGGATCCCTTCTGCAGATTTGGTGAGCCGGCTGGAGATGATTCTCAGAGGCAAAGTATCCAATGTTGGTGCTCCGGTGGCGTATTCAGCCTGGAATCTGCCTCCTGCCAAGGCCTTCACTCGCTTCGTGTCAAACCCGCCTTCAACTGATGGCAATTTGGGCCTTAGAACGCGGCCCTCTGATGAGGAGGTTAGTGCCTTGGTTGCTTCACTTGGGAAAATCCCTGATGATGAAAGACAAACCCATTTCGAGGTGCCTTCGGGTCCTACTGATGCTGAAATAAATGCCGTGCTTGACATGTTGGCCGAAGATTCTTCTGACGCTATTCCTACTGAGACATTGGCAGTGGCACCTCTCCCAGAGGTCGGTATAGTCTTGGATGTCCAGAGACCTGTCCGTGCTCGCTCGAAGCGTCCCCGCCGAACCAATCAGACTGATCTTTCTGTTGATGAGCAGAAAAAGAAGAAGAGACGTATTCGGCGAGTGTCTGGTTTGAATCAGGGTGCTGGTCCCTCGGCTCCTGCTGATGAGGAGGTTCCTGCATCTGAATTTGCTGATGCTGAACCCAATGGGTGTGGTCCATCTGATGCTGATCCCAATGGGTGTGGTGCCGGTGTTGCTGATGAAGATGACGAAGAGGAAGAGGATGAGGTTCCTTTGATTCGAAAGAACAGTCGGCAATTCCTCGCCAGTGGGGAAAGTAGTGGGGTTCCCTCCCCGGCCTTATCTGCTCTTGTTGGTCTGCAAAACATATCCCTAGCCGACTTTGATCAAACTCTCGAGGATATGGTCCCAGAGGACTTGTTATCAGGGCCAGTGGACGATGCCGCGACGGAAACCTGTGGTGCTGTGCCGGACGCTGGGTTGAGGTCATCCCGTGCCTCATCAACCTTAGAGCACGATCTTGAGGGACGGGATGTTAACTCGGATTGTCCTGATCCCATGGAAATAACCGAGGGCCCGCTAACCTTGGAGACGGTTACTGCTGAAAATTTGGACCCCAAGGATGGTGTCGACACATGTCCAGCCCCCGAGGGTGTCGTGGGGGACGACTTAGCCCGGGCGAAGAGTGCAAGCTACTGCCCAGCCCCCGAGGGTGTTGCCGGGGATAACCCGGCTCAAGTGGGCAGTGCCGACTATGGCCCGATCCCCGGGGATGCCCAGACAGGATCTCCCTCCGGCACTTCCATGGACGTTCACGCTGGGTCACCTCCACACTCTGGCTGCATGGTGGTGGCCCAAACTTCAGACCGGGGCGTCGCTTTAGAGGGCAGCGTCCCCGTTGATCGAGTATCCGGTTATGCTGAAGAAGATGGACTGATTCCCACTGTTCCATTGCGTGCTGCTTCGGGTGATGACCTTGCGCCTGGTTATCATCTGATTTCTCCTGACTTGGGGATCCCTTCGTTCTTCTCCACCCTCCAGGTACTGTGCTGTTTCTTAGCTTGATTTTTACATTGCCTGAACTCTCGCCATTATGCTCATCTGCTCTTCTCATCAGACTTTTGTGGATGGGGTGACCACCCAGCTGAAATTGCATGGTGCTCCTATTCCAGAAGTGGCTTCATCTTTTCCATGTTGGAATCCAGTGTTACTTCGTCGTCGTGTATCCGAGTTAGAGGCGATTAACGCTGGTTAGTGCCCTTTTCCTTTTCTTCGCGTTTGTTGTGGACTGCTTGACCTTCTGACCTTGTTTTGTTTGATTACCTCTTACTAGGAATGACTCGGCAGACTGCACTTCTTGAGGAGAAACATTCTCAGGATCGAGCTGAATTGACTCAGCGATGCACTGATCTTGAGGAAAAGTATTCTCAAAGTCAGATTGAACTGAGTCAGGTTTCTGCTGCCTTGGATGATGCCAATGCGTTGAGTTCTTCTCTGCATGCCCAGCTTGACTCTGAAAAGGTGATATATGAAACTGCACTTTTTTCTTGCCGTGCTCCTATTGTTTGCCTGGTTTTCTGAAAGAACTGATTTGCGCTTGCAGGAGGAAAAACGCATCCTTGCCGCTTCTCGAGACAATCTTGATAGGTTGTATCGAGATTCTAGCAACTCGCTGACCATCTTGGAGAGAAGTCATCGCTTTTCCATGGAGGAGTTGAACAATTTTCGCTATAAGTTGCAGGAGTCCTTGGATGATGTGATTCGCCTTCGGGAGTTGATATCCGCTAAAGACGTTGTCATCAAGAATCTGCGTGCTTCCAAAAAATCTGTTACCCAGGAGCTAGAGGCTGCCCAGTCGGCTGTCAAGGCTGCTGAAGAAACTTCCAATACTCTGAGAGCCCAACGCGATAGGGCCATGGACAAGGCCATTCGAGCGGGACGAATTCTGATGAGGAGGCCTGGCGTAGTCGTTCCTGAAGATATAAGGGCCGACGTGAACGCCGCCCCTGACTCCTCGAGTCGTCCTTCTTCGTCAACTGCTCCTGGGAAAGACATTGCAAAATAGAGAAAACATTTCGCATGCTCCAAGCGCGCAGCTTGCATGATTGAATATTTGTCAGAGAACACCAGTTTATTTGAGTGACATAGTTATTCTATCATTGTATCAGGATTTTTTAGTTCAATGAGTTTGGTAGTAATGATGCATGATGACTATGAATTTTGCGTGTGGGATATGGAGATCATCCCCTGAATTAAATAAGCGAGAGCATGTTGTATTGGTCTTAAGCAAGCGCCAATTGGAGTTGATTGCTTCGTTAGCTGGGCATAGTGGTCGCCCTGAGTTAAGTAAAGCATGAGCACGTTGCACCGCCTTAAGTCGTTGCCGACTTAAGTCGATTGCTCCGTTAGCAGGGCATAGTGGTCACCCCGAGTTAAGTAAGCGTGAGCATGTTGCACCGCCTTAAGTCGTTGCCGACTTAAGTCGATTGCTCCGTTAGCAGGGCATAGTGGTCACCCCGAGTTAAGTAAGCGTGAGCATGTTGCACCGCCTTAAGTCGTTGCCGACTTAAGTCGATTGCTCCGTTAGCAGGGCATAGTGGTCACCCCGAGTTAAGTAAGCGTGAGCATGTTGCACCGCCTTAAGTCGTTGCCGACTTAAGTCGATTGCTCCGTTAGCAGGGCATAGTGGTCACCCCGAGTTAAGTAAGAATGCGAGTCAATCGTAAATAAATTGAGTATCCTTGAAACCTTTTCTTTATTGATGACGTATTTCCACTTTACAGAGTACATCATTGTTATCCTAGCAGTTTTGAGGTACGGCTAAGGATAAAACTTTCTCAGGTGTTCTATGTTCCAAGAGTTCCCGACTTCCGTGCCATCCATCTGAGTGAGGCGATATGATCCGGGCCGAGCGACTTCTGCCACTATGAAAGGCCCTTCCCATAAGGGTGATAACTTGTGTCGTCCTTCTCCCGTTAGAATTCGGCGAAGGACGAGCTCCCCCACTGAAAAGGATCGTTGCCGCACAGCCTTGTCGTGATAGCGCCTTAGAGTCTGCTGGTATCTTGCTGACTGGATTACTGCACTTAGCCGCTCTTCTTCGAGTATATCTATGTCCTCTAGTCTGGTGGTCTCAGCTTCTGCTATGCTTTCAAAAATCAGCCTTGGCGCCCCAAACTTGAGATCAGCAGGCAGCACTGCTTCCGACCCATAGACCATGAAGAAAGGAGTGTTTCCGTGCAAGGCTCGGCTAGGTTGGGTTCTTAGGCTCCAAACAACATAGGGTAATTCCCTTATCCACTTCCCTGCGAATTTTTCATTCTTATCAAAAATCTTTTTCCTGAGTGCATCCAATATCATCCCGTTAGCTCGCTCAACTTGCCCGTTGGCTCTCGGATGGGCTACAGATGCATACTTGATCTGAATACTTTTTTGCTCGCAGAAGTCAAAGAACTCTGAACTTGTGAAGTTGGATCCTAGATCAGTTATGATGCTGTTTGGTATCCCGAATCTGAATATTATATCTTGTATGAATTCCACAGCCTTGGCAGAGGTTAAGGAGGCAATGGGCTTGAATTCTATCCATTTAGTGAATTTGTCAATTGCTACCAACACATGAGTATATCCCCCTTGTGCTTTCTTGAAAGGTCCAATCATATCCAGCCCCCAGCATGCAAAGGGCCAAGTTACTGGTATGGTCTGCAGCTGCTGTGCTGGCAAGTGTTGTTGCTTCGACAAGTATTGGCAGGCTTCGCACCTCTGAACTAACTCGGCCGCATCATTCTTTGCTGTTGGCCAATAGAATCCTGACCTGAAGACCTTTCCAACTAGTGTTCTGGAGGCCGCATGTATCCCACATTGTCCAGCGTGGACCTCTTCTAGTAGTTGCTTTCCAGTGGATGGGAGAATGCACTTCATGAAGACGCCTGATGCACCCCTTCTGTATAATGTCTCCCCAATGAGTGTATAATGAGCCGACTGTCTTGCAATACGCTCCGCCGAGTTCCTATCATCTGGTTCTTCTTCATTCTTTATGTACTTAATGATTGGCCTTCTCCAGTCATCAAGATCTGACTCGGGTTGATTTATGATGTTACACTCTTCTACTTGATCCGTTGAGATACTCGGCTGCAGGATTTCCTGCACGAAAACCCCAGGTGGGACCTGAGTTCGACTGGACCCCAACTTGGATAGTACGTCAGCTGCCGTATTCCGATCTCTTTCCACATGATGAAATTCTAAACCCTCGAATTTATCCTCCAGTTTTCGGACGACGGTGCAGTATCTTCCCATCGAATCATTTGAGCAATCCCACTCCTTATTTATCTGGCTGATAACTACCAGAGAATCCCCGTACACCATTAATCTTTTGACGCCCAGTGATATGGCAATGTTCAATCCATGGATCAAAGCTTCATACTCGGCTGCATTGTTGGAGGCCGGGAATAGCAGCTGGAGGGCGTACTTGAGGTGTTCGCCTCCTGGTGCAGTGAAAAGAATCCCCGCTCCTGCTCCTTGCAGCTTGAGTGAGCCATCAAAATACATTCGCCATACCTCTGCAGTCTCCGGGTTGTCTGGTACTTGTTGTTCAGTCCACTCTGATACGAAATCGACTAGTGCTTGGGTTTTGATGGCAGTGCGAGGCCGAAACTCGATGTCATGAGATCCCAGCTCACAGGCCCACTTGGCTATTCGACCGATGGCCTCCTTGTTGTGAAGAATATCCCCTATTGGAAAACTCGTGACCACTATGACTTTGTGATCGTCAAAGTAGTGACGCAGCTTGCGGGCAGTTAGAAGTACTGCATAAAATAGCTTCTGGATTTGAGAATACTTTTTCTTTGAGGGGCCAAGGACTTCACTGATGAAATACACAGGATGTTGTACTGGATAGGCGTGCCCTTCTTCTGCTCGCTCGACTACTAACGCGGTGCTTACCACGTGAGTCGTGCAAGAGATGTACAGTAGCAAATCTTCAGCTGGTTGAGTTGATGTAGCTCGTCGAGGTGGTTTCAGTACTGGCGGTGTTGTCAAGAATTTTTTCAGAGCATCTAGAGCTTCTTGTGCTTCTGAAGTCCACTGAAATTTATCCACCTTCTTGAGTAACTTATAAAACGGCAAACCTTTTTCTCCCAGCCTGGATATAAATCTGCTTAAAGCTGCCATGCATCCAGTAAGTCGCTGAACCTTCTTCTGCGATCGAGGTGCTTCCATCTTCATGATAGCTTCAATCTTATCTGGATTAGCTTCAATTCCTCGGTGGCTGACGATAAATCCGAGCAACTTTCCGGCTGGTACCCCAAAAACACATTTCTCGGGATTAAGCTTCCACCTATACCGCCTCAGGCTGTTGAAAACCAGTTGCAAATCTTCGATGAAGTCCTTTGAGTCCTGTGTTTTGATCACCACGTCATCCACATAAGCCTCCACACGCTTGCCCCAGTGATCGGCTAAGCATGTTTGAATAGCTCTCTGGTAAGTTGCTCCAGCGTTCTTAAGGCCAAACGGCATGGAGGTATAACAGAAAGCGCCAAACGGAGTAATGAATGCCGTTTTTTCTTCATCTTCCTTTGCCAGGCTGATCTGATGGTACCCAGAATAACAATCCAAGAAAGACAACATAGAACATCCAGCGGTGGAGTCCACCACCTGATCTATCCTCGGGAGCCCGAAGGGATCCTTCGGACAGTGTTTGTTGAGATCAGTATAATCAACACACATGCGCCAGTCCACTTTATTCTTTTTGAGTACAAGAACAGGATTGGCTAACCACTCAGGATGTAATACTTCTCTAATGAATCCGGCCGCGACCAAGCGAGCTAACTCGGCGCGAATGGCTTCCCTCTTATCAGGCGTGAAACGACGTAATTTCTGTCGAATCGGCCTCGCCTGGGAAAAGACCTTTAGCTTGTGCTCGGCCAGTTCTCTCGGGACTCCCGGCATATCCGCAGGTTGCCATGCGAATACGTCTCGGTTATCTTGCAGAAACTGGACGAGCGCGCTTTCCTATTTGTTGTCCAAACTGGAGCTGATGATGGCCGTCTTGCGCTCATCAGCGAACCCCAGGTTGATTCTTTTAGTTTCTTCAGTCGGCCGCATAGAGGTCGCGGTCTGAGCTTCATTCGCCGGTATTGCGAGGTCTTCCTCAGGCTTAGAGTTCGCCATTGCGGAGGGAGCTGTCGACGGCTTGGCGGTGAGGGCTGCTTGAATAGCCACTCGGAAACATTCTGCGGCGCCTTGGAGGTCGGCGCGCACAGTTATGATCCCTTGTGGCCCCGGCATTTTCAGTATCATGTATGTGTAATGCGGAATGGCCATGAATTTGGCCAATCCTGGCCTCCCGATGATGGCGTTGTACCCGCAGTCGAAGTTTGCCACTTCAAACCTCAGGAACTCGGTTCTGTAGTTCTCCGGAGTTCCAAAGGTGACCGGCATGTAGATGTGGCCCAGCGGGTATTCCCCTTCCGTCGGCACGATGCCGAAGAAAGGAGTGTCCGACTCGTGGAGCTCTTTGAGATGAACTCCCAAGCTTTGGAGTGTCCGGGGGAAGGTGATGTTGATGCTGCTCCCCCCGTCCACTAACACCTTTTTCACCCGGCTCTCTCGGATCACCGGATCGACGAGAAGCGGGTACTTGCCCGGATGATCAAAGTTGAGCCATTGATCCGCCCGAGTGAAGGTGATCGGGTGCTCCGACCATCGGTATGGGGCGGGAGGGCCGACGGTTGCCACTAGTATCTGGCGATCATTGAGCTTTTGCTGTCTTCTGCTCTCCTGTGATCCGTGTCCGCCGAAGATGACGTTGACCTCCCTGTCAACGCGCGGGAAAGCTCCTCCTCCTCCTCCCTCCTCCTGCCGATGGGGTTGTCGTGGTTCATCTGGTCCTCCCCTTGGCGGAGGAGGAGGTAGAGGTTGGAAGGGTCGGCCGTGTCCGACGGAGTGCTTGAAGTCCCGGCAGTTACGAAGAGTGTGTCGCATGTCCTTGTGGTACGGGCACTGGGCGTCGAGGATGTCGTCCAGTGTGCGTTCGCCTCCACGAGGTCCTCCTCGAGCGCGGGCGGCGGGTGGTCCGGCGGCGTGTACTTCTTCGCGTGGCCGCTTCTCCCATCGCTTGTCAGGTTGCTGGTTCGCGTCGCGCCGCGGTGCTGCCGGCGCGGGCTTCGCTCCTCCGATGAGGTCCTGGGCTCGCTCGTCGGCGGTGATGTAGAGGTCGGCCTCCCGGAACAGCTCCTCCGAGGTGGTCGGCGCCCTTTGTAGTATGGCTCGGACAAAAGCCGAGTCATTGGATCCTCGGTAGAAGTCCTCGATCACGGCCGCCTCCGTGACATCGGGGATGCGATTCCTCATGGTTTGAAACCTCTTGAGGTATGATCGGAGAGTCTCGTCCCCCCGGCGCTTGATAGATTTGAGGTCCCACGGCTGCGCCGGCTTGTCGGAGAGGGACTGGAAGTTGGCGGTGAAACACCGACTGAAGTCTCCCCAGACGTCGATGCAGTGTCGGGGTAGATGTCGTAGCCATTGCAGCGCGTCTTGTCCAAGGACAATGGGCAAATACGCGGTCATCACGTCCTCGGATGCTCCGGCAGCTCGAGCAGCGGTGGTGTAGACGGCTAACCAACCCCACGGATCCTGCTTAGGTTCATACTTGTCAACATTGGATACCTTGAAGTTGGGAGGCCATTGGATGGCCCTAAGGCGCGGAGTAAGGGCGGACACTCCGCACGTGTCCTCCTGTCGTCGGGGTCGATGCCTGTCCCGGGGAGGGGAGTTGTGGTTGTGGTTCCTCGACCGTCCCCGGGAGGTTCCGCCAGTTGAAGCCGTCGCCGACTCAGTCCTGGTAGCTTGGCTCTGAGTCGGGGCACCATGATCCCTGTCGTACTCCTCTCGACGACGAATTTCGTTCTCATGCCGCCGTTCTCGCGAAGCGTTGATGGAGCTCCGCGCGTCTCGGCGACTGTTGATGGCGTGTCGTAGATCGTTCGGTGGGTGAGCAAGCGGTAGAAGATGGTTGGCCGCCTGGGTGAACAGTCGTCGGTAACCGTCGGCGTCAGGAGTCCGAGGAAGTCCTTCCGCTATCCGAGCCAGCACCCCTCCGACCTCGCTCGGTGTGTTCATGGCTCGGGCGAAGTCGGGGTTCAGATTACGCCCGAAGAGTGGATTCTCGCGACGTTGCCTTGTATCCTGCTCAGCCTGCTCCTGAGCTCGTCGGCGATCACGTCGCCGGGAGTTCCTTCGCTCTCTGAAAACGCGTTCTTCCGGGGTTTCTCCTACCTCCGAGACCTCGTTTCGCGAGACAGGTTGTTCCGGATTCCGCTCTCCGGCCGCGTGATGTCTTCGAACATTCCGGCGCCGGTTCCTCCGTCGACGGGACTCTCGCTGAGGCGGTTCCTCCCCGGGTACAGTCGGCTCGTCGTCGGAGATGGCCGGCGATTCTGCCCTCCCGATGAAGAGGACGTCGGGGTAGAACGACGCTGCCGGCGTGGTGATCTTCTTCCGGGGAACTGGAGGTTGCGCTTCTCCGATATTTTCGGAGTTTGTTGAGGAAGACTCCTTTTTTGGCGGATCCGCAATACGGTGCAGAATTCCTTCTTCATCCGCTACGAACGAGATTGTTCCGAAGCAGAACATAGATCCGGGGCGCAGGGTGATCTTGTTGTAGAAGGAGATGGCCATTGAGCTAGCTTGGATTGTCAACACACCCCCTACCTGGCGCGCCAGCTGTCGGTGTTTAGGGTCCGACCGCACACCCGGGGTTACCCCTCAAGGTGTTTTTAGGAGTAGGACGGTGTCGACAACTGTAGCAAAATGGTTCGTGCCAATCGCACGAGGGACAGTGGACAAGGTTTACAGGTTCGGGCCGCTTAGAGATGCGTAACACCCTACGTCCTGATGAGTATGCTTGGTGGATGTGATTACAAGAGAGCTCTCTGGATTTGAGAATACAGAGAGTTGATGTGGGAGGCTAAGTAATGGGTCGATCGTTCTGAAGGGATGCCCCCTAGGCCTTATATACTCGACCGTGGGGCAGTATACATGATGAGATAACAACGAGTAGCTAAAAGATAGTGAACCTCTCGAGATTATCCCCTACGTAACTCTCGCCGACTTATCCTCACGTGGCTTCGCTGCATGAAGGCCCCGACGCGGGAAAGTCGGATCTCTGTTGCGGCCAATGGCTCGGCGCTATGGGCCGTCCGGGTTTGCACCAATCCGGCCCCATGTCGCTTTGCGTTGCTGGTCGTCTTTCCCCAGGCCCACAAAAGAATAACCTTACGATTTATTGGGCCCTTGGGCCTTTCGTGAGGTCCTTTACTCTTTTGGTGGACCCGGGGGATATCTATCCCCCACACCCTCGGCGGTGGATAGAGCTATTGAGTTTTGTTTCTTTGAAGCCCAAGGCACAAGGGATCTCCCTAGAAACTAACAAGTCACTGATGTACTCTTTCTATCAATCACATCTGACATAATCAACATCTAAATACCCAACAAGATCAAAGGTAGATCCCTTGGGGTACCAAAGCCCAAAGTTAGGAGTATTAACCAAAAATTTCAAGATCCTTTTCACGGCCCTTAGGTGACATTCCTTAGGGTCGACTTGGAATCTTGCACACATGCATACAAAAACCATAATATCTGGTCTAGAGGCACATAAGTAAAGTAAAGAACCCATCATAGACCAGTAAACCTTTTGATCTACCGAGTTACCTCCGATGTCGAGGTCGAGATGCCCAGTTTTCCCCATAGGAGTCTTGATGGGCTTGACATCCTTCATTCCAAACTTCTTGAGTATGTCTTGAGTGTACTTCGTTTGGCTAATGAATGTGCCCTCTTGGAGTTGCTTGATTTGAAATCCAAAGAAATACTTCAACTCTCACATGATGGGCCTCTCAAATTTTTGTATCATAAATCTACTAAACTCTTTACAAGATGACTTGTTAGTAGACCCAAAGATAATATCATCAACATAAATTTGGCATATAAACAAGTCTTTGTCAAATGTTTTAGTGAAGAAAGTAGGATCAACTTTTCTGACTTTGAAACCATTAAAAAAAGAAAGTCTCTCAGGCATTCATACCATCCTCTTGGGGCTTTATTAAGCCCATAAAGCGCCTTTGAGAGCTTATAAACATGAGAAAGATACTCACAATCTTCAAAGCTGGAAGGTTGCTCAACATATACTTCTTCCTTGATAGGGTCATTGAGGAAGGCACTTTTCAAATCTATTTGGAACAACTTAAAGCCATGGTAAGTAGCATAGGCAAGTAAAATACGAATTGACTCAATCCTAGCTACGGGTGCATAGGTTTCATCGAAATCCAAGCTTTCGACTTGTGAATACCCCTTGGAAACAAGAAGGCTTTATTCCTAGTCACCACACCATGCTCATCCTGTTTGTTGTGGAATACCCACTTGGTACCTACAACATTTTGGTTAGGATGTAGTAATAGGTGCTAAACCCCATTTCTCTTGAAGTTGTTGAGCTTCCCTTGCATTGCCATCACCCAATCTGGTTCTCTAAGTGCATCTTCAATCATGTATAGCTCAATAGAAGACAAAAAAGAGTAATGTTCATAGAAATGAGCAATACGAGAGCGAGTAGTTACCCCCTTTTGAAAATCACCAATGATGGAGTCGATGGGGTGGTCTCGTTGTATTGCTTGATGGACTCTTAGGTGAGATGGTCTTTGAGCTTGAATTTCTTGCTCATCCTCCTTTTCTTGTTTAACTTCATCTCCCCCTTGATCAATGACATCACCTTGAGGTGGCTCATTGGCTTGAATTTGAGCTTCTTCTTCCTGAGCTTGTTCCTCATCTTGTGTTGGTGGAGATGCTTGGATGGAGGATGAAGGTTGATCTTGTGTTGGTGTAGGCTCCTCGGGCACTTGTGGGCACACATCTTCAATGGACATGTTCCTTAGCGCGGTGCACGGGGCCTCCTGATCGTATAACTCATCAAGATCAACTTGCTCCATTTGAGAGCCATTATTCTCATTAAACACAAGGTCACAAGAAACTTCAACTAATCTAGTGGACTTGTTGAAGACTCTATATGCCCTTGCGTTTGAGTCATAACAAAGTAAAAAAAACTTCTACTGATTTAGGAGCAAATTTAGAATTTCTACCTCTCTTTACCAAAATAAAGCATTTGCTCCCAAATACTCGAAAATAAGAAACATTGGACTTTTTACCAGCAAGGAGTTCATATGATGTTTTCATGAGGATTTGATGAATATAGAGTTGGTTGATGACGTAGCAAGCGGTGTTGATCGCCTCCACCCAAAACCAATCCAAGGGTTTGTACTCTTCAAGATGGTCCTTGCCATATCCATTAGAGTTCTACTCTTTATCTCCACAACACCATTTTGCTGAGGTGTGCAAAGAGAAGAGAACTCATGCTTGATACCCTCCTCAAGAAATCCTTCAATTTTGGAGTTCTTGAACTTCGTCCCATTATCGCTTCTAATCTTCTTGATTCTCAATCTGTAGTAATTTTGAGCTTGACTCAAGAATTTCTTTAAAGTCTCTTGGGCCTGTGATTTTTCTTGCAAAAAGAACACCCAAGTGAAGTGTTGGGGGTCTGCTTCGTCGCCGAAGGTCCTGCAAGAAGAAACACCTTCGGACGATCAACACAGAAGCAACGCCGAAGCTACCATTTAGGGAGCTTCGGCATAATAACACGCTTTAAGATGAAGGGTAGCACTGACTTAAAGATGAAAAGACCGATCAGCCCATGATAATCTATGTCGTGATTGTAACTATTTATAAAGGGCATGAATGTAAATCCACACAGGCTGCGCCCTGTGCCTATAAATAGATGAACAGTACCCCCGTACTGTTCACGCGTACTTATATTCATTGTTGTGTCACGCTTGTACCTCTGCCTTCAATCAAGCCGAAGCATTTGAGAACAAGTCACCAACATTGGCGCCCACCTCTGGTAAACTCACTTCCACTTTTGAGCTGATGGCTTCATTCAGCAACCAAGTTGTAGCATCTTCGGCTACGAAGCTGGTGCTCCCGATAACAGGCGGTTCAAGCTCAGAACCAGCCAACAAGAAGCAGAAGAAAGAAGCGCAGAGAAGGGTGCAGCATGTTGGGGTGTAGGGACCCTTCATCAAATCTAAATGGTCCCACATCCCAATCACCTTCTCCCAGGAGGATCTTCAGCTCTAGGATTACCCTCACAATGATGCTATGGTCATATCTTGTGTCATCAAGGGGTTTCTGGTCCATAATGTTCTAGTTGACACATGCAGTGCAGCGGATATCATATTTGCTAAGGCCTTCAAACAAATGCAAGAGCCAGAGCATAAGATTCATGATGCTACACACCCTCTTTGTGGCTTCGGAGGAAAGCAGATTGTAGCACTCGGTAAAATCACAATGCCAGTGATCTTCGGCTTTGTTCATAACACAAGAACTGAACGAGTTGTTTTTGATATTGTTGACATAGAGTACCCATACAATGCAATCATTGGTCGAGGGACACTCAATGCTTTCGAAGCTATACTTCATCCAGCATACTTATGCATGAAGATACCTTCGGAGCAAGGGCCCATTGCTATCCACGGAAGTCAAGAGGCTGCCAAAAAAGCTGAAGGAAATTGGACAGATTCAAAGGCAATCCATAATATAGATGGAGCTGAAGCTTGTGAGCAGTATAAATACAAAAGAGAGAAGGGTGCTTCGGCGGATCAGCCGAAGCCCATACTCCTATGTGAAGATATATTAGAACAAAGGGTATTGCTGGGGTCTCAGCTATATGAAGAACAAGAGAAGACTTTGCTATGATTCTTATTCAACAATAAAGATGTCTTTGCTTGGTCCGCCAACGATCTCTGCGGTGTCAACAGAGATGTCATTGAACATTCACTTAACGTGGATCCATCCTTCAGGCCAAGGAAACAAAGGCTTCGGAAAATGTCTGAAGACAAAGCTGAAGGTGCTCAGAACGAAGTGAATAGACTTCTTAGTACTGGTGTTATCAGAGAGGTGAAATACCCAGAATGGCTAGCCAACACTGTTATGGTAAAGAAGGCCAATGGCAAATGGAGAATGTGCATTGATTTTACAGATCTTAACAAGGCTTGTCCGAAGGACGAGTTCCCATTGCCAAGAATAGACTCCCTAGTAGATGCATCAGATTCTTCAGAGCTCATGAGTTTACTGGATTGTTACTCTGGCTATCATCAAATATGGATGAAGAAGGAAGATGAGCCAAAGACTAGCTTCATAACCCCAGTGGCACATATTGTTATCTTTGGATGCCTGAGGGGCTCAAAAATGCTGGAGGAAGCTTTAGCAGAATGACAGCCAAGGTCCTTCATTCTCAAATAGGCAGAAACGTACTGACCTATGTTGATAATATCATAGTGAAAAGCATGAAGCAAGAAAATCACATCGCTGATTTGCAAGAGACATTTGCCAATTTTAGGCAAGCTGGCCTGAAATTAAATCCAGAAAAGTGTGTTTTTGGGGTGAAGAAGGGCAAGTTCCTTGGCTGTTTAGTATCAACGAAGGGAATTGAAGCTAACCCAAGCAAGATCGAAGATATTCTTCGGATGGAGCCACCTAGCACAAAGAAGGGGGCCCAACGTCTGGCAGGAAGACTTGCATCATTAAATAGATTCATATCCAGATCAGCAGAAAGAAATCTACCATTTTTTGAAATACTAAAGTCAACCGAAGTTTTCCAATGGGGATCGGTTCAACAAAAAGCCTTCGAAGAGCTGAAGCAATATTTGATTGATTTAACAACATTAACTCCACTTGCGCCAGGGGCTCCGCTGCTCTTATACGTGGCGGCTTCGCACTCTACAGTGAGTGCGGCGCTGGTACAGGAGAAGCTAGATGGCCAAGTCAAAAAGCAAGCTCCAGTATACTTTGTCTCTGAAGTTTTAAGTCTATCAAAGAAAAAATATATAGAATTGGAGAAGGTGTTGTATGCTGTGTTAATGGCCTCAAGGAAGCTCCGGCATTATTTTCAAGCATATCACATAATTGTTCCTTTGTCATAACCCCTAAAGGACATAATGAGGAACAAAGAAGCTACTGGAAGGATTGGAAAATGGGCTACAGAGCTTAATGAATTCACCATTGACTATGTACATAGATCCTCAATTCAGTCCCAGGCGCTAGCAGACTTCATCACCGATTGGACCCCAAGGGCCCAGGAAGAAGAAACAAATAAAGATGTTGAAGCTTGGACAGTATTCTGTGATGGTTCTTGGGGAACCTTCGGCGCAAGAGCGGCTGCTGTCCTAGTAGCACCTTCGAAAGTCAGAACATGTTATGTAGTCAAGCTTGATTTTAGTTGTACAAATAATATTGTTGAATATGAAGCACTCCTGCTAGGGCTTCGGAAGTTAAGGGCAATGAGAATAAGAAGGGCCATTCTGAAAACTGATTCTTAAGTCATTTCTAGCCATGTGGATAAAAGTAGCAAAGCAAGAGATCCGAAGCTTGAAAAATATCTGGATGCAGTCCGAAGGTTGGAGGCTTCTTTTAAAGGTTTTTCTGCCAAGAATATTCCAAGAGGCGAAAATGAGCATGCAGATCTGCTAGCCAAATCAGCGGCTCAGGGGCTCCCTATCCCTTCGGAAGTATTTTTTGAAGCAATAAAGGCACCTTCGGTTGAACTCATGAAAAGAGCAGTGCTTGCCATTTCTCCGGTACATAGTGAAGATTGGAGGACTGAAATCATATCCTTCCTCCAAGGCAATTGTCTTTCGGATGACGAAGCTTATAATAAGAGAATGGAAGCAAGGACGAGACCGTATGTTATAATAGAAGGGGAATTATATAAACATGGAGTTTGTTCCCCACTCCGCAAGTGTTTAATAAGAGCTGAAGGTATTGAATTAATGAAGGAGATACATGCAGGTCTATGTGGATCTCATATTGGGCCTAGACGCTTGCTGGGAAAAGTGTTTAGACAAGGATTTTATTGGCCGAAGGCAGCTTCAGATGTAGCAGAGCTAGTTCAAAAATGTGAAAGCTGTCAAAAATGTGTAAGAAACCAAAAACAACCTTCATCTCTTACTCAGTTAATACAGCCCACCTGGCCGTTGCAAAGATGGGGCCTGGATTTGTTAGGCCCACTTCCACCAGCGCAAGGCAATTTGAGATATGTTGTGGTGGCTGTAGAATATTTTTCTATGTGGATTGAAGCAAAGCCTTTGGCTACAATAACTTCGGTTACAGTCCAAAAATTCTTCTGGCAAAATATTGTTTGTCGCTTCGGTGTACCGAAGGCAATAACTGTGGACAATGGAACACAGTTTGATGCTGAAACTTTCAAGGAATTTTGTGATCAGATTGGCACGAAGATTCACTTTGCATCAGTTAGGCATCCAGAGTCAAACGGACTGATCGAAAGAGCAAATGGCATTATAATGACGGGAATAATGAAGCTAATCTTTAATCAGCCCAGAGGAAAGTGGCCAGATGAATTGATTAAAGTGGTGCGGAGCCACAATACAACTATATCAAGATCAACAGGATTTACACCGTTCAAGTTATTATATGGTGACGAAGCTATAACCCCAAAAGAAGCCAAAGCGGGGTCAATAAGAACAGCAGCTTCGGTAGAGGATGAAGCTGATTATCACGTAGCAAAAGATACTATAGAAGGGACCAAACTTCAGGCTGTGGAGAATATCAATAAATATCAAGCCGAAACAATAAAATGGCGTGATAGAAAAGTTCGGCTGAAAAATATTAAGCCAGGGAATTTGGTGCTTCGGAGAGTGGCCAATCCGGACATAGTAGGCAAACTACAGCTGAAGTGGGAAGGACCTTTTCTAGTGGTATCTTCGTCAAGGCCCGGTTCTTACAGATTGAAGGATATGGACGGCAACGACATTCCTAGATCTGTGAATGCGGATGAGCTTCGACGATATTATGTGTAATTTCATGTAATCCTTTCCATTTTTTCCTATGGCACCCTTTTCCTTTCCAAAGGGGGAGAAAGGTTTTTAATGGGGCCATGGCTTGTAATTTTTCTTTTCTTATTTGGCTCTATGAGAGCAAAATCTCCCAAAAAGAATGTAAAATGTAAAATCTGAGCACGCACCGTCGAGTGCAGTAAAAAAAAAGCAGGGAGAAGCTCAAAAGTCGTCCCCAAGGAGATGCAGAGCATGACGAAGCTACAAAAAGTCGTTCCTAAGAGAGCGCAGAGTAAGTTTTCTGCTCAAAAGTCGTTCCTAAGGGGATGCAGAGCCAAATACCGCCGAAATAGAAGGCGAAGAAGTTCAAAAGACATTCCTAAGGGGATGCAGAACTTATACCGTCGAAATAGAAGGCGAAGAAGTTCAAAAGATGTTCCTAAGGGGATGCAGAACTTACACCGAAAAATAAGCGATGAATACTGAAAAATAAACGGTGAAGAAGACTCCAAAGTCGTTCCTAAAGGGATGCAGAGTCTAGGTGTGCCTTCGTAAGCATGTGTCTGGGCATTCATTTGCACATTACATCACATCATACATTGCATTCATACACATTCATTTAGACATTCATAGGATCATCATTATCATATTATAAGCATATAGACAGTCACTCTGGCTTTAATGACAAGGATTCGATAAGTACAAAAGAAGCAAATTTACGCTTCGTTGTGCACGAAAAAAAGAGAAGGTGTTTTTCGCCTTCGGCTCAAACAATACAAGTTTCGTCCACATCGAAGCAATTCATACATGGATGGAAAGATAAAAATGCATTACAAGGTATGGACAAGTTTACAAAGTATTGTTTGATTCCTAAATTACAATATCTTTTACAAGGTTAATTCAAAATTTCTCTAGAGCTTTTTTGCAGCAGCTTCATCATTACCCGTCAAAGCTTCAAATCATTCACCTTCGGCTTCGTCATCCTGTACATAACAAAGCGGTATAAGGTAAATAGAAATATCAGTGAAAGATAAGCAACAGGTGATGGGTGCAAGTTTAGTACCGGCTTGAGATGACTTCGAGCTTCATGACCAGCCAGATTTCGTCCACCCTTCGTCCAAATTTGAGTTATGAATCTATTTCCAATGCTTTGGGCTAGACTAGGAATGTTAGTTAAATCTGCTGGTGACAGGCTAAAGTTTGGTCTGTTCACGATTTTCCCATGCGTGCAACCAGTCTTCATGAAAGCAACAGCTGTGCCGCGAGAAGCCGGCAGGGCACATAAGTCGTCGTGCCCAGCTATAACTTCGTCAAGTGCATCAACTTCGCCCTCAATATGTTCGAAGGTGCCGGGCAGGTCTTCAATTGAAGATTCAAATTTTTTAGAACTGGCTCCAACTGAGTTGAAGACCTGCTTCAGCCGTTGCACGCACCGATTGCCAAAGTCTAGACATTTATCCTGAAGTTCTTTCAATGATTTCCGCAAATTTGAATTCTTTTCGACTTCAGCTTTAAGCTTCGCGTCAAAACTTTGTTTTTCTTGTTCGAAGCTTTCTGACTTTGTGGAGAGTTCACTGTTTAATCTGGCAATTTCGGCTTGGGCTTCTGCTAGTGAACCCTCCATTGTTTGAATAACAAAGTCATTCTTTTCAAGAGCAGCTTCATGATCTTTGATTTTGTTTTCCAAGCCTTCAATTATAACCTCATTTTTCTTATCTTCGAGGTCCTGTTGCATCCTCAAGGCTTTACTTAGTAGCATACTCTGTGTAAAATAATCTTCGTCAGCAATCACCTTCATCGTAAAACGATGAAAAAAGCTGAAGGAGAAATTTTATCTTGAAATTAGAATAGAATAAGCTACCGACGATATGCTGTCGTTGGTAGTGACTGATGTCAGCTTCAAGTTTCAGGAAACCAACACTCTTTGATAGAGTGCTGATAACCTTCGCTCCAGTCCGATCTCGGATGCATCCTAAGCTTTCTTCGTTAATTCCGCCAAAGAGCAGCGCTCCTGGTTGGTAGCCACAGGATATAGCGTACTCCTGCAGCTCTTCTCTTTTAGCCTTAGATAATTCTTGACTAATAATATTTTGAAAATTAAAGCTTGTTTCCTCTGAAGTATCTTTGGCGACTATCTTCCCCTTTTCAGGCACTATGGCCACGGTTTCTTCGGCGGCTGCAGCAGCTTCTTCCGCGGCCATATTCGAGAGTATTCTATCAATATCAGATAATGTGCTCTCCAGATTCATGGCTTCGGTCGTTGCAGCTTCGACAGGTGTAGCTTCAACAGGTGTAGCTTTGGTAGCTACGGCAACTTCAGCAGCTGGTGTTATTTTTTATGCTGAAGCTGGCGGTGGCGTTTCTTCAATCGCTTGCATAACAGTAACAATCCTTCGCTTCTTTGGCCTAGTTGCCTTCTTCATTGCCGAAGCTTCGTCTTTCTTCTGTAAAAGCCTCGTCAGTTGCGATCCCAGTGGACTTAGCAACTTGATAGGTAGGGGTTCGGTCATTACCTTTAAAATCTCTTCTACTTCGGCAGCAGAAGGTGTCGAAGGAGCTTCTTCTTCTATTTCAGCCATCTTCGGCCCTGGAGTTGCTGTTTTTCTTTTCTTTGAAACAGTCACCTTCGGCTCAGGACTGGATTTTCTCTTTTTTAGAGCTTTTTCATCCTCCTTTACCATCCTAGCTGCTTGTCTGCTCATAATACTAACAATCCTCTTTCTCTTTGGCCCTTCAGCACCCTTGTTTAATCATTCATAATCAGGATATTCAAAGTTTAAAGCATCCATTACTCGATTCAGCCTACGTTTTATCCGGGTGCCGAAGGCCGCTGTCATCAGTTGATCTTCTTTCTTCGTATAATTGCCTAGAATTTCGTTGCACATAGTTTCAATCATTTCTAGCCATTCCTGGCAGGGCTCTTTGAATTGCTTCTTGAACTTGAAGCGATAGGGTAATAGAATAAGTTCACCCATCTTCTTTGATCCTTTCTGCTTCGGCATGCTCCAATTACTTAATGTTGGAGATACCCTGTTTGCCAGGTATTCTTGCACTAGACCTCTGGTACTGATATGCTCAGCCACCACTCTGAATTCTGCTACGGCTAGTTGGCATGGTAACCCTGGCTTCATGTTGCACAGGGGTCTGGTCATCCCGAAGCTTAGGCTTAGTGGGCTCATGACCAGCTTCTTCAACTTCTCCCTTTTCTTCTCGTCAGCTTTAACATAAAACCACTCGCTTTTCCATCTAGTTGGCCACTTGGACCGATAGCTCAGGACTGGGGCCTTTGTATCCTTGCGATACGTGAAGTTATAGCAGCCAAAATTTTCATGAAGCCTGTCTTCTCTAGCCTTCGTCTGGTAATGTAGCTCGTGCACTCGGCAAAAAGCTTCGGCATTCGGGTCCATCCCCTGGCTTCGAAGGGCCTAGATGAAAATACTGAGCCTAACAATGGCGTTAGGAGTCACCTGATGAAGAAATATTTCATTATTAGCTAGAATTTCTCCAATAATCTCGTTCAGCAGAAATCGTAATCCTGCTCTGAAGAAACTTCTAAAAACCACCACTTCATCATCCTTCCGTGTCGGAGTAGTCTCTTCCCCAGCAAAACGAATCAGCTTTTTCTCGGCCTCTCCGAAGTAGCCCAACTTCATCATCATGGGCATATCAGCTTCAAAAATAGTAGATTTTTCAAAATCCAAGTGACTAGGTTTTGATGGGATCAAGATACTATAATCTTCTTCTTCTTCGTCAGCAACCTCTTCCTCAATGTCTTGTTCAGTTTCGACAACATGAGCACCTTCTTCAATGGCCCCCTCTGTCACAACTAGTCCCAATTGTCTCATCACTTCGGAGATCGAAGCAGTCTCGGTAGCTTTGGCCTCCTCTCCGTCACGGGTCACTCTCGCAGTTGAACGTACTCTGGCCATTTGATGATTTTCTTGCAGTTCTTACGAAGTTGATTGTTTTTTCGCAGTTGTCGGGGACCATAATTAGGGGTACCCTCAAGACGCCTAATTCTCAACTGGTAACCCCCATCAGCATAAAGCTGCAGAGGCCTGATGGGTTTGATTGAGTCAGGGATCAGTCCGTACGAGCGACTCGATCACGCCTCGCCCGAGCCTAGCCTCGGGCAAGGGCAGCCGACCCCGAGGTGTTTCCGTCTCGCCCGAGGCCCCCTTTTTTACGGCAGACGCACCTCCGGCTCGCCCGAGGCCTTGCCTTCGTTAAGAAGCAACCCTGACTAAATCACCGCGCCGACCGACCAAGTCACAGGGGCATTTAACGCAAAGAGTGGGACTGACGGGCAGCCAGGCCTTGCCAAAGGCGCCATAGGAAGCTCCGCCCGACCCAGGGCTCGGACTCGGGCTAAGGCCCCGGAAGACGGCGAACTCCGCTCCGCCCGACCCAGGGCTCGGACTCGGGCTAAGGCCCCGGAAGACGGCGAACTCCGCTCCGCCCGACCCAGGGCTCGGACTCGGGCTAAGGCCCCGGAAGACGACGAACTCCGCTCCGCCCGACCCAGGGCTCGGACTCGGGCTAAGGCCCCGGAAGACGGCGAACTCCGCTCTGCCCGACCCAGGGCTCGGACTCGGGCTAAGGCCCTGGAAGACAACGAACTCCGCTTCGCCCGACCCAGGGCTTGGACTCCGCCCTGGCCTCTGCCGAACGACCTCTGCCTCGCCCGACCCAGGGCTCGGACTCGGGCTAAGGCCCCGGAAGACGACGAACTCCGCTTCGCCCGACCCAGGGCTCGGACTCCGCCCTGGCCTCTGCCGAACGACCTCCGCCTCGCCCGACCCAGGAGCTCGGGCTCGGCCTCGGCCATGGAAGACAGACTCGACCTCGGCCTCGGAGGAGCCTCCACGTCGCCCGACCTGGGGCACAAGTCCGCCACGTCAACAGGAAGCGCCATCATCACCCTGCCCCGAGCCGACTTGGGTCGCAGAGAACAAGACCGACGTCCCATCTGGCTAGCTCCGCCAGATAGGCAATGATGGCGCCCCGCTAGACCCATGACGGCGGCGGCTCTCGGCTCCCTTACGGAAGCAGGGGGACGTCAGCAAGAGCCCAACTGTTCCAACAGCTGTCCCTCCACCAGGCTCCGTTACTCCTCCGACAGCCACGACACCACACCGGCTGGGTGCCAAGTTCTCTCCGGCTGCCACATTGGCATGTACCCAGGGCGCTAGCTCTCCCCCGCTAGACACGTAGCACTCTGCTGCATCCCCATTGTACACCTGGATCCTCTCCTTGCGCCTATAAAAGGAAGGACCAGGGCCTTCTTAGAAAAAGGTTGGCCTCGCGGGAACGAGGGCAGGGGCAGGCGCTCTCTTGGGGCCGCTCGCTCCCCTCACCCGCGCGGACGCTTGTAACCCCCTACTGCAAGCGCACCCGACCTGGGCGCGGGACGAACACGAAGGCCGCGGGATCTCCGCCTCCCTCACGACCCGGCTCCGGCCACCTCGCTCTCCCCCCTTCGCGCTTGCCCATGCACTCGACCCATCTGGGCTGGGGCACGCGGCACACTCACTCGTCGGCTCGGGGACCCCCCGGTCTCAAAACGCCGACAGTTGGCGCGCCAGGTAGGGGCCTGCTGCGTGTTGACGAGCAGTTTCCCATCAAGCTCCAGATGGGCAGTCTCCAACGACCTCTTCAACCCGGGACGGTGCTCCGTTTCGGGAGCCTCGAGTTCATGTCTTTCGACGGTAGCTACGACATGATACTCCTTCCACCGCCGCGCGACGGCGACAATGGTAGCCGACAGCCCGCCCGCCGGCGGCGGAATCGACGATGTCTTTCCCGCGTGGGGGAGGAACAACATTCGAGCTTGCCCCATCCTCTCCCTCGCCATCGGAGGAGGAGGCGGGGCAACCAGGGCCGAGCGGGAGGCTGCGCTCGGTCGGCTGTCGAGCAAATCGACATCCCCAGCGCCCCAACGGAGGACGCGTCGGGCGTCACCCTCGCGTTTGAGGCGAAGGCGAGCGCCGTCCCCCCGCAACACGCCAACCCCGAGCAAGTGGACGACGCCAGCGCGCTCACGGAGGGCCTGCAGGACGTCGCCCTCGTACCCAGGACGACGGCGCGATCAGCCCCCGATGTGACTTCGTCGCTCCTCGTCGACCAAAAGGTACCGGTTGCTTCCCATCCTTTGTCATTTCGACTCGACCTCAACCCGCCTGTTCCGACGGCAGCCGCAGCCTTGACGACAAGGACTGCGGCCCGGGCCGCGAATGTTTCCACGTCGAGCTAGGGGATCCCTCCAGAGGCGGCTGTCTCGGCATGCCGGAGGATGGTGATCTCCCTAGGCCGGTGCCTCGCGCCGACATCCCGCGGGAGCTAGCTGTGGTCCCCGTTCCGGCGGGGGGTCACGACCCACAGCTCGAGCAAGTCCGCGGGGCGCAGGCCGGGCTCGATGAGGGGGCAGGAGCGCTCGAGGCAATCCGCCGGGACGTCGGGCAGGTATGGGCGGGCCAGCCCCCGGCTGGAGAAATACGTCACCTGCCCCAGGGTCTCCAGCACCGCATCGCCAACGATGCCAGGGACAGGCCGCCACCCGCATCCGGCGGAACCGGTCAGGACCTGGCAGCCGCAGCGATGCTCCTCCGCGCGATGCCGGAGTCATCAACCACCGAGGGTCGGCGAATCCAGGGAGAGCTCAAGCATCTCCTGGAAGGCGCTGCGGCCCGGCGGGCCGAGAGCTCTGCCTCCCGGAGGCAGGGGTACCCCTCGGAACCTCGTGCCGCGACTTCCCGACTCATGCGGGAAGCCTCGGTCTACACCGGGCGCACGCGCAACACCGCGCCTGCGGCCCCGGGCCACCTCGGCGACGAGCACCCTCATCGCGACCGTCGGGCCCGCCTCGACGAAAGGGTGCGCCGAGGCTATCACCCCAGGCGTGGGGGACGCTGCGACAGCGGGGAGGATCGGAGTCCCTCGCCCGAACCACCCGGTCCGCAGGTCTTCAGCTGGGCCATTCGGCGGGCGCCGTTTCCGACCCGATTCCGACCCCCGACTACTATCACAAAGTACTCGGGGGAAACGAGACCGGAATTGTGGCTCGCGGACTATCGCCTGGCCTGTCAACTGGGTGGAATGGACGACAACAACCTCATCATCCGCAACCTCCCCCTGTTCCTCTCCGACACTGCTCGCGCTTGGTTGGAGCACCTGCCTCCGGGTCAGATTTCCAACTGGGAGGATTTGGTCCAAGCTTTCGCCGGCAACTTCCAGGGCACGTACGTGCGCCCCGGGAATTCCTGGGACCTCCGAAGCTGCCTGCAACAGTCGGGGGAGTCTCTTCGGGACTACATCCGGCGATTCTCGAAGCAGCGCACCGAGCTGCCCAACATCACCGACTCCGATGTCATCGGCGCGTTCCTTGCCGGCACCACCTGCCGTGACCTGGTGAGCAAGTTGGGTCGCAAGATCCCCACCAGGGCGAGCGAGCTGATGGACATCGCCACCAAGTTCGCCTCTGGTCAGGAGGCGGTCGAGGCCATCTTCCGAAAGGACAAGCAGCCCCAGGGCCGCCCGTCGGAAGATGCTCCCGAGGCGTCTACTCCGCTCGGCGCCAAGAAGAAAGGCAGGAGGAAGTCGCAAGCGAAACGCGACGCTGCCAGCACGGACCTTGTCGCCGCCGCCGAATACAAGAACCCTCGGAAGCCCCCCGGAGGTGCCAACCTCTTCGACAAGATGCTCAAGGAGACGTGCCCTTACCATCAGGGGCCCATCAAGCACACTCTCGAGGAGTGCGTAATGCTTCGGCGCCACTTCCACAAGGCCGGGCCACCCGCAGAGGGTGGCAGGGCCCGCGACGACGACAAAAAGGAAGATCACCAAGCAGGAGAGTTCCCCGAGGTCCGCGACTGCTTCATGATCTGCGGAGGGCATGCGGCGAATGCCTCGGCTCGGCATCGCAAGCGAGAGCGCCGGGAGGTCTGCTCGGTGAAGGTGGCGGCACCAGTCTACCTAGACTGGTCCGACAAGCCCATCACCTTCGACCAAGATGACCACCCCGACCACGTGCCGAGCCCAGGGAAGTACCCGCTCGTCGTCGATCCCATCATCAGCGACATCAGGCTCACCAAGGTCCTGAAGGATGGGGGCAGCTGCCTCAATATCATCTACGCCAAGACCGTCAGGCTCCTACGCGTCGATCTGTCCTCCGTCCGAGCAGGCGCTGCGCCCTTCCACGGGATCATTCCCGGGAAGCGCGTCCAGCCCCTCGGACGACTCGACCTTCCTGTCTGCTTCGGAACACCCTCCAACTTCCGAAGGGAGACTTTGACGTTCGAGGTGGTCGGGTTCCGAGGAACCTACCACGCAGTATTGGGAAGGCCATGCTATGCGAAGTTCATGTCCATCCCCAACTGCACCAACCCTCCATCAAGATCAGCGACACGCCCGCGCCCGAGGCGCCCTCGGCTCCGTCCGAGGGGACCTCGGCCCAGCCCGAGCCATCCTCGGTTCAGCCCGAGGAACCCTCGGCCCCCGAGGGCGAGGCACTGCGCATCGAGGAGGAGCGGAGCGGGGTCACGCCTGATCAAGATTGGCAGACCCCGTACCTGCAATATCTCCGCCAAGGAGAACTGCCCCTCGACCGAGCCGAGGCTCGGCGGGTAGCGCGACGCGCCAAGTCGTTCGTCTTGCTGGGCGATGAGAAGGAGCTCTACCACCACAGCCCCTCGGGCATCCTACAGCGATGCATCTCCATCACCGAAGGTCAGGAACTCCTGCAGGAGATACACTCGGGGGCTTGCGGCCATCATGCAGCGCCTCGAGCCCTCGTCGGGAACGCTTTCCGGCAAGGCTTCTACTGGCCGACGGCGGTGGCTGACGCCACTAGAATTGTCCGCACCTGCGAAGGGTGCCAATTCTATGCGAAGCAAACCCACCTGCCCGCTCAGGCTCTGCAGACGATACCCATCACCTGGCCCTTCGCTGTGTGGGGTCTGGACCTCGTCGGCCCTCTGCAGAAGGCGCCCGGGGGCTACACGCACCTGCTGGTCGCCGTCGACAAATTCTCCAAGTGGATCGAGGTCCGACCCCTGAACAGCATCAAGTCCGAGCAGGCGGTGGCGTTCTTCACCAACATCATCCATCGCTTCGGGGTCCCGAACTCCATCATCACCAACAACGGCACCCAGTTCACCGGCAAAAAATTCTTGGATTTTTGCGAAGATCACAACATCCGGGTGGACTGGGCTGCCGTAGCTCATCCCATGTCGAATGGGCAAGTAGAGCGCGCCAATGGCATGATTCTACAAGGGCTCAAGCCTCGGATTTACAATGACCTCAACAAGTTCGGCAAGCGATGGATGAAGGAACTCCCCTCGGTGGTCTGGAGCCTGAGGACGACGCCAAGCCGAGCCACGGGTTTCACGCCGTTCTTCCTGGTCTACGGGGCCGAGGCCGTCTTGCCCACGGACCTGGAATACGGCTCCCCGAGGACGAGAGCATACGACGATCAAAGCAACCAAGCTAGCCGAGAAGACTCGCTGGACCAGCTGGAAGAGGCTCGGGACAAGGCCTTACTACACTCGACGCGGTATCAGCAGTCCCTGCGGCGCTACCACGCCCGAGGGGTCCGACCTCGAGACCTCCAGGTGGGCGACCTGGTGCTTCGGCTGCGGCAAGACGCCCGAGGGAGGCACAAGCTCACGCCCCCCTGGGAGGGGCCATTCGTCATCGCCAAAGTTCTGAAGCCCGGAACGTACAAGCTGGCCAACAGTCAAGGCGAGGTCTACGGCAACGCTTGGAACATCCAACAGCTACGTCGCTTCTACCCTTAAGATGTTTCCAAGTTGTTCATATACCTCGCACCCACGCAAAGTTTAGTCAACAAGAGAGGGTCGGCCTCGCCTCGGCAAAGCCCGACCCTCCCTCGGTGGCTAAAAGGGGGGAAACCCCCTCTGCGTCAAAATTTTCCTCGAAAAAAAAAAATCTCTTTTACCAGAATGTCTTTCGTGCTTTTGGACTACTTCGAAAAGTGGGTCCTGGAAACGACGGGGTACACGTAAGCAGCCAAGGCTGACCGAGCCGAGGGACTCCTACGCCTCCGGGATACGGATACCTCACTCATCACCTTCTACGATAAGTAACTCGCGTTCGGATAAAGCGGCTCCACGGATCGAACAAGTCTTTACGTTCGGAAGCCCTTCTGCCGAAGCGATCTTTCGAGCCTTCTCGACCAAGTCGGTGACGGGGCCTCATGGACAGGTGAAAGTACGCGTAAGCGGCAAGGCCGACCGAGCCGAGGGACTCCCACGCCTCCGAGATACGGATACCTCACTCATCACCTTCCGCGAGAAGCAACTCTCGCTCGCACTAACATCCCTGTTACCGACAAAAAGTCCAGATACTCGAAACAAGAGGAAAAGAGACGCAGCTTTACAACGCAGCAAGGGTGTGTGTTCTAGCCTCGACGGCCGCACAAGGCACACGCTACAAGACAATCTGATCCTGTAGGCTCGGGTCTTGACGCTGAAAGGGGGCGGCGACACCCTCGGCATCGACGGCACCTTCGGCGAGGCCCGACCTAGCCTCGGACGGCGACGCGGTCCGAGGGCCTCCGCTCCGAAGAACGACGTCATCACCACGCCCGGGCAATCGCTGTCAGGGACTTCCCCAGGAATCCGGCCCGAGCGGGCAGCTCGGCCGACCACCTCCGGGGCCTCGGCCAACCACCTTCCAAGGGCACCAGCCCAGTCCGAAGCCTCGGCTGACCAACTCCGGCGTCGATCCTGCCAACGGACAACCCGGCTAGGCTCCGGCCAACCAGGTTTCATTTTCGAGCCAACTCCGCCTCTGTTCATACTGATATCGCTACCCCTGGCCTCGGCTCGTCGAAGAGCGGCCGAGGGGTCTCTTTAACTAAGCTAGAGGAGCCTCGGACAGCAGGGCCGACCGAGCCGAGGGACTCCTACGCCTCCGGGATACGGATACCTCACTCGTCACCTTGACACGGGGCGACTCATGCTTGGTGAAGCGGTTCAGATAATCAGCAGACGAGTCTTAGCGCTCGAAAAATGAGAAAAATACGGCTCTGTGCCGGCGCTACCTACATGTTCAGGCCCCGAAAGCCGAAATGAACAAAAAACCCGGCACTCAAAGTGCCATTACAAACGAAACTCTGGTTCCCCCTCCGCAGGTACGAACAACCCCACTCGATAGGGGTGGGCCTGCGGGGCAACAGAAGACCGACAAACGGCATGTCGCCGCCCGCCCCGACAGCGGCGACGATGAAGACTTCTGCCCCGGGGGGCCGAACAGCAGCAATGATGGCCTCAGGGCGGATGCTGCTGCTAGGAGGCCCCCGCCCTTGCCCAAACTCGAGAGGCAAGGACGAGCAGAAGGCCGTAGAGTTAGAGGTCGGTCCATGGCCAACCTTGGCTGTCGCGCCGGCGGAAGAACCTCTTCCAGCTGCCGTGGCGGGAGGCGGCACCGGGAGCGGCTCCGAAACTACTCGGCTCAGAGAGCCGGGCACGGTGCAGCTGTTAGCGCCACGGAGGACTCCCGCCCTTCCCCCCGATCACTGAGGGAAGGAGCGGGCCACCGCCCGCGCAAGGGCTGACCCCAACTCGGCACACTCCCCTCCTCAGCCCTGGTGATGAAAATCCTTGAGGCTGAGGAAGGGGTGGAGGCCGCAGCCCGGCTCGCTTTCCCCCACCATCAAGCCAGAGGTCACCATCTCGGGTGACCGCCGGTGGAGGGGTGCAGCCGGGCTGCATGATGAAAATCCTTGAAGCCGAACGATGGCTGAAAGGTACCCACTCCCACGGAGTTGTGTCCTCCGACGATGAGGCGAGGAGACGGCGGTTTCCCCCATCCGGGGGCTTGAAAGGTGGAAAGACACGATGCATAAGGGAGGAAGGAGACATGGTCGCCTTACGAAAGGGGTCGCCCTCCTTTTAAAGGCGACTCTCCCTGCTTGCGCCCCCAACCGTCACGGGCTGAGTCTTCTCCAACACGCCTCCAAAGCCCTCCCCTGCGGCGCGGGGGCTGGGACCCACATGTCATGCAGACCGGCTCCGAGCAGAAGAAGCCGAACCGCCGCGCACGGCGCACGCAACCACCCAGCGGTTACAAGTGACCCTCCACTTTTGCCCAGACCAACGGGCGAAAGGGGCGGGCAGCCATGCAGGCGGCATGCAACCGCGCCAAGTGGACGCGCTTCTCCGACTCCTGACCTGCCAGCACGGAGGCCCAAGCCCACGCGTCGCGCGACCGGCGCGCCGGATGCTGCATGCAAGCAACTGTACTACTTGCGCCACCACCGCACCTCCTCGATTGCGGAACCAATACCGCGACCCGAGGCGACCCAGCGCGCGACCCAGCAGCGCCAGCCCGACGCAGCGGTCAAACGCGGTCAAAAGTGGGCCGGCAGTAATGACGGTGGCAGGCGCGCGGGAGCAGCGGTCGCGCCGTCAACCAAGCTCACGTCCCATCCGGGGGCAGCGAGAGAACCCCCTCCCACGGGGTGAAGACGACGCGCCCGTGACCCGTTCCTCGAACGGCTCGCGCACGCGCAGCGGCAGCCTCGCCAACTACTCGCCCCGGCGCATTAACTCCGCGGCCGGACAGGCGGCGCTTCTGGCAGAAGCCGCTGGCGACGCTTCGCCTTCGCCAAAACGACCCCACCAAAAAAGGTACGCCACGTCGTTCAATTTCGTATCCTTTTTTCCTTTTTCCTCTTTCTCTATCTCTTGCAACAGGGACCGGGAAAGGGGATACCCCCAAAGGGATCCTTCCCCGTGAAGGAACTAGGCTCCGAGCCTCCCTACTGATCAGGGGTTCGAAGGCTGGCCCCCCGAAGGGTTCAACAGCCGCCTCAGATCGCGTGGGCCCGACACCCACTACTGGTCAGGGGTTCGAAGGTCAGCCTCCCGAAAGGTTCCACAACCGCCTCAGGCTACTCGGGCTCCGCGCCCATTACTGATCAGGGGTTTGAAGGCTGGCCCCCCGAAGGGTTCACAGTCGCCTCAGACACCGAGCGAGGGATGACCAGGGGTACGTTCGATACATAACCAAGGCTCGGGCTGCGCTCCCGAGGTACCCTAGGACATTTCCGAGACCAGCGGGAACGATCCTGTAACGGAATCCCATCGGAGGGAGGCAACGAGCCCTCGGACCCCGTCGCCAGGGGACCGGGTCCGGCAGATCACCCGCAGGTACTTTTGGGCGTGCCTCCGGGCCCCTAGCCGACCCCCAACGAACGGGGCACGGACGTCCACTCGGATTACCCGCTTGCAACTCACCGGAGACACCATGTTCGGTGCCCATCGAGGGTAACATGGCGCTCTCCCCCCCTCCTCCTTGCGGAAAGGCGACGTAGGGGCGTATGTAAAAAAGCCGAGTCTGTCCCTGATCGCCCTCTCGCCCTGTGCGGAGGCTCGGGGGCTGCTCTCGCAAACCTGGCTCCGGCCAAACCGTTGACAGCGTCAACATACCAGCCCGAGAACTTGGGCCCCGACAGTGCACCCAGGCTACGGCCTGTTCGCATGAGGGAACCGCCAGACCAGCCGAAGCATTGCGCAAGGCATTAAGACCTCGAAGGAGTGAAACCACTCCTCCGAGGCCTCGGGGGCTACACCTGGCGGGTGCGCTCGCGCGCACCCACCGGAACAAAGTGCAACCGAGAAAGGCTGGTCCCCTTGCAAAAAAGTGTGACGAAAGCCTCCAAGCGAGTGCTAACACTCCCTTCGAGGCTCGGGGGCTACTGTCGGGGACCATAATTAGGGGTACCCTCAAGACGCCTAATTCTCAGCTGGTAATCCCCATCAGCATAAAGCTGCAGAGGCCTGATGGGTTTGATTGAGTCAGGGATCAGTCCGTACGAGCGACTCGATCACGCCTCGCCCGAGCCTAGACTCGGGCAAGGGCAGCCGACCCCGAGGTGTTTCCGTCTCGCCCGAGGCCCCCTTTTTTACGGCAGACGCACCTCCGGCTCGCCCGAGGCCTTGCCTTCGTTAAGAAGCAACCCTGACTAAATCACCGCGCCGACCGACCAAGTCACAGGGGCATTTAACGCAAAGAGTGGGACTGACGGGCAGCCAGGCCTTGCCAAAGGCGCCATAGGAAGCTCCGCCCGACCCAGGGCTCGGACTCGGGCTAAGGCCCCGGAAGACGGCGAACTCCGCTCCGCCCGACCCAGGGCTCGGACTCGGGCTAAGGCCCCGGAAGACGACGAACTCCGCTCCGCCCGACCCAGGGCTCGGACTCGGGCTAAGGCCCCGGAAGACGGCGAACTCCGCTCCGCTCGACCCAGGGCTCGGACTCGGGCTAAGGCCCTGGAAGACGACGAACTCCGCTTCGCCCGACCCAGGGCTCGGACTCCGCCATGGCCTCTGCCGAACGACCTCCGCCTCGCCCGACCCAGGGCTCGGACTCGGGCTAAGGCCCCGGAAGACGACGAACTCCGCTTCGCCCGACCCAGGGCTCGGACTCCGCCCTGGCCTCTGCCGAACGACCTCCGCCTCGCCCGACCCAGGAGCTCGGGCTCGGCCTCGGCCATGGAAGACAGACTCGACCTCGGCCTCGGAGGAGCCTCCACGTCGCCCGACCTGGGGCACAAGTCCGCCACGTCAACAGGAAGCGCCATCATCACCCTGCCCCGAGCCGACTTGGGTCGCAGAGAACAAGACCGACGTCCCATCTGGCTAGCTCCGCCAGATAGGCAATGATGGCGCCCCGCTAGACCCATGACGACGGCGGCTCTCGGCTCCCTTACGGAAGCAGGAGGACGTCAGCAAGAGCCCAACTGTTCCAACAGCTGTCCCTCCACCAGGCTCCGTTACTCCTCCGACAGCCACGACACCACACCAGCTGGGTGCCAAGTTCTCTCCGGCTGCCACATTGGCATGTACCCAGCGCGCTAGCTCTCCCCCGCTAGACACGTAGCACTCTGCTGCATCCCCATTGTACACCTAGATCCTCTCCTTGCGCCTATAAAAGGAAGGACCAGGGCCTTCTTAGAAAAAGGTTGGCCTCGCGGGAACGAGGGCAGGGGCAGGCGCTCTCTTGGGGCCGCTCGCTCCCCTCACCCGCGCGGACGCTTGTAACCCCCTACTGCAAGCGCACCCGACCTAGGCGCGGGACGAACACGAAGGCCGCGGGATCTCCGCCTCCCTCACGACTCGGCTTTGGCCACCTCGCTCTCCCCCCTTCGCGCTCGCCCACGCGCTCGACCCATCTGGGCTGGGGCACGCGGCACACTCACTCGTCGGCTCGGGGACCCCCCGGTCTCGAAACGCCGACAGCAGTCTTTTGACGAAGCTCCCTCTTTTGACGAAGCTAATCTAGAACAGTCGCTTGCTCAGAAATGCAGTAAAAAAGCTTCGGCTATGGTTAAAATTTTCAACAGCACAATTGTACAATAGCAATGAATGTTGTGATAACTTTACATCTACCCGTCTGTTTATATAGTCCTGCAGGTGGGAAGGTGAATCGCCAAGGTAACCGCACCCGCTAAATAGTTACTCGCACCCGCTAAATGGTGGACCAACTGGCGCCTGGGAGGAGAACCGTCAGACCGTGCATACCCGCTGCATGGTGGACCATCTCTCGCGCTTGGAATATTTTAATCGTTTCTCAGCAACGAGCTTAGAGAAGGTGTTTTTCGGACCTTCGGCATTCCGAAGCTTCAAAGATGCTTTCACAGATCAAGCTCGTTACGAAAAACAATCTAGCACCGCGAAGGGGCTATTGTTGGGGGTCTGCTTCGTCACCGAAGGTCCTACAAGAAGAAACACCTTCGGACGATCAACACAGAAGCAACGCTGAAGCTACCATTTAGGGAGCTTCGGCATAATAACACGCTTTAAGACAAAGGGTAGCACCGACTTAAAGATGAAAAGACCGATCGGCCCATGATAATCTATGTCGTGATTGTAACTATTTATAAAGGGCATGAATGTAAATCCACACAGGCTACGCCCTATGCATATAAATAGATGAACAGTACCCCCGTACTGTTCATGCATACTTGTATTCGCTGTTGCGTCACGCTTGTACCTCTGCCTTCAATCAAGCTGAAGGTACAAATGTAATTTGATATTGCTCTTATTCATTCTTAATTATAAAAAAGAAAGATATATTATAATGTCATGTAATTATTCATATTATTATTTTTATATGCTTCGTTTTTCATTGATTTATGTTGCAATGATGAAGGTGCGTCCTTCATAACCTTCTTCCGAAGATCATTATATCCTCAGGGAAATAATGCTTCGAAGGACGAAGGGCATTTAACACTAACCTATTTTTGTGTTGCCTTGTTCTTAATTCATAGCATTTGAAAACAAGTCACCAACATGAAGCAAGAGTATTCATCCACAATAACAAGACACTACTTACTCCTGTAGATGCTTATGAAAGCAATCAGGTAGGATAGATTCATGTGGAGTAACTCAAGCGACCTCTCGATCATCATGTTCTTCTAGTGTGGATAATGAACTGCAACATGTTTTCCTACTTGGCATGCATTAGAAATCATGTATTTTTTCTAATTGAACATTTGTTAGTTCTAAATTTTGTTCCCCTTTTAGAAGTTTGTGAAGATTCTTCATCTCAACATGGGCAAGTCGGCGATGCCAGAGCCAACCCATACTAGTCTTATCAATTAAGCAAGTGTCTAGTTCAACATTTTCATCAGTAAAATAACCTAAATATAGTTGTCCCTTTAATACTCCTTTAAAGGCTAATGAATCATCGCTTCTTCTAAAAATGGTAACATCAACATCAGTAAATAAACATTTGTAGCCAATTTTAGAAAATTGGGACACAGAAAGCATATTAGAACCTAAAGTGTCTACAAGGAATATATTAGAAATGGAATGGTCAGGTGATATAGCAAATTTACCCAATCCTTTAACCAAACCTTGATTTCCATCTCCAATTGTGATTGCTCTTTGGGGATCATCATTTTTGTGATATGAGGAGAACATCTTCTCTCCTGTCATATGGTTGGTACACCGACTACTGATTATCCAACTTGTCCCTCCGAAAGCATAAACCTACAACACAGATTTAGGCCTTGTCCTTAGGTACACAAACGGTCTTGGATCCTTTCGCATTAGAAACAAGCATCTTGGGTACCCGACACAAGTCTTTGGACTCTTGTGCCCGCCCCCAACATATCTGGCAACTACTTTGCCTGATTTGTTAGTTAGCACAAAAGATTCAAAGGCCTTAAAAGACAACTTAGGCTTATGGGATGCTTGAACAATCTTATTTTAGGCATCTTAGTAGTTTTAGCATGTGAGGTAGAACGCCTAGAGCTAGATGCTCCATTTGCATAAATAGAAGCATGGTGATGAACATGAGCATTCTTAGCATGTGATTACCTAGGAATCTTATGAGCATGATAGTTCTTAGGATATAAAATGTAACCTTTCCTATCTTGCACCATAGGAACCTTGCCCTTAATAAATTGAGAAACTTTGTTTTCATAGGCATTAAGTTTAGTGTTGTCTTTGCTCCTAGGTTGGAAGTCAATACCATCCTTAATGCCGGGGTGTCTTCCATTATAAAGCATGCTACGAGAAATTTAATTTTTTCATTCTCAACCTAATGTTCAGAAATTTTTGCATCCAACTTAGCTATGTGATCATTTTAGTTTTTAATTAAAGCAAGGTAACCACTAATAATATCAACATCTCTACATCTAGTACAAATAGTAACATGCTCAATAGTAGATGTGGGGACATGGCAAGCACTCAAATTCTCATTCTTAGCAATCAAATCAACATTCTCAGTTTTAAGACAAGAAATTGAGTCATTGCAAGTTTTTAGCCCATTAGTCAAATCCTTGAATTTTCCTTTTCATGAGCTAGAGCATCTTTAAGCTTCACAAATTTCTCATTTTCCTTAACGAGTAGATCTTCTTGGCATTCCAAGACTCCATCCTTCTCGTTAATGGATGTTAATAATTCATTGATTTTCTCAATTTGTTTGAAGCTAAGGTCTTTAAAGAGCAAAGAAAAATCTTCTTCGTTATCACTAGAATCACCCTCATCATCGAAAATAGTATACTTGGGGGTGGTTCTAGTTTGTACCTTTCTTTTGCCCTCCTTGGCCATGAGGCACTTGTCGCTGATATTAGGGAAGAGAAGTCCGTTGTTGATGGCAATATTGGCAGCGTTCTCGTCTGTCGGCGTTTCGAGACCGGGGGGTCCCTAAGCCGACGAGTGAATGTCGCCGCGTGCCCCAGCCCAGATGGGTCGACGCGAGGCCGAGCGCGAAGGGGGGAAGTGAGGTGGCCGGAAATGGGCGTGAGAGAGGTGGAAATCCCGCGGCCTTCGTGTTCGTCCCACGCCCGGGTCGGGTGCGCTTGCAGTAGGGGGTTACAAGCGTCCACGCGGGAGAGGGAAGGGAGCGGCCCCAAGAGAGCGCCTGTCCCGTCCTCGTCCCCGCGCGGCCAACCTTCTCTAAGTGGGCCCTGGTCCTTCCTTTTATAGGCGTAAGGAGAGGATCCAGGTGTACAATGGGGGTGTAGCAGAGTGCTACGTGTCTAGCGGGGGAGAGCTAGCGCCCTAAGTACATGCCGATGTGGCAACCGGAGAGATTTTGGCACCCAGCTGGTGTGATGTCGTGGCCGTCGGAGGAGCGATGGAGCCTGGCGGAGGGACAGCTGTCGGGGCGGTTGAGTCCTTGCTGACGTCCTCCTGCTTCCGTAAGAGAGCAGAGAGCCGTCGTCGTCATAGAGCATGCAGGGCGCCATCATTGCCTATCCGGCGGAGCTAGCCAGATGGGACACCGGTCTTGTTCTCTGCGGCCCGAGTCAGCTCGGGGTAGGGTGATGATGGTGCTTCCTATTGACGTGGCTGGCCTGCGCCCTAGGTTGGGCGACGTGGAGGCTCCTCCGAAGCCGGCGTCGAGTCTGTCTTCCATGGCCGAGGCCAGGGCCGAGTCTGAGCCCCTGGGTCGGGTGAGGCGGAGGTCGTTCGGCAGAGGCAAGGGCGGAGTCCGAGCCCTGGGGTCGGGCAGAGCGGAGTTCGTCGTCTTCTGGGGCTGAGCCCGAGTCCGAGCCCTGGGGTCGGGCGAAGCGGAGTTCGTCGTCTTCCGGGACTTAGCCCGAGTCCGAGCCCTGGGTCGGGCGGAGCGGAGTTCGCCGTCTTCCAGGACTTAGCCCGAATCCGAGCCCTGGGTCGGGCGGAGCGGAGTTCGCCGTCTTCCGGGGCTTAGCCTGAGTCCGAGCCCTGGGTCGGGCGGAGCGGAGTTCGCTGTCTTCCGGGGCTTAGCCCAAGTCTGAGCCCTGGGTCGGGCGGAGCGGAGTTCGCCGTCTTCTGGGGCTGAGCCTGAGTCCGAGCCCTAGGGTCGGGCGAAGCGGAGTTTGCCGTCTTCCGGGACTTAGCCCGAGTCCGAGCCCTTGGTCGGGCGGAGCGGAGTTCGCCGTCTTCCGGGGCTTAGCCCAAGTCCGAGCCCTGGGTCGGGCGGAGCGGAGTTTGCAGTCTTCCGGGGCTTAGCCTGAGTCCAAGCCCTGGGTCGGGCGGAGCGGACTTCGCCGTCTTCTGGGGCTGAGCCTGAGTCCGAGCCCTGGGGTCAGGCGAAGCGGAGTTCGTCGTCTTCCGGGACTTAGCCCGAGTCCGAGCCCTGGGTCAGGCAGAGCGGAGTTCGCCATCTTCCGGGACTTAGCCCGAGTCCGAGCCCTGGGTCGGGCGGAGCGGAGTTCGCCGTCTTCCGGGGCTTAGCCCGAGTCCGAGCCCTGCGTCGGGCGGAGCGGAGTTCGCCGTCTTCTGGGGCTTAGCCCGAGTCCGAGCCCTGGGTCGGGCGGAGCTTCCTATGGTGCCTTTGGCAGGGCCTGACTGCCTGTCAGTCTCACTCTGCCAAGCGGCACTGCGGTCGGAGTGGCGCAGGCGGCGCTGTCCTTCTGTCAGGCCGGTCAGTGGAGCGATGAAGTGACGGCGGTCACTTCGGCTCTGCCGGGGGGCGCGCGTCAGGATAAAGGTGTCAGGTCACCTTTGCATTAAATGCTCCTGCGACTTGGTCGGTCGGTGCGGCGATTTAGTCAGGGTTGCTTCTTAGCGAAGGCAGGGCCTCGGGCGAGCCGGAAACATGTCCGCCGTTGGAGGGGGGCCTCGGGCGAGACGGAAATCCTCCGGGGTCGGCTGCCCTTGTCCGAGGCTAGGCTCGGGCGAGGCGTGATCGAGTCGCTTGAATGGACTGATCCCTGACTTAATCGCACCCATCAGGCCTTAGCAGCTTTATGCTGATGGGGGTTACCAGCTGAGAATTAGGAGTCTTGAGGGTACCCCTAATTATGGTCCCCGACAGTAGCCCCCGAGCCTCGAAGGGAGTGTTAGCACTCGCTTGGAGGCTTTCGTTGCACTTTTTTGCAAGGGGACCACCCTTTCTCGGTTGCATTTTGATCCGGTGGGTGCGCGCGAGCGCACCCGCCGGGTGTAGCCCCCGAGGCCTCGGAGGAGTGGTTTCACTCCTTCGAGGTCTTAATGCCTCGCGTAATGCTTCGGCCGGTCTGGTTGTTCCCTCATGCGAACTGGCCGTAGCCCGGGTGTACGGTCGGGGCCCAAGCTCTTGGGCTGGTATGTTGACGCTGTCAACGGTTCGGCCGGAGCCGGGTTTGCGAGAGCAGCCCCCGAGCCTCCGCACAGGGCGAGAGAGCGATCAGGGACAGACTCGGCTTTTTTACATACGCCCCTGCGTCGCCTTTCCGCAAGGAGGAGGGGGGAAAGCGCCATGTTACCCTCGATGGGCGCCGAACATGGTGTCTCCGGTGAGCTGCAAGCGGGTAATCTGAGTGGACGTTCGTGCCCCGTTCGTTAGGGGTCGGCTAGGGGCCCAGAGGCACGCCCAAAAGTACCTGCGGGTGATCTACCGGACCCGGTCCCCTGGCGACGGGGTCCGAGGGCTCGATGCCTCCCTCTGATGGGATTCCGTTACAAGATCGCTCTCGCTGGTCTCGGAAATGTCCTAGGGTACCTCGGGAGCGCAGCCCGAGCCTTGGTTATGTATCGAACGTACCCCTGGTCATCCCTCGCTCGGCGTCTGAGGCGACTGTGAACCCTTCGGGGGCCAGCCTTCGAACCCCTGATCAGTAATGGGCGTGGAGCCCGAGTAGCCTGAGGCGGCCGTGGAACCCTTCGGGGGGGGCCGGCCTTCGAACCTCTGACCAGTAGTGGGTGTAGGGCCCATGCGATCTGAGGCGGCTGTTGAAACCCTTCGGGGGGCCAGCCTTCGAACCTCTGATCAGTAAGGAGGCCCGGAGCCTAGTTCCTTCACGGGGAAGGATCCTTTTCAGGGTATCCCCCTTTCCCGGTCCCTGTTGCAAGAGATAGAGAAAGAGGAAAAAAGGAAAAGGATATGAAATCGAACGACGTGGCGTACCTTTTTTGGCGCGGTTTTTACGGCGAAGGCGAAGCGTCGCCCGCTTCTCCTGCCAGAAGCGCTGTCTGTCCCTCCGCGGAGTTAATGCGATGGGGCGAGTTGTTGGCAGGGCGGCCATTGCGCGTGCGCGAGCCGTTCGAGGAACGGCTGTTTCGCTTCGCGTTTTTTGAATCCCGCATCCGGTCCGGGCGGAACGTCGGAAACGGCTTCGCCTTGGTCTTTATATACCTGGGAGAGGGTCCGGTGACGGTTCTTCGCCCTTCTTCCTGCCTCCTTCTTGGGTTTTCGCAACCCGAGAGACTTTAGCCAGAGAAGAGAAAACCGAACTTCCAGCCCCTTGCACCGCCATCCCTTCCGTCTGGTGATGGCCGACCGGGTGACCATCGTCTCGCCGCGCGATCCATGGCCCTCTTCCACGGTGACGGCGAGCGATCTCCCGCGGGCGGAGCCGCTCCATCCCCTCCGTCAGGGTACGTCGTGAGCTTCGTCTCCTTCCACGAGCGGGGATTCGGTGTGCCAGCGGGCCGCTTTATGCGGGCGATCCTGTACCACTATGGGGTGGAGTTGCACAACCTCACCCCCAACTCCATCTCGCAGGCCGCTATCTTTGTAGCGGTGTGCGAGGGGTATTTGGGGATCTCTTGCCGAACTTGTTGAGGTCGTTGTAGATCCGAGGCTTGAGCCCTTGTAGAATCATGCCGTTGGCACGCTCTACTTGCCCATTCGACATGGGATGAGCCACGGCGGCCCAGTCCACCCGGATGTGGTGATCCTCGCAGAAGTCCAAGAATTTTTTGCCGGTGAATTGGGTACCGTTGTTGGTGATGATGGAGTTCGGGACCCCGAAGCGACGGATGATGTTGGTGAAGAACGTCACCGCCTGCTCGGACCTGATGCTGTTCAGAGGTCGGACCTCAACCCACATGGAGAACTTGTCGATGGCGACCAGCAGGTGCGTGTAGCCCCCGGGCGCCTTCTGCAAGGGGCTGACGAGGTCCAGACCCCACACAGCAAAGGGCCAGGTGATAGGTATCGTCTGCAGAGCCTGAGCGGGCAGGTGGGTCTGCTTCGCATAGAATTGACACCCTTCGCAGGAGCGGACAATTCTAGTGGCATCAGCCACCGCCGTTGGCCAGTAGAAGCCTTGCCGGAAAGCATTCCCGACAAGGGCTCGAGGCGCTGCGTGATGGCCGCAAGCCCCCGAGTGTATCTCTTGCAGGAGTTCCTGACCTTCGGCGATGGAGATGCATCGCTAGAGGATGCCCGAGGGGCTGCAGTGGTAGAGCTCCTTCTCATCGCCCAGCAAGACGAACGACTTGGCGCGTCGCGCTACCCGCCGAGCCTCGGCTCGGTCGAGGGGTAGCTCTCCTTGGCGGAGATGTTGCAGGTACGGGGTCTGCCAATTTCGATCAGGCGTGGCCCTGCTCCGCTTCTCCTCGATGCGCAGTGCCTCACCCTCGGAGGCCGAGGGTACCTCGGGTTGAACCGAGGCCGCCTCGGGCCGAGCTGAGGGTGCCTCCGGCTGTGCCGAGGGCACCTCAGGCTGGACCGAGGGCGCCTCAGGCTCGGGCGCGTCGTCGATCTTGACGGAGGGTTGATGCAGATCCCGGGAGAAGACGTCCGGGGGAACCGTTGTTCGCCCCGAGGCGATTTTTGCCAGCTCGTCCGCAGTCTCGTTGTAGCCTGTGCCGAGGGCGCCTCAGGCTCGAGCCCGTAGAACTTGTCTTCCAGGCGCCGAACCTCATCGCAGTAGGCCTCCATCTTCGGGTCGCGGCAGTGGGAGTTCTTCATGACTTGGTCGATGATGAGCTGCGAGTCACCACGAGCGTTGAGGCGTCTGACCCCTAGCTCGATGGCGATCCGCAACCCGTTGACCAGAGCCTCGTACTCAGCCACATTGTTGGACGCCGGGAAATGGAGGCGTAGCACATAGCGTAGGTGTTTCCCAAGGGGTGAGATGAAGAGTAGGCCGGCGCCGGCTCCCGTCTTCATCAGCGACCCATCGAAAAACATGGTCCAGAGTTCTGGTTGGATCGGAGCCGTCGGTAGCTGGGTGTCGACCCATTCGGCTACGAAGTCCGCCAAGACCTGGGACTTGATGGCCTTCCGAGGGCCGAACGAGATTGTCTCGCCCATGATTTCCACTGCCCACTTTGCAATCCTGCCCGAGGCCTCTCGGCACTGGATGATCTCCCCCAGGGGGAAGGATGACACCACAGTTACCGGATGAGACTCGAAATAGTGTCGCAACTTCCGCCGCGTCAGGATCACTGCATACAGCAGCTTCTGAACTTGTGGGTAGCGGATCTTGGTTTCGGACAGTACCTCGCTGACGAAGTAAACTGGCCTCTGAACGGGCAATGCATGCCCCTCTTCTTGCCTCTCGACCACAATCGCGGCGCTAACCACCTGGGTGGTGGTGGCGACGTAGACCAAGAGGGCTTCTCCGTCAGCTGGGGGCACCAAGATAGGCGCCTTTGTGAGGAGCGCCTTCAGGTTCCCGAGAGCTTCCTCGGCCTCAGGGGTCCAAGTGAAGCGCTCGGCCTTCCTTAAGAGGCGGTACAGAGGCAGGCCTCTTTCGCCGAGGCATGAGATGAAGCAGCTCAGAGCCGCGAGACATCCCATGACTCTCTGTACGCCCTTTAAGTCCTTGATGGGACCCATGCTGGTGATGGCTGCGATCTTCTCCGGGTTGGCTTCGATGCCCCGCTCGGAGACGATGAACCCCAAGAGCATGCCCCGGGGCACCCCGAAGACACACTTCTCGGGATTGAGCTTGACGCCTTTCGCCTTGAGACATCGGAATGTCACTTCAAGGTCGGAGAGGAGGTCGAAAGCTTTCCTCGTCTTGACTACGATGTCATCGACGTAGGCTTCGACTGTGCGACCGATGTGTTCGCCGAACACATGGTTCATGCACCGCTGGTACGTTGCGCCCGCATTCCTCAAACCGAATGGCATGGTGACATAGCAGTACATGCCGAAGGGCGTGATGAAAGAAGTCGCGAGCTGGTCGGACTCTTTCATCCTGATTTGGTGATTCCCTGAGTAGGCGTCGAGGAAAGACAGGGCTTCGCACCCAGTAGTGGAATCCACGATTTGATCGATGCGAGGCAGAGGGTAGGGAACCTTCGGACATGCTTTGTTGAGACCAGTGTAGTCTACACACATCCGCCATTTCCCCCCTTTCTTTCTCACAAGCACAGGGTTGGCAAGCCATTCGGGATGGAATACCTCTTTGATGAACCCGGCTGCCATTAGCTTGTGGATCTCCTCGCCTATCGCTCTGCGCTTCTCCTCGTCGAATCGGCGCAGAGGCTACTTGACGGGTCGGGCTCCGGCCCGAATATCCAGTGAGTGCTCGGCGACATCCCTCGGTATGCCGGGCATGTCCGAGGGACTCCACGCGAAGACGTCGGCGTTCGCGCGGAGAAAGTCGACGAGCACTGTTTCCTATTTGGGGTCGAGCCCGGAACCGATCCGGATCTGCTTGGAGGCGTTGCCGCTGGGGTCGAGGGAGACGGCCTTAACCGTCCCCACTGGCTCGAAGTTGCCGGCATGACGCTTCACGTCTGGCACCTCTTTGGAGAGGCTTTCCAGGTCGGCGATGAGGGCCTCGGATTCGGCGAGGGCCTCGGCGTACTCCACGCACTCCATGTCGCATTCGAACGCGTGTCTGTACGTGGGGCCGACGGTGATGACCCCGTTGGGGCCCGACATTTTGAGCTTCAGGTAGGTGTAGTTGGGGACGGCCATGAACTTCGCGTAGCATGGCCTCCCCAGTACCGCGTGGTAGGTTCCTCGGAACCCGACCACCTCGAACGTCAGGGTCCCCCTTCGGAAGTTGGAGGGCGTTCCGAAGCAGACGGGAAGGTTGAGTCGTCCGAGGGGCTGGACGCGCTTCCCGGGAATGATCCCGTGGAAGGGCGCAGCGCCTGCTCGGACGGAGGACAGATCGACACGCAGGAGCCTGAGGGTCTCGGCGTAGATGATGTTGAGGCTGCTGCCCCCATCCATAAGGACCTTGGTGAGCCTGACGTCGCTGATGACGGGGTCGACGACGAGCGGGTATTTCCCCGGGCTTGGCACGTGGTCGGGGTGATCAGCTTGGTCGAAGGTGATGGGCTTGTCCGACCAGTCCAGGTAGACTGGCGCCGCCACCTTCACCGAGCAGACCTCCCGGCGCTCTTGCTTGCGATGCCGAGCCGAGGCATTCGCTGCATGCCCTCCGTAGATCATGAAGCAGTCGCGGACCTCGGGGAACTCTCCTGCTTGGTAATCTTCCTTCTTGTCGTCGTCGCGGGCCCTGCCACCCTCCGCGGGTGGCCCGGCCCTGTGGAAGTGGCGCCGAAGCATGACGCACTCCTCAAGGGTGTGCTTGACGGGCCCCTGATGATAGGGGCATGGCTCCTTGAGCATCTTGTCGAAGAGGTTGGCACCTCCGGGGGGCTTCCGAGGGTTCTTGTGCTCGGCGGCGGCGACAAGGTCCGCGTCGGCGGCGTCGCGTTTCGCTTGCGACTTCTTCTTGCCTTTCTTCTTGGCACCGCGCTGAGTAGACGCCTCGGGTGCATCTTCCGGTGGGCGGCCCTGGGGCTGCTTGTCCTTTCAAAAGATAGCCTCGACCGCCTCCTGGCCAGAGGCGAACTTGGTGGCGATGTCCATCAGCTCGCTCACCCTGGTGGGGGTCTTGCGACCCAACTTGCTCACCAGGTCGCGGCAGGTGGTGCCGGCAAGGAACGCGCCGATGACATCCGAGTCGGTGATGTTGGGCAGCTCGGTGCGCTGCTTCGAGAATCGCCGGATGTAGTCCCGGAGAGACTCTCCCGGCTGCTGTCGGCAGCTTCGGAGGTCCCAGGAATTCCCGGGGCGCACATACGTGCCCTGGAAATTGCCGGCGAAGGCCTGAACCAGGTCATCCCAGTTGGAGATCTGCCCCGGAGGCAGGTGCTCCAACCAGGCGCGAGCGGTGTCGGAGAGGAACAGGGGGAGGTTGTGGATGATGAGGTTGTCGTCGTCCGTTCCACCCAGCTGGCAGGCCAAGCGGTAGTCCGCGAGCCACAATTCCGGTCTCGTTTCCCCCGAGTACTTTGTGATAGTAGTCGGGGGTCGGAACCGGGTCGGGAACAATGCCCACCGGATGGCCCGGCTAAAGGCCTGCGGACCGGGTGGTTCGGGCGAGGGACTCCGATCCTCCCCGCTGTCGTAGCGTCCCCCACGCCTGGGGTGATAGCCTCGGCGCACCCTCTCGTCGAGGTGGGCCCGACGGTCGTGGTGATGGTGCTCGTTGCCGAGGTGGCCCGGGGCCGCAGGCGCGGTGTTGCGCGTGCGCCCGGTGTAGACCGAGGCTTCCCGCATGAATCGGGAAGTCGCGGCGTGAGGTTCCGAGGGGTATCCTTGTCTTCGGGAGGCAGAGCTCTCGGCCCGTCGGACCGCAGCGCCTTCCAGGAGATTCTTGAGCTCTCCTTGGATTCGCCGACCCTCGGTGGTTGATGGCTCCGGCATTGCGCGGAGAAGCATCGCTGCTGCAGCCAGGTTCTGACCGACCCCGCTGGATGCGGGTGGCGGCCTGACCCTGACGTCGTTGGCGACGCGGAGCGGGAGACCCTGGGGCAGGTGACGTATTTCTCCGGCCGGGGGTTGGCCCGCCCATGCCTGCCCGACGTCCCGGCGGATCGGCTCAAGCGCTCCTGCTCCCTTGTCGAGCCTGGCCTGCGCCCCGCAGACTTGCTCGAGTTGTGGGTCGTGACCCCCCGCCAGAACGAGGACCACAGCTAGCTCCCACGGGATGTCAGCGCGGGGCACCGGCCCAGGGAGATCACCGTCCTCCGGCACGCCGAGATGATTGCCTTCGGAGGGACCCCCTAGATCGACGTGGAAACATTCGCGGCTTGGGCCGCAGTCCTCGTCGTCGAGGCTGCGGCTACCGTCGGAACAGTCGGAGAGGCAGTAGTCACATGCGGTCATGAAGTCCTGCATGGCACTAGGGTTGCCAAATCCAGAGAAATCCCAACAGATGTTGGGGTCGTCATCTTCCTCGGACCCAGAGGGCCCGTAGGTCAAGACATCCGTCAGCCGGTCCCAAGGCGACCGCATGCGAAACCCCAGAGGGTTTGACCTCGCCTCTACGAGAGCGCCCGCCAAAGCAAGGTCGCTAGGCGGGTTGAGGCTGAATCTAAATGATGTAGGATGGGAATCGGTCGGTACCTTTCGGTCGACGAGCAGCGACATAGTCACGTCGGGGGCGGATTGCACCGTCGTCTCAGGTACGAGGGCGACGTCCTGCAGGCTCTCCGCAAGCGCACTGGCGTCGTCCACTTGCTCGGGATTGGCGTGTCGCGGGGAGACGACGCTCGCCTTCGTCTCAAACGCGAGGTCGACGCCCGACGCGCCCACCGTTGGAGCGCTGGGGACGTCGACTCGCTCGACAGCCGATGAGGCGCGGCCTCCCACTTGGCCTTGGTTGCCCCGCCTCCTCCTCCGTTGTCGGGGGAGAGGACGGGGCAAGCTCGAATGTTGTTCTTCCACCACGCGGGGAAGACATCGTCGATTCCGCCGCCGGCGAGCGGGCTGTCGGCCGCCATCGTCGTTGTCGCGCGGCGGTGGAAGGAGTATCATGTCGTAGCCGCTGTCGAAGGACATGAACTCAAGACTCCCGAAACGGAGCACCATCCCGGGTTGGAGAGGTTGCTGGAGACTGCCCATCTGGAGCTTGACGGGAAGCTGTTCGTCAACACGCAGCAGGCCCCTACCTGGCGCGCCAACTGTCGGCGTTTCGAGACCGGGGGGTCCCTAAGCCGACGAGTGAATGTCGCCGCGTGCCCCGGCCCAGATGGGTCGACGCGAGGCCGAGCGCGAAGGGGGGAAGTGAGGTGGCCGGAAATGGGCGTGCGAGAGGTGGAAATCCCGCGGCCTTCGTGTTCGTCCCGCGCCCGGGTCGGGTGCGCTTGCAGTAGGGGGTTACAAGCGTCCACGCGGGAGAGGGAAGCGAGCGGCCCCAAGAGAGCGCCTGTCCCGTCCTCGTCCCTGCGCGGCCAACCTTCTCTAAGAGGGCCCTGGTCCTTCCTTTTATAGGCGTAAGGAGAGGATCCAGGTGTACAATGGGGGTGTAGCAGAGTGCTACGTGTCTAGCGGGAGAGAGCTAGCGCCCTAAGTACATGTCGATGTGGCAACCGGAGAGATTTTGGCACCCAGCTGGTGTGATGTCGTGGCCGTCGGAGGAGCGACGGAGCCTGGCGGAGGGACAGCTGTCGGGGCGGTTGAGTCCTTGCTGACGTCCTCCTGCTTCCGTAAGAGAGCTGAGAGCCGTCGTCGTCACAGAGCATGCGGGGCGCCATCATTGCCTATCCGGCGGAGCTAGCCAGATGGGACACCGGTCTTGTTCTCTGCGTCTCGAGTCAGCTCGGGGTAGGGTGATGATGGCGCTTCCTGTTGACGTGGCTGGCCTGCGCCCTAGGTTGGGCGACGTGGAGGCTCCTCCGAAGCCGAGGTCAAGTCTGTCTTCCATGGCCGAGGCCAGGGCCGAGTCCGAGCCCCTAGGTCGGGCGAGGCGGAGGTCGTTCGGCAGAGGCCAGGGTGGAGTCCGAGCCCTAGGGTCGGGCGGAGCGGAGTTCGTCGTCTTCTGGGGCTGAGCCCGAGTCCGAGCCCTGGGGTCGGGCGAAGTGGAGTTCGTCGTCTTCCGGGACTTAGCCCGAGTCCGAGCCCTGGGTCGGGCGGAGCGGAGTTCGCCGTCTTCCGGGACTTAGTCCGAGTCCGAGCCCTGGGTCGGGCGGAGCGGAGTTCGCCGTCTTCCGGGGCTTAGCCCGAGTCCGAGCCCTGGGTCGGGCGGAGCGGAGTTCGCCGTCTTCCGGGGCTTAGCCCGAGTCCGAGCCCTGGGTCGGGCGGAGCGGAGTTCGCCGTCTTCTGGGGCTGAGCCCGAGTCCGAGCCCTAGGGTCGAGCGAAGCGGAGTTCGCCGTCTTCCGGGACTTAGCCCGAGTCCGAGCCCTGGGTCGGGCGGAGCGGAGTTCGCCGTCTTCTGGGGCTTAGCCCGAGTCCGAGCCCTGGGTCGGGCGGAGCGGAGTTCGCCGTCTTCCGGGGCTTAGCCCGAGTCCGAGCCCTGGGTCTGGCGGAGCGGAGTTCGCCGTCTTCTGGGGCTGAGCCCGAGTCCGAGCCCTGGGGTCGGGCGAAGCGGAGTTCGTCGTCTTACGGGACTTAGCCCGAGTCCGAGCCCTGGGTCGGGCGGAGCGGAGTTCGCCGTCTTCCGGGCCTTAGCCCGAGTCCGAGCCCTGGGTCGGGCGGAGCGGAGTTCGCCGTCTTCCGGGGCTTAGCCCGAGTCTGAGCCCTGGGTCGGGCGGAGCGGAGTTCGCCGTCTTCCGGGGCTTAGCCCGAGTCCGAGCCCTGGGTCGGGCGGAGCGGAGTTCGCCATCTTCCGGGGCTTAGCCCGAGTCCGAGCCCTGGGTCGGGCGGAGCTTCCTATGGTGCCTTTGGCAGGGCCTGACTGCCTGTCAGTCTCACTCTGCCAAGCGGCACTGCGGTCGGAGTGGCGCAGGCGGCGCTATCCTTCTGTCAGGTTGGTCAGTGGAGCGGTGAAGTGACGGCGGTCACTTCGGCTCTGCCGGGGGACGCGCGTCAGGATAAAGGTGTCAGGTCACCTTTGCATTAAATGCTCCTGCGACTTGGTCGGTCGGTGTGGCGATTTAGTCAGGGTTGCTTTTTAGTGAAGGCAGGGCCTCGGGCGAGCCAGAAACATGTCCGCCGTTGGAGGGGGGCCTCGGGCGAGACGGAAATCCTCCGGGGTCGGCTGCCCTTGTCCGAGGCTAGGCTCGGGCGAGGCGTGATCGAGTCGCTCGAATGGACTGATCCCTGACTTAATCGCACCCATCAGGCCTTAGCAGCTTTATGCTGATGGGGGTTACCAGCTGTCACACCCGGTTTTAGAAAGCAAACCGAATGCGAACCATGTACGTGCCAGGATCAGAACTCACGTACACAGCGATTACATAAATGACTCATCATAGCACAATGCTTCGAATAATCATAAAGAGTAAGTAATATTATTACAGATGAGAGTCATTAACATAATATATATCAAAGTGCACATAATAGAAACGTAGCCAACGTAAATAAACCCACCACAGGCAGCTGACTGGGGGTGGTCGCTAGCCTAATCCTTGAACTCGACGAAGTCCTAGAACTCCTAGAGATCCACATCGACGCCTTCTTCTTCTTTACCTGAGCATAGGTTGCACCAAAGGCAACCTGGTGTTTGTGAAAGCAAGGGTGAGTACACATCAACATACTCAGCAAATGTCCCGTTTGGCTGAGGTGGACTAGCTTTATGTGGGGTTAGGCTGATAGCATGTTGCTTTTACTTTGTCAAGTTTTATTCATTAATATGAGCCAAGTTTTATCAACAGTCCCCAATTATTATCCCAGAGAGCACCTCCTCAAAGAGGAAATACCATAAATCCATAGTCAGAATCATCATTAATAGAACCATCATCATCATCTGTAATCATTATATCTCAGATCATCTGTAATCATCATATCTCAAATCATCTGTAACTCTAATCAAAGAGGATCCCAAGGCCGCTCTTAACCGTGAGCACGACTGATATATCAGTTTCATTCCTCTGCAGAGGTCGCACACTTTACCCATGAGTCATGATTCCCTTTCTGCCCGAGGAGCGCTACTCCCCATTGATCACTTCCAAGGTGAACTGGCAGGGTTTCACTACGTAGCCTTTACAAAGAATCCTCTGGTGTATAGCCGCCCGTTAGGTTTCGCCGGTCGTACAAACACAGTACCTCTCCCTAAGGGGGGTGACTAACAAAACCAAATCGAAAGAACCCCAGCACCCCACCCTTAGCAGAGCAAGCACTATGCCCCAGCCCCCATTGACGGCACAACGGCAAAGCAAACTACACCCCCAGATTCCTCTAATTAATCAGCTAAGGGCGTCCCATACCACCCTCATGGTTGCACTGTTTTCCCGGGTGGTCTCTCAACGAACAGGTCCTTACGGAGAGGTACTCGGGAAACAGCCCGAGCCCCCTTTAGTGTCACCAGTTCATCATCATATCCAGAACAAAAGCATCGTATCATAAAGTAATTCTCATCATGTTCATTGATTATGGTAAAGCACTAGCATAGAGCTAACCATAATAGCCCAAAAGGTAATCAAGGACATGGTGAATAGAAAGCTAGTCAAAACCTTAAGTTGATCATGGTATGCGGGAGAGTGAATTATAAAGTAAATAGGACATAATAGGTCAGAGGACACTTGCCTTCACAAAACAGATGCTCAGGGTCTTCAACCTTGTAGAACTCGAAGAGCACGATCTAGGGATCACCCACACTTGATCGTCGATTCACTGAAGCCCGGGAATGGATCGCGTTCTATTCGTGACGTGTATCCAACACGAACAGGCACGAGCAAACAAATATACATGCATAAGCACATTACACCATACAAGGGAAAACATTATAAAAGCATGCAATATGAAATAGGGCTCGCTTCTACGGTCACGCGAGAAAAAGAAACGCAACCATCGGGGACGGTCGAGATGTTATCGCGTTTGTGTTATATGAATATGAACTAGAATATTTAACCCGTCATAAACACATTAATCGACATTTATCAAATGTGAATTAGAGCTATTACTTAGTTCCGGTTAATCTGCTACGCTAACAGCTGTCGGTTAAATGAGTAAATTAATTAATACGAGCGATTCTAAGCGAGGTGAATTAACGATGCGCGACAAGGCGCGCGACGCGCGCGAAACAGCGTGACTGCGCGCGGACGGCACGTGCGAACGATACGCGGACACACGTGACTTAGCGCGCGGACGACGCGCGGCGGCGCACGTAATCTGCACGCGCGACACGTGCAGACAACGCGTGAGCGCGACGACGCACGCGAACAACGCGCGGACTACGCACGAAACAACGCGCGTGGCAAGCGCGAACGACGCGCGAATCAGCACGTGACCACGTGCGAAACAGCGCGCGCGACACGCGAGAAATACTAAATAGATGTCGTGTTTATACTGAACAAGTATTAATTCAAAAACATTTGAATGAGTATAACCACATATGCAGGTATTTGTAAAGCTTAAATTAAAACCATAAATTAGTTTTAATTAGATTGTCATTTTAATATCTGTCAGACAAATAAATTATTAATTAATTAATAAAACCCGTGTCGTGATAAAATAATGTTACTAACACGTAGTCGACATTATTACAAAGTTGACACAGCGGAAATGAGTCGAAACCGGTTTACGACGCATACTATATTGAATAAAATAACAATTCACGGATTATTAATGACGCGACATATGAGAACTGCTAAACACATCGCGATTACACTAACCAAGAATTAAATCAAAAGCATTTAAGTTGGCATTAGTCATATTAACATTTATTTATAAAGGGCAAGTTAGAAACACTAGATAAATTTTAATTAGAACACCAATTTAATAAACATTAGTTAAACAAGTATTTAATAAATTATTTAAAACGTGTGACATGAATAAATAATATTATTAGCGCATAGACAACATTACTATGAAACCAACGCAACTGGAAACGGACTAAAGCGAACTTTTGACGCAAAAGATATGGATATTTAATAAACCGGTGGCCTATTCATAATTAGCCATATACTTTGAGGTCTAGCAAATAATTTTCACAAGACTCGGAAAATAGTATATTAATTCTGAAAGTGTACGGGAGCTTTGCGCAAAAGGACTGGGGCTGCGGTTGTTTGGTAACGTGGCTAATTCGTATTGGCTAGAGACCGACCACACGAAAGGCCACATGAAAAGTTATCACAGAAAGACCAAGATCCATTATGAGGGGGGACAGGTTTCCATTTGCCGGCTGCATGCAGCCATGCATGAGATCGCGGAGGGCTGGAGGCCTCTCGCACGCTATGCATGAGATATTGAGATCGTGGCCCAGGGCAGTTTTCTCGTTTCTTCTTCGTACGACACGCGCATGGGGGCTAGGGGCTTGCTGGCCGGGGTCGTACGCCGGCGACCAGGGCTGCGCGGCAGCTCCAGGCTCGAGTGCTGGCCAGCATGGCGTCAGGCGCTCCCGCATGTGAGGCGGCAGCTCGCGCGGCGGCGGTGTCGCATGGTGCAGCGGGGAAGACGAGATGCGCTTGAATTCTCACCTATGAATGAAGCTCGAGCGGGGCTCCCTCGGGTAGAGGAAGACGCGGGCGTCGACTCTTCAGCGCGCGGACGGGACGGGTGTGGCATCGTCAACCGTGGGCGCTCGCCGGAGGTGACGTGCCGGCTGGGCGCATCGAGCGGCGCAGCGGATGGAGCACGGAAGCCGGCGGGGCTCACCAGCCAACACACGGCTGGACTTCAGCGAACGGGCCGGTGCTGGCACGCGGCTGCCAGAGACGGGAGTGGCCGGAGCAAGTGACGTGCGGCGACTGACGGTGCTCCAAGCGCGACGCAGAGCCGGCTTGGCGTGGCGGCGCGGTGGAGCTCCAACTTGCAGGCTGTTCTCCGAGCGCGGTGCGGTGCGAGCAGGAGCGTGGGGGGGGAGTGGAGCACGGTTTGGAGAGGAGTGGAGATCGAGTGGGTGTTCTGGGGGTTTAAACAAAGCGTCGAGGGCATGTAGTTGCCAGAGTCCGCATGACGTGGGTGCGCCCACGCCGACGCGAGCAGAGGAGCGGTTACGGGAGGAGAGGGGAGGAGGTGACGTGCAGGTCCCACGGCTCAGCGAAACGGTGGGCACGGCGGCTGACGGGCAGGGCCCGTAGCATGCGCGTCCGCGTGCGCGAGTGTGGCTGTGCACAGGTGAACCCCTCAGGTGCAGAGACATGGCGGGCGCGAGGCCGAGCACAGGCATCTCCGCGCGCAGGCGCAGTTGGGCCGGGCAGTTGGGCCGAAAGGCTGTAGGAGGGAGAGGGAATGTGTTTTCCTTTTTTTATATTTGAATTTAGTTTTAGTTTTGAATTTAAATTCAAACATGCTTCACAAGATTAAATGGATTCACACCAAAATAATTCATCATACAAAAAATAGATGCTCCAGCATGTGATGCAACAACCATAATTCCCATAGAGTTTTACTTGCAAATTTAATACATGCCTAAACAAAATAATTCTACTCTTTTAGAAAAAGAATAAAGGGATAGGAAAAGAGAGGATAACACCTGAATTTTGAGTATAAATCAAAGAAATTTTTATGCCCCAAAATTCAGGGTGTTACAAACCTAACCCCCTTAACAGAATCTCGCCCCGAGATTCAAGAAGAAGTTAGAAAGAAAACCAAGATTGGTTCACCAATAGTTCATAGCTTCTTCGATTCAACTTTGACTCTGTCGGCTTAACTCGCGGGCTGGTTGCTTTGACCTTCAGATGCTCACGACCAACTGAGACATCCTTGAGGATCCTAGGACATGTGGGTTAGGGCCAACCACACTTTCACTGTGCCACTTTGATCTTATTAGATGATGTTGACTGCATTGCCATCATCAGGGTTCACCGCTAACCCCCTTAACAGGAGTATTGTTACCAAGCACTTGATGGAGACGCTGCCGACACTGATCTTGACCGATTTAGAGGAGCTGGAGGTTGTGTTGTGTTCATCACCACTTGCAATGCTATCTACAGGAACTATTCTGGAGGCTGCTAACTGAGCGGGTGCAAGAGGAGAGGATAGAGAGAAAAGGGTAAGCATAGACAGATTAAAGAGAGAGAGAGAACAGGAAAAGAGAACCCAACTACCTAACTATGTTGCACTCACCTATTAAACTGATGCCATTGTGGGCAAATGGCCACAACGCATCAACACTCATCACAAAGAAGGAAATCAACCATAACACAAAGACAAACAACACAAGCACACCACAACAATCATCTCGTTGCTGCACGTTCCTTTTAACTAAATGGTGGTCTTTTTTTAAAAGGGAAAAACTACCCTCTAAGGTCATCGAAAGACGAGGAGAAGAACAAGACATACGAGACAGGAGCATGAGCACGACCAAGGTTGGAACTGAAGCAAGACATGCAAAGTGGCAGGGGGACAACCAAGGGCGAGATAGGTAAAACAACACTCTCAAACTAAAATGGGAGAGAGGAGGCTTTTAAAATGCAGGTACAAGATAAGCATTAAGATAAAGATCGAGAGATGACAAGGGTTAAAGGTGATAACAGACAAACGCACAATAAAGGATGGAGTTAAGACAAAACTTGCAAGATGACAAAGAAAAGGAAACAATCAAAGGTGAGATAGGTAAAGCACCACTCTCGAACTAGGATGGAAAAGAGGAGGCTTTAAAGGGTAGGTTCAAAGTAAGCATCAAGGTAAAGATATAGATATTACAAGGGTTAAAGGCGATAACCGACCAGGGTGTAAGAGAAGAGGTGAAGGTGTACAAGAACCAAGGGTATGAGTACAACAAAGGACGAAGTTAAGACAAGACTTGCACGCTGTAAAGGAGAGGATATAGCCAAGGGTGGGATAAGTAAAACACCACTCTCAACTTGAGATGGAAGAGAGGAGATTTTAAAGAGCAGGCATAAGATAAGCATCAAGGTAAGATCAAGAGACGACGAAGGTAAAGGTGATAACAAACAAAAGCATAGCAAAGGGTGAAGTCAAGACGAGACTTGCAAAGTGGCGGAGTAGATGAAACAATCAAGGGAAAATATGTAAGGTTCCAACAAAACAGTTGAAGTGAAAATTCATTACCGAGGGAAGTTATGAGGAAACAAGCAAATCACCAAGGATGTACGAAATAAAATGATCGCTCATGGATCATCGAGAAACAAGGGTGGTCAAGGGCATGTAAACTGAAATGTTTTAAATAGATATTGGGGTATAAAGGTAAGCATATAAAAAGGATAAGAGTATGTAAGATTCCAAGGATACGAGCATAGCCAAACCAAGAGAATAGAAATTGCGTTTTAAACAGATATTGGGGTATAAAGGTAAGCATATAAAAAGGATAAGAGTATGTAAGATTCCAAGGATACAAGCATACCCAGACCAAGAGAATAGAAATTACCGAAAGGTGGCGACATAACAACAGAATAGGAAAGGATCTTAGAAGACAAGAAGGTCATGGACATATAAACTGAAATGTATAAATAGGCAGCAGAGATTCAGAGGTAACTATTTGAATTAAGAGATAAGGGTATTGAAGAGTCCAAGGATACGAGCATGTCAATACCAAAGGAATAGAGATTGTCAAATGGTAGCAATTTAATGATGGAAGAGAAAAGAATCCCAAAAGACAAGAAGGTTATGGTCAGGGGGCATCTACAAAGATGTCGCAAGCACAAGAGTAAGAGCAGATCTAATAGAATAAATAAGTAGAGCATAGACAATACTAGAGTAAAATACTTTTAGCAAGGTGATATATAGGAGCATAACATAGAATTAGTCGAAGTGACTAATATTTTGAAGCAGCATCAAGGATGAGGTGAAGTAATAGTCAATAAGACCTTAAAACGGCCAATGCTACTCTAGGTCAGCGATCCTACAGTCAGCACAGCTTTGATACCACTTATGTCACACCCGGTTTTAGAAAGCAAACCGAATGCGAACCATGTACGTGCCAGGATCAGAACTCACGTACACAGCGATTACATAAATGACTCATCATAGCACAATGCTTCGAATAATCATAAAGAGTAAGTAATATTATTACAGACGAGAGTCATTAACATAATATATATCAAAGTGCACATAATAGAAACGTAGCCAACGTAAATAAACCCACCACAGGCAGCTGACTGGGGGTGGTCGCTAGCCTAATCCTTGAACTCGACGAAGTCCTAGAACTCCTAGAGATCCACATCGACGCCTTCTTCTTCTTTACCTGAGCATAGGTTGCACCAAAGGCAACCTGGTGTTTGTGAAAGCAAGGGTGAGTACACATCAACATACTCAGCAAATGTCCCGTTTGGCTGAGGTGGACTAGCTTTATGTGGGGTTAGGCTGATAGCATGTTGCTTTTACTTTGTCAAGTTTTATTCATTAATATGAGCCAAGTTTTATCAACAGTCCCCAATTATTATCCCAGAGAGCACCTCCTCAAAGAGGAAATACCATAAATCCATAGTCAGAATCATCATTAATAGAACCATCATCATCATCTGTAATCATTATATCTCAGATCATCTGTAATCATCATATCTCAAATCATCTGTAACTCTAATCAAAGAGGATCCCAAGGCCGCTCTTAACCGTGAGCACGACTGATATATCAGTTTCATTCCTCTGCAGAGGTCGCACACTTTACCCATGAGTCATGATTCCCTTTCTGCCCGAGGAGCGCTACTCCCCATTGATCACTTCCAAGGTGAACTGGCAGGGTTTCACTACGTAGCCTTTACAAAGAATCCTCTGGTGTATAGCCGCCCGTTAGGTTTCGCCGGTCGTACAAACACAGTACCTCTCCCTAAGGGGGGTGACTAACAAAACCAAATCGAAAGAACCCCAGCACCCCACCCTTAGCAGAGCAAGCACTATGCCCCAGCCCCCATTGACGGCACAACGGCAAAGCAAACTACACCCCCAGATTCCTCTAATTAATCAGCTAAGGGCGTCCCATACCACCCTCATGGTTGCACTGTTTTCCCGGGTGGTCTCTCAACGAACAGGTCCTTACGGAGAGGTACTCAGGAAACAGCCCGAGCCCCCTTTAGTGTCACCAGTTCATCATCATATCCAGAACAAAAGCATCGTATCATAAAGTAATTCTCATCATGTTCATTGATTATGGTAAAGCACTAGCATAGAGCTAACCATAATAGCCCAAAAGGTAATCAAGGACATGGTGAATAGAAAGCTAGTCAAAACCTTAAGTTGATCATGGTATGCGGGAGAGTGAATTATAAAGTAAATAGGACATAATAGGTCAGAGGACACTTGCCTTCACAAAACAGATGCTCAGGGTCTTCAACCTTGTAGAACTCGAAGAGCACGATCTAGGGATCACCCACACTTGATCGTCGATTCACTGAAGCCCGGGAATGGATCGCGTTCTATTCGTGACGTGTATCCAACACGAACAGGCACGAGCAAACAAATATACATGCATAAGCACATTACACCATATAAGGGAAAACATTATAAAAGCATGCAATATGAAATAGGGCTCGCTTCTACGGTCACGCGAGAAAAAGAAACGCAACCATCGGGGACGGTCGAGATGTTATCGCGTTTGTGTTATATGAATATGAACTAGAATATTTAACCCGTCATAAACACATTAATCGACATTTATCAAATGTGAATTAGAGCTATTACTTAGTTCCGGTTAATCTGCTACGCTAACAGCTGTCGGTTAAATGAGTAAATTAATTAATACGAGCGATTCTAAGCGAGGTGAATTAACGATGCGCGACAAGGCGCGCGACGCGCGCGAAACAGCGTGACTGCGCGCGGACGGCACGTGCGAACGATACGCGGACACACGTGACTTAGCGCGCGGACGACGCGCGGCGGCGCACGTAATCTGCACGCGCGACACGTGCAGACAACGCGTGAGCGCGACGACGCACGCGAACAACGCGCGGACTACGCACGAAACAACGCGCGTGGCAAGCGCGAACGACGCGCGAATCAGCACGTGACCACGTGCGAAACAGCGCGCGCGACACGCGAGAAATACTAAATAGATGTCGTGTTTATACTGAACAAGTATTAATTCAAAAACATTTGAATGAGTATAACCACATATGCAGGTATTTGTAAAGCTTAAATTAAAACCATAAATTAGTTTTAATTAGATTGTCATTTTAATATCTGTCAGACAAATAAATTATTAATTAATTAATAAAACCCGTGTCGTGATAAAATAATGTTACTAACACGTAGTCGACATTATTACAAAGTTGACACAGCGGAAATGAGTCGAAACCGGTTTACGACGCATACTATATTGAATAAAATAACAATTCACGGATTATTAATGACGCGACATATGAGAACTGCTAAACACATCGCGATTACACTAACCAAGAATTAAATCAAAAGCATTTAAGTTGGCATTAGTCATATTAACATTTATTTATAAAGGGCAAGTTAGAAACACTAGATAAATTTTAATTAGAACACCAATTTAATAAACATTAGTTAAACAAGTATTTAATAAATTATTTAAAACGTGTGACATGAATAAATAATATTATTAGCGCATAGACAACATTACTATGAAACCAACGCAACTGGAAACGGACTAAAGCGAACTTTTGACGTAAAAGATATGGATATTTAATAAACCGGTGGCCTATTCATAATTAGCCATATACTTTGAGGTCTAGCAAATAATTTTCACAAGACTCGGAAAATAGTATATTAATTCTGAAAGTGTACGGGAGCTTTGCGCAAAAGGACTGGGGCTGCGGTTGTTTGGTAACGTGGCTAATTCGTATTGGCTAGAGACCGACCACACGAAAGGCCACATGAAAAGTTATCACAGAAAGACCAAGATCCATTATGAGGGGGGACAGGTTTCCATTTGCCGGCTGCATGCAGCCATGCATGAGATCGCGGAGGGCTGGAGGCCTCTCGCACGCTATGCATGAGATATTGAGATCGTGGCCCAGGGCAGTTTTCTCGTTTCTTCTTCGTACGACACGCGCATGGGGGCTAGGGGCTTGCTGGCCGGGGTCGTACGCCGGCGACCAGGGCTGCGCGGCAGCTCCAGGCTCGAGTGCTGGCCAGCATGGCGTCAGGCGCTCCCGCATGTGAGGCGGCAGCTCGCGCGGCGGCGGTGTCGCATGGTGCAGCGGGGAAGACGAGATGCGCTTGAATTCTCACCTATGAATGAAGCTCGAGCGGGGCTCCCTCGGGTAGAGGAAGACGCGGGCGTCGACTCTTCAGCGCGCGGACGGGACGGGTGTGGCAGCGTCAACCGTGGGCGCTCGCCGGAGGTGACGTGCCGGCTGGGCGCATCGAGCGGCGCAGCGGATGGAGCACGGAAGCCGGCGGGGCTCGCCAGCCAACACACGGCTGGACTTCAGCGAACGGGCCGGTGCTGGCACGCGGCTGCCAGAGACGGGAGTGGCCGGAGCAAGTGACGTGCGGCGACTGACGGTGCTCCAAGCGCGACGCAGAGCCGGCTTGGCGTGGCGGCGCGGTGGAGCTCCAACTTGCAGGCTGTTCTCCGAGCGCGGTGCGGTGCGAGCAGGAGCGTGGGGGGGAGTGGAGCACGGTTTGGAGAGGAGTGGAGATCGAGTGGGTGTTCTGGGGGTTTAAACAAAGCGTCGAGGGCATGTAGTTGCCAGAGTCCGCATGACGTGGGTGCGCCCACGCCGACGCGAGCAGAGGAGCGGTTACGGGAGGAGAGGGGAGGAGGTGACGTGCAGGTCCCACGGCTCAGCGAAACGGTGGGCACGGCGGCTGACGGGCAGGGCCCGTAGCATGCGCGTCCGCGTGCGCGAGTGTGGCTGTGCACAGGTGAACCCCTCAGGTGCAGAGACATGGCGGGCGCGAGGCCGAGCACAGGCATCTCCGTGCGCAGGCGCAGTTGGGCCGGGCAGTTGGGCCGAAAGGCTGTAGGAGGGAGAGGGAATGTGTTTTCCTTTTTTTATATTTGAATTTAGTTTTAGTTTTGAATTTAAATTCAAACATGCTTCACAAGATTAAATGGATTCACACCAAAATAATTCATCATACAAAAAATAGATGCTCCAGCATGTGATGCAACAACCATAATTCCCATAGAGTTTTACTTGCAAATTTAATACATGCCTAAACAAAATAATTCTACTCTTTTAGAAAAAGAATAAAGGGATAGGAAAAGAGAGGATAACACCTGAATTTTGAGTATAAATCAAAGAAATTTTTATGCCCCAAAATTCAGGGTGTTACACCAACTGAGAATTAGGAGTCTTGAGGGTACCCCTAATTATGGTCCCCGACATCGTCAGAGGAGGAATCGGTGGAGCTCTCATCAGAGTCCCACTCTCTCCCAACATGTGCCTCGCCGCCCTTCTTCTTGTGGTAGAATTTCTTCTTCACCGTCTTCTCCTTTCCCTTCTTTTCTCGCCCCTATCACTATCATTAGCATACAGACATTTAGCTATATAATGATCAGACTTACCACATCAATAGCAAACCCTCATGGAATGGGGTTTGTACTCCTTCCCCTTCCATTGCTTGAGGATCTGTCGGAAGCACTTGATGATTGGAGCCATATCCTCCTTATCAAGCTTGGAGGTGTTAATTTGGAGCCCCTTGTTTGGTGTGGTTTCCTCCTTTTCTTTTGTTGCCTTGAATGCAACGGGTTGTGAAAGGGAATTAGGCTTGCACCTATTTCCTATACTAATTTTGGTGGTTGAATTGCCCAACACAAATAATTGGACTACTAGTTTGCCCAAGTTTATAAGTTCTACAGGTACAAAGGTTCACCATAAGCCAATAAAAGACCAAGAAAAAGGGTTCAAACAAAGGAGCAAAGGGACAACCGAAGGCACCCTGGTCGGGCGCACCGGACTGTCCGGTGTGCCACCGGACAGTGTCCGGTGCACTAGGGAAGACCGACTTCAAACTCTTCACCTTCGGGAATTTTCAGAGCCGGCGCGCTATAATTCACCGGACTGTCTGGTGTACACCGGACAATGTCCGATGCTCCAAGAGGACACGGCTCTGAACTCGCCAGTCTCGGGAATTCGCTTCGGCTGCTCCGCTATAATTCACCGGACTGTCCGGTGTACACCGGACTGTCCGGTGTATCTGCAGAGCAACGGCTACTTCGGCGCCAACGGTCACCTGCAGGCGCTCTGCAGGCGCATTTAATGCGCGCCAGAGCGCGCAGAAGTCAGGCACGCACGAACAGGCGCACCGGACATTCTACAGTTCATGTCCGGTGCGCCACCGGTCATCCAGGCGGGCCCAGCAACAGAGCTCCAACGGTCGGAACCCTAACGGCCGGGTGACGTGGCTGTCGCACCGGACATGTCCGGTGTGCACCGGACTGTCCGGTGCGCCATACGACAGACAGCTTCCACCAAACGGCTAGTTTGGTGGTTGGGGCTATAAATACCCCCAACCACCCCACATTCAAGTCATCCAAGTTTTCCACTTCTCAACCACTTACAAGAGCTAGGCATTCAATTCTAGACACACTCAAGTGATCAAATCCTCTCCAATTCCACACAAGGCTTTAGTGATTAGCGAGAGAGATTTGTCGTGTTCTTTTGAGCTCTTGCGCTTGGATTGCTTCTTTCTTTCTCACTTGTTCTTGTGATCAAAGCTCACTTGTAATCGAGGCAAGAGACATCAATTGTGTGGTGATCCTTGCGGGGAAGCTTTGTTCCTGGTTTTTTATTTGAGAAGAGAAGCTCACTCGATCCGCGGGACCGTTTGAGAGAGGGTAAGGGTTGAAAGAGACCTGGCCTTTGTGGCCTCCTCAACGGGGAGTAGGTTTGCGAAAACCGAACCTCGGTAAAACGAATCCGCGTGTCGCACTCTTCATTTGCTTGCGATTTGTTTTGCGCCCTCTCTCTCGGACTCATGTTTATTTCTAACGCTAACCCATCTCGTAGTTGTGTTTATATTTGTAAATTTCAGTTTCGCCCTATTCACCCCCCCCCCCCCTCTTGGCGACTTTTAATTGGTATCAGAGCCCGGTGCTTCATTAGAGCCTAACCGCTCGAAGTGATGTCAGGAGATCACACCAAGAGGGAGATGGAGACCGGCGACAAGCCCACTACGAGTCACGGGAGCACCTCATCGGAAGAGTCCCGCACCAAGAGGAAGGAGAAGAAGAAGGACTCCTCCAAAGGGAAGAAGTCTTCTTCACACCACAAAGAGAAGAAGGAGAAATCTTCTTCCCACAAGTCGCATCGGAGAGGCAACAAGCACAAGAGGATGAGGAAAGTGGTCTACTACGAGACCGACACTTCATCAACGTCGACCTCCGACTCCGATGCGCCGTCCGTAACTTCTAAGCGCCAAGAGCGCAAGAAGTATAGTAAGATCCCCCTACGCTACCCCCGCATTCCTAAACATACACCTTTACTTTCCGTCCCTTTAGGCAAACCACCAACGTTTGATGATGAAGATTATGCTAGGTGGAGTGATATGATGCGATATCACCTAACCTCACTCCACAAAAGTATATGGGATGTTGTTGAGTTTGGTGTACAGGTACCATCCGTAGGGGATGAAGACTATGATACGGACGAAGTGGCCCAAATCGAGCACTTCAACTCCCAAGCCACAACCATACTCCTCGCCTCTCTAAGTAGAGAGGAATATAACAAGGTGCAAGGGTTGAAGAGTGCAAAGGAGATTTGGGACCTACTCAAGACCGCGCACGAGGGTGATGAACTCACCAAGATCACCAAGCGGGAAACGATCGAGGGGGAGCTCGGTCGCTTCCGTCTTCGCCAAGGGGAGGAGCCACAAGATATGTACAACCGGCTCAAAACCTTGGTGAACCAAGTGCGAAACCTCGGGAGCAAGAAGTGGGACGACCACGAGGTGGTTAAGGTTATTCTAAGATCTCTCATTTTCCTTAACCCCACGCAAGTTCAATTAATCCGTGGTAATCCTAGATACACACAAATGACTCCCGAGGAAGTAATTGGGAATTTTGTGAGCTTTGAGTATATGTTCAAGGGCTTGAAGAAATTCAACGAGCTAGATGATCCCTCCACATCCGTGGCACAACCGGTCGCATTTAAGGCAACGGAGGAGAAGAAGGAGGAGTCTACACCAAGTAGACAACCAATCGACGCCTCAAAGCTCGACAATGAGGAAATGGCGCTCGTCATCAAGAGCTTTCGCCAAATCCTCAAACAAAGGAGAGGGAAGGACTACAAACCCCGCTCCAAGAAAGTGTGCTACAAATGTGGTAAGCACGGTCATTTTATTGCAAAATGTCCTATATCTAGTGACAGTGACAGGGGCGACGACAAGAAGGGAAAGAGGAGAGAAAAGAAGAGGTACTACAAGAAGAAGGGCGGCGATGCCCATGTTTGCCGGGAGTGGGACTCCGACGAGAGCTCCACCGAGTCCTCCTCCGACGAGGACGCCACCAACATCGCCGTCACCAAGGGACTTCTCTTCCCCACGTCGGCCACAAGTGCCTCATGGCAAAGGACAGCAAAAGGAAGAAGGTTAAATCTAAATCCTCCACTAAATATGAGTCCTCTAGTGATGATAATGCTAGTGATGAGGAAAATAATTTGCGTACCCTTTTTGCCGACCTAAACATGCAACAAAAGGAAAAATTAAATGAGTTGATTAGTGCTATTCATGAGAAGGATGATCTCTTGGACTCTCAAGAGGACTTCCTTATTAAGGAAAACAAAAGGCATGTTAAGGTTAAAAATGCTTATGCTCTACAAGTTGAAAAATGTGAAAAATTATCTAGTGAGCTAAGCACTTGCCATGAGACCATTGACAACCTTAGAAATGAGAATGCTAAATTGTTAGCTAAGGTTGATTCACATGTTTGTACTATTTCAACTTCCAATCCTAGAGATGATAATGTTGATTTACTTGCTAGGATTGATGAGTTGAATATCTCTATTGCTAGCCTTAGAAATGAGAATGAGAAATTGATTGCTAAGGCTAAAGATTTTGATGTTTGCAATGTTACAATTTCCGATCTTAGAGACAAAAATGATATATTACATGCTAAGATTGTTGAACTTAATTCTTGCAAACCCTCTACATCTACCGTTGAGCATATGTCTATTTGTGATAGATGTAGAGATGTTGATATCAATGCTATTCATGATCACATGGTCTTAATTAAACAACAAAATGATCATATAGCAAAATTAGATGCTAAAATTGCCGAGCATAACTTAGAAAATGAAAAGTTTAAATTTGCTAGAAGTATGCTCTATAATGGGAGACGCCCTGGCATCAAGGATGGCATTGGCTTCCAAAGGGGAGACAATGTCAAACTTAGTGCCCCTCCCAAGAAATTGCCTAACTTTGTTAAGGGCAAGGCTCCCATGCCTCAGGATAACGAAGGTTACATTTTGTACCCTGCCGGTTATCCCGAGAGCAAAATTAGGAGAATTCATTCTAGGAAGTCTCACTCTGGCCCTAACCATGCTTTTATGTATAAGGGTGAGACGTCTAGCTCTAGGCAACCAACCCGTGCTAAGTTGCCTAAGAAGAAAACTCCTAATGCATCAAATGATCATGACATTTCATTCAAAACTTTATATGCATCATATGTGCTTACTAACAAATCCGGCAAGGTAGTTGCCAAGTTTGTTGGGGGCGAACACAAGGGCTCCAAGACTTGTGTTTGGGTACCCAAAGTTCTTGTTTCTAATGCCAAAGGACCCAAAACCGTTTGGGTACCTAAAATCAAGAACTAAACTTGTTTTGTAGGTTTATGCATCCGGGGGCTCAAGTTGGATCATCGACAGCGGGTGCACAAACCACATGACAGGGGAGAAGAGGATGTTCTCCTCCTACGAGAAAAACCAAGATCCCCAACGAGCTATCACATTCGAGGATGGAAACCAAGGTTTGGTCAAAGGTTTGGGTAAAATAGTTATATCTCCTGACCATTCCATTTCCAATGTTTTTCTTGTAGATTCTTTAGATTACAATTTGCTTTCCGTATCTCAATTATGTCAAATGGGCTACAACTCTCTATTTACTGATGTAGGTGTCACTGTCTTTAGAAGAAGTGATGATTCAATAGCATTTAAGGGAGTGTTAGAGGGTCAGCTATACTTGGTAGATTTTAATAGAGCTGAACTCGATACTTGCTTAATTGCTAAGACTAACATGGGTTGGCTCTGGCACCGCCGACTAGCCCATGTTGGAATGAAGAATCTTCATAAGCTTCTAAAGGGAGAGCACATTTTAGGATTAACAAATGTTCATTTTGAGAAAGACAGGATTTGTAGCGCATGCCAAGCCGGGAAGCAAGTTGGCACTCATCATCCACACAAAAACATCATGACAAGTGACAGGCCACTGGAGCTCCTACACATGGATCTATTCGGCCCGATCGCTTACCTAAGCATCGGCGGGAGTAAGTACTGTCTAGTTATTATGGATGATTATTCTCGCTTCGCTTGGGTGTTCTTTTTGCAGGAAAATCTCATACCCAAGAAATCTTAAAGGGATTCTTGAGACGGGCTCAAAATGAGTTCGGCTTAAGGATCAAGAAAATTAGAAGCGACAATGGGACGGAGTTCAAGAACTCACAAATAGAAGGCTTCCTTGAGGAGGAGGGCATCAAGCATGAGTTCTCTTCTCAATACACCCCACAACAAAATGGTGTAGTGGAGAGGAAGAATCGAACTCTATTGGACATGGCAAGAACCATGCTTGATGAGTACAAGACACCGGATCGGTTTTGGGCCGAGGCGGTCAACACCACCTGCTACGCCATCAACCGGTTATATCTACACCGAATCCTCAAGAAGACATCCTATGAACTCCTAACCGGTAAAAAGCCCAATATTTCATATTTTAGAGTCTTTGGTAGCAAATGCTTTATTCTTGTTAAAAGAGGTAGAAAATCTAAATTTGCTCCTAAGACTGTAGAAGGCTTTTTACTAGGATATGATTCAAACACAAGGGCATATAGAGTATTTAACAAGTCCTCAGGACTAGTTGAAGTTTCTTGTGACGTTGCGTTTGATGAGACTAACGGCTCTCAAGTAGAGCAAGTTGATCTTGATGAGATAGGGGAAGAACAGGCTCCGTGCATCGCGCTAAGGAACATGTCAATTGGGGATGTGTGCCCTAAGGAACCCGAAGAGCCTCCACAAGCACAAGATCAACCATCCTCCTCCACTCAAGCATCTCCACCAACCCAAAATAAGGACGAGGCTCAAGTTGATGAAGGAGAAGATCAAAATGATGAGCCACCTCAAGATGACGGCAATGATCAAGGGCGAGATGCAAATGATCAAGACAAGGAGGATGAAGAACCAAGGCTGCCACACCCAAGAGTCCACCAAGCAATACAACGAGATCACCCCGTCGACACCATCCTCGGCGACATTCATAAGGGGGTAACCACTAGATCTCGTGTTGCACATTTTTGTGAACATTACTCTTTTGTTTCCTCTATTGAGCCACACAGGGTAGAGGAAGCACTTCAAGATTCAGATTGGGTAATGGCGATGCAAGAGGAGCTCAACAATTTCACGAGGAACGAGGTATGGCATTTAGTTCCACGTCCTGACCAAAATGTTGTAGGAACCAAATGGGTCTTCCGCAACAAGCAAGATGAGCATGGTGTGGTGACAAGGAACAAAGCCCGACTTGTGGCCAAGGGATACTCCCAAGTCGAAGGTTTGGATTTCGGTGAAACCTATGCACCCATAGCTAGGCTTGAGTCAATTCGCATATTATTAGCCTATGCTACTTACCATGGCTTCAAGCTTTATCAAATGGACGTGAAGAGTGCCTTCCTCAATGGACCAATCAAGGAAGAGGTCTATGTTGAGCAACCTCCCGGCTTTGAAGATAGTGAGTACCCTAACCATGTTTATAGGCTCTCTAAGGCGCTTTATGGGCTCAAGCAAGCCCCAAGAGCATGGTATGAATGCCTTAGAGATTTCCTTATTGCAAATGGCTTCAAAGTCGGCAAGGCCGATCCTACTTTATTCACTAAAACTCTTGACAATGATTTGTTTGTATGCCAAATTTATGTTGATGATATCATATTTGGGTCTACTAACGAATCTACATGTGAAGAATTTAGTAGGATCATGACACAGAAATTCGAGATGTCGATGATGGGGGAGTTGAAGTATTTTCTAGGATTCCAAGTCAAGCAACTCCAAGAGGGCACCTTCATTAGCCAAACGAAGTACACTCAAGACATTCTAACCAAGTTTGGAATGAAGGATGCCAAGCCCATCAAGACACCCATGGGAACCAATGGGCATCTCGACCTCGACATGGGAGGTAAATCCGTCGATCAAAAGGTATACCGGTCGATGATTGGTTCATTGCTTTATTTATGTGCATCTCGACCGGACATTATGCTTTCTGTTTGCATGTGTGCAAGATTTCAAGCCGACCCTAAGGAATCACACCTTACGGCCGTAAAACGAATCTTGAGATATTTGGCTTATTCTCCTAAGTTTGGGCTTTGGTACCCTCGGGGATCCACATTTGATTTGATTGGTTATTCGGATGCCGATTGGGCGGGGTGTAAGATCAATAGGAAGAGCACATCGGGGACTTGCCAGTTCTTGGGAAGATCCTTGGTGTCTTGGGCTTCAAAGAAGCAAAATTCGGTCGCTCTTTCTACCGCCGAAGCCGAGTATATTGCTGCAGGCCATTGTTGCGTGCAATTGCTTTGGATGAGGCAAACCCTGCGGGACTATGGTTACAAACTAACCAAAGTTCCTCTTCTATGTGATAATGAGAGTGCAATCCGCATGGCGGATAATCCCGTTGAGCATAGCCACACTAAACACATAGCCATTCGGTATCATTTTCTTAGGGATCACCAACAAAAGGGGGATATCGAGATTGCATACATTAATACTAAAGATCAATTAGCCGATATCTTTACCAAGCCACTAGATGAACAAACTTTTACCAAACTTAGGCATGAGCTCAATATTCTTGATTCTAGGAATTTCTTTTGCTAAACTTGCACACATAGCTCATAAGTATACCTTTGATCATATCTCTTTTATATATGCTATGACTAATGTGTTTTCAAGTATATTTCAAACCAAGTCATAGGTATATTGAAAGGGAATTGGAGTCTTTGGCGAAGACAAAGGCTTCCACTCCACTCTATCACTCATCCTTCGCCGACGCTCCAAGCATTTCTTCGTCTTTGGTATAATCTTCACTCATATGTTTTATTTGCCAAAAAATAGTTAGGGAAGGGCTTATATCTCACTCAAAGTATCCGTTTTTGGCGATTCATGCCAAAGGGGGAGAAAGTATTGTCCCAAAGCAAAAGGACCGCACCACCACCCTAATTTTAAAATTAATGATTTTCAACTGGTAAATTTCAAATTGGTATCTCTTTGTGTTCTAAAGGGGGATAAATTAGTACTTTCAAAATTAATATCTTAAAAACCTCTTGAACACTAAGAGGAGAATTTATTTGAGGGGGAGTTTTGTTTAGTCAAAGGAAAAGCATTTGAAACAAGGGGAGAAAATTTCAAACTTGAAAATGCTTTGCAAAAATCTTATTCATCTACCTTTGACTATGTTGCAAAAGGACTTTGAAAAGGATTTACAAAAAGAATTTGCAAAAACAAAACATGTGGTGCAAGCGTGGTCCAAAATGTTAAAAATAAAGAAACAATCCATGCATATCTTGTAAGTGATATTTATTGGCTCAATTCTAAGTAACCTTTGCACTTACATTTTGCAAACTAGTTCAATTCTGCACTTCTATATTTGCTTTGGTTTGTGTTGGCATCAATCACCAAAAAGGGGGAGATTGAAAGGGAATTAGGCTTACACCTATTTCCTATACTAATTTTGGTGGTTGAATTGCCCAACACAAATAATTGGACTAACTAGTTTGCCCAAGTTTATAAGTTCTACAGGTACAAAGGTTCACCATAAGCCAATAAAAAGACCAAGAAAAAGGGTTCAAACAAAGGAGCAAAGGGACAACCGAAGGCACCCTGGTCGGGCGCACCAGACTGTCTGGTGTGCCACCGGACAGTGTCCGGTGCACCAGGGAAGACCGACTTCAAACTCTTCACCTTCGGGAATTTTCAGAGCCGGCGCGCTATAATTCACCGGACTGTCCGGTGTACACCGGACAATGTCCGGTGCTCCAAGAGGACGCGGCTCTGAACTCGCCAGTCTCGGGAATTCGCTTCGGCTGCTCCGCTATAATTCACCGGACTGTCCGGTGTACACCGGACTGTCCGGTGTATCTGCAGAGCAACGTCTACTTCGGCGCCAACGGTCACCTGTAGGCGCTCTGCAGGCGCATTTAATGCGCGCCAGAGCGCGCAGAAGTCAGGCACGCGCGAACAGGCGCACCGGACATTCTACAGTTCATGTCCGGTGCGCCACCGGTCATCCAGGCGGGCCCAGCAATAGAGCTCCAACGGTCGGAACCCTAACAGCCGGGTGACGTGGCTGTCGCACCGGACATGTCCGGTGTGCACCGGACTGTCCGGTGCGCCATACGACAGACAGCTTCCACCAAACGGCTAGTTTGGTGGTTGGGGCTATAAATACCCCCAACCACCCCACATTCAAGTCATCCAAGTTTTCCACTTCTCAACCACTTACAAGAGCTAGGCATTCAATTCTAGACACACTCAAGTGATCAAATCCTCTCCAATTCCACACAAGGCTTTAGTGATTAGCGAGAGAGATTTGTCGTGTTCTTTTGAGCTCTTGCGCTTGGATTGCTTCTTTCTTTCTCACTTGTTCTTGTGATCAAAGCTCACTTGTAATCGAGGCAAGAGACACCAATTGTGTGGTGATCCTTGCGGGGAAGCTTTGTTCCCGGTTTTTGATTTGAGAAGAGAAGCTCACTCGGTCCGCGGGACCATTTGAGAGAGGGTAAGGGTTGAAAGAGACCCGGCCTTTGTGGCCTCCTCAACGGGGAGTAGGTTTGCGAAAACCGAACCTCGGTAAAACAAATCTGCGTGTCACACTCTTCATTTGCTTGCGATTTGTTTTGCGCCCTCTCTCTCGGACTCGTGTTTATTTCTAACGCTAACCCATCTCGTAGTTGTGTTTATATTTGTAAATTTCAGTTTCGCCCTATTCACCCCCCCTCTAGGCGACTTTCAGGTTGTGGCTCAAGAGTGGCGGTGGCACCATGATCCTTGTTCCCGATGTGTTTGAAGTCTTTCACCATAAGTTCAAAACTCACAAACTTACCAATCACCTCATCGGGAGACATCTCCACATACCTGGGATTTTCATGAATTAATTGCACCCGTGTAGGATTGCAAAAAAAACAAGTGGCCTTAGGATTAGCTTGACAATTCCATGGTCGTTCCACTTGGTGCTCCCGAGGTTGCGACTCATCATTAGGAAAACATCAAATCAACGATGAGCTACACAATTGATTGGTGTTTGGTTCCACTTTTAGTCCTGATACCATCGAATGTTTGAATGATAATTATTGATATTAAATATAGTCTAATTATAAAACAAATTACATAGCTGAAGACTAAAAGGCGAGACAAATATATTAAACCTAATTAAGCTTATATTTAGTATTCATAACTGATATTCAAACATTTGATGTGACACAAACATTTGATGTGTGTTTTGTACGATCTGCTAGAGACAGCCGCAAGGATATCAAATGTGAGAAAGGTCTTTGCATGAGCAGTACTCTACAAGTGTCGCCGCACACATGGGGGACTTGCTAACTTATGATAGAGTTCACTGAACTAAAATACAAGTTGTACATGGTACTCCATTTCAACATGTAGCACATATACTTGGAAGTGTTTGGTAAAGCTTCTCAATTCCAAGAGTGACGATGCTCACCATGCAGCCAACTTCGTCTGGAAGAGCTTCACGCTACCTAAATTTAGTTGTTAAGTGCAAGGGAGAATTAAATGCATGACATGTTAACCTGCACTGTAAGAAGATCGCGGACGTGCAAGATTAGTATGAAGGATGACGAAACTATTACAAATAGTTTGCACATTATCTGGACTAATTTGACTGGGGCACATCACAACTCACCTAGAGGTCTAGTCAACTTTTATACACTGATTGACAACCAACAAGATATTAATAAGGCATGCAATCAACTATAGATAGAGTTTAATTTTGATGGTTTAGGTCACACCAAATTTTTGTTAGTATTGTAACTTGAGAACCTACACACCGAATTTTTATTAGTATTGTAACTTGAGAACCTTTTGATTGGAGTTTTAGTGCATTAATTTACATGTATCCAAAAAGTATTGGAAAAGTTTAATAGGGCCAAATCATATCCCTCCCAAAGTCATGTGGTTGTTTGGTCTTTAAAACTAGATACTGAGGATGATGGGGAAGAAATTATGGGACCTAAATTTCTATATCTTAGTGTTGTTGAACTCATGTTTCTTACAAATTGCATCAATTTTGGTATTGTATTTGTAGTAGACTTGCTAAATCAACACAACGCCACTCCTACCAAACATCATTGGACTATAATAAAACATATCCTCATATATGTGAATGGCACAAGAGATGTTGTACTATTTTTCAAAAGGGGCTCAATTTCTAGTATGGTTGGATACACTTACGATGTATATTTATCTGATCTCCATAATGGCAAATTATAAATAGGCTTCGTTACCTAATGGAACAACTAATCTGTAGAAGTATTCCAAACAGACTTTGGTTTTTTGATCTAATCGCTGTAGGAGGTGTCCATACAATATTTTATTAAATAAATTCAAATGTACATGTGTGTTTTAGATATTACAAGTGCCCTATCTAAAGTTTGGTAGCAGCAGCTACATTTTGCTTTATTCTATAACAAATGAGAAGCATCTCTTTTTTGAATAGTTCTTTGTAGCTTGATGTTGTTGGAGGGATGTTTTCAAAAGTCCATCCATTCCTACATTTCCAAGTACACCACATCATTACGATTATTATTTCCATGTTCTTGGGCCTATTTATTTGCCTTCACATGTGGTGTACTGCTACATGAATATTGGAGGTATATGACGGGGTTACTCCAATTAGGTTCTAGCATCTTCCCGCAAAATTGCATTTTAAGAAGGGATGGGACATGGTTTCTTCTTTCTACAGCATGCAATTTTCACAATTGTATGATTCCAATTCCATATTCCTTCTCCTAAGCATTATCTTGTATTTGGTCTATCTTGAAGAATCATCCAAAAAAAGAATTTTTGTCTTGGGCTGGCATTTTGATTTCCACATCAACATAAAGGTTGGTTGTACTATTAGGTGGCCCATCATGTGTGTGTATGATTTCTATGAGTAGTGTTGGCTCCCAGACGTACAACCATTTATCAAGGTTCTCTGTAAGTTGTTGCCCTAGAAGAGTATGATCCAAGAGCTGAAAGTACTAGAAAGCTTCAGTTGACATGGGCAGTTGGAACATCAAACATACTTTGGTGACTACATCTACAAATTGTTCTAAAAATAGTTGTGTTATAAGGCATCACATGAATGTATTTGGCTTCACAGAATGATTATCCACATACAATTGTCTTGTAATATTGGTGTTCTTGACTCACCAACTATTATGTTACACAGATGCAGATATGTTATATCAAAATAAATATCTCAAAGCATATTTCTCCCATATTGTTTTATCCCCATGAATTACAATAGAGAGGAGAAATAAATATTTCGCAAACTAAATAATGTGATGATTTGCTAAGTAGTTCACTAAGTCCCTGTTAGCTTTCTTATTTGAGAAATATTTTAAAACTTTGTTTGCGATGACTTATAGACTTGTACTGTAAGGTTCAAGGGGAGAAATTCCCTAGACATGGCTTTTCTAGAGCATCATATATATTACACTCTTTTCTTTAATGTCTTTTTCTCATAAGGTTTCTCATATAAAGATTTTAATCAGAAGTATTAACATAAGCATATGTCATATTCCTTGTTTCCTTTGTAGGGTTTTTAAGAGATATCAAATAAATATATTGACCTCGAAACTATACTTGAGTTTTTTTCTTGAAAAGATTTTCTCATATAAGTTTATAATGAGACAGTAATCACTATATGCTATATCTTTCTCCTTATTTTCCCATTGTGTTTTAAAGAGTTTTAGTGGCATGTCTATCAATATTTTTATCCTTTCTGTCCTTTGGGAATTTTTGGAGGAATTATACCATTCACTAATCTCAAAAATATATTCAATCAAGGGGTATTGTTACAAATAGTTTGTAGTATGGTCTCATCATCTAGACTAAATCGATGGGGAAATATCTTGCTAGTCAAACCATGATCTCATGTTTTGTGGTATGTGGAAGTTCCCCTCATGCACTGAAATTCCCATGACCACATATGTGTGCACAACTCACATCTTGGGATATGACAGCTGTGCCATTCTCCTATAATCTCCTCTTCCCATATGTGTGTATATAACCATTAATGATCAATGAAAAGATTTGCTCATAGCTTATTGATAATTTTTCTATCTCCTTCTACATTACATTGTAATAGAAAATGCAGAACACACTGTTTTGGGCCGCTACACAATGAATGAATGGTATTAGTTGTGAATTTTCTCATATGTTAACCTTGAAAAAATTGGTTACCATGATGCTCTAGTAAATTTGAAAGGGAAACAAACAATAAAATTAAAATGAGAAAAAAGAAGGAAAATTTTTCTAATGCCATCTAGAGTTCTATGCTATGTCTAGAGTTGTTATATGGCTTTGTTTTCTTGGATTTTTTCTCTTGATATTTTATGTGCATTTTTTGGTATAAACTACATGAAGAGAGGTAATCAAATCAAAATATGCAACATTTTTTTAGTAAAGTACCTAATTGGCTAGAGAGGGTGAATAGCCTATAAAAATTTCATACAAGACCACAAAACACTACAACAAAGTTTAATTAGCATAGAAGGTGGTGTTAATGCTACTTCTTGCTCTAGATCTATTTCACAACAAGCATACCCCTTGAACAAATCTAGTTGCTATGTCTCTAAGTTGATTTCACTCAAGCACACAAACTAGCAACTACACAAATACACTAGAGAGTAAATAACTAGTTACAACTACAAGCTACTCTAGAGCTACTCAAGCAACTACCACTCAAGACAAACATATGAATATAAATGAAAGTGTGATAGCGATCAAACCTAACAAGACAAAAGAATAATGACTATGATTTATCCCGAGGTTTGATTTCTTGTTGGTGATATGTGTCCTCATTGTGGTGAGTCTAAGCTATGTGGTTGACGTAATAATTGATATAACATGCCATCCCAACACTGAGGCATCGTAAGAACCACACTAGAGATAGAGAGGCAATACAACTATCCACAATTCCACTAGAGTTGGTCTTTTTGATTGTCCTATGAGGGATGATCACAAGAGCCCATTACATTCAACGATTGGAGTTGGCAACAATCTCCAGTAGCCTATTAGGGATTCCACAAACTTCAGACTAGCTAGGTGATGAGAATCACTAAGAGTAACAAGAGAATAACTAGCCTAAGTCACTCAACTAGTGTCACAAGATGCATAAACTAAATGTGATTCACCATGAGCTTCTCCAATCTTACCTAAATGAATATTCAAAGGATGCAAGTGAGTGGAGCGTGTTACTCATCCCTCAAGAGGTGTGCACAAGTGTATAGGATGATAAGAGTATGGCCAAAGCAAGCCACAAGATCTATTTGTGGAATCTCAAAGAAATATAGTTGTTATCCTCTTGGTGGGTTGATTGCGATGGCATCAAACATAACTGGTGGACCATCGATGGTCTAACTGGACACATTCGGTGCATCTCCAATGGTTACATCCCAACAACTCAAAACTAGACATTATTGCTTGTCACAAGTTCGATACTTGTTAGAGCTGAAATACCAATTCAAATGCTCTTTGAGTTTCTTGTTCGGTGTGGCATCAATTGCTAGCACCAGACACGTCTGATGCATGTTATAGTTGAATAACTCACTTTACTACTTTATGTGTCTCCTATCTGGTTAGGCACATCCTGTGCACATTGGACCTGTTGGTACTCGAGCGAAAACTATAGTGAGTGAGAGAACAAATCATGTATCTAGTGTACATGTTTGGTGTACCACCCAACATGTCCGGTGCATGTAAATCAATTGCACCGAGAGCATACTCTCGTCTATCCGCAAGCATACTAACTCTCAAATGTTTTGTCAAATAAGTTAGAGCAATGTCACTAGGGTAAGATTAATCTACTAGTTGTCTCACCTACCAAAACTAAACATATCGCTTTAAACCTCGCCAACATGGGGCTTTCAACTATATGATACTCAGCTCGCTTTATTATTCCCAAAGATCATACTAGTGGTCCTCAGTTTTTTCGTTATCAATAATACACAAGCACAATTATTAGGTTCCAACGAAAAACGCGACACTAATTTAACTCGGGGTTGGGAAAGGGCGAAAAGCCATTTGATTATTGCTTGATATCATGAGTTGTGCATCTTAATTAATCAACCAAAAAACAAAGCCGGAGCCATAATCAATTTCGAATAGGACACGTGAGAGGGACTACTATAATGATCACTTCCGCAAGAAAAGGATTTTAAGTTAAATATATCAAATAATTGCAAGGACTCTAAATCATCATCGTGTAATTAACTTTGGAACACCAAAATTTCCACCTCACTGAACATCTGGTCGTGGTGGTAGACTGGTAGTCCTCGAAGACTTATATGAATAGCCAAATATCCATGGCTGTTTAAGAATAACCTTTTTTGGATAATGGAACTACAATTCTAGCATCTACCATCCGTAGATGGCACACAACTAAAAGTCAAGTATAATTCAAAGCGATGAAATTTAAACTCTTATATCCAAGAGAAGGAAATAAAAGCAACAAAGTTCAACCCATCTAAGCCAAACGACTACCAGCTTGGAAAATGAATTAGGACTCAATTTAGTTCCTAAAGCTCCACTCGAAATTTTTTAAGACCGCGATGGTCATTGTTTTTAAGTTTGTGCATCCATATTTGAACGCTAGTTATGACTCTTTCTTGTGTAGCAGAGTGCAGAGACCACTGTAAAATCTACTATGTCGTCCTAAAAATTACCTATAATATGTAGCAGACTTGGTGTTGTTAAAGAATAAAGACTGTCATTTTTTTTCAGACATAGAACCCAACATAGCACAGTGCAACTGACCGTAACAAATTTGGCTTCTGAACTAAAGAGACAAGCCATTTAGCCAAGAACCAAATATATTAGCAATACTAGTGGGTGGTTGAATTCCAAATACAAAAGGCACAATATTCCAAACAGATCTCACGAAGTGGCAATAAAAAATGTTGAATAATCTCAAAAATAGTAGTAAAAAGTAACATTTAACAATTTCTTGCTTTTTTTTTTGTTGCTGAGCTGTCTTTAGTGGAAGTGATCCCTTTTTAGGTACAAAAGGTACCGTTAAATTCCATAGTTTTTTTTTCGGAATAACTCCTTGTTGTATCATAGCATATCATAGTCTTATACATGGATTAGACTGTAAATATGTCGTTCTTACTAAGATTCCAAAGAAACATATTCCTATCGTTCGTGAGGTTTACAGGGAATACTTTAGACACTAGACCATACCAAGATTTTTTTTTTTGGCTAAGCAAACCTCTCTTGAATGACACATTAGCTCTTATCCGGTTACGTCTGAATTGACTGAATTGACTAGGAAGGAAGGGATTTATTATCTCCAATTCCCTTCGATTCAGACGCAACCAAACAAAGCCTTAAGCGGTACAATCATCCTTTATCCTTAAGCGGTACAACCAAACAAGGAAGCTCTGACCCAACGACACCTTTCGGTTCAGCCGCACCACCTTAAACAGATCAGGCCTCGAGTCGTCTATAAAAGCTACCCGAGACCACCACGAATTAGGGTTTCAGCGCGGCAGCGGTTGCGGGCGGGCAGATCCAGCGCGGGCGACGCTGGCCGAGCGGGCGACGGTGGCCTTGCGGGCTGTCGGATCCAGTGTGGGCCTTGCAGGCTGGCCGTGTAGGAACATGCTATCACAGCTGGCCCCGTCCGCATGCGCCCGATCTCGCGGTTCTCTGGGGGCGCCATGGGGTTGCAGCGGTTGCGCGACGACAGAACCAACGCGCGTGGGCGGGATGATCCGACGCGGACGGACCACGTCGGCGATGGCTGACATGCGAGCGCGCAGGTCTGGCGGGATCCGGCGCGGACGGGGGCACGGCTCTTAGCGACACGCGGCCAAGCGAGCCAGCGAGGACGGGGCGCGGCTCTAGCCGACGCGCGGCCGGGCAGTTCCGACATGGACATAAGGGGTCCGCGGTGGGCGGACGACGAGTTTGCGGTTGTTGGACGGACGTGGTGCCGTCATAGGCAACACATCTAAGATGGGATCGGCGGCGGCGGACGTCCCTAGGGGTGAGCTGCTACGACGGCCTCCCTAGACGAGAGCAGCGTTGGATCCCAGAGGCGCGTGCGGCGGGCGATGGCTCCCTTAGGGCGTTTGCGACGACGTGTTTTTATGCTTCTTGAAAGGGAAATAGGGTTTAACCTTTTCCTATAAATATTTTTTGTGGTTGAATGTCCAACACAAATAATTGGACTAACTAGTTTGCTCTAGATTATATTTTACAGGTGCATAAAGGTTCAACACAAACCAATAAAAGATCAAAATTAAGGTTCAAAAACAAAGGAGCAAAAGAACCGAAGGGTGCCCTAGTCTGGCGCACCAGACTGTCTGGTGTGCCACCGGACAGTGTCCGGCGCACGAGGACCGTACAACTCCGAACTCTTCACCTTCGAGTTTCTCAGATGTCGCTCCGCTATAATTCACCGGACTGTCCGGTGTGACAGCGGAGCAACGGCTCTTCGGCACAACGGTCGACTGCACAGTGCCCCCGATAGCACTACAGTTCGCGGCAGTAGTTAGAGCAGAGGTTAGAGGCGCACCAGACAATGAACAGTGCCTGTCCGGTACGGCACCGGACTGTCCGGTGCCACCAGAAGTCAGCGCTCCAACGGTCGACTGCATCAGAAACCTAACGGTTGGGTGACATGGCTGGCGCACTCGACAGTGTCCGGTGGCGCATCGGACTGTCCGGTGCGCCCATCGACAGCAGCCACCCCCAACTGTTGTTTTGGTGGTTGAGGGCTATAAATACCCCCAACCACCATCACTCCAACCATCCAAGCATTCACAACAGTGCATTTAATACAAGAGCAATACACTTCACTCCAAAGACACAATTCAAGTGATCGATCCGCTCAAAGTCCCAAATTCAACTCTAGCGCATTAGGACTTGTGAGAGGATTCTTTGTGTTCCTTATTGCTCTTGTTTGCTTGGCTTGGCTTTCTTTTCTTTCTCACTTCTTACTCTCAAGCTTTGTAAGCGAGGCAAGAGACACCAATTGTGTGGTGGTCCTTACGGTGTCTAAGTGACCCGTGAGATTAAGGAAGAAGCCTCACTCGGTCTAGGTGACCGTTTGAGAGAGGGAAAGGGTTGAAAGAGACCCGGTCTTTGTGATCACCTCAACGGGGACTAGGTTCTTTAGAACCGAATCTCGGTAAAACAAATCACCGTGTCATCCGCTTGATTTGCTCTTGATTTGTTTCCCCCTCTCTCCTAGACTCGAATTTTATTCTAACGCTAACCCCGGCTTGTAGATTGTGTTTAAAGTTATAAATTTCAGATTCCGTCTATTCACCCCCCTCTAGGCAAATTTCAATTGGTATCAGAGCCTGGTACTTCATTAGAGTCTAACAACTCGAAGTGATGTCGGGAGATCACGCCAAGAATGAGATCATGACCGACGGTGACAAGCCCACAAGCCACGGGATGGCTCCATCGAGGGAGTCCGGCAACAAAGTGAAAGAGGGATCCCCTTCACACGTCAAGTCGCATCGGAGTGGCGACAAGAAAAAGAAAATGAAGAAGGTGGTCTACTACGAGACCGATTCATCATCGCCTTCTACATCCGGCTCCGACGCGCTGTCTGTCACTTCTAAGCGCCATGAGCGCAAGAAGTATAGTAAGATGCCACCTCGTTATCCCTGTATTTCCAAACGCACTCATTTACTTTCTGTCCCATTAGGCAAACCATCGGTTTTTATGGTGAGGACTATTGTATGTGGAGTGATAAAATGAGGCATCACCTAACCTCACCCCACGCAAGTATATGGGACATTGTTGAGTTTGGAGCGTAGGTACCATCAGTGGGAGACGAGGGCTATGACTCGGACGAGGTCGCCCAAATCCAGCACTTCAACTCCCAAGCAACTACTATACTCCTCGCCTCTCTATGTCGAGAGGAGTATAATAAAGTGCAAGGGTTGAAGAGCGCTAAGGAGATTTGGGATGTGCTCAAGACCGCACACGAGGGAGATGAGGTGACTAAGATCACCAAACGGGAGACGATCGAGGGGGAGCTCGGTCGGTTCGTCCTCAACCAAGGAGAGGAGCCACAAGCTATGTACAACCGGCTCAAGACCTTGGTGAATCAAGTGCGTAACCTCGGGAGCACCAAGTGGGATGACCATGAAATGGTCAAGGTTATTCTAAGATCCCTTGTTTTTCGCAATCCTACTCAAATGCAATTAATTCGTGGGGATCCTAGATACAAATTAATGTCTCCCGAGGAAGTGATAGGAAAGTTTGTGAGCTTTGAACTAATGGTTAAAGGCTCCAAACACATCGTGAACTTGAAGCAAGGCGCCACCTCCACACCCGAGGTGCAACCCGTCGCATTCAAGGCGACGAAAGAAGAAAAGAAGGAGTCTACACCAAGTAGGCTTCCCGTCGACGCCTCCAAGCTCGACAACGAGGAAATGACGCTCATCATCAAGAGCTTTCACCAAATCCTCAAGCAAAGGAGGGGGAAGGACTACAAACCCCGCTCCAAGAGGGTGTGCTACAAATGTGGTAAGCCCGGTCATTTTATCGCTAAATGTCCTATGTCTAGTGATAGTGACAGGGGCGACGATAAGAAGGGGAAGAAGAAGGAGAAGAAGAGGTACTACAAGAAGAAGGGCGGCGATGCCCACATGTGTCGGGAATGGACTCCGATGAGAGCTCCACCGACTCCTCCGACGAGGACGCTACCAACATCGTCGTCAATAAGGGCCTCCTCTTCCCGGCGAAGGACGGCAAAAAGAAGAAGGTACAATCTAGAACCACCCCCAAGTATACTACATCTAGTGACGAGGGTAGTTCTAGTGATGATGAAGATGATTTGCTCACTCTTTTTGCCAACCTTAACATGCAACAAAAAGAAAAATTGAATGAATTGATAGGAGCCATTCATGAGAAGGATAAACTTTTGGATAGCCAAGAGGAATTCCTTATTAAAGAAAACAAGAAGCATGTTAAAGTAAAGAATGCTTATGCTCAGAAAGTAGAGAAAAATGAAAACTTGACTAAGGAGCTTAGCATTTGCCATGACACTGTTTTCAACCTTAGAACTGAGAATGCTAATTTAATTGCTAAGATTGAAAAGTTGAATGTTTGTAATGATTCAATTGTCAGTCTTAGAAATAAAAATGCTAGTCTAAATGCTAAGATTGATAAACTGAATGATACAATTTCTAGCCTCAGAGATGAAAATGCTAGATTAATTTCTAAGGTTAAAGATTTAAATGTTTGCAATGATGCTATTTCCAGTCTTAGAAATAAGAATGTTATTTTACATGCTAAGATTGATGAATTAAATGCTTGCAAACCATCTACATCTACTATTGAGCATGCTTCCATTTGCACTAGATGTAGAAATGTTAATGTAGAGGCTATTAATGATCACCTTGCTATGATTAAACAACAAAATGATCACATAGCCAAATTAACTACAAAAATTCATGAGCATGAAGATTGAAAATGAAAATTTTAAATTTGCTAGAAGTATGCTCTATAATGGGAGACGCCCTGGCATTAAGAATGGCATTGGTTTTCAACAGGGAAGCAATGTCAAGCTTAATGCCCCTAAAAGATTGTCTAATTTTGTTAAGGGCAAGGCTCCCATGGTTCAGGATAATGAGGGCTATATTTTATATCCTGCTAATTATCCTGAACATAAAATTAGGAGAATTCATGCTAGAAAACCTCACACTGTCTCTCATCATGCATTCATGTATAAAAATGAGGCATCTAGCTCTAGGCATTCTACACATGTTAAAATGCCTAAAAAGAAAACTCCTGCTACATCAAATGAACCTAACATTTCATTTATAACTTTTGATGCATCTTACGTTTTAACTAACAAATCAGGCAAAATAGTTGCCAAATATGTTGGGGGCAAACACAAGGGTTCAAAGACTTGTGTTTGGGTACCCAAGGTGCTTGTTTCTAACATCAAAGGACCCAAGACTGTTTGGGTACCTAAGAACAAGGCCTAAATTGTTTTGCAGGTTTACGCATCCGAGGGCTCAAGTTGGATTATTGATAGTGGATGCATAAACCACATGACATGGGAGAAAAGGATGTTCTCCTCCTATGAGAAAAACGAAGATCCCCAAAGAGCCATTACATTTGGGGATAGAAATCAAGGTTTGGTCAAAGGACTTGGTAAAATTGCTATATCACCTGACCATTCTATTTCCAATATTTTTCTTGTAGATTCTTTAGATTATAACTTGTTTTCAGTTTCTCAATTATGTAAAATGGGCTACAACTGTCTTTTTAGTGATATAGGTGTTACTGTCTTTAGAAGAAGTGATGATTCAATAGCATTTAAAGGAGTGTTAGAGGGTCAGCTATATTTAGTTGATTTTAATGATAACAAAGCTGAACTCGACACTTGTTTAATTGCTAAGACTAATATGGGTTGGCTCTGGCATCGCCTACTAGCCCATGTTGGGATGAAGAATCTTCACAAGCTTATAAAGGGAGAACACATTTTGGGACTAATACATGTTCATTTTGAAAAAGACAGGGTTTGTAGCGCATGTCAAGCAGGAAAGCAAGTTGGAGCCCACCATCCACACAAGAACATAATGACAATGGATAGGCCACGGGAGCTACTCCACATGGATCTATTCAGCCTGATCACTTACATAAGCATCGGCGGGTGTAAGTACTGTCTAGTAATTATGGATGATTATTCTCGCTTCACATGGGTGTTCTTTTTGCAGGAAAAATCACAAACCCAAAAGACCTTAAAGGGATTCTTGAGACGGGCTCAAAATGAGTTCGGCTTAAGGATCAAAAAGATAAGAAGCGACAATGGGATAGAGTTCAAGAACTCACAAATCGAAGGCTTCCTTGAGGGTGAGGGCATCAAGCATGAGTTCTCTTCTCCCTACACACCTCAACAAAATGGTGTAGTGAAGAGGAAGAATAGAACTCTACTGGACAGGGCAAGGACCATGCTTGATGAGTACAAGACACCGGACCGGTTTTGGGCGGAAGAAATCAACACTGCTTGCTACTCCATCAACCGGTTATATCTACACCGAATCCTCAAGAAAACATCATACGAACTCCTCACCGGTAAAAAGCCCAATGTTTCATATTTTAGAGTCTTTGGAAGCAAATGTTTTAATCTTGTTACAAGAGGTAGAAAATCTAAATTTGCTCCTAAGGTTGTAGAAGGCTTTTTACTTGGTTATGACTCAAACACAAGGGCATATAGAGTCTTCAACAAATCCACTGGATTAGTTGAGGTTTCTTGTGACATTGTGTTTGATGAGACTAATGGCTCCCAAGTGGAGCAAGATGATCTTGATGAGCTAGATGATGAAGAGGCTCCGTGCATCGTGCTAAGGAACATGTCCATTGGGGATGTGTGTCCTAAGGAATCTGAAGATCCTCCACAAGCACAAGATCAACCATCATCTTCCATGCAAGCTTCTCCACCAACTCAAGATGAGGATCAGGCTCAAGGTGATGAAGAAGAAGATCAAGAAGATGAGCCACCTCAAGAAGAGGTCAATGATCAAGGGGGGATGAAGATAATCAAGACAAGGAAGATGAGCAAGAAATACAGGGTCAAAGACTGCCACACCCAAGAGTCCACCAAGCAATTCAACGAGATCACGCCGTCAACTCCATCCTTGGTGATATCCATAAGGGGTAACCACTAGATCTCGTGTTGCTCATTTATGTGAACATTACTCTTTTGTTTCCTCTATTGAGCTATATAGGGTAGATGATGCATTAAGAGATTTGGATTCGGTGGTGGCAATGCAAGAGGAGCTCAACAACTTCACGAGGAATGAGGTATGGCATTTGGTTCTACGTCCTAATCAAAATGTTGTAGGTACCAAATGGGTATTCCGCAACAAGCAAGATGAGCATGGTGTGGTGATAAAGAACAAAGCCCGACTTGTGGCCAAAGGTTATTCACAAGTCGAAGGTTTGGATTTTGATGAAACTTATGCACCCGTAGCTAGGCTTGAGTCAATTCGTATATTACTTGCCTATGCTACTTACCATGGCTTTAAGCTTTACCAAATGGACGTGAAAAGTGCCTTTCTCAATGGACCAATCAAGGAAGAGGTCTATGTTGAGCAACCTCCTGGCTTTGAAGATAGTGAGTACCCTAACCATGTTTACAAACTCTCAAAGGCGCTTTATGGGCTTAAGCAAGCCCTAAGAGCATGGTATGAATGCCTGCGAGATTTTCTAATCACTAATGGCTTCAAAGTCGGTAAAGCCAATCCTACTCTCTTTACTAAAACTGTTGCAAATGATTTGTTTGTATGCCAAATTTATGTTGATGATATTATATTTGGGTCTCTACTAACAAATCTACTTGTGAAGAGTTTAGTAGGATCATGGTACAAAAATTTGAGATGTCGATGATTGGAGAGTTGAGATATTTCTTAGGATTTCAAGTCAGGCAACGCCAAGAAGGCACCTTCATCAACCAAACCAAGTACATTCAAGACATACTTAACAAGTTTGGAATGAAAGATGCCAAACTCATCAAGACACCCATGGGAACTAATGGGCATCTCGACCTCGACACGGGAGGTAAATCCATAGATCAAAAGATATACCGATCGATGATAGGATCTTTACTCTATTTTTGTGCATCTCGACCGGATATTATGCTTTCTGTATGCATGTGTGCAAGGTTCCAAGCTGATCCTAAGGAAGTTCACCTTAGGGCCATGAAGAGAATCATGAGGTATTTAGTTTACACTCCTAAGTTTGGGCTTTGGTACCCTAAGGGATCCACATTTGATTTAATAGGATATTCAGATACCGATTGGGCAGGGTGTAAAATTGATAGGAAGAGCACATCAGGGACTTGTCAGTTTCTGGGGAGATCCCTGGTGTCTTGGGCTTCAAAGAAACGAAACTCAGTAGCTCTTTCTACCGCCGAAGCCGAGTATATTGTCGCAGACCATTGTTGTGCGCAATTACTTTGGATGAGGCAAACCCTCAGGGACTATGGCTACAAATTGAGCAAAGTCCCTCTCCTATGTGAATCCCGTTGAACACAGCCGCACTAAGCACATAGACATTTGGTATCACTTTTTGAGGGATCACCAACAAAGGGGGGATATCGAAATAGCTTATGTTAACACCAAAGATCAATTTGTCGATATCTTCACCAAGCCACTAGATGAGAAAACCTTTAGCAAACTTAGGAATGAACTAAATATACTTGATTCTCAAAATTTTGATTGAAACATTGCACATATAGCTCATTTATATACCTTTGATCATATCTCTTTCATTTGGCACATATACATACTTCTTTATTATTCTTGTGCCAAAGCTAAGACTAATGTGTTTCCATCAGTATTTCTTGCGTTAGTCTTAGATTGAAAGGGAAATGGAGTATTCGGTAAAGACAACGCTTCCACTCAACTCCATCAGTATTACTTACCCTTTGTCGTTATTCCGCCATCTCTCCAATTGGTATAATATTCCCTCATATTTACTTGTACCAATGGGGGAGAAAATATAAAGGGCTCTCAAATGTCTCCGTTTTGGTAATTAATGCCAAAGGGGGAGAAAGTATTAGCCCAAAGCAAAAGGACCGCACCACCACCAAATTTTAAAAGAAGTTTTCAATTCTAAATGTATTTGATCCTTTTTCAATTGGTACTTATTGGTATTTTCAAAAATTGGTAAAACCCTCTTGAACACTAAGAGAAGAATTTTATTCAGGGGGAGTTTTGTTTAAGTCAAAGGAAAAGCATTTAAAACAGGGGAGAAATTTCAAATCTTGAAAATGCTTCTTGCAATCTTATTCATATACCTTTGACTATTGCAAAAAGGATTTTGAAAAGATTTTCCAAAAGAATTTGCAAAAACAAAACAAGTGATGCAAATGTGGTCCAAAATGTTAAATAAAAGAAAGCAAACCATGCATATCTAGTAAAAGTATAAATTGGTTTAATTCCAAGTAACCTATACACTTACCTTATGCAAACTAGTTCAATTCTGCACTTATATATTTGCTTTGGGTTAGTGTTGGCATCAATCACCAAAAAGGGGGAGATTGAAAGGGAAATAGGGTTTAATCTTTTCCTATAAATAATTTTGGTGGTTGAATGCCCAACACAAATAATTAGACTAACTAGTTTGCTCTAGATTATATTCTACAGGTGCATAAAGGTTCAACACAAACCAATAAAAGATCAAAATTAAGGTTCAAAAACAAAGGAGCAAAAGAACTGAAGGGTGCCCTGGTCTGGCGCATCGGACGGTGTCCGGTGCACCAGGACTGTACAACTCCAAACTATTCACCTTCGGGTTTCTCAGATGTCGCTTTGCTATAATTCACCGGACTGTCTGGTGTGACAACGGAGCAACGGCTCTTCGGTGCAACGGTCGACTGCACAGTGCCCCTGACAGCGCTACAGTTCATGGCAGAAGTCAGAGCAGAGGTCAGAGGCACACCGGACAATGAACAGTGCCTGTCCAGTGCGGCACCGGACTGTCCGGTGCCACCAGAAGTTAGCGCTCCAACGGTCGACTGCATCAGAACCCTAACGGTTGGATGACGTGGCTGGTGCACCGGACAGTGTCCGATGGCGCACCAGACTGTCCGGTGCACCCATCGACAGCAACCACCCCCAACGGTTGTTTTGGTGGTTGAGGGCTATAAATACCCCCCAACCACCACCACTCCAACCATCCAAGCATTCACAATAGTGCATTCAATACAAGAGCAATACACTTCACTCCAAAGACACAATTCAAGTGATCGATCCGCTCAAAGTCCCAAATTCAACTCTAGCGCATTAGGACTTGTGAGAGGATTCTTTGTGTTCCTTGTTGCTCTTGTTTGCTTGGCTTGGATTTCTTTTCTTTCTCACTTCTTACTCTCAAGCTTTGTAAGTGAGGCAAGAGACACCAATTGTATAGTGGTCCTTGCGGGGTCTAAGTGACCCGTGAGATTAAGGAAGAAGCCTCACTCGGTCTAGGTGACCGTTTGAGAGAGGGAAAGGGTTGAAAGAGACCCAGTCTTTGTAACCACCTCAAGGGGACTAGGTTCTTTAGAACCGAACCTCGGTAAAATAAATCACCGTGTCATCCGCTTGATTTGCTCATGATTTATTTTCCCCCTCTCTCGTGGACTCGAATTTTATTCTAACGCTAATCTCGGCTTGTAGATTGTGTTTAAAGTTATAAATTTTAGATTCCGCCTATTCACCCCCCTCTGGGCAAATTTCACTTCTCTGTATACATATTTATGCCAACGTCAATATGTGTTTACGACATATATTTTAGTCAATGGCTACCCTTCCATCTATTGTCTATTTATGATATTTCTATTCACATTTTACACAAACGTTTATAGATTTGTATGCATTATCTCGTTACCTAACCTGGTGTGTATATGAGGTTTCTAACATTTATGTTGGCTCGGTATTTATGTTCAAAACTCAGAGGTTTTACACTCAAAATTAGAGGTTCTTACGATCGAACATGGAGATGCGTCCAAACAGTGACCCGCATGCCAATTTTTAAGTAGTGTACCGTAAACATAAGTACCTTCACCGTGTAGCATAATTAGTATCAGTATATATCATAAATTGTTTGTAATGAGCTTAGATGCATGGCTGTTGTAGAAATTCTATTTTATGGACGAAATAAATCATTTAAATCATATTTTTTTTGTTTCCATGCATGCCCATCCATTTTCTTTCGACACACATTCTTACCATCCTAAATCTGTGGGCATGCAGCAGAAAGCAAATTTTTGTACGCGTGTACACTACATAAATATCTAGACCATGTACCATAATTAGTATCAGTATATGTCATAATCTGGTTCCAACAAGCTTAGCTTCATGGATGTTGGAGAGATCCTATTTTATGGACGAAATTAACAATTTAAATTAGATCTTTTGGTTTCCATGCATGCCAATTTATTTCCTTTCAACGCACATTTTTTGACATCCTAAATTTGTGTGCATGCAGTAGAAAACTGATTTTTACGTGGTGTAACACAACGCATAAATATCTACACCGTGTAGCATAGTTAGCATCAGTATATATCATAAATTGGTTCTAACGAGCCTATTTGTATAGATCCTATATTTATGGGAGAAATAAAACATTTAAATCAGGTTTTTTGTTTCCATGCATGTCAATCCATTTTCTCTCAACACACATTCTTGACATCCTAAATTTGTGCACATGCAGCAGTAAACTAATTTTTTATGCAGCGTACCGTAGTGCATAAATAACTACACCGTGTTGCATAATTAGTATTAGTATATAAAATGTTTCTAACAAGATTAACTGCATGGCTGTTATAGAGATCATATATTTATGGACAGAATAAAACATTGAAATCAGTTTTTTTGTTTCTATGCATGTCAATCCATCTCCTAAATTTGTGCGTATGCCTTCCAATTTTGTTGCGCATGCAAATGAAAACAAAAGGCGCGCATGCAGGGATGGATGTGGGGGTGGAGGCGGCTAGGCTGGTCTGGTCTGGTGGTGCAGGGGCTGGCAAGGGCAGGTCTGATCGGGTGGTGCAGGTATGGCTGGGGCTTCCACCATATATTTGGAAGCACATGACTCCCAATAGCCTTACCCTATATATATAGGCAGGTATAATAGGAGACCTGAACTTCCAATAGTTAGAGCAAGCCCAAGCTGACCACCCCTGCAACCTAGTTCAACCCGGCGCGCTGACTCAAGCAGGTTGTCGGGTGCGCCACCCACCCCACGTTTATGCGCGCCAAAAAAGATTGCATGCATGAGTCAAACACGTTCTCTTGCATGCGCGTAAATTTAGGAAAAAGATATATGATAGTTTCTATTTTTAAATGCTTTATTTTCTTCATAAATACAGGATCGCTGCAACAGCCATGCAGCTAGTCTCGTAAGGACCAGTTTATGATATATATCGATAATAAATATGCTACACTGTGTAGATAATTATGCAATTCAGTATACTGCGAAAAAATCTATTACCCGCTGCATGCACACAAATTTATGACGGAAAGAATGTGCAACGAAAAAATGTTTAATGTTTTATTTCCTCCATAAATATAGGATCCCTCCAACAACTATGCAGCTAAACTCGTTAGAACTAGTATATGATATATACTGATACTAATTATAATACACGGTGTAGGTATTTTTGCAATTCGGTACACTGCGTAAGAATTTGTTTCCTGCTGCATGCCCACAAGTTTAGGATGGCAAGATTTGCGATGAAAGGAAATCGATTGGCATGCATGGAAACAAAAAATATTTAAATGCTTTATTTCCTCCATAAATATAGGATCGCTCCAACAACCATGCAACAAGGCTCGTTAGACCAGTTTATGATATATACTTAAACAAAATATGCTACACGATGTAAGTATTTATACAATACGGTACACTGCGTAAAAAATCTGGCATGTTGTTCACTGGTGGACACATCTCCAGGTTCGAACGTAAAAACCTTAAGTTTTGAGCATAAAACCCCTCAATTATAAGCGTAAATACCGAGCCAATGTGAGAGGTTGATAGCTCTAGTAGGTTGTTATTACGATCTTATTTTTATGGTAGATCCAAAAAATATGGCACTCGCATGCATGTGGTTTGTATTTTTATACAGATCCAAAAATTATGGCAAATCGTGGGAGTTTTTATTACATGCGCACAAATTTTGGATTATATTTTCCTTTCCAATTCACACGCGCAAAAAATTGGATGACATGAGTCACATAGAGTATAAATTCTTATACAACGTCGTATAAGTACTTACACCGTGTAGCATAATTGATAAAAAACCATAATATCGGTCCAACTAAGAACGCCAGCGGAAATTAGCGACATTTTTATGGCAGATGTAAAAATCTGGCATTTACGAACATAAGTGATTTGATTTGATTTTTTATGATAATTACGAACATGCGGGAATTAGCGATAGTTTATGGCATACGTACAAATCTGACATTTACGAACATAAATGATTTGACTTTTTATGGTAATTACGAACAACATAAATTAAGGAATTACCTTTCTAATATGCATGTAAAAATATGCATGCAGTGAACTGATATACGAACTCCGTGTTTAAACATAAAATCATACAGTTTTAGCGTAAATAATACATGTGATAGGCATAAAACACAATAATCGAAAAGAAAACACGGATAAGAGGAGGTAGTCGCCGGAGGACGTCATCGATGACATAAGCACAGATGTAGGTCGTTACTCGGGCTGCCCGAACTACGCCGGATCGGAGGATGTCATGTGCGATCGTGGTTGCCACACCTCGCGCCTTCCGTGACGCCGCTCGAACCTTGCGCCTCGTGCATCGTCGTCGCTACTCACACGTCGAGGGGTGCTGCTTGCTCGCCGGCCTGGAAGTGCCGGCACCTCGGGGCCCTGGGGACGCTGCCGCTTGCCTGCACAAGGGCCCCGCCATCGCTTGTCCTCTGTATCGGGGAGCCGCCGCCACCTAGGAACCGCCACCACTACTCCGGATCGAGGAACCGCCGCCACTACTCCAGATCGGGGAACCGCCGCCACCGCACGTCGAGGTCAGGGAGCCACGGCCACCGCCGCGTCCGCTCTCGGGCAACCACCGTCGTCGCATGCGCAGTCGCTAATGAATCGGGATGGGGCATGAAAAACTGAACCCTAACACTCCGGGTTTTCTTTTATAGACATCTGGACCTGGTCCGGCTCGACCGAATTGCACTATCTGGCATGGGCTTCCTCTAGTTATTGGAAGCCTAAGGCTCATAATATACAATCTATATATATAATGCTTATCTTTCAACCAAGTATCCTTCGTGTCGGTTTTTTGACCCAAGGGTCCTAACCAACTAGTAAATTTGTGTTGCATGCCCTTTATCGTGGATGGTTGATGCAAGAAGACACACAAGGTTTATCCTAGTTTGGGCAAGAGAAGGCCCTACATCCACCGGGAGGGAGACTTGTATTATCTTGCACCTAAGTGCTAATAGTAGGGGATACAAGCAAGTCGAGAGAGGGAGTGAGTCCCAAGTCTCTGAGTATGATTGAGGCGAGTGCCAATATCAGGAGTGAGGTGAGTCGTGAGCCGTGAAGTCTCCCCATATAAGGCCCCAGGCTCCTCCTTTTATAGTCGCAAGGAGGAGTCCCACGAGTACAAGGGTTGTTGCACAGTTGTTGTCGTTAGAGAAGATGTGTCCGAGCCCTGTAGCGGCATGGCCGGCGGTATGACTCTCTTCCTTGTGTCCGAGCCCTGTAGTGGCATGGTTGGCGGGATGGTCCTCGTCTTTTGGTCAGGAGAAGGATGACCGATCCTTATAGCCTATTTCCTTTGACTGGGTAGAGAGCCAAGGCTAGGTTTGGGAGCATGGGCATGCATCCAAACCCTAGCCTACACAGGTGTAGATGAGACGTTTTCCCAAGTGTGTCGAGCCAGAGTGGTTGAAACAGTACTTGTCATGGTCTTCTTCGAGGTTTGCGGCAGAGCAAGTGGCATTTAATGCGCGCGCTCCCCTGCTGGGGTAGTTGGCCGAGGCCAGGCTCGGGCGAGGCAGAGGTTTCTCCCATGACCGAGGTCGAGATTAGATGTTACATGTAGCCACGCTCTGGGTGGTTGAAACAGTGGTCGGAGTGGGGTAGTGCTCTGTATTCGTGCCTTGACCATCGTCGTGGGCGGTAAAGGTAGATTAGACTGGAGTCGTGTCGTCATTTGTTGTCTTTAGCACCCTCAATGGGGCAGGTGAATGTACGGACACACGTTCTAGGATCGGATTGGTTGGGCGAGGCGGGCACCTTCCGGAGTTTTGCGCGAGACGCCCTCAGACGAGTCGGAAATGTGCTATTCCTCCGGGGTTGACCTCGGACGAGTCATGACTACGTCTCTCGCCCGGGGTTAGTCTCGGGCGAGCCGTGACTATGTCTCCCGCCCAAGGATGGCCTCGAGCGAGTCGTGATTATGTTCCCCGCCCGTGGTTGGCCTCGGACGAGCCATGACTGTGTCTCCGCCTGAGGTTGGCCTCGGGCGAGCAGTGACTTAGATCCCTCATGCACGGGTAAGGTTGTGAGCGTGTTTGCTTATGACTCCTTACTCAAATGTCTAGATACTTTAAGGTTACGATCTAGGTACTCCTAATTATGGTACCCGACGCTCCCAAAAGCTAATTTCCTGCCGCTTCGTACTTTGAATCCTTCATCGGCCAAAAAAATCATTCTCATCCTTCGTAAGGCCACTCCAAAACTGAAAATCTTCTTGTCTGTATTGCACTTGTGTCAAAGATTTGTTACATAGGACACTCCACCTATCATGTCTATATGTTTTTTGTATTCATCGTACGATCGGTAGTTATCTAATTATTGAAAAAAAATTTCTATGGACTTTAAAAAAGATAGCATAAACATAAACAAACCAGTTAATCAAGGCTGGTCTCTCCTGAGGCCCTGTTGGTTTTAATCTCAATTTATATGAATTAAATGGGATTGAGTTGAAATCCTAACAAGTCACAATCCTTCTTAGACCTTATTCGGTTACACTAATTCAGCTTTGGATTAATATGGATTGAAATTAAATTCATGTCATAATCCATGTCCTAAAATAATCCAAGCCAACATAATTTTTTTATTTGATTAAACCTATCATGGATTATAATCTAAGAGGTTGAGAATTTTTTAAACTATGGAAGGCATGGATTCTATCCATACCTTATTAGATATGGAACAAATACATAAAAATATTGCACAAGTTTATATTAAATCCATGAATCAAAAGAATAACTAGCTTTGAGAGATACATGGATTAAATGGTAGATTTAATCCCACATGGGATTTGTGTGGGGTATGTATTTACACAATCTAGACCCAGATTAAATTCATGGTGAGATTTGGTCTCTTGTAACTGAACAAGGTCTTATTTTTTCGATCTCATCCAATTCAAATGGAGTGGAAATAATTGAACAAGGTTTAAAAGCAAAATCCCCTCCTAATTTCCCCTGGATGCCGCACAATCATTGTTGCGTAATTTATTATAGTACATCGGCGTACCTAGATACTGAGTGCCTGTTTAGGAATATTATTTTTCTAAGGGATTTTCATTTTACTAAGAGAAATTAATTCATTTTTTCTTGGGAAAATAAAAATTCCTTAAAAAATAGAGTTCTCAAACTAGCCACAAAAGGAAGAAAAAAAACGTACACCAAAAGAATCTGCATATTCTTATTAACAGTCCTCTTAGGGTGCGTTTGGTTGAATGGACAAAGAGGGACGGAATAAGACGGCCATAATTTCAGTCATGTTTGGATGAGGGTCAAGCAGGGCCGAGTTGAACCCTAGACTATTTTTCAGTGGCGGCGCCGTCCCCAAAAAACGAGCGGATGAAGTCGCTCCCGCCCCTGTCGCGGTGCTGAAAAATCGTGTTGCCTCCCAACAAGTGACAAAACCACCATCCAAACAAAAACTGAGTTCGTTCCATCCAAGTTTATCCCTTCAACCAAATAAAAACAGTAGTGACTCTTAAGGATGACCCTGCCCCTAAATTAGGGATGACCCTATCTCATCTTATTTTGACTCCAAACCAAACACTAGCTGCTCTGGAAACCACATAGTAATAATTTGATTTAATTGCGAATGGCACAATCATTCAGATGGGCAAAAATCATATGGCGACCAAAACTAAATTCTTAGCTGCTCTGGAAACCACATAGTAATATTTTGATTTAATTGCGAATGGCACAATCATTCAGATGGGCAAAAATCATATGGCGACCAAAACTAAATTTGATCGTGAACAAAATTGTGTATGTGCGCATCTCCGCAAAATAGCGATTATATGATCTACAAAACTTTGCAAGCCGATCGTAACACTCTCGATTCGGCTCTCGTGTCGACAGAAACCTGTCTTCAGTTTTGCACTTGTTCTCTTCCTGTACAACATACGACTCATAACGAACTAGCCATGGCTGTCTCGAAGCAACAACGGAAACTTTACATGGTGCCGATGCAGCCGTGTAAGGCTGGCTCCAACAGGCGTGGACGCCAGGACGAACGGGCGGCAGTAGCCCGTAGGTTCACGCGGTCCCAACGACGGCGGCCGGGCTGTCGCCCTGCCACGCCCAGACGATTTCCGCGAGCCCCGGACGGACGTCCACAGCGCAGAACTTGTTGAACTCCAGCGCGTCCCCGGCGTCGTGCGCGAACTCGACGACGGCCACGTCCACGGCCACCTCGAGCACCTCGGCGGTGACAGCGAGCCGTCCGTTTGTGCCCCCGGCCTTAGCCTCCATCCTCACCTTCCAGCCCTTCCCCCTGGTGGTCTCGAATCCCAGGGCGCGCGCTGCGGACTCGAGCTTCTCCACCACGGTGGCCGCCGGCGCGCGGGCCGTGAACACGGTGGCGGCCTTCTGTTCGTTCTCGAACAGCCCCGACAGGTCGAGCCCGGAGGACATGGAGGAGATGAGCTGGAACGCGTTGCACGACCGAGGAGAGGTGGCGCCAGAGTTGCTGCTGCTGTCGTCGTCGTCGCCGCCGCCGCCGCCGCCGCTGTCGAAGAGCGCACCGCCGCAGTCATCTCCGTCCAGCCGTTTCTTGGGCGTCATCGGGGGTGAAACTGAAAGGACGGGCGGCACGAAGCCCTTCCTGAACCACGGCGTGCACATGACCTCCGGGATAGAGGCGCGCTTGGCGGGGTCGACGACGAGCAGGCGCGCGATGAGGCGGCGCGCGTCGCCGGACACCCAGGGCGGCACCTGGTACTCGGCCTTGAAGATCCTCTGGTACATCTTGGCGCAGTTGTCGTGCTGGAACGGGAGGAAGCCGCAGAGCAGGACGTAGAGCACGACGCCGCAGGACCAGAGGTCAGCGCGGGCGCCGTCGTAGCCGCGCTTCCTGAGCACCTCGGGCGCGACGTACGCGGGGGTGCCGCACTGCGTGTGGAGCAGGCCGTCGTGGCGCAGCTGCTCGGGCAGCGCGGCGAGCCCGAAGTCGGTGACCTTGAGCCGGCCGTCCCCGTCGAGCAGCAGGTTCTCGGGCTTGAGGTCCCGGTGCGCGACGCCGCGGCGGTGGCAGAAGCCGACGGCGGCCACGAGCTGCTGGAAGTAGCGCCGCGCGTGGTCCTCGGTGAGGCGGCCCCGGGCCACCTTGGCGAAGAGCTCCCCGCCGCGCGCGTACTCCATGACCACGAAGACGCGGGAGCGGCTGGCGAGCACCTCCCGGATGCCCACCACGTTGGGGTGGCGCACCATCCGCATGATGGAGATCTCCCGGCGCAGCTGCTCCACCATCCCCTCCATGCGCCGCAGCCGCGCCTTGTCGATCACCTTGATGGCCACGCTGGTGCTGCCCGTGCCGGCGGCGGCGCTCAGGTCCCGCGCGTAGTACACCTTGGCGAAGGTGCCCTGCCCTAGCAGGCGGCCCAGCTCGTACTTGCCCAGGACCAGCTTCCGCTCCTCTCCTCCGGCCTCCCCTTCCCGCCTTGATCTCGCCATGGCCTCTGCCGGTTACTGTGTTACTACTGGCTGCTGCTGCTGCTTGTTGTTGCCGTTACTGGGAGCTCCGTCTCAGTGCGGCCAGGCGCTACCGATTTAGTGGCACCTGGCGGGCGCAGCACATGGTTTTCCTTGGGGGGCCGGGGGAACGTCGGCTCGTCTCGTATATGGTTGGGATGTGGGCTCGAGCACGCCAGCACACGGGATTTGGGAAGTCGTTGGGCGCCGGTGTCCGTGTCTCGCTTATTTATTTGTATGTAGCGGTGTGATGTGGTGCTCGGCGGACCAACGGGAGGCGGGCACGCGGACCTGACGGGTGGGGTCGGCTCAGTTGAACCGTGCGGTGGAGCCGCGAGGAGGGGGTGAGGTGGGAGCCCCCGATTGGCGGCGGGAGCGGGGAAGGGCCCTTATGGCGTCGTGGCCTCGTGGGTGGTTGTTGCCGGCGAGGTTCGAGCATGGAAGGGGTCCAGATTCGAGCGGATCAGACGAGTGATGCAACATTTTTTATTCGAGAAGCGGTAGGGTGCAAAGAGCGGAGCGGAGGAGAGGTGGGTGAGAGTGCTACCAAACCGGCTTTTAGATTTCTTTGCGTTTTAATTTTGTTTTCATCTAATGTGTTGGCGTCGTAACTTATGAGACCAGACGAGGTTTTCTCCAGGTGTGCTCTATATTTTCCAATATTTTTCTATAAGATCCCGTTTGTTTCGTTAATATTAAATTCCATTTTAATAATTATAATTTAGACAAAACTAATTAAGTTTATATATTTATATATGTAATATATTTATATATTATCTTAAATGATATAAGAGAGATAGTTATATACTACATATATGTTATAAAGGTGCTAGTAGAAGAGTGTATTATAAGTTGTAAATCGGAAAAATAGCATGTGAATCTATAGAATCAATTTTCATCTCCCACCTCATGAATTTGAGATAGGCTTATATGATAACTTTGGAAAGTGGTGGAATGTCACATTCTAAAAAAATAGTCTATTCCATTAGTAAGATTCCAATTCCTCGAAATGAAAGAAAACAAACGGGGCCTAAAAGATTTTATTCTCTATATCTCCTTCATCTTTAGCAACATTCTCTAATTCTTATCCTCTATACATACACTACCAGAATCCGTGGCTTTGCCGAGTGCTCGACGCTTTGTCGAGTGCTTTTTGTTGGGCACTCGGCAAAGTCCTGCTCTCGGAACGATGACGTTTACCGAGAGCAGGACTCTAGGCACAGGAATACAATCGACAAAGAACCAATACCTAGGCACTGGTATAGCTTCTTTGCCGAGTGTGGTGGCCCTGGCACTCGGCAAAGAGGCACGCTTTGCCGAGTGTCACATAGAGCACTCGACAAAGAACCTAACAAAGGGACCCACTAACGGATTCTTTGCCGAGTGTATTAGGAGACACTCGGTAAAGGTAACCTCTTTACCGAGTGTCACCTAGAACACTCGGTAAAGACGCCGTTTTCGTCACCCCGACGTCGTGACGGCTGCTTTTCTTTGCTGAGTACCATCTGCACTCGGCAAAGTCTGTGCCGAGTGCCCAAAAAAAAGTACTCGGCAAAAAAGCCTTTGCTGATGTACTGTTCGCCGAGCCCTCTTTACCGAGTGCAACACTCGACAAAGGCTTTGCTGAGTGTTTTTCAGGATTTGCCGAGTGCTTCAGGCACTCGGCAAAGCACCCGATTCCGGTAGTGATAAATATCTATATTAGATATAAATGCATAAAAGTAATTAAGTTAATGCATATACAAGTAGGTAAATGAACTAAAACTAAATGGGTCACATAATTAGCTAACTAGATCATTAAATTAACTCAATGATCACTAACAAACTTAATTGCATAGTAAAAACTTATACTTGTCCCATGCTGACAATGGCAAAAGCATGACACAATGATAGGACCCTGTGCGATCGGGCCCCACCCCTCAGACATTGTCCCCTATTCAAGAGATGGGCTTGTCGGGGAGGCCATAGGGAGGTAAGTGGCAGGGCAATCATTGAGTAGGCGGGCAGACGAGGAGGTGAACATCATACGAAGAGGATATTCAACATGGAGAAGAGATCAATGGCTGGAGAGGAGGGATGTAGGGAGGGACGTTGGGTGGAGAGGTGGGTGAATATGGAGGAGGGGTGGGTCTCTAGGGCAATGGGCGCATAGGATGACAGGTAGCTAGCGAGACGATGGCGAGCCATGTTTGTGCGACGGTAGACATGCGCACAGGCACGGTCACAAGAGAGAGGAAGGAGAAAACAGAGAGGAGATAAAGAGGAGGAATAGAAGGGCATGTGCGGCCACTAACATAGACTTCGACATTGACATCCAGGACATCGAGCTCGGTTCTGAGTGAGATCCATGAAGTCGAGCCAATGCCACATCACCGTCACACAAAACATGACCCACACACCTCGACGTCGAACCGTGTTACCTCGACGTCGAGCCCTAGGTCCAAAAATGAAACTAAAATGCCTAGGAGTATAAATGTATTTTTTTAAAAGAGCTAAAACTAAAAAAATGGGTTGAGTGGTTGGGTCATTTCTTGTGTTTGTTCAACATGCATGTTCAACCTTCAATGTTGTTGCATAAAAGTCTATGGCCTAATGGCTACAAAAGTCTTAGTAGCACTTTAATTAATAGGTTTGATTTGACTTATAGTGGAAGCAGATATTCCATAATTTAATGATATTATGCTTTTAGTGGTAGGCCACATTTTCATTAAGAGCAAGGCGCATGTGATGATTTCGTCAATCTTGAGGATTTGTCGACCTAGTCTTTAACGATGCTCATAGGGATATGTTTGTGTATACCTTTATAGGGGTGGTATGTATGTGTTATGACTTTTATACTCTACTATGTAACCGAAAAAAACCTTTAACGGTGCTATCAATTATTTTAAATAATAATGTTAAAGTTTAAGTATGTACCTATCTTGTTTGACAATAGTTATAGATATAGTATCCTATCAGCCAAAGGTGGGTCGAAGGGTCCTACCATTGTTCCAGCGGTCGATAGTCCTTCCCACATGGCTGGGTATGATAGCCATGTTGGCCCTATTCAGCCAATAGGGTTATCGGTAGTCCGATGGACGATATGTCTTGACGACCCTCTATACCACACCAAACCACGACGTGGACAACCTCCCCTCACCATCAACCACTAAATCTGGTGGAGGGTGTGTCGCCACCTCCTCTCACCAGCTCGCGTGGGCCCTACTTGCCTCATGCTACGTCAACTGCTCGTGCAGTGGCTTTAGGTAGCTTTTTTATAAAGTAGTTGTGTATAGGTTACTTAGTGTATTTTTGTAGTGTTGGACTTAGATTTAGTTAGATTTGGTGAGAGTTAGATTACTTAGTCTATTTAGTTTTCAGTTTTAGTTTTTTAGGGTTAGTTTTAGTTAGAGTTTGGATAGGTAGTTGTTAGTGTTAGTTATAGATTAGGGCTAGATTTAGTAGTTTTCTATTAGTTTGTATTAGTGTTAGAGTATTATTTTGGTTGTAATCTATTATTTTTCATGTGATTATAGTTTAAATTAATATTTTTATCTTGTTTGTAAAAGCTTTTTATTTTTTTCATATCATGTTGTTAGGGTTACTTATGTTAGCAATTAGTTTTGATTTACTTTGGTTAGGTTAGAGTACAAACACATGATACTTCATTGTAGTTTCTCTAATAACTGACATCATGATACAATCAAGAATATCATCTAGTTTAGTGCTTTGATACTATGGTAACAATTAAATCAGAATTGGGCACAATAGGGTAGACATGAGTGAGTTCAACTTCTTTGACACATAACTCAATCTGCTGCTAGATTATAGCTAGAGGCTAAGTTTTAGTTTGGCTGCATGAATGGTTTTGTGCTTTGCCCACCTAACAATGTTTTATGATTAGTATGTTGGTGCCTAAATTATGAGAGAATGGATGGGGTGGGAGCTATACGAGGTCAGTAGCATGAAGAATTGAAAAAATCGTGTGTCTAGGGCGTTAGAGTGTGATTATAAAATAGCATGCTTGTTGAGGAGTATTAGATGGTAGCATGCATGGTGAGAGTTGGAACACGGTTCTAGTAGTAGAGAACTTAGAGGTCACAAATACTAAGCACATGTATTTGCGATCATGAGGTAGTCTAGAACATGATAGAGGAAGTAGAAGAGGAAGAATATGGTTGGCACATGAAAGCTGGCCAGGGTGAAGACGATGAAAGGATGGTCAAACAAATAGAGCTTGATGACCCATAACACCTCATCTTTGTGGAATAATTTGCTAATATGAGCTTTGATGATGAGATTGATGTGCTTAAGGATTGGACTCACATCACACATATGCCATGACGATCAATGATGGTCATCATTCATCGTGGGAGTATTCAAGGAAGAAGGTCATGCAAGCACAACAGGTAGTGGTCGACGGGGATTTCCTGGATTATTGTTGTGAAGGGCAAATGTTTCATGACAAGGTTCATCTGCAACATACAGTTCAACAGTGGACATAGAAGTGTACATCTGTTTGTGTTGTACGTGTGTGTGTTTGAACTACATTTTGCATTCAATGCGCTTGAACTATTTGTTGTAATGGAACTGCTATATGTTGTTATGATTATGTTGTCTTACATTGGATTGTTGAGTTTTCTATTATTGTGTTAGGGAGCATGACTTCCTTTTTCTATTTTTGTGCAAGTTTTGTAGCAATGGGGCCCATTAACACTGTCCTCGGCCACGGGCACTGCTCGAACTTGTCTCATAGGCGGCTTCCACCAGTTTTCAGTCTTTGTACACATGATGAGGTGTGTCTACTCGCCCTTGCTAGGTTACAAGGTACGACTAATTCTTACCTTAACATGTTGATTAACGTGTTAAAATTCATTGATTTATACTCTTCTTTTGGTTATAGGTTACATGCTCCTGGTTTACTTATGTTTGCATGCTTGGTTGCGTGACACTAACATAGGAATGCATGTTTCACAGTGAATTGTGCACTCTCTATATTTGTAGAGACCACTAGAGACTTGATACACGTTATTTCATGTGACACGCTGATTATTGAACCAACAAAAATTTTCAAAGTTTAGTTTAATTTGATAAGGTTTGAGTGATTTAGATTCATGCAATATGATTTTATGTAATTCTTTATTAATCAATTAAAATAAATATCAGATCAAATGTTTTCTTGCATTTCATGTTGGTGCAAAGTTTTTGTCTGTTAGCTTGTGTTGTTTGAATGGATATATTTTTTTCAAAACCTCTTTTGATTTTGAAATTCAAATCAAATTACCAAAAATCCTTAAAGGAAAAAAGGAAAATCATTTCTCTCTCCCCTTCCACGCTTTTGATCTAGACCCCTCCACCGCGGCCCGTGCGCACTTACGACCCTACATCCACACACGTCAACCTTAGAGCAGTCCCGCACCCCGCTATCAGCATATTAGATCGCTCGGAGCCACAACCGACCCACCTCTCATTGAAGCCTTGGACCCACATGTCAGGTTTGCCCTCAATCTCCAAACATCGTTCTCATGCAGAGCCGACGCACGACGTTGTGCAACCCTCACATCTCCACGTGTAGTTTGGCCCCTCCGTGCCCACACCACCCTCCTCTACAAATGTGTGCATCCCTGCACCATTACCTAAGCCCTACTTTCGCCCGTCGATGTCGCCAGGTTGTCCCTCTGCTCCCTGCCCACGCGTCATCGCCGCCGTCGCAATCATGTTGTAGAGCCTGCATTTTGTCCCAGTCTTCGAGGTTTGATGGGTAAGCTTTGCCCTTGTTTCTCACATCCAAAACACACCTCGATTTACTCTCTCACCCTCTTGTCGCCCTAGCCACCATCATCCTTTGCAGTCGGACCACTGCCCGAGTCCACCGCCCTGTCCCGGTGACACCAGCCTATCACCAGAGTCGAGAAACCGTCAGCAAGTTTCCCTCGCCCGCCTCATGCCCCGTGACCCATCGACATGTTGGGTTGCTCTCTGCGCCTTCCTAACCCATCAGCATCGTAATCCTGCGTAGGCCAAGCCCCACCGCCATCGAACCCCGACTTTGAGTCCTTCAACGGCCGTCGTGACCGTGCTTTGAGCTTAATATAGAGGTAAGGAACTAATCCAACCCATCTCCACCCTCAAGTTATCTTTTACTACCTCCGTTCTCGAATATTTGTCGCCCGGTAGTTTATTTTTAAACTAAAACACGACAAATAAGAAAGAACATAGGGAGTATATAAAATAACAACACGGTTTTGTAAGTGCAAGCATTCACATATATCACTCCTAATCTTCTAAAGTGAAGATATCTGAACGTCTATGTCGCACACTGATATAAGTCGTACAATATATAGTTTTTTTATAGAAAAGATCACAATTTGCAGAATTTGATAAAAGTAGACGACTGCACGTAGCATTATATTTGTCCCGTCAAGAGTGTCATTTAGTTTTACCATAAATCAAACAACCTTATATTTAACTAAATTTACCTACGGTGCCAAATGAATAAAGCATCATTAGCAATTTAGAAATCTCGAGGGCGCAAAATGACAAACGGACAGGCGGCCCAAAGCAAAGGCGTCATTGCCTGCATCCAAGGCGTCGCGTGCCTCGCATGTATGGGCGTCACGTCGCCCTTCCTTCCCTGGCCGGTGCATGCATGCATGCAGGCAGGCCATCACGAGCCGGCAACAACACCAAGGTCCCAAGGGCGCAGCAAAACGACTACACGAAGCCAGTCGAGACAAATAATTGAGCGATGACGCTGTACTGTACACAGCGACCGCTCGTCCAACATGCCACGCCGTGGCATCGCCGTTGGAAAAGACGAGCATTATTGGCTTGCCCTGAAGTTGACACGCATTATTCTTGGCCCCAGACGGGAGACGGGGGGGGGGGGGGGGGGGGGGGGGGGGCGTAGATTTCCGCCGCGACAGGTGGTGGTTTTGTTCACGCGAGGCTTGCTGGGCGGTGTGGATGACATGGCTCCGTCGAGCGTCTCCGTCCTGCCACTTGGCGGCTGGCCCTGCACGCCCACCGGTCGGAGACGTCGTTTTTTTTTATCTCTGATGGGTACCATCGAGATACTCTACTCCTTGATTCTCTGACCCTTCGGATCTGGGTTTTGTGGCTCGGAGGCTCCGACCCTACGTATGCGAAAGAGAAACAGAGTAAATAGCAGGCGCTTGTATTATTGCGATTTCCTATATATGTCGCCTGGCCAAGCCCACAGAACCTGAATTAATAGGTGTGTCAGTATCCAGGTCATTGCTACATGATCATTCTTCATGTATCCTGGTTCGAAGGGACGAAATATCTTACCAGTTCTTGTGAAGAAAAAAAAATGACTTTTTCTTTTGAAAACTCACGAAGGACACAAAAACTTAAAAACAGGAACAACAAGAAATAAAAACAGGAACAACGAGAAAGGAAGCCCAACAGGACGATGGCTACAGCTACCGCTATTCGGACCACTCGAAAAATCCGACTCCGTGGCTCGAAATCGGAATCCCAGTCAAAGACCATCCGCTCGTGCGCAAGAATAGCTAGTGTTCCGAATTTTTTTTGTGGAGTTTGTTAGTTAAACCTATAAGATTAACTCGGAAACCAATTTTTAATAGGTCCAGACCCCCTTTATATAGATGAAGGGCTACGGCCGATTGAACCTCCACAATCGATCCAATTAAATCTACTTATCGTTTTTACCATATGATTTAGGAGTAGCTCTAGTTTAGCTCTAGTTTAGTCTTACTCTACCTCGAATCTTCACCTCTCTTCGGTTCTACATCGACTATAGGCGCCTTGGGTGGCCTGTCAACGCTAAGACACACCCTACGATATCTCCTCCCCGACGGGGTCCTCCCGGGAGGTGAGATCTAGGTCTGCTGCGAAGAAGACGACGCTCTGCATCCTCACGGGCCGTCCGAGCCCTAGGCGCGGACCATCTGGACGTACGCAGAGGAAGAGCCGCTCCCGCGCCAGATCGCGGACCGTCTGACCCTATGTCGTAGACCGTCCGCGCCTCAGCACCGCCAGGTGGTCCGTTGTAATACCCAAATTATAAGGAGGAATAAAAGTAGAATTTGCTCTCCTTTATATATGTGTATGTATCTCTATTTGTCATCGCATGTGAACACCTCATAAAATGAACAAATGATTAAAAAAAATCATTAAATTGTGCATCATGCTGAGGTTTCATTGTGTGTGCATATTTTTTTTTTACAATGTGACAATAATGTAGAAATAAATATGATAACACCTAAATTAGAATTTAAATCCTAAAGGGAATTCTAGAAATATGGAGAAGAGAAAGAGATAAAGGATAGGCATAAATAAATAATATATGTAAATAAATACCTCCAGAATTAGTATCTCTAAATATTACAAATTATAATGATGAGCCACAACAGTTTGAATTTAAGTTCAAATTCATATTGAAATTTGGAAAAGGGAAAATAAGAAAAGAAAAAGCTAAAATAGGGGAAACCGGGCTGGCTCAACTCCATTTCGGCCCATCCCACTCGCGCCAGCCCACTTGGTTCCACAGTCATCCGCGCGGCCCAAGCCCCCATTCCCAGCGCGCGCTGTCACGCCGACATGTGGGCCCTGCTGTCAGTCACGGGTGTGCGCGTGTTGTGCGCCTTCCTCTGCCATTTGGACCCCAGTGGTCAGGCGGTCGCTTCCTTCTTCCTCGGATCCTTACAACGGACACCGATTTCCTCGTGCCATACCCCCGCGCGCTCGAATCCGCGGAGCTCGGAGTGCCTGCGCCGATCACGGGGGTAGTTGCGGGCGCCATGGACCGACTCCCCGGGGCTATAAATCCGTAGGCCTAGACCGGTTCTCCTCTATTCCTCGTAACCCAATCACCATCGCCGTAGAACCGTGAGATTTACGCCGCCGTCGTTGCTGTAGTCTCGCGCCTGCACCGCCGCTCCGGTCCTTGTGGATGGCAGAGGCGAGTCACCGGTGCGCGTTGACGAGGCTCCTGCGTGTCCCACACGGGAGCAACAACTGGTAGCCACGCAGCCGTGCCGCCATTGCCGAGAGGAGAGAAAACAGAGAGAGAGGGTGGCGGAATCGTTCCGTCGCTGTGGTTGAACTCGGTATCGATCGGAGAAGCTAAAGCGGGTCTCTGCGGTGGTGGCCGAAGAATCGGATTGGAAGAAGGATTTGGGGCGGCACCGGAATTCCACGCTGGAGCTTGGTGTCCGCTGCTGCCCGTGGTCGACCCCCTCCATCGTCTCCCAGCTGCGGTATGTAGTCCCACCATGTTTAAGTCACTTTCCTTGTCGTGAATCGTGGCCGGAATGAGTGCGGGGAGCATTGGGCGCGAAATTGGTGAACCCCGGCGTGGGCTCCGCCGTGCGTGAAGGGCGGCGCCGCCGTGCGCGGGTCTTGGTTGGGGAAGAGTCGCGCTGGCCATTGGATGACGATCGGGCGGCTGGGATAAGAGATGGGGAGAAAACGCGCGTGGGCCGTTGATCTTCTAAGCGACGGTCGCGATTAGATAGAGTGATACCCCCTTCGTGGGATTAGATCTGGGCCATCGATCGGTGATCGGACGGCCCTGAGCGCTCGCGGGTTCATAATGGGCGAGATCCGATCCTGGTCCTTGGATCTGATCTAAACGGTCTGAATCCTCCTGTACCCCTTCGCGGATACGCATTTGCACATGAACCCCTGACCTTATTGATTATCAACCCGCCATCCGATAAGGGGTTCGCCTGAGTCTTTGTAGCAATTGCGCCAGGGCCCCTGTCTTTTCTGGAAAATGAGGCCGAGTCCTGGGATGTTTAAAAACCGAGAAATAATTACAGAATTTCGTTTTTTAATACAAAAACAAATCTAGAAACTTGTAAAATGCATAGAAAATTCATTTTAACTCCAAATTGAGCCATTCCAATTTCTAAAATTTTGTAATAATATTCTCTACCATTTAGTGCCTCTGTTTTGTCATGAAAGGCTCATTTAAATTTATCTAATACTTAATCTTGTATTAAGTACATAAAAGCTTCATAAATTCATAACTTAAAATCTATAACTCCAAATTTAATGATTCCAGTTCCTGTGATCTTATTTTAATGTCTAGATTATTACTGTGTATTTTATTTACATGCTTGGTGTAATGTTAATTTTGCCTATACCATGCCTGTTTGTATTGCTACGACTAGCAGTGAGGTCGCGAGAATCTGAGGATCATCCTGGTACCTGGAATCTCAAGGCCCAGGCAAGTTGTGCCCTTGATCACTTCTTTTCACCTACTCATGTTCTAATTAATCATAATGATCTGCATAGGTTAATTTTGATGGGACCCAATAGGTTACCCTAGTTTGTCTATCTTTATACCTTGTTTACCACTGAACTTTCTGGGTAGTACTTGCTAGTGCTATATGTGGTTTTGGGTATGAAGATTACACTATTCATGATTATACTTTTGTTATCAGTTGTTATTTATTGTTCATGATAAGATCATTATGTTAATTGGAACATGGAGAACCACCCGGGAAAACAGTGCTACCACAAGGGTGGAATGGGACGCCCTTGGCCGATTAATTAGGAAAGCTAGTGGAAGACTACCTTACCCGAAAGGGGCAAGGGCAGTAGGGGAGTGGTCAGTGTAGGGAGGCCCTCGGGAGGATTTTGCTGCGATGGCGGTCCTGCAAGGGATTCCTGCATTGGAACTTCCTATAAACTGTAGCGGGTTTTCTGAAGCTAGTGGAACTTTGTAAAGGCCTCGTAGTGTTACCCTGCCTCGCCTCCTCGGTAGAGGTGTATGGGATTGGCCGTCTCTTGGCAGATGGGTAACATGACTGGTGGGTAAAGATGCGCAACCTCTGCAGAGTGTAAAACTGGTATACTAGCCGTGCTCACGGTCAAGAGCAGCTCGGACACTCACATGATTAATTTATGGAACTAAATTCAATCTGACATATGCATTGCATCGCAGGTGAAGTTGTTACTTTTGTTCTACTATTTAACTGGGTTGGTATTTACTTATACTTAGTAACTGCTAATAAAATTTTGACCAACTTTAAAAGCAATGCTCAGCTCTAACCATCTTCTTTGGTAAGCCTTACACTTCACGTGAGCTCCCACCTTTGGCGAGTTCATGCACATTATTCCCCACAACTTGTTGAGCGATGAACGTATGTGAGCTCACTCTTGCTGTCTCACACACCCCACAGGTCAAGAACAGGTACTGCTGGATGAGGCGCTTGGAGGATGCCGTGATGAGTTCGTGAGTGGTCTAGGCCGTCGTCTCCCAGTCAACTTTGGGTTGCTGGACCGTTGTCTCCTTATAATGTAATCATTTATTTTGTATAGAACTCCTGTTATATATAAAGTTGTGACATTCGATCCTGTGCCACTATACATCATATGTGTGAGACTTGGTCCCAGCATACCTGGTGTTTATGTTAGCGCCCGGGTTTTGGACCCCTAAAATCCGGGTGTTACAGAAGTGGTATCAGAGGAATGTTGACTGTAGGACGAAACCTAGATAGAACTAGACAACCACTGTCTACTTACCTTTGCTACTCTGATTCTTTTCTAAACTTTCTTAATCTTTTCTCATCTATTTCCGCTTTACTCTGATTAATCTTACCTTTTCTTTCTAAAGGCAAATGTGGATTTCACACTTTGAAATCCTGTACCTAAAGTGACTTTAGGAATAGGAGACCTAATCCTAGGAACAAAAACAAAACTATTTTATCTATACGCTTGAATGTTTGTTCTTATGTTACATGTCTGATTTGGATCTTTGATTAAGTGTGATGAGTTGTGGAGTAATGTCCACAATTACATCTGCATATACATATATAAAAAAACGCTCATCAAGATAACTGGATAAACTAGATCATTCCTCATTAAAGTATCTAGCCTAACAATATCCATATCATCTAAAAAGATTCTATCCTACACTCATAGATCCATCTTACCTTAACAGATACTCTATCTTGAAAAGATTTTATCTTATCCTAGCCACATTACTTATCTCATCCTAGAGTAACAACCATGACCTAATCCAAATTACTTAAATCTTATCTATTCTAATCTAATCATATCTAATCTAATCTTATCTAGTATGATCTAATCTAGTGAGGGTTATTTAATGATGGTACAAGAGATAAGTCCATACACTTAAGCCTAAATTGGTGACCTAGATCAACTCGGCCATACCCAACAACTTGACCTACATAACAGATCTATCTTAGCCTCTTGTCTCAAACCCGGATGGAGACACTAAAGAGCAAGGAGGAGATCAACCTTGACATGGAAAAATAGGAGTCAAAACAGATCTCGAGATGATTCAAGATTTACCACCTTGGATGGAATCTACCCTTATCAAGTTCTTCTTACCATCAGCTAACCTCACTCTGACCATCTCTCTTCTTACCTAACTATGTGTCTAAACATAAAAGATACCCATGCATTTCTAATTACTTGCTAAATAGTATTAAAAAAGAGAGAGAGAGACTCTTAATTATTGAATCAATTAGAAACTACAATCTTAATTACAAACCAATCTTGGTATAATCCCTTTTCTTACAAATCTCGAGGACGAGATTCTTGTTAAGGGGGGTAGGATTTGTAATACCCAAATTATAAGGAGGAATAAAAGTAGAATTTGCTCTCCTTTATATATGTGTATGTATCTCTATTTGTCATCGCATGTGAACACCTCATAAAATGAACAAATGATTAAAAAAAATCATTAAATTGTGCATCATGCTGAGGTTTTATTGTGTGTGCATATTTTTTTTTACAATGTGACAATAATGTAGAAATAAATATGATAACACCTAAATTAGAATTTAAATCCTAAAGGGAATTCTAGAAATATGGAGAAGAGAAAGAGATAAAGGATAGGCATAAATAAATAATATATGTAAATAAATACCTCCAGAATTAGTATCTCTAAATATTACAAATTATAATGATGAGCCACAACAGTTTGAATTTAAGTTCAAATTCATATTGAAATTTGGAAAAGGGAAAATAAGAAAAGAAAAAGCTAAAATAGGGGAAACCGGGCTGGCTCAACTCCATTTCGGCCCATCCCACTCGCGCCAGCCCACTTGGTTCCACAGTCATCCGCGCGGCCCAAGCCCCCATTCCCAGCGCGCGCTGTCACGCCGACATGTGGGCCCTGCTGTCAGTCACGGGTGTGCGCGTGTTGTGCGCCTTCCTCTGCCATTTGGACCCCAGTGGTCAGGCGGTCGCTTCCTTCTTCCTCGGATCCTTACAACGGACACCGATTTCCTCGTGCCATACCCCCGCGCGCTCGAATCCGCGGAGCTCGGAGTGCCTGCGCCGATCACGGGGGTAGTTGCGGGCGCCATGGACCGACTCCCCGGGGCTATAAATCCGTAGGCCTAGACCGGTTCTCCTCTATTCCTCGTAACCCAATCACCATCGCCGTAGAACCGTGAGATTTACGCCGCCGTCGTTGCTGTAGTCTCGCGCCTGCACCGCCGCTCCGGTCCTTGTGGATGGCAGAGGCGAGTCACCGGTGCGCGTTGACGAGGCTCCTGCGTGTCCCACACGGGAGCAACAACTGGTAGCCACGCAGCCGTGCCGCCATTGCCGAGAGGAGAGAAAACAGAGAGAGAGGGTGGCGGAATCGTTCCGTCGCTGTGGTTGAACTCGGTATCGATCGGAGAAGCTAAAGCGGGTCTCTGCGGTGGTGGCCGAAGAATCGGATTGGAAGAAGGATTTGGGGCGGCACCGGAATTCCACGCTGGAGCTTGGTGTCCGCTGCTGCCCGTGGTCGACCCCCTCCATCGTCTCCCAGCTGCGGTATGTAGTCCCACCATGTTTAAGTCACTTTCCTTGTCGTGAATCGTGGCCGGAATGAGTGCGGGGAGCATTGGGGCGCGAAATTGGTGAACCCCGGCGTGGGCTCCGCCGTGCGTGAAGGGCGGCGCCGCCGTGCGCGGGTCTTGGTTGGGGAAGAGTCGCGCTGGCCATTGGATGACGATCGGGCGGCTGGGATAAGAGATGGGGAGAAAACGCGCGTGGGCCGTTGATCTTCTAAGCGACGGTCGCGATTAGATAGAGTGATACCCCCTTCGTGGGATTAGATCTGGGCCATCGATCGGTGATCGGACGGCCCTGAGCGCTCGCGGGTTCATAATGGGCGAGATCCGATCCTGGTCCTTGGATCTGATCTAAACGGTCTGAATCCTCCTGTACCCCTTCGCGGATACGCATTTGCACATGAACCCCTGACCTTATTGATTATCAACCCGCCATCCGATAAGGGGTTCGCCTGAGTCTTTGTAGCAATTGCGCCAGGGCCCCTGTCTTTTCTGGAAAATGAGGCCGAGTCCTGGGATGTTTAAAAACCGAGAAATAATTACAGAATTTCGTTTTTTAATACAAAAACAAATCTAGAAACTTGTAAAATGCATAGAAAATTCATTTTAACTCCAAATTGAGCCATTCCAATTTCTAAAATTTTGTAATAATATTCTCTACCATTTAGTGCCTCTGTTTTGTCATGAAAGGCTCATTTAAATTTATCTAATACTTAATCTTGTATTAAGTACATAAAAGCTTCATAAATTCATAACTTAAAATCTATAACTCCAAATTTAATGATTCCAGTTCCTGTGATCTTATTTTAATGTCTAGATTATTACTGTGTATTTTATTTACATGCTTGGTGTAATGTTAATTTTGCCTATACCATGCCTGTTTGTATTGCTACGACTAGCAGTGAGGTCGCGAGAATCTGAGGATCATCCTGGTACCTGGAATCTCAAGGCCCAGGCAAGTTGTGCCCTTGATCACTTCTTTTCACCTACTCATGTTCTAATTAATCATAATGATCTGCATAGGTTAATTTTGATGGGACCCAATAGGTTACCCTAGTTTGTCTATCTTTATACCTTGTTTACCACTGAACTTTCTGGGTAGTACTTGCTAGTGCTATATGTGGTTTTGGGTATGAAGATTACACTATTCATGATTATACTTTTGTTATCAGTTGTTATTTATTGTTCATGATAAGATCATTATGTTAATTGGAACATGGAGAACCACCCGGGAAAACAGTGCTACCACAAGGGTGGAATGGGACGCCCTTGGCCGATTAATTAGGAAAGCTAGTGGAAGACTACCTTACCCGAAAGGGGCAAGGGCAGTAGGGGAGTGGTCAGTGTAGGGAGGCCCTCGGGAGGATTTTGCTGCGATGGCGGTCCTGCAAGGGATTCCTGCATTGGAACTTCCTATAAACTGTAGCGGGTTTTCTGAAGCTAGTGGAACTTTGTAAAGGCCTCGTAGTGTTACCCTGCCTCGCCTCCTCGGTAGAGGTGTATGGGATTGGCCGTCTCTTGGCAGATGGGTAACATGACTGGTGGGTAAAGATGCGCAACCTCTGCAGAGTGTAAAACTGGTATACTAGCCGTGCTCACGGTCAAGAGCAGCTCGGACACTCACATGATTAATTTATGGAACTAAATTCAATCTGACATATGCATTGCATCGCAGGTGAAGTTGTTACTTTTGTTCTACTATTTAACTGGGTTGGTATTTACTTATACTTAGTAACTGCTAATAAAATTTTGACCAACTTTAAAAGCAATGCTCAGCTCTAACCATCTTCTTTGGTAAGCCTTACACTTCACGTGAGCTCCCACCTTTGGCGAGTTCATGCACATTATTCCCCACAACTTGTTGAGCGATGAACGTATGTGAGCTCACTCTTGCTGTCTCACACACCCCACAGGTCAAGAACAGGTACTGCTGGATGAGGCGCTTGGAGGATGCCGTGATGAGTTCGTGAGTGGTCTAGGCCGTCGTCTCCCAGTCAACTTTGGGTTGCTGGACCGTTGTCTCCTTATAATGTAATCATTTATTTTGTATAGAACTCCTGTTATATATAAAGTTGTGACATTCGATCCTGTGCCACTATACATCATATGTGTGAGACTTGGTCCCAGCATACCTGGTGTTTATGTTAGCGCCCGGGTTTTGGACCCCTAAAATCCGGGTGTTACATCCGTCCTAGTGTTTGGCATCCAAACCGGCGCCAACACACTTTTTTGGCGACTCCGCTGGGGATCAGGTGTCTAGATCTACTAAAAACCAGGCCCTCAAATGGCTGGTTCTAAAGATAACACCGATATCTTCCCGGACGATATCCTGAAGTCGACTGTTGAATGTCTGATGGTCGATGAGCAACAGTAATACGAATACTATATGCCTCAAACGAAGGAGAAATTCTTGTCACAATACACGGTGGATCGCCACTTGTCAAACATGGAGAAACCGATGTCGCATCTCTTCTACCTTCGCTTCAAGTCTCCAACGTAAGTAAACCCGACGACATCCAATCTATTAAACAATATGTAGATCAGCAGCAAAATCAAATGAAATAGTAGATTGGAGGGTTAGAACAATCAATTAGAAAATTAACACGTTCCTTGGAGAAATCTGTTGCTCCTAGTTTTCCATCACATGAAACTAGTAATAGGATATCTATGTCTAATATATCAGCAACAAATAGGGATTCGTAGCCCCAGCCATTATATGGTATGCCGATGAACTCATATCCAACGCAAATACCACCATCGCCGTCCCTGCTTGGCAGATCTGCGCCCCTGGACATGGTCGGACCGTCCGAGCTTTTGCTCGGACAGTTTGGCCCTTATGTGGACCGTCCGACTTTCCCTGTCGGACAGTCCGGGGCCGCACCAAGACCACCACATGGCTCCCTAATAGTAGCGAACACAACCGGCCAGTTTGGATTTACCACCACAAAGACCGGATACGCATACGCAGAACCTATTGTTGTACATTATGCATCAAATTATTACATGCCACTGCAGCAGTATGTTTCGCCCCCTGCATATTTAAACCACTGCGCACCATATGATCACAGGTCGATCAACATTTGCATTCTCAAGGCTAGAAATAGAAGTATGGCATGAAGATAACTCAAAAGAGAACAATTCATTTTTCTTCATTGCCAAGGTAAGGGATTTTTCTACTTCTATAAATTTATCATGTTCTTCATAAAGCAAATCCTCTTACTTTTCTAACAATCTATCCTTCTCATTTAAATCATTAATTAATTCATTAGTTTTATCTACTTTTAATCTATCTAAGCTCTTAAAAAGATCATTATAGTCTACACCATCATCGAACTCCTCATCGCTAGAAGAAGTGTATTTAGGAGTATCACGTGTAAGTACCTTCTTCCCCTTGGCCATGAGGCATGTGTGACGCTCATTGGGGAAGAGGGTAAACTTGTTGAAGGTCGAGGCGACGAGTCCCATGTCGTTGGAGTCAGATGAAGAGCAGTCTGAATCCCATTCCTTGACGATGTGTGCCTCTCCCTTCTTATTCTTGTAGAACTTCTCCTTCCCCTTGGAGCTCTTTTCTTATGTCTGGTCATTATTATTAGGACATTGTGCAATAAAATGACCAGACTTACCACACTTGAAGCACTCGCCCTTTCCCCTTGATTTGTTCTTGTTGGGGTACTCCTTAATTGCGTCCCTTCAATATGCTTGTCTCCTTTTCCTTGGAGCTCTTTTCTTCTTGATGTGCTTCTTCTTATTCTTCCCATCCGTCTTCTTGTTGTTTGAGCCCGAGTCGATATGCTTGTCTCCTTTGGGCTCATTGTTGATTGTCTCCTTCTCATCAATCATCTTGCCCATCCCTTTAGCGTCGTCGATAGCCATTTCTTTAAGTTGTTAGACCCAAACGAAGAGACCGGCTCTGATACCAATTGAGAGCACCTAGAGGGGGTGAATAGGTGATCCTGCAAAATATTACTTAAAACACACAAAACTTGGTCTAAAAATTAGAGTTAGTGGAAATTAAACCAAGTTTGAGAGAGGGAGAAGAGAGAAAAGTTCCCTTCACTTGATTGCTCTACCAAGATATGAATTAAACTTAGAGAAATATCACAAGTGAGAATAGAGAACTTGGGAAGAGGAAAATCGTAATAAAGTAAATGAGACAAGACATAGTGATTTATCCCATGGTTCGACCAAAGCCTACCTCCACATTGTGGTGTCTTTTTTCGGACAAGGGTAGTAATCAACCCCTCTCAAGTGATCACTAAGATCAACTTGAGTGACATGATTTTCTTTCTCTTCTCTATATCTCGTTTGTGAGGATCTCCACAAATTAGAGTCTCTAATAGCCTTACAAGATTATCACAATTAAGACTTTGAGTAAGAGAGGGAGAAAGAAGACACACACAAAAGCATAGCGCAACAACACACGCAAGAAAACCAAACAATGAGTGCAAGAACACAGTATCTTAGTTACAACTCAAAACCGATGATCTGATCTCACTAGAATCACTGGAATGCGTGCTTGCAAAGATTTAGAGTGTTGGTGTGCTCTTGAGATACTTGGGTACTGGTATGAGGTGCATAGGGTCCCTGTATAGTCATAAGGGGCCTAGGAGCCATTGCAATCTCATATGGAAGCCCCAAAACTTCTCTGTCTTTGAGGTGCCTAGGGTCCCTTTTACAGTCATAAGGGGCCTAAGAGTCGTTGCAATCTCGTATGGAAGCCCAAAAACTTCCCTATTTGCGGGCGCACCGAACCGGTCCGGTGCACCACCGGACTGGGTCTATGCACCCCTAGCTCGGGATCTGATTCGCGCTTTCCTTATACTTATGGGCACCAAACACCGGACCGATCAATAATGTCAGCTAGCCGTTATGTCGGGAAAACCATTGGAGAAGTGGTTCGGTGGCACACCGGACCACGAACAGTAGTGGTCCGGTGAATTTTAAAACAAAATTCTTGAGAACGCACTGTTCACGTACAGAGTGGTCTGGTGCACCACGGACCTAGTCCGGTGCACCAGCTGGCCTGGCGCCTAAGTCTAGGCCCCGCACGGACCCGGTTCGATGAGACCCAGACCAACAGAACATTGGCTCTTTCGATCCTATCTTCTTCAAATCTTTTTGGCCCTTCTTGGTAGCTTCCCTATGATTTAGACAAACATAGTTAGCATTTAATTCAATTGACCAAGTGTGGAAAACATACCTTTTCTTCTCCATTTCACCAGGGTTTGCAATATGCCCAAAACTAAGTCCAAATGTCACTTGAGTTTATGATGGTTTGTCCAAAGTTTCACTTTTGGCCCTTCAAATCAGCTCATATGGACTTGATCTCTTCACTTTGCCTTTTATGCACCTATACCAATTCTCATATCAAAGTGGTTAGTCAAATGTGGTGTGTTGAGCACTTAATCACCAAAATAGGTAGAAATGGCCCTATGTCACATTTCCCTTTCAATCTGCCTATGCCTACAACAATTGAAGCTCACATTGAACCCCCACTACATGATGGATCCACTTCGTCAGGCGTCGTGTGAGAAGATCAACCCCATCTATAGGCATCTTTATGCGTATGATGGGCCTGAGGCAACTGTCATCGTCTAAGGATGGGCATACCCTTAGATATTGGTAATATGCCTTTTGAGATCCCATCAATAGAAGGAACCCCACAATGGCCCTGGCTAGTGTTGAGCATGTACAATTTGGGGGGCCATGCCTTAGTGGGTCACACTAAATTATAGCAAAATCTAGAGGCCCTCTAGGCCTCCAAGGCTCATCAAGATAGAGGGCCAAATCCTAGGGCCCTTCAGGCCTCTGGGGTCTTCCATGTCATTGAGACCCTCTATTTCACTGGGGTCCTCTAAATCAAGGACAAAGCCTCTAGCTTAGCCAAGTCCGTTGACCAATATAGAAGGGGGCATAGAACCAAAGATCCATGGGGATTTCTTAGGACTACCCTGAGGTAGTATGGCCCCAAATGAGGACACCGTAGGCGCATGACGTCCTTGGATGGTATCTTGTGGCATGATAATCCTAGGTGCTATGACCCTGGTGCCACATGTACCTCTGATCTGATTGACCATATGGTGTGAGATAGATAAGGATTTTGTCCATCCTATTAAATGTGATGGACGATATTATAGACAAGATAGTGCACTGTCGCCATGCCTAAGACCACAGGTTACCCAAAACCATTGTTCGGTGCATGCATGTTGTTGTCACTATAGCATGCCTGAACACGTAGGCATACCCGTAAGCATTATAAGGTATTTCAAGCTACACCATTACCTACTACGTTGTACTCAATGGTGTAGACTCCCTTACATGTCACTATAGTAGGACATACCTGTCACTATGGTAGCACATATCTGTCACTGTAACAAGACATGCTCGATACTCTGGTATGACTTAGGCGTGCACTACGCATGTCTCCACGTCTATGATATAATAGGGGTTGTTGAACCTCTGCTCGGCAGGCCCTACTATTTCACAAACATATAAGTCTCCCATCAATTATGCTATAAAAGGAAGGATTAGCGCAACATGGAAAAAGGGTATCAGAAGTCCAAACAAGACCATGGCTACAATAGGTTCAACAAAGCTATCCGTTTAGAACTAGATTAAAAATCTCACTTGAACCAAAATAAAGAGGGAGCGAGACGGTCCTTCTGCTCAAGCAGCGTCTAAGCGTGTAATCTTCACCTCTACTTCAACCAAGCCATCCACTACAAGTAGAACACCGTGCTTAAACCTTTATAAAATCGTTTGTGTGCTTGTAGCCATAATAACATTTGATCCAACAAGCCTGCTGTAGGCCCTGCTCTCTCTCATTCTTTTTCTAACCCTCAAAATTCTCGGGTACCTATATAATACCCTGAATGTCTTCCTTTATGAGGAAGTTGATAACGACCACTTGCAATGGTTGTAGAATTGAATGTGTTCCTTCCATTTATGCCTTATTACCAAGCGTAAGCGTAAATTTATATGTGGTTCAGTGCAAAATTTTGATATAAACTAGAGATGTTAATGGAGACCCGATACCTGCTAACCCATGGGAATTCCCCTATTAGGGCTGGTTTGGCAGCAATAGGGAAAAAAACCCATGGAAAAAAATCCACCAATGGGATTTAAATGGCACCTCGATTTCTATGGAGGATTTTCCCCAGCTTAACCCCCACGCAATCTTTGCTAACCCCCGCAGCCGAGCAATCTTTGCTAACCCCCGCAACCGAGCAATCTTTGCTAACCCCCGCGAAACCAAGAAAGAGGCCGGCAGAGAACTCGCAGCCGAGCAATCTTTGCTAACCCTCGCGCCCCCAGCTTAGCCCCCGCGCCCCTGGCTTAGAAACACGCGTACCTGGCTGCTGTAGAGTTGTTCGGTGGAGCGGCGGAGGCGCTCGTGGCGTTGGAGGAGGCGCCCGAGAACGGCGTCAGAGAAGGCGGACGAGACAAGGCGGAGGAGAATCGCCTGGCCTCCTAAGGCCAGGGTTGTTTCCTACGGGAAAATGGGACGAATCTCTGCACGAGATTGGGCTGCCAAATGACACACATGAATAATCCGTGGACAATCTCCTCGTGGGCCTTTTCCCAGGAGAAAAGGCCAGGAAACCGGCTGGATTTTGGGCTGCCAAACCAGCCCTTAGGGTATGGGTATGGGACAAAAATTGTCCCATGGATATGGACATGAGACAAAATCTCTACCCATTGGATAAACGGGTATGGGTTTGAGAAGCAATTATCCGAACTCGATTACCCATGGATATTTCATACGTGTACACCTGTCCTGTTTGTATGAATGAGTTGAGGCCGAGCCGGCCACCAAGCCCAGCACGGCAGCGCACCAGGCCCAGGTCCTAGCCCAACAAGGCAACTAGCAGACTAGCAAAAAACAAAACCCTAAAATAACCAGCCATACGCTACACCCTGCCCAGCCGCCAACTGCCACACGCCTGGAAAGTTGCGCTGGCACTACACACTGGCGACTTCACCAGCGACGAGGAGCACCACCGACTACTAGTAGCCTAGGACGATGGTGACGACCATGGATTTTCAAGCGCCAACGAACTCAGATGGTGAACAAGGAAGGTGAGCAGACTCCATTTCTCCATTTCTTCTATTATTGGTCCCAAAGTACTAATTTCTTTTCTGATGGATGAATGAATGGATCATGGTTCATGGATGAGTGCTTGTTGATGTGGTGATGTCTGAAATCTAGATAATTTGTGCTAGCTGTTAGTACCTAGTTAGGGATCAGTAATCTAAACGTGATAACAAGTTAGGGATCTTGTACAGCATTGTAGTTCATAGCAATATTAATTGACTGGTTTCAGGTTTTCATTTGTAAACCCATTCACATGCATGTCTTTAAAATCTTCTTTCTCCTGGGGGGAAAAAGAGATCAAAAGAAGCATTCGTGGCGATGCTTTTCTCATGAACTATCATGGCATGGTTGCCAAGGCACGTTGGTTGGAAGGCCGACAAGGCGACAACGCGTCTATCGAGTTATCCAGCAAGGGTCGCTTCAAACCAACCAACAAAGCAATCAGAGGAAACAATTAGGCCCCGTTTGGTTACCCCAAACTAAAGTTTAGCCCCTGTCCAATCGAATGTTTGAATCTCCGTTTCGGGTATTAAATGTAGTCGGATTATAAAACAAATTTGTCAGCCGAAGATTAAAAGACGAGACGAATCTAGTCCAGTTGGTTGGGTCTATATTTCATACTCCTATTTGAAAGTCAAACGCTTGATGTGACCCGGGCTAAACTTTAGCAGGGGCAACCAAACACCCCCTTAAGCAAGAAGCAACAGCGATTGGCTACTGCGGCTAGATGCGGCCACCGCTCGACACCTTGCTGGCTGGTTGGTAGCCCAGACATCTGCCGTAACAAAGTCACGGAATCCCAGCGACTCAAGCTATGTACTTGCTGTATATGGCTCTAAGATCGTGCGAGAGAGACGTGAACTGTAGACAGAACAGAACTGTTCGCATGCATAATAGGCAAGCCTTTGTACCACTACACGGGAACAGAAATTTCTTAGAGCTTGTTTGGTTGTACCCCAATCCATATGGATTGAGGGGGATTGAAGGGTTTTAATTCCTAAAAGTCAAAATCTCTCTCAATCCGTATCAATCACCTCCAATCCGTATGGATTGAAAATAACCGAACAAGCCCTTAGGGCTTTCGGAATTGAGGTGATTAAATCTCTCTATTCAATTTTAATTAAAAAGAAATTTAATCTATCTTAATTCATTTCAATCATCCTGCAATCAAACAGGATGACTTGTTTGGTTATAAGTGGTTGAAGGGGATTAGGAGAGATTAAACCTCTTCTATTAAAAATTTGAATAGTAATGAATTAAATCTTCCTCAATCCTCTACAATCTTGCAAATGAACAAGACGAAGGGTTTTAAAGAGCCGGCTATAGTCTGCCTATAGCGCGCTATAGCTGTTTTAGCAGCTATGCGCTAAAGTCTCGTTTAACTTGCTATTTTCTGATATAGCCCGTTATTTGTACTTTTGAGAAACACCCGCTAAACTCCTTAGCCCGATATTTAAAACTATGGACCTAAAGAAGCTGGAACAGTAAAAAACTAAGAAAAATCCCAAGTAAATGTTTCTTAGGATGCGATAGTAAGAAACGGCACAAGAAAATTTTAATTTCCTTAGCAGCCCATCCACAAGGATCAATTTCTTACCTATTTGACCATCAAGAAAAATCGGTTCATGGCAAAAGTTACCTCGTGGCCACCAGGATTCAAACTCATAACCTCAATCCTCATGGTTACAGTTACAGGTTCCTTAGCACGTATTTGTGAGTAAATGGCTGATGCGTAGCTTTTGTATCCAGTCTAGTGAATTTTGTAATATTGACATCTTAAATAAATTTAAATAAAAAGATTGAACTAAAAAATTTAGATCTTCTTTAGTACTATAACTTTGGTTTAAGTCATTTCTCCATTCAAAATCGTTGTTTTTCTTGTTGGTTTACAATAACATTCGAGTAAATTGCACATTTTTTATGGAACAATCAACGATATAAATTGCTTTAGCTGTAACTCCCAAGAAATTGATTAATTCTTTGGCAATTAAATTTTGGCACTCTGGAATTAAAAAAAATAGTTTAGCATAGCATACATTTACCGTCATGTCAAGCATCCTTAGGGCATGTACAACCCTGAGTTCTATATCGTTTTTTAAGTAAATAAATTTAAATAAAAAGATTGAACTAAAAAATTTAGATCTTCTTTAGTACTATAACTTTGGTTTAAGTCATTTCTCCATTCAAAATCGTTGTTTTTCTTGTTGGTTTACAATAACATTCGAGTAAATTGCACATTTTTTATGGAACAATCAACGATATAAATTGCTTTAGCTGTAACTCCCAAGAAATTGATTAATTCTTTGGCAATTAAATTTTGGCACTCTGGAATTCAAAAAAAAAATAGTTTAGCATAGCATACATTTACCGTCATGTCAAGCATCCTTAGGGCATGTACAACCCTGAGTTCTATATCGTTTTTTAAGTATATAAGACGTATAAGGGACTCAATGATACAATAAGATATCTTTAAAATCAGTTACATCATAAATATAATTAAAAGACACTATGATGTAGAGACGTACTCTTTACGAAGAGTCGTTCTCTTGTATATTTTTATTTAACCTTTTAGAGACCTCTCAAAAAACGATGTATTAAATGTGGTTGTACATACCCTTAGATCATCCTACTGGATCTAGTCCTATCTACGAACTTCAAGAGTAAGGTTATTCCCAATAAATAGTGTCATGCTCATTAATATGATGCCACATAGGATTTTTTTTGATAATGTGGCAAGAAATTTAATATGAGAGAAAAATTGTATTGTAAGCATGATACTATTTTGACAGCACGAAAACTAATGTTTGTCCATTCTCACAGACACAACGTCTCACCAATTAACAGTTAAAACATATAAATATGATACTATATATTGTGGAGAGTGATGTATCATACTTTTTATCATATGTGACATTTTTAAATATTAGAGTATGATAATTTGGACTGGTAGTAGCCTAAGCGCGTTTTATGAGAACCATGCGAGCTGAGCTAAGAACTCATCGCTAGCGACCTCGTTTGGCATTTCTCAAGCTTCTCTGTTAGAATATAATATAACTGAATTGTCTGTCTCTTCCTATCACCTTAAGATTTTGAGTTGAACTGGTTGGTACATGCAACTTAACACTAGCCACCACAAGCAACCACTAGCGCCCTCTGGCACCACTGTCCCCGGGAGGTTCGTCGTTCCCTCTCGGGACGCTCCTCCCTAGCTTCCCTTTCCCTCCGCCGGCTGCCCTCTCTCCTCCCCATCATCTTTGCCTCAGACCGATCCTCCCCACCATGCCACGCCAGCCATCGGCTTTCCTCGCCTTCATGCCCAGGCCGAGGTCCATCGTCGCGCCAAGGGCGCCACGCCGACTTCGCGCCGACTCCACGTTGGGCTCCTTCAAGTCGACATCGTCTCCCTCCTGCTCGGACCCCGTCGAATCTCTTATAGCCATCGTCAGATGCACGCCGAGCTCAGATCCCCACCAGTTTGCACACCTCCACCTCTCCCCTTCACCCTCCCTACGTCTAGCGCCCAGCGCCCATGGTGGCTAGAGGCCCTTCCTCAACCCCGCGCGGTGGCCCCTCCTTCGGCCACGAGCGTCGCCGCTCTTCCTTGCCTCTCTCCATGAGATGTGCGGATCCGGCCTAGTCGTTGACGGGAAAGCCCGTCCCTGCTCAAGACACGTGTCGCCGCCAACAAGGCACCCCGTCGTGCCCCCAACGGCTGCTGGTGGCCGCCGGCCCTCCCCCTCACTTCCACCGGCGCACCCCCTGCCGTCGCCCCCCTCACACCGACGCACCTCTAGCCGCCAACCTTCTCCAGGTTGTAGCAGACGCCAACGTCCTTCCCCAGCCGGTCGCAACTCCCTCCCCTTCCTCTGCCTGGTCAGGCCCCTCCCCTTCTGTCGGCGTTTCGAGACCGGGGGGTCCCTCAGGCCGATGAGTGAGTGCCGCGTGCCCCAGCCCAGATGGGTCGAGCGCGTGGGCAAGCGCAAAGGGGGGAAAGGAGCGAGGCGGCTGGAGACCGGCGCGAGAGTGGTGGGAATCCCGCGGCCTTCGTGTTCGTCCCGCGCCCAGGTCGGGTGCGCTTGCAGTAGGGGGTTACAAGCGTCCACGCGGGTGAGGGAAGCGAGCGGCCCCAAGAGAGCGCCTGTCCCGTCCTCGTCCCGCACGGCCAACCTTCTCTAAGAGGGCCCTGGTCCTTCCTTTTATAGATGCAAGGAGAGGATCCAGGTGTACAATGGGGGTGTAGCAGAGTGCTACGTGTCTAGCGAGGGAGAGCTAGTGCCCTGAGTACATGCCAATGTGGCAGCCGGAGAGATCTTGGAACCCAACTAGTGTGATGTCGTGGCCGTCGGAGGAGCGGCGGAGCTTGGCGGAGGGACAGCTGTCGGAGCGGTTGTGTCCTTGCTGACGTCCTCCTGCTTCCGTAAGAGAGCTGAGAGCCGCTGTCGTCACAGGGCATGCGGGGCGCCATCATTGCCTATCTGGTGGAGACAGCCAGATGGGACACCGGTCTTGTTCTCTGCGGCCCGAGTCAGCTCGGGGTAGGGTGATGATGGCGCTTCCTGTTGACGTGGCTGGCCTGCGCCCTAGGTTGGGCAACGTGGAGGCTCCTCCGAAGCCGAAGTCGAGTCTGTCTTCCATGGCCGAGGCCGAGTCCGAGCCCCTGGGTCGGGCGAGGCGGAGGTCGTCGGCAGAGGCCTGGGCGGTGCCCGAGCCCTGAGGTCGGGCGAAGCGGAGTTCGTCGTCTTCCGGGTCTTAGCCCGAGTCCGAGCCCTAGGTCGGGCGGAGCGGAGTTCGCCGTCTTCCAGGTCTTAGCCCGAGTCCGAGCCCTGGGGTCGGGCAAAGCGGAGTTCGTCGTCTTCCGGGTCTTAGCCCGAGTCCGAGCCCTGGGTCGGGCGGAGCGAAGTTCGCCGTCTTCCGGGTCTTAGCCCGAGTCCGAGCCCTGGGTCGGGCAGAGCGGAGTTCGCCGTCTTCCGGGGCTGAGCCCGAGTCCGAGCCCTGGGTCGGGCGGAGCGGAGTTCGCCGTCTTCCGGGGCTAAGCCCGAGTCCGAGCCCTGGGTCGGGCGGAGCGGAGTTCGCCGTCTTCCGGGGCTGAGCCCGAGTCCGAGCCCTGGGTCGGGCGGAGCTTCCTATGGTGCCTTTGGCAGGGCCTGGCTTCCTGTCAGCATCACTCTGTCAAGTGGCGCTGTAGTCGGAGTGGCGCAGGCGGCGCTGTCCTTCTGTCAGATCGGTCAGTGGAGCGGCGAAGTGACGGCGGTCACTTCGGCTCTGCCGGAGGGCGCGCGTCAGGATAAAGGTGTCAGGTCACCTTTGCGTTAAATGCTCCTGCGATTTGGTCGGTCGGTGCGGTGATTTAGTCAGGGTTGCTTCTTAGCGAAGGCAGGGCCTCGAGCGAGCCGAAGATATGTCCGCCGTTGGAGGGGGGCCTCGGGCGAGACGGAAATGCTCCGGGGTCGGCTGCCCTTGTCCGAGGCTAGGCTCGGGCGAGGCGTGATCGAGTCGCTCGAATGGACTGATCCCTGACTTAATCGCACCCATCAGGCCTTTGCAGCTTTATGCTGATGGGGGTTACCAGCTGAGAATTAGGAGTCTTGAGGGTACCCCTAATTATGGTCCCCGACAGTAGCCCCCGAGCCTCGAAGGGAGTGTTTGCACTCGCTTGGAGGCTTTCGTCGCACTTTTTTGCAAGGGGACCAGCCTTTCTCGGTTGCATTTTGTTCCGGTGGGTGCGCGCGAGCGCACCCACCGGGTGTAGCCCCCGAGGCCTCGGAGGAGTGGTTTCACTCCTTCGAGGTCTTAATGCCTTGCATAATGCTTCGGCTGGTCTGGTTGTTCCCTCATGCGAGCTGGCCGTAGCCCGGGTGTACGGTCGGGGCCCAAGTTCTCGGGCTGGTATGTTGACGCTGTCAATGGTTTGGCCAGAGCCGGGTTTGCGAGAGCAGCCCCCGAGCCTCTGCACAGGGCAAGAGGGCGATCAGGGACAGACTCAGCTTTTTTACATACGCCCCTACGTCGCCTTTCCGCAAGGAGGAGGGGGGAGAGCGCCATGTTACCCTCGATGGGCGCCGAACATGGTGTCTCCGGTGAGCTGCAAGCGGGTAATCCGAGTGGACGTCCGTGCCCCGTTCGTTAGGGGTCGGCTAGGGGCCCAGAGGCACGCCCAAAAGTACCTGCGGGTGATCTGCCGGACCCGGTCCCCTGGCGATGGGGTCCGAGGGCTCGATGCCTCCCTCCGATGGGATTCCATTACAAGATCGCTCCCGCTGGTCTCGGAAATGTCCTAGGGTACCTCGGGAGCGCAGCCCGAGCCTTGGTTATGTATCGAACGTACCCCTGGTCATCCCTCGCTCGGCGTCTGAGGCGGCTGTGAACCCTTCGGGGGCCAGCCTTCGAACCCCTGATCAGTAATGGGCACGGAGCCCAAGTAGCCTGAGGCGGCCGTGGAACCCTTCGAGGGGGGCGGCCTTCGAACCTCTGACCAGTAGTGGGTGTAGGGCCCACGCGATCTGAGGCGGCTGTTGAACCCTTCGGGGGGCCAGCCTTCGAACCTCTGATCAGTAAAGAGGCTCGGAGCCTGGTTCCTTCACGGGGAAGGATCCCTTTCGGAGTATCCCCCTTCCCCGGTCCCTGTCGCAAGAGATAGAGAAAGAGGAAAAAGGGAAAAGGATACGAAACCGAACGACGTGGCGTACCTTTTTTGGCGTGGTTGTTTCGGCGAAGGCGAAGCGTCGCCCGCTGCTCCTGCCAGAAGCGCCGCCTGTCCAGCCGCGGAGTTAATGCGACGGGGCGAGTAGGTTGTGGGGCGGCCGTTGCGCGTGCGCGAGCCGTTCGAGGAACGGATCACGGGCGCGTTGTCTTCACGCCGTGAGAGGGGGTTCTCTTGCTGCCCCCAGATGGGACGTGAGCTTGGCTGACGACGTGACCGCTGCTCCCGCGCGCCTGCCACCGTCATTACTGCCGGCCCACTTTTGGCCGCGTTGACCGCCGCGTCAGGCTGGCGCTGCTGGGTCGCACGCTGGGTCGCCTCGAGTCGCGGTATTGGTTCCGCAATCGAGGAGGCGCGGTGGTGGTGCAAGTGGCGGTGCAGTTGCTTGCACGCAGCATCCGGCGCGCCGGTTGCGCGACGCGTGGGCCTAGGCCTCCATGCTGGCGTGTCGAGAGTCGGAGAAGCGCGTCCACTTGGCGCGGTTGCATGCCGCCTGCATGGCTACCCGCCCCTTTCGCCCGTTGGTCTGGGCGAAAGTGGAGGGTCACTTGTAACCGCTGGGCGGTTGCGTGCACCACGCGCGGCGGTTTGGCTTCTTCTGCTCAGAGCCGGTCTGCATGACATGCGGGACCCAGCCTCCGCGCCGCAGGGGAGGGCTTTGGAGCGTGTTGGAGAAGACTCAGCCCGTGACGGTTGGGGGTGCAAGCAGGGAGAGTTGCCTTTAAAAGGAGGGTGACCCCTTTCGAAAGGCGACCGTGTCTTCTCGCTCCCTTATGCACTGCGTCTTTCCACCTTCCAAGCCCCCGGATGGGGGATACCCGCCGTCTTTTTGCCTCGTCGTTGGAGGGACGCAACTCCGTGGGAGTTGGTACCTTTCGGCCATCGTTCGGCTTCAAGGGTTTTCATCATGCAGCCTGGCTGCACCCCTCCACTGGTGGTCACCCAAGATGGTGACCTCCAGCTTGATGGTGGGGAAAGCCAACCGGGCTGCGGCCTCTGCCCCTACCTCGGCCTCAAGGATTTTCGTCATCCAGGCCAAGATGGAGGATGAGGCGAGTCGGGGGGCTGCCTCCGTGGGGGTCGGTTGCCCTCTTCTTCCCCTGGCGTCTGGGGGAGAACGGCACCCTCCAGCTTCACGGAGACTTCCTCCAGCCATGCCGGGAGAGGCTGGCCGCCGTCACTCAGCCAGGGCGCAGCACTACGTCCTCCATCCGGACGACGGTTGCGCCGCGCACCGCGAGGGCAGCGCCCACGCTCTGGGCGGTCCCGGCAAGGGCGAAGACCTGCCGGCGTGCTTCGAGGCATCGGCAGCCGGAGATGGCTTCTCTACCGATGAGATTGCCAACTCCGCCAGTAGCCTTGGGTCTCCGTCTCCCGGCCTGAATGGCTGGCTCTCGTTCTCGGTGGGTGAGAGTCCTTCTGCCGTAGCACCCGCCCCGAAGCCGCTGCTGAAGCTGCTTCGTCGCTCGGGGCGAGGGTAGTTATCGCTGTCGCCGGATCGGGCGGCGGCGGGCCACCCGTCGGCCCGCGATCGTTCCGCGGGCTCCCCAATCTTGTGGGGTTGTCCGTGCCCGTGGGGACGGAACCGGAGTTCCGTTTGAAATGGCACTCCAAATGCCAGTGTTTTTGTTCATTACGGCTTTCGGGGCCTGAACATGTATGTAATTTCGGCACGGAGCCGTGCTTTTTCCTCATTTTTGAGCGCTAAGACTCGTCTGTTGATTATCTGAACCGCTTCACCAAGCATGAGTCGCCCCGTGTCAAGGTGACGAGTGAGGTATCCGTATCCCGGAGGCGTAGGAGTCCCTCGGCTCGGTCGGCCTTGCTGTCCGAGGCTCCTCTAGCTTAGTTAAAGGGACCCCTCGGCCGCTCTTCGACGAGCCGAGGCCAGGGGTAGCGATATCAGTATGAACAGAGGCGGAGTCGACTCGAAAATGAAACCTGGTTGGCCGGAGCCTAGCCGGGTTGTCCGTTGGCGGGACCGACATCGGAGTTGATCAGCCGAGGCCTCAGGTCGGGCTGGCGCTCTTGGGAGATGGTCGGCCGAGGCCCCAGGGGCAACCGGCCGAGCCGCCTGCTCGGGCCGGATTCCCGGAGAAGTCCCTGGCAGCGATTGCCCGGGCGTGGTGATGACGTCGTCCTTTGGAGCGGAGATCCTCGGATCGCGTCGCCGTCCGAGGCTAGGTCGGGCCTCGCCGAAGGTGTCATCGATGCCGAGGGTGTTGCTGCCCCCTTCCAGCGTCAAGACTCGAGCCTGCAGGGTCAGAGCGTCTTGTAGCGTGTGCCTTCTGCAGCCGCCGAGGCCAGAATACACGCCCTTGCTGTGTTGTAAAGCTGCGTCTCCTTTCCTCTTGTTTCGAGTATCTGGACTTTTTTGTCGGTAACAGGGATGTTTGTGTGAGTGGGAGTTGCTTCTCGCGGAAGGTGATGAGTGAGGTATCCGTATCCCAGAGGCGTGGGAGTCCCTCGGCTCGGTCGGTCTTGCCGCTTACGCGTACTTTCACCCGTCCATGAGGCCCTGCCACCGACTCAGACGAGAAGGCTCGAAGGATTGCTTCGGCAGAAGAACTTCCGAACATGAAGACTTGTTCGGTCCACGGCATCACTTTATCCGAACGCGAGTTACTTATCGCAGAAGGTGATGAGTGAGGTATCCGTATCCCGGAGGCGTAGGAGTCCCTCGGCTCGGTCAGCCTTGGCTGCTTACGTGTACTCCGTCGTTTTCAGGACCCACTTTTCGAAGCAGTCAAAAAGCACGAAAGATATTCTGGCAGAAGAGACCTTTTTTCGAGGAAAATTTCGACGCAGAGGGGTCCCCCCCCCTTTTAGCCCCCGAGGGAGGGTCAGGCTTTGCCGAGGCGAGGCCGACCCATCCTTGATGACTAAACTTTGCGTGGGTGCGAGGTATATGAACGACTTGAAAACATCTTAAGGGTAGAAGCGACATAGCTGTTGGATGTTCCAAGCGTTGCCGTAGACCTCGCCTTGACTGTTGGCCAGCTTGTACGTTCCGGGCTTCAGAACTTTGGCGATGACGAATGGCCCCTCCCAGGGGGGCGTGAGCTTGTGCCTCCCTCGGGCGTCTTGCCGCAGCCGAAGCACCAGGTCGCCCACCTGGAGGTCTCGGGGTCGGACCCCTCGGGCGTGGTAGCGCCGCAAGGACTGCTGATACCGCGCCGAGTGTAGTAAGGCCTTGTCCCGAGCCTCTTCCAGCTGGTCCAGCGAGTCTTCTCGGCTAGCTTGGTTGATTTGATCGTTGTAGGCCCTCGTTCTGGAGGAGCCGTATTCCAGGTCAGTGGGCAAGACGGCCTCGGCTCCGTAGACCAGGAAGAACGGCGTGAAACCCGTGGCCCGGCTTGGCGTCATCCTCAGGCTCCAGACCACCGAGGGGAGTTCCTTCATCCATCGCTTGCCGAACTTGTTGAGGTCATTGTAAATCCGAGGCTTGAGCCCTTGTAGAATCATGCCGTTGGCACGCTCTACTTGCCCATTCGACATGGGATGAGCTACGGCGGCCCAGTCCACCCGGATGTGGTGATCCTTGCAGAAGTCCAAGAATTTTCTGCCGGTGAACTGGGTGCCGTTGTCAGTGATGATGGAGTTCGGGACCCCGAAGCGATGGATGATGTTGGTGAAGAACGTCACCGCCTGCTCGGACCTGATGCTGTTCAGAGGTCGGACCTCGACCCACTTGGAGAATTTGTCGATGGCGACCAGCAGGTGCGTGTAGCCCCCGGGTGCCTTCTGCAAAGGGCCGACGAGGTCCAGACCCCACACAGCGAAGGGCCAGGTGATGGGTATCGTCTGCAGAGCCTGAGCGGGCAGGTGGGTCTGCTTCGCATAGAATTGACACCCTTCGCAGGTGCGGACAATTCTAGTGGCGTCAGCCACCGCCGTTGGCCAGTAGAAGCCTTGCCGGAAAGCATTCCCGACGAGGGCTCGAGGCGCTGCGTGATGGCCGCAAGCCCCCGAGTGTATCTCTTGCAGGAGTTCCTGACCTTCGGTGATGGAGATGCATCGCTGGAGGATGCTCGAGGGGCTACGGTGGTAGAGCTCCTTCTCATCGCCCAGCAGGACGAACGACTTGGCGCGTCGCGCTATCCGCCGAGCCTCGGCTCGGTCGAGGGGTAGCTCTCCTTGGCGGAGATATTGCAGGTACGGGGTCTGCCAATTTCGATCAGGCGTGGCCTCGCTTCGCTCCTCCTCGACGCGCAATGCCTCGCCCTCGGAGACCGAGGGTACCTCAGGTTGAGCTGAGGGTGCCTCGGGCCATGCCGAGGGTACCTCGGGCTGGACCGAGGACGCCTCAGGCTCGGGAGGGTCGTCGATCTTGATGGAGGGCTGCTGCAGATCCTGGGAGAAGACATTCGGGGGAACCGTTGTTCGCCCCGAGGCTGTTTTTGCCAGCTCGTCCGCAGTCTCGTTGTAGCGCCGAGCGATGTGGTTAAACTCGAGCCCGTTGAACTTGTCTTCCAGGCGCCGAACCTCACCGTAGTAGGCCTCCATCTTCGAGTCGCGGCAGTGGGAGTTCTTCATGACTTGGTCGATGACGAGCTGCGAGTCGCCGCGAGCGTCGAGGCGTTGGACCCCTAGCTCGATGGCGATTCGCAATCCGTTGATCAGAGCTTCATACTCAGCCACATTGTTGGACGCTGGCAAATGGAGGCGTAGCACATAGCGTAGGTGTTTCCCGAGGGGTGAGACGAAGAGTAGGCCCGCGCCGGCTCCCGTCTTCATCAACGACCCGTCGAAAAACATGGTCCAGAGCTCCGGTTGGATCGGAGCCGTCGGTAGCTGGGTGTCGACCCATTCGGCTATGAAGTCCGCCAAGACCTGGGACTTGATGGCCTTCCGAGGCGCGAACGAGATGGTCTCGCCCATGATTTCCACCGCCCACTTCGCAATCCTGCCCGAGGCCTCTCGGCACTGGATGATCTCCCCCAGGGGGAAGGATGACACCACAGTTACCGGGTGAGACTCGAAGTAGTGTCGCAACTTCCGCCTTGTCAGGATCACTGCATACAGCAGCTTCTGAACTTGTGGGTAGCGGATCTTGGTTTCGGACAGTACCTCGCTGACGAAGTAAACCGGCCTCTGAACGGGCAATGCATGCCCCTCTTCTTGCCTCTCGACCACAATCGCGGCGCTAACCACCTGAGTGGTTGCGGCGACGTAGACCAAGAGGGCTTCTCCATCGGCTGGGGGCACCAAGATAGGTGCCTTGGTGAGGAGCGCCTTCAGGTCCCCGAGAGCTTCCTCGGCCTCAGGGGTCCAAGTGAAGCACTCGGCCTTCCTTAAGAGGCGGTACAGAGGCAGGCCTCTTTCGCCGAGGCGCGAAATGAAGCGGCTCAGGGCCACGAGACATCCCATGACCCTCTGTACACCTTTTAAGTCCTTGATGGCCCCCATGCTGGTGATGGCTGCGATCTTCTCCGGGTTGGCTTCGATGCCCCGCTCGGAGACGATGAACCCCAAGAGCATGCCCCGAGGCACCCCGAAGACACACTTCTCGGGATTGAGCTTGACGCCTTTTGCCTTGAGACACCGGAATATCACTTCAAGGTCGGAGAGGAGGTCAGAAGCTTTCCTTGTCTTGACTACGATGTCATCGACGTAGGCCTCGACCGTGCGACCGACGTGTTCGCCGAACACATGGTTCATGCACCGCTGGTACGTCGCACCCGCGTTCCTCAAACCGAACGGCATGGTGACATAGCAGTACATACCGAAGGGCGTGATGAAAGAAGTCGCGAGCTGGTCGGACTCTTTCGTCCTGATTTGATGATACCCTGAGTAGGCATCGAGGAAAGACAGGGTTTCGCACCCAGCAGTGGAATCCACGATTTGATCGATGCGAGGTAGAGGGTAGGGAACCTTCGGACATGCTTTGTTGAGACCAGTGTAGTGTACACACATCCGCCATTTCCCCCCTTTCTTTCTCTCAAGCACAGGGTTGGCGAGCCATTCGGGGTGGAATACCTCTTTGATGAACCCGGCTGCCATTAGCCTGTGGATCTCCTCGCCTATCGCTCTGCGCTTCTCCTCGTCGAATCGGCGCAGAGGCTGCTTGACCGGTCGGGCTCCGGCCCGAATATCCAGCGAGTGCTCGGCGACATCCCTTGGTATGCCGGGCATGTCCGAGGGACTCCACGCGAAGACGTCGGCGTTCACGCGGAGAAAGTCGACGAGCACTGCTTCCTATTTGGGCTCAAGCCCGGAACCGATCCGGATCTGCTTGGAGGCGTCGCCACTGGGGCCGAGGGGGACGGTCTTAGCCGTCTCCACTGGCTCGAAATTGCCGGCATGACGCTTCACGTCTGGCACCTCTTTGGAGAGGCTCTCCAGGTCGGCGATGAGGGCCTCGGACTCGGCGAGGGCCTCGGCGTACTCCACGCACTCCACGTCGCATTCGAACGCGTGTTTGTACGTGGGGCCGACGGTGATGACCCCGTTGGGGCCCGGCATCTTGAGCTTCAGGTAGGTGTAGTTGGGGACGGCCATGAACTTCGCGTAGCATGGCCTCCCCAGCACCGCGTGGTAGGTTCCTCGGAACCCGACCACCTCGAACGTCAGAGTCTCCCTTCGGAAGTTGGAGGGTGTTCTGAAACAGACAGGGAGGTCGAGTCGTCCGAGGGGCTAGACGCGCTTCCCGGGAATGATCCCGTGGAAGGGCGCAGCGCCTGCTCGGACGGAGGACAGATCAACGCGCAGGAGCCCGAGGGTCTCGGCGTAGATGATGTTGAGGCTGCTGCCCCCGTCCATAAGGACCTTGGTGAGCCTGACGTCACCGATGACAGGGTCGACGACGAGCGGGTATTTCCCCGGGCTCGGCACGTGGTCGGGGTGATCAGCTTGGTCGAAGGTGATGGGCTTGTCGGACCAGTCTAGGTAGGCTGGCGCCGCCACCTTCACCGAGCAGACCTCCCGGCGCTCTTGCTTGCGATGCCGAGCCGAGGCATTCGCCGCGTGCCCGCCGTAGATCATGAAGCAGTCGCGGACCTCGGGGAACTCTCCTGCTTGGTGATCTTCCTTCTTGTCGTCGTCGCGGGCCCTGCCACCCTCCGTGGGTGGCCCGGCCCTGTGGAAGTGGCGCCGAAGCATGACGCACTCCTCAAGGGTGTGCTTGACGGGCCCCTGATGATAGGGGCACGGCTCCTTGAGCATCTTGTCAAAGAGGTTGGCACCTCCGGGGGGCTTCCGAGGGTTCTTGTACTCGGCGGCGGCGACAAGGTCCGCGTCGGCGGCGTCACGTTTCGCTTGCGACTTCTTCTTGCCCTTCTTCTTGGCGCCGCACGGAGTAGACGCCTCGGGAGCATCTTCCGACGGGCGGCCCTGGGGCTGCTTGTCCTTTCGGAAGATAGCCTCGACCGCCTCCTGGCCAGAGGCGAACTTGGTGGCGATGTCCATCAGCTCGCTCGCCCTGGTGGGGGTCTTGCGACCCAACTTGCTCACCAGGTCGCGGCAGGTGGTGCCGGCAAGGAACGCGCCGATGACATCTGCGTCGGTGATGTTGGGCAGCTCGGTGCGCTGCTTCGAGAATCGCCGGATGTAGTCCCGAAGAGACTCTCCCGGCTGCTGTTGGCAGCTTCGGAGGTCCCAGGAATTCCCAGGGCGCACATACGTGCCCTGGAAATTTCCGGCGAAGGCTTGGACCAGGTCATCCCAGTTGGAGATCTGCCCCGGAGGCAGGTGCTCCAACTAGGCGCGAGCGGTGTCGGAGAGGAACAGGGGGAGGTTGCGGATGATGAGGTTGTCGTCGTCTGTTCCACCCAGTTGGCAGGCCAGGCGGTAGTCCGCGAGCCACAATTCCGGCCTCGTTTCCCCCGAGTACTTTGTGATAGTAGTCGGGGGTCGGAACCGGGTCGGGAACGGTGCCCGCCGGATGGCCCGGCTGAAGGCCTGCGGACCGGGTGGTTCGGGCGAGGGACTCCGATCCTCCCCGCTGTCGTAGCGTCCCCCACGCCTGGGGTGATAGCCTCGGCGCACCCTCTCGTCGAGGTGGGCTCGACGGTCGCGGTGATGGCGCTCGTTGCCGAGGTGGCCTGGGGCCATAGGCGCGGTGTTGCGCGTGTGCCCGGTGTAGACCGAGGCTTCCCGCATGAATCTGGAGGTCGCGGCATGAGGTTCCGAGGGGTATCCTTGCCTTCGGGAGGCAGTGCTCTCGGCCCGTCGGACCGTGGCGCCTTCCAGGAGATTTTTGAGTTCTCCCTGGATTCGCCGACCCTCGGTGGTGGATGGCTCCGACATCGCGCGGAGGAGCATCGCTGCTGTGGCCAGGTTCTGACCGACCCCACTGGATGCAGGTGGTGGCCTGACCCTGACGACATCGGTGACGCGGTGCTGGAGACCCTGGGGCAGGTGACGTATTTCTCCGACCGGGGGTTGGCCCGCCCATGCCTGCCCGACGTCCCGGCGGATCGGCTCAAGCGCTCCTGCTCTCTCGTCGATCCTGGCCTGCGCCCCGCGGACTTGCTCAAGCTGTGGGTCGTAACCCCCCGCCGGAACGGGGACCACAGCTAGCTCCCGCGGGATGTCAGCGCGAGGCACCGGCCCAGGGGGAGCACCGTCCTCCGGCATGCCGAGATGGTTGCCTTGGGAGGGACCCCCCAGATCGACGTGGAAACATTCGCGGCTTGGGCCACAGTCCTCGTCGTCGAGGCTGCGGCTACCGTCGGAACAGTCGGAGAGGCAGTAGTCACATGCGGTCATGAAGTTCCGCATGGCACTGGGATTGCCAAATCCAGAGAAATCCCAACAGATGTTGGGGTCGTCATCTTCCTCGGACCCAGAGGGCCCGTGGGTCGAGACGTCCGTCAGCTGGTCCCAAGGCGACCGCAAGCGAAACCCCAGAGGGTTTGTACTCGCCTCTACAAGGGCGCCCGCCAAAGCGAGATTGCTAGGCGGGTTGAGGCTGAGTACAAATGACGTAGGATGGGAATCGGTTGGTACCTTTTGGTCGTCGAGCGGCGATGAAGTCACGTCGAGGACTGACTGCATCGTCGCCTCCGGTACGAGGGCGACGTCCTGCAAGATTTTCGCAAGCGCGCTGGCGTCGTCCACTTGCTCGGGATTGGCGTGTCGCGGGGAGACGGCGCTCGCCTTCGTCTCAAACGCGAGGTCGACGCCCAACGCGCCCCCCGTTGGGGTGCTAGGGACGTCGACTCGCTCGACAGCCGACGAGGCGCGGCCTCCTGCTTGGCCTTGGTTGCCCCGCCTCCTCCTCCGTTGGCGGGGGAGAGGACGGGGCGAGCTCGAATGTTGTCCTTCCGCCACGCGGGGAAGTCGTCGTCGATTCCGCCGCCGGCGGGCGGGCTGTCGGCCGCCATTGTCGTTGTCGCGCGGCGGTGGAAGGAGTATCATGTCGTAGCTACCGTCGAGGGACATGAACTCAAGACTCCCGAAACGGAGCACCGTCCCGGGTTGGAGAAGTTGTTAGAGACTGCCCATCTGGAGCTTGACGGGAAGCTGTTCGTCAACACGCAGCGTGCCCCTACCTGGCGCGCCAACTGTCGGCGTTTCGAGACCGGGGGGTCCCTCAGGCCGACGAGTGAGTGCCGCGTGCCCCAGCCCAGATGGGTCGAGCGCGTGGGCGAGCGCAAAGGGGGGAAAGGAGCGAGGCGGCCGGAGACCGGCGCGAGAGTGGTGGGAATCCCGCGGCCTTCGTGTTCGTCCCGCGCCCAGGTCGGGTGCGCTTGCAGTAGGGGGTTACAAGCGTCCACGCGGGTGAGGGAAGCGAGCGGCCCCAAGAGAGCGCCTGTCCCGTCCTCGTCCCGCGCGGCCAACCTTCTCTAAGAGGGCCCTGGTCCTTCCTTTTATAGATGCAAGGAGAGGATCCAGGTGTACAATGGGGGTGTAGCAGAGTGCTACGTGTCTAGCGAGGGAGAGCTAGTGCCCTGAGTACATGCCAATGTGGCAGCCGGAGAGATCTTGGAACCCAACTAGTGTGATGTCGTGGCCGTCGGAGGAGCAGCGGAGCTTGGCGGAGGGACAGCTGTCGGAGTGGTTGTGTCCTTGCTGACGTCCTCCTGCTTCCGTAAGAGAGCTGAGAGCCGCCGTCGTCACAGGGCATGCGGGGCGCCATCATTGCCTATCTGGTGGAGACAGCCAGATGGGACACCGGTCTTGTTCTCTGCGGCCCGAGTCAGCTCGGGGTAGGGTGATGATGGCGCTTCCTGTTGACGTGACTGGCCTGCGCCCTAGGTTGGGCAACGTGGAGGCTCCTCCGAAGTCGAAGTCGAGTCTGTCTTCCATGGCCGAGGCCGAGTCCGAGCCCCTGGGTCGGGCGAGGTGGAGGTCGTCGGCAGAGGCCTGGGCGGTGCCCGAGCCCTGGGGTCGGGCGAAGCGGAGTTCGTCGTCATCCGGGTCTTAGCCCGAGTCCGAGCCCTGGGTCGGGCGGAGCGGAGTTCGCCGTCTTCCGGGTCTTAGCCCGAGTCCGAGCCCTGGGGTCGGGCGAAGCGGAGTTCATCGTCTTCCGGGTCTTAGCCCGAGTCCGAGCCCTGGGTCGGGCGGAGCGGAGTTTGCCGTCTTCCGGGTCTTAGCCCGAGTCCGAGCCCTGGGTCGGGCGGAGCGGAGTTCGCCGTCTTCTGGGGCTGAGCCCGAGTCCGAGCCCTGGGTCGGGCGGAGCGGAGTTCGCCGTCTTCCGGGGCTGAGCCCGAGTCCGAGCCCTGGGTCGGGCGGAGCGGAGTTCGCCGTCTTCCGGGGCTGAGCCCGAGTCCGAGCCCTGGGTCGGGGCGGAGCTTCCTATGGTGCCTTTGGCAGGGCCTGGCTTCCTGTCAGCATCACTCTGTCAAGTGGCGCTGCAGTCGGAGTGGCGCAGGCGGCGCTGTCCTTCTGTCAGACCGGTCAGTGGAGCGGCGAAGTGACGGCGGTCACTTCGGCTCTGCCGGAGGGCGCGCGTCAGGATAAAGGTGTCAGGTCACCTTTGCGTTAAATGCTCCTGCGATTTGGTCGGTCGGTGCGGCGATTTAGTCAGGGTTGCTTCTTAGCGAAGGCAGGGCCTCGGGCGAGCCGAAGATGTGTCCGCCGTTGGAGGGGGGCCTCGGGCGAGACGGAAACCCTCCGGGGTCGGCTGCCCTTGTCCGAGGCTAGGCTCGGGCGAGGCGTGATCGAGTCGCTCGAATGGACTAATCCCTGACTTAATTGCACCCATCAGGCCTTTGCAGCTTTATGCTGATGGGGGTTACCAGCTGAGAATTAGGAGTCTTGAGGGTACCCCTAATTATGGTCCCCGACACCTTCGTTGTCCTCGGTCTGGCCCAGGCGATCACGCCCTCAGCGTCCGCACCCCCTCCCCCGCGCTGGCATGCCGCGTGTCCTGGGGATTGCCCCACCGCCCCTGTAGCCACAGCCATCTGCTTCTTCGGTGGCCCTCTCCCCGTCGGGCATGCTCCTCGTCCCTGCTGCAGCTGCAGCGGGTGAGTGCGACCTCGCTGCCACCACAGTTGGCATGGGTGGCCTCGACGCTACCGCGACAGGCGCCCCCCGGCCACGGCTCCCTCTCCTTCCCAGGCATCTGCTCGTGCCACCCCTCTCCATACGTGTGTCTGCCTTCCCCCATCTAGGAGCGGGTGTGGGTCTCTGTCCAACCCCCCCGCTCGCTAGCGCGGCCCACCACATGCCCCCACAACTTTTTGAGCTTTTCCCGTCACCGACGTCAAAGCCCTCCCTACCAGGTCCGGCGCAGGCCCTGTCCGGCTGGACCCGCCCCGTTGTCCCACCCCTTCTTCATCGCCACCGCAACTGGATCTGTCGCTACCGTGGCCTTCCCGGTCAGATCCACCGTTGTTGTGGCCTTCCCGGCTAGATCTACCGTCCCTTGACTGTATCGCCGTCTTCATGGCTGGATCCGTCGCAGCCGTGGCCTTCCCGACCGGATCCGTCGTTCCCCTTCTACTTTACCACGAGTGCGACCACCCTGGCCGGCGTAGACGCGCGCGCTGCCCTCGGCCTCCCTGGCGGGGCTCCTCGACGACCGGACAAACCAAGAAGCAAGAAGGTCCTCAACCTACTAGTGCTCTTTTGTTATGTCTCCCCGTCGACCGTTGACGCTCGAACGTCGACCCCTCCCAAAGAACAACCTACTGTTGCGTGTCTCCCAATCACGACCATCTCGACTTCGGCTACCTCAGCATCCATGGACTATTGTCTTCTTAAAGTCCACATCGGTCTCTGCTCCTGCCGTAACATTCGCACCCTCACAAGCTGTGTCTGCGAGGAGATTTCAGCCCTTCGACTCCTACCGTTGGCTTCTACTCCAGTCTTATCGTATGCGGTGTCCCCATTGTGACTGGAGGGGGTGTTGGAATATAATATAAGTAAATTGTTCATCTTCTCCCATCAGCTTAAGCCTTTGTGTTGAATTGGTTGGTACATACAACTTAATATGGTATCATATCTAGAGGTCTTGAGTTTAAATCCTAGTTAGCACGATTAAAATAAAATAATTATTGCTCGCTCCTATATTTCACGTTAGAGACCCAAAAGAGGCTCGACATGAGAAATATTAAAATATAATATAAATGAATTGTCCGTCTCTTTCTATCAGTTTAATCTTTTGGATAGAAGTTGTTGATGTATATAACTTAATATTCTCTCTACTCCATGTCACAATGCTTATGCTCGGAGATGCTTCTCGCTCGCTCGGGGACGCCCTTATGCGACAAATAGGATGGCGAGTAGACTGAAGTCGCAGTCGGTCATGTGGCGCTGGGCCTACGATGCCTGATGGACAGCGAGAGCCCTATCGAAACACCTGTCCACGGCCCATCGATATTGCGGCTTGGCGGTTTGCAACAATAGCGAAATGGTCACGATCTGACTTCGCTACATAAGGCCGAGCATGGTCGTGAGCCCATAACGCTAGATAGCTCTTTGATTCCAGTAGTGGGCATCGTTTTCATTGATAACGAGACGTCTATAGTATACGTGCCTTATGTGTATAAGTGTATTGTATAATCTAGAAAAAAAAGATTAATTAGCCTTCTACGAATAAAGTAGACATAGATAGTTACTTCAAAGTGAAGCTGCACGGAAGTGTGTGGACTGAACGCTCGAATCATCTCAATTCTCATGGATAAGTGAGATGCGTCATGGCACTTTCCTATGATCCATGCAAGTCAAATTATCTTAAATCTAACTGATTTTATTATAAAAGAGACAATAATAGCTATAACATAGAATAAGCATATTACGAGAACATACTCCCTCCGTCATAAATTAGTATTCATTTTAGCTCTTGATTTTTATGTATATTTTAGCTCATGAATCTACTAAAAGGCTAAAACAAATTTTAATTTAGGATAGAGGGAGTACCTATTTAGGATCAGGGCATTTAGCCCATTTTCTAGGGAGGGAGTTGGTGGTACCATGTTGTAACTGCTCTTAATGAGGAGACAGAGAGTTCCATTAAAGATTGACTACTCAACTATTGACCCATAAGAGCAAGTTTAATAACGGGCTATAAGCGAGTGGATATCTACGTGAAGCAGAGAGAAATGAAGAGAGAGCGAGGCGGGTGTCTCACTAGGCGCTCGCTCTCAGTCGGCGTAGTACAAACACGAGTCATGTTTCTACTGGCTAAAGCATCGTATTAAAATTCAGCTTCAGGTTTTCAGTTTCACCATAAAACTGCTCCAACAAATTGTTAAAGTGGGTTCGAGGAGCGTTTGGTTTACATCTGAACTCCAGCTTCTGTAATACAATTGATTGATTTGTGTGAGTTTCCTTGAGTACCATTCATGGTTAGTGGCTATCACAAGAGAACTAAAGCGCTATGTTATGTAATCAGCGGCGTGGTGGGTAATTTTCATGCAATTTCATGACGAGGTATGAATACAGTGTTTGTGAAGCACCCTTTTCAGAAGCTTTGTGAATTTAATGAAGGTGACCACTAGTTTTAATTTTTTAAAGCTAGAGCTCGTAGAACTAGAGCTATTTGGATATAAGCTAGAACGAACCTGAAAGAAGTCTTCGCAAACATGCGCTAAATATTAGTGGGAACCATCAACAACGTGTGCCACATCAGGCCTTCTTCGGTTATTCCTATGCCACATGGATTGAATAGGATTAGAAAATTTTAGTAGAGCTTTTGACCTACTATGGATTTAAACTCATCCAAACCCCTCCAATCTATATAGATTGAAATGAAAACGAACGCCCTCACGGTGCAACCGGTGGAGGGCGAACAGTTGAAGTCATCAGGCTTGCTCTAATACTCGCGCGGCCCCGGACAAACCAAGCCTAACCCTGTTACCCAAGATACCAGCGGTGCCGGTACCACCAGCGCAGCAGGTTGTGACATCGGCGGTGTCGCACTGCAATTCGTCGGGGCCAGCCAAAATGCCAAATAGCCATGGTCCCGTGTACAGCGACATGTTCGATTGTCATTTGAGCCTAAATTGAATGGACGTAGATAGATGGCATGGTAGACTCGCTGCGGAGTACCTCGATCAGCTGTCAGATCGCCGGGCGATCGAGTCTCGAAACGCCATTGCTGGCATTCAGTTCAGCTGTACGTAGACCTCTCCGCTCCCTACAAGTCGCGTGTGTGTATACGTGGGGAAAAGGCCAACAAAAGGTGCAACTTTTCCTTTACGACTTCAATCCGTTTTGCGTGTTAACTGACATATAACGATAATTAATAATGGGATTTGTAGTGCTCACCTAGCTTGTCTAGGATAACAGTCCCCTTGCTTCCTATGAAAGAGTTAGCACTTCATTATTTGATGGAAACGCAGCTTCTCCTATTTTTATGGTAAGAATAGGTAAGGGAGCACGAGAGAGAAGAGAGAGCTAGAGAAGCTTCTCTCTTTTTTTATCCGGTTTCACTCCGTTTTTTATAACTCCTTCCTAATTTTATGAAGAAGCTAACAGAAGAGTCCTCCGTTTGGTAGATTTTTTTAAAATAGTTGTTGAAGGAGCCCTAACAACCGAATTGAGCCTTAGAGAATGTTTGGTTTTTAGGGACTAATTTTTAGTCTTTCTATTTTATTTTATTTTAGTTCATACATTATAAAATACGGAAACTAAAATAGAGTTTTAGTTTTCATTTTAACAATTTAGAGACAAATAAAATAAAATAGAGGGACAAAAATCAGTCCCTATAAACCAAATACTCCACATGGGCGTTCTACACAAGTCGGACCGATCGATCGGACAGTGGGCTGCAAGGAAAACAATCTCCACTCTAACAGCGACACGTAGTGCTTGGAACGTGGATAAGATGCTAACAAGATGTTTGGACTTTCTTTAGCCAATGGTCTGTTTAGCATAGCTTCGTCAACTCTAGCTCTAATCCATGAAATACAGATTTAGATTTACTTTTTTAAGTCAAATGTTTTTATGCAGGAGTTTTACCATTGATTTCTCTGTGAAACCCATGGATCTGCCTCCAAATATACTAATTTTATGGAGCACCTCAATGAGTTTTCCACCAAAATCAAGTTTTATAGAGTTGAAAAAATGTCCATCATTGCCATTGGTTACATGCAAAAAACGATTTGTTTCCATCCCGTTTTGAATCTTCCTTGCGTGTACTGTCTCCATTGCGACTGTCCTCGCTTCAACCGAAGCCACCAAGCAATGCCCCCATACCAGCCAACCTCGCCCCTCATCCTCAGCGTAGCCGACCTCAACCACCAATGTGTAAAAACACATCAAAGACAATATTAACTCACGTCGAAAAGACATGTCCAATGTATCTCCTATAACTTGTTTGGGATAACCTTAAGCAAATCACAGATGTGTAAACACAAGATATGCTAAAGTACATGCAAAGAACTAAGGATATGTTCCTAGTTTACGGATGTGAGGAAGAGATAAAATGGTTACACTGATGCAAACTTCCAAACCAATAAAATGATAGTTAATGATAGTTTGGATTTGTGTCCTGCCTCAATGGGAGAAGCAATAAGTTGGAAAAGTTCCAAACAAGAGATGATGGCTGATTCCATGATAAAGGTCAAGAATATTTCAATGTCAGAACATGCTAAGCAGGTTGTTTGAATCAGAAAGTTTGTTTCTAAGTTGGGTGCGGTTTTGACTGCGCTAAATCCTTTGGACCTTCATTGCGATAATAATGGTGCCATTGCATGAGCCAATTAACCTAGATCACACAAAAAATCCAAACACATACTTCCATGTTGTCACCTTATTCATAAGATTGTTAACAAAGGTGATGTGAAGTTTTGCAATGGCACATGGAATTGAATATTTTTTATCCATATGAAGCCTTTTCTATGACCAAAACATGAGGCACACACAAGTACAATTAGTATTAGATGCCTGCACGATTGGCTTTAGTGTAAGTGGACAAAAATTATATAGACATCTTATATTTATGATTGTTAAATAAAGTATCAGTCCCTTTAATTATTATTACTAGTAGTACTACTACTACTATCGCTGTTGTACTATTGTTCCTCCTCCTCCTGCTGCTACTACTACTATGTTGGTAGGCGAGTATGTGACATGTTCGTGAAACTCTATGTTTTGTCTTGTTATTCAAAATATCACTGGTCTTACATTATTGTGTGGGACAATAATGATTTTTATAGACCACCACATGTATTGATTGGACATCATGTTACAAGGATCATTGATATGAGATATCAAATCAATAATGTGGACACATGATAAAGTATATGTTGTTAGATTGACCCACTCTGAGATGTTGATGGGATTTTTATGTTAAATATGCACCATCAAGTGTTCTCAAGTGGTATACCTTAGACATAAGATCATAAATGTTTCTTAGTATGTGCAGTGATGAATTTTGGGGCTACCGACCGCTGCTCTAAAACTGGATAGTTATAAAAAAGTTTTTGAATGTACCATAAAACATAGGGTATGATGTGAGAGGATGAAGATAGAATTTTTTCCATCCTGTATAATGGAAGAAATATCTCTATGCCCCTCAATGTGGTTGGATTAAGAAAGTGCATGGCCATGCTAACATGATTAAAAGGTTAATCATGATATGGCTAAAAACTTAGTCACAAGTTGTAATTCTCTACAAGATCGAGTGAAGTGTTGAGCTGTTGCAAGGGTGGCATAAATCTTGCATTGAGTTTAACAGGTATCATGTGGCAAAAGGGTCAAAATGGGTGCATATCAAGGTTTGTGTAATATGATCTTTATGTGTATACATGATTCAATATGTGTTGCTAGGGCCGCTATTGACCAATGACTCAAAAATGGATTTCAATTATAACCTAATGGATCACACAATTAAGGGGTTGGAATAGTTATATAGATGATTGACTCTAGCGCAAGTGCAAGATTGTTGATTATATGCTCAAGAGACAATCATGATCCATGACAACACTAACGAGCCTTTAGGACGAAGGCAAATTAGTAAGAGTCTATATGAAGGGGTTGACATACTAAAATTGAGACACACATCTTAGCAACCACCACCTCTCTTCCTAGGGTTGCGGGCGTCCAAGCCAACATTGCCCTTCCTCTCACTGTGTGGGTGCACTAGCACACCGGTGTCACGGTGTTTCATTCCCGCATGTATGGATACCGTGGAGTTGCTACTGTTGTTGCAATGTTGATCACACAAATGTGAGGAGCACAGGTTAATATGTTGTTGTTGCTGGTATACGAGAACCTACGACTACTACAAATACATCGCCATAGTCTTTTCCTGATGTGTTATGCGTCTAACGATAACAATCCATAATATTGTACCCGCATGTTATATATCTTGATTGAGCATGATAGATATGCTAGTGCATAGCATACTCGCTTTCCTACACATATCACAAAGTCCCTAGGTAGCATCACACACACAAAGTACTATATGATGCATCAAAAGATAAAAGTAATGCAATGAATAGGAGTAGCACAAAAAATACATCAAATCCCGCTCACAACTCTCCCATATCCCATATACTCTTCTCTTTGAAGTAAAACACCAAAACCTAAGGCCTTGTGTCATGTGCAGAAGTACGAGGTAAAAGCTTAAACCGCAAAAAGCCAGTGCACCAAGGTTAGACTGAGATGAAATCTAAAGTTTGGTTTCCCTAACTAAAGTTTAGTTTATGTCACATCAAATATTTAAATATAAATTATGAATATTAAATATAGGCCCAAGTAGTTTTAATAAATTCATTTCATCTTTTAGTTTTAGTCTTCACATGTGTAATTAGTTTTATAATTAGATTATATTTAATACTTATAATTATCATTCAAATATTTAATATGACATAGACTAAGTTTTAGTTGGACGGAACATGGTGCCGACTCCGTTCGACAGTCTGATGAAGACACACCTGCGATAACAAAAAATTATCCCATTCTTTTACATTACAAATAACTGCAAACATTGATACTCTAGATTTTACTTGAATTAAGCAACAGAACTTAATATGCCCGGTCAATAATATTCCAAATCTATGGTCCCTCAGTTCAATGTATTATAAATAGAACAACAACAGGCTGGCGTATTGTTGGACCTTCACGACTAGCACAACATCTCAAGATTGCAGAGCAGCAGCAATAGAAGACATCTTCAGCATAGGGTTGATACTGAAAATCCAAATCATAGAAGCCACCGACAACAGCCCTCGGCGGTGATGGACCAGACACCCATGGCAACAAATATACTCTTATCCAACACCACGTATGGTATAATCTCCACATAGATCAACCAATTAAAATTTGAGAAATTAAGCATATACGGTAGCAATAATTTAGAGAATAACATACAAGGTGCGAACCAATCCCGCAAGAAACCTTCTACATTGGCCATGATAAACCACGATAAGAAGATAGAGAACTCTTAAAAAAGATCAAGTGATACACCTAAGTTGCAGCTTGATCATGTACTCTACGTAGATTCACGAGAAATTAGAAAATAATATTTAATATAAAGAATCTGATAGATTCACTATCTATAGTTTCTGAAGCGATGGCTCTATACAGGAAAATCTCCATAATAAAATTCTCGATCTGAAACGGATGACTCGCAGGCCGACCAAAGACGGTGTACGCAGTCAGCTAAATTAATGGGCTCTAGTCCGATTCTTAAGTGGACCGGGCTTAATTCTAAAGACTAAAAAGAAGTCTAGCCTATGTAACGCAAAGCCATATAAACAACAATATAATGCGGCAATCATGCGCAGCACTATTACTAATCCAATACATTTAAGCTCCGTTTGTTTCGTTGGAATTAAATTTCATTTTAATAATTATAATTTAGACAAAACTAATTAAGTTTATATATTTATATATATAATATATTTATATATTATTCTAAATTATATGAGAGATAGTTATATACTCCATTTATGTTATAGAGAAACAAGTAGAAGAGTGTGTTATGAGTTGTACATCGAAAACATAGCATGTAAATCCATAGAATTAATTTTCATCTCTTACTACATGAATTTGAGATAGACTTATATAATAATTTTGGAAAGTGATGGAATGTTACATTCTAAAAAATAGCTTATTCCATTAGTAAGATTTCAATTTTTCAAAATGAAAGAAAACAAACGGGACCTTAAGCTAATCTTACATGGTATGGTTGCATGCATCTCGCGTGGAAATTAGTGTGATCTGGTTAGCAAATAGTTCAAGCGATGTCCACCGGCAAAGATCCAATGAACATATATTTTCTTGTCTTGGTATACCGTTGTCTTCTTATACCGTCTGCAGCAGTTTATCCAAAATTATTATTTTATATTGTTTTGCAAGTGTTCGCTGAGTAGAGTTTGAATATATGTATGAGGATGTGTAAGCTGTTGAAGATAATCTTACTATCTTTTTTTAGCAGTATTACAAAAAAATGATATTCCCTCATTGTTGCTATATTTCGTGACAAAATAAATAACCTCAAATCAAAGAGATGACTCCATAGTGAAAGAATTATGATGGCTAAGAGAGAGTGAATTGGACTTCTCTAAAAATCATGCATAAATTAAACTTTAATTGCAAGCCTAATTCACCCAAATGTATAATATGTGACAAAGTTGTGAGCAGGGGCGTATCTTGGGGTGGGGCAGGGGGGCATAGCTCCACCTCAATTTTTGTAATCTTTTATATCTAAGTTTAGATATACAATAAAATAATCAAATTTTTATATAGTAAGTTGGGCCAAATTTAATAAAAACTAGGCTTTGATCTAATTTTTCTCGACCCTCCATTGCTCAGCCCACTCCCCATCTGAGTCGTTCGATTCCTGTCACACCCATTTCTAAAGGAGCAGAGCCGGGTGCATCGCATATGTGTGCCAGGATCTATTTCCACACATATGTTGACGTCACAAGTGTAATATATCAAAAGAACAATGCATAAAAGCGTAAATAACGATTATATTAACATATTACACTTCGAACAGACATAATGTCTTAACCTTTATTCATCGAAGTACAACGAAACATGGACATCCATCCACAGGAAGATGACCGGGGGTATCACTAGACTAGAATCCATGGAGTTCAGCATCATATCTTCATCTGCAAGCTTCTGACCAAAATTTAAGCAAGGGTGAGCTCACTTATGGTCGAGGCTCAGCAAGTGGAGGAAAAATTAATGCAAGTTTAACAAGGTGAGGTTAAGGTTGAGCAGTAAGCATTTTAGTTGGTCAACATTCTATTAACAACACCTGTATTACAAATAAGTGTGAAGCCTAAGTATTCCCATTAAACAAAGGTATAAGAGTATATCAAAAACACTAAAGTGAAACCACTTAAGCAAACCATTGGCAGATCATCGGATCTTGATTTATTTCCATCTTCAAGTTCAATTATCATATGAGGAGTCTAGGCTGCTCTTAACCGTGAACACGGCTGTATATCAGTTTTACACTCTGCAGAGGTGGCGCATCTTTACCCATGAGTCGTGATTCCCTTCTAGCCCAGGTTAGCTAGACCCGTATTCACTGCCGAGGTGAATGGCTAGGGTCTCACTACGAGGCTTCTCCCTAGAGTCCTCATTACGTAAATGCTGGAAATGGTCAAACTGCATAAAGCACACCTAACATAACCAACTTATAGACTAGTCTATAGGGTAAAGCTTTGGGAACTATGCCCGTATCCAATCTGCCTAAGCCGGAATATAAGCGCTTGCCAGGTGTCCCCGTTTGGGTCGACCACGACCAGCACCCAACATAAGACTTCCCTAGTTATTTAGCCAAGACCAGAGCCATGATAGTTCTCATGGTAGCACTGTTTTTCTGGATGGTCACTCCATGTTCTAATTAATATGCAATAATCTTGTTTAACCATCGGGTTAACCACAATAATGTAAACTTACCATTTGGAACATTAATATCATAAACGGGAGTGACTGCATAAAGTTAAGTTGTAGCAATAGCATAGCTTCGAAGGTAATGTATAATACCCAAGTTTGATCAAGGAATACGGTAGAAAAGGTTAGGTGTATCCGAATAGGTAACCCGTCAAATTATGCATATATCCAAGAATAAACTTTATTAAATGTATTGTTTGGGATCAAACAGAGTATGCAGAGGGAGAAGTCCACTTGCCTTGCTTATTGAAAACTTGAGGTTCTTCCACGGATAGGAATAGATCTTGATTCTTAACTACTAGATCAACCACTGAATATCACACAAACAAACAAGAAGAACAAACACCACTCAATAACATACAACATTCACCATACGTAAAGCTAAAAGAAAGCCTAACTAAAAGAGCGTTTGTTTTTCAAAAACATCGCAAGTAATGGTTATAATAAAAGGTATTCTTTTTAAAAATGTGTGATCTATACTTTATGAGTTTAAAGTATCTTAATTAAAATATACAAATATTAGGTTCACCAAATTAATCTATTATAAAACATCATATGTGATATGTCTAAGATTAAGGGTTTATAAGACGATAAAACACGTTATAACGATATTAAACCTTTTTAACTTTTTAGAAAAGATATATGTTATATATCTAAGGTAAATGAGTTATAAAACACGTTATTAATTTTAGAAGCATTATAGAACGTATTAGAATTCATTGTTAAACCTTCACTTATGATAAACTAAGATATAAGTCTAAATAGGTTTTATGTGAAAAGATCATTATTATTAAACACCTTTTTTATGAAAAGTTAGGTTATAGGCCCTTAAGTGGATTTTCATGCAAAAGATAATGAACATAACCATCTTTTATTTTTATTAGAAGGTACATGGTCTATATTCTTTATTAAGAAAGCTATATACAAAATAATATATAAACTAACATTTTAATTATTATTAAAGAACATGAACACTAATTTTCTTAGTTTATTCTTTAGGAAAAACTAAGTGATTCGTATATAATGTGGACTAAATTCTATGAAATCATTAATCATGCCATAAATCTAGTTAAGAACAAATTGACGATATGTTTAATTAATAAATAATGATAAAGGATAATTAATCTATTAATTATCTTTAATTCTATTGTAGGAACAAATGATCTAATTCATTAGAAAGGAAATTATGTATAAACTATCATTAAAGCAATGATCCTTGTTATCTTTTAATTAAGTAAATATAAATAATCTATTAATTGGACATATATTTATCTTCTATTTTTTATTAAGAAACATATGGTCTACGTATTCTTTTAAGTTTCTATTTAATACGGCTATACTTAACATCTATAACGAACCTTGTTAAATATGATATCTATTAAAAGGTCATTTTAAACTAGAAACAAGTTATCTAATTCTTTAGTAAGAAACCTATGTTTACCAACCTAACTATCAATTTCTTTATTAGGAAAGTATAAGCATCTAATTAGGTTATTTTAACATTATTATCAAATTCCATCCTTTCAGTTTTCTCCTTTCCTTTCTAAATAGAATTTATACGTATAACTAAAAATTATTTATTTAATTCTTCTAACATTAATATACTAAAAATTAATTTTAAATTACTAAATGGGACTTCTAATAACCTATTCATGGTTATTATGACATAAATAAATATCTTACTAATTCTAAGTAATTAAGTGCCATACTTATGAATAAATTTATCATGAATAGTAAAATATATATTTTCATCTGACCGGAAATACGTGGCTTAGTATTTCTTCTATTTCTTCATGCAAATAAGTTTACACTTAAAATACTGCTAACGATTATCGTTCCACACACACTAAAGTGAAATTAATTCTGTAAATATTTTCTAGTATGAAAATCGCTGAGGTGGTGAATAGTGACCGTGTTCATTTTTAGAATTATAAAATCATACGCATATTCAAAGCATTGTCGCGGGGTTCGACTTTGGCTACACGTATACATTGAAATCTCTAAAATCATACACGTGAATCGCCAAATCGCATCATCTCAATATTAAAACAGCAATTCATAAATTAATTCAAAACGTGTTTTAGAACATAAATCAACATTTGGGGTTGTTTTCAACCTTGTGGTGAATGGAGGGATTCGGTCGCGGTGAGGCGAGGCACGACCAAGGACGAGCGAAGACGACGCAGACGAGGCTGGGCGTTGGGCGTTGATGGTTAAGTTGGAGTGCTGCGAGATCGCTTCGACGACGGACGACGTAACTCCGGCGATGCGTTTGGACGGTGAGGCACGAACGGACGGTGAACGGCGTACGGCGCGTAGGCACGGGCGGAGCTCCGGCGAACGGCGGATGGACGCAGACTGTCCGGTGATGAGCTTCACGGCGGCGAGCTGGGCACGGCGTGAGCAGGGGCTCGACGGTGGGTGCGCGTGAGCAGAGCGGTGGCGTGGGTGTGGTCGACAGGGTGCTACGTGAGCGAGCTCCGGCGCGGTTCCGGCGAGCACGAGCGAAGGAGAGAGTGTGGGGATTGCGAGCGAGCTTCAGGGATGAAGAGAGGAGGAAGGTGCTCGACTTTTATAGAGAGAGGGGAGGAGAGGGAGAGAGAGGCGCCGGGGAGGAGAAGAAACGACGGCCTTCAAAGCCATTAACGTCGCCATTATCACCATTAACGGGGAGAGGAATGGGGAGGGAAGAGGAACGACCGGCTTTGAGCGCGGTTCGGGCGGTTGGGCACGGGGCAGCTCGGGGTCACGTCGGGTGCGGCGCTTGGCGCGGCGGCTTCGGAGTCGGGGTGTCGGTGGGCGGAGGGGCGCGCGCAGGGTCACTGCTCGGCCGCAGTCGGCCTGGCGGCTGCGCGGTCAGGGCATGGCTTCTGGTGCGAGGAAGCTGCAGAGGTGAGAGCACCTAGAGGGGGGTGAATAGGTGATCCTATAAAATTCAACACTAAATTCCACAAACTTGATTATAAAGATGTTAGTGCAAGTTAATCAAGTCTGTGAGCTTATGCGAACACAGACAATCGATGAGAAGGCAATCACAAGAGACACGCGATTTTATCCCGTGGTTCGGCCAACTAGCACTTGCCTACTTCCACGTTGTGGCGTCCTAATAGACGAGGGTTGCACTCAACCCCTTTCAAGTGATCCAATGATCAACTTGAATACCACTGTGTTCTTTTCTTAGTCTTTCTCCCGTTTGCGAGGAATCTCCACAACTTGGAGCCTCTCGCCCTTACAATGATGATCACAAAAGAAGCACGGAAGTAAGGGAGGGGAGAGCAACACACACAAGACTCAAATCGAGAGCACAATCACGCACACAAGACACAACTTGAGCTCAAAACACAACGCACGAAGTTTTCAACTCAAATAGAGCTCAAGTCACTATCTCAAAGAATCGAATGCGTGAAGTTGGAGTCTTAGAATGTTTCTAGTCAGCTTGAGTGACTCCTCCATGCGCCTAGAGGCCCCTTTTATAGCCCCAAGGCAGCTAGGAGCCGTTGGAGGTCAACAAGGAAGGCCATCCTTGCCTTCTGTCGAGTGGCGCACCGGACAGTCCGGTGCGCCACCGGACAGTCACTGTAGATGGTCCGATGCCGATGTCCTTCCTTTTCTGGCGCAGATGACCGTTGCACCTCTGGGTCGAATGGCGCACCGGACACTGTCCGGTGCACACCAAACAGTCCGGTGCCCCCTTCCGACCGTTGGTGCGGGCCACGCGTCGCCCGCGGATTGCGCGGTCGACCATTGCGCAGTCGACCGTTGGCTTCACCGGACAGTCCGGTGCACCACCAGACAGTCCGGTGAATTTTAGCCGTTCGCCGCTGATCCTTTTCCCGAGAGCGACGACTTCGCCGTGGACGACTCATCGGACAGTCCGGTGCTCCACCGGACAGTCCGGTGTATTATAGCCGTACACCGCCGTCGAGTCCCGAGAGCGGCCAGTTCACCTTGGACTCGCCTGGCGCATCGGACACTGTCCGGTACACCACTGGACAGTCCGGTGCACCCATACCGAGCAGGATTTGGCTGAGCCAACTCTTTTTCAATTCCTTTTCTCCTGTTTCTAGCACTTAGACAAAATATGTTAGTACTCAAAACAATGTACTCAGTCTAGAAACGTACCTTGTTACATGATTTGCACTTCTTCAATCTTTGGCACATTCAGAACTTAGAGAATGTGTGTTGGGCACTTAATCACCAAAACATTATAGAAATGGCCCAAGGGCACATTTCCCTTTCAATCTCCCCCTTTTTGGTGATTTATGCCAACACTTCACAAAGCAACCAAAATAAGTGCAATATCAATGCAAAAGAGAACCAAATTGTTTTTGACTCTAATTTGTCATATTTGGATCATTATTTGCTACCACTTGGTTTGTTTTTGCAAATCAAATTCATTTTCCTATCTCTAAGTCAAACTCACTTGTTTGGGCACAAAGAGAGATATTTCAATGGAAAAATTGATCGAGTGCCAGAAACTCCCCTTTTTCCCATAATCATAAATTCTCCCCCACAAGAGACAGAATTGCGCAATAAGAGCTTTTGGTCAAATCAAAATTCTAACCCTACTATTTTCAAAATTCTCAAGTGGTAGTTGATCCATTTGCTTTGGCCTTAATTTCTCCCCCTTTGGCATTAAGCACCAAAACAGGATCATTTTTGGCCCTTTAACCCCATTGCCTCACCAAAAATTGTCAATTAAGAGCAAAAGGCAATCAGAGCATAAGAATGAACTTGGAGGTGAGTACACTAATACCGAAGTGCAGTGGAAGTCTTTGCATGGTCCAAGTTCACCTTTCCCTTTCAATGCACATTTGAGACTACATCAAGTAACTCAAACACAAGGATTAGTCTCAAAGGGTCAAATTGTAGCACTTCTCCCCCTAAGTATGTGCATCATTCACACATGTACTTGTGAGGTCCGGGGATCCCTTGCACAACTTGAGCACCATCAATTAAGCAACAAATTGCATAAATATATAAGTAACATGATCAAAGGCATAAAACACATGTATGCTATAGATCAATCCAAGTTACACGAATCTAAGACATTAAGCTCACTACGTAGCCTGCAAAAGGTTTTCTCATCTAATGGCTTGGTAAAGATATCGGCTAGCTGGTTCTCAGTGCTAATATAGAACACCTCGATATCTCCCTTTTGCTGGTGGTCTCTTAGAAAGTGATGCCGGATGTCCATGTGCTTAGTGCGGCTGTGTTCAACAGGATTATCCGCCATGCGGATTGCACTCTTATTGTCACATAGGAGTGGGACTTTGCTAAGATTGTAGCCGAAGTCCCAGAGGGTTTGCCTCATCCAAAGTAGTTGCGTGCAACACTGTCCTGCGGCAACATACTCGGCCTCAGCGGTGGATAGGGCAACAGAGGTTTGTTTCTTTGAACTCCAAGACACCAGGGACCTTCCTATGAATTGGCACATCCCTAATGTACTCTTCCTATCAACCTTACATCCAGCATAATCGGAGTCTGAATATCCAATTAAGTCAAAGGCAGACCCCTTTGGATACCAGATCCCGAAGCAAGGCGTAGCAACTAAATATCTAATAATACGCTTAACGGCCACAAGGTGACATTCCCTTGGGTCGGATTGAAATCTAGCACACATGCATACGCTAAGCATAATATCCGGTCTACTAGCACATAAATAAAGTAATGACCCTATCATAGACCGGTATGCCTTTTGATCAACAGACTACCTCCTTTGTTGAGGTCGACATGTCCGTCGGTTCCCATTGGTGTCTTCACGGGCTTGGCGTCCTTCATCCCAAACCGCTTGAGAAGATCTTGAGTGTACTTAGTTTGGGAGATGAAGGTGCCATCCTTGAGTTGCTTCACTTGGAACCCAAGGAAGTAGTTCAACTCGCCCATCATCGACATCTCAAACTTTTGAGTCATCACCCTGCTAAACTCCTCATAAGACTTTTGATTGGTAGAACCAAATATTATGTCATTGACATAAATTTGGAACACAAAAAGGTCACCATCACAAGTCTTAGTGAAAAGAGTGGGATCGGCTTTCCCAACCTTAAAAGCATTCGCAATTAAGAAATCTCTAAGGCATTCATACCATGCTCTTGGGGATTGCTTAAGTCCATAGAGCGCCTTAGAGAGCTTAAAAACGTGGTCGAGATACCTGTCATTCTCAAAGCCAGGGGTTGCTCCACGTACACCTCCTCCTTGATTGGCCTGTTGAGGAAAGCGCTCTTCACATCCATTTAAAATAACCTGAAAGAATGGTGAGCGACATAGGCTAATAGAATGCGAATAGACTCTAGCCTAGCCACAGGAGCAAAAGTCTCCTCAAAATCCAAACCTGCGACCTGGGCATAACCTTTTTCCACAAGTCGAGCCTTGTTTCTTGTCACCACCCCGTGCTCGTCTTGCTTGTTGCGGAACACCCACTTGGTTCCCACAACGTTTTGCTTTGGACGTGGCACCAGGCTCCAAACTTCATTCCTCTTGAAGTTGTTGAGCTCTTCCTACATGGCCAACACCCAGTCCGGATCTTGCAAGGCCTCTTCTACCCTAAAAGGCTCAATAGAAGAGACAAACGAGTGATGCTCACAAAAGTTAGCTAGTCTTGAGCGAGTAGTTACTCCCTTGCTTATATCACCCAGAATCTGGTCGACGGGATGATTCCTTTGAATCGTCGCTCGGACTTGAGTTGGAGGGGCCCGTGGTGCTTTTTCCTCCATAACTTGGTCTTCTTGTGCTCCCTCTTGATCATACGCCTCTTCTTGAGGAACCTGTCCATCATCTTGAGTTGGGGGGTGCACCATTGTTGAGGAAGAAGGCTGATCTTGCTCTTGTTGTTCCTGTGGTCGCACATCACCTATTGCCATCGTGCGTATTGCGACCATTGGAACATCATCTTCATCTACATCATCAAGATCAACTTGCTCTCTTGGAGATCCATTAGTCTCATCAAATACAACATCGCTAGAGACTTCAACCAAACCCGATGATTTGTTGAAGACTCTATACGCCCTTGTATTTGAGTCATACCCTAGTAAAAACCCTTCTACTGCCTTGGGAGCAAATTTAGAATTTCTACCTTTCTTCACTAGAATGTAACATTTACTCCCAAATACACGAAAGTATGAGACATTGGGTTTGTTACCGGTAAGAAGTTCATACGAGGTCTTCTTGAGGAGGCGATGTAGGTAGAGCCGGTTTATGGCATGGCAAGCTGTGTTCACAGCTTTCGACCAAAACCGCTCGGGCGCCTTGAATTCTCCAAGCATCGTCCTCGCCATGTCGATAAGCGTCCTGTTCTTCCTCTCTACCACACCATTTTGCTGCGGTGTGTAGGGAGCAGAGAACTCATGCTTGACGCCTTCTTCCTCAAGGTACTCCTCCACTTGAAGATTCTTGAACTCGGACCCATTATCGCTTCTTATATTTTTCACCTTGAGCTCAAATTCTTTTTGAGCCCACCTTAGAAAATGCTTAAGGGTCCCTTGGGTTTCTGATTTATCCTGCAAAAAGAACACCCAAGTGAAGTGGGAAAAATCATCAACAATTACTAGACCATACTTACTTCCCCCGATGCTAAGGTAGGCGACGGGTCCGAAGAGGTCCATGTGAAGAAGCTCCAGCGGTCTTGATGTTGTCATCACATTCTTGCTGTGATGAGTGCTTCCCACCTGTTTTCCTGCTTGACAAGCTGCACAAAGTCTATCTTTCTCGAAATAGACATTTGTTAGTCCTAACACATGTTCTCCCTTTAGAAGTTTGTGAAGGTTCTTCATCCCAACATGTGCTAGACGGTGATGCCACAGCCAGCCCATACTAGTCTTAGCTATTAAGCATGCATCTAGATCGGCCTCCTCTTTTAAAAAATCCACTAAGTAGAGTTTGCCGTCTAATACACCCTTAAAAGCTAATGAACCATCACTCCTTCTAAAGATAGATACATCAACATTTGTAAACAAACATTTGTAGCCCATGTGGCATAATTGACTTACAGACAAGAGATTATAGCCTAGTGACTCTACTAAAAATACATTTGAGATAGAGTGCTCGCTGCTGATGGCTATTTTTCCCAAACCTTTGACTTTGCCTTGGTTCCCATCTCCAAAAATAATCGTATCCTGGGAATCCCTATTCTTGACGTAGGAGGTGAACATCTTCTTCTCCCCCATCATGTGGTTTGTGCATCCGCTGTCGATAATCCAGCTTGAGCCCCCGGATGCATAAACCTGCAAGGCAATTTACACTTGGGTTTTAGGTACCCAACTCTTGTTGGGTCCTACGAGGTTAGTCACAATAGACTTTGGGACCCAAATACAAGTCTTGTCTTCCTTGCATTTGACCCCCAACTTCCTAGCTACCACTTTTTTATTTTTACATGAAAGTACAAAAGTGGTGTTGCAAGCATGGAATATAGTAGTAGATTCATTACACATTTTTCTAGGCACATGATGCAAAACATGATTTTTCCTAGGCCTATTTCTATCATGCACAAAAGTAGAGCTAGAGGCTAACATAGCATTTGGATCATAATAATCATCATGAATATAACTCTTATTATAGTTAGAATAACTACCAATTTTCCTATCATACATAAAAGCATGGTTTCTCTTAGGAATATTAGCCATAGGAGCCTTCCCTTTCTCCTTGTTGGGAATGGGAGCCCTTTGGCTTGTTAAGTACTTGGCTTCCTTTCGAAAGCCAAGCCCATCCTTAATTGAGGGGTGTCTACCAATAGTGTAGGCATCCCTAGCAAATTTTAATTTATCAAAATCACTTTTGCAAGTCTTAAGTTGAGCATTAAGACTTGCCACTTCATCATTTAATTTGGTAATAGACGCAAGATGTTTATCACAAGCATCAATATCAAAATCCTTGCATCTATTGCAAATTACAACATGTTCTACACATGAACTAGATTTATTAGCTACCTCTAGCTTAGCATTTAAATCATCATTCAAAATCTTTAAACTAGAGATTGATTCATGGCACACAGACAATTCAGAGGATAACACTACATTTCTTTTAGTTTCTAAAGCAAGAGACTTTTGTACACTAACAAATTTGTCATGTTCTTCATATAAAATGCCCTCTTGTTTCTCTAGCAATCTATCTTTTTCATTTAGAGCATCAATTAACTCATTAAATTTATCTACTTTCGCTCTATCTAAACCCTTAAATAAATCAGTATAATCTACTTCATCATTGGAAGAATCATCATCGCTAGAAGTAGTGTATTTAGGGGTTTCTCGAACGCTTACCTTTTTCTCCTTTGCCATGAGGCAAGTATGGCGTTCGTTGGGGAAGAGAGAGGACTTGTTGAAGGCTGAGGCAGTAAGTCCTTCGTCGTCGGAGTCGGAGGAAGAGCAGTCCGAATCCCATTCTTTGCCAAGATGCGCCTCGCCCTTTGCCTTCTTGTAGGCCTTCTTCTTCTCCCTCTTCCCATGCTTTTCTTGTTCCTGGTCATTGTCATTATCTGGGCATTGTGCTATAAAATGACCAGTCTTATCGCATTTAAAACAGGAGCGCTTTCCCTTTGCTTTGTTCTTGTTAGGGTGCTCCTTGCGTCCTTTTAGTGCGGGTCTTGAAACGCTTGATGATTAGGGCCATCTCATCTTCGTTTAGCCCGACAGCCTCAACTTGTGCCACCTTGCTAGGTAGCACCTCCCTGCTGCTTGTTGCCTTGAGCGCAATGGGCTACGACTCGTAGATGGGCATTGGGCCGTTTAATGCATCATCAACATACCTTGCCTCCTTGACCATCATGCGCCCGCTCACAAATTTTCCGAGTATCTCCTCGGGCGTCATCTTTGTGTACCTGGGATTTTCACGGATGAGGTTCACAAGATGAGGGTCAATAACAGTAAAAGACCTGAGCATAAGTCGGACGACGTCGTGGTCCGTCCATCTTGTGCTTCCATAGCTCCTAATCTTGTTGACCAGGGTCTTGAGCCTATTGTACGTTTGCGTTGGCTCGTCTCCCCTGATCATCGCGAACCTTCCCAGCTCGCCTTCCACCAACTCCATTGTGGTGATCATGGTGGCGTTGTTTCCCCCATGTGATATTTTGAGGGTGTCCCAGATTTGCTTGGTGTTGTCCAAGCTGCTCACTTTGTTGTACTCATCTCTGCACAAAGATGCTAGCAAAATAGTGCTAGCTTGTGCATTCTTATGATTTTGCTCGTTAATAAACACATGGTTATCTGTACTATCAAACTGCATTCTATTTTCAACTATTTCCCAAATACTAGGATGGAGAGAGAATAGGTGACTACGCATTTTGTGACTCCAAAAAGAGTAGTCTTCTCCATCAAAGTGTGGAGGTTTCGCAAGAGGAATTGATAGCAAATGAGCACTAGAGTTGAATGGAATGCGAGAATAATCAAATGAAAAGTTTTGATTAACCGGTTTCTTCTTTGACGAGGAGTCGTCGTCGTCATGTGGTGAGGAAGAAGATTCATCGCTGTCATAGTAGACGATCTTCTTGATGCGCCTCTTCTTCTTCCCGTCCTTTTTCTTGTGACTCGAGCCAGAGTCAGTGGGCTTGTCATCTCTTGGCTCGTTGATGATGGACTCCTTCTCCTTGTCGTTGACCACCATCCCCTTTCCCTTAGGATCCATCTCTTCGGGCGATTAGTCCCTTACGTGAAGAGAACGGTTCTGATACCAATTGAGAGCACCTAGAGGGGGGGGGGGTGAATAGGTGATCCTGTAAAATTCAACACTAAATTCCACAAACTTGATTATAAAGATGTTAGTGCAAGTTAATCAAGTCTGTGAGCTCTTGCGAACACAAACAATCGATGAGAAGGCAATCACAAGAGACACGTGATTTTATCCCGTGGTTCGGCCAAGTAGCACTTGCCTACTTCCACGTTGTGGCGTCCCAATGGACGAGGGTTGCACTCAATCCCTTTCAAGTGATCCAATGATCAACTTGAATACCACTGTGTTCTTTTCTTAGTCTTTTTCCCGTTTGCGAGGAATCTCCACAACTTGGAGCCTCTCGCCCTTACAATGATGATCATAAAAGAAGCACGGAAGTAAGGGAGGGGAGAGCAACACACACAAGACTCAAATCAAGAGCACAATCACGCACACAAGCCACAACTTGAGCTCAAAACACAACGCACGGAGTTTTCAACTCAAATAGAGCTCAAATCACTATCTCAAAGAATCAAATGCGTGAAGTTGGAGTCTTGGAGTCTTAGAATGTTTCTAGTCAGCTTGAGTGACTCCTCCATGCACCTAGGAGCCCCTTTTATAGCCCCAAGGCAGCTAGGAGCCGTTGGAGGCCAACAAGGAAGGCCATCCTTGCCTTCTGTCGAGTGGCGCACCGGACAGTCCGGTGCGCCACCGGACAGTCACTGTAGATGGTCCAGTTCCGATCTCCTTCCTTTTCTGGCGCAGACGACCGTTGCACCTCCGGGTCGAATGGCGCACCGGACACTGTCCGGTGCACACCGGACAGTCCGGTGCCCCCTTTCGACTATTGGTGTGGGCCACGCGTCGCCCGCGGATTGCACGGTCGACCATTGCGCAGTCGACCGTTGGCTTCACCGGACAGTCCGGTGCACCACCGGACAGTCCGGTGAATTTTAGCCGTACGCCGCTGATCCTTTTCCCGAGAGCGATGACTTTGCCGCGGACGACTCACCGGACAGTCCGGTGCTCCACCGGACAGTCCGGTGAATTATAGCCGTACGCCGCCGTCGAGTCCCGAGAGCGGCCAGTTCACCTTGGACTCGCTTGGCGCACCGGACACTGTCCGGTGCACCAAGACCGAGCAGGAGTTGGCTGTACACAGCCACAACCAACTCTTTTCCAAATCCTTTTCTCCTGTTTCTAGCACTTAGACAAAATATGTTAGTACTCAAAACAATGTACTCAGTATAGAAACGTACCTTATTACATGATTTGCACTTCTTCAATCTTTGGCACATTCAGAACTTAGAGAATGTGTGTTGGGCACTTAAATCACCAAAACATTATAGAAATGGCCCAAGGGCACATTTCCCTTTCAAGGGGCGCAGCTCTGCTGGCGGCCGAGAGAGAGCAGGGGAGAGAAGCGAGGAGAGAGAGATCCGGTTGGGAGAGAGAGGAGCAGAGTGGCGGCTAGGTCAGGGAGGATAGGTCAGGGGCGGCGGCTCCTTCTAGTTGGGCCCCTAGTGGGCCGATTAGGATTAGGGTTTCATTTTTTCTTTTCTAATTTCTTTCGGAAAATTTTGACGCAGAGGGGGTTCCCCCCTTCTAGCCCCCGAGGGAGGGTCGGGCTTTGCCGAGGCAAGGCTGATCCTTCCTTGATGGTTAGACTTTATTTTTTTTTGACAACGGGGAACACCCCCTATTTCATTAGGAAATAGAAACCGAACCAAGGTTTATACAAAACCACAAACTAAGACTAAACGCCAGAAGCCGACAAGACTACCACACTATCAGCTACGCAAGAGTTAAGCCCAACTAAGGGAACACATCATTTCAGAAATGTATGCAGAACTAACAACCAACCAGAGAGAACAACTAGAGACAAGACCAAAAGCAGCCTGGACCAGCCACCAACAGCGACAACCAAGTTTTTATCTACCGAAGAAGATAAGCTGAATACATCCATACGATACGAGACATGAAAAGATGCAACAGCAGTCAAAATGTCATTGGAGACGCCTATCGACCGACTTCCAACCATGGGCCTTGCTATAGATGTCACTTGTTATCTTTCGGATTCTGCGGCTTCCTAGCTCCACCAGCTTTTTCCCCTCTTTGTCTGTCGAATAGACCAAGCATCAATCCAATAGCAACAGGAGAAAATCACATTAGATGGGTCATCAATCAGCTTAGCATTGAAGCAGCAATTGTTACGAGTACGCCATATTGCCCAAAGGACAGCACCACACCCAAAGAAAACCAGCTTCTTTTCAGTTTTATAAAAACTATTAATCTAGGGACCGAAAAGGCCAGCCGTGTCTTTGGGAGTAGAGGACAGATTAAAGGCAATTTGAATAACTCTCCAAATAAACCTGGCCACAGGGCAGTGAAAAGGCAAATGGTCTATGGACTCCAAAAGTCCACAAAAGATGCAGTCCGGATTCCCATGCCAGTGCCTTTTGATCAAATTATCTTTTGTCAGAATCTTTTTATTTCTGACCAACCACAGAAAAACCTTAATTTTGTGGGGAAGCCTGGTTTTCCACAGAAAATCCAAAGGAACCTTAATCAGGGAACTCTTCAACATTTTTTAACTGAAAAACCTTTGCAACCCAACAACCACTTCAAAGAATCTTCACTTTCAGAAAGCAAGATCTGACTACAATGATCAACAAGGTCATTATAAGCCTCCCCTAAATCACCAATAAGTCTCCTTCTGAACGTAAGCGACTGAAAGTTGGAGGAGATAACATTATGAACTATGATATCTTTGTCATAAGCAAACTCAAACAAGTTAGGGTACTTGTCAGCCAACTTTACGTTGCCACACCAAATATTTTTCCAGAAACTGGAGCTCTTTCCATTGCCAATATTCTTTTTACAGTAATTATAATATTTGTCTCGAACTGAGAGAATACCCTTCCAGAAGTGAGAATCAGAAGGCCTTTTTTTCACAGAAATGATAGGTTTATTTTTAACATATTTGTTATGAACAATGGATTGTCACAAGCCACTAGAATTTTCTAGTCTCCAAAGCCATTTTGCCAACAACGCCTCATTCATTTTTTGCAAATCCAGAACACCAAGACCACCCATATTTTTGGGAGAACAAACTAAATTCCAATCAGCCAAGTGATATTTTTTCTGATTGTGGCCACCCTGCCATAATAACCTTTTCCTAAAAATATCCATTTTTTCCAGCACATTTTTGGGGCATTTGTACAAAGAGAGCATGTACAGGGGGACATTGGTGAGACTGCTGTTGATCAAAACTAATCGTCCACCCAAACTGAGAAAACGACCTTGCCAGGAGCCCAGTTTGCTCTCAATTTTTCCAACTATGGGATCCCATAGAGATTTGCACAGCTTCTTGTTATCAATTGGTACCCCTAAATATTTCATAGGGAGACCACTAGAAGGACAAGTAAAGATGTCAGCATACAAATGCTCTCTGTTACAAGCATTTCCCAAACAAATAATTTCACTTTTATGAAAGTTAATTTTAAGACCAGACATCTGCTCAAAGATACAAAGAATAAACTTTAGGTTTCTAGCATTTTCCAGATCATCTTGAAACAAAAAAATAGTGTCATCAGCATATTGTAAGCAACAACAACCACCAGAAATAATATGAGGAATGAGACCTTTGATAATGCCTTCATCTTTAGCTTTTTGAATCAAGAAAGCCAAACCATCAGCAGCCACATTAAAAAGAAGAGGGGAAAAAGGATCACCTTGGCGCACACCCTTATGAGTTTTAAAATAGGGACCAATCACATCATTAGTTCGGATAGCAACTTTACCACCTTTCACAGTCTTCAGAACCCAATCACTCCACTTATCCCCAAAGCCTTTCTTAATCATCATATTATGAAGAAAATTCCAATTAACCTTGTCATAAGCTTTTTCAAAATCAACTTTGAAAATCACCCCACTTTGTTTCTTCCGTTTTCCTTCATGGATAATCTCATGAAGAGAAAGGACACCATCCATGATATATCTCCCTTTGATAAATCCATACTGAAGGTCACTAATCACAGAGGTAATGCAGCGAGCCAATCTATTAGTCAAAACTTTGGTAATAATTTTGTAACAGACATTAAGCAAACAAATAGGACGAAAGGCCTTAATATCAGTCGCATCAGGAACTTTTGGGATAAGGGTAACAATCCCAAAATTAAGTCTCTCAATGTTGAGTGAACCATCATGAAAGGAATTAAAGAGATTAAGAAAATCACCTTTGATGACTTCCCAGAACTCCTGATAAAATTCAGCAGGGAAACCATCAGGACCCGGAGCACTGTTGTGTTTCAGGGAAACACCACATCTTTGATCTCCTCCAAAGAAAAAGGATTGATAAGGAAGTTTCTATCGCCCTCCTCAAGCTGCTTCATGTCCAAATTAGCCAAAGAAATATTCGAGACTTGAGAAGGGCCAAAGAGATCTTTATAGAAAGAAGTCGCCAGATCATTAATGCCATGATCATCATGAGCCACGATATCACCATGAGAAAGCATTAAGATCTTAAGTTTTCTCTTCTTGAGTTTGGCAAGCAAATGGAAATATTTAGAGTTCTCATCACCCTCTAGTAAGAATTTATCTCTAGCTTTCTGTCTGAGGCTAATATTTTCCTCATTGACAATCTTCTTGAGGTTATATTCCAGATCAAGCTTCAAAAATCTATCAGCATCTGATAATCCTGAAGTCTCACTAACTTTGTCAAGAGTATCGATTTTTTCAATCAAATCTTTTTTCAACTTCTTGTAGTGACCTACAATATTACTGTTCCAACCTTTAAGGTTTTGTCTCAGACGTTTCAGTTTTAGCTTCCACACATCAAGACTATGGGTCACACTAACCGGGAGAGACCAATTGCTTCTCACTAAGTTATGAAAATCTGGACGAAGCTTCCAGCACAGCTCATATCTAAAATCCTTACGCGCACTGGGGATAGTGCCAGTTTGAAGACAAAGAGGAGCATGATCTGAAAAGGATCTATTCAACCCAAGAACACTGACATTATTATAAGCAAGATCCCAGTCAGGACTGGCCAAAAATCTGTCAAGCTTTTCAAACGTAGGATCACTATGGTTGTTGGACCACGTATACAGTCTATTTTTCAACTCAAATTCAACTAGACCATGATGGTCTATAATGCTATTAAACAAGAAGCTCCACTTGCTGAGGTCGCCCGGTTTATTTTTTTTTCTCAGCTTTTCTGAGGATGTTAAAATCACCACCAATAAGCATAGGGACCTGGCTTCTCGAGCAAACTGCAGACAGTTCACTAAGAAAACGGGATTTATGTTCCTTTTGGGCAGCCCCATACACATTAACGAAATTCCAAATAAGATTTTTTTTCTCTGTGGAGAATAAGAGTGCGAGTAAAAAATTCACCAGCTTCAAATTCTCTGACATCAAACACCTTAGAGTTAAAACCCACTAAGAGACCACCCGATCTCCCATTAGGAGGAGAGGAAAACCAGCAAAAAGTTTGTTACCAGCAAGTGAGGACAAAAGAGAATCGTTGAAGTGGTTTTTTTAGTTTCCTGTAAACCAATAAAATCAACTTTTCCTCCCTAATGATTTCTCTCAAGAAATCAAACTTAATACTCTGACCCAACCCCTGACAATTCCAAATAAGGCCTCTCATGATTAAAACGGATCAGGAGGGAAGTCAGGAAGGTCGGACACCCGTTTTTTAGCAGAAGAATATCTGCTTTTTGGGAAGCCTTTTTTTGATCGTTTTTTTTCGATGATTTATTTTCCTTCTGTCGGCGTTCTGAGACCGGGGGGTCCCTGAGCCGACGAGTGAATGTCGCCGTGTGCCCCAGCCCAGATGGGTCGAGCGCGATGGCGAGCGCGAAGGGGGGAGAGCGAGGCGGCCGGAGACCGGCGTGAGAGAGGTGGGAATCCCACGGCATTCGTGTTCGTCCCGCGCCCAGGTCGGGTGCGCTTGCAGTAGGGGGTTACAAGCGTCCACGTGGGGGAGGGAGCGAGCGGCTCCGGGCGAGCGCGTGTCTCGTCCTCGTCCCCGCGCGGCCAACCCTCTCTAAGAGGGCCCTGGTCCTCCCTTTTATAGGCGCAAGGAGAGGAACCAGGTGTACAATGGGGGGTGTAGCAGAGTGCTACGTGTCTAGCGGAGGAGAGCTAGCGCCCTAGGTACATGCCGTTGTGGCAGCCGGAGAGATCTTGGCACCCAGCTGGTGTGATGTCGTGGCCGTCGGAGGAGCGATGGAGCTTGGCGGAGGGACAACTGTCGGAGCGGTTGAGTCCTTGCTGACGTCCTCTTGCTTCCGTAAGGGGGCTGAGAGCCACCGTCGTCACAGAGCATGCGGGGCGCCATCATTGCCTATCTGGCGGAGCGAGCCAGATGTGACGCCGGTCTTGTTCCCTGCGGCCCGAGTCAGCTCGGGGTAGGGTGATGATGGCGCCTCCTGTTGACGTGGCTGGTCTGCGCCCTAGGTTGGGCGATGTGGAAGCTCCTCCGAAGCCGAGGTCGAGTCCGAGCCCCCGGGTCGGGCGAGGCGGAGATTGCCGGCTGGTGCCGGGGCGGAGTCTGAGCCCTGGGGTCGGGCGAAGCGGAGTTCGTCGTCTTCTGGGGCCGAGTCCAAGTCCGAGCCCTGGGTCGGGCGAGGCGGAGATCGTCGTCTTCTGGGGCCGAGCCCAAGTCTGAGCCCTGGGTCGGGCGGAGTTCGTCGTCTTCCGGGACTTAGCCCGAGTCCGAGCCCTGGGTCGGGCGGAGCGGAGTTCGCCGTCCTCTGGGACTTAGCCTGAGTCCGAGCCCTGGGGTCGGGCGAGGCGGAGATCGTCGTCTTCCGGGACTTAGCCCGAGTCCGAGCCCTGGGTCGGGTGGAGTTCGCCGTCTTCCGGGACTTAGCCCGAGTCCGAGCCCTGGGTCGGGCGGAGTTTGCCGTCTTCCGGGACTTAGCCCGAGTCCGAGCCCTGGGTCGGGCGAAGCGGAGCTTCCTACGATGCCTTCGGCAGGGTCTGACTGCCTGTCAGTCTCACTCTGTCAAGTGGCACCGCAGTCGGAGTGGCGCAGGCGGCGCTGTCCTTCTGTCAGGCCGGTTAGTGGAGCAGCGAAGTGACGGCGGTCACTTCGGCTCTGCCGGCTGGGGGGCGCGCGTCAGGATAAAGGTGTCAGGCCACCTTTGCATTAAATGCTCCTGCGATTTGGTCGGTCGGTGCGGCGATTTGGTCAGGGTTGCTTCTTGGCGAAGGCAGGGCCTCGGGCGAGCCGGGAATATGTTTGCCGCTGAAGGGGGGCCTCGGGCGAGACGGAAATCCTCCAGGGTCGGCTGCCCTTGTCCGAGGCTAGGCTCGGGCGAGGCGTGATCGAGTCCCTCGAATGGTCTGATCCCTGACTTAATCGCACCCATCAGGCCTTTGCAGCTTTGTGCTGATGGGGGTTACCAGCTGAGAAGTAGGAGCCTTGAGGGTACCCCTAATTATGGTCCCTGACAGTAGCCCCCGAGCCTCGAAGGGAGTGTTTGCACTCGCTTGGAGGCTTTCGTCGCACTTTTTTGCAAGGGGACCAGCCTTTCTCGGTTGCGTTTTGTTCCGGTGGGTGCGCGCGAGCGCACCCGTCGGGTGTAGCCCCCGAGGCCTCGGAGGAGTGGTTTCACTCCTTCGAGGTCTTAATGCCTCGCGTAGTGCTTCGGCTGGTCTGGTCGTTCCCTCATGCGAGCTGGCCGTAGCCCAGGTGTACGGTCGGGTCCCAAGTTCTCGGGCTGGTATGTTGACGCTGTCAACGGTTCGGCCGGAGCCGGGTTTGCGAGAGCAGCCCCCGAGCCTCTGCACAGGGCGAGAGGGCGATCAGGGACAGACTCGGCTTTTTTACATACGCCCCTGCGTCGCCTTTCCGCAAGGAGAAGGGGGGGAAGCGCCATGTTGCCCTCGATGGGCGCCGAACATGGTGTCTCCGTTGAGCTGCAAGCGGGTGATCCGAGTGGACGTCTGTAACACCCGGATTTTAGGGGTCCAAAACCCGGGGTTAACATAAACACCAGGTATGCTGGGACCAAGTCTCACACATATGATGTATAGTGGCACAGGATCGAATGTCACATCTTTATATATAACAGGAGTTCTATACAAAATAAATAATTACATTATAAGGAGACAACGGTCCAGCAACCCAAAGTTGACTGGGAGACGACGACCTAGACCTCTCACGAACTCATCACAGCATCCTCCATGAGCATCATCCTGCAGTACCTGGTCTTGACCTGTGGTGTATGTGAGACAGCAAGAGTGAGCTCACATACGTTCATCGCTCAACAAGTTGTGGGGAATAATGTGCATGAACTCGCCAAAGGTGGGAGCTCACGTGAAGTGTAAGGCTTACCAAAGAAGATGGTTAGAGCTGAGCATTGCTTTTAAAGTTGGTCAAAATTTTATTAGCAGTTACTAAGTATAAGTAAATACCAACCCAATTAAATAGTAGAACAAAAGTTAACAACTTCACCTGCAATGCAATGCATATGACAAATTGAATTTAGTTCCATAAATTAATCATGTGAGGGTCCGAGCTGCTCATGACCGTGAGCACGGCTAGTATACCAGTTTTACACTCTGCAGAGGTTGCGCATCTTTACCCACAAGTCGTGTATCCCATGTCGCCAGGGTTTGCAAAGCCCTAAGACACTTCCGAGGTGAATGGCTAGGGATCCACTACGAGGCCTTTACAAAGTTCCACTAGCTTCCGAAAACCCGCTACAGTTTATAGGAAGATCCAGTGCAGGAATCCCTTGCAGGACCGCCATCGCAGCAAAATCCTCCCGAGGGCCTCCCTACACTGACCTCTCCCCTACTGCCCTTGCCCCTTTCGGGTAAGGTAGTCTTCCACTAGCTTTCCTAATTAATCAGCCAAGGGCATCCCATACTACCCTTGTGGTAGCACTGTTTTCCCGGGTGGTCGCTCCATGTTCCGATTAACATAATGATCTTAACATGAACATTAAATAACAACTGATAACAAAAAGTGTAATCATGAATAATGTATCTCCATACCCAAAACCACATATAGCACTAGCAAGTACTACCCAGAAAGATCAGTGGTAAACAAGGTATAAAGATAGACAAACTAGGGTAACCTATTGGGTCCCATCAAAATTTACCTATGCAGATCATTATAATTAATCAGAACATGGCTGGGTAAAAAGAAGTGATCAAGGGCACAACTTGCCTGGGCCTTGAGATTCCAGGTACCAGGATGATTCTTCAGATGACACGTGTCCTCACTGCTAGTCGTAGCATTACAAACAAACAGTGTATGGACAGAATTAACATTACACCAAACATATATGCAAAATACATATTAATAATCTACATATTAAAATAAGATCACAGGAAAAAGAATTATTAATTTTGGAGTTGTAGATTTTAAGTTATGAATTTCCTAAGGTTTAATGTGATTAAAATATGATTAAATGATAAATAAATTTTCTGACAGAGTTCATGTCAAAACAGTGATTCTAAATGGTAGAGAATATTATTACAAAATTTTAGGAATTGGAATGACTCAATTTGGAGCTAAAATGAATTAGTTATGAATTAATTAAGTTTCTGGATTTATTTTAACACTAAAAATCATTTTCTAAATCATTTTCTATGATTTTCTTATTTACTGGACCGGGCCTCAATAACAGAAAAGTGCAGGGGCCTTCTCGAAAGAATCCCCAGACTCAGGCTACACCCGCACAGGACGGCGGGTTCGTTTCAAAATTCCATAGGGTCTCTTATGCAAATCTTCCAGGCCGAAAGGGTATCCGTAGTTCTGAGCCGTTGGATTAGAAATCAAGGGCTAGGGTTAGATCTCACATATAACGAATTGGTAAGCCACCAGGGCCATTGGATCTGGGATCAACGGCCGATGATTTGCCACGCCCTAACCAAATCAGAACGGCCCGATTCTGTATCAACGGCCCAAATCTGATCGCGCGAAAGGGTAAACGATGTTATAATCTCGTCCATCCATCGCCTATCCGACGGCCCTGATTTATCCATCGAGGAGGCATCATCACAGCCGTCAATTCCAAGATGGACGACACGTGGTCTTCTTCTCCCCGACAACCGAGCGCGGTGGAAAATATTCCCCACGACGGCGCTAGCCGCCGGCGCGCAGTGATTCCGAGTTCCAGTGCCCCACAACGAATTCCTATGGTGCTATTCGAATAGGAGTAGCTTGACGAACGTGTTCATGGGTTTCTTACCGGCAGATGGATCGAGCAGTGACGGCGTTCCGCGGCTGCAGCAAACACCAACGAAGAAGTCCGCACCCGACTGCGGCGAGCAACACACGACGGCCCCACGGCTTCCCCAACGGCGCCATCGAGTTCACTCTCTCTCTCCCTGCTCTCCTTCTCGCTCGGCTTCAACGCAGCGGCCACGGCGGGTCCAATTTATATAGTAACGGGGTAGCCGATCCAGGGAGGTTTTAATCGAAGCAAACCCCGATGGATCACCATGGAATACGGTGGCGTTTGTTGAAGCTTGCTTCGATCTGGTACTGGGAGGAGATCTCGGCGGGATTGGGGCGAATCCAGTGGATACGATTGTTACGGAGCTTGTTGTTGTGAACCACGGCCACAGACTTTGCCATAGCTGAAAGGGGAAGAGAGGGCACGTGGGAGCGTTGAAGGGAGGGAGAGCCAGTGCTTGAGGTGCCGCTCGCCATGGAGTTTTCGCTAGGATCCAACGGACAGAGCAGAAAGCGGCTGGCCACCTGGAAATCTGCTGCGCTTCCTACGGTGTCGCGTGAAGTTGTTTTGGAGAGGACAACTCTGACCGTGAGGGCCCGCTAGCCAGTGTCCCTACCGTGACCCACGCATATGGGAGGAGGCTGCTGTCTAGGGCCCACATCGCAGTGGCCAAAACAAAAAGAAAAGGGGAAGAGGATGAATTGGGCCGGCGTGTACTCAGGGAAAGAAGGAAATGGGCCGAGAGTGGAAGAGAGTTGGGCTGTGACAGGAGGAAATCGGCCCAAGGCTGCTCGGTGAGCTTTTCCTTTTTCCCCCCTTTTTTTGTTTTATTTTCTATTTTATTTCCTGTTTTCTATTTCAATTCAAATCTAGGTTTAAATTTCAAATTTTAAAGTTAGATGCACAAACAAAGCCCAACATGATGCAGGTATAATTTATATTAATTAATTTATTTGTTTATTCATAAAAATGATCTAATTATGCAACCCACACAATATTTTTCCATAATTTATTATATTTTTTTTAAGGAGTGCATTTGTATGTAGTTCATAAAGAGAATAATAAATAGATAAAATCTTCCTTGTGTTTATGGTTCCAAGTTTTTAGTTTTATTTTTATTTCAAAATAACATTTAAAATGAGGATTCTTATATTAAAATACCTTTTAACCCTAAACCTTATAAAGAAATATTTATAAATCCTAGAATAGGATTTTGGTCGTTACAAATCCTACCCCCCTTAAAAAGAATCTCGTCCTCGAGATTAGTAAGAGGATGTAGAAGAAATTGTTTGTAGTCTATGGGTTAGTTTCTAATTGATTTTAATACCAAAACTCTTCTCTTTCTTTTTTTTTATCACAAATTATCAGGTGATTAGAAAAACATGGGTATATATGGGTATAGCCACTTTATTATGCAGGATAAATGATATCTTTAAAACATTTATAGGTTTGGGTAAGAAAGAGTAGGATAAGAAAAGACTCCATCCAAGATTGTGGATCTTGACTCATCTTGGTGACCTTACTTGATCCTTGAAGACTTGGGTTGGTGTTCATCCTTCCTTGATGAAGTTGATCATATTCTTTGGTCTTGTCTCATTGATTAGGAGTTAGTGTATATTATTGGCTGGGGAATATGGTTAATATAGGTATGGATGAGATAGACTACATGATGTAAGTTACAAGTTCATTTTAGGTAGGGGTTGATAGACTATGCAATCCATCATTACTCTATTGGTTTTTGTAACTTGTTATATGGGTCAAGTTGTTGGGTAGGGATTAGTGGCTCTAAGTCACCAATTTAGACTTAAGTGAATGTGGAGTATGGCCTTATCCATTGTACCAGCACTAAGTAACTCAATCCATCTTAGATCATATTGGATTAGATAGAATCCGGATTAGGTTGGTATGACTAGATTAAACTAGTTAAGATTAGCTAGATCTACCAGGGTAGGATAAATATTACTAGGATATGTTAGAATCTTTTAGGATAGGATGGATTATATGATGTAGGTAGGTCATTGTTCAAGGATGAGTTGGTATAAGACATTAATTTAGGTCAAGATATATTTGTAGAGACAGTGTCTAACCTATATCACCAACTTAACTAACTTGTTAATAACTCACCTTAGATTGGGTCATATTTAGATTAGATAGAATCTGGATTAGGTTGGATATAACTAGATTAGACTAGATAATATCTAATTACTTTGGATTAGATCTTGGTTGTTACTAGGGTGGGGTAAATATGCTTATTAGGACAAGATGAATCCATAAGGATAAGGTAGAATCTTTTGAGATCAGTTAGATCTATTAGGATGAGATAGAATCTTTTCAAGATAAGATGAGTATCTTTTAAGATGAGATGGATCTATTAAGGTAAGGAAGAATCTTTTAAGATAAGATGGATTGGTTAGAATGAGATCTTTTAGGATAAGATAAATCTCTTAAGCTAGATATGTTCCAGTGGGGACAATCTAGGCTGTCTAGTTATTTTATAAATACATTTTTATACCTATGTGCAGATGTAATTGTGGACATTACTCCACAACTCATCACACTCAAACAAAGATCCAAATCAGACAGATATCATAAGAACAAACATTCAAATACATAAACACTTATAAAAAAATAGTTTTGTTTTTGTTCCTAGGATTAGGTCTCCTATTCCTAAAGTCACTTTAGGCACAGGATTTCAAAGTGTGAAATCCACATTTGTCTTTAGAAGGACAAGGTAAGAATAATCAGAGTGAAGCGGAAATAGATGAGAAAAGATTAAGGCAAGTTTAGAAAAGAACCAGAGTAGCAAAGGTAAGTAGGTAAGGGCTGTCCAGTTCTATCTAGGTTTCGTCCTACAGTCAACATTCCTCTGATACCACTTCTGTAACACCCGGATTTTAGGGGTCCAAAACCCGGGGTTAACATAAACACCAGGTATGCTGGGACCAAGTCTCACACATATGATGTATAGTGGCACAGGATCGAATGTCACATCTTTATATATAACAGGAGTTCTATACAAAATAAATAATTACATTATAAGGAGACAACGGTCCAGCAACCCAAAGTTGACTGGGAGACGACGACCTAGACCTCTCACGAACTCATCACAGCATCCTCCATGAGCATCATCCTGCAGTACCTGGTCTTGACCTGTGGTGTATGTGAGACAGCAAGAGTGAGCTCACATACGTTCATCGCTCAACAAGTTGTGGGGAATAATGTGCATGAACTCGCCAAAGGTGGGAGCTCACGTGAAGTGTAAGGCTTACCAAAGAAGATGGTTAGAGCTGAGCATTGCTTTTAAAGTTGGTCAAAATTTTATTAGCAGTTACTAAGTATAAGTAAATACCAACCCAATTAAATAGTAGAACAAAAGTTAACAACTTCACCTGCAATGCAATGCATATGACAAATTGAATTTAGTTCCATAAATTAATCATGTGAGGGTCCGAGCTGCTCATGACCGTGAGCACGGCTAGTATACCAGTTTTACACTCTGCAGAGGTTGCGCATCTTTACCCACAAGTCGTGTATCCCATGTCGCCAGGGTTTGCAAAGCCCTAAGACACTTCCGAGGTGAATGGCTAGGGATCCACTACGAGGCCTTTACAAAGTTCCACTAGCTTCCGAAAACCCGCTACAGTTTATAGGAAGATCCAGTGCAGGAATCCCTTGCAGGACCGCCATCGCAGCAAAATCCTCCCGAGGGCCTCCCTACACTGACCTCTCCCCTACTGCCCTTGCCCCTTTCGGGTAAGGTAGTCTTCCACTAGCTTTCCTAATTAATCAGCCAAGGGCATCCCATACTACCCTTGTGGTAGCACTGTTTTCCCGGGTGGTCGCTCCATGTTCCGATTAACATAATGATCTTAACATGAACATTAAATAACAACTGATAACAAAAAGTGTAATCATGAATAATGTATCTCCATACCCAAAACCACATATAGCACTAGCAAGTACTACCCAGAAAGATCAGTGGTAAACAAGGTATAAAGATAGACAAACTAGGGTAACCTATTGGGTCCCATCAAAATTTACCTATGCAGATCATTATAATTAATCAGAACATGGCTGGGTAAAAAGAAGTGATCAAGGGCACAACTTGCCTGGGCCTTGAGATTCCAGGTACCAGGATGATTCTTCAGATGACACGTGTCCTCACTGCTAGTCGTAGCATTACAAACAAACAGTGTATGGACAGAATTAACATTACACCAAACATATATGCAAAATACATATTAATAATCTACATATTAAAATAAGATCACAGGAAAAAGAATTATTAATTTTGGAGTTGTAGATTTTAAGTTATGAATTTCCTAAGGTTTAATGTGATTAAAATATGATTAAATGATAAATAAATTTTCTGACAGAGTTCATGTCAAAACAGTGATTCTAAATGGTAGAGAATATTATTACAAAATTTTAGGAATTGGAATGACTCAATTTGGAGCTAAAATGAATTAGTTATGAATTAATTAAGTTTCTGGATTTATTTTAACACTAAAAATCATTTTCTAAATCATTTTCTATGATTTTCTTATTTACTGGACCGGGCCTCAATAACAGAAAAGTGCAGGGGCCTTCTCGAAAGAATCCCCAGACTCAGGCTACACCCGCACAGGACGGCGGGTTCGTTTCAAAATTCCATAGGGTCTCTTATGCAAATCTTCCAGGCCGAAAGGGTATCCGTAGTTCTGAGCCGTTGGATTAGAAATCAAGGGCTAGGGTTAGATCTCACATATAACGAATTGGTAAGCCACCAGGGCCATTGGATCTGGGATCAACGGCCGATGATTTGCCACGCCCTAACCAAATCAGAACGGCCCGATTCTGTATCAACGGCCCAAATCTGATCGCGCGAAAGGGTAAACGATGTTATAATCTCGTCCATCCATCGCCTATCCGACGGCCCTGATTTATCCATCGAGGAGGCATCATCACAGCCGTCAATTCCAAGATGGACGACGCGTGGTCTTCTTCTCCCCGACAACCGAGCGCGGTGGAAAATATTCCCCACGACGGCGCTAGCCGCCGGCGCGCAGTGATTCCGAGTTCCAGTGCCCCACAACGAATTCCTATGGTGCTATTCGAATAGGAGTAGCTTGACGAACGTGTTCATGGGTTTCTTACCGGCAGATGGATCGAGCAGTGACGGCGTTCCGCGGCTGCAGCAAACACCAACGAAGAAGTCCGCACCCGACTGCGGCGAGCAACACACGACGGCCCCACGGCTTCCCCAACGGCGCCATCGAGTTCACTCTCTCTCTCCCTGCTCTCCTTCTCGCTCGGCTTCAACGCAGCGGCCACGGCGGGTCCAATTTATATAGTAACGGGGTAGCCGATCCAGGGAGGTTTTAATCGAAGCAAACCCCGATGGATCACCATGGAATACGGTGGCGTTTGTTGAAGCTTGCTTCGATCTGGTACTGGGAGGAGATCTCGGCGGGATTGGGGCGAATCCAGTGGATACGATTGTTACGGAGCTTGTTGTTGTGAACCACGGCCACAGACTTTGCCATAGCTGAAAGGGGAAGAGAGGGCACGTGGGAGCGTTGAAGGGAGGGAGAGCCAGTGCTTGAGGTGCCGCTCGCCATGGAGTTTTCGCTAGGATCCAACGGACAGAGCAGAAAGCGGCTGGCCACCTGGAAATCTGCTGCGCTTCCTACGGTGTCGCGTGAAGTTGTTTTGGAGAGGACAACTCTGACCGTGAGGGCCCGCTAGCCAGTGTCCCTACCGTGACCCACGCATATGGGAGGAGGCTGCTGTCTAGGGCCCACATCGCAGTGGCCAAAACAAAAAGAAAAGGGGAAGAGGATGAATTGGGCCGGCGTGTACTCAGGGAAAGAAGGAAATGGGCCGAGAGTGGAAGAGAGTTGGGCTGTGACAGGAGGAAATCGGCCCAAGGCTGCTCGGTGAGCTTTTCCTTTTTCCCCCCTTTTTTTGTTTTATTTTCTATTTTATTTCCTGTTTTCTATTTCAATTCAAATCTAGGTTTAAATTTCAAATTTTAAAGTTAGATGCACAAACAAAGCCCAACATGATGCAGGTATAATTTATATTAATTAATTTATTTGTTTATTCATAAAAATGATCTAATTATGCAACCCACACAATATTTTTCCATAATTTATTATATTTTTTTTAAGGAGTGCATTTGTATGTAGTTCATAAAGAGAATAATAAATAGATAAAATCTTCCTTGTGTTTATGGTTCCAAGTTTTTAGTTTTATTTTTATTTCAAAATAACATTTAAAATGAGGATTCTTATATTAAAATACCTTTTAACCCTAAACCTTATAAAGAAATATTTATAAATCCTAGAATAGGATTTTGGTCGTTACAACGTCCGTGCCCCGTTCGTTAAGGGTCGGCTAGGGGCCCAGAGGCACGCCCAAAAGTACCTGCGGGTGATCTGCCGGACCCGGTCCCCTGGCGATGGGGTCCGAGGGCTCGATGCCTCCCTCTGATGGGATTCCGTTACAAGATCGTTCCCGCCGGTCTTGGAAATGTCCTAGGGTACCTCGGGAGCGCAGCCCGACCTTGGTTATGTATCGAACGTACCCATGGTCATCCCTCGCTCGGTGTCTGAGGCGGCTGTGAACCCTTTGGGGGCCAGCCTTCGAACCCCTGATCAGTATTGGGCGCGGAGCCCGAGTAGCCTGAGGCGGTCGTTGAACCCTTCCGAGGGGCCGGCCTTCGAACCTCTGACCAGTAGTGGGTGTAGGGCCCACGTGATCTGAGGCGGCTGTCGAACCCTTCCGAGGGGCCAGCCTTCGAACCTCTAATCAGTAGGGAGGCTCGGAGCCTGGTTCCTTCACGGGGAAGGATCCTTTTCGGGGTATCCCCCTTTCCCGGTCCCTGTTGCAAGAGAGAGAAAGAGGAAAAAAGGAAAAATATATGAAATCGAACGACGCGACGTACCTCTTTTGACGCGGTCATTATGGCGAAGGCGAAGCGTCGCCCACTTCTCCTGCCAGAGGCACCGCCTGTCCCGCCGTGGAGTTAATGCGACGGGGCGAGTGGTTGGCGGGGCGGCCGTTGCGCGTGCGCGAGCCGTTCGAGGAACGGATCACGGGCGCGCTGTCTTCACGCCGTGCGAGAGGGTTCTCTCGCTGCCCCTGGACGGGACGTGAGCTTGGCTGACGACGTGGCCGCTGCTCCTGCCCGCCTGCCACCGCCATTACTGCCGGCCCACTTTTGGCCGCATTGATCGTCGCGCCAGGCTGGTGCTGCTGGGTCGCGCGCTGGGTCGCCTCGAGTCGCGGTATTGGTTCCGCAGTCGAGGAGGCGCGGTAGTGGCGCAAGTGGCGGTGCAGTTGCATGCACGAAGCATTCGGCGTGCCGGTTGCATGATGCGTGGGCCTGGGCCTCCATGCTGGGCGTGTTGGGAGTCGGAGAAGCGCGCCCACTTGGCGCGGTTGCATGCCGCCTGCATGGCTGCCCACCCTTTCGCCCGCTGGTCTGGGCAAAAGTGGAGGGTCGCTTGTAACCGCTGGGCGGTTGTACGCACCGCGCGCGGCGGTTTGGCTTCTTCTGCTCTGAGCCGGCTTGCATGACGTGTGGGACCCAGCCCCCGCGCCGTAGGGGAGGACCTTGGAGTGCGTTGGAGAAGACTCAGCCCATGACGGCTGGGGACGCAAGTAGGGAGAGCCGCCTTTAAAAGGAGGGTGACCCCCTTGGAAGGCGACCATGTCTTCGCGCTCCCTTATGCATCACGTCTTTCCGCCTTCCAAGCCCCCGGATGGGGGATATCCGCCGTCTTTCCGCCTCGTCGTTGGAGGAAACACAACTCCGCGGGAGTTGGTACCTTTCAGCCATCGTTCGGCTTCAAGGATTTTCATCATGCAGCCCGGCCGCACCCCTCCGCCGGCGGTCACCCAAGACGGTGACCTCCAGCTTGATGGTGGGGGAAAGCGAGCCGGGCTGCGGCCTCTGCCCCTCCCTCAGCCTCAAGGATTTTCGTCATCCAGGCTGAGGTGGAGGATGAGGCGAGTCGAAGGGTTGCCTCCGCGTGGGTCGGTCACCCTTTTCTTCCCCTGGCGTCTGGGGGAGAAAGGCATCCTCCAGCCTCGCGGAGGCTTCCTCCAGCCATGTCGGGAAAGGCGGACCGCCGCCACTCAGCCAGGGCGCAGCATTACGTCCTCCGTCCGGACGATGGTTGCGCCGCGTACCGCGAGGGCGGCGCCCATGTTCTGGGTGGTTCTGGCGAGGGTGAAGACCTGCCGGCGCGCTTTGAGGTGTCGGCAGCCGGAGAAGGCTTCTCTACCGATGAGATTGCCAACTCCGCCAGTAGCCCTGGGTCTCCGTCTCCCGGCCTGAATGGCTGGCTCTCGTCCTCGGTGGGTGAGAGTCCTTCTGCCGTAGCACCCGCCCCGAAGCCGCTGCTGAAGCTGCTTCGTCGCCCGGGACGGGGGTTGTTGTCGCTGTTGCCGGATCGGGCGGCGGCGAGCCACCCGTCGGCCCGCGATCGCTCCGCGGGTTCCCCAATCTTGTGGGGTTGTTCGTACCCGCGGAGACGGAACCGGGGTTCCGTTTGTAATGGCACTTCGAATGCCAGGGTTAATTGTGGCTGTCGAGGCCTGAACATGTATGTAATTTCGGCACAGAGCCGTGTTTTTTCCTCATTTTCGAGCACTAAGACTCGCCTGTTGGTTGTCTGAACCGCTTCACCAAGCGTGAGTCGCCCCGTGTAAAGGTGACGAGTGAGGTATCCGTATCCCGGAGGCGTAGGAGTCCCTCGGCTCGGTCGGCCTTGTTGTCCGAGGCTTCTCTAGCTTAATTAAAGGAAACCCTCGGCCGCTCTTCGATGAGCCGAGGCCAGGGGTGGCGGTGTCAACATGAACAGAGGCAGAGTTGGCTCGAAAAAGAAAACCTGGTTGGCCTGAGCCTGGCCGTGTCGTCCGTTAGCGGGACCAACGCCGGAACTGACCAGCCGAAGCCTTGGGTCGGGCTGACGTCCTTGGAGGGCAGCTGACCGAGGCCCCGGGGTGACCGGCCGAGCCGCCTGCTCGGGCCGGATTCCCGGAGAAGACCCTGGCGGCGATGGCCCGGGTGTGGCGATGACGTCGTCCTTCAGAGTGGAGATCCTCGGACCGCGTCGCCGTCCGAGGCCAGGTCGGACCTCGCCGAAGGCGTCGTCGATGCCGAGGGTGCTGCTGCTCCCTCCAGCCGTCAAGATCCGAGCCTGCAGGATCGGATTGTCTTGTAGCGTGTGTTTCCTGCGGCCGCCGAGGCCTAAACACACCCTCGCCGTGTTGTAAGGCTGCGTCTCTTTTCCTCTTGTTTCGAGTATCTGCGACTTTTTTGTCGGTAACAGAAATGTTTGTGCGAGCGAGAGTTGCTTCTCGCGGAAGGTGATGAGTGAGGTATCCGTATCCCGGAGGCGTAGGAGTCCCTCGGCTCGGTAGGCCTTGCCGCTTACGTGTACTCCGTCGTTTTCAGGATCCACTTTCAAAGTAGTCAAACAGCCCGAAAGACCTTCTGGCAGAAGAGATCTTTTTTCGAGGAAAATTTCGACGCAGAGGGGGTTCCCCCCCTTTTAGCCCCCGAGGGAGGGTCGGCCTTTGCCGAGGCGAGGCCGACCCTTCCTTGATGACTAAACTTTGCGTGGGTGCGAGGTATATGATCAACTTGAAAACATCTTAAGGGTAGAAGCGACGTAGCTGTTGGATGTTCCAGGCGTTGCCGTAGACCTCGCCTTGACTGTTGGCCAGCTTGTACGTTCCGGGCTTCAGAACCTTGGCGATGACGAATGGCCCCTCCCAGGGGGGCGTGAGCTTGTGCCGCCCACGGGCGTCTTGTCGCAGCCGAAGCACCAGGTCGCCCACCTGGAGGTCTCGGGACCGGACCCCTCGGGCGTGGTAGCATCGCAAGGACTGCTGGTACCGTGCCGAGTGTAGCAAGGCCTTGTCCCGAGCCTCCTCCAGCTGGTCCAGCGAGTCTTCTCGGCTAACTTGGTTGCTTTGGTCGGTGTAGGCCCTCGTCCTCGGGGAACCGTATTCTAAGTCTGTGGGCAAGATGGCTTCGGCCCCATAGACTAGAAAGAACGGCGTGAAGCCCGTGGCTCGGCTCGGCGTTGTCCTCAGACTCCAGACCACCGAGGGGAGTTCCTTCATCCACCGCTTGCCGAACTTGTTGAGGTCGTTGTAGATCCGAGGCTTGAGCCCTTGTAGAATCATGCCGTTGGCACGCTCTACCTGCCCATTCGTCATGTGTTGGGGGCCTTCGTCCTCCGAAGGTCCTCAAAAACATGATTTGACAATGTTTTCCAAGTGGATTATGTGAACAGGTATCTTCGGACTCAGAATTATGAACATAAAGCACGGTCAGGACGAAGCCTGAACCAGACGGAGGACGAGCTGATTACCAAGCTCTACGAAGGTGCACAGCCGAAGCTGTGTGCAAGGAAGCTTCGTCGCGATAGCGGAAAGGGGAACCGACTTAAAGATGAAAAGACTACGTGGGCCTTGACAGATTTCCATAAGTCATTAACAAATGTAATGGACATGGTTGTAATTTTACGTGGGCTGCGTCCCGCGTCTATAAATAGATGAACAGTACTCCCGTACTGTTCACGCTGACTTGGCATTGGCATTTGCGTCACGCTTGTACTTTTTACCTTCTCTCAAGACCGAAGGTACATTTGTAATTTGTAATCATTTCTATTTTTCTGTGTTAATAAAATAGAAATGATTCTATGATTTACATTTCATGTTTTGTATGAATCCTTCGTTATTACTTGTTATATTTACGAAGGTATGTCTCTTGTGACTTTCGTCCGGAACTCATTATTCCCGAAGGGGAATAATGTTTGGAAGGACGAAGGGCCTTAACATTTAACACTTTTTATGTTGCCTTGTTCTTAATCCGAAGCATTTGAGAACAAGTCCCCAACATTGGCGCCCACCTCCGGTGAACTCACTTCCACTTCGAGTTTTTTTGAACACCTTCGGAAGCTGTAGACCTTCGCTATGGCACCGAAGAAAGCTTCAGCGGCTGGGGCTGCAGCACTGCAACCGCTGGACCACAACCAGGAGACCGTCTCTCTTCGGGAGGCCCGAAGCCAGAAGAGAAAGGCCGTCAGCCCGACGCTTCAGGAGGAAGAGCTAGACCAAGAAATCAGGGATATGGAGATCCTACATCAACAGGTGCAAAGGAAGAAGGAGAAGATGGCCCGGCTAGCTGAGTTGCAACGGCAGATAGACGAAGCCTCTGAGGAAGTCCGCCATCTTACCCATGATGAGCAAAACAGAAGGCCTCAGCAGAAAGATCTTCATCAGGAGGGCTTCGTCAACGAAGATGACTGGTATGACAATTTCCATCAGGGAAATTTTGTTTTCGATGATGCTTCTCCTTTGTCCGCTGAGCTGCAGGCTACACCTTGGCCTCCATCCTATAAGCCACCCCAGCTTCCCATGTTCGACGGCCACTCAGACCCGAAGCAGTTCTTGATGAGCTACGAAGCAACAGTGTCTTCGTATGGGGGTAATGCTGCAGTCATGGCGAAGTCTTTCGTCATGGCCGTCAGGAATGTTGCTCAGACCTGGTACTCCTCCCTTCGACCAGGAACGATCACCTCATGGCAGAAGCTGAAGGATATGTTGTTAACCAGCTTTCAAGGATTTCAGACGAAGCCGGTCACTGCTCAAGCCTTGTTCCAGTGCACTCAGGACCATGAAGAATACCTTCAGGCGTATGTCAGAAGGTTCTTGCGTCTGAGGGCGCAGGCTCCAACGGTGCCCAATGAAATTGTCATCGAAGCCATGATCAAGGGGCTTCGTCCTGGACCTGCAGCCCAATACTTTGCTAGGAAGCCTCCTCAGACTTTGGAGAAGCTGCTCCAAAAGATGGACGAGTACATTCGTGCTGATAATGACTTTCGCCAAAGAAGGGAGGAGGCCTTCAGATTTTCTGAGATGACCAGGGGCTTCGGGGGACGATTCTATCCGAGGCATGTCAGGTCCATCCACAACACTCAAAATGATGATAAGGGGAGTCAACAGAACAGGCCGCAGTGCTCCTCACAGGCTTCGGGGCAGCAGCAAACTTTCTTTCGGCCACCAGCTCCAAGAGGCAGAGGCGCCAGGGGCTTCGGCGGGAGATTTGGAGATCAACCAAGGAGGACATTTTGCTTATTCTGCGGTGAGAACAAGGGCCATACCACCAGGATGTGCCACGTTACCATCCAGAAACAAAAGGAGCTAGCAGAAGCTGCAGCGCAACAGGGACAGCCGAAGCAGGTCATGCATACTGCTTCGTACCATCAGCCTTACATCCCGGAGTACGTGGGCAACCACCCTGCAGTTTCCGTAGCTTCGGCAAGTCAACCTCAAGCTTCATGGCAACAGCCCCCGCCTCCACCTCCGCTGCAACAAGGCCAGCAGCCAGAAGGGAGCCAATATGTTCCGCACCAAAGAGACCTCAGAGAGCAATCTGAAGCCCGTACAGTCAACAGTACTGTGCCGGAGTCAAAGCACATTTATTGACAAATATCCTACTTTGATAGCAGTCTTTTCCGTTTAAGTTCTGTTTTCGGTGTAATAAAGAACACTTCAGTTTTCATATAATAGTTTCATGGTTGGTTATGAGGGAAATCTATCTTCTCCACAGGCTTAAGTTGCTGAAGCTTAAATATTTGCGGCAACAAGGAGGACCTTCGAATTATTAAAAATCCTTCGAAGCAACAAAAAGTCGTTCTGAGGAACGCAGAGTAAGTTGCCGAAGTTACAAAAAGCCGTTCCAAAGGGAGCGCAGTGTAAGTTTTTTGCTCCAAAGACGTTCCTAAGGGAGTGCAGAGCATACAGCGAAAAGTCAACGCTGATACCGCCTAAGTAAAAGGCGAAGAAGCTCCAAAGACGTTCCTAAGGGAATGCAGAGCTTATGCCGTCTAAGTAAAAGGCGAAGAAGCTCCAAAGACGTTCCTAAGGGAATGCAGAGCTTATACCGTCTAAGTAAAAGGCGAAGAAGCTCCAAAGACGTTCCTAAGGGAATGCAGAGCTTACGAATATATTTTGTGTGTATCTTCGGAACAAATGTCATTTGCATAACATAACATCATCACATCATTTTGCATAACATAAGCATCATACATCATGTTGCATTTGGCAAACGAAGGGGACACAGTATCAACCTTCGAAAAGGACGCTTTGAGAAAGTGAAAATTGTGTAAAGTCACGAGGGAATACAATGATAATCTTCGGAATACAGCTTCGGAGAATATTTTTACGAAGCATGGATGAGCTTCATCAGAGCAATATCGAAATTGTATAGCTTCGGAGAATGTTTTCATGAAGTATGAACGTGTTTCATCAGAACAATTTTAACGGAGAATGTCTTCTTCACGAAGCATGAAAAGAAGGGAAGGTGTTTTTTCGCCGAAGGCTCAAAAATGGTATGTATGTACAGTTTCATGCATCGTAAAGAATTGAATAATGAAAGAAACTTGTATATTACATCCAAATGTACAAAATGTTACATAGATCACACTTTAAATGTTTTTTCTAAATAGCATCTAGTCTTCTCTTAATACTGCTTCAGCAGCTTCATTTAGAAGTTGATCAACAACTTTGTCCATGATAAGCTTCGGCCATTTGTTTAATTTCATCATTCCCTTTTGTGTGGGGGTCGGCAGTCGATCCAGCAGCTTCTGAGGGAAGAGAACATTTCTTCATTACTATTACAAGCCGTGAGCAAAGTTTGAAATAAAAATTACAACACAATAAGAACGACTAATTAGTACCTAATTGCCTTTCGGGCTCTGTACTTTTTTCGGCAGCTTCTGCCACTTTCCTAGCATCATGAATGCCTTTTTCGCTTCTTTGAATTATTTCTTGCGCCATTTCTCGGCCGCCATTATCCCAGATATCAGTGAAGAATTTACCGCCAACCATGCTTGCTTCGGTTGAGGGATCTTTGATGTCTTCAGGGGACAGGGCAGCTTCGGACTGAGCTAAGGATTTTATATGTTCACAACCTTTCTTCTCCAAAACAGCAGCAACTCCCCTGGCGCCTGAAAAAGCGCAGATATCGCCGCGGCTGCTCAGAATTTCTTCGAAGGCTTCTGCTTCGTGACTAATCCAGTCCAGTGGACCTTCGGGATTGCCTCTTGAAAAGTCCTCTTCACTAGAAAAGGCGCCAACGTTGGCGAAGCTGGATTTTATCTTTTTCACGCATTCTACAGATTTAACATAACATTTCCTCTGAGATGCACGAAGCTCTTTAACACTTAACTCCAATTTATTGACCATATGATCACTGAGTTCTCGTTTTGTTTCCTCCAGCACACGTTCCTCTTTAGCCCTAGCCAGCTGTTTCTGAAGATCTTTAATTTCACGTTTTTGGGCTTCGGCCTGGATCTTTGCAGCGGCTTCGTCCTTTTTTACCTTGTCTACTAGTGTAACCAGAATTTTGTCTTTTTCTAGAGCTTCGTTTCTCAGTTTTATAACTTCTGATCGTAGATTGTTGAATGCAATCTCATAACTCTCATCTTCGGCACTCTTTTGTGCTCTCAATGCGTTGCTCAGAATTAAACCCTATAAAAGAAAGAGTCCATATAAGGATAAAGGAATGAATTATGTATTGTAAATTTTTTTTTCAAACGACTAATTCCCATACCTTTAGGCTATTATATGCAAGACTGTCTGCGAGATCCTCTTTTGTCATGGCGCATAATCCAGCTTCGAGTTTTGGGAACCCCATGCTTCTAGCCATTTCCCGGCATACGGATAATTCCTTATTGTCTGGGAGACAGTACAGGAAATCATTTTCGTCTGTCCCATTGAATACTACTGCCCCCTTCGGATACTTCAACTCTCTAGCATAGTGATTCGCTTCATAGATTTCTTCTTCAGACAGTTTCTTCCCCGAAGCATGTCGCACGATGTAATCGCGTGTGCTGGAGGGAGCTTCGGGGGCGGCAGTGTCAATTTCTTCAGCTAAAGCTGGTTCTGATATTTTCTCGGATTGTTCCTTGGCGGGCTCTGAAGGCCCAGCTTCAGCTTCAGCTTCAGCTTCAGCTTGTTGTTTCGAAGCTTCCGTAGATGCTTCAGCGAGTTCAACAGACTCCTTTGCGGTTGTGCTTGAAGACTTAATTGTCTCCAAGACATCCAGTACGTTCACCATTCTTTTTCTTCTTGGGGTCACCAATGGGCCCTTTTGATTTTTTGTTGTGTCGACATTTGTTGAAGGACTTAAAATTTCTGATGTTTTTGGCCCTTCAACCTTCGGTTTTTCTACTGCTGAAGGCGCTTCAGTCTTCTCTTCCATCTTCGGCACTGGAGCTGGTTCTGTAGCTTCAGAGGCCAAAGAAACTTCACCAATGAATTCTGGCACTGTGGCCGGCTCAATAAAGCGTGTCCGATGGGTGAGTACCTTCATCTTTTTTCTTTGAGGCGCTGGCTCACTAGGGGCACTCGTGGTAGCTTCTGTCGCAGGAGAAGTATTTTTCCTTTTGCGACCCAATACCGGATAGTGATAGTCAGGGTACATAAACCCGACTGCGTCAAACACACGGTTGAGCCTTTTCTTCTTTCGGCCTTCGAAGGCTGCTGATAGCGCAGTATTTTCGGCCTTCGAATATGCCCCAAGTAGTTCATCACTTAATGTTTCAATGCTTTTCAGCCAGTCATCATCAGGTTCAACAAATTTATCTGCATATTTGAATGTGTATTTCAGTCTGACCAGTCCGCCTTCGTCGGACTCTTTAATGGTCTCCTTCGGCATTTCCCACTTTTCTGCAAGTGGCCATACCCTGAAGGCAATGTGCTCTTGGACCAAGTCCCTTGTCCCAATGAAAGAGCAGACTATGCCGAAGGCTCTTTGGCATTCCTCGGCTGCTTCGTCCATTTCAACCTTCGGCCTTCGAAGTCCGAAGCGTTGCCAGATGGGGCGCATAATGATACTCTTGACATTTTCTTGCGCAGTTAAGTCATTTTTTACATAGAACCATTCAGTCATCCAGGCTCCGGGCCATCTCTTCCGAAAGGTTGGCACAGGGCGGCTTGACCCGGAGCGGGCACCGAAGCTGTAACACCCAAAATTATTGTGATATTGTTCTTTTCCCCACGGCTTCGTCTCATATAACAGTTCATGAATGTTGCAAAAACTTTTAGCATTTGGATCTAAACCTTGGCTTCTTGCAGCCCAGACAAACATCCCCATTCTTATGATAGCTTCAGGAGTAAGTTGATGAAGGTAGACTTGAAATGTTTTCAGTACCTCAATAACAAAGTTGCTCAGGGGGAATCGAAGCCCAGCCTTGAGAAAGCTTCGGAAGATTACAACTTCATCTTCTTCGGGGGTGGGAGAAGTCTTTTCTCCAGCGTCAGCCCTCACAATAGATATATCTCGAAAATACCGCCCCCTCATATTATCAATATGACTCTGCTTGATAGTGGTCTTCCCGAAAACCGTGTGACTTGGCCGCCATGGTCGATCTTCGGCCTCTTCTCCACCACTTTCTACATCATAGCTGTCGCTGTCATCAGTATCTTCGGACAAACCTTCGAGAATCTCTTTGGTGATTTTCTCTGTATTGGTCTCCGCCATCGCAATCAGGAACCCCAGATTCTTCTCTTCCTCGAGACTCAGCTTCGTATCAGCAGGAATCTTCTTACCTTCAGACATCTTCGGAAACGCTAAAAAACTGCTCTCGAGGCCGAAGCTTCAAAATCAAAAAGACCAGCAAATCTTAAAGCACAAGAGCTAAAAATTTAGTGGACCGAAGCAGATGGCAAGTGTGCGTACCAAATGAGTTCGCGATGTGATCTTATTTATACGCCCAGGGCGTTGAAAATTGAAAGACCCCGCTTGTCAGTGAATGTTGCTATTCTAGCAAAGGGAAGGTGTTTTTTCGGACCTTCGGCTCAAGGCCTTCGTCCAAATCGCAATCTGAATTTAATATTAAATTAATATTGCGAGGGGCTACTGTTGGGGGCCTTCGTCCTCCGAAGGTCCTCAAAAACATGATTTGACAATGTTTTCCAAGTGGATTATGTGAACAGGTATCTTCGGACTCAGAATTATGAACATAAAGCACGGTCAGGACGAAGCCTGAACCAGACGGAGGACGAGCTGATTACCAAGCTCTACGAAGGTGCACAGCCGAAGCTGTGTGCAAGGAAGCTTCGTCGCGATAGCGGAAAGGGGAACCGACTTAAAGATGAAAAGACTACGTGGGCCTTGACAGATTTCCATAAGTCATTAACAAATGTAATGGACATGGATGTAATTTTACGTGGGCTGCGTCCCGCGTCTATAAATAGATGAACAGTACTCCCGTACTGTTCACGCTGACTTGGCATTGGCATTTGCGTCACGCTTGTACTTTTTACCTTCTCTCAAGACCGAAGGTACATTTGTAATTTGTAATCATTTCTATTTTTCTGTGTTAATAAAATAGAAATGATTCTATGATTTACATTTCATGTTTTGTATGAATCCTTCGTTATTACTTGTTATATTTACGAAGGTATGTCTCTTGTGACTTTCGTCCGGAACTCATTATTCCCGAAGGGGAATAATGTTTGGAAGGACGAAGGGCCTTAACATTTAACACTTTTTATGTTGCCTTGTTCTTAATCCGAAGCATTTGAGAACAAGTCCCCAACATCATGGGATGAGCCACGGCGGCCCAGTCCACCCGGATGTGGTGATCCTCGCAGAAGTCCAGGAACTTTCTACCGGTGAACTGGCTGCCGTTGTCGGTGATGATGGAGTTTGGGACCCCGAAGCGATGGATGATGTTGGTGAAGAACGCCACCGCCTGCTCGGACCTGATGCTGTTCAGGGGTCGGACCTCGACCCACTTAGGAAATTTGTCGATGGCGACCAACAGGTGCGTGTAGCCCCCGGGTGCCTTCTGCAAGGGGCCGACGAGATCCAGACCCCACACAGCAAAAGGCCAGGTGAGGGGTATCGTCTGCAGAGCCTGAGCGGGCAGGTGGGTCTGCCTCGCGTAGAATTGACACCCTTCGCAGGTGCGGACGATTCTGGTAGCGTCGGCCACCGCCGTCGGCCAGTAGAAGCCTTGCCGGAAAGCATTCCCGACAAGGGCTCGAGGCGCTGCGTGGTGGCCGCAAGCCCCCGAGTGTATCTCTCGCAGGAGTTCCTGACCTTCGGCGATGGAGATGCATCGCTGGAGGATGCCTGAGGGGCTATGGTGGTAGAGCTCCTTCTCATCCCCCAGCAAGATGAACGACTTGGCGCACCGCGCCACCCGCCGAGCCTCGGCCCGGTCGAGGGGTAGCTCTCCTCGGTGGAGATATTGCAGGTACGGGGTCTGCCAGCTTCGATTAGGCATGACCCCGCTTCGTTCCTCCTCGACGCGCAGTGCCTCACCCTCGGGGGCCGAGGGTACCTTGGACTGAACTGAGGGCGCCTCGGGCCGAGCTGAGGGTGCCTCGGACTGAGCCGAGGGTGCCTTGGACTAAGCCGAGGGCGCCTCGGGTTGGGCCGAGGGTACCTCGGACTGAGCCGAGGGTACCTCGGGCTCGGACGTGTCGTCGATCTTGACGGAGGGTTGATGCAGGTCTCAGGAGAAGACGTCCGGGGGAACCGTTGTTCGCCCCGAGGCTATTTTAGCCAGCTCGTCCGCAGTCTCGTTGTAGCGCCGGGCGATGTGGTTGAGCTCCCTCTTCTTGCCTCTCGACCACAATCGCTGCGCTAACCACCTGAGTGGTCGCGGCGACGTAGACCAAGAGGGCTTCTCCGGCAGCTGGGGGCACCAAGATAGGCGCCTTCGTGAGGAGCGCCTTCAGGTTCCCGAGGGCTTCCTCGGCCTCAGGGGTCCAAGTGAAGCACTCGGCCTTCCTCAAGAGGCGGTATAGAGGTAGACCTCTTTCGCCGAGGCGTGAGATGAAGCGGCTCAGAGCCGCGAGACATCCCGTGACTCTCTGTATGCCTTTCAAGTCCTTGATGGGCCCCATGCTGGTGATGGCTGTGATCTTCTCTGGGTTGGCTTTGATGCCCCGCTCGGAGACGATGAACCCCAAGAGCATGCCTCGGGGCACCCCGAAGACACACTTTTTGGGATTGAGCTTGACGCCTTTCGCCTTAAGACATCGAAACGTCGCTTCAAGGTCGGAAAGGAGGTCGGAGGCTTTCCTCGTCTTGACTACGATGTCATCAACGTAGGCCTCGACCGTGCGGCCGATGTGTTCGCCGAACACATGGTTCATGCATCGCTGGTACGTCGCGCCCGCATTCCTCAAGCCGAACGGCATGGTGACATAGCAGTACATGTCGAAGGGTGTGATGAAAAAAGTCGCGAGCTGGTCGGACTCTTTCATCCTGATTTGGTGATACCCTGAGTAGGCATCGAGGAAAGACAGGGTTTCGCACCCAGCAGTGGAATCCACGATTTGGTCGATGCGAGGCAGAGGGTAGGGAACCTTCGGACATGCTTTTGTTGAGACCAGTGTAGTCTACACACATCCGCCATTTCCCCCCTTTCTTTCTCACAAGCACAGGGTTGGCAAGCCATTCGGGATGGAATACCTCTTTGATGAACCCTGCCGCCATTAGCTTGTGGATCTCCTCGCCTATGGCTCTGCGCTTCTCTTCGTCGAATCGGCGCAGAGGCTGCTTGACGGGTCGGGCTCCGGCTCGGATGTCCAGCGAGTGCTCGGCGACATCCCTCGGTATGTCGGGCATGTCCGAGGGACTCCACGCGAAGACGTTGGCGTTCGCGCGGAGAAAATCGACGAGCACTGCTTCCTATTTGGGACCTAGCTCGGAGCCGATCCGGACTTGCTTGGAGGCGTCGCCGCTGGGGTCGAGGGGGATGGACTTAACCGTCTCCACTGGCTCAAAGTTGCCGGCATGACGCTTCACGTCTGGCACCTCCTTAGAGAGGCTCTCCAGGTCGGCGATGAGGGCCTCGGACTCGGCGAGGGCCTCGGCGTACTCCACGCACTCCACGTCGCATTCGAACGCGTGTTTGTACGTGGGGCCGACGGTGATGACCCCGTTGGGGCCCGACATCTTGAGCTTCAGGTAGGTGTAGTTGGGGACGGCCATGAACTTCGCGTAGCATGGTCTTCCCAGTACCGCGTGGTAGGTTCCTCGGAACCCGACCACCTCGAACGTCAGGGTCTCCCTTCGGAAGTTGGAGGGTGTTCCGAAGCAGACGGGAAGGTCGAGTTGTCTGAGGGGCTGGACGCTCTTCTCGGGAATGATCCCATGGAAGGGCGCAGCGCCTGCTCGGACGGAGGACAGATCGACGTGCAGAAGTCTGAGGGTTTCAGCGTAGATGATGTTGAGGCTGCTGCCTCCGTCCATGAGGACCTTGGTGAGCCTGACGTTGCCGATGACGGGGTCAATGACGAGCGGGTATTTCCCCGGGCTCGGCACATGGTCGGGGTGATCGTCTCGGTCGAAGGTGATGGGCTTGTCGGACCAGTCTAGATAGACTGGCGCCGCCACCTTCACCGAGCAGACCTCCCGGCGCTCTTGCTTGCGGTGCCGAGCCGAGGCATTCACCGCTTGCCCACCATAGATCATGAAGCAGTCGCGGACCTCGGGGAACTCTCCTGCCTGGTGATCTTCCTTCTTGTCGTCGTCGCGGGCCTTGCCACCCTCCGCGGGTGGCCCAGCCCTGTGGAAGTGGCGCCGAAGCATGACGCACTCCTCAAGGGTGTGCTTGACGGGCCCCTGGTGATAGGGGCACGACTCCTTGAGCATCTTGTCGAAGAGGTTGGCACCTCTGGGGGGTTTTCGAGGGTTCTTGTACTCGGCGGCGGCGACAAGGTCCGTGTCGGCGGCGTCGCGTTTCGCTTGCGACTTCTTCTTGCCCTTCTTCTTGGCGCCGCACTGAGTTGACGCCTCGAGAGTATCTTCCGATGGGCGGCCCTGGGGCTGCTTGTCCTTTCGGAAGATAGCCTCGACCGCCTCCTGGCCGGAGGTGAACTTGGTGGCGATGTATATCAACTCGCTCACCTGGTGGGGGTCTTGCGACCTAGCTTGCTCACCAGGTCGCGGCAGGTGGTGCTAGCGAGGAACGCGCCGATGACATCCAAGTCGGTGATGTTGGGCAGCTCGGTGCGCTGCTTCGAGAATCACCGGATGCAGTCTCGGAGAGACTCTCCCGGCTGCTGTCGGCAGCTTCGGAGGTCCCAGGAATTCCCGGGGCGCACGTACGTGCCCTGGAAATTGCCGGCGAAAGCTTGGACTAGGTCGTCCCAGTTGGAGATCTGCCCCGGAGGCAGGTGCTCCAACCAGGCGCGAGCGGTGTCGGAGAGGAACAGGGGGAGGTTGTGGATGATGAGGTTGTCATCGTCCGTTCCACCCAGTTGGCAGGCCAGACGGTAGTCCGCGAGCCACAGTTCCGGTCTCGTCTCCCCCGAGTACTTTGTGACAGTAGTCGGGGGTCAGAACCGGGTCGGGAACGGCGCCCGTCGTATGGCCCAGCTGAAGGTCTGCGGATCGGGTGGTTCGGGCGAGGGACTCCGATCCTCCCCACTGTCGTAGCGTCCCCCACGCCTGGGGTGGTAGCCTCGGCGCACCCTCTCGTCGAGGTGGGCCCGACGGTCGCGGTGATGGTGCTCGTTGCCGAGGCGACCTGGGGCCGCAGGCGCTGTGTTGCGCGTGCGCCCGGTGTAGACCGAGGCTTCCCGCATGAATCGGGAAGTCGCGGCATGAGGTTCCGAGGGGTACCCCTGCCTTCGGGAGGCAGAGCTCTCGGCCTGTCGGACCGCGACGCCTTACAGGAGATTCTTGAGCTCTCCCTGGATTCGCCGTCCCTCGGTGGTTGATGGCTCCGGCATCTCGCGGAGAAGCATCGCTGCTGCAGCCAGGTTCTGGCCGACCCCACTAGATGCGGGTGGTGGCCTGACCCTGACGTCGTCGTTGATGCGGTGCTGGAAGCCCCGGGGTAGATGACGTATTTCCCTGGCCGGGGGTTGGCCCGCCCATGCCTGCCCGACGTCCCGACGGATTGGCTCAAGCGCTCCTGCTCCCTCGTCGAGCCTGGCCTGCACCCCGCGGATTTGCTCGAGCTGTGGGTCATGGCCCCCCGCCTGAACGGGGACCACAGCTAGCTCCCGTGGGATGTCAACACGAGGCACCGGCCTAGAGAGGTCACCGTCCTCCGGCATGCCGAGATGGTTGCCTTCGGAGGGACCCTCTAGATCGACGTGGAGGCATTCGCGACTTGGGCCGCAGTCCTCGTCGCCGAGGCTACGGCTACCGTCGGAACAGTCGGAAAGGCAGTAGTCGCATGCGGTCATAAAGTCCCGCATGGCACTGGGGTTGCTAAGTCCAGAGAAATCCCAACAGACGCTGGGTTCGCCGTCTTCCTCGGACCCAGAGGGCCCGTAGGTCGAGACGTCCGTCAACCAGTCCTAAGGTGACCGCATACGAAAACCCAGAGGGTTTAGACTTGCCTTTACGAGAGCACCCGCCAAAGCAAAGCTGCTAGGCGGGTCGAGGCTGAATCCGAAAGACGTGGGATGGGAATCGGTCGGTACCTTTTGGTTGACGAGCGGCGATGAGGTCACGTCGGGGACTGACTGCACCGTCGTCTCAGGTACGAGGGTGACGTCCAGCAAGCTTTTCGCGAGCATGCTGGCGTCATCCGCTTGCTCGGGATTGGCGTGTCGCGGGGGGACGGCGCTCGCCTTCATCTCAAACGCGAGGTCGACGCCCAGTGCGCCCCCCGTTGGGGCGCTGGGGGCGTCGACTCGCTCGACAGCCGACGAGGCGCTGTCTCCTGCTTGGCCTTGGTTGCCCCGTCTTCCCCTCCGTCGGCGGGGAAGAGGGCAGGATGAGCTCGAGGGTTGTTCTTCCACCACGCGGGGAAGACGTCGTCGATTCCGCCGCCGGCGGGCGGGTTGTCGGCCGCCACTGTCGTTGTCGTGCGGCGGTGGAAAGAGTATCATGTCGTAGCTGCCGTCGAGAGACATGAACTCCAAACTCCCGAAACGGAGCACCGTCCCGGGTTGGAGAGGTTGCTGGAGACTGCCCATCTGGAGCTTGACGGGAAGCTGTTCGTCAACACGCAGCAGGCCCCTACCTGGTGCGCCAACTGTCGGCGTTCCGAGACCGGGGGGTCCCTGAGCCGACGAGTGAATGTCGCCGCGTGCCCCAGCCCAGATGGGTCGAGCGCGAGGGCGAGCACGAAGGGGGGAGAGCGAGGCGGCCGGAGACCAGCGTGAGAGAGGTGGGAATCCCGCGGCCTTCGTGTTCGTCCCGCGCCCAGGTCGGGTGCGCTTGCAGTAGGGGGTTACAAGCGTCCACGCGGGGGAGGGAGCGAGCGGCTCCGGGCGAGCGCGTGTCTCGTCCTCGTCCCCGCGCGGCCAACCCTCTCTAAGAGGGCCCTGGTCCTCCCTTTTATAGGTGCAAGGAGAGGAACCAGGTGTACAATGGGGGTGTAGCAGAGTGCTACGTGTCTAGCGGAGGAGAGCTAGCGCCCTAGGTACATGCCGTTGTGGCAGCCGGAGAGATCTTGGCACCCAGCTGGTGTGATGTCGTGGCCGTCGGAGGAGCGATGGAGCTTGGCAGAGGGACAGCTGTCGGAGCGGTTGAGTCCTTGCTGACGTCCTCTTGCTTCCGTAAGGGGGCTGAGAGCCGCCGTCGTCACAGAGCATGCGGGGCACCATCATTGCCTATCTGGCGGAGCGAGCCAGATGGGACGCCGGTCTTGTTCCCTGCGGCCCGAGTCAGCTCAGGGTAGGGTGATGATGGCACCTCCTATTGACGTGGCTGGTCTGCGCCCTAGGTTGGGCGATGTGGAAGCTCCTCCGAAGCCGAGGTCGAGTCCGAGTCCGAGCCCTTGGGTCGAGCGAGGCAGAGATTGCCGGCTGGTGCCGGGGTGGAGTCCGAGCCCTGGGGTCGGGCGAAGCGGAGTTCGTCGTCTTCTGGGGCCGAGTCCAAGTCCGAGCCCTGGGTCGGGCGAGGCGGAGATCGTCGTCTTCTGGGGCCGAGCCCAAGTCCGAGCCCTGGGTCGGGCGGAGTTCGTCATCTTCCGGGACTTAGCCCGAGTCCGAGCCCTGGGTCGGGCGGAGCGGAGTTCGCCGTCTTCCGGGACTTAGCCCGAGTCCGAGCCCTGGGGTCGGGCGAGGCGGAGATCGTCGTCTTTCGGGACTTAGCCCGAGTCCGAGCCCTGGGTCGGGCGGAGTTAGCCGTCTTCCGGGACTTAGCTCGAGTCCGAGCCCTGGGTCGGGCGAAGCGGAGCTTCCTACGATGCCTTCGGCAGGGCCTGACTGCCTGTCAGTCTCACTCTGTCAAGTGGCACCGCAGTCGGAGTGGCGCAGGCAGCGCTGTCCTTCTGTCAGGCCGGTCAGTGGAGCGGCAAAGTGACGGCGGTCACTTCGGCTCTGCCGGCTGGGGGGCGCGCGTCAGGATAAAGGTGTCAGGCCACCTTTGCATTAAATGCTCCTGCGATTTGGTCGGTCGGTGCGGCGATTTGGTCAGGGTTGCTTCTTGGCGAAGGCAGGGCCTCGGGCGAGCCGGGAATATGTTCGCCGCTGAAGGGGGGCCTCGGGCGAGACGGAAATCCTCCGGGGTCGGCTGCCCTTGTCCGAGGCTAGGCTCGGGCGAGGCGTGATCGAGTCCCTCGAATGGACTGATCCCTGACTTAATCGCACCCATCAGGCCTTTGCAGCTTTGTGTTGATGGGGGTTACCAGCTGAGAAGTAGGAGCCTTGAGGGTACCCCTAATTATGGTCCCTGACACCTTCCTTTTCTTAAAACCATCACATCAAGTAAGTCCTAATCATCAATTATATCTGAGTCATCATGGACACTACTATCCACCTTTTTGTGAATGTCAGGGGAGGGGACCTCCAGATTTGAAGTATTATTTTTTTTGCAAGCTTGGAATGCCAAAATTTTTCTGGAAAGTTCCAGCTCTTTGATCAACTCGAAGTTCTCAATTGCATCGGACTCAGAGGGACCCAATGAAACTCCTAGTTTATTAGCTATATCTAGCAAATCAGCATTATTAGAATCAAGCAAAGAAAAAGAGTTAGAACACATACCTTTATTGAGGAAGGCGTCTTTGGCTTCAGCTCTGGAGATCGCTTTATCAGCCACCTTCACATCATCATTCTTCTCCAGCCTAGAGCTTTTCCTGATGCCATCTACTATGTTAGTGGGCATGTCCAGAGATTTTTTACCTTTCCCATCATGAAAAACCTCATCAATAGGGGGATCGAGATCATAGCACCAATTTTGGACTGAAAGTCTGTTTGATCCTCCTCCATATCTTTAGCAAATTCTTCAAGTTCCTGAGAACTCAGCAGGTCATCTTCATTTGGATCAAAATCCACTTTCTCATCACTGAGGTTGTCAAGTTTCTGATCCTCATCAGAAATGTTTTTGGAAGTCACAGGGTTAGGATCAGAAAGTTTGGCAAACTCTTTGCCTTGAGAAGAAGATTCCCCTAATTTGATACTAGGAATAGGATCAACTTCAAGGGATTCTCCTTCAACATTTTTGGGTTTTTCCCAGATTTATCAAATAATGGGTCATTGGTCCCATGGATTTGAACAGAAGCTCTCTTTCCCAGATTCACTGAATCATCATTCCAACCCTCATCACAGATTGATTCAATTCTAAAGAAGATATCATACAAGAAGGGTTTGACTGCCACTTCCACCACAGGAGGAATCATAGCCACACTTTTTATGTGAATTTTGAATCTCACAATATCATCAGAGTCCAAGGACATGAGGTCAACTTCCTCCACAGCCCCAATCATTGAGCCAATTTCACAAATCGACTGATAGTTTTGTAATTCCTCTGGGACATTCTCAGTAATAACCCACACAGTATCGAGTCTAGATTTGGGCTTAGCCCGAGAGCTCCAAGGCACAACAGCAATCTTGGCACCAGACATCTTCATCTTAAGCTCAGGGAAACTTATCATTTCATCAAGACGTTCTTGGGAGGGGAATTGCATCAGAAACCTAGAATGACACTTAGTGGCTTTCCACATCTTATACCAAGCGAAATGAAAACCAAAATCTCTCTCAAGATCTTCAGCCGAGACTAATCCCTCAATCACCTTAACCAGACCGATGAAAACCCTTTTTGGTTTTTTGGTCAAAGGTTTAGCGAAATGAGACAAGTAAAACCCTAATCCATCTGCAGCCATTCCAACAATGGGCATGGTGGGTTTGTTTTGCTTAGGCAGAACACAGCGAGAAGTAACATGTGTCTCCTTACGACATATATCGCACCACAATGCGTTAAAGCAATTTCTAGCATGATGTCCTTCAACACCACACTTCTGACAGAAAGCAGGGCAAACAAGATTTGTATCTTTCTTCAGAGGCAAAGGGGAAACAATAGGATTACCTGTTTGGATTCCCTTGCCAGGGGGAGGGGACAACAGACCCTCATGTTGCTCCGCTTTACCAAGAGTAGGCTTCAACTTCCAACTGAGGTTTCTTGTCCTATTCCAAGATTGAGGACCCTGCGGATTCTCTTTGGGACCCCATCGATCCCATTGGGGGTTCTGAGGATTCTTGCCTTTCGGATCCATAATAGAGGCTTTCGAAGGACTTCGAAAATCGCCCGAACCCAGACGAGGCCACTCCTCTTCAACCACCGGCGGGCGAAAGGACGAAACACACCACCCCCCGCTAAAACTGGACCTCGCCGAAACCAGGAGCGACCAGAGATGCGAGAGGAAGGCGGCACAATGGGGAAACGAGTACGGACCGATGAAATCCAAGGGAAACCCTAACCTGGAAATGGGGTTTTCTGGCGGAGAAGACAACGGGGTAGACGACTCGTGCGAGGGAGAATGAGACCGAGCAGGGAGCGGCGACACCCCCGGGCTCCACCCAACCCAAGAAGAACGCGAAACCGGGGACCGAACCATAGCGCGAGTCGGAGAACTGTAGCTTTGGGCCAGGAGAAGTCGAGGGGAACACGGCCCAGCAGCAACTAGCCGTAAAGCAACACCACGCACGCCATCGGAGGGGGAGAGAATTTTACCGGAAGAAGAAGGGTCGGCCCAGGGGACCGCTCGCCATTTTTTCTTTTTCCCCTTGCGTCTCATTCTTTTCCCTTCACTCCTCCCCTTTCAATTTCGTGCAGCTAACCAATTAGACTTTATTTATGCATGTAAAGAAAGCGAGATACATGAACGACTTGAAACATTTTAAGGATAAAAGTGACATAGTTGTTCGATGTTCCAAGCGTTGTTGTAGACCTCGCCTTGATCGTTGGCCAGCTTGTATGTCCCGGGCTTCAAAATCTTGGCGATGATGAACGGCCCTTCCCAAGGAGGAGTAAGCTTGTGGCGCCCTCGGGCGTCTTGTCGCAGCCGAAGTACCAAGTCTCCCACTTGGAAGTCTCGGGGCCAAACCCTTCGGGCGTGGTAGCGTCGCAGAGACTGCTGATACCGCACCGAGTGTAGTAAGGCCACGTCTCGAGCCTCTTCCAGCAGGTCCAATGAATCCTCTCGGTTGGTCTGGTTGCTTTGGTCGTCGTAAGCCTTTGTCCTCGGGGAACCGTATTCCAAGTCCGTGGGTAAGATGGCCTCGGCCCCATAGACTAGGAAAAACGACGAGAAGCTCGTGGCTCAGCTCGGCGTCGTCCTCAGACTCCAAACCACCGAGGGTAGTTCTTTTATCCACCGCTTGCAAAACTTGTTGAGGTCGTTGTAGATCCTCGGTTTTAGTCCCTGCAAAATCATACCGTTGGCGCGCTCCACCTGCCCATTTGTCATTGGGTGAGCAACGGCGGCCAGTCCACACGGATGTGGTGGTCCTCGCAGAAGTCCAGGAACTTTTTCCTAGTGAACTGCGTGTCATTATCGGTGATGATTGAGTTTGGGACCCCAAAGCGATGGATCATATTTGGGAAGAACGCCACCGCCTGCTCGGACCCGATGTTGGTTAAGGGTCAGACTTCGATCCACTTGGAGAATTTGTCGATAGCGAACAGTAGGTGCGTGAAGCCCCCGGGTGCCTTCTGCAAGGGACCGACGAGGTCCAGACCCCACACGGCAAATAGCCAAGTGATAGGTATTGTCTGCAGGGCTTGAGCGGGCAGGTGCGTCTGTCTCGCGTAGAATTGACACCCTTGACAGGAGCGTACGATCCTAGTGGCATCGACCATCGAGGTCGGCCAGTAGAAACCTTGTCGGAAAGCGTTTCCCACGAGGGCCCGAGGTGCTGCATGGTGACCGCAAGCCCCCGAGTGTATTTCTGATAACAGCTCTTGTCCTTGGGCGGCAGATATGCATCGTTGGAGAATGCCTGAGGGGCTGTGATGGTACAACTCTTTTTCATTACCCAGTAAAACGAACGACTTGGCACGCCGAGCCAGTCGTCGAGCTTCGGCCTTATCGACGGGCAGCTCTCCCCGGAGGAGATATTCTAGGTACGGGGTCTGCCAGTTTTGGTTTGGCACAACCCCATTCCGTTCTCCCTCAACGCACAGGGCCTCACCCTCGGCGGCTGAGGGTACCTCGGGCTGGGCCGAGGTCTCCTCAGGTTCGGGCACATCGTTGAGTTTGACGGATGGTTGATATATGTCCCTAGAGAAGATGTCTGGGGGAACCGTCGTTCGCCCCGAGGCTATTTTCGCCAGCTCATCCGCGGTCTCGTTGTACCGTCGAGCAACATGGTTGAGCTCTAGCCTGTAGAACTTGTCTTCCAAGCGTCGAACTTCATCGCAGTAGGCCTCCATTTTCCGATCGTGGTAGTGGGAGTTCTTCATGACTTGGTCAATAACAAGCTGTGAGTCGCCACGAGCGTCGAGGCGCCGAACCCCTAGCTCGATGGCGATGCATAGTCCATTAACCAAGGCCTCGTACTCGGCCACGTTGTTTGACGCCGAAAAATGGAGGCGCAGAATGTAACGCACATGTTCTCCGAGGGGTGAGATGAAGAGCAAGCCCGCACCTGCTCCGGTTTTCATCAACGACCCGTCGAAGTACATGGTCCAAAGTTCGGGCTGTTTTGGAGCTGTCGGCAATTGGGTGTCGACCCATTCAGCCAGAAAGTCTGCCAAGACTTGAGATTTTATGGCCTTCCGAGGAGCAAATGAAAGTGTTTCACCCATGAGTTCCACTGCCCATTTTGCTATCCCGCCCGAGGCCTCTCGGCACTGGATGATCTCTCCCAGGGGGAAGGATGACACCACAGTCACTGGATGAGACTTGAAGTAGTGTCGCAACTTTTGCCATGTTAGAATTACTGCATACAGTAGCTTCTGGATTTGTGGGTAGCGGATCTTGGTCTCGGATAGTGCCTCGCTGATGAAGTAGACCGGCCTCTGGATGAGCAGTGCATGCCCCTCTTCTCGTCTCTCTACTACGATCGCGGCGCTGACCACCTGAGTGGTTGTGGCTACGTAAATCAAGAGGGCTTCTCCCGCAGCGGGGGGCACCAAGATGGGTGCATTAGTAAGGAGTGCCTTTAAGTTTCCGAGGGCTTCTTCGGCCTCGGGGGTCCAAGTGAAGCGCTAGGCCTTCCTTAAGAGGCGGTACAAGGGCAATCCTTTCTCGCCGAGGCACGAGATGAAGCGGCTCAGAGCCGCAAGGCATCCCATGACCCTTTGTACTCCTTTCAAATCTTTGATGGGTCCCATGTTGGTGATGGCCATGATTTTCTCCGGGTTGGCCTCGATGCCTCGTTTAGAGACGATGAACCCTAGGAGCATGCCTCGGGGAACTCCGAAGACACACTTCTCGAGATTGAGTTTTACGCCCTTTGCACGCAGGCACTCGAAAGTTACTTCGAGGTTGGAGAGAAGGTCGGAGGCTTTCCTTATCTTGACAACGATGTCATCGACGTAAGCCTCGACCGTTCTACCGATGTGCTCCCCGAACACATGGTTCATGCACCTTTGGTAGGTTGCACCTGCATTCCTCAAGCCAAATGGCATAGTAGTATAACAATACATGCCAAAGGGTGTGATGAAAGAAGTCGCGAGCTGGTCGGATTCTTTCATCTTGTCGGGTACCATAATTAGGGGTACCCCCAACGCTCCTAATCACGGCTGGTTAACACCCTCAGACCAACTGACGGGTGCGGTTCAAGCCAAGATTTCGTCTACCCAAAGGACACGATCTCACCCGAGCACAGCCTCGGGTTGGAATAGTGGTCCCAAACGAATTCACGCCTCGCCCGAGGGCCTCCTCAGACGGCAGGCGCCCCCTCGGCTCTCCCGAGGCCCGGCTCGGGCAGGCTTCGTTGTGAAGCAACCTTGGCCATACCGCCTCACCAACCGACCGCTTCGCAGGTGCATTAAATGCGGGGGATGCCTGACGCCGTATCCTGACACACGCGCCTCAGTCGGCCAGGACGAAGTGACCGCAGTCACTTCGCCCCTCCTCTTTACTGTCCGATATGACAGGAAAACAGTGTCGCTCGCTCCGCTCCGACTGCCGTGTCAGCCACCCTGGCAACGACTGACAACAAGTCACGATCAACCACCGAGCTCAAGCCTCGGGCGCAACAGGAAGTTCCGCCTCGCCCGACCTCACGCTCCGGCCTCAGGAGGAGGTCTCCGCCTCTCCCGACCTTAGGCTCCAGCCTCGAGAGGAGGTCTCCGCCTCGCCCGACCCCTGGACCTGGCCTCGACCCCGGTCTCGGGGGGAATCGCGTCCTCGCCCGACCCCGGCCTCGGCCTCAAGAGAAGTCTCTGCCTCGACCGACCCTGGGCTCGGACAGACCGTGCTGATAGGGGATGCATCATTGCCCTATTCCTAGCCTACTCAGGCTACAAGGAACAAGACCAGTGTCCCATCTAGCTTACCCCGGCGACGGGTAATGATGGTGCCCCGCGTGCGCCATGACGCCGGTGGCTCTCAGCCCCTTACGACAGCAAGGAGACGTCAGCAGGGTCCTCGCCGCGCTGCCAGCTGTGCTCCTACAGGACTCAGGCGCTTCTCCGGTGGCCACGCCATCACATGTACAGCGCCCAAGCTCTCCCCCAACGGCCACGTTGGCATGTACACAGGGCTTAGGCACTCCACTGCCGGACACGTTAGCGCATAGCTACGCCCCCATTGTACACCTGGACTCTCTCCTTGCCTCTATAAAAGGGAAGTCCAGGGACACCCTGAGGGAGGTTCGCGCGAGGGAAGCGGTAGACGAGCTCTATGTCCCCCTCTCTCTCTCCCTCATGCGACGCGCTTGTAACCCCTACTGCGAGCGGCACTCCTGGTGCAGGATAATACAAGGCTTGTCCCACATCTTGTGTTCCATCCCGCGCCAACCTATCTGGGCAGGGACACGCAGCGACAATTTACTCATCGGTCCAGGGACCCCCCCGGGGTCGAAACGCCGACAGTTGGCGCGCCAGGTAGGGGCCTGCTGCGTGTTAACGAACACCTTCCCGTTGAGATCCAGATGGGGAGTCTTCAGCAACCTCTCCAGCCCGGGATGGTGCTCCGCTTTGGGAGTCTTGAGTTCATGTCCCTCGATGGCAGCTACGACATGGTACTCCTCCCCCCGCGGTGTGACGACAACGACGGTCTTCGACTCGCCCGACGGCGGCGAGCTCTATGACAGCATCTCCCCACGGCAGAAGAGGAGCACTCCGGTCGTCCCCGCCACCCTCCTCGTCGGAGGAGGCGGAGACGGGGCAACCATGGCCACGCAGGAGGCGGCACCTTCTCGGCTGTCGCACCAGAACGAGTCGACGACGCCGGCACTCCCCCACGGGACATGTCGGACATTGCCCTCGCACCTGAGGCGACGGTGGGTGTCGCTTCCCCACAACGTGTTAGCCCCAAGCGGACTGATGACGCCAGCACCCTCGCGAAGGACCTGCTGGGCGTTACCCTCGTACCTAAGATGACGGTGTGCACCGCCCCCGATGCGACTTCACCACCGTCCAACGACCAAGAGGTACCGTCCGTTTTCCATCCCATACCTTTTCGGTTCAGCTTCGATCCACCTAGCGACCCCGCTATGGTGAGCGCCTTCGTAAAGGCGTATCCAAACCTTCCAGGGTACCACATGTGGTCGACCTAGGACCGACTGACAGCCGTATCGACCTTCGGACCGGTGGGTTCTGAGGAAGAGGATGACCCCGACTCCGGCTGGGATTTCTCTGCCCTCAATGACCCCGGTGCCATGTGGGGCTTCATGTCCGCATGTGACCACTGCCTCTCCGGTTGTTCTGACGATGGCCATGACCTTGACGACGAGGGTTATGGCCCAAGTCGCGAATGTTTCCACGTCGATCTGGGAGATCACAACAAAGGCAACCACCTCGGTATGCCAAAGGTTGACGATCCCCCTGGGCCCTCATCTCGCGTTGACATCCCGCGGGAGCTAGCTGTCGTCCCAGTCCCTGCGGGGGGTCAGGACATACAGCTCGAGCAAATCCATGAGATGCAGGCCCGGGTCGACGGGGAAGCAGGCCGGCTTGTACAGCTCCGACAGAACATCGAACAGGAGTGGGCAGGCCGATCACTCGCCAGAGAATCCTGTCATCGGGCCCAAGACATCCGGCACCGCATCATCGACAATGCCAGGGCAGCGCGGCCTTCGGCCATCAGCGGGTCCGGCCAGGACCTAGCTACAGCGGCGATGCTGCTTCAGGCCATGCCGGAACCATCCACCACCGAGGGACGGCGCATCCAGGGCGAACTCAAGAATCTTCTAGAGGGCGCCGCGGTTCGACGAGCCGAGAGCTCCGCCTCCCGCAGGCGAGCTGACCCCTCGGAGCATCACGCGGTGTCCTCCCGGCGCATTCGGGAAGCCTCGGTCCATCCCGAGCGTACATGGGACGAGGCGCCCACCGCCCGGGAACGGCTCGGCAACGAGCACCACCATCTCGACCATCGAGCCCGCCTCGACGAGAAGGTGCACCGAGGCTACCATCCTAGGCGTGGGGGACGCTGCAACAGCGAGGAGGACCACAGTCCTTCGCCCGAACCACCCGGCCCACGAGTCTTCAGCCGGGCCATACGACGAGCACCGTTCCCTGCCCGTTTCTGAGCCCCGACTACTATCACCAAGTACTCGGGGGAGACGAGGCCGGAGCTGTGGCTCGCAGACTACCGACTAGCCTGCCAGTTGGGAGGGGCGGATGATGACAACCTCATCATCCGTAATCTACCCCTTTTCCTCTCCGACGCTGCCCGAGCCTGGCTGGAGCATCTGCCTCCTGCGTAGATCTCCGACTGGGACGATCTGGTCAAAGCTTTCGCGGGGAACTTCCAAGGCACGTATGTGCGCCCTGGGAACTCGTGGGACCTCCGAAGCTGCCGCCAGCAGCCAGGGGAGTCCCTCCGAGAGTACATCCAGTGGTTTTCGAAGCAGCGCACCGAGCTGCCCAACGTTACCGACTCGGATGTCATCGGGGCTTTCCTTGCCGGCACCACTTGCGGGGACCTAGTGAGCAAATTGGGGCGCAAGACTACCACCCGCGCGAGCGAACTGATGGACGTCGCCACCAATTTCGCTTTGGGTCAAGAGGCGGTCGAAGCCATCTTTCGGAAGGACAAGCAGCCTCAGGGGGAGCCGAAGACAGACGCCCCTGAGGCGTCCGCCCAGCGGGGCACGAAGATGAAGGCCAAAAACAAGTCACGAGCGAAGCGCGACGCCGCAGGCATGAATCTCGTCGCTGCGGCCGAGCACAGGAACCCTCGGAAACCACCCGGAGGGGCCGACACGTTCGACAAGATGCTCAAAGAGCCATGCCTCTATCACCAGGGGCCCGTCAAGCACACCCTCAAAGAATGTGTCATGCTCCGACGCCACTTCCATAAGACCGGACCCCCGGCGGAGGATGGCAAGGGCCATGGCAACGACAAGAAGGAGGGTGGCAAGGAAGAGGGATTCCCGGAAGTCCATAACTGCTACATGATTTACGGCGTGCAGGCGGCGAACGCCTCGGCTCGGCACCGCAAGTAGGAGCGCCGGGAAGTCTGCTTGGTGAAGGTGGCGGCGCCAGTCTACCTAGACTAGTCCGACAAGCCTATCACCTTCGACCAAGGCGACCACCCTGACTTCGTGCCGAGCCTGGGAAGGTACCCGCTCGTCGTCGATCCGATCATCGGCAACGTTAGGCTCTCCAAGGTCCTCATGGACGGAGGCAGCAGCCTGAACATCATCTACGTCGAGACCCTGGAACTCTTAGGGGCTGATCGGTCCGAAGTCCGGGCCGGTGCGGCACCCTTCCACGGGATCACGCCCGGGAAGCGAATCCAACCCCTCGGACGGATCGACTTACCCGTCTGCTTCGGAACTCCCTCAAACTTCCGAAAGGAAGCTCTCACCTTTGAGGTCGTCGGGTTCCGAGGAACCTACCATGCGGCATTAGGAAGACCATGCTACGCCAAGTTCATGGTCGTCCCCAACTACACCTACCTCAAGCTCAAGATGTCGGGCCCGAATGGGATCATCACTATCGGATCCACGTACCGCCACACGTACGAATGCGACGTGGAGTGCGTGGAGTACGCCGAGGCTCTCGCCGAGTCCGAGGCCCTCATCACCGACCTTGAACGCCTCTCCAAGGAGGCGCCCGACGCGAAGCGGCATGCCGGCAACTTCGAACCAGTTGAGGCGGTCAAGTCCGTCTCTCTCGACCCCAGCAACGACGCCAGCAAGCAAGTTCGGATCGGCTCCGAGCTCGACCCCAAATAGGAAGAAGTGCTCGTCGACTTTCTCCGCGCAAACGCTAAAGTCTTTGCGTGGAGTCCCTCGGACATGCTCGACATACAGAGGGATGTCGCCGAGCACTCACTGGACATCAAAGCTGGAGCTCGACCCGTGAAGAAAACCCTACGCTGTTTCGACGAGGAAAAGCGTAGGGCCATAGGCGAGGAGATCCACAAGCTACTCGCGGCAGGGTTCATCAAAGAGGTATTCCATCCCGAATAGTTAGCTAACTCTGTTCTTGTAAGGAAGAAGGATGGGAAATGGAGGATGTGTGTAGACTACACTGGTCTAAACAAAGCATGTCCGAAAGTTCCCTACCCTCTACCTCGCATCGATCAAATCATGGACTCCACTGCTGGGTGCGAAACCCTGTCATTCCTCGATGCCTACTCAGGCTATCACCAAATCAAGATGAAGGAGTCCGACCAGCTCGCGACTTCTTTCATCACACCTTTTGGCATGTACTGTTACACCACAATGCCATTTGGGTTAAGGAATGCAGGCGCCACTTACCAGAGGTGCATGAACCACGTGTTCGGAGAACACATCGGCAGAATGGTCGAGGCTTACGTCGACGACATCGTTGTCAAGAAGAAGAGAGCCTCCGACCTCCTCTCTGACCTTGAAACAACATTCAAGTGTCTGAGAGCGAAAGGCGTGAAACTCAATCCCGAGAAGTGTGTCTTTGGAGTCCCCCGAGGCATGCTCCTTGGGTTCATCGTCTCCGAGCGGGGCATCGAGGCCAACCCGGAGAAAATCGTGGCCATCACTAGCATGGGACCGATCAAAGATTTGAAAGGAGTACAGAGGGTCATGGGATGCCTTGCGGCTCTAAGCCGCTTCATCTCACGCCTTGGCGAGAAAGGCTTGCCTCTGTACCGCCTCTTAAGGAAGGCCGAGTGCTTCACTTGGACCCCCGAGGCCGAGGAAGCCCTCGGAAACCTTAAGGCGCTCCTTACGAAAACACCCATCCTGGTGCCCCCCGCCGCAGGAGAAGCCCTCTTGATCTACGTAGCCGCGACTACTCAGGTAGTCAGCGCCGCGATCGTAGTCGAGAGACGAGAAGAAGGGCATACACTGCCCATCCAGAGGCCAGTCTACTTCATCAGTGAAGTACTTTCCGAGACCAAAGCTCGCTACCCACAGATCCAGAAGCTGCTCTACGCAGTGATCCTGACACGGCGAAAGTTGCGACACTACTTCGAGTCTCATCCGGTAACTGTGGTGTCATCCTTCCCCCTGGGGGAGATCATCCAGTGCCGCGAGGCCTCAGGTAGGATAGCAAAGTGGGCGGTGGAGCTTATGGGCGAAACGCTATCATTCGCTCCTCGGAAGGCCATAAGATCCTAGATCTTGGCAGACTTCCTGGCTGAGTGGACTGACACCCAGTTACCGACAACTCCAATCCAGCCCGAGCTCCGGACCATGTACTTTGATGGGTCACTCATGAAAATAGGAGCGGGCGCTAGCCTGCTCTTCGTTTCACCCCTCAGAAAGCATCTCCGCTACATCATTCGCCTCCATTTTCCGGCGTCAAATAACATGGCCGAGTACGAAGCACTGGTTAACGGGCTACGCATCGCCGTCGAGCTAGGGGTCCGACGCCTCGACGCTCGAGGCGACTCACAGCTTGTCATTGACCATGTCATGAAGAACTCACACTACCGTGACCGGACGATGGAAGCCTACTGCGACGAAGTCCGGCGCCTGGAGAACAAGTTCTACGGGCTGGAGCTCAACCACATCGCCCGGCGGTACAACGAGACTGCGGACGAGCTGGCGAAAATAGCCTCGGGGCGAACGACAGTTCCCCCCCGATGTCTTCTCCAGAGACCTACATCAACCATCCATCAAGATCGACGACGCGCCCGAGCCTGAGGAAGCCTCGGCCCAGCCTGAGGCACCCTTGGCCGAGCCCGAGGCACCCTCGGCCAACGAGGAAGAGGCCTTGCCCGTCGAAGAGGAACAGGATGAGGTCACGCCAGATCTGAACTGGCAGACCTCGTACCTGGAATACCTCCTCCGAGGAGAGCTTCCCATCGACAAGACCAAAGCTCGGCGGCTGGCTCGGCGCGCCAAGTCATTTGTCCTGCTGGGTGATGAAAAAGAGCTCTACCACCGCAGCCCCTCGGGCATCCTTCAACGATGCATATCTATCGCCCAAGGACAAGAGCTGTTGCAAGAAATACAATCGGGGGCTTGCGGCCACCATGCAGCGCCTCGAGCCCTCGTAGGGAATGCCTTCCGACAAGGTTTCTACTGGCCAACCGCAGTGGCCGACGCCACTAGGATTGTGCGCTCCTGCCGGGGGTGTCAATTCTACACAAATCAGATGCATCTGCCCGCTCAGGCCTTGCAGACGATACCCATCACCTGGCCATTTGCTGTGTGGGGTCTAGACCTCGTCGGTCCCTTGCAAAAGGCACCCAGGGGCTTCACGCACCTGCTGGTCGCTATCGACAAATTCTCCAAGTGGATCGAGGTCCGCCCCCTAAACAGCATCAGGTCCGAGCAGGCAGCGGCATTCTTCACCAACATTATTCATCGGTTCAGGGTGCCAAACTCAATCATCACCGACAATGGCACGCAGTTCACTAGAAAAAAGTTCCTGGACTTCTGCGACGACCACCACATCCGTGTGGACTGGGCCGTCGTAGCTCATCCCATGACGAATGGGCAGGTGGAGCGTGCCAACGGTATGATTCTGTAGGGGCTCAAACCAAGGATCTACAACGACCTCAACAAGTTCGGCAAGCGGTGGATGAAAGAGCTACTCTCGGTAGTCTGGAGTCTGAGGACGATGCCGAGCCGCGCCACGGGTTTTACGCCGTTCTTTCTAGTCTATGGGGCCGAGGCCGTCCTCCCCACGGACTTAGAATATGGCTCCCCGAGGACCAAGGCGTACGACGACCGAAGCAACCAGACCAGCCGAGAAGACGCGCTGGACCAACTCGAGGAGGCTCGAGACGTCGCCTTACTACATTCGGCACGGTACCAGCAGTCGCTGCGGCGCTACCACGCCTGAAGCGTTCGGGCCCGAGGCTTCCAAGTGGGAGACTTGGTGCTTCGCCTGCGACAGGACGCCCGAGGGCGCCACAAGCTCACTCCTCCCTGGGAAGGGCCCTTCATCATCGCCAAGATCTTGAAGCCCAAAACATACAAGCTGGCCAACGACCAAGGCAAGGTCTACAGCAACGCTTGGAACATCTAACAGCTATGTCGCTTCTACCCTTAAGATGTTTTAAGTCGTTCATGTACCTCGTTTACATACACAAAGTCTAACCGTCAAGGAAGGGTCGGCCTTGCCTCAGCAAAGCCCGACCCTCCCTCGGGGGCTAGAAGGGGGGAACCCCCTCTGCGTCAAAATTTTCCTCGAAAAAATTTTCTACCAAAACAACCTTTGTGCTTTCGACTTCCGTATTGATAGCAGGATCCTAAGAACGATGAGAGTACACGTAAGCGGCAAGGCCGACGAGCCGAGGAACTCCTACGCCTCCGGGATACGGATACCTCACTCATCACCTTCCGCGAGAAGAAACTCACGCTCGGATAAGCGATCCTGCTACCAAACAAGTCCTAACACTCGAGTAGAAAACGACTTTCGCACCTTCTCGACTGTCCCAATAATGGAATCCTTCGACCAAATGAGAGTGCACGTAAGCGGCAAGGCCGACCGAGCCGAGGGACTCCTACGCCTCCAGGATACGGATACCTCACTCATCACCTTCCGCGAAAAGTAACTCTCGTTTGGAAAAACGATTCTGCTATCGACAGACAAGTCGTGATGTTCGAAACAAGAGGAGAGAAGACGCAACTTTTTAAACACGATGATAAAGTGTTTAGGCCTCGGCGGCCGCGAAAAAGCATGTGCATGCTACAGACAAACTGTTCCTGCAGGTTCTGGCATCGGCAGGGGGAGCAGCAGCACCCTCGGTGTTGATTCCACCCTCGGCGGAACTAGGCTCGGCCTTGGACGGCGACCCAGGCAAAAGGACCTCCACCTAAGGGAGGACGCTAGCACCGCGCCAACAGATGTCTTGGCCAAGCTCCAGCGGCTGCGGCCACACCTTCTTCGGCCTGGGAAGCCGCCATCTCCTGGGCCAACAAAGTTTCTTTCCGAGCTGACTCCGCGTCTGTCTGCGCTAACACCGCTGCCTCCGGCTCCGGCTCATCGCAGAGCAGCCGAGGGTTCCGAAAACTGAGCAAGGGAAGCCTAGAGCGGCAAGGCCGACAGAGCCGAGGGACTCCTACGCCTCCGGGATACGGACACCTCACTCGTCACCTTCCGTGAAATGTGACCGACGCTCGGTTAAGTGGTTCTGCCAGCCAACAGATAAGTCCCAGCGCTCGGAATGAGGAAGACACACAGCTTTGGTCTCGAATACACGAATGTTCAGGCCTCGACAGCCACAATGAACATACACTAGCACTCAAGGTGCCATTACAAACGGAACTCTGGTTCTGCTACCACGGGTATGAACAACCTCCATACCAGGGGGCCCACGGGATGACGAACTCCAAGCGGCTCACCGGCAACCACCCCAGCAGTAGCGACAACGACCTCCGTCTCGGGCGGCAAGACAGCTGCAGCAACAGCTTCAGGGCAAACGCTGCGGCGGGAAAGCCCTCGCCCACGAAGGACGAGAACCAACCATTCAAGACAAAGAGACAGAGGTCCGGGGTGCGGGCGGTGCTGGTGGTCTCGTCGGCAGAGACAACCTCCCTCCGACTGCCACCACCTCAGCGCCGACGGCCACCTGCACACCAACGCCGCACCGGCGTACAGCGTCCGCTCCGAAAGCGCACCGGTAGGTCCTCGCTCCTGCCCTTGCCATAAGAACGAGAATGGGACCGTCCTAGATCACGAACGCCGCCCTCGCGGCGTACGACGCGTTGGACGACCCCCCAACAGCTAGCGGCGCAGCAAGGATCGGTAGTGGCGGGCGACACCGGAAGCAGCGCCAGAGCCGCTCGTGCCGGGGAGCCAAGCGCGCGGCAGCTGCCAAGCGCCACAGGCGGCGAACACCCTTCTCCCCAGATCACTGAGGGAAGGAGTGGGCCGCTGCCTATGCAGAGGCAGGCCCCGGCTCAGCTCTCCCTCTGCCTCAGTAAGGATGACGAAGATCCTTGAAGCTGAGGGCGGGGCAAAGACCGCAGCCCGGCTTGCTTTTCCCCACCAAACTACCCATTGGTGAGGGAATGCAGCCAGGCTGCACGATGAAAATCCTTGAAGTCGAACGATGGCTAAAAGGTACCAATCTCCACGAGGCCACACTCCTCCAACGACAGCAAGAGCAAGGCGACGCTGGGGCACCCTCATATGGGGGCTCAAAAGGCGGAAGGGCGCAAGGCATGAGGGGAGGACAAAGGCATGGCCACTGCCCAGGGGATCGATCCCCCTTTTATAGGCAGACCTCCTCGCTTGCACCCCTTAGCGTCACGGGCGAAGTCCCCACTGACATCCTCCAGGGTTCTTCCCCCCATGACACGGGGGTTGGGACCCACACGTCATATGAGCTGATCCGAAGCACGAAGAAGGCGAACCACCGCGCGCGAGGCATGTAACCGTCCCGCGGTTACAAGCGCTCTCCCATCTTCGCAGAAACCGGTGGTTGAAAGGGTGGACTGCCATGCGACAAGCGTCCAACTGCACCGCAACTGTGTGCCCCTTCGGCTCCGTTCACATCCGGTGGACCAGCGCAAAGGAAGCGGGCCAGCATGTCATATAACCGGCGCACTGGTTACGACGTGCAAGAAGCTACACCGTCACTCACGCCAATGCTGTGCCTCCTCCACTGTGAGACCAGTACCGCGACTCGATGTACCCCTGCGCATGACCCAACAGTACCAATTAAAGGCGACGGCCATGGGTCGGTCAGCCGCGGGGTAGGTACGACGGATGGCATGGTCAAAAGTGGGTCGGCAGTAACTGCAGCGGCAGACGAGCGGAGGCAGCATTCAAGTTGCCTGCAAGCTCGCGTCCCCTCCTGAAGCGATGGGAGAGCCCTCTCTCACGGCGTGAAGACGACGCACCCGTGCCCCGTTCCTCGAACGGCTCGCACGCGCAACGGGCGCCACGCGAATCGCCCGTCCCGTCGCATTAACTCCCCGATGGAGCAGGCAACACCTTTAGCAGGCGAGGCGGGCGTCGCTTCGCCTTCGCCATAATGACCCGCGTCAAAAAAGGTGCGCCACTTTATTTAAAATTCAGATCCTTCCCCTCCTCCTCTCTCTCTCTCTTGCCACAGGGACCGGGAAAGGGGATGTTGTGGAAAGGATCCTTCCCGGCGATGGAAGCGGGCCCCGAGCCCTCCTACTGATCAGTGGTTCGAAGGCTGGCCCCTCAAAAGGGTTTTGACAGCTGCCCCAGAGCACTCAGACTTCAAGCCCATTACTGATCAGGGGTTCGAAGGCTGGCCCCTCAGAAGGGTTCGACAGCCGCCCTAGAGCGCCCGGGCTCCGTGCCCACTACTGATCAGGGGTTCGTAGGCTGGCCCCTCGGAAGGGTTCGATAGTCGCCCCAGAACATGCAGAGTGAGGGATGACTCTGGGTACGTTCGATACATAACCAAGGCTCGGGCTACGCTCCCGAGGTACCCTAGGACATTTCCGAGACCGGCGGGAACGATTTGTAACGGAATCCCACCGGAGGGAGGCATCGAGCCCTCGGACCCTGTCGAAGGGGTCTGGGTCCGGCGAATCACCCGCAGGTACTTTTGGAGCGCGCCTCTGGGCCACAGCCGACCCCTAACGAACGGGGCACGGGCGTCCACCGGATCACCCATTAGCAGCTCATTGGAAACACCATGTTCGGCGCCCTCTGAGGGCAACATGGCGCTTTCCCCCCCCCCCTCCTCCTTGCGGAAAGGCGACGCAGGGGCGTATAATAAAAGTCGGGAAAGTCCTTGATCGTCCTCTCGCTCCGTGCAGAGGCTCGGGGGCTGCTCTCGCACCCGGCTATGGCAAAAACTGTTGATAGCGTCAACAAACCAGCCTGATAACTTGGAACCCGACCACGCACACGGGCTACTACCGGGCCGCATGAGGGACCGATCAAACTGCCAGAAGCACCACGAAAAGCATTCAGACCTCAGAGGAGTCAAACCACTCCTCCGAGGCCTCGGGGGCTACACCCGGCGAGTGCGCTCGCGCGCACCCACCAGAACAAGGCAAAAACCGAGAAAGGCCGGTCCCCTCACCGAAAACGTGGCAAAAGCCTCCAAGCGAGTACCATCACTCCCTTCGAGGCTTAGGGGCTACTGTCGGGTACCATAATTAGGGGTACCCCCAACGCTCCTAATCACGGCTGGTTAACACCCTCAGACCAACTGACGAGTGCGGTTCAAGCCAAGATTTCGTCTACCCAAAGGACGCGATCTCACCCGAGCCCAGCCTCGGGTTGGAATAGTGGTCCCAGACGAATTCGCGCCTCGCCCGAGGGCCTCCTCAGACGGTAGGCGCCCCCTCGGCTCTCCCGAGGCCTGGCTCGGGCAGGCTTCGTTGTGAAGCAACCTTGGCCATACCGCCTCACCAACCGACTGCTTCGCAGGCGTATTAAATGCGGGGGATGCCTGACGCCGTATCCTGACACACGCGCCTCAGTCGGCCAGGCCGAGGTGACCACAGTCACTTTGCCCCTCCTCTTTACTGTCCGATATGACAGGAAAATAGCGCCGCTCGCTCCGCTCCGACTGCCGTGTCAGCCACCCCGGCAACGACTGACAACAAGTCACGATCAACCACCGAGCTCAAGCCTCGAGCGCAACAGGAAGCTCTGCCTCGCCCGACCTCACGCTGCGGCCTTAGGAGGAGGTCTCCGCCTCGCTCGACCTCAGGCTCTAGCCTCAGGAGGAGGTCTCCGCCTCGCCCGACCCCCGGACCCGGCCTCAACCCCGGTCTCGGGGGGAATCGCGTCCTCACCCGACCCCGGCCTCAGCCTCAAGAGAAGTCTCCGCCTCGACCGACCGTGGGCTCGGACTGACCGTGCTGATAGGGGATGCATCATTCCCCTATTCCTAGCCTGCTTAGGCTACAAGGAACAAGACCGGCATCCCATCTGGCTTACCCCGGTGACGGGTAATGATGGTGCCCCGCGTGCACCATGACGCCGTTGGCTCTCAGCCCCTTACGACAGCAAGGAGACGTCAGCAGGGTCATCGTCGCGCTGCCAGCTGTGCTCCTACAGGACTCAAGCGCTCCTCCGGCGGCCATGCCATCACATGTACAGCGCCCAAGCTCTCCCCCAACGGCCACATTGGCATGTACACAGGGCTTAGGCACTCCACTGCCGGACACGTTAGCGCATAGCTACGCCCCCCGTTGTACACCTGGACTCTCTCCTTGCCTCTATAAAAGGGAAGTCCAGGGCCACCCTGAGGTAGGTTCGCGCGAGGGAAGTGGCGGACGAGCTCTGTGTCCCCCTCTCTCTCTCCCTCACGCGATGCGCTTGTAACCCCTACTGCGAGCGGCACCCCTGGTGCAGGATAATACAAGGCTTGTCCCACATCTTGTGTTCCATCCCGCGCCAACCCATCTGGGCAGGGACACGCAGCGATAATTTACTCGTCGGTCCAGGGACCCCCCCGGGGACGAAACGCCGACACATCTTGATTTGGTGATAGTCTGAATAGGCGTCGAGGAAAGACAGGGTTTTGCACCCAGCAGTGGAGTCCACAATTTGATCGATGCGAGGCAGAGGGTAGGGAACCTTTGGACATGCTTTGTTTAAACCAGTGTAGTCTATGCACATCCTCCATTTCCCACCTTTTTTCTTTACAAGCATAGGGTTAGCTAACCATTCTGGATGGAATACCTCTTTGATGAACCCTGCAGCCATTAGCTTGTGGACCTCCTTGCCTATGGCTCTGCGCTTTTCTTCATCAAAACGGTGAAAGGGCTGCTTCACGGGTCGGGCACCGACTCGGATGTTCAGTGAGTGCTCGGCGACATCCCTCGGTATGCCGGGCATGTCCGAGGGACTCCACGCAAAAATTTTGGTGTTTACGCGGAGAAAGTCGACGAGCACTGCTTCCTATTTGGGGTCGAGCTCGGAGCCGATCCTGACTTTCTTGCCGGCGTCGTTGCTGGGGTCGAGAGGGACAGACTTAACTGCCTCGACCGGCTCGAAGTTGCCGGCGTGCCACTTCGCGTCGGGCGCCTCTTTGGAGAGGCAATCCAGGTCGGCGATGAGGGATTCGGACTCAGCGTACTCCACGCATTCCACATCGCACTCGTAAGCGTGGCGGTATGAGGATCCGACGGTGATGGTTCCGTTGGGGCCCGACATCTTGAGCTTGAGGTATGTGTAGTTGGGGACGACCATGAACTTGGCGTAGCACGATCTTCCCAACACTGCATGGTAGGTCCCTCGAAACCCGACCACCTCGAAGGTGAGGGTTTCCTTTCGGAAATTGGAGGGAGTTCTGAAGCAGACGGGCAAGTCAAGTTGCCCAAGGGGCTGGACGCGCTTACCGGGGACGATCCCATGAAAAGGTGCTGCACCGGCCCGGATCATGGACAAATCGACCCCCAGGAGCCCTAGGGTCTCGGCATAGATGATATTGAGGTTGCTGCCTCCGTCCATGAGGACCTTGGAGAGCCTAACGTTGCCGATGATTGGGTCAACCACGAGGGGGTACCTTCCTGGGCTCGGCACGTAGTTGGGGTGGTTGCCTTGGTCGAAGGTAATGGATTTGTCGGACCAGTCTAGGTAGACTGGCGCTGCTACCTTCACCGAGCAGAACTCCCGGCGCTCCTGCTTGCGGTGCCGAGCCGAGGTGTTCGCCACCTGTCCGTCGTAGATCTTGAAGCAGTTGTGGACCTTCGAGAACTCCTCTTCCTTGTCGCCCCCCTTCTTGTTGTTGCCTTGGTCCTTGCCACCTTCTGCTGAGGGTCCAGCCTTGTTGAAGTAGCGCCGGAGCATGTCGCACTCTTCAAGGGTGTGCTTGATGGGACCCCTGTGATAGGGGCATGACTCCTTGAGCATCTTGTCGAACATGTTGGCTCCTCCGGGAGGCTTCCGAGGGTTCCTGTGCTCGGCTGCAGCGATGAGATCCGCGTCGACGGCGTTGCGCTTCGCTTGCCACGCTGGGCGGGCCTCGGGGGCGTCTTCCTTCTACCCTCCCTGAGGCTGCATGTCCTTCCGGAAGATGGCTTCGACCGCCTCCTGACCAGAGGTGAAATTGGTGGCGATGTCCATCAATTCGCTCGCCTTGGTGGGAGTCTTGCATCCCAGTTTGCTCACCAGGTCTCGGCATGTGGTGCCGGCGAGGAATGCCCTGATGACATCCGAGTCGGTGATGTTGGGCAATTCGGTGCGCTGCTTTGAAAACCACCGGATGTAATCTCGCAGGGACTCCCCTGGCTGCTGGCGGCAGCTTCGTAGATCCCATGAGTTCCCAGGGCGCATGTACGTACCCTGGAAATTTCCAATGAAAGCCTTGACCAGGTCGTCCCAGTCGGAGATTTGCGTAGGAGGCAGATGCTCCAGCCAGGCCCGGGCAGCGTTAGAGAGGAAAAGGGGGAGGTTGCGGATGATGAGGTTGTCGTCGTCCGTCCCTCCCAACTGGCATGCCAGCCGGTAATCCGTAAGCCACAACTCCGGCCTTGTCTCCCCTGAGTACTTGGTGATGGTGGTCGGGGCTCGGAACCAGGCTGGGAACGGCGCTCGTCGTATGGCCCGGCTGAAGACTCGCGGACCTGGTGGCTCGGGCGAGGGACTCCGATCCTCCTCACTGTCGTAGCGTCCCTCGCACCTGGGATGGTAGCCTCGACGCACCTTCTCCTCGAGTCGGGCTCGACGGTCACGGCAGTGTTGCTCGTCACTGAGGCGATCCGGGGCTGCAGGCATCCCGTCCCGTGTGCGCTCGGTGTGGACCGAGGCCTCCCGCATGCGTCGGGAGGGCGTTGCGCGATGCTCCGAGGGGTCTCCTCACCTCCGAGAGGCAGAGCTCTCGGCTTGTCGGACAGCGGCGTCTTCCAGGAGGCCCTTGAGCTCGCCCTGGATACGTCGCCCTTCGGTGGTGGACGGCTCTGGCATCGTTCGAAGTAGCATCGTCGCTGCGGCTAGGTTCTGGCCGGCCCCGCTGAAGGCTAGGGGTAGCCCTGCCCTGGCATCGTCAATGATACGGCGCTGGACGTCCCGGGCCTGATGACGCGCTCCTCCGGCGAGTGCCTGGCCTGCTCATTCCTGCTCGATGTTTTGTCGGAGCTACACAAGCTGCCCTGCTTCTTCGTCGAGCTTGGCCTGCATCTCGTGGACTTGCTCAAGCTGCATGTCCTGACCCCCCGCAGGGACTTGGACCACAGCTAGCTCCCGCGGGATCTCAACGCGAGACGCAGGTGCAAGGGCACCGTCACTTCCTGGCATGCCGAGGTGGTTTTCTCCGTCGTGATCCTCCTGATCAATGTGGAAGCACTCGCGAGTTGGGTCGCAACCCTCGTCGTCGAGGTTGTGGCCATCATCAGAGCAGCCGGAGAGACAGTGGTCACATGCGGACATAAAGTCACGCATGGCATCGGGATCACGGAGTCCGGAGAGATCCCAACTGACGTCGGGGTTGTCCTCTTCCTCGGAACCCGTGGGTCCGGAGGTTGAGATGGCCGTCAGTCGGTCCCAAGTTGACCACATATAGTACCTCAGAAGGTCAGGATATGCCCTTGCGAAAGCGCTCACCAAAGCGGGGTCGCTTGGTGGATCGAAGCTGAATCTAAAGGGAACAGGGTGAAAAATGGATGGTACCTCTTGGTTGATGGACGGTGGCGAAGTCGCATCCGGGATGGACTGCACCGTTATCTCAGGTATGAGGCTAACGTCCAACAAGTCCTTCGCGAGGGTGCTGGCGTCATCAGTGCGCCTGGGGCTGGCGTTTTGCTGGGAAGAGACATCCGTCGTTGTCTCAGGCGCGAGGGCAACACCCAACATGTCCCCCGCAGGGGTGCCAGTGTCGTCGACTCGCTCTGGTCCGACAGCCATCGAGGTGCTGCCCCCTGCCTGGCCATGGTTGCCCCGCCTCCGTCTCCTCCGGCGAGGAGGGTGGCGGGGTTGACCCAGGTGTTCCTCTTCTGCCGCGGGGAGATGCTGTCATCGAGTTCGCCTCCGCCGGGCGAGCCGACGATCGTCGTTGTTGCCGTGCTGCGAGGGGAGGAGTACCATGTCGTAGCTGCCGTCGTGGGACATGAACTCGAGACTCCCAAAGCGAAGCACCATCCCGGGCTGGAGAGGCTGCTGAAAGCTACCCATCTGGAACTCAACGAGAAAGTATTTGTTAACACGCAGTAGGCCCCTACCTGGCGCGCCAACTATCAGCGTTTCGGACCCGCGAGGACCGTCAACCGACCAGTGAATTTGTCGCTGCGTGTCCCTGCCCAGATGGGTTGATGCAAGATGGAACACAAGAGGGAAATGAGGCTTATGTTATCTTGCACCGGGGTGCTCGTAGTAGGGGTTACAAGCGTTGCGAGAGAGCGAGAGCGAGAGCGAGAGAGAGAGAGAGAGAAAGAGAGGGTTCGGCCTTGAGGTGAGATGTCTGAGTCTACCTCTACCGCGTCTCTCCTACTCTGCCTGCCTCTGCTCGCCTGCCTTCGCCCGTTCGTACATCGCACGTTCGTACGTTCCGTCCCCCCATCCCCCTTCCATAGGAAGGCCCTGGACATCCCCGTTTATAGATACAAGGAGATGCCCAGCTGTACAATGGGGGTGTAGCTATGAGCTAACGTGGCTGGTGGAGGATTGCCTTGAGCCCTGTACATGTACTAACGTGGCCGTTGGAGAAGTGCCTTGAGTCCTGTAGAAGCATAGCTGATGGTGCGGCATGGATCCTGCTGACGTTTCCTTGCTTCCGTAGGGGGTTGAGAGCAACCGACGTCATGGGCGCACGCGGGGAACCATCATTACCTGTTACCGGAGTAACCTAGATGGGACACTAGTCTTGTTCCTTTGTAGCCTGAGGCAGCTAGCTAGGGGTAGGGTAATGATGTATCCCCTGTAGCGTAGTCGGTCCGTGGCCGAGGTCGGGCAAGGCAGAGACTTCTCCTGAGGCCGAGGCTGAGGTCGGGCGAGGTTGTGACTCCTCCCGAGGCCGAGGCTGGGGCCAAGGCCTAGGGTCGGGCGAGGCGGAGACCTCCTGAGGCTGGGGTCGAGGCTGAGGCCCAGGGTCGGGCGAGGCGGAGACCTTCTCCCGAGGCCGAGGCCGGGGCCGAGGCCTGAGGTCGAGCGAGGCGGAGCTCCTTGTTGCGCCCGAGGCTGAACTTGGGGGAGGTCACGACTTACTGTTGCTAGTCTTACCCTGGTGGTTGGCACAGTAGTCGGAATGGGGTGAATAGCGCTGTTTCCTTGTCAGAACGGTCAGTAAAGGGGCGAAGTGACTGCGGTCACTTTGACCTTGCTGACTGAGGCACGCGTGTCAGGACAAGGTGTCAGGCGATCCCCGCATTAAATGCGCATGCGATACGGTCGGTTGGTTAGGCGATTCGGTCGAGGTCGCTGCACGACAAAGTTCGCCCGAGCTTAGCCTTGGGCGAGACGGGGGTGCGTCTGTTGACAGAGGGGACCCTCAGGCGAGGCATGAATTCGTCCGGGACTATTATCTTCGCCCGAGGCTGGGCTCGAACGAGGCGAGGTCGTGTCCTTTGGGAAACGAGGCCCTGTCTTGAACCGTGCTTATCAGTCGTTGACGGTTTGTTCTGAAGATGTTTTTCGGCCAGGTTAAGGAGCATTGGGGGTACCCCTAATTACGGTCCCCAACAAAAGCAAACTAAATATTATTTCACTGGCGCCATAAAGCTGACTCGAAGACGCCACCTAGATTAACTCGTATTCTTCATTGTAGGGTGGCTCCTTTTGGACCACCTGCTCTTCACTGTGGGGGTTTATATATCACAAGAGTGAGCTCACAAAAGATCATAGCTCAACAGGTTGTGGGGAATAATGTGCTTGAACTCACCAAAGGTGGGAGTTCATGTGAAGTGTAAGGCTGATCAACAAAATAATGGTTGAAGCTGAGCATTGCTTTCAATAATTGGTTAAATTTTATTAGCAGTTACTAAATGTAAGTAAATACCAAACTAGAATAATAGTAGATCAAAATTAATAATAAATCCCAATGCGATGCAAATGATAAATTGAATTTAATTCCATAAATTAATCATGTGAGTGTCCGAGCTGCTCATGACCGTGAGCACGGCTGATATACCAGTTTTACACTCTGCAGAGGTTGCACATATTTACCCACAAGTCATGTTACCCATCTGCCAAGGGATCGCGACTTCCCATACACCTTTACCAAGGAAGCGAGGCAAAGTAACACTACGAGCCCTTTATAAAGTTCCACTAGCTTCATAAAACCCGCTACAGTTTTTAGGAAGCTCCAATGCAGGGACACCTCGCCTAACCACCATCGCAGCAAAATCAACCCAAGGATATCCCTACACTGACCACTCCCCTACTGCCCTTGCCCCTTTCGGGTAAAGTAGTCATCCATTAGCTTTCCTAATTAGTCAGCCAAGGGCGTCCCATGCCACCCTTGTGGTAGCACTGTTTTCCCAGGTGGTTCTTCATGTTCCAATTAACATAATGATATTATCATGAACAATAAATAATAAACTGATAATAAAAGTATGATCATGAATAATGTGTATCTCCATACCCAAAACCATATAAAGCAATAACAGGTACTACCCAAAAATTCAGTGGTAAACAAGGTATTAAGATAGCCAAACTGGGGTAACCTATTGGGTTCCATCAAAATTAACCTATGCAGATCATAATGATTAAAAGGAACATTATTGGGTAAATAGAAGTGATCAAAGGCACTACTTGCCTTCAACGAGCTCCTGCTCAGCAGTCTCCACCTGCTGAACCCCAGGATCCTCTGTGGCTAGCTCGTCTACTCGCAACAATACAACAAACATAGTATGGCAGAAATTAACATCACACCAAATAGAAGAACAGAATGCATGATAATATTCTACGCATCGTAACGAGATCGTAGGAACAAGAATCACTAAATTCAGAGTTATGGTTATCTAGTTATGAATTTCCGAAGTTATTAAGTGCTAGGCGTGGAATAACTCAGTGAATAATTTTAATCCAAGTTTCAGAGCTAAACAGAGTTACTAGTTGATAGACAATGTTAAAACAAAATTAATGCCACTGGAATGGATCAAAAAAGATTTAATATGAATTTTCTATGAATTAAATGAGTTTCTGTAATTATTTTTATACTCAAAAATCAATTTCTAAATCTTTTCTCTGATTTACCAGTACACTGGACTACGTGCCAAATACTAAAAAGCCCGAGGTTTAACTTGCAAAAGTTTACCAGACTCAGACTTAACCTATTGGTAGATGGCGTGTTGTTTTCCCTAAAGCTCAGGGACTTTTTAGCAAAAGCAACGCGGTGAAGGGGTATCAGCTGAATCTGGCCGTCCGATCAGAGACGGACATGCCAGATTAGATTCTAGGTTTAAATAACCCAGCGTGCGCCCGTGGCCACCAGATCAGTAACCAATGGACTGGATTTAAATACTTAGGATCGAGTTCTAAGCGCACGATTCAAATCGGACGGTTCAGCATCGTTACGCCGAAACGGTACCTAGCTTCTAATCTTAGTCCTCCATAGCCGGATCGACGGTCGAGCTCGCACGTCCCAACCATAACCCAACTACGGCGATGGCGCAAGTATTCCCACGGCAGCGCCATCACCTGCCGGTGGCCGATGGGTCCCGGCGGCCAAGATCTTTAATCCGCGGGGTGCTAAACGTAGCTAAGGAACTAGCGAGTGTGGTAGTGGCTTCTTTACGGAGGTATTGCGTGGCACAGAATCCTATCACCGATGTCTTGCGGCACGGCGGTGGAAATCTAGTCCGGTGAGCAATTCTGGACGCCCGGGATGAACACTGGAGGCGATTATCCACCCACACTCTCCGAGCACGATGCCGAGGACGCTCGATCCCTTCTTAGTCCCAAACACCGGCACAGGTACTAGGAATTCATGGCGGGCGGCGCCGACTCTCCTCCTCCTCCTCCGGCCCAATCTCTCGGTGTTAGTTGCTAGAAGATGGCATAGGGGAGGTCGTGGGGGTACGAGGTTGAGTCTTTATCCCCCTCATCCGAGCTCTGGTCAGTTGATGCGAGAACCGGATGGCGGCAAACACGGCAGTGGCGGGTTTGCGAGTTGTTACGGGTGTGGCTAACGACCTTGGCCCACCAGTCCGAGAGACGCACGAGGCGCACGGATAGCCCGGACTGAGGAGTGGGCCCGTGATGCAGCGAGAAGAGAGGGAGCGACATCGGCGTTGAAGGAGACCCTGCTGAGTAGGGCCCACCTATCATACTCCCCACACGATTGGTACTCGGTCTGGGCCACGCGGAAGTGATAATGGTGAGTTGGGCCGAAAATGATGCCCCCGGCCCAAGCGGCACTTATTCCCTTTCTTTTTCTCTTCTTATTTTTCCCTATTTTATTTTCTTCTTATTTTTGAATCTCAATTTAAATTTCAGATTTGTGGTGAATTTGTCCTCAGTTAAATGTACAGTTTGAAGATACCAGTGTGGAAGATTTTTATTCTTATTTTTATTTTATATTATGTAGGACTGTTTCCTTCTCTTTTTAGGTTATTTTCCAATTCTCTAAATTGAACTTTTTTTTGTTAAACCCTAATTTGATCATTAGCATGTTCCTAGTAACATGGCTAGTATTAAATGCACAACACAAAAATCCAATATGAGGCATAGTTTATTTTAGGTATTATTAATTAATTGTTCACTTTAAATAAGAATATTCCCTTGTTGTAATGAGCAGATGGCAACACATATAATGAGATATACTCTTTTCACATTATTTACAATTTGGGTCTTACAGACCGGGGGCGGGTCCTTTCATGGTTGATGTATCTGCCTCTCCCAACTAACTAACATGCCCCATTGATCAGGGGCTCCTTTCCTCAACGCACTCTCTGACTGGCGGGTCCCAGGGACCAGGGGTCATTTTCCTTACAGTAGCCCCTGAGGCCCTGAGGGGAGAGCATCTCCCTTCAAGGGTTGATGATGGGTTGGACGATGTCCCGTATTTTCGTGACGCCCCTAGAAATTGTCTCCATTTTTTGTGGCGACCTTCCGTCTCCTGGGGTGGAGTCGGGCGCTACTCTGTCCTCTTTATAAACCTCGAACGATTATTCTCCTGCTAGCCGCCTTTGTCGCGTCCTTTGAACTTGTCTACGACCAGGTCGATGGTCGAACCTTGGGCTTATCAAGATGTCACAATTCGCTGGTCACGAGCCAAGGTAGGCTTCTCCCCTTGGACTTGCCGACCCCCTCTTTTTGCCTGACTTTGCTACAACCTTTCTCCCACAGTAGTGCGGTCGTCTTCGACCCAGGGACTACATCACGGCCGGGCTCCATGTCTTTTCCCTTCCCCCTTAGGTGTTCATGGGGAGCTGCAAAGCCTATCGCGTGGCGCAGGAGGCCGCCGGGGCTGAAGCAGAGCTGCTGCTGGTGCATCTTGCCAAGGCCGGCGGTCGCGTCATCGGTAAGTGTAACGCCCTGAATTTGGGGGTAGATTTTTTTCTTCTTTTCATTCACCAAATTCGGGCGTTACTCTCTTTTCTCTTCCCATTTCGCTCCTTCTTTCCAATTTCAAACCAGTATAATGACAGGTGTCCGTGTCATGTATAAACAAAACCTAAGTGTCATGAGTGTTGCATCATGCCGAAGCATATTTCTTTGTCCGATGTCATGTTTAATCGCGTGTTCGTCTCGTCTCGGTTCGCGATCGGAATTCCAATTGGTGTTCGACCCACGGAGTGACCTCGCCCGACCCAGTCCGGCCCGGTCCGGCCTGCGCGCCCCTGGCGCCCCTTACCCTACCCATGCGCGCGCCCCCCCTCCCCCTAATCCCGTTGTCTCATTTGATTTTCTCCCACGTCGTAACTTCCCTCTCCCACATCTCTCTCTCCCCCCATGGTGCCCTAGGGTTTGGAGACGAGATCGCCGGAGTTTGGATCCCCGGAGGTGAGTTTTCCCCTCCCATTCCTTTTCTCTCTCTCCCTCCTCCCCTCCCTTCTTCTTCCCCAGGCCGCGCGCCCTCCCCTGCCCCATCGCGCGTCGTAGCGGCGGCCTAGCCGCGCTGCATCCTACCCCGACCGAGCCCCTCCCCGCGTCGCGCCCCCGGCGAGCCCCGCCCCGGCCGAGCCCCTCCCCGCGTCGCGCCCCCGGTGAGCCCTGCCCCGACCGAGCCCCTCCCCGCGTCGCGCCCCCCCCAGCGAGCCCTGCCCCGGTCGAGCCCCTCCCCACGTCGCGCCACCCCGGCGAGTCCCGCCCCAGCCGAGCCCCTCCCCGCGTTGCACCCCCCGGCCGAGCCCCTCCCCGCGTCGCGCCCCCCTCGGCGAACCCCTCCCCGGCCGCGCCCCTCCCGCGCGCCGCTCCCCTAGCCGTGCGCCCTCTGCTGCGTCCTCGCGCACCCTGGTCGCGACCTCGGCTGCGCCCTGGCAGCCACGCCCCGGCCATGCCCCGGATGCGCCCTCGCGCGCCCCTGCCCGAGCCCGTGCCCCAGCTGCGCCCTCGCGCGCCCCTGCCCGAGCCCGTGCCCCGGCAGCCTCACGCCCCGCGCGGCTTGCACGGTTCGCGTGGCCTCGGCACGCGCAGCGTGCTCTCGCGCGTGCGACCATAGTCGCATTTCGTTTAACCCTCGTTTAATCCATTTTAATTTTGTTTAGTCAATGTGCTGCGTCACGCGCTTCGCCGCGTGACGGTTCATTCTAATTTCATCTTATAAATGTGCTGCGTCGCGCGCTTCGCCGCGCGACAGTTCATTCTAATTTCATCTTTATAAATGTGCTACGTCGCGCACTTCGTCGCGCGACGATTCGTTTAATTTATATGTATTGTAGTGCTGCATCGCGCGCTTCGTTGCGCGACGATTCGTTTTAAATGCAGTTTTGTTGGCGTAAGCCGTCGTTCATTTCGTCGCGCAACGCTTAACGTTTGTCTTTAATTAATGCAAGAATCTTGTTGCGCGCTCTATCGCGCGGCAAGTCATTTATTTCTTAATTCAATTTAAATGTTGTGTCGTACGTCTCGCTGTATGACCAATCCCTTTCGTTCATCTTTACCTATTTATAGTGACTAAATGTGGAACATGACTTTACTTTATGCTAAACGCAGTGTCTAATTTGATACCCTTCTGTTTAAACGAATGGTTTAATTTATAATTATGTAAAGTGATTGCCTCTCGATCGTAGACCCGACTGTCACTTCCTCTTTCTCTCTTAACCGTAATTGCGAGCCCCGCGTTGAACGTCTGTTTATTTATTGCATTCCATTGTATGGTGTACTGTTCTTTTGGTATTAAATGTGTGGAATGTATGTTTGAACTCGTATAGAGAATGATCTGGTTGAAGAGCCCAAGGAACTCACAGGAGAAGCCCCTGAGCAGCAGCTGGTTGGTGGAGGCAAGTGTCCCTTGACCCATCTATGTCCTACTCATTCTTATAACTCACTCCCCGCATTTACACACTTTATACCTAAGGATTGACTAGCTTTTGCTTATCTTGTCCTTGTCTACCTATTTTGGTTGGGTTATTATAATTTAGCTTTATGCTAGTGCTTCACATGAATCAATGAACATGATGAGATTATCTATGATACGTTGTTTTCCCTTTTGATTATGATGATGGTACTGTGACATTTAAGGGGGCTCAAGCTGTTTCTCGAGTGCCTCTCCGTAAGGACCTGTTCGTTGGATGACCGCCCGAGAAAACAGTGCAACCATGAGGGCGGAGTGGGATGTCCCTAGCTGAATAATTAGAGGAACTGAGGTGTAGTTCGCTTCGCCGTCGTGCCGTCAATGGGGCTCGGTGTATGCGGCTCGCTCTGCCAAGGTTGGTTTTCCCCTTGGGGAGGAGTGTGGTATATTTAGGAAACCTAACTGGCGGCTACAGCCTCAGGGAATCTTTGTAAAGGCTACGTAGTGAGACCCTGCCTATTCACATTGGTAGTGTTTAAGGGTTTGATTGGCCCGAGGCAAGAGGGAATCACGGCTTGTGGGTAAAGTGCGCAACCTCTGTAGAGTGTATGAAAACTGATATATCAGCCGTGCTCGCAGTTATGAGCGGCCAAGGGAGCTCCAGTGATTAGTGGTACTTGATCAGAGATGTTCGGATTACAGGTGGCAATGAGAATGATGGTTTTGGTATTGATTATGGTAATGGTAAGTGGTATTCTTTCCTTTTGGAAAGGGTATGTTTGGGTTAATAACGTGGGTTAATTCTAAAACTTGGCTTTCTCTACTAGTAATAATAATCTGACCAACTAAAAGCAACTGCTTGACTTATCCCCCTATAAAGCTAGTCCACTACAGCCAAACAGGACACTTGCTGAGTATGTTGATGTGTACTCACCCTTGCTCTACACATCAACCCCCCCTTCCCCTGGTTGTCCGCATTGCAACCACTGCTCAAGAGAAGATGAAGCCGTAGAAGGAGATTTCCAGGAATTCCAAGATTACGACGAGTTCTAGGCGTGGGTTAGCGGCAACCCCCAATCGGCTGCCTGTGAAGGCCGCGTATATCTACGTTTCTTTTCCGCACTTTGATTATTGTAAATACTATGTGGATGTCTCAGACATATGATGTAATCGACTATTATTCCCCTTTTATGTTATTATTTGAGCACTGTGTGATGATGTCCAGTTATGGAACTGATGTGTACGTGAATTGCTGATCCTGGCACGTACATGGTTCGCATTCGGTTTGCCTTCTAAAACCGGGTGTGACATAGGTGGTATCAAAGCCGTGCTAACTGTAGGACCGCTAACCTAGAGTAGAATGGTCGTTTTAAGGATTATAGATCCCTATTCTTGCCTTGACTTTGGTAACCCTTCAAAAGTTGGTCATATCGACCAAACCTATGTTCTACTATATATTATACCTTGCTGAAAATTGTGTTTTATTCTAATCCTTCATTTATTTAGGGTTTATTTGCTGGTCATATTAGTTCTGTTCTCACTCTTATGCTTACGGTGTCTTTTGTAGATGGCTCGTCTTAGACACACTGCGCGGAAGTCTGTCATCCCCTTCTTACCCTCTCGTCTCGCTGAGCGCCGCTTCGCCGTCCAGTGACCGGTCAGTCTAGCCATTTGGAGAGGCTGCACCACCGCTGAGCGCCCCAGCCGCTGGAGTAGCTGCTGGAGGAGACCCAGACGATGGAGGTGGCGACAGCAGCTCGAGCCACGACACCGACCTTTCCACCGCTCAGGAGTTGGAAGGATGGGTTGCTTGACCCATCACTCGCGACGCTGCTCGCGGGTGTCACTTCCACGATGCGCTCGACACCCTGCTACATCGGGCACTTGACCGGCGTACTTGGTCTATCGAGTATCGCTGTGTAGTCTTCCAGCACCGTCATGGGGTCTACCCGGACCGCTGGGAGGCGACCTGCTTCGTGCACCGTCCGGAGAACAGTCTCCGGGGTGCGGAGGTCTGCTCAGAGCACTATTCCATCTCTAAGTGGGACTCAGCTGAGGCGGCCATGCAAGATGTCGCACGGCGTGCGCTTTCGCACTACTACTCGGTTCTCGGCGGGGTAGCTGATGGTCTCAACCTGAAGTATTACCCCCGCCGTCCATCTAGCAGCACAAGAGGCGTGATTGTCTCACCTGTTGGTGAGGACAATCCTAGGTTGAGCAGCGCAGTCAACCTAGCCGCCGTGCTAAACACGGAGCTGGACCATGCATTAGACGAGCTGAGTAGGGCTCGTGCTGAGATCGCCCAGCTGCGGGCTGAGCGCGCGGAGCGTCGTCACCTGGAGGATGGCTCCCCCGCTCCCGTCGGGACTCAGCACCCGTACCGCTCACCTCGGCGTGGACACCAGTCTTATGGCAACCCCGACTGCAAGACCAAGATAAATTTAGAACCATAGATCGTCAGCGTCGAATCTTGTAATTACTACGAAGATATATACATAGAAGTTGTAGTCTTAGCGTTGGTCTTGCTTTTAGTTAGTCTTAGTTAGACTAGGTAGTTTGCTTATCCTGTGCATTTATGTTTGTCATGGTTAACTATGCTGGATTTAGATCTTTGTAATGACTGTCACCAGAGTGTGGGTATCCCCTGCATTTTGGTTTATCTGTTATATGTTAGTAAAGTCAGCTATCTAGTTGGGAAGCCTTTTATTCCACTTTCCTTTTTTCTGAGAAGCTGTGTTGGTCTGTGTTGGAGATCAGTGAAGATGTTCATCTATTCAGTGTTGTGGAGAATTCTATACCCTTTTCTTATGCTACAAGATTTGTCAGGTCAGTTCTGATGTGTGGTTCATTCTGCAGATGTCAGAAAACAGGCGCAGAGGAGGAAGGTGTGCTCAGCAGGAGCAGGCAGCTCAGCAGGATGAGGCACCCCAGCAACAGCAGCTGTCACCCTCGCCCCCGATGTCCATCGAGCAGATGTTCATGATGCAGACTCACGCAGTTCAAGCCATTGGTCAGACTTTGGCCGCCCTTCAGCAGCAGCAGCAGCAGCAGCAGCCACCACCTCAACCTCAGATGCCTCAGATGCCCAAGCAAAAGCGTCCTAAATTCATGAGGGGTCTTCCCCCAACGTTCGCTCACTCTTCTGACCCCATGGATGCTGAAGACTGGCTGTGCACTGTGGAGCAGGAGTTGCATACCGCTCAGTGTGATGACAGGGAGAAAGTTCTATATGGTCCCCGTCTGTTGAGAGGAGCAGCTCAGTCCTGGTGGGAGTCTTATCTCGCCACCCATGCCAACCCTGACACCATTACCTTGGAAGAGTTCAGAGGTAGCTTTCGTCAGTATCATGTTCCTGTAGGTCTGATGACAATAAAAAAGGAGGAGTTCCTGGCCTTCAAGCAAGGGTTATTGTCTGTTAGTGAGTACCGGGACAGGTTTCTGCAGTTGTCTCGCTATGGTCCTGAAGATGTCAACACCGACGTCAAGCGACAGTATCGTTTCTTGAGAGGCTTGGTCGACCCTCTGCAGTATCAGCTGATGAATCATACCTTCCTGACGTTTCAGCACCTGATTGACAGAGCAGTCATGACAGAAAGGAAGCGCAAAGAGATGGAGGATCGCAAGCGCAAGATCAGTGGACCCCAGCCTGGAAGCAGCAATCGCCCTCGTTTCTCAAGCAATCAACCTCAGCAGTTCAGGCAGAACCAGCGTCCACCTCACCAGCAGCAGTTTCAAAGGCAGTACCCTCAGCACCCGCAGCAGAATCGCCAGAACAATCAGTCAGGAGGAGGCCAGTTCCAGAGGCAGAATCAGCAGGCACCTCGTCTTCCTACCCCAGCAACCCAGCAGAACAGTCAAACAGCACCAGTTCAAGGCAGAAGCAGGGCATGTTTCCACTGTGGAGAGCAAGGCCATTGGGTGATGCAATGTCCGAAGAAGGCCGCCCAGCAGCAGTCAGGTCCCAATGCCCCCACAAAGCAGAATGTGTCTCAGCCTGGAGCAGGCAACCGCTCTCAGCCATGCTACAACCATGGGAGACTGAACCACTTGGAGGCTGAAGCAGTTCAGGAGAACCCTGGCATGACAGTAGGTATGTTTCCAGTTGACTCCCATATTGCAGAAGTATTATTTGATACTGGAGCAACGCATTCTTTCATTACTACATCATGGGTAGAAGCACATAATCTTCCAATTACTACCATGTCAACCCCCATTCAAATTGATTCAGCCGGTGGTAGAATTCGAGCCGATAGCATTTGCTTGAATGTAAGTGTGGAAATAAGGGGGATAGCGTTTCCCGCTAACCTCATAGTAATGGGTACTCAGGGAATAGATGTCATCCTAGGGATGAATTGGCTAGATAAGTATTAGGCAGTTATCAGTTGTGATAAGAGGACAATCAAGTTGATGCCCCCACTAGGAGAGGAAGTGGTGACCGAGTTAGTCCCACCTGAGCCAAAGAAGGGAAGTTGTTATCAGATGGCTATTGATAGCAGTGAAGCAGATCCACCTGAGATTATCAAGGGTGTGTCCGAGTTTCCAGATGTATTTCCAAAGGATCTACCAGGTATGCCACCAGAGCGAAAAGTTGAGTTTGCTATAGAACTTCTTCCTGGCACCGCTCCCATCTTTAAGAGAGCTTACAGAGTATCTGGACCCGAGTTGGTTGAGATTAAGAAGCAAATTGATGAGCTATCAGAGAAAGATTACATCCGGCCAAGCACCTCGCCTTGGGCCGCCCCTGTCTTAATTGTGGAGAAGAAAGATGGCACTCGAAGGATGTGTATCGATTATCGAGCTATGAATGAGGTCAGGATCAAGAACAAGTACCCCTTGCCCAGAATAGAGGATCTGTTCGACCAGTTGAGAGGAGCCGGCGTGTTTTCAAAGATAGATCTGAGGTCAGGTTATCATCAGCTCAGGATTCGACCTTCAGACATTCCGAAGACGGCATTCATTACCAAGTATGGGTTGTATGAGTTCACTGTGATGTCTTTTGGTCTAACAAATGCACCAGACTTCTTCATGAATCTGATGAACTGTGTATTCATGGATTATCTTGACAAGTTTGTGGTGGTATTCATTGATGACATTCTAATATATTCTCAAAGAAAAGCAGAGCATGCAGATCATTTGAGGATGGTATTGCAGAGATTGCGGGAGCACCAGCTGTATGCAAAGTTGAGTAAGTGCGAATTCTAGATCAATGAAGTTCTGTTCTTGGGTCACGTAATCAACAAAGAAGGATTGGCTGTGGATCCAAAGAAAGTGGCAGATATTCTGAACTAGAAAGCGCCAACAGATGCCCAAGGAATCAAGAGCTTCATTGGAATGGCCGGATATTATCGACGATTCATTGAAGGGTTTTCGAAGATTACGAAACCAATGACAGCTTTGCTAGGCAACAAAGTTGAGTTCAAGTGGACCCAGAAATGTCAAGAAGCCTTTGAAGCGCTGAAAGAGAAGTTGACTACAGCACCCATCTTAGTCTTGCCTGATGTGCACAAGCCCTTCTCGGTGTATTGCGACGCTTGTTAAACTGGTTTAGGATGCGTGTTGATGCAAGAGGGAAGAGTTGTGGCTTACTCGACCCGACAGCTGAAGGTTCATGAGCAGAATTACCCAATCCAAGACCTAGAGTTGGCAGCAGTGGTTCACGCACTGAAGACATGGAGGCACTATCTCTATGGACAGAAATGTGATGTTTACACAGACCACAAGAGTCTGAAGTACATATTCACTCAGTCAGAGTTGAATATGAGGCAACGAAGATGGTTAGAGTTGATCAAGGACTATGAATTGGAGATTCATTATCATCTAGGCAAAGGGAACGTAGTGGCAGATGCTTTGAGCAGGAAGAGTCAGGTCAATCTGATGGTCGCTCATCCGATGCCTTACGAGTTGGCCAAAGAGTTTGACAGATTGAGCCTCGGATTTCTAAACAATTTGCGAGGAGTAACAGTTGAGCTAGAACCCACCTTAGAGCGGGAATCAAAGAAGCACAGAAGAATGATGAGAAGATCAGTGAAATCCGGCGACTGATTCTAGACGGTAAAGGCAAAGACTTTCGGGAAGATGCAGAATGTGTGATATGGTTCAAAGACCGCTTGTGTGTTCCCAATGTCCAGTCTATTCGGGAGTTGATCCTCAAGGAAGCTCATGAGACAGCTTATTCTATTCACCCTGGAAGTGAGAAGATGTATCAATATCTGAAGAAGAAATTCTGGTGGTACGGAATGAAGAGGGAAATCGCAGAGCATGTGGCGGTGTGTGATAGTTGTCGATGAATCAAGGCAGAGCATCAGAGGCCCGCTGAATTGTTGCAGCCGTTGCAAATTCCTCAGTGGAAATGGGATGAAATCGGTATGGATTTCATAGTCGGATTGCCTCGCACTCGAGCCAGCTACGATTCCATTTGGGTAGTGGTGGACCGCTTAACCAAGTCAGCCCACTTCATACCTATCAAGACCTACTATAGCAGTGCAGTATTGGCAGAGCTGTACATGTCCCGGATTGTTTGTCTTCATGGTGTGCCGAAGAAGATAGTGTCAGACAGAGGAACGCAGTTCACCTCTCATTTCTGGCAGCAGTTGCATGAAGCCTTGGGTACACATCTGAATTTCAGTTCAGCTTATCATCCGCAGATAGATGGTCAGACTGAAAGAATTAATCAAATCCTTGAAGACATGTTGAGAGCTTGTGCGTTGCAAGATCAGTCCGGATGGGACAAGAGATCACCCTACGCAGAATTCTCCTATAACAACAGCTACTAGGCCAGCTTGAAGATGTCACCATTTCAGGCGCTTTATGGGAGGAGTTGTAGAACTCCGTTGCAATGGGATCAGCTTGGAGAAAAGCAAGTGTTCGGGCCAGACATTTTGCTTGAAGCTGAAGAGAACATCAAAATGGTTCAGGAGAACCTGGGGATAGCGCAATCAAGGCAGCAAAGTTATGTAGACACAAGAAGAAGAGAGCTGAGTTTTGAAGTTGGAGATTTTGTCTATCTGAAAGTGTCACCGATCAGAGGAGTCAGAAGATTCGGATTCAAAGGCAAGTTAGCGCCCCGCTATGTTGGTCCGTATCAGATTCTCGCAAGGCGTGGAGAAGTGGCCTATCAACTCAGTTTGCCAGAAGGCTTGTCCGTAGTGCATGATGTCTTTCATGTATCTCAGTTGAAGAAGTGTTTGCGTGTGCCAGAAGAGCAGTTGCCAGTGGAAGGTCTGGAGGTCCAGGAGGACTTGACCTACATATAGAAGCCAGCGCAGATTCTTGAGACTGCAGACAGAGTCACCTGGAGGAAGACTATCAGAATGTGCAAAGTCAGATGGAGTCACCACTCTGAGGAAGAAGCAACCTGGGAGCGTCAAGATGATCTGATGGCTAAATACCCTGAGCTCTTTGCAAGCCAACCCTAAATCTCGAGGGCGAGATTCTTTTAAGGGGGATAGGTTTGTAACGCCCTGAATTTGGGGGTAGATTTTTTTTCTTCTTTTCATTCACCAAATTCGGGCATTACTCTCTTTTCTCTTACCGTTTCGCTCCTTCTTCCCAATTTCAAACCAATATAATGACAGGTGTCCGTGTCATGTATAAACAAAACCTAAGTGTCATGAGTGTTGCATCATGCTGAAGCATATTTCTTTGTCTGATGTCGTGTTTAATCGCGTGTTCGTCTCGTCTCGGTTCGCGATCAGAATTCTGATTGGTGTTCGACCCACGGAGTGACCTCGCCTGGCCCAGTCCGGCACGGTCTGGCCTGCGCGCCCCTGGCGCCCCTTACCCTACCCATGCGTGCGCCCCCCTCCCCCTAATCCCGTTGTCTCATTTGATTTTCTCCCACGCAGTAACTTCCCTCTCCCACCTCTCTCTCTCTCCCCGTGGTGCCCTAGGGTTTGGAGATGAGATCGCCAGAGTTTGGATCCCCGGAGGTGAGTTTTCCCCTCCCCTTCCCTTTCTCTCTCTCCCTCCTCCCCCTCCCTTCTTCTTCCCCTGGCCGCGTGCCCTCCCCTGCCCCGTCGCACGCCGTGGCGGCGGCCCAGCCGCGCCGCATCCCGCCCCGGCCGAGCCCCTCCCCGCGTCGTGCCCCCCGACGAGCCCCGCCCCGGCCGAGCCCCACCCCACGTCGCACCCCCCGGCGAGCCCCGCCCCGGCCGAGCCCCTCCCCACGTCGCGCCCCCCTTGCGAGTCCCGCCCCGGCCGAGCCCCTCCCCGCGTCTCGCCCCCCTCAGCGAACCCCTCCCTGGTCGCGCCCCTCCCGCACGCCGCTCCCCCAGCCGCGCCCTGGCCGCGCGCCCTCTGCTGCGTCCTCGCGCACCCTGGCCCGCGCCCAGGCAGTGCCCTCGGCCGCGTGCCCGAGCCGTGCCCCAGCTGCGCCCTCACGCGCCCCTGCCCGAGCCCATGCCCCGGCTGCGCCCTCGCGCGCCCCTGCCCGAGCCCGTGCCCCGGCAGCCTCACGCCTCACGCGGCTTGCACAGTTCGCGTGCCCTCGGCATGCGCAGCGTGCTCTCACGCGTGTGACCGTGGTCGCGTTTTGTTTAACCCTCGTTTAATCCATTTTAATTTTGTTTAGTCAATGTGCTGCGTCGCGCGCTTCGCCTCGCGATGGTTCATTCTAATTTCATCTTTATAAATGTGCTGCATCGCGCGCTTCGCCGCGCGACGGTTCATTCTAATTTCATCTTTATAAATGTGCTGCGTCGCGCACTTCGTTGCGCGACGGTCCTTTTAAATTTATATTCATTAATGTGTTGTGTCGCGTGCTTCGTCGCGCGACAATTCGTTTAATTTATATGTATTACAGTGCTGTGTCGCGTTCTTCGTCGTGCGATGATTCGTTTTAAATGCAGTTCGGTTGGCGTAAGCCATCGTGCGTTTCGTCGCGCAACGCTTAACAATTGTCTTTAATTAATGCAAGAATCTTGTTGCGTGCTCTGTCGCGCGGCAAGTCATTTATTTCTTAATTCAATTTAAATATTGTGTCGTACGTCTCGCCGTATGACCAATCCCTTTCGTTCATCTTTACCTATTTATAGTGACTAAATGTGGAACATGACTTTACTTTATGCTAAACGCAGTGTCTAATTTGATACCCTTCTGTATAAACGAATGGTTTAATTTATAATTATGTAAAGTGATTGCCTCTCGATCGTAGACCCAACTGTCACTTCCTCTTTCTCTCTTAACCGTAATTGCGAGCCCCACGTTGAACGTCTGTTTATTTATTGCATTCCATTGTATGGTGTACTGTTCTTTTGGTATTAAATGTGTGGAATGTATGTTTGAACTCGTATAGAGAACGATCTGGTTGAAGAGCCCGAGGAACTCACAGGAGAAGCCCCTGAGCAGCAGCTGGTTGGTGGAGGCAAGTGTCCCTTGACCCATCTATGTCCTACTCATTCTTATAACTCACTCCCCGCATTTACACACTTTATACCTAAGGATTGACTAGCTTTTGCTTATCTTGTCCTTGTCTACCTATTTTGGTTGGGTTATTATAATTTAGCTTTATGCTAGTGCTTCACATGAATCAATGAACATGATGAGATTATCTATGATACATTGTTTTCCCTTTTGATTATGATGATGGTACTGTGACATTTAAGGGGCCTCGAGTTGTTTCTCGAGTGCCTCTCCGTAAGGACCTGTTCGTTGGATGACCGCCCGGGAAAACAGTGCAACCATGAGGGCGGACTGGGATGCCCTTAGCTGAATAATTAGAGGAACTGAGGTGTAGTTCGCTTCGCCGTCATGCCGTCAATGGGGCTCGGTGTATGCGGCTCGCTCTGCCAAGGTTGGTTTGCTCCTTGGGGAGGAGTGCGGTATATTTAGGAAACCTAATGGGCGGCTACAGCCTAAGGGAATCTTTGTAAAGGCTAAGTAGTGAGACCCTGCCTATTCACCTTGGTAGTGTTTAAGGGTTTGATCGGCCCGAGGCAAGAGGGAATCATGGCTTGTGGGTAAAGTGCGCAACCTCTGCAGAGTGTATGAAAACTGATATATCAGTCGTGCTCGCGGTTATGAGCGGCTAAGGGAGCTCCAGTGATTAGTGGTACTTGATCAGAGATGTTCGAATTATAGGTGGCAATGAGAATGATGGTTTTGGTATTGATTATGGTACTGGTAAGTGGTATTCTTTCCTTTTGAAAAGGGTACGTTTGGGTTAATAACATGGGTTAATTCTAAAACTTGGCTTTCTCTACTAGTAATGATAATCTGACCAACTAAAAGCAACTGCTTGACTTACCCCATATAAAGCTAGTCCACTACAGCCAAACAGGACACTTACTGAGTATGTTGATGTGTACTCACCCTTGCTCTACACACCAAACCCCCCCCCTACCCAGGTTGTCCGCATTGCAACCACTGCTCAGGAGAAGATGAAGCCATGGAAGGAGACTTCCGGGAATTATAAGATTACGACGAGTTCTAGACGTGGGTTAGCGGCAACCCCCAGTCGGCTGCCTGTGAAGGCCGCATGTATCTACGTTTCTTTTCCGCACTTTGATTATTGTAAAGACTATGTGGATGTCTCAGACATATGATGTAATCGACCATTATTCCCCTTTTATGTTATTATTTGAGCACTGTGTGATGATGTCCAGTTATGTAACTGCTGTGTACGTGAATTGCTGATCCTGGCACGTACATGGTTCGCATTCGGTTTGCCTTCTAAAACCAGGTATGACAGTAAGTCATTTGATTTTCCTCTTTTCTAGGATCTATGTTTCCTTCTCTTATCTTGTTCGTCTCTCACGGTAGCCTTGGAAGAGGAGCTCATGATGTTGTGCCACCGTTTGGGCCAACTTCTTGATAAGGTCGGGGCCCATGGTGTGTCCTTGATGGAGCGCTTGGACAATGCTCTTGTCATGTCCATGATATTGCCGACTTCGGCGTTCATCGTGGGGCAGTAGTGGCGCTGCTCATGGCGGAGGTCTGCACTGGCCGCCACCTTTAGGATCTCATTGCCCCCCTTTGTCCCTCTTAGATGAGGGCCTGTAGTGTCGCTGTACGAGTGCCCGTAAGATAAGATGACTGAAAGCTCGTGGTCCTGATGGTTAGGGGCTCGAGCTTTGGTCCTTGTTGGGGTCAAATCGACCCCCACGGCCCTGACTATATCGATGGTCATCATCATCGGGTCCCAAGCATTCCTTTTTGCCACTCCTTGGATCAGGCATGCTCCACGCTCCCCCACTTGTTCTTGGATTACTACAGGGTAGGGATCGTATCGGGCCCGCTTCAGGCTTCAGTAATCGTCCCGCCAAGGTGTCGTTGGTTGTCGCCACTGTCATGGCCCCGTTCGTTGTTTCTTCATTGCTAGAGGCATCATTGGAGTTCCCAAAGCGTTCGGCCACTTCAGGAGCCCGTGCTGTGCCAACGTCGCTTCCAGCCATCCAGAGCTTGGAGAATCTCGTCATTGAACGGGCAAGGCCCCTACTTGGTGTGCCAATTGTTTGTGTTTCGTACCTCGGTCCGATAAGTAAATTTTTTATGCGCGTTCTGAGCTCTAGAGGGTGTGCGCGGATGGCGCAAGATTTATACTGGTTCGGGCAAAATGTCCCTACTTCTAGTCATCAGTGTCTTGCGCTACCGACACCATTGATGATCAAACTCGTAGTAGGGGTTACAAGGAGTCAAGAGAGGGAGGAGAGGCTCCCAAGCCTCTTTATCAGGGTGGAAGTGGAGCTTAGAAACTGTTGGGTGGAGTCCTGGCTAAATCTTGGCTTGGCAGGGCTCCGACCTTCTGGTGCTCGTTGGCGCTCCTTCTCCTTCTGTTCGTCCGTGTGGGTCAGTGTCCCTCTGAAGGCGTCTGGTTGCCTAAGAGTTGTCTCCTTTCGATCCTATCCGATCTCTCTTCTTTCTCTTTTTCCGTGAGGCTAGCCTCCCCTTTTATAGGCTAGGAGAAGGGTCGTCCAACGATGGCTTCCTAGGAAGGAGCCGGAAGGCAAGGGTGCTCTCATTTTGATGATCTACTATTTGCTCGTGGTAATGCTTTATGTGGTCTTCTTTTGTGCCAACGCCATTTTTGAGTACCTAGTTCCCTTCATCTTTTATCTTTCCCTAGTGATCCAGGATGGTTGAAGACTGATTCACTTACCAAAAAAATATGGATCGGACAATATTTGGGATAGGGACTTTCTTTCCTTTATTTGAGGGGGTGAGGGGTTAGTTTTTGAGTTATTGACTAGGTAGCTTTGAAACTTTTGGAGCACTGCAAGCCTTAAAACAGAGTTTTTTTTTGTATATGATTTAAGTGTTAGCTGTTTGGTTATGGTAAGCAGATCATGCATATGGCCATATAAAAATATTTGTTTTAAACTGTAGACTGCACTATTTACAGATGTAGATGACTAAGCTGCTAGAGATAGCTTTAGTTTAGATGAAGGGACTTAATTAGGATATTCGTAGCAAAACATTGGGAACGAGTCAAACCAGTTTGGGCAGGGGCTTTTCTTCCTTTGAGGGACGATGGGCTGATTTTTTGAGCTTTTTCCTAGGGTGAGATCGAGGTTATTGGAGCACTACAAACCCTAACTATGTAGTGTTTTTCTGTATAGAATTTAACAATCAGATGTTCAACAAGGGATCTTATCGGAGAGGAAATTCTCCGGCCGGGTGGCGGAATGCACCCGCCCTAAGTCCTAAGATGTGGAGGGGGCTTAAGCGTTTTGCCTGTTGCGAGATGTAGGAATGAACACAAGAACACGCAAGAGTTTAGAGTGGTTCGGGCCGCCGGAGCGTAATACCCTACTCCACTGTGTGTTGTATTGCTTTAGAGAGTCTAAGTGTGTCCCGGATGACTTGGGTCTGAGAATTTGAGTGTGCGTCGTAACGTAGTGTGCCCTCCCTTTTATAGTTCAAGGGGGCATATACAAGGATACTGAGCCCCGACATGTGGGCCCAGGGACAAAACGGGTGTAGTACTTGGAGCCATTCATCCAGTGCAATCTCCTCGTGCCCTGATATCGGCGATCTCCGTAGCATTGTCTTGCATCAGAAGTTTCCCTGGCAACGTACCAGTGCTGGTGGATATAGCGTATCCTACAACACGGGCATACTATTCAGATTAGACGGGCACGCCGCCTGCTGTATGGCCTGGGCGCCGTCTGCCAGCGAAGTTGATAGGACACATTAAATGCCGAAGGGGCACGTCACCAAACATCAGAGTGGATAGGAGGCGCATCCTCTCCGCAATAAATGCGGAGGTCGCGCGGCCCAGAGTCCCTATGTCATGCTCCGCCCGCTGGCTTACGTCATGAGCAATAAGCCATGTGGTAGCATTGGGCCCTCGGTCGAGCGGGGAGCAGAGGCGCACCAGATAGAGCCCGGACACGCGTCAGCACCGGACCCTTGCCTAGGCCACGGCACTTCCTGCCCCGAGACCTTGTTATGGATGGTCTGGAGCTTAATTGGAGGGGTTTGAACTCCATCCAATGGCTCTGGGCTGCTTTACTTTGGGGGTCCCGGGCCGTATTCGGGGGTCTGAGTTGTGCGCACAGGGGTCCTGCACCTTCTTGAGGGGGTCTAGGCCCGATGACGCTATCTCCGAGAACACCACCTCAACTGCTCACGAGATATCCTTGGGGCTGTTCTCCGCGCGGTTAGGGATAGCCGCACAGGCATCGTGTCTTCATACCGTAGTAAGGGGTACCCCTGATCCAGGGTGCCGACAGTGGCCCCCGGACCAGCCTTAGGGGAGGGAACGAGCCTACAGGTGGGGCCGAAGTTTGGTTAGTGACTGCCATGCTGCTCCAACTCGCCCGCTATTGACCCGTGACTTCCGTATTTGACTATTTCGCTGGGTCACACGTAGGGCGCCTTGATACTGCTGCATTAGCTTTGAAAATCTAATCTCCCCATCTTCTGCGACTGTCCCGAGGAGGTGCGGCATTGGCGCGAGCGACAGTGTGGCTCCCCTGCGCCCAGGGACTATCACCCATGGTGAATGACTCGTGGGTCCCGGCCCCTGCGTGAGAGACTGGGTCGTTGCTTTTGGTGGAGGCGGAGAGGCGCATCACCGTATGCGGTGGCGTGCCTCTCCCGCGGCGGTCCGTCTTCTCCGCACGTAGGAACCAGCACGCCCGGTGCCTGACATGCAGACCTGGCCCCCGTGCCTGAGGTTGGACCGTTGGTCATGGCAAAGATGAAGCGGTGCACCTACCACGGGGCGGTAACACGCTCCTTGCGCGGCGATTTGCCTTCTTCGCCCCAGCGAGCCAGCTGCAAGTCATGTAGGGTCGGGCCCCCATGCCATAGGCTGGATACCCTGGTGTGCTTTGGGGGAGAGTCGCCCGTGACGCTTCAGGGCACGAGCGGGGGAATCTGCCTTTAAAAAGGAGCTCATCCCCCGGGCAGTAGCCATGCCTCGCTTCTCTTCCATTCATCATGCCCTTCCGCATTCCAGGCCTTTGGATGGAGCACGCCGGTGTTCGCTAGAAGGATCCACGTCAGTGTCATCCCCCTCAGCGATCTCACCGCCGGAGAGCTCGTGCTCTTTGTTTCCTGCGCGGTGGTGCTGCCGATCTTGTCTTCTTTTTGCTGTTGTTGGAGGAGCGCGACCTCGTGGGGGTTGGCGCTCTTCTGCCATCGCTCAGCTTCAAGGATTTTCATCATGCAGCCCGGCTACGGTCTCCCGCCAGTGGTCATCTACAAGGATGATCACCAGCCTTGTGGTGGAGAGAAGCGAGCCAGGCTGCGGCCTCCCCCCTGCCCTCAGCTTCACATCAGCCTTGCAGGGGTGGAGAGCGAGCCGGGTTGTGGCCCTGCCTTCCGCATGGGCTGGTGGCTCCCTTCTTCCTCCAGCATTCGGGGGAAAAGGTGTTCACCAGCCTCACGAAGGAGGCCAACTTCGGCTACGCGGAGCCAGCCGGGCTACAGGCGCCGTCAGCTGTCGCGTGTCTGGCTCCTTGGCTTGGATGGTCTTGTCGTCACCCCCGTAGGAGGGCGGGGGCGAGGGCCTCTTCGCCATGGTCCCCGCGTTGAGGTGGTCGCCGCCGCTGGCGAGCGACTGGCGAGCCGCTGGTGTAGAGGTGGTTGCCACCGCTGGCCAGACCACCAGCGCCACCTGCCACCGAGCCTCAAACTCTTTGGCTTTAATGGCCTCGTTGTCGCCCCCCGTAGGAGGACGGGGATGAGGACCTCTTCGTAATGGCGCACGCACTATGGTGGCCGCCGTCGCTGGCAAGCCATCAGCGCATAGGTGGTCGCCGCCGCTGGTGAGGCTGCCCAGAGCTAGCTTCCAATGTGACCCTGCTGGTGCAGAGTAGTCCATTCCTGCAGAGTAGAGATGGAGCTAGGACTCCACTTGAAGGCGGATGTAATACTTTTGCTTTTTGTAAGGTACTTTTGAGTACTATTTATCAAGCAGTATTAGTACTTATCTGTGTACCACTTGTCCCTGTTGTGTGTGGTGTTGTTGACTCCTCCCTGGAACCTGGCCCCCCACCTGGGATGCAGGCTTGATGTGTCAAGGTTGGATACCAACGTATCTGAAAGAGTTGTCAACAACTCCCGGGAGGCAGCCTCGACCGGGATCTAGACATGTACATAGCTTCAGCTGGGGAGCATTAGTAGCACACCCATAGGGTCCCCTGTTTGACATTAGTCATCCTTTGATACATGCTCAGGGCCCGCAGGGTTTAGTCCGGGTGGCCAAGTTGTATGTACGGACCCCCTTGGATCGTGGCTCTAGATACTAGGACTCCCGTCGCATGGTGGTGGAGTGTGCAGGCTTACGGTACGGGACCAGGCTAAGCGGCTACACGGCTCCGGACCACCCCAGGAGACAGGTGTCCATTTTCTAGAGCTGGACCCCAGGTTGTCGGACCCACAGGACTATAGTTCCAAATACTAAGGCACCTGTCACAGAATGGTGGGCTCTGTAGGCTTACGGTATGGGACCAGGCTAAGTGGCTACACTGCTCCGGACAACTCCATGGAACAAGCTCCCGTTCTTTGGAACCGGCCCCTAGGTTGTCGGACCTCCCAGCTTTCGTAAAGGAGGTCCTAAACTGCAAGCCTGGCTGCTCAATTTGGATGTTGTCATGTCAGGACAGATGGGAACCGTGCGGGTGGGTTAGATAAAAGGTATTAGCTGAAAACTGTAGGCCAAATCCATGGAGCAGGAAGATAAAGTTGTCATAGAAACGCGTCTGAGGGGGTGAATTTCCTCTTTATAACTTGACATGCATGGGTGTAAACCATCAGGCCGGGTTTATGTGGGCAGACCTCACCGGGCTGGTGTGCACATATGCGAAATTCAACTATAAAAGAAGAAAAATTTAACCCCTCAGAGTTGCTTCTATGGATTGAACTTATAGAGATAGGAAGGGGTACTTCTTCAGCTATTGCAAAGTTGGCATCCCCCGGGTTGGCATATTTCCATCGCCTTGAGGGGTTCCTCCCTGCTGGGGGAGAGGTTGCGGACCCCCTCTTGGTTCAGTACTTTGCCGCGGGATTAGGTCCCGACCCTGGGTTCCCTACTATGCACGAACCGTCAGCCATAGCACTTGAGCGCCTCGTTACGATGTGCATTTCGGTTTGCAACTTGACATCTGAGTCCGTCGCTTGAGTCCACGTCCTTGCACTGTAGTGGCCCCTACACAAACCCATCAAAAGGCTGGATCTGTGGGGAGTCTAGAAGGGTTTCCGGGGGAAGGCAGGCTTCGGCCCCGTAGACTAGGTAGCACGGAGCCCCCTGGTGGCCCGTCTAGTTGTCTTCACCGAAATTGGAGCCTCCAGCGAAGACATCCTTCAGGACCCCCTCAGGTGACTGATACCCGAGGTCCAGCTCGGCCGCGGCCACCTCTTCATCGTCGGCCCTTTCTTTGCCAGGTCAGCGACGAGGTGGGGAGCCATCCCCGGAAAACTGCTCGTGCCGCGCGCTGACGCGTTTCGCGAGGTCGATGATCTCGTGACATTCTGCGGCGCTGTGGCGACCGTTGGGGTGCACAGGGCATGTGTCGCCGTTACCCCTCTGTGGCCGTGGGCGTTTGCTGCGGTCGCCCCGGCCCCCAGTCACAGCTACCACGACCAGAGCGGCCGAGTGCGGCTTCTCGTTGCCGCGGTTCTTTTTCTTCTTTTTCTTGCCGTCCTGAGCGACGGCACCTGAGCCACCCGTTTGGGAAGCTCTGGTCTGTGGCGCTGAGTGCCACGCATGGCCCTCAACAGCCCTGGCGCACTTGTCGGCCAGAGCAAAGAGAGTGGGGACCGTTTCCACGTCATGCATGGCCAACTTCTCCAACATCTTTTCATCACGTACCCCCTGACGGAAGGCCGTGATGATAGAAGCATCGGAGATGCGAGGTATAGTACCTCGCACCTTGGTGAAGCGGGAGATAAATGTCCGGAGAGTTTCTCCGGGCTCTTGCCTCACTGCGTGGAGGTGGGCCTCCACGCCGTGTTGCTGGTAAGCGCTGGCTAAGTTCGCTGTGAACCGTGCGCAGAGCTCTTCCCAGGAGTAGATTGACCCTGGGGCAAGGTTCATGAGCCAAGTCCGGGCGAGCCCAGACAAGGCGACATGAAATTATGTCGCCATCACAGCGGTGTTTCCACCTGCTGCTGTGATAGCGGTGACGTACACCTGCAGAAACTCCGACGGGATTGACGTACCGTCGTACTTTTCCGGCAAGTGCGGTCGGAACTTGGATGGCCAAGATGCCGCGCGGAGATGATCCGCGAGAGCGACGCAGCCTACGCCATCCAATGGGACACCGGCCTGGATCCGAGCACCCGCCGGCGTTTGCGGTGTTACCGCTGCAAAGTCTTGATCGAGGTTACGACCCTCGATGTTTTGTTGGCGCTCTCGCACCCTCTCCAGAGAGACGCGGGCGTCCTCGCCCGCACGTCTGCGGTTGAGTTCTGCTCGCAGGTCATTAGACTTCTCCATAGAGACCGGAGCGTCCTCTGCCGCGCGCCGGCGGTTGAGCTCCAACCTCAGGTCCTCAGTTGGCGCTGCCCTCACCGAGGGTGAGCGCACAGACGCCGATGTCTCATGCTGACGCCGGGATGACCGAGGCTTGGGCCTGGTTGAGGCAGAGTGCGCCATGCCAAGAAGGTGATCCACGTCATCGCGCCACTGTTTCATGGCACTTGGAGAGGCCGTGGAGCTTGGAGGGTGGTGTAGCAACTCCCTTGCTGCTGACAGCGCCCCAGGTGCAGCCCTAGACACCCTGGACGCCTGCGTGGGAGTGTGCTGTCGTGCTGAGTGCACAGCTGCCGCCGCACCAGGCGTCGGGAGGTTGGTGGCCCGCGGAGCGGAAGAGGCAGCTTCCTCCTCCAGCATATAGTCCTCGGGCATGAAATCTTGGTGCTCGACGATGTGGACCATGGCGTCGAGCAGGAAAACAAGCAAAAAACCTCAAGCCTAGCCCCCTACCTGGCGCGCCAAATGTCGGAGAGGAAATTCTCCGGCCGGGTGGCGGAATGCACCCGCCCTAAGTCCTAAGATGTGGAGGGGGCTTAAGCGTTTTGCCTGTTGCGAGATGTAGGAATGAACACAAGAACACGCAAGAGTTTAGAGTGGTTCGGGCCGTCGGAGCGTAATACCCCACTCCACTGTGTGTTGTATTGCTTGAGAGAGTCTAAGTGTGTCCCGGATGACTTGGGTCTGAGAATCTGAGTGTGCGTCGTAACGTAGTGTGCCCTCCCTTTTATAGTTCAAGGGGGCACATACAAGGATACTGAGCCCCGACATGTGGGCCCAGGGACAAAACGGGTGTAGTACTTGGAGCCATTCATCCAGTGCAATCTCCTCGTGCCCTGATATCGGCGATCTTCGTAGCATTGTCTTGCAGCAGAAGTTTCCCTGGCAACGTACCAGTGCTGGTGGATATAGCGTATCCTACAACACGGGCATACTGTTCAGATTAGACGGGCACGCCGCCTGCTATATGGCCTGGGCGCCGTCTGCCAGTGGAGTGGACATGACGCATTAAATGCCGAAGGGGCACATCACCTGACAGCAGGGTGGACAGGCGGCACATCCTCTCCGCAATAAATGCGAAGGCCGCGCGGCCCAGAGTCCCTACGTCATTCTCCGCCCGCTGGCCTACGTCACGAGCAATAAGCCATGTGGCAGCATTGGGCCCTCGACCGAGCGGGGAGCGGAGGCGCACCGGATAGAGCCTGGACATGCGTCAGCACCGGACCCTTGCCTAGGCCACGGCACTTCCTGCCCCGAGACCTTGTTATGGGTGGTCTAGAGCTTACTTGAAGGGGTCCGAACTCCATCCAATGGCTCCGGGCTGCTTTACTTCGGGGTCCCGGGCTGTATTCGGGGGGGTCCAGGTTATGCGCACAGGGGTCCTGCGCCTTCTTGAGGGGATCTGGGCCCGATGACGCTGTCTCCAAGAACACTACCTCAACTGCTCACGAGATATCCTTGGGGCTGTTCTTCGCGCGGTTAGGGATAGCCGCACAGGCATCGTGTCTTCATACCGTAGTAAGGGGTACCCCTGATCCAAGGTGCCAACAGATCTCAAGCTCTTTAGCTCATTTATCTTTGAACGAATGAGCATGAGATCATGCCAGTTCCATTGATAAAGAGGAGAATTGTTTACGCCTTTTTGGAGGCGTCAATCACTCAAAAGAACCGGCGGCGGTGCTCTCTGGTCAGGCGCGGATGGTCCGCGGCGCAGGGCCGGACGGTCCGCGACCTGGCACGAGGCGGCGGTGCTCTCTGGTCAGGCGCGGACGGTCCGCGACACAGGGCCGGACGGTCCGCGACCTGGTGCAGGAGCTCGGGTTCCCTGCCTGACGGTCCGCGCCCTAGGGCCGGACGGTCCGTGACCTGGCGACAGGGTCGTCTTCCTCCTCCTTGCTGGAATCTAGATCTCGTCCCCTGGGGGGAAGAGATCTTAATGGTGCTCCGGGTCGATAGGTCACCCGGGGCGTCCCCAGACGACGTGGAGTCGCCTAGGAATTAAGAGATCAATTCGAGGAAGAGGTCTTGGATGGACAACTAGATCTTGCCCCCCGGGAGGGGTGAGATCCTAGGGTCGTCTTGGGATCGGCAGGCCACCCAAGACGGATCTAGACGACGTAGAGTCGAATAGGGGTGGAGGTGGATATGTGGAAGACTACAACTAGAACTATGCTACATCTACTCCTAGGGCAGGAAAAGTAAATAAGGTAATTGGTTCGATTGGAATGTGTTCAGGGGTTCTCAATCGGCCGTACCCCTTTATATTTATAGGGGAGGAGGTCTGGACCTTTTCCTAAGAGATAGCCAACAAACTCTCACATGATTAGATGGATAACCACGCACGAGATAAGGATAAACATCCGAGTTAATCTAATCTCGGGACACGCGGACCGTCCGGGCCCATGGGCCGGACCGTCCGCTCATTTTGGTGTCCAACATATGCCCCCTGCCTTTTGGTGGAGCTTGGCGAACCAAAAGCATCAGCGAAAACTTCGGAAACAATTGACCTCATGAGGTTTTGTTCCCGAAGTAAGGACTCAGCTCGATGCAAGTCATCGGCTCTTGCGATCAGATAACATAAATACTTGATGGGACTTTAATGCACAGAGGCCGTTTCGGATCGCATCCTCTTCGGCCATGTCTACCTGATCAACCTGTCAATAGGCAAAAACTTGTGGTGCCCCCCAGCCCGAATAAGCAAACGGATTGGGCCAGTAATACGAATTCATCGCCGTACCACCCCACACATGAGCAGGACAACACATCGGCGATGGATAGAACGGGACGCACCATGCTATCCCTGGAGGAGGATGACAAGGTGATCTTGGTTGTGCTACCCTTTGGGTCCGTTTAGTCGGCTTTTGCTTTCGCACAGGTCGCCCTTTTGACTTCGTTTGTTTTATTGGCCGGTTGTGTGGAACGGCCTTCTTCATATATTTGGCAAGCAACTGACCAAAAGTAGGGCCGACTCTACTGAGTCGTCCAGACGTCTTAGTAGTGTTTTGTTTCCTAACACTTGTGTTGGTACGTTGTGGTCCGATGGTCTGAGGTTGCTGCTTCTGACCATCTGTGAACCGTCCGACCATCATAGCCGGACTGTCTGCGCCTGTCTCGGACTGTTCGGCCTTAGTACCCGGATCGTCCGGCGTATGCAGGACAGGTGACCGTGATCGGGTGTCCGATCGTGCTTGCCCCCGGGTGCCTCCGGTCTTTCTTTTGTCCGGAGCCTTCAGAGTAACCATTCTGCGTGACATATTTGGTGTGCGAGGATCACCAATGGCGATATTTTTATTTTTACTTTTATCGGCCGCACAAGGCCGAATTATGGCCTTTTTGCTCGTTGGCTCTAATGTGGTGATAGGAACAGGTGGCCTGTCAATTTTCACCTCTTTTTGAAACCTCAACCGGCCTTCGTTTATAGCCGATTGTATTTGCCGACGGAAGACGGCACAATCATTGGTGTTATGGAGAAAGGAGCCATGCCATTTGCAATAAACACGCCCTTTTAATTGTTCAACTGGAGGAATTACATGTGACAATTTAATATTACCATGTTTAAGCAACTCATCAAATATTTTTATCACATTTAGTAATATTAAATGTGAACTTAACCTTTTCCTTTTGTGTCGAGTGCGGGTAAGAGCGAACAGAAGGTTTGGCCTTAGTGGGCCAAACAAGCTCAGGGACCTGTGACTTTTTTAGTTCTTGGGGCTTGGGTGGCCGATTATATTTATGTCGGCCTTCCGCACTAGGCGGATCGCAGGTGACTTCTGGTGCTCCGGACGGTCCGACCTGCACAGTCGGACGGTCTGCGGGTGGATCGGACGGTCCGGTACTATCCTCGGACTGTCCGGTCACGTCAGGCAACACCTGTGACCCTTGTGGTGGGCTCTGTGCAACTCCGAACTGTCCGGCGTAGGGTGCCGGACGGTCTGACGGAGGGCCGGACGGTCCGCTATTGTGTGCGGACGGTCCGGCCACGCTCAGAGTTGACTCACCATTTAGCGAAGATGGTGGTGACGGTCGTCCTGGATATGAGTCCATCGGCATACCAGAGTATGGCTGGGGAAACCCATTTGTTGCCGATATGTTTGGCGCAATTATTTTGGCGCCTAATTTATGTGATAAAAAACTAGGCATGTGAGTTTTTCCTAATGCATGCGCCATCCTTTCTATATCCTCTGTGATACTTTTAATCCGATTATCAAAAGAAATTTTAATAGATGGAATATCATCGACTGACCTGGCATCACCTATTGTGGGGAGCTGTTGCAGCACGGATGACATGTAATCGGCGTCTATTTCCCTTTCCTTTATGACCTTCTGGTGGCGATTGATAGTCGCCTAGAGGGGGGTGAATAGGGCGAAACTGAAATTTACAAAATAATCACAACTACAAGCCGGGTTAGCGTTAGAAATATAAACGAGTCCGCGAGAGAGGGCACAAAACAAATCGCAAGCAAATAAGAGTGTGACACGCGGATTTGTTTTACCGAGGTTCGGTTCTCGCAAACCTACTCCCCGTTGAGGAGGCCACAAAGGCCGGGTCTCTTTCAACCCTTCCCTCTCTCAAACGATCCCACGGATCGAGTGAGCTTTCTCTTCTTCTCAATCAACCGGGAACAAAACTTCCCCGCAAGGGCCACCACACAATTGGTGCCTCTTGCCTTGGTTACAATTGAGTGATGATCTCAAGAACAAGTGAGAAAGAAAAGAATGCGATCCAAGCGCAAGAGCTCGAAAGAACACAAGCAAATCACTCTCTCTAGTCACTATGGAGTTGTGTGGGATTTGGAGAGGACTTGATCTATTTGGTGTGTCTAGAATTGAATGCTAGAGCTCTTGTAGTAGTTGAGAAGTGGAAAACTTGGATGGCAATGAATGTGGGGTGGTTGGGGTATTTATAGCCCCAACCACCAAAAGTGACCGTTGCTGGAACCTGTCTGTTCGATGGCGCACCGGACAGTCCGGTGCGCACCGGACAGTCCGGTGCCCCTGCCACGTCACCATTGCCGTTGGATTCTGACCGTTGGAGCTTCTGACTTCTGGGCCCTCCTGGGTGTCCGGTGCACACCGGACATGTACTGTTTGATGTCCGGTGCACCGGTATGGGCGTGCCTGACATCTGCGCGCGCTGCGCGCGCATTTAATGCACCGCAGGGAGCCGTTGGCGCCGCAGAGAGCCGTTACTCCGCTGGCACACCGGACAGTCCGGTGCACACCGGACAGTCCGGTGAATTTTAGCGGAGCGGCTGCCGCGCGAACCCGAGGCTGGCGAGTTCCGGAGACCGCGCTTCCTTGGAGCACCGGACATGTCCGGTGCACACCGGACAGTCCGGTGAATTATAGCGTGCCGGCTTCCGAGAATTCCCGAGAGCGAAGAGTTGGAGTTGGAGTCCTCTGGGCGCACCGGACATGTCCGGTGCACACCGGACAGTCCGGTGCCTCCAGCCAGAGGTGCCCTCGGTTGCCTTGCTGCTCCTTTGTTGAATCCAACACTTGGTCTTTTTATTGGCTAAATGTGAACCTTTTGCACCTGTATAACTTATGCACTAGAGCAAACTAGTTAGTCCAATATTTGTGTTGGGCAATTCAACCACCAAAATTATTTAGGAACTAGGTGTAAGCCTAATTCCCTTTCAATCTCCCCCTTTTTGGTGATTGATGCCAACACAAACCAAAGCAAATATAGAAGTGCATAATTGAACTAGTTTGCATAAAGTAAGTGCAAAGGTTGCTTGGAATTGAGCCAATATAAATATTTATATGATGCGCATGGATTGTTTTCTTTATTTTTCACATATTGGACCACATTTGCACCAAGAGTTTTGTTTTCGCAAATTCTTTTGTAAATACTTTTCAAAGTCTTTTTGTAAGATAGTCAAAGGTAAATGAATAAGATTTGTAAAGCATTTTCAATATTTGAAATTTTCTCCCCCTGTTTCAAATGCTTTTCCTTTGACTAAACAAAACTCCCCCTAAAATAAGGTGGTTTTCCATCAATTTTGAAAACACTACTTGCTCCCCCTTTAGAACACAAAGAGATACCAATTTTGACAGTTACCATTGAAAATCATCAAATTTAAAATTTTAAGTGGTGGTGCGGTCCTTTTGCTTTGGGCTCATATTTTCTCCCCCTTTGGCATGAATCGCCAAAAACGAAATCATTAGAGCCCAATTAAGTCCTTTTCTCCCCTTTTGGTCATGAAATGAATGAGTGAAGAGTATACCAAAGTTGGAGAGTGATGCGGAGCGACGGCGAAGGATGAGTAGTGGAGCGAAGTGGAAGCCTTTGTCTTCGCCGAAGACTCCAATTCCCTTTCAATATACCTATGACTTGTTTGAAATACACTTGGAAACACATTAGTCATAGCATATATAAAAGAGACATGATCAAAGGTATATTTATGAGCTATGTGTGCAAGACTAGCAAAAGAAATTCCTAGAATCAAGAATATTGAGCTCATGCCTAAGTCGGGTAAAAGATTGTTCATCAAGTGGCTTGGTAAAGATATCGGCTAATTGATCTTTAGTGTTAATGTATGAAATCTCGATATCCCCCTTTTGTTGGTGATCCCGAAGAAAATGATACTGAATGGCTATGTGCTTAGTGCGGCTGTGCTCGACGGGATTGTCGGCCATTTTGATTGCACTCTCATTGTCACATAGCAAAGGGACTTTGGTTAATTTGTAACCGTAGTCCCGCAGGGTTTGCCTCATCCAAAGCAATTGCGCGCAACAATGGCCTGCGGCAATATACTCGGCTTCGGCGGTGGAAAGAGCGACCGAATTTTGCTTCTTTGAAGCCCATGACACCAAGGATCTTCCCAAGAACTGGCAAGTCCCCGATGTGCTCTTCCTGTTAATTCTACACCCCGCCCAATCGGCATCCGAATACCCAATCAAATCAAAAGTGGATCCCCGAGGGTACCAAAGCCCAAACTTAGGAGTAAAAGCCAAATATCTCAAGATTCGTTTCACGGCCGTAAGGTGTGATTCCTTAGGGTCGGCTTGGAATCTTGCACACATGCAAACGGAAAGCATAATGTCCGGTCGAGATGCACATAAATAAAGCAATGATCCAATCATCGATCGGTATACCTTTTGATCCACGGACTTACCTCCCGTGTCGAGGTCGAGATGCCCATTGGTTCCCATGGGTGTCTTGATGGGCTTGGCATCCTTCATTCCAAACTTGCTTAGAATGTCTTGAGTATATTTCGTTTGGCTAATGAAGGTGCCCTCTTGGAGTTGCTTCACTTGGAATCCTAGGAAATACTTCAACTCCCCCATCATCGACATCTCGAATTTTTGTGTCATGATCCTACTAAATTTGTCTTCAAAGCCGGGAGGTTGCTCAACATAGACCTCCTCCTTGATTGGTCCATTGAGGAAGGCACTCTTCACGTCCATTTGATAAAGCTTGAAGCCATGGTAAGTAGCATAGGCTAATAATATACGAATTGACTCAAGCCTAGCTACGGGTGCATAGGTTTCACCAAAATCCAAACCTTCGACTTGTGAATATCCCTTGGCCACGAGTCGAGCTTTGTTCCTAGTCACCACACCATGCTCGTCTTGCTTGTTGCGGAAAACCCACTTGGTTCCTACAACATTTTGGTTAGGACGTGGAACTAAGTGCCATACCTCGTTCCTCGTGAAGTTGTTGAGCTCCTCTTGCATTGCCATCACCCAATCCGAATCTTGAAGTGCTTCCTCTACCTTGTGTGGCTCAATAGAGGAAACAAACGAGTAATGTTCACAAAAATGAGCAACACGAGATCGAGTAGTTACCCCCTTATGAATGTCGCCGAGGATGGTGTCGACGGGGTGATCTCGTTGTATTGCTTGGTGGACTCTTGGGTGTGGTGGTCTTGGTTGTTCATCCTCCTTGTCTTCATCATTTGCATCTCCCCCTTGATCGTTGCCGTCATTTTGAGGTGGCTCATCTTCTTGATCTTCTTGTTCAACCTCTTGAGCCTCATCCTCAACTTGAGTTGGTGGAGATGCTTGCGTGGAGGAGGATGGTTGATCTTGTGCATTTGAAGACTCCTCGGATTCCTTAGGACACACATCACCAATGGACATGTTCCTTAGTGCTATGCATGGAGCCTGTTCTTCACCTGTTTCATCAAGATCAACTTGCTCTACGGTTAGGAGTTCATAAGATGTCTTCTTGAGGATTCGGTGAAGATATAACCGGTTGATGGCGTAGCAGGCGGTGTTGACCGCTTCGGCCCAAAACCGATCCGGTGTTTTGTACTCATCAAGCATGGTTCTTGCCATGTCCAATAGAGTTCGATTCTTCCTCTCCACTACACCATTTTGTTGTGGAGTGTAGGGAGAAGAGAACTCATGCTTGATGCCCTCCTCCTCAAGAAAGTCTTCAATTTGGGAATTTTTGAACTCCGTCCCATTGTCGCTTCTAATTTTCTTGATCCTTAAGCCGAACTCATTTTGAGCTCGTCTCAAGAATCCTTTTAAGGTCTCTTGGGTTTGTGATTTTTCCTGCAAAAAGAATACCCAAGTGAAGCGAGAATAATCATCCACAATTACAAGACAATACTTACTACCGCCGATGCTTATGTAAGCGATCGGGCCGAACAAATCCATGTGTAGGAGCTCCAGTGGCCTGTCGGTAGTCATGATGTTTTTGTGTGGATGATGGACACCAACTTGCTTCCCGGCTTGGCAAGCGCTACAAATCCTGTCTTTCTCAAAATGAACATCGGTTAGTCCCAAAATGTGTTCTCCCTTTAGAAGTTTGTGAAGATTCTTCATTCCAACATGGGCTAGTCGACGGTGCCAGAGCCAACCCAAGTTAGTCTTAGCAATTAAGCATGTGTCGAGTTCAGCCCTTTCAAAATCCACTAAGTATAGCTGACCCTCTAACACACCCTTAAATGCTATTGAATCATCACTCCTTCTAAAGACAGTAACACCTGTATCAGTAAAAAGACAGTTGTAGCCCATTTGACATAATTGGGATACGGAAAGCAAATTGTAATCTAAGGAATCTACAAGAAAAACATTGGAAATAGTATGGTCAGGAGATATAGCAATTTTACCCAAACCTTTGACCAAACCTTGATTTCCATCCCCGAATGTGATAGCTCGTTGGGGATCTTGGTTTTTCTCATATGAGGAGAACATCCTTTTCTCCCCTGTCATATGGTTTGTGCACCCGCTGTCGAGTATCCAACTTGAGCCCCCGGATGCATAAACCTACAAAACAAGTTTAGTTCTTTGTTTTAGGTACCCAAACGGTTTTGGGTCCTTTGGCATTAGATACAAGAACTTTGGGTACCCAAACACAAGTCTTGGAACCCTTGTGTTTGCCCCCAACAATCTTGGCAACTACCTTGCCGGATTTGTTAGTTAAAACATAAGATGCATCAAAAGTTTTAAATGAAATGCTATGATCATTTGATGCATTAGTGATTTTCTTTCTAGGCAACTTGGCATGGGTTGGTTGCCTAGCTCTAGATGTCTCACCCTTATACATAAAAGCATGATTAGGGCCAGAGTGAGACTTCCTAGAATGAATTTTCTTAATTTTACTCTCAGGATACCCGGCAGGGTACAAAATGTAACCCTCGTTATCCTGAGGCATGGGAGCCTTGCCCTTAACAAAGTTAGACAAGTTCTTAGGAGGGGCATTAATTTTGACATTGTCTCCCCTTTGGAAGCCAATGCCGTCCTTAATGCCCGGGCGTCTCCCATTATAGAGCATGCTTCTAGCCAATTTAAATTTTTCATTTTCTAAGTCATGCTCCCTAATTTTAGCATTAAGTTGTGCTATGTGATCATTTTGTTTCTTAATTAAAGCTAGGTGATCATGGATAGCATCAACATTGATATCTCTACATCTAGTACAAATGGAAATATGCTCAATATTAGATGTAGAGGGTTTGCAAGATTTTAGTTCAACAACCTTAGCATGCAACAAATCATTTTTAGCTCTAAGGTCGGAAATAGTAGCATTGCAAACATCAAAATCCTTAGCCTTAGCAATTAATTTCTCATTCTCATTTCTAAGGCTAGCAATGGAAACATTCAATTCATCAATCCTAGCAAGCAAATCAACATTATCATTTCTAGGATCAATGCAAACATGAGAATCAACCTTAGCAATTAATTTAACATTCTCATTTCTAAGGTTGGCAATAGTGTCATGGCAGGTGCTTAGCTCACTAGATAATTTGTTACATTTTTCTACCTCTAGAGCATAAGCATTTTTAACCTTAACATGTTTCTTGTTTTCCTTGATTAGGAAGTCCTCTTGGGAGTCCAAGAGATCATCCTTTTCATGGATGGCACTAATTAGCTCATTTAATTTTTCTTTTTGTTCCATGTTAAGGTTGGCAAAAAGAATACGCAAATTATCCTCCTCATTTTTATCATTATCCTCATCACTAGATGTTTCATATTTAGTGGAGGATCTTGATTTTACCTTCTTTTTGCCGTCCTTGGCCATGAGACACTTGTGGCCGACGTTGGGGAAGAGGAGGCCCTTGGTGACGGCGATGTTGGCGGCATCCTCGTCGTCGGAGGAGTCGCTTGAGCTTTCGTCGGAGTCCCACTCCCGACAAACATGGGCATCGCCACCCTTCTTCTTGTAGTATTTCTTCTTCTCCTTCCTCTTGCCCTTCTTGTCGTCGCCCCTGTCACTATCACTTGATAATGGACATTTAGCAATAAAATGACCGGGCTTACCACACTTGTAGCAAACCTTCTTGGAACGGGATTTGTAGTCCTTCCCCTTCCTTTGCTTGAGGATTTGCCTAAAGCTTTTGATGATTAGGGCCATCTCCTCGTTGTCGAGCTTGGAGGCGTCAATTGGTTGTCTACTTGGTGTAGACTCCTCCTTTTTCTCCTCCGTTGCCTTGAAGGCCACGGGTTGCGCCTCGGATGTGGAGGGTTCATCAAGCTCGTTGATCTTCTTGGAGCCCTTAATCATGCATTCAAAACTCACAAAATTCCCGATAACTTCCTCGGGGGTCATTTGTGTATATCTAGGATTGCCACGAATTAATTGAACTTGTGTGGGGTTAAGGAAAATAAGGGCTCTTAGAATAACCTTAACCACCTCGTGGTCATCCCATTTTGCGCTCCCGAGGTTGCGCACTTGGTTCACCAAGGTCTTGAGCCGGTTGTACATGTCTTGTGGCTCCTCCCCTTGGCGAAGACGGAAGCGACCGAGCTCCCCCTCGATCGTTTCCCGCTTGGTGATCTTGGTGAGTTCATCACCCTCGTGCGCCGTCTTGAGTAGTTCCCAAATCTCCTTGGCGTTCTTCAACCCTTGTACTTTGTTGTATTCCTTCTTGCTTAGAGAGGCAAGAAGGATTGTTGTGGCTTGGGAGTTGAAGTGCTCGATTTGGGCCACTTCGTCCATGTCGTAGTCCTCGTCCCCTATGGATGGTACCTGTACACCATACTCAACAACATCCCATAATCTTTTGTGGAGAGAGGTTAGATGAAAACGCATCAAGTTACTCCACATAGCATAATCTTCACCATTGAAAGTTGGTGGTTTGCCTAATGGGACGGATAGTAAAGGTGTATGTTTAGGAATGCGAGGGTAGCGTAGGGGAATCTTACTATACTTCTTACGCTCTTGGCGTTTAGAAGTGACGGACGCCGCGTCGGAGCCGGAGGTAGATGTCGATGAAGTGTCGGTCTCATAGTAGACCACCTTCCTCATCCTCTTGTGTTTGTCCCCACTCCGATGCGGCTTGTGAGAAGAAGATTTTTCCTTCTTCTCTTTGTGGTGAGAAGAGGAAGATCTTTTCTCCTTCCGCTTGGAGGAGTTCTTCTTCTTCTCTCTTCTCTTGGTGCGGGACTCTTCCGATGAAGATGAAGTGCTCCCTTGGCTTGTAGTGGGCTTGTCGTCGCCGGTCTCCATCTCCCTCTTGGTGTGATCTCCCGACATCACTTCGAGCGGTTAGGCTCAAAAGAAGCACCGGGCTCTGATACCAATTGATAGTCGCCTAGAGGGGGGGTGAATAGGGCGAAACTGAAATTTACAAAATAATCACAACTACAAGCCGGGTTAGCGTTAGAAATATAAACGAGTCCGCGAGAGAGGGCACAAAACAAATCGCAAGCAAATAAGAGTGTGACACGCGGATTTGTTTTACCGAGGTTCGGTTCTCGCAAACCTACTCCCCGTTGAGGAGGCCACAAAGGCCGGGTCTCTTTCAACCCTTCCCTCTCTCAAACGATCCCACGGATCGAGTGAGCTTTCTCTTCTTCTCAATCAACCGGGAACAAAACTTCCCCGCAAGGGCCACCACACAATTGGTGCCTCTTGCCTTGGTTACAATTGAGTGATGATCTCAAGAACAAGTGAGAAAGAAAAGAATGCGATCCAAGCGCAAGAGCTCGAAAGAACACAAGCAAATCACTCTCTCTAGTCACTATGGAGTTGTGTGGGATTTGGAGAGGACTTGATCTATTTGGTGTGTCTAGAATTGAATGCTAGAGCTCTTGTAGTAGTTGAGAAGTGGAAAACTTGGATGGCAATGAATGTGGGGTGGTTGGGGTATTTATAGCCTCAACCACCAAAAGTGACCGTTGCTGGAACCTGTCTGTTCGATGGCGCACCGGACAGTCCGGTGCGCACCGGACAGTCCGGTGCCCCTGCCACGTCACCATTGCCGTTGGATTCTGACCGTTGGAGCTTCTGACTTCTGGGCCCTCCTGGGTGTCCGGTGCACACCGGACATGTACTGTTTGATGTCCGGTGCACCGGTATGGGCGTGCCTGACATCTGCGCGCGCTGCGCGCGCATTTAATGCACCGCAGGGAGCCGTTGGCGCCGCAGAGAGCCGTTACTCCGCTGGCACACCGGACAGTCCGGTGCACACCGGACAGTCCGGTGAATTTTAGCGGAGCGGCTGCCGCGCGAACCCGAGGCTGGCGAGTTCCGGAGACCGCGCTTCCTTGGAGCACCGGACATGTCCGGTGCACACCGGACAGTCCGGTGAATTATAGCGTGCCGGCTTCCGAGAATTCCCGAGAGCGAAGAGTTGGAGTTGGAGTCCTCTGGGCGCACCGGACATGTCCGGTGCACACCGGACAGTCCGGTGCCTCCAGCCAGAGGTGCCCTCGGTTGCCTTGCTGCTCCTTTGTTGAATCCAACACTTGGTCTTTTTATTGGCTAAATGTGAACCTTTTGCACCTGTATAACTTATGCACTAGAGCAAACTAGTTAGTCCAATATTTGTGTTGGGCAATTCAACCACCAAAATTATTTAGGAACTAGGTGTAAGCCTAATTCCCTTTCAGCGATCTACCTTGAAGTGCGAGAGGTACCACTTTTTTGCCACCTTGAGCATCTGATCTTGTTGTCGTTGGATCTCCTCATCCATCTTCTTCATGTCATCTTCTAAGTTTTCATGCTCTGCGGCCGATAAATTAGTCAGCCTTGTGTCGCTGTTTGGAGAAGCACTGTTGAGATCTTTAGAATCGGCCATGTAAGCCTGATTTTGTAGATCTGCAACCTCGTCCCCAGCGGAGTCGCCAAAAAGTATGTTGACGCCTTTTTGGAGGGGTCAATCACTCAAAAGAACCGGCGGCGATGCTCTCTGGTCAGGCGCGGATGGTCCGCGGCGCAGGGCCGGACGGTCCGCGACCTGGCGCGAGGCGGCGGTGCTCTCTGGTCAGGCGCGGACGGTCCGCGACACAGGGCCGGACGGTCCGCGACCTGGTGCAGGAGCTCGGGTTCCCTGCCTGACGGTCCGCGCCCTAGGGTCGGACGGTCCGTGACCTGGCGACAGGGTCGTCTTCCTCCTCCTTGCTGGAATCTAGATCTCGTCCCCTGGGGGGAAGAGATCTTAATGGTGCTCCGGGTCGACAGGTCACCCGGGGCGTCCCCAGACGACGTGGAGTCGCCTAGGAATTAAGAGATCAATTCGAGGAAGAGGTCTTGGATGGACAACTAGATCTTGCCCCCCGGGAGGGGTGAGATCCTAGGGTCATCTTGGATCGGCAGGCCACCCAAGACGGATCTAGACGACGTAGAGTCGAATAGGGGTGGAGGTGGATATGTGGAAGACTACAACTAGAACTATGCTACATCTACTCCTAGGGCAGGAAAAGTAAATAAGGTAATTGGTTCGATTGGAATGTGTTCGGGGGTTCTCAATCGGCCGTACCCCTTTATATTTATAGGGGAGGAGGTCTGGACCTTTTCCTAAGAGATAGCCAACAAACTCTCACGTGATTAGATGGATAACCACGCACGAGATAAGGATAAACATCCGAGTTAATCTAATCTCGGGACACGCGGACCGTCCGGGCCCATGGGCCGGACCGTCCGCTCATTTTGGTGTCCAACAAGAATTTTACAAACTGCTTATAAAACAGGACAAGAAAAGATTGTTACTCTCGCGTTAGCTGGCAAAGCGGGCTAGCTGGTCACGCCCTTCACGCCATTCTATATGAGCTCTATTCAGAAAAATGATCTTAGCAAACTATTTTTGGCTTCTCCATTTCAGTAGAAAAGAGGGAAGTGCTTATTAGCAAAAGCCATTTGAGAACGTTTGGTACGGCTTATAGAGAAAAAAAAAAGACGAAGCGACGGGAGAAGCCGGTGTCAAGAAAAAACTTTGCCAAAGGGGCCTTACATTTACGTGGTGCCTCTATCTTTTAAATAGATGAGGGCATGTATAATCTTAAGTCCTTAAATTAAATCGATTTTCTAAATACAAGGGATAGCTAAAAACTGTATGATACAATTCTAAGACTCTAGATAATAAGTACACTCAAGAATCAGACATGATATGTATATATAGAGTCGTGTAGAGACAGATTCTTCGCTAAGAGTCTGCCTCTTAATTTTTTCACTTAGGACTGGTTTGGCAGTAACGTGAGAAAAATCCTAGGGAAGATATCCACCAATGGGATTTTAGATGCCACTTAATTTCCTGGAAGGATTTTTTCTCTTGGGTGTATTTTCCTGTCACTGTTTGGGAACCAATGGGCAAAATACCTCTTGAGCAAAAATATCACATAAATAGATTGGTCTCCATTCACACAATGAAACACAATGAACAGCTTGGTCTCCATTCACACAATGAAACACGATGAACACAAAAAATTAGAAAAAAACAGAAACACAATGAAACATCACACAAACAGATTGGTCTCCATTCACACAAACAAATATGATTCACACAAAGTTTAATTTGAATACCATCTAATATGCAACGAAGTTAATCCATCCATCAATGTCATCTCCATTCACACAAACAAATATGATTCACACAAAGTTTAATTTGAATACCATCTAATATGCAACGAAGTTAATCCATCCATCAATGTCATCTCCATTCACACAAACAGATAGTCAATATAACATAAAACTGTAATACAAGTCCTCATTAGAAACACCAACATCAAGTAACACCAATTTAAACTGCACTAGATACAATTCGTTGCATTTTTCTTCTCCATGTCGGCTTCATGCATTGCTTCCACTTTGCACTCTACAAGTAACATCAATTCATACATGTTTAGTTCACATGGTTACACAATGAATGCACAACCATTATTATTTACAGGGAAAAACAAAGGATCCTTGCAGAAGAAAAGACTATTTCAAAGGCTGTATGAAACTTATATGCCTTTTGGAAGAGTAGGGTTAACCTTCTTCAAAAACAACAGGGACTAAGAGATGCAGCGGGCCTATTTGCTATAGATGCTACAGGGCCATCATCGACATATGATCTAGTTTCATTTTTAAGTCACAGTTCAGATTGTTATAGATCAAGACCCCAAGCTTCCTATAAACAGCAAGGCATGCCACAAACCATATTGCTATAGATCAAGACCCCAAGTTTTCTATAAACAGCAAGGCATGCTACAGACCAAATGGTAATAACAAAGTGTACAACTTGTTTCATATAATTTATAATCCCAAATTCCTATAAATCCCAAAATATATTATATACAAAAATCATATAAATCAAACATGCTTAAAAATAGAAGTTTTATCCAGAAAAAACAACTTAAATACAATCTATTTTAACTTGTTGCACTTAAAATGGATGAGTAGAAAAAAAAATACAAGCGCTATTGTATAGTACAGGAGAAACAATAAACGAAATCCAACAAAACTAGCCCAAACATTTCATATTCTCCAGTCCACTACTTTATAGCGTTTAGCTATGTTTCTTTGTAGTCGGACATGAATCAGAAACAATCCCATTGTCCAAACAGAACATAAGCCACAGTTTGAACATGTCAGATTCTGATAATCCAAATAGAAAAAAATTATCTCCTCTTACTATCTTGTACAAGTGGTCTATATTTTATATAAATTTTATTTCACAGATGTTGAGAACCCCAAAATCTAATGAAATTGTTGTAATCTTTTCTATTCATATTTTCAAAAACTGATGCGGTCCAAAATGGTACCTCAAGTTTGTGGTAATTCCACGTAATGCATCAAGGTCATCACAACATCTAGCGTTCAGTGTGTCAAGGTCATCGTGTTTTACTCTGCAAAATTTTTCTAACTCCCGTGCAGAAAAACTACCACTGATCTACAGCTAGCTGGATTAGAGAGGCAAACCAGAAGCAGACAGTGATGCAAGACAGTGATGCAGGTCGGCGGATCCCCAAACCAAACCCCCACCTGTGATCAGACAGAGGCCAGTAGGCCACCACCCTACCCACCGCCACGACTCCCCAGTCCCTAGAGTCCCCTTGGAGGCCAGACCAGACATGCGGAGCTAAAGAAATGCAGAGACGACGAGTATCACAACTCCAGAGCGGGATCCAGAGCGGAATCTTATCTTGTCGAGGGGAACGGGACGACGTCGCAGAAGACGGTGGAGCCGGGCGTCGACGAAGAGCTCCTGAGGCTAGGGTTGGCATCACCGGGGGAGAGCTCTTGAGGTTAGCATTGCTGTCGCGGGGAGCCGGTCGGAAGAATCACCAGGCCTCGGGAGGCCAGGGTTGTTTCCGGCCGAAAAAAAAGGCTTCCCCTGAGCAAATATTAGCGATGATGGGGTTCCAAACAAACAGATAATGGTCTCTTTGGTTGGGCTGTGGCTGTGAAAAAAATTGTTGTGGACTGTGAGCTGTGGAAAAAGTTGCTGTAGGCTGTAAGCTGTTAAAAAGCTAAAAACTATTTAGTAGAAATCACTAAAAGTCGTTAAAAGTTCTTCGATATATGTTTTCACAGTTCCATCCGAAAAGCCACTAAAAGCAGGTCCAGGGGTGCTTTCAGATTTGCACTGCGAGAAAGTCAGCTTTTAGAAAAAAGCTGCTTCTTGTATCCAGCTCTTTGGTTGGCTTTTGGCTTTTAGGGAACAAAAGCCAAAGCCAAAAGTCAAACCAAACATACCCTAAACAAACCCAAAAAAATAATCCGTGAGCTTTTTTTCCCAAAGAAAAGGCTAGGAAACCAGTCGGGTTTTGGGCTGCCAAACCAGCCATTAGCCTATCCGCATTCATACTACTCTAAATCCCTACTCTAAAAGGAATATTATGTCCTCGCCATCAAAATTTTTTACCCTATATCACAATACTCCGCAGCCATGTTTACTTTATATCTTAACTCTATATCAACTACCACATATTATATTATTTCTTTTCAATTATATTCATACCACCGATGCTAGCTCCTAGCGTTTCCCGTAGGAAAGGGTGTACGCTGGAAATACCGTTTCCTGTGGCCACTGTAAATTTTCAGTAGCATATAGGGTACGTCATTGCAGCACTTTGTTACTGCATTTGTAACTGCAAGCGTGTAGCGTATTCTTTGCCGTCCTTCACTGCGGCTAGCCTTAGACTCTCGTTACCTTTAAACCGGGTCTTGTATGCAGTTACTTTCCAATTGCTGTTAGTCGGGCAAAAATCCAAAGCAATACGATTTTTTCAAGATAAACGGCAGTTATGCCGTTATTAATGCTCAGGTCTTGAATCTATGTTATTGTTTCGAGCGTTTTGGCTGTGTATAGTTTCTTTTTACTCCTGAGAATCTGAGATTGCTCTTATCAGTTAGTACACTAGAAAAGGGCAGCGCCCTATCGGGCGCTTTGTCAATAAGATCGTCCGTTCCTAAAACTCAGTTATGTAGTTTTTTCATAGTATGGTAACAAGTTACTCCTGAAAATGTGTTGTTTACTCAAATCAAACATTGAACATGTTTTTTAGCATAAGGTCTCGTTTCAAACCTCTAGAGTTATTGTTGTCTCTTCACCGATGGCGGAGCACTTACCCGTGTCCAAAAAGGCGGAGCAAACAAAGAGAGAAACAGCCAATACGCAAGCCATATTAAGTATCGATTAATGATTATGTGAGATACAATATTATAATAGTACACACATGGTCCACACCTGCCAATTAACATGGATAAAAAAATAGGTACAAATGTGGACCTATGGAGCTAAGTACAACAGGAATAATAGCAGCAAGCTATATTTATCCTTGATCTTTATCTTCTATCCCCCTATCAATGTTTCTGACCCAAGTGTATTTATCTGAGCCTAAAAAGAAAACAGAGGCAAAATATAGATCCCTCTGTTGCTCATCCCGTCATTCGTCTAGAAGTGACATGAAGCTTCTCTGACCTCTCTAAAATCTACCAGCATGTTGCAGAGCTCTCGCTGTGCGAGAAGCTCCAAGTCTATCTGACGAAGGACTGCAACCTCAAAGCCTGTAGCAAATAGGAGCTAATGAAAGACAAACACTTCCTTCGATAAGTTGTTTAAAACCAGTAGTAGTCATGCATATTTGGCCAAAAAGATATAAATCTTTTTTTTGCTAACTACGGATTAAGTATCAAAAAAGATTTCATATGTAGTGGAACACAAAAATTGGAAACACACGGCATGAGCAGGCCATATATGTCATAGAAATGCAAATAGAACTAAACGTAGTCTTATGCAAATAATACACATACTACTGAGACATCTAAACATACATGCTAAATCAGTTTGCGAAAATAATAACTACAAAGAATCACCTTGAAAAAACCATAGGACATCCTTAGTGATATGCTCTATGTATCCATGTTCCAAGTAATATCCTCTATACCTATTGTCCAGCCTGTAAGGCGGTGAGTAAGCGTAGATTTGTAGCTGACTGACTGCAAATTCTAAAGAAAAAAGGATCAACAGAGTGCAGGCGATAAAGCCATATGCTTATTAATTTAGACATGATGTTCATGTTGCACGCCACAAAAAAAATAAAATTGTATTGATCATATAAACCTGAAAAGGCAAGCAAAATAATGGTAATGATAATAAGGAAATGAAAGCCCTTGCTAAACTTTGGTGTTGCAGGTATTTGTACGTTCCTACCCTGTCGAGGCTGGCCAGGTAGGTGGTAAGAACATCAAGAACCAACCGTGGCTGCTGATGTTGGGCTGCGCCATGTGATTAACATTCGTATGTGAAAAGCATCCGCAAAGCATGAAATCTGCATAATCAATAACTGTGTGTTCAATACCAAGATGGAGGCAAATATGTAGTACCTAACAATATCACCAACAACCATGCTGACTGAACTGAGGGATCACAAGCAACAATAGGTAAATATGGCATGTTTACACTCTTCAATAGCAAAAAATCAGAAATGTTTGAGGCCCCCTGATGTTGTATGGCACTTGAACGTGGAGATTCGCATCCCATGCAATGGCCACCTTTAGTTAATTTCACCTGCAATGGCCACTGGGTGCCTCCACACAAGTCAGAAAATCACCTCCTTATATCTCATCATCACATATCCCCAGTTTAGGATTTCATGATGCAAGCACATATATTTAGGTGACCATTAAAATAGTAGTAGCATCCAGTAAACCTAAACTGGCTAATTGAGGTGACCAACAACAAGAGAACTGATGCTCTAAAAAGTCAATGGCTACTGCATCACTTGTTAAAATGGAAGCACTCTCAAGACACAAGGAGATACATTGTTTCCCTTTTCAGATGATAGGTTAGGAATCTGAAACCACAAAAAACATGATTTAATGGAGCAACCCATCATTCATGGTTTCAACAAATCAGCACCCTGTGTAGGCAAGCACATATATCTATTCTACTTGTGTGATGTTTCAGCAATCCATACCATTGTACTTTTGTGTAGGCAAGCATAAATATTTATTCTACTTCTGGTACAAGCACACCATTGTATTTTATTGTTTTGCCAAATATTATATTAGGAATAAGAATCAAGAAGAATGTGCCTTGCAATAAGAATGATTGTTACTCACCTTACAAATATGTAGATATTGAAGGTTCTATGGTGTCAAAATCACAACCGTGCTCATACAAAGCTCAAAGAAAACTACCTATAAATAAAAGAGGATACAAAGGAATCAGAGAAATGTCTTATACCAAATAATAGAAAAAATCCAAAATAGGCAGCAAACATGCTAAAATCCACCACTCAAAAAATTTATTGATGATGAGTAGATAGGGACAAAGGGAGAACATGAGGTTTCAGGTAGTCGGTCATAACCTTGAACTGATCACATGCTTCCTGCAACAAAATCAAGTGTCAGATATCCAAGCCACGAGCTGTACTAATTATGTCTGTTACATAGGTTCACACTCCAAAGTCTAAATATGCAACAACACATATGGCTTAGTGGGATTCAAAAGAAACATTTTGTTGTCTCTTCCTGAAACTAATCCTTCAACCACTTGATTGGGCATTCCTTTGACCAGTACCTAATCCTTAAGACAATTGTTACACCCTCGAAGAAGAGTAGCACCTCAGTTTCAGAACCTAATCCTACAGCCATGTGATATGATTTATTCTTCTAAAGATTTCTAAAAGTTTAAAGATGAAAGAAAGGGGGTTAGTAAAAGCATCAACCAAAATCGATGAGCATTCAAGTACCCGACAACAATTAGTCAATCAAGAATATGTGGCACTCCCTTCCTTAGCCTAGTGTACGTACAAAGTGACCTAGGAAGGCTATAGATTGGAGCTGGCACCACGGCCACCAATCAAATGTAACTACAAATTGTAAAACACGATCACAATTTCAAACTACCGCACACCACTTTTCTTCTTGTTTTCATGCAAAACCTCATCATCAGCACGTATGCACAACCAACCTAACAGAACCTATGCACAAATGTGCTGTCGGGACCCTAACATTAGAGGTCCTATTTCTTTGCCAATCTGGAAACAAATAGATCAGTCTAAAGTCAACAGCTAGATCGCACAGAGGGAGGGAGGAGCTAGGGATCACCCGTCACCAATTGGCCGCACTTCCAATTACCTTATCGGGAGGCAGCCGGAATAGAAGCATGTGCTCCTCGCTCCTGCTCGCGAGCAGCGTTTTGCACGACCAAACACTGCACCACATCAAACACGTGCCAGGGCAGAAGAGGAAAAAAAGGAGGCGCGGTGCGATTCTGGTGATTGAATTCTCACGCAAGCGCGATACACGCAAAAATTCTTGCAGTGATTCTGGTCCACATCAAACACGTCACCTTGTCTTTATCTGCAGTCTGTTCTGCATATCTACGTATCCTCCCTCCTCACAGAAGGTCAAACTTGCACTCCTCGTAGCATGTAGAGATGAAACAAGGAATAGTACGGTTATCTCGAGGGGAATGCAGTAGGGTTCGATTTATCACGCAAGTAGCAAGAACACGAAGGCATTTTTAGGGGATAAACAGAAGGTAAGATGCCAGCTTGAGCCAAGTCGTTTAAAGGAAACAACTCGATTCCTTGAAAACCTAGAATATGTGGTTAGGAGTACTAAACAGGAATGAAAAATTCGTGGTACTGTAGGCAAGTATCTAAGTTCAGTTCAGTCAGAGCCTCGAAGCAATGCACCAGTTCAGTCAGAAGCAGAGTAGTCTACAATCTACAGCATTGAAAGAATGAAGGTAAAGGAGCTGCTACTGAATTACTTGGGTCTCTAGTGACGATGGTGGCGGTGCCGCCGAAGTCGCAGGTGCCGCCGGTCGCCTTGGCCTGCTGCCAGTAGCTGTTGAACGCGAAGGAGGCGTGTGCGACTTCACCAATATAAGGAAATCAGTTGTAAACAAGGAGATGAACCTTCATAGTGTCATAGAGATATCCCAAATTAAGGCAGCATCCAGCATTATATTGCTACCTCTATTTCTATGCCCTGAAGGTTGCGACAGCTCCTTAGCAAGGTAAACATGAACAAAATGGAGTTCATTTCACCGAAGTTCAGACGTAGCTCCAAGTTCTTCAGGTTATAAAAGGTGAATGGAAGTGTGTACGGCATGTTAACATCGGCAGCCTGTGACAAAAAGTGGATAAAAGGCATACAAGGTCCAGAAATATGGATGGGATTTCTGCGAAACAAAGGACCACAGGCACATGGAAGTAAGGCAGGAATGAAAGGATTGTTTCTTTTTTTATTATTAATAATTATTGTAGCTTTTCATGCTATTTCACAAGTAAAGGGGAAGACGTTATATTTCTGAACTATGTAATCAGCTTGAGCCAATCGCTAGCGTTTCAGCCTTGATTTATAACAAAGCACATAATAAGGAGAACAAAGCAAAAATAGCGTACTGGACAGAAGATGGTGAGCCTTTGAACGTGAGCAAACCGAGCAAGGAAAAAATCCATAATCATGTTCATGCTGCGGACAGAATAACGCATCAACGTCGGCATACTCGAGACACGGCAGCTCTCCAAATCGCCATCCATAGTCATACTCTGAAATGAATGCCAGCACACGGAGATTGGGCGCCTCAATCACTGAGTCTGGGTAGCCATCAGGGATGCACACATTACACATAAACAGGGTATGAAGAAAGGGCGACCGACGAATGATAGCCTCCAACTGTTTGTCCTCGTTCGATGGGAAGTTAACAAAGGCGAGGTCTAGCTCCTGGAGCGCAGGAAAGCCGGTGAATCCTATAGGGAGGGGTGGGATGTTGCAGCCTACCAGCCGCAGGGACACGAGATCAGCTAATGGGAAGATTGAGGAGTGGAGGTTGAAGTAGTCGCATCATCTGAGTCTGTTAGATATGTGGATGGACTCGACGCGGCAGCGGGAGAGCGCGACGAGCCAGTCGTGGATGCGGCCGACAGACGCCTCGTTGACGCAGAAGTCGAATAGGGAGACGCGGGGGCCTATGTAGGGGAGGAGGATACTGTCGACGACTGAGGGCTGCGTCTCCTTCCCCGTCGGCACGCATGGTGGGCTGCGTCTCCTTCCCCGTCGGCACGCATGCGTCTCCTTCCCCGTCGACTCCGCCTCCACAGAACCACCTCTCCGAGCGGCGAGAACACCAGATCAGCTAACCTCCCATGGTGAGATGCATGAAGCAGGCCGCCAGTTGACGCCTAAGTCGCCGGCGAGCGCGAGGGGAAGCGGGAGGCGGCGTGGGACAGTGAGTGAGGAGCAGGGGTGAGAGAGGCCGGAGGGAGCGGACCCGAGATAGCTCAACGCGATTTGATAATAAATTCGAGTCCGTCACATGATATACATGCATACATCGTGATTGCCTTGTCTCTGCCAGGCGTCAGCGCAAGACAGGCGGAACGAGCGCCAAACGCGGAGAACGCTCCGAAACGCTTCAGGTTTTAAGGAACCTGATTTGTAAAACAGAACCTCTGAAGACCTTGCAGGGCCATGGTATGCATGTGTGTGTGTTTGGTGGGGGGATGGAACTGCCGCGTGGCATGCATGACACAGCTAGTGGGACACCGATTAAAATCCGCGTCAGAGCCAACGTTGCCTACTTGCGTTGATCTTGACGAAACGCGACATGCATGCAGTTCTCTCGAGACGAACAGGAGATTGGACTGCGACGATCCCTACACTGTGCAGCATGCTTGCTTATTTCCAATCTCCTACAGCTACAGGCTACAGCTGGCCTGCAGTCCAACTGTCCAACACACTGTGCTACTGTCAACTGTCTACTCTGCACCCTCCATCGGTTGTCCAGATTCAAGGCAAAAATTGCATGTTTCTGTCTGAACAAAACGAGTAAGTGATCCCACAGCATAAAGAATACAGAGTTCTATGTTCTACTCCAGCCGTACCTTTAACTTTTTTCTAAAACTTTAATATTGAAAATATTTATTTAAAAAATGTAAAATTTTAAGTCACGTTCAAATGGCTTTGAGTGATAAAACAAATAACAATAAAATAAATGATAACTCATAATTTTTTTAATAAAAACAGTGATTAAAGTTTAAAAAAAATCAATGGCATAGTATATTTGTGGTGAACAGAGGGGTAGCATATTCTCGCCTCAAGAGAAATCAAACAACTTTAGTTTTAATTAAATCTGTAAAGATAGCAAATTTATGATATCAAATAAATGTTATCAAATAATAAATTTATTTAGAGAAAAATATTAAATTTGATCGAACTTTAATAACTTAACTTGTCAGAATTTAGGTTGTTATATTCTTTTAGAATAATGAAATGGATGGAGTATGCACTACCGCCCTAACTTGAGACATGTCACCAGCGTACCTCAGTACATAGTACCGGGCAATTAACGTATAGAAATATACTGTGTCTAGAAAAATGTAATTTCTATACACTATTATCGATGTTTCGAATCTTACTTCGACAAGTAAATTTATTGTGCATGTTTCGGGCTTCGGATGGTGGCTTACGCTACCGGCACCATTGATGATCAAAGCTCGTAGTAGGAGTTACAAACGGGCGAGAGAGAGGAAAGGTTCCCAAGTCTCTTATTCGTGTTGGAGCTGGTTTCAAAGTGGAGCCCTAGCTAAGTCTCGGCTCAGCGGCGAGTCTCCGGCTTCTAGGTCCTCCTCCTGTTCGTCGGTCCTTCTGGGCGTCCCCTCGTCTGGGGTCGTCCTTGTGGGTGCGTCCATCAGAAAAGAAACAACCCCTCAACCTGGGCCAAACCCTCCTGGTTTCAAAGTGGAGCCCTAGCTAAGTCTCGGCTCAGCGGCGAGTCTCCGGCTTCTAGGTCCTCCTCCTGTTCGTCGGTCCTTCTGGGCGTCCCCTCGTCTGGAGTCGTCCTTGTGGGTGCGTCCATCAGAAAAGAAACAACCCCTCAACCTGGGCCAAACCCTCCCTTTTATAGGCCGGGAGAGCGGCCGACCATTGATGGCTTCCCTAGGAAGGAGCCATCAGGCAAGGGTAAAACCAAGCATTCTACCCAGGATAAAACCACACGTGCACGTGGGCCTCGGATCGCCTGGCTATCTCGTATTCTTTATAGCAGGCGGCGCATGTAGGGCAGGTCCGAGAGCTATTATTTGGGCTATGCCGACCCCTGGCCTTCGTAGCCTGGGCTCGGCGTAGTTCATCGTGTTGTGCCCTATCAGCGACCTGCGCACTCAGGCCTAGTCCCGATAAGCCATTAGTGCGCCGCTGGCCAAGGGATGCGCAAGCCATAAATACGCCACAATCCGAGGGTGTCGGTGTTTCGGACCCGAGGGACCCTCAACCGGACCGACTAGTGAATTTAGTGTCGCGTGCCCCTGTCCAGATGGGTTGATGCAAGATGGAACATAAGCGGAGGGATGAGGCTTATATTATCTTGCACCGGGGGTGCTTGCAGTAGGGGTTACAAGCGCCGCGAGAGAGGGAACGGGCCCTAGGCCTCCTGGGAGTCTAGCGCTGCGGAGTGGAGCTCGATGTTTGGGTGAGTCCGTCTCCGTTGCTCTTGCTGCCCGTGTCTCTCCCCCGCCCCTCTCTTCTGAAGGCCCTGGGCATCCCCTTTTATAGACACAAGGGGATGGTCCAGCTGTACATATGGAGGTGTAGCAATGTGCTAACGTGTCTAGCGAAGAGGTGCTTGAGCCCTATATGAAGCGTAGCTGGCGGTGCGGCCCTGGGTCCTGCTGACGTTTCTTTGCTTTCGTAGAGAACTTGTGGACTGTTGACGTCATGGACGCATGCAGGGAACCATCATTACCTGTTGCCGGAGTAATCTAGATGTGACTCCGGTCTCGTTCCCTCGTAGCCTGAGGCGGCTAGCTAGAGGTAGGGTAATGATGTATCCCATGTAGCGTAGTCGGTCCGAGGCCAAGCTCGGGCGATGCGGTGACTCCTCCCGAGGCCGAGGCTGAGGTCGGGCGAGGCGAAGACCTCCTCCCGAGGCCAAGGCTGAGGTCGAGGCCTAGGGTCGGGCGAGGCGGAGACCTCCTCCCGAGGCTGAGGCTGAGGTCGAGACTTGGGGTCGGGCGAGGCGAAGCTCCCTGTTGCGCCCGAGGCTGAACTCGGGAGTGGCCGCGACTGTTGTCAGTCTTTCCCTGGTGGTTGGCATAGTAGTCGGAACGGGGTGAATAGTGTTGTTTCTCTGTCAGAACGGTCAGTAAAAGGGCGAAGTGACTGCGGTCACTTCGACCATGCCGACTGAAGCGTGTGTGTCAAGATAAGGTGTCAGGCGATCCCCGCATTAAATGCGCCTACGATACGGTCGGTTGGTAAGGCGATTTGGCCGAGGTCGCTGCACAACAAAGTTTGCCCGAGTTAGGGTTCGAGCGAGCCGAGGGTGCGCCTACTGCCTGTGGAGGCCCTCGGGCGAGACGTGAATCCGCCTGGGACTACTGTTTCTGCCTAAGGCCGGGCTCGGGCAAGGCGAGATCGCATCCCTTGGCAGACGAGGCCTTGAATTGAACCGTGCTTATCAGTATTTATGGTTTGTTCTGAACACGTTTTCTAGCCGTGTTTAGGAGTGTTGGGGGTACCCCTAATTATGGTACCCGACAGTAGCCCCTGAGCCTCGAAGGGAGTGTAGGCACTCGCTTGGAGGTTCTGTCGGATTTTTTGTAAGGGGACTAGCCTTTCTCGGTTATATTTTGTTCCGATGGGTGCGCGCGAGCGCACCCATCGGGTGTAGCCCCCGAGGCCTCGGAGGAGTGATTTGACTCCTCTGAGGTCTTAATTTTTCTTGTGATGCCTCGGTCGGCCTTGTTGTTTCCTCATGCGGTCTGGCCGCAGCCCGGGTGCATGGTGAGGCTCCAAGTTTTTAAGCTGTTTTGTCGACGTGGTCGACGATTTGGCCATAGCCTGGCGCGAGAGCAGCCCCCGAGCCTCTGCACGGAGCGAGAGGACGATCAAGGACCGTCTCGACTTTTATTGTACGCCCTTTCGTCGCCTTTCCGCAAGGAGGAAGGGGGGAAAGCGCCATGTTAGCCTCGGAGGGCACCGAACACGGTGTTTCCAGTGAGTTGCTATCGGGTGATCCGAGTGGACGCCCGAGCCCCGTTCGATAAGGGTCGGCTAGTGGCCCAGAGGCGCGCTCCAAAAGTACTTGCAGGTGATTTACTGGACCCGGACCCATTTGATAGGGTCCAAGGGCTTGGTGCCTCCCTCCGGTGGGATTCCATTACAAATCGTTCCCGCTGGTCTCGGAAATGTCCTAGGGTACCTCAGGAGCGTGGCCCGAGCCTCGGTCATGTAACGGACGTACCCAGGGTCATTCCTGACTCTATGTGCTCTGGGCGGCTATCGAACCCTTCCGAGGGGCCAGCCTTCGAACCCTTGATCAGTAAAGGTCTCGGAGCCCGAGTGCTCTGGGGCAGTTGTCGAACCCCGCAGGGCGCAACCTTCGAACCCCTAATCAGTAGGAGGGCTCAGGGCCCGTTTCCTTCGCTGAGAAGGATCCTTTTCCGGAATATCCCCTTTCCTGATCCTTGTGGCAGGAGAGAGAGAGAGGAAGAGGAAAAGGATATGAATTTAAATAATGCGGTGCACCTTTTTTGACGCGGTCATCATGACGGAGGTGAAACGGTGCTTGCTTCGCCTGCCAGAGGTGTCGCTTGCCCTGCCTGGGAGTTAATGCGACGGGACGGGTGATTCACGGGGCATCTGTTGCGCGTGCGCGAGTCGCTCGAGGAACAGAAAAACCGTTTCACCTTCGGGTTTGAATTTCGCGATGGGTTCGGGCGATGTTTTGGGTGGATCCCGCCCGGGCCTTTATATACCCAGAAGAGGAGCCGGTGGCGGTTCTTTACCCTGCCATTTTGCGCTGGCCTTCTGCTTTGGTTTCTGCAACCTGAGAGAAAAGCCAGAGAATAGAAAACTGTGCACCTCATCCCCTCCGCCTTCACCGCTTCCGCTCGGCGATGGCTGACAAGGCGATCGTCGTTCCGCCGCGCGACCCGTGGCCTTTCTCCACCGTTACTGTGGAGGATCTGGATGCCCTTGTTTTCGACGGTTTGCTCTGTCCTCTCTCCAGCGGGCCGCAGCCTGAGTGGATGGCCCCCGGGAGCGAGGCCGACCTGACTCCGCCGCCGGGGTATGTGGTCAGTTTCGTCCCCTTCAATGAGCGGGGGTTCGGGGTGCCGGCGAGTCGCTTCATGCGGGCGCTCCTGCACCACTACATGGTGGAGCTGCATAACTTCAACCCCAACTCCATTGCGCAAGCGACTATTTTTGCGGTGGTTTGCGAGGGGTTTTTGGGGATTGACCCTCCCTGGGACCTATGGACCCAACTCTTCTCCGCGGAGTTCTTCGCCGTGGCGACGGATGTGAAGAAGGTCCGCATGGCGGTGTGGGCCAGTGGCTGCACCCTCTAGCTGAGGTCGGGGCGTGCGCAGCAATACATCCCTGTCTCTCTTGTATCTTCGAACAAAGGGTGGCAGGACCGGTGGTTTTATCTCTAGAACGACGAAGGGATGCTTCCGCCGTTTTCTCAACGAGTGGTGACCACTGCCAGCAATAACTAGCGCTGGGGGGCCACACGCGAGAACCAGGAGAAGCTCCAGCCTATCCTGCGTGCCTTGCAGAAGTTACGAGGTGAGGGCCTTACCGCTGCGGGGGTCGTCGTCGCTATCCATCGCCGGAGGGTGCTCCCTTTAGCAGAGCAGCGGTTGCGGCTCTCGGAGATGACGCCAGGGGTCAATTTGGAGGGCTCGCGGATGTCCTCGACCTCCCTCTCCGCCGACGACCTCCACAGATGGGTAGCGGGTACGGTAGGGAGGCTAGATGCTGGCGTCCTTAGCCAGCCCTCGATGCGCCCTGACCAGGGGTACGTGTCCCTGGTAAGTGTCCGATCCTCCATCTATTTTGTGCTGAGTTTTTATGTCTTTGATTCCTACTGTTGGGATTTTTTGTTCATCCCCAGGGGTTGAGGGGTTTTAAACTCTCCCGGCCACCAGTCCCGGAGGACGCGGTGGATTGAGCCGCGCGTAGGCTCGCCGCAGAGAAGGAAAAGGAGAAGAAGGACGCGGAAAAGGCCCGGGCTCGTGAGAGGATGTGAGCTCAGGAAGTCTTGGAGAAGCGTCGTTGGAGGCAGGCGAGGGAGGGGCTCTCGTTGGAGTCGTCGCCGGAGACGCCTGACGACGACGACGACGACGACGATGATGATGATGATGATGATGATGATGATGATGATGACGAAGACGATGACATGACGGCCCGACTTGGCCTCAGCCCGGACCTGAGGCTTGGCCAGGGGTCGCCGAGCCAGCCTCCATGTGGGCTGGCACCATCAGTGCCTGGGGCCGGGACACCAAGGTCCCAGTCCGAGGAGCGGAGGCAAGCCGAGGGGGTACTTGACCCCTTGGCCGAGATGATTGGGGTGACTCCGGGGGGTCAGGCCGAACCGCAAGCCCCTCAAGAGCAGGTGCCTGCGTCAGTCGTACAGGAGGCCGGTCCCTCGTCCGTCGTGACGACGCCTAGGCAGGCCGCTCCCTCAGCGCCTCGGGCGCCCGAGGTGGAAGCGGCGCCGAAGCCGGCAGCGGGGCAACCCTTGGCAGTGCCTACAGAGACCGGGGCTTGAGGGGTCTCCCCGCAGGCACGACTGGCCTTGCCCCGGAGCGGGTAAGTGTCTGAAGATACCTCTGTTTTGGTTTTTTCGTTGTGTGTCTTGAACTCGCTCTCTCTCTTTTTAAGCAAGCGGAGGCAGGGTTCAGCCAGTCTGGCCCCCACGAAGGCCCTTAAGACGGGGACGGCCTCTGCAGCTGGTGCTGCGGCGCGTCATGCCGGTTGGCTGGCCTCCGCACAAGGCGCCCTCCGGCGGAGGCCTAGGCGGCACGAGTTGCCATGAGGCAAGCCTCCCAGGCTAACCCCCCTGTTGGAGCGGCCATCATACCGGGGGAGGCCACTGACGCGGCCGCAGCCCTGAGCCCGCTTGACTTGTTGCCGGCGCCGACATCGACTCCTGCTGGGGCCGTCGCTGATTCGCCCGTGGAGCCGCCCGTCGTGGCCGACGTCGGGATGGTTGAGGCACCGCCGCCCGTGGTCATCCCCGACCTCCCCGTTCTCGGCCATGAGGAGAGGGCGGCCGTCGTTGCTGAGGTCAGTGATCGAAGGCCTGCCACCTTAGCCGAGGGGAGGCCCAGTACGTCGACTGCGGCGGTGCCCGATGCATCGGCTGCAGGGGGACCCGGCGCCTTGGTCGAGGGGCGCGTAGAACCATGGCCCGTCTTGGGGAGCAGCAGCCTTATCCCCGTGCAGCTCAACCCCAACGAGTGGTGTGGGCAGCCGCTCCTGTTCTGGAGCCGCAACACCTCGGACCCGGAGCCCCTCCTCTCCCTCAATGATTAGCTGGAGGAGAGGTCTCGGGATAATTTCTGTGAGTATACCGAGGCGGCGATGAGGTCGCTTTGGTCGGCCATGGAGATCCTTTCCAGGGACGTTCCCAGGGTCTTCTAGGTAAGGATTTAGACGTACACCTTGCGTGACCAGGGCATTCTTTGTAATATCCTGTTTTCCTTCCTTAGGAACTTGCAGACGTGAGCACCACCAAGTCGTTGTTCATCCGCCGCGAGAGCGACGTCTGGGATTCGCTGCGGTCCTAGTGGGCCACGCTTACCGAGGCCAATGAGCGCCTCGCCCAATAGAGCGCCGAGGTGGCGGACCTTCGGTTGCTCTGTGATGAACTAAAGTCGGAGGCAGCGGCGGCGCGGGCAGAGGCGGCGTTGGCACGGATGGAGGCTTCATCGGCCCGGGAGCAGGTGGCTTCCTAGGCCGAGGAGATGCAGCAGCGGCAGCTGGAGCTTGGCCAGGCCATCGACGAGCGGGACCAATCTCAGAGCCAAGCTGCCGAGGCCGTGAGACGGGCTAAGGCCCTTAGGGGTCAGCTGGTTGAGGCTACAGAGCAGCTAGCCGAGGCGTCTGCTCGGGCCAGGACCCTTGCGGAGGGCCTAGCTGTGGCCGTTGGGTCTGCCTAGTCCACCCAAGCCGTGGCCTCGCAGCAGCGTGCCCGGGCCGAAGGTATGTTTTGCCTGCTTTGCGACTCTGGTTTAGCTTTGTCCTTCTCCTCATGTTTGAAGAACATTGTCTGGCTGTCTGCAGGGTTCGAAACGGCTCTTAATGAGTCCGTTAAGAACTGCAAGGCGCTTGCCCAGGCGGCTGAGCAGAAGGAGGCCGACCACGTGGCCATGTCCGAGGCTATCTCGGCCCTTTGCTGGGCCTTAGGCCTCGACGACGTCCCCTTGGGTAGCTCCCCCCAGAGTCATCTGCGGGCCTTGGGCGGCCATGTGCGCAGCAGACTTCGCGGGGCGCTGCACCACGGTGTTAGGCGGGCCTTCGCCATCTTCGCCTCCCACTATGACATGGATCTGGAGCGGGTCAGCGAGGGGTACTGCTTACCCGATGAAGAGGAGGCTGCCTTAGCCAAGGTCTAGAGGCTTGACGCGGCTATCGAGGGCCCAAGCGCGGTGCTGGCTTCCTCCTTCGAGGTGGAGGTCCTTCCGCCCGTGTCGCCGTCCGAGGTCGGGCCAGATTCTGCCGAGGGCGGAAACGACGCCGAGGGTGCTGCTCCTCCCCCTGCCGATGTCTGAGCCTGCAGGAACGGTTTGTTTTAAATATGCGTATGTTTCTTGCAGTCGCTGAGGCCTAAACATTTTCAGCGTCAGAGTATAAAGCTGTGTTTTCTTTCCTCTTGTTTCGAGCATTAGGACTTGTTCGGTAGCAGAGTCGCTTATCCGAGCGTGAGCTACCCTTCGTGGAAGGTGACGAGTGAGGTATCCATATCCTGGAGGCGTAGGAGTCCCTCGGCTCGGTCGGCCTTGCCGTTCAAGGTCTCTCTCGCTCGTTTTTAGGATTCTGTTATCGATATAGTCGTATGAAAGTCGTTTTCTACCCGAGCATTAGGACTTGTTCGGTAGCAGAATCACCTATCCGAGCGTGAGCTGCCTTTCGCGGAAGGTGATGAGTGAGGTATCCGTATCCCGGAGGCGTAGGAGTCCCTCGGCTTGGTCGGCCTTGCCGTTCAAGGTCTCACTCGCTCGTTTTTGGGATTCCGCTATCGACATAGTCGAAAGGCACGAAAGACGTTTTGGCAGAAACTTTTCTGAGGAAAATTTTGACGCAGAGGGGGTTCCCCCCTTCTAGCCCCCGAGGGAGGGTCGGTTTTTGCTGAGGCAAGGCCGATCCTCCCTTGACAGCTAGACTTTTTATTTGTACATGTAAAGGGACCGAGGTACATAAACAACTTGAAACATTTTAAGGGTAAAAGCGACGTAGCTGTTCGATGTTCCAAGCGTTGCTGTAGACCTCGCCTTGATCGTTGGCCAGCTTGTATGTCCCGGGCTTCAAAATTTTGGCGATGATGAACGGCCCTTCCCAGGGAGGAGTAAGCTTGTGGAGCCCTCGGGCGTCTTGTCGTAGCCGAAGCACCAGATCTCCCACCTGGAAACCTCGGAGCCGAATCCTTCGGGCGTGGTAGCGTCGCAGAGACTGCTGATACCGCGCCGAGTGTAGCAAGGCTACGTCCCAAGCCTCTTCTAGCTAGTCCAATGAATCTTCTCGGCTGGCCTGGTTGCTTCGGTCGTCGTAAGACTTTGTCCTCGGAGAACCGTATTCCAAGTCCGTGGGTAGGATGGCCTCGGCCCCATAGACTAGGCAAAACGGCGAGAAACCCGTGGCCCGGCTCGGCGTCGTCCTCAGACTCCAAACCACCGAGGGTAGCTCTTTTATCCACCGCTTGCCAAACTTGTTTAGGTCGTTGTAGATCCTCGGCTTTAGTCCCTGCAAAATCATGCCATTGGCGCGCTCCACTTGCCCATTTGTCATTGGGTGAGCTACGATGGCCCAGTCCACACGGATGTGGTGGTCTTTGCAGAAGTCTAGGAACTTTTTCCCAGTGAACTGCGTGACATTGTCAGTGATGATTGAATTTGGGATCCCAAAGTAGTGGATGATATTTGTAAAGAACGCCATCGCCTGCTCGGACCTGATGCTGGTTAAGGGTTGGACTTCGATCCACTTGGAGAATTTGTCGATGGCGACCAGCAGGTGCCTGAAGCCCCCGGGTGCCTTCTGCAAGGGACCGACGAGGTCCAGACCCCACAGCGAAAGGCCAAGTGATAGGTATCGTTTGCAGAGCCTGAGCAGGCAGGTGTGTTTGCCTCGCGTAGAATTGACACCCTCGGCAGGAGCGTACACTCCTAGTGGCGTCGGCCACTGCGGACGGCCAGTAGAAACCTTGTCGGAAAGCGTTTCCCACGAGGGCCTGAGGCGCCGCGTGGTGACCGCAAGCCCCCGAGTGTATTTCTTGCAACAGCTCCTGTCCTTGGGCGACGGATATGCATAGTTGGAGAATGCCCGAGGGGCTGCGGTGGTACAACTCCTTTTCATCACCCAGTAAAACGAACGACTTGGTGCGCCGAGCCAGTCGCTGAGCTTCCGTCTTGTCAAGGGGCAGCTCTCCTCGGAGGAGATATTCCAAGTACGGGGTCTGCCAGTTCAGGTTTGGTGTAACCCCATCCTGCTCTCCCTCGACGCACAGGGCCTCACCCTCGGCGGCCGAGAGTACCTCAGGCTAGGCCGAGGTCTCCTTGGGTTTAGGCGCATCGTCGATTTTGACAGATGGCTGGTATATATCCCTGGAGAAGACATTCAGGGGAACCGTCGTTCACCCCGAGGCTATTTTCGCTAGCTCATCCGCGGTCTCGTTGTACCGTCGAGCAACATGGTTGAGCTCCAGCCCATAAAACTTATCTTCCAAGCGCCGAACTTCGTCGCAGTAGGCCTCCATTTTCCGACCGCGGTAGTGAGATTTCTTCATGACTTGGTCAATAACGAGCTGTGAGTCGCCACGAGCGTCGAGGCGCCGAACCCCTAGCTCGATGGTGATGCGCAGTCCATTAACCAAGGCCTCGTACTCGGCCATGTTGTTTGACGCCAGAAAATGGAGGCGTATTACGTAATGCACATATTCTCCGAGGGGTGAGATGAAGAGCAAGCCCGCGCCTGCTCCGGTTTTCATCAACGACCCGTCGAAGTACATGGTCCAAAGTTCGGCCTGGATTGGGGCCGTTGGCAACTGGGTGTCAGTCCATTCAGCCAGGAAGTCAGCCAAGACTTGGGATTTTATGGCCTTCCGAGGTGCGAATGAAAGTGTTTCGCCCATGAGTTCCACTGCCCATTTTGCTATCCTACCTGAGGCCTCTCGGCACTGGATGATCTCTCCCAGGGGGAAAGATGACACCACAGTAACCGGATGAGACTCAAAGTAGTGTCGTAGCTTCCGTCGTGTCAGAATCACTGCGTACAGTAGCTTCTGGATTTGCGGGTAGCGGATTTTGGTCTCGGATAGCACCTTGCTGATGAAGTAGACTGGCCTCTGGATGAGCAGTGCATGCCCTTCTTCTCGTCTCTCGACTATGACCACAGCGCTGACCACCTGAGTGGTTGCGGCGACGTAAATCAAGAGGGCTTCTTCCGCAGTGGGGGGCACCAAGATGGGCGCATTAGTAAGGAGTGCCTTTAAGTTTCCAAGGGCTTCCTCGGCCTCGGGAGTCCAAGTGAAGCGCTCGACCTTCCTTAAGAGGCGGTACTAGGGCAATCCTTTCTCGCCGAGGCGCGAGATGAAGCGGCTCAGAGCCGCAAGGCATCCGATGACCCTTTGTACTCCTTTTAAATCTTTGATGGGTCCCATGTCGGTGATGGTCGCGATTTTCTCCGGGTTGGCCTCGATGCCTCGTTCGGAGACGATGAACCCTAAGAGCATGCCTCGGGGGACTCCGAAGACACACTTCTCAGGATTGAGTTTTACGCTCTTCGCTTTTAGGCGTCTGAATGTTACCTCAAGGTCAGAGAGGAGGTCGGAGGCTTTCCTTGTTTTGACGACGATGTCATCGACGTAAGCCTCGACCGTTCTGCCGATGTGCTCTCCGAACACATGGTTCTTGCACCTCTGGTATGTTGCGCCTGCATTCCTCAAGCCAAATGGCATAGTAGTATACCAATACATGCCAAAAGGTGTGATAAAAGAAGTTGCCAGCTGGTCGGACTCTTTCATCTTGATTTGGTGATAACCTAAATAGGCGTCGAGGAAAGATAGGGTTTCGCACCCAGCAGTGGAGTCCATAATTTGATCGATGCGGGGCAGAGGGTAGGGAACCTTTGGACATGCTTTGTTTAACCCAGTGTAGTCTACGCACATCCTCCATTTCCCACCTTTTTTCTTTACGAGCACAGGGTTAGCTAACCACTCGGGATGGAATACCTCTTTGATGAACCCTGCAACCATTAGCTTGTGGACCTCCTCGCCTATGGCTCTACACTTTTCTTCATAAAAATGGTGCAGGTACTGTTTCACGGGTCAGGCTCTAGCTCGGATGTCCAGTGAGTGCTCGGCGACATCCCTCGGTATGTCCGGCATGTCCGAGGGACTCCATGCAAAAACTTCGGCGTTTGCGCGGAGAAAGTCGACGAGCACTGCTTCCTATTTGGGGTTGAGCCCGGAGTCGATCCTGACTTTCTTACTGGCGTCGTTGCTGGGGTCGAGAGAGACAGACTTGACTGCCTCGGCCGGCTCGAAGTTGTCGGCGTGCCGTTTCGCGTCGGGCGCCTCTTTGGAGAGGCAATCCAGGTCGGCGATGAGGGCTTCTTACTCGGTGAGGGCTTCGATGTACTCCACGCATTCCATGTCACACTCGAAAGCATGCGGTACGTGGGCCCGACGGTGATGACTCCCTTGGGGCCAGGCATCTTGAGCTTGAGGTAAGTGTAGTTGGGGATGACCATGAACTTGGCATAGCACGGTCTTCCCAGCACCGCGTGATAGGTCCCTTGGAACCCAACTACCTCGAAGGTGAGGGTTTCCTTTCGGAAGTTGGAGGGAGTTCTGAAGCAGACGGGCAAGTCAATCTGTCTGATGGGTAGGATACGCTTTCTGAGTGCGATCCCGTGGAAGGGCGCTGCATCAGCCCGGATCTCAGACCAATCAACCCCCAAGAGCTCTAGGGTCTCAGCGTAGATGATGTTGAGGTTGCTGCCTCCGTCCATGAGGACCTTGGAGAGCCTAACGTTGTCGATGATTGGGTCGACGACGAGCGGGTACCTTCCAGGGCTCGGCACGTAGTCGAGGTGGTCGCCTTGGTCGAAGGTGATGGGCTTGTCGGACCAGTCTAGGTAGACTGGCGTTGCTACCTTCACCGAGCAGACCTCCCGGCGCTCCTACTTGCGATGTCGAGCCGAGGTGTTCGCCGCCTTTCCACCGTAGATCATGAAGCAGTTGTGGACCTCTAGGAACTCTTCTTCCCCATCGCCTCCTTTCTTGTTGTTGTCGTGGTCCTTGCCGTCCCCCACCGAGGGTCCAGCCTTATTGAAGTAACGTCGGAGCATGTCGCACTCTTCCAGGGTGTGCTTGACGGGACCCTTGTGATAGGGGCATGACTCATTGAGCATTTTGTCGAACACGTTGGCCCCTCCGGGAGGCTTCCGAGGATTCCTGTGCTCGGCAGCAGAGACAAGATCCGCGTCGATGGCGTTGCGCTTCGCTTGTGCCTTCTTCCTGGTCTTCTTCTTCGTGCCACGCTGGACGGACGCCTCGGGGTCGTCTTCCTCCTGCCTTCCCTAAGGCTGCTTGTCCTTCCGGAAGATGGCTTCGACCGCCTCCTGACCAGAGGCAAACTTGGTGGCTATGTCCATCAATTCGCTTGCTTTGGTGGGTGTCTTGCGCCCCAGTTTGCTCACCAGGTCTCGGCAAGTGGTGCCGGCGAGGAATGCCCCGATGACGTCCGAGTCAGTGATGTCAGGCAACTCGGTGCGCTGCTTTGAAAACCGCCGGATGTACTCTCGCAGGGATTCCCCTGGCTGCTGGCGGCAGCTTCGGAGATCCCATGAGTTCCCAGGGCGCACGTACGTACCTTGGAAATTCCCAGCGAAGGCCTTGACTAGGTCGTCCCAGCCGAAGATCTGCGCAGGGGGCAGATGCTCCAGCCAGGCCCGGGCAGCGTCAGAGAGGAAAAGGGGGAGGTTGCGGATGATGAGGTTGTCATCGTCCGTCCCTCCCAACTGGCACGCCAGCCGGTAATCCGTGAGCCACAACTCTGGCCTTGTCTCCCCCGAGTAATTGGTGATGGTAGTCGGGGCCCGGAACCGGGCCGAGAACGGCGCTCGTCGTATGGCTCGGCTAAAGACCCACGGGCCTGGTGGTTCGGGTGAGGGGCTCCGATCCTCCTCACTGTCATAGCGTCCCCCGCGCCTGGGGTGGTAGCCTCGGCGCACCTTTTCCTCAAGGCGGGCTCGACGGTCGCGGCGGCGCTGATCATCGCCAAGGCGATCCCTGGCTGTAGGTGTCTTGTCTCTTGTAGGCTCGGTGTGGACCGAGGCCTCACGCGTGTGTCGGGAGGATGCTACGTGATGCACCAAGGGGCACCCTCACCTTCGGGAGGCGGAGCTCTTGGCTCGTCGGGCTGTGGCGTTTTCCAGGAGGTTCTTGAGTTCGACATGGATACGTCGCCCCTCGGTGGTGGATGGCTCCGGCATCGTTTGAAGCAACATTGCTGCTGCAGCTAGGTTCTGGCCGGCCCCATTTAAGGTCGGGGGCGGCATCGCCTTGGCATCGTCAATAATGCGGCGCTGGATGTCCCGGGCCCGATGATGCGCTCCTCCGGCGAGCTCATGGCCTGCCCACTCTTGCTCGAGGTTTTGCTGGAGCTGCACAAGTCGCCCCGTTTCCTCGTCGAGCTTGGCCTGCATCTCGCGGAGTTGCTCGAGCTGTGAGCCCTGACCCCCCATGGGGACCTGGGCCAAAGCTAGCTCCCGCGAGATCTCAACGCGAGACGCAAGCGCAAGGGCGCCGTCATTTCCTGGCATGCCGAGGTGGTTTTCTCCATTGTGATCTTCCTGATCGATGTGGAAGCACTCGCGAGTTGGGTTGCGACCCTTGTCATCAAGGCTGTGACCATCATCAGAGTAGCCGGAGAGGCAGTGGTCACATGTGGATATGAAGTCACACATGGCACTGGGATCACAGAGTGTGGAGAAATTCCAACTGACGTCGGGGTCGTCTTCTTCCTCGGAACCCACGGGTCCGGAGGTTGAGACGGCCATCAGTCGGTCCCAAGTTGACCACATATGGTACCCCGGAAGGTCAGGATATGCCCTTACGAAAGTGCTTACCGAAGCGGGGTCGCTTGGTGGGTCGAAGCTGAATCTAAAGGGAACGGGATGGAAAACTGAAGGTACCTACTGGTTGGTAGACGGCGGTGAAGTTGCATCGGAGGTGGAGTGTGTCGTTACCTCAGGTGTGAGACTAATGCCCGACATGTTTCTCGCAAGGGTGCTGGCGTCATCAGTCTGCTTGGGGCTGGCATTTTGCTGGGAAGCGACACCCGTCGTTGTCTCAGGTGCGAGGACAACACCCGACATGTCCCCCGCAGGGGTGCCGGCATCGTCGACTCGCCCTGGTCCGACAGCCGTCGGGGTGCTGCCTCCTGCCTGGCCATGTTTGCCCCATCTCCGTCTCCTCCAGCGAGGAGGGTGGCGGGGTTGACTCGGGTGTTCCTCTTCCGCCACGTGGAGATGTCGTCGTCGAGTTCGTCTCCACCGGGCAAGCCATCGACCGTCGTTGTTGTCGTGCTACGGTGGGAGCAGTACCATGTTGTAGCCACCGTCGGGGGACATGAACTCGAGACTTCTGAAGCGGAGCACCGTCCCGAGCTGAAGAGGTGAGAGCACCTAGAGGGGGGGTGAATAGGTGATCCTGTAACACTTAAAACTTAGGCCACAAAAACTTGGTTAAGTGTTAGCGCAATAACCGCCAAGTGGCTAGAGAGGAGTCTTCAACAATAACCAACAAGAGATCAATCACAGAGATGGCACGGTGGTTATCCCGTGGTTCGGCCAAGACCAACGCTTACCTACTCCACGTTGTGGCGTCCCAACGGACGAGGGTTGCAATCAACCCCTCTCAAGCGGTCCAAAGACCCACTTGAATACCATGGTGTTTTGCTTGCTTTTCTTAATCTCGTTTGCGAGGAATCTCCACAACTTGGAGCCTCTCGCCCATACACTTGAAGTTCACACAAAGAAGCATGGAGCAAGGGAGGGATTAGCAACTCACACAAGACACAAAGACCACAGCAAATACGCACACACAATACCCAGACTTAAGCTCAAAAGACTAGCACACTAGAACGGAGCTTAAATCACTAGAATGTCAAACAAGTGCGCAAGAATGAAGTGTGAGTGATCAAGATTGCTTAAGGAATGCTTGGTATTCTCCTTCATGCGCCTAGGGGACCCTTTTATAGCCCCAAGGCAGCTAGGAGCCGTTGAGAGCAATCTTGGAAGGCAGATCATGCCTTCTGTCGACTGGCGCACCGGACAGTCCGGTGCACCACCGGACACTGTCCGGTGCGGATTCCCTTCCTGTAACACCCAGATTTCAGGGGTCCAAAACCCGGGGTTAACATAAACACCAGGTATGCTGGGACCAAGTCTCATACATATGATGTATAGTGGCACAGGATCGAATGTCACATCTTTATATATAACAGGAGTTCTATACAAAATAAATAATTACATTATAAGGAGACAACGGTCCAGCAACCCAAAGTTGACTGGGAGACGACGACCTAGACCTCTCATGAACTCATCGCAGCATCCTCCATGAGCATCATCCTGCAGTACCTGGTCTTGACCTGTGGTGTATGTGAGACAGCAAGAGTGAGCTCACATACGTTCATCGCTCAACAAGTTGTGGGGAATAATGTGCATGAACTCGCCAAAGGTGGGAGCTCACGTGAAGTGTAAGGCTTACCAAAGAAGATGGTTAGAGCTGAGCATTGCTTTTAAAGTTGGTCAAAATTTTATTAGCAGTTACTAAGTATAAGTAAATACCAAACCCAATTAAGTAATAGAACAAAAGTATCAACATCACCTGCAATGCAATGCATATGACAAATTGAATTTAGTTCCATAATTTAATCATGTGAGGGTCCGAGCTGCTCTTGACCGTGAGCACGGCTAGTATACCAGTTTTACACTCTGCAGAGGTTGCGCATCTTTACCCACAAGCCGTGTTACCCATCTGCCAAGGGGTCATGAATCCCATACACCTCTACCAAGGAAGCGAGGCAGGGTAACACTACGAGGCCTTTACAAAGTTCCACTAGCTTCCGAAAACCCGCTACAGTTTATAGGAAGATCCAGTGCAGGAATCCCTTGCAGGACCGCCATCGCAGCAAAATCCTCCCGAGGGCCTCCCTACACTGACCTCTCCCCTACTGCCCTTGCCCCTTTCGGGTAAGGTAGTCTTCCACTAGCTTTCCTAATTAATCAGCCAAGGGCGTCCCATTCCACCCTTGTGGTAGCACTGTTTTCCCGGGTGGTCGCTCCATGTTCCAATTAACATAATGATCTTAACATGAACATTAAATAACAACTGATAACAAAAAGTGTAATCATGAATAGTGTATCTCCATACCCAAAACCACATATAGCACTAGCAAGTACTACCCAGAAAGATCAGTGGTAAACAAGGTATGAGGATAATCAAACTAGGTAACCTGTTGGGTCCCATCAAATTAACCTATGCAGATCATTATGATTAATCAGAACATGGCTGGGTAAAAAGAAGTGATCAAGGGCACAACTTGCCTGGGCCTTGAGATTCCAGGTAGCAGGATGATCTTCAGATGACTCGTGACCTCACTGCTAGTCGTAGCAATTCAAACAAACAGTGTAGGCAAAATTTAACATCACACCAAACAAGTAAACAAAATACATAATAATAATCTACACATTAAAATAAGATTCTAGGTACAGGAATCATTAATTTTGGAGTTATAGATTTTAAGTTATGAATTTTCAAAGGTTTTATGTGTTTAAAATGGATTAAGTGAGAGATTAAATTTCTAATTGTTTTCATGACAAAACAGAGGCTCTAGGTGGTAGATAATATTAAAACAAAATTATTGCAACTGGAATGGGTCAAAAAGGAGCTAAAATGAATTAGTTATGAATTAAATAAGTTTCTGATTTATTTTAACACTAAAAATCATTTTCTAAATCATTTTCTATGATTTTTCCTATTCACTGGACTGGGCCTCATTTTCCCGAGAGTGCAGGGGCTATTTCAGAAAAATCCCTAAGACTCAGAATTCTGTACTGCGGACTGCGGGTTTGTTTATCTGAAAGCTAAGGGGTTCTTTTGCAATTCGGCCGCGCGGTTATAACAGCGGATGAATCTGGACCGCCAGATCTTGATTCAACGGCCAAGATTACAATGCGAAACGGTATCTTGTCCTGGCCATCCGATCTTGATCCGATGGCCCGGATCAAACGCACCGAAGCGGTACGCAGCTTTTAATCTAAACCGCCCGTGATCGATCCAATGGCCCAGACGCCACCCAACCCGTGATATGATCGGGACCGTTGATTCATCGATCAACCGTCCACATCCCGTCGTCCTCCTCCGCCCAATTCCCCCCAAATGCCCGACGGCGGCGAGGATCACCACCGGCGATGCAATTCTCCGGTTCGGGGGCACCAAACATAAATTAACTTCTGCTACTCGTTGCGGATATGAAAGCGGGTTTGGGCGAGGGTTTCTTACCGGGAATTATTGGCACAATCGAGCTGTCCACGGTGAACAGCGGGCGGAGATGGAAGCGCGGCGACGACGAGCAATTGCCGACGATGCAGTCAACCAATTGTTGCGCTTGGTGTTTGGTGAGTTTCAGTGGTGTCCACCGAAGGCCCCAGACCCCCACCCAGAGCTCGGGTGGCGCGTATGGCCCAGTCAGCGACGGCGAGCTCCGCGGCGGGTGGTGTTCGGCGTATGCAACGACACGGGAGGGTTGAGGGGAGAGGGAAGGGAGAGCACAACCATTATATGGTCCGTGGAGGTGCCCAGCTAACCACGGCGTCAACGGAAAGAGGGGAGAGGGGCTCGCCGTAAGACTCGCCGCGCCAGTCGCGCGGTTTGTTGGGGACGACGAGCACGCACGCTGACAGGTGGGTCCCGCGGAGCAGAGAGACCAAGCGCACGCGAAAGCGACTGACGAGTGTGGCCCACGCGGAAGTGACAGAGCGGTGAGGAGCGCGCGCGCGGGAGCGATGTATGACGCGCGGGCCCGACTTGTCAGTGCCCGTTTGGGCGCGCGCGTGGGTTAAATGGGCCGCGCGGTATGGAAACTAAATGGGCCAGATTGAGTGGTCGCAGCCCAGGTAGGGTTTTTATTCTTTTTCTTTTTCTTTTCTATTTTCTTTTCTCCACTTTCAAATCCAATTTGAATTCAAGTTTGAGTTCAAACTTTGTGAATAACTTGTCCTCAGTTTGAAAGGTATAATTTAATAATATAAGTGTGAAGGATGTTTATTCTGATTTTTTTTTTATTTTATTTTATGTAGTATTTTTCTTAGTTCTCCCCTTTTCTTATTTCAAACCCTAATTCCAATTCAAATTAAATTTCAACTTGTGGCAAATTCACTTTCAGATTAATAGTAAAATTTGGACATACCTAAAAGTGTGATGAATTTATAACTTTGTTTTGTTTTGTATCATATTTCTTTCTTTCTTTCCTATTTCCAATTCAAACCAAACCAAGTTTTAAATTCTAGATTTCACATTTATGCATAAGTTAAACTTTCTCATGATGCACAATTACTACATAGTGTTTCTTCATTTATTTTATTATGAGTATTTACCTTTAAAAAGGGTGAATTATAAAGTTTAATTATTTATCAATGGTATTTTGCTCAGATTTCTTCTATAAATCCCAAATTCAGAATTTGGGTGTTACACTTCCTTATTTGGCGAAGCCGACCGTTGCAGTCTGAGAGCCGTTGGCGCACCGGACACTGTCCGGTGCACACCGGATAGTCCGGTGCCTCCTTCTAGCCGTTGGCTCGGCCACGTGTCCCGCGTAGATCACGCGGCCGACCGTTGGCCCGGTCGACCGTTGGCTCACCGGACACTGTCCGGTGCACACCGGACAGTCCGGTGAAACAGTCCGGTGAATTTTAGCCGTACGCCGCCGTTGAAGTCCCGAGAGCAGCCTGTTCGCCAGGGCTAGCCTGGCGCACCGGACACTGTCCGGTGCACCACCGGACACTGTCCGGTGCACCCAGACTGAGCAAACCTTGGCCGAACAAAGCCATCTCATTTCCAATTCAACTTCTCCTGTTTCCAGCACTTAGACACAATACATTAGTCCATAAAACAATGTACTAAGTCTAGAAACATACCTTTTGACATGATTTGTACTTTGTCCACCACATTGCATATATCAACACAAAAGCACTTGCGTTGGCACTCAATCACCAAAATACTTAGAAATGGCCCAAGGGCACATTTCCCTTTCAAGAGGCTGCTGAAGATTGTCCATTTGGAACTCAACGGGAAAGTATTGTCAACACGCAGCGATCCCCTACCTAGCGCGCCAACTGTCGGTGTTTCAGACCCGGGGGACCCTCAACCGGACCGACTAGTAAATTTAGTGCCGCGTGCCCCTGTCCAGATGGGTTGATGCAAGATGGAACACAAGCGGAGGGATGAGGCTTATATTATCTTGCACCAAGGGTGCTTGCAGTAGGGGGTTACAAGCGCCGCGAGAGAGGGAACGGGCCCTAGGCCTCCTGGGGAGTCTAGCGCTGCGGAGTGGAGCTCGATGTTTGGGTGAGTCCGTCTCCGTTGCTCTTGCTGCCCATGTCTCTCCCCCGCCCCTCTCTTCCGAAGGCCCTGGGCATCCCATTTTATAGACACAAGGGGATGGTCCAGCTGTACATATGGAGGTGTAGCAATGTGCTAACGTGTCTAGCGAAGAGGTGCTTGAGCCCTGTATGAAGCGTAGCTGGCGGTGCAGCCCTAGGTCCTGCTGATGTTTCTTTGCTTTCGTAGAGAGCTTGTGGACTGTTGACGTCATGGACGCATGCGGGGAACCATCATTACCTGTTGCCGGAGTAACCTAGATGTGACTCCGGTCTCGTTCCCTCGTAGCCTGAGGCGGCTAGCTAGAGGTAGGGTAATGATGTATCCCCTGTAGCGTAGTCGGTCCGAGGCCAAGGTCGCGAGATGCGATGACTCCTCCCGAGGCCGAGGCTGAGGTTGGGCGAGGCGGAGACCTCCTCCCGAGGCCAAGGCTGAGGTCGAGGCCTGGGGTCGGGCGAGGCGGAGACCTCCTCCCGAGGCCGAGGCTGAGGTCGAGACCTGGGGTCGGGCGAGGCGGAGCTCCCTGTTGCGCCCGAGGCTGAACTCAGGAGTGGCCGCGACTGTTGTCAGTCTTTCCCTGTTGGTTGGCACAGTAGTCGGAACAGGGTGAATAGTGTTGTTTCCCTGTCAAAACGGTCAGTGAAAGGGCGAAGTGACTGCGGTCGCTTCAACCTTGCCGACTGAGGCGCGCGTGTCAGGATAAGGTGTCAAGCGATCCCTGCATTAAATGTGCCTGCGATACGGTCGGTTGGTAAGGCGATTTGGCCGAGGTCGCTGCACGACAAAGTTTGCCCAAGTTAGGCTTCGGGCGAGCCAAGGGTGCGCCTACTGCCTGTGGATGCCCTCGGGCGAGACGTGAATCCGCCCGGGACTACTGTTTCTGCTCGAGGCCGGGCTCGGGCGAGGCGAGATCGCGTCCCTTGGCAGACGAGGCCTTGAATTGAACCGCGCTTATCAGTCTTTACGGTTTGTTCTGAAGACGTTTTCCAGCCGTGTTTAGGAGTGTTGGGGGTACCCCTAATTATGGTACCCGACAGAGGGGTTCGTAAGTCATGAGTGCTTCGTGGCCCAAGGGGTTCGTAAGTTATGAATGGGAAGCCGACTAGCGCCTCCGCCGCGGCTCGTTGCTAGGCACAGTAAATGCGGCCAGTCACTTGTGTCGGGTTGGTCTAGGGCCAGGTGTGGGACCCCCTCGAGTGGTTTCCATTCAGTACGCCCGGTCCCCCTATCAGACTCTACCACGCCCGACTCTGGGGTCGGTGCCACGGGGCTTGTCTAGGGCCGGGTTCCTCTAGGGTTGACGCTACTTGTCTCCTCGAGCTGACCGATGGGCCCCAGATGCTATGGCTCTTTCTCTAGTGTGCTCGCTGGCCGATGGGCCTTGGTTGGGTCTAGTCAGCTCCCCTTAGAGTTTTGCTCTGTAACCATGCCAAACACCCTCTAAAAAAGTTAGTCAATGTGATATACATATGACATAGGTGACAAATTTATACATATTAGCAAAGTACTCGTATGTTGCTACGGTTTCCACTTATATTTGAGTATAGAATATAAAACACAAAGACATGTGTATTTTGTGTGCTATCATCGTGCACGTGCAACAAGGGTCTCGCGACTAGGTATGAGGAAAGCGGTGACTAGGGTTTGCACAATTGGTGGGATGACATAACACTAGCCCCGTCTCCCCTGTAGTTATAGAGCGTGTTAATGAGCTACATCCTGTTTGTCGGCGTTTCGAGACCGGGGGGTCCCTAAGCCGACGAGTGAGTGTGCCGCGTGCCCCAGCCCAAATGGGTCGAGCGTGTGGGCGAGCGCGAAGGGGGGAAAGCGAGGTGGCCGGAGCCGAGTCGTGAGGGAGGTGGAGATCCCGCGGCCTTCGTGTTCGTCCCGCGCCCAGGTCGGGTGCGCTTGCAGTAGGGGGTTACAAGCGTCCACGCGGGTGAGGGAAGCGAGCGGCCCCAAGAGAGCGCCTGCCCCGTCCTCATTCCCGCGCGGCCAACCTTCTCTAAGAAGGCCCTGGTCCTTCCTTTTATAGGCGTAAGGAGAGGATCCAGGTGTACAATGGGGGTGCAGCAGAGTGCTACGTGTCTAGCGGGGGAGAGCTAGCGCCCTAAGTACATGCCAAGGTGGCAGCCGGAGAGATCTTGGCACCCAGCTGGTGTGGTGTCATGGCTGTCGGTGGAGCAACGGAGCCTGGCGGAGGGACAGCTGTCGGAGCTGTTGGGTCCTTGCTGACGTCCCCCTGCTTCCGTAAGGGAGCTGAGAGCCGCCGCCGTCACAGGGCTAGCGGGGCGCCATCATTGCCTATCTGGCGGAGCTAGCCAGATGGGACGTCGGTCTTGTTCTCTGCGGCCCGAGTCGGCTCGGGGTAGGGTGATGATGGCGCTTTCTGTTGACGTGGCGGACTTGTGCCCTAGGTCGGGCGACGTGGAGGCTCCTCCGAGGCCGAGGTCGAGTCTGTCTTCCATGGCCGAGGCCGAGCCCGAGCTCCTGGGTCGGGCGAGGCGGAGGTCGCTCGGCAGAGGCCGGGGCGGAGTCCGACCCCTGGGGTCGGGCGAAGCGGAGTTCGTCGTCTTCTGGGGCCTTAGCCCGAGTCCGAGCCCTGGGTCGGGCGGAGCGGAGTTTGCCGTCTTCCGGGGCCTTAGCCCGAGTCCGAGCCCTGGGTCGGGCGGAGCGGAGTTCGCCGTCTTCCGGGGCCTTAGCCCGAGTCCGAGCCCTGGGTCGGGCGGAGCGGAGTTCGCCGTCTTCCGGGGCCTTAGCCCGAGTCCGAGCCTTGGGTCGGGCGGAGCGGAGTTCGCCGTCTTCCGGGGCCTTAGCCCGAGTTCGAGCCCTGGGTCGGGCGGAGCTTCCTATGGCGCCATTGGCAAGGCCTGACTGCCTGTCAGTCTCACTCTGTCAAGTGGCACTGCAGTTGGGATGGCGCAGGCGGCGCTGTCCTTCTGTCAGACCGGTCAGTGGAGCGGCGAAGTGACGGCGGTCACTTCGGCTCTGCCGGGGGGCGCGCGTCATGATAAAGGTGTCAGGCTACCTTTGCGTTAAATGCCCCTGCGACTCGGTCGGTTGGTGCGGCGATTTAGTCAGGGTTGCTTCTTAGCGAAGGAAAGGCCTCGGGCGAGCCGGAGATGCGTCTGCCGTTAAAAGGGGGCCTCGGGCGAGACGGAAACACCTCGGGGTCGGCTGCCCATGCCCGAGGCTAGGCTCGGGCGAGGCGTGATCGAGTCGCTCGTATGGACTGATCCCTGACTTAATCGCACCCATCAGGCCTCTGCAGCTTTATGCTGATGGGGGTTACCAGCTGAGAATTAGGCGTCTTGAGGGTACCCCTAATTATGGTCCCCGACAGTAGCCCCCGAGCCTCGAAGGGAGTGTTAGCACTCGCTTGGAGGCTTTCATCGCACTTTTTTGCAAGGGGACCAGCCTTTCTCGGTTGCATTTTGTTCCGGTGGGTGCGCGCGAGCGCACCCGCCGGGTGTAGCCCCCGAGGCCTCGGAGGAGTGGTTTCACTCCTTCGAGGTCTTAATGCCTTGCGTAACGCTTCGGCTGGTCTGGTGGTTCCCTCATGCGAACTGGCCATAGCCCGGGTGCACGGTCGGGGCCCAAGTTCTCGGGCTGGTATGTTGACGCTGTCAACGGTTTGGCCGGAGCCGGGTTTGCGAGAGCAGCCCCCGAGCCTCCGCACAGGGCGAGAGGGCGATCAGGGACAGACTCGGCTTTTTTACATACGCCCCTACGTCGCCTTTCCGCAAGGAGGAGGGGGGAGAGCGCCATGTTACCCTTGATGGGCACCGAACATGGTGTCTCCGGTGAGCTGCAAGCGGGTAATCCGAGTGGACATCCGTGCCCCGTTCGTTGGGGGTCGGCTAGGGGCCCAGAGGCACGCCCAAAAGTACCTGCAGGTGATCTGCCGGACCCGGTCCCCTAGCGACGGGGTCCGAGGGCTCGATGCCTCCCTATGATGGGATTCCGTTACAGGATCGCTCCCGCTGGTCTCGGAAATGTCCTAGGGTACCTCGGGAGCGCAGCCCGAGCCTCGGTTATGTATCGAACGTAACCCTGGTCATCCCTCGCTCGGTGTCTGAGGCGACTGTGAACCCTTCGGGGGGCCAGCCTTCGAACCCCTGATCAGAAATGGGCGCGGAGCCCGAGTAGCCTGAGGCGGCCGTGGGACCTTTCGGGGGGGCGGCCTTCGAACCTCTGACCAGTAGTGGGTGTAGGGCCCATGCAATCTGAGGCGGCTGTTGAACCCTTGGGGGGCCAGCCTTCGAACCCCTGATCAGTAAGGAGGCTCGGAGCCTAGTTCCTTCACACGGAAGGATCCCTTTCGGGGTATCCCCCTTTCCCGGTCCCTGTTGCAAGAGATAGAGAAAGAGGAAAAAAGGAAAAAGGATACGAAACCGAACGACGCGGCGTACCTTTTTTGGTGCAGTTGTTTTTCCTCATTTTTGAGCACTAAGACTCGTCTGTTGACTATCTGAACCGCTTCACCAAGCATGAGTCACCCCGTGTCAAGGTGACGAGTGAGGTATCCGTATCCCGGAGGCGTAGGAGTCCCTCGGCTCGGTCGGCCTTGCTGTCCGAGGTTCCTCTAGCTTAGTTAAAGAGACCCCTCGGCCGCTCTTCGTCGAGCCGAGGCCAGGGGTAGCGATATCAGCATGAACAGAGGTGGAGTCAGCTCGAAAATGAAACCTGGTTGGCCGGAGCCTAGCCGGGTTGTCCGTTGGCCGGATCGACGTCGGAGCTGATCAGCCGAGGCTTCGAACCGGGCTGGCGCCCTCGGAAGATGGTTGACCGAGGCCCAAGGGGTAACCGGCCGAGCCGCCAGCTCGGGCCGGATTCCCGGAGAAGTCCCTGGCGGCGATTGTTCGGGCGTGGTGATGACGTCGTCCTTCGGAGCGGAGACCCTCGGACCGCGTCGCCGTCCGAGGCTAGGTCGGGCCTCGCCGAAGGTGTCGCTGATGCCGAGGGTGTTGCTGCCCCCTTCCAGCGCCAAGATCCGAGCCTGCAGGATCAGATTGTCTTGTAGCGTGTGCCTTGTGCAGCCGTCGAGGCCAGAACACACACCCTCGCTGCGTTGTAAAGCTGCGTCTCTTTTCCTCTTGTTTCGAGTATCTGGACTTTTTGTCGGTAACAGGGATGTTTGTGCGAGCGAGAGTTGCTTCTCGCGGAAGGTGATGAGTGAGGTATCCGTATCCCGGAGGCGTGGGAGTCCCTCGGCTCGGTCGGCCTTGCCGCTTACGCGTACTCTCACCTGTCCATGAGGCCCTGTCACCGACTCGGTCGAGAAGGCTCGAAGTATCGCTTCGGCAGAAGGGCTTTCGAACGTAAAGACTTGTTCGATCCGCGGAGCCACTTTATCCGAACGCGAGTTACTTATCGCAGAAGGTGATGAGTGAGGTATCCGTATCCCGGAGGCGTAGGAGTCCCTCGGCTCGGTCAGCCTTGGTTGCTTACGTGTACTCCGTCGTTTCCAGGACCCACTTTTCGAAGTAGTCAAAAAGCACGAAAGACATTCTGGTAGGAGAGACTTTTTTTCGAGGAAAATTTTGACACAGAGGGGGTTTCCCCCCTTTTAGCCCCCGAGGGAGGGTCGGGCTTTGCCGAGGCGAGGCCGACCCTTCCTTGTTGACTAAACTTTGCGTGAGTGCGAGGTATATGAACAACTTGGAAACATCTTAAGGGTAGAAGCGACGTAGCTGTTGGATGTTCCATGCGTTGCCGTAGACCTCGCCTTGACTGTTGGCCAGCTCGTACGTTCTGGGCTTCAGGACTTTGGCGATGACGAATGGCCCTTCCCAGGGGGGCGTGAGCTTGTGCCTCCCTCGGGTGTCTTGTCGCAGACGAAGCACCAGGTCGCCCACCTGGAGGTCTCGGGGTCGGACCCCTCGGGCGTGGTAGCGTCGCAGGGACTGCTGATACCGCGACGAGTGTAGTAAGGCCCTGTCCCGAGCCTCTTCCAGCTGGTCCAGCGAGTCTTCTCGGCTAGCTTGGTTGCTTTGATCGTCGTAGGCCCTCGTCCTCGGGGAGCCGTATTCCAGGTCAGTGGGCAAGACGGCCTCGGCCCCGTAGACCAGGAAGAACGGCGTGAAACCCGTGGCTCGGCTCAGCGTTGTCCTCAGGCTCCAGACCACCGAGGGGAGTTCCTTCATCCATCGCTTGCCGAACTTGTTGAGGTCGTTGTAAATCCGAGGCTTGAGCCCTTGTAGAATCATGCCGTTGGCACGCTCTACTTGCCCATTCGACATGGGATGAGCTACGGCAGCCCAGTCCACCCGGATGTGGTGATCCTCGCAAAAATCCAAGAATTTTCTGCCGGTGAACTGGGTGCCGTTGTCGGTGATGATGGAGTTTGGGACCCCGAAGCGATGGATGATGTTGGTGAAGAACGCCACCGCCTGCTCGGACCTGATGCTGTTTAGGGGTCGGACCTCGATCCACTTGGAGAATTTGTCGACGGCGACCAGCAGGTGCGTGTAGCCCCCGGGCGCCTTCTGTAGAGGGCCAACGAGGTCCAGACCCCACACAGCGAAGGGCCAGGTGATGGGTATCGTCTGCAGAGCCTGAGCGGGCAGGTGGGTCTGCTTCGCATAGAATTGACACCCTTCGCAGGTGCGGACGATTCTAGTGGCGTCAGCCACCGCCGTTGGCCAGTAGAAGCCTTGCCGGAAAGCGTTCCCGACGAGGGCTCGAGGCGCTGCGTGATGGCCGCAAGCCCTCGAGTGTATCTCTTGCAGGAGTTCCTGACCTTCTGCGATGGAGATGCATCGCTGGAGGATGCCCGAGGGGCTGCGGTGGTAGAGCTCCTTCTCATCACCCAGCAAGACGAACGACTTGGCGCGTCGCGCTACCCGCCGAGCCTCGGCTTGGTCGAGGGGTAGCTCTCCTTGGCGGAGATATTGCAGGTACGGGGTCTGCCAATCTCGATCAGGCGTGACCCCGCTCCGCTCCTCCTCGATGCGCAGCGCCTCGCCCTCGGGGGCCGAGGGTTCCTCGGGCTGAACCGAGGACGCCTCGGGCTGGGCCGAGGGTACCTCGGACTGGGCCGAGGACGCCTTGGGCTCAGGCGTGTCGTTGATCTTGACGGAGGGTTGGTGCAGATCCCGGGAGAAGACGTCCGGGGGAACCATCGTTCGCCCCGAGGCTATCTTCGCCAGCTCGTCCGCAGTCTCGTTGTAGTGCCGGGCGATGTGGTTAAGCTCGAGCCCCTAGAACTTGTCTTCCAGGCGCCGAACCTCATCGCAGTAGGCCTCCATCTTCGGGTCGCGGCAGTGGGAGTTCTTCATGACCTGGTCAATGACGAGCTGCGAGTCGCCGCGAGCGTCGAGGCGTCGGACCCCTAGCTCGATGGCGATTCGCAATCCGTTGATCAGAGCTTCGTACTCAACCACATTGTTGGACGCCGGGAAATGGAGGCACAGCACGTAGCGCAGGTGTTTCTCGAGGGGCGAGACGAAGAGCAGGCCTGCGCCGGCTCCCGTCTTCATCAGCGACCCGTCGAAAAACATGGTCTAGAGCTCCGGTTGGATCGGAGCCGTCGGCAACTGGGTGTCGACCCATTCGGCTACGAAGTCCGCCAATACCTGGGACTTGATGGCCTTCCGAGGGGCGAACGAGATTGTCTCGCCCATGATTTCCACCGCCCATTTTGCGATCCTGCCCGAGGCCTCTCGGCACTGGATGATCTCCCCCAGGGGGAAGGATGATACCACAGTTACCGGATGAGACTCGAAGTAATGTCGCAACTTTTGCCTCGTCAGGATCACTGCATACAGTAGCTTCTGAACTTGTGGGTAGTGGATCTTGGTCTCGGACAGCACCTCGCTGACGAAGTAAACTGGCCTCTGAATGGGCAATGCATGCCCCTCTTCTTGCCTTTCGACCACAATCGCGGCGCTAACCACCTGAGTGGTCGCGGCGACGTAGACCAAGAGGGCTTCTCCATTAGCTGGGGGTACCAAGATAGGCGCCTTGGTGAGGAGCGCCTTCAGGTTCCCGAGAGCTTCCTCGGCCTCAGGGGTCCAAGTGAAGCATTCGGCCTTCCTTAAGAGGCGGTACAGAGGCAGGCCTCTTTCGCCGAGGCGTGAGATGAAACGGCTCAAGGCCGTGAGACATCCCATGACCCTCTGTACGCCTTTTAAGTCCTTGATGGGCCCCATGCTGGTGATGGCTGCGATCTTCTCCGGGTTGGCTTCGATGCCTCGCTCGGAGACGATGAACCCCAGGAGCATGCCTCGGGGCACCCCGAACACACACTTCTCGGGATTGAGCTTGACGTCCTTTGCCTTGAGACACCGGAATGTCACTTCAAGGTCGGAGAGGAGGTCGGAGGCTTTCCTTGTCTTGACTACGATGTCATCGACGTAGGCCTCGACCGTGCGACCGATGTGTTCGCCGAACACATGGTTCATGCACCGCTGGTACGTTGCACCCGCGTTCCTCAAACCGAACGGCATTGTGACATAGCAGTACATGCCGAAGGGCGTGATGAAAGAAGTCGCGAGCTGGTCGGACTCTTTCATCTTGATTTGATGATACCCTGAGTAGGCATCGAGGAAAGACAGGGTTTCGCACCCAGCAGTGGAATCCACGATTTGATCGATGCGAGGTAGAGGGTAGGGAACCTTCGGACATGCTTTGTTGAGACCAGTGTAGTCTACACACATCCGCCATTTCCCCCCTTTCTTTCTCACAAGCACAGGGTTGGCAAGCCATTCGGGATGGAATACCTCTTTGATGAACCCTGCTGCCATTAGCTTGTGGATCTCCTCGCCTATCACCCTGCGCTTTTCCTCATCGAATCGGCGCAGAGGCTGCCTGACCGGTCGGGCTCCGGCCCGAATATCCAGCGAGTGCTCGGCGACATCCCTCGGTATGCCGGGCATGTCTGAGGGACTCCACGCAAAGACGTCGGCGTTTGCGCGGAGAAAGTCGACGAGCACTGCTTCCTATTTGGGGTCGAGCCCGGAACCGATCCGGATCTGCTTGGAGGTGTCGCCACTGGGGTCGAGAGGGACGGCCTTAACCGTCTCCGCCGGCTCGAAATTGCCAGCGTGTCACTTCACGTCTGGCACCTCTCGGGAGAGGTTTTCCAGGTCGGCGATGAGGGCCTCGGCGTACTCCACGCACTCCACGTCGCATTCGAACGCGTGTTTGTACGTGGGGCCGACGGTGATGACCCCGTTGGGGCCCAGCATCTTGAGCTTCAGGTAGGTGTAGTTGGGGATGGCCATGAACTTCGCGTAGCATGGCATCCCCAATACCGCGTGGTAGGTTCCTCGGAACCCGACCACCACGAACGTCAAAGTCTCCCTTCGGAAGTTGGAGGGTGTTCCGAAGCAGACAGGAAGGTCGAGCCGTCCGAGGGGCTGGACGCGCTTCCCAGGAATGATCCCGTGGAAGGGGCGCAGCGCCTGCTCGGACGGAGGACAGATCGACGCGCAGAAGCCTGAGGGTCTCGGCGTAGATGATGTTGAGGCAGCTGCCCCCATCCATCAGGACCTTGGTGAGCCTAACGTCGCCGATGATGGGGTCGACGACGAGCGGGTACTTCCCCGGGCTTGGCACGTGGTCGGGGTGGTCAGCTTGGTCGAAGGTGATGGGCTTGTCGGACCAGTCTAGGTAGACTGGCACCGCCTCCTTCACCGAGCAGACTTCCCGACGCTCTCGCTTGCGATGCCGAGCCGAGGCATTTGCCGCATGCCCTCCGTAGATCATGAAGCAGTCGCGGGCCTCGGGGAACTCTCCTGCTTGGTGATCTTCCTTTTTGTCGTCGTCGTGGGCCCTGCCACCCTCTGCGGGTGGCCCGGCCTTGTGGAAGTGGCGCCGAAGCATGACGCACTCCTCGAGGGTGTGCTTGACGGGCCCCTGATGGTAAGGGCACGGCTCCTTGAGCATCTTGTCGAAAAGGTTAGCACCTCCGGGGGGCTTCCGAGGGTTCTTGTACTCAGCGGCGGCGACAAGGTCCGCGTCGGCGGCGTCGCGTTTCGCTTGCGACTACTTCCTGCCTTTCTTCTTGGCGCCGCGCGGAGTAGACGCCTCGGGAGCCTCTTCCGACGGGCGGCCCCGGGGCTGCTTGTCCTTTCGGAAGATGGCCTCGACCGCCTCCTGGCCAGAGGCGAACTTGGTGGCGATGTCCATCAGCTCGCTCGCCCTAGTGGGGGTCTTGCGACCCAACTTGCTCACCAGGTCACGGTAAGTGGTGCCGGCAAGGAACGCGCCGATGACATCTGAGTCGGTGATGTTGGGCAGCTCGGTGCGCTGCTTCGAGAATCGCCGGATGTAGTCCCGAAGAGACTCTCCCGGCTGTTGCCGGTACCTTCGGAGGTCCCAGGAATTCTCGGGGCACACGTACGTGCCCTGGAAGTTGCCGGCGAAGGCTTGGACCAAATCCTCCCAGTTGGAGATCTGCCCCGGAGGCAGGTGCTCCAACCAGGCGCGAGCAGTGTCGGAGAGGAACAGGGGGAGGTTGCGGATGATGAGGTTGTCGTCGTCCGCTCCACCCAGTTGACAGGCCAGGCGGTAGTCCGCGAGCCACAATTCCGGTCTCGTTTCCCCCGAGTACTTTGTGATAGTAGTCGGGGGTCGGAATCGGGCCGGAAACGGCGCCCGCCGGATGGCCCGGCTGAAGGCCTGCAGACCGGGTGGTTCGGGCGAGGGACTCCGATCCTCCCCGTTGTCGTAGCGTCCCCCACGCCTGGGGTGATAGCCTCGGCGCACCCTTTCGTCGAGGCGGGCCCGACGGTCGCGACGATGGTGCTCGTTGCCGAGGTGGCCCGGGGCCGCAGGCGCGGTGTTGCGCGTGCGCCCGGTGTAGACCGAGGCTTCCCGCATGAATCGGGAAGTCGCGGCATGAGGTTCCGAGGGGTACCCCTGCCTTCGGGAGGCAGAGCTCTTGGCCCGCCGGGCCACAGCGCCTTCCAGGAGATTCTTGAGCTCTCCCTGGATTCACCGACCCTCGGTGGTTGATGGCTCCGGCATCACGCGGAGGAGCATCGCTGCGGCTGCCAGGTTCTGACCGATCCCGCTGGATGCGGGTGGCGGCCTGTCCCTGGCATCGTTGGCGACGCGGTGCTGGAAACCCTGGGGCAGGTGACGTATTTCTCCGGCCGGGGGCTGGCCCGCCCATACCTGCCCGACGTCCCGGTGGATCGACTCGAGCGCTCCTGCTCCCTCGTCGAGCCTGGCCTGCGCCCCGCGGACTTGCTCGAGCTGTGGGTCGTGACCCCCCGCCGGAACGGGGACCACAGCTAGCTCCCACGGGATGTCGGCGCGAGGCACTGGCCTAGGGAGATCGCCATCCTCCGGCATGCCGAGACGGTTGCCTTCGGAGGGATCCCCTAGCTCGACGTGGAAACATTCGCGACTCGGGCCACAGTCCTTGTCGTCAAGGCTGCGGCTGCCGTCGGAACAGTCGGAGAGGCAGTAGTCACATGCGGTCATGAAGTCCCGCATGGCACTGGGGTTGCCAGATCCAGAGAAATCCCAGCAGATGCTGGGATCGTCATCTTCCTCGGACCCATGGGGCCCGTAGGTCGAGACGTCCGTCAATCGGTCCCAAGGCGACCGCACACGAAACCCCAGAGGGGTTGCACTCGCCTCAACGTGAGCGCCCGCCAAAGCGAGGTCGCTAGGCGGGTTGAGGTCGAGTCGAAAGGACGTAGGATGGGAATCAGTCGGTACCTTTTGGTCGACGAGGAGCGACGTAGTCACATCGGGGACTGATTGCGCCGTCGTCTTGGGTACGAGGGCGACGTCCTGCAGGTCCTCCGCGAGCGTGCTGGCGTCGTCCACTTGCTCGGGATTAGCGTGTCGCGGGGGGACGGCGCCCGCCTTCGTCTCAAACGCGAGGTCGACGCCCGACGCGTCCTCCGTTGGGGCGCTGGGGATGTCGATTCGCTCAACATCCGACGGAGCGCAGCCTCCCGCCCGGCCTTGGTTGCCCCGCCTCCTCCTCCGATGGCGAGGGAGAGGACGGGGCGAGCTCGAATGTTGTTCTTCCACCACGCGGGGAAGACGTCGTCGATTCCGCCGCGGCCGCCATTGTCGTCGTCGCGCGGCGGTGGAAGGAGTATCATGTCGTAGCTGCCGTCGAGATACATGAACTCGAGACTCCCGAAACGGAGCACCGTCCCGGGTTGGAGAGGTCGTTGGAGACTGCCCATCTGGAGCTTGACGGGAAACTGCTCGTCAACACGCAGCAGGCCCCTACCTGGCGCGCCAACTGTCGGCGTTTCGAGACCGGGGGGTCCCTAAGCCGACGAGTGAGTGTGCCGCGTGCCCCAGCCCAGATGGGTCGAGCGTGTGGGCGAGCGCGAAGGGGGAAAGCGAGGTGGCCGGAGCCGAGTCGTGAGGGAGGTGGAGATCCCGCGGCCTTCGTGTTCGTCCCGCGCCCAGGTCGGGTGCGCTTGCAGTAGGGGGTTACAAGCGTCCACGCGGGTGAGGGAAGCGAGTGGCCCCAAGAGAGCGCCTGCCCCGTCCTCGTTCCCGCGCGGCCAACCTTCTCTAAGAAGGCCCTGGTCCTTCCTTTTATAGGCGTAAGGAGAGGATCCAGGTGTACAATGGGGGTGCAGCAGAGTGCTACGTGTCTAGCGGGGGAGAGCTAGCGCCCTAAGTACATGCCAAGGTGGCAGCCGGAGAGATCTTGGCACCCAGCTGGTGTGGTGTCGTGGCTGTCGGTGGAGCAACGGAGCCTGGCGGAGGGACAGCTGTCGGAGCTGTTGGGTCCTTGCTGACATCCCCCTGCTTCCGTAAGGGAGCTGAGAGCCGCCGCCGTCACAGGGCTAGCGGGGCGCCATCATTGCCTATCTGGCGGAGCTAGCTAGATGGGACGTCGGTCTTGTTCTCTGCGGCCCGAGTCGGCTCGGGGTAGGGTGATGATGGCGCTTTCTGTTGACGTGACGGACTTGTGCCCTAGGTCGGGCGACGTGGAGGCTCCTCCGAGGCCGAGGTCGAGTCTGTCTTCCATGGCCGAGGCCGAGCCCGAGCTCCTGGGTCGGGCGAGGCGGAGGTCGCTCGGCAGAGGCCGGGGCGGAGTCCGACCCCTGGGGTCGGGCGAAGCGGAGTTCGTCGTCTTCTGGGGCCTTAGCCCGAGTCCGAGCCCTGGGTCGGGCGGAGCGGAGTTCGCCGTCTTCCGGGGCCTTAGCCCGAGTCCGAGCCCTGGGTCGGGCGGAGCGGAGTTCGCCGTCTTCCGGGGCCTTAGCCCGAGTCCGAGCCCTGGGTCGGGCGGAGCTTCCTATGGCGCCATTGGCAAGGCCTGACTGCCTGTCAGTCTCACTCTGTCAAGTGGCACTGCAGTTGGGATGGCGCAGGCGGCGTTGTCCTTCTGTCAGACCGGTCAGTGGAGCGGCGAAGTGACGGCGGTCACTTCGGCTCTGCCGGGGGGCGCGCGTCAGGATAAAGGTGTCAGGCTACCTTTGCGTTAAATGCCCCTGCGACTCGGTCGGTTGGTGCGGCGATTTAGTCAGGGTTGCTTCTTAGCGAAGGAAAGGCCTCGGGCGAGCCGGAGATGCGTCTGCCGTTAAAAGGGGGCCTCGGGCGAGACGGAAACACCTCGGGGTCGGCTGCCCTTGTCCAAGGCTAGGCTCGGGCGAGGCGTGATCGAGTCGCTCGTATGGACTGATCCCTGACTTAATCGCACCCATCAGGCCTCTGCAGCTTTATGCTGATGGGGGTTACCAGCTGAGAATTAGGCGTCTTGAGGGTACCCGTAATTATGGTCACCGACACTGTTAAACCTCCAATCCCAGTTGGACCCTAGTCCGAATTGTATAGGATTATTGCCTCTCGGTCGTCTCGGGCGTATCTCTAACAGCAGCCACCGGTAGGTCGACGACAACTTTAGTTTGAAAATATCCCGACTATGAATCCTAGATCCATGCATCGCAGAAAAAAATCGTTGGCCTTTGATGCTTGAAAATGAGGTTCGTTCATTGTATGATTTTATGTCGTCCTCACAGAATTCTGCGGCCTCAAAAGATTATTCTTGTTTTTTGTTAAACGTTAAATGCTTTTAGTATTGACAACCGGATTATTCTCGAAATTTTGCAAAGAGAAGTAGACCAGAAGCGACTCTCTCAACGTACAAGGCTTAGTGAATCGCGTGGACTAAGCTTAGATATTGCATTCGCGTTGATCCAATCCTCGCGCCATCACCGCGACACAGCCGAGCCTGATGAGATCCAAAACAACACAGCATATCCGCCCTGCTCTTGCTGCCAAATGCGTACGTCAGGAAAGGCAAGAAAACCTAATCGGATCAGATGGCCAGTGGCCCGCTTTGGCATCGTGGATTCGGACGCTACGTGTGCCCGGGAATCTATGTGTTCGCTCCTGTCTCCTGATAGGATACTGACGTCAGAATGGCCGCCTCTTTGGCGTCTGCGGCCAGCACATGTGCCGCCGCAAAGGTGCGCGCCGTGGATGTTGGTGTTGCTACGATGAAAACGGAGGGGAAAATCCCGTTTCTATTCCGTTTTTATCTAGATAGATTGTTTTTGTATTTGTAGAAAAAAAACGAAAGATATTGAAACGTGACACTATTTGTCGGAAAAGGAATGAAAATGATTTAGTGTTTCTAAAATCTCGTTTTTACTAGGATATTCCCGTTTTAGTTGTGCAACCAGAATAGATAGCACAAAAAGTACCACATTAGCTCTATATCCTCTCTATGGCTCGCTTGATTAATCTATATACCCGTACATTGATGCGGTTTTTATATATGACATAGGATAAATTTTGTTTTAATAAAACATAAAATATATGTTTTCTATTGATTAGGTGGGTGTGAATGTGAAGCCAAGTTCAAACAATCACTTATACAGAATTTCACCTTATTTTTTACATAAAGCGCAAATATAAGGCTTTCCAAAAGGAGGTCTTGCACCCTTTATCATTTGCCCTTTCAGCAAGAGATAATACACATTAGATGGTTTCAATGATATTTGTGTTGTCTCTCTAAAGGATATTATGAAGAATCACCTCAAATAATTGTTGGGCCTTTGTTGGTTGTAATACATTTCTGTCAAATAAAACAAATCTTTCCAAACTGGTCCGAGCATGCCAAGGCAAATGAAGCAACGTTGTAGGCCACATGCACCCTTGAAGTGGAGCACCAAGTTCACTGAATGTTTTTAGCATGGTAATCGTGTGGTACTACGAACCATTGCCTAGAAGCACAAGAAGTTTCTTGCCAATTCCTGATTCAATCATAGTCTCAACAACCTTCAACTTTCCAACCTTTATCAAAGATGCAAGTTTTGCAAAAACATTTTCATACATTGCTCATTTTCTGCAAACAAGATATCTACAATTTGATCCATGGGAATTCTTGCCAAATGTCATCAGCAATTGTGCCATCAACATGCTCATATATCTTGGTCAGAACAGAAAAGAAGTTGGCTAGAGTTAAAGTATCTTCACATGCACCAAGAAGATAAATTAATCTATCTATGGAACCTACTATTTCAAGAGAGCAAGTAAGATTTATGTAGTCTGCTAGAACAAATATAAATGCAATTGTGGTAGTGAATGTAAAAATAAGATCTGGTGATCCTATGGAAATTATCTATGCTATTCGAGGGATAAGTATTTTACTGAACCCAATTCTGCTTGCCTCAAATTCTGGTCATATTGCACGTTTCAAACTGCTAAGGTTGGGTCCATTCTTGATGGCCATATCTACCGACTACTGTCACATCGTTACCGACTAGTCTAAGTCTATATATATCATCGTTAGTCTTTATCAACTGTAACACTCTAGTTCATAGCCTTTTCATTAGCCTACACCCACTCTAGTGCCACATCAACTTTTCTTTTACAGATTTTTGTTGCAATTGAAATATAGTATTTCATTGAAGAAAAAACTATCAAACATATAAATAAGTACTAGTTCGTTGCTATGATTTCTATATAGGCAACGAATATTGTGCAAACAACTATTAGGTGCAAACATATAAATAAGTACTAGTTTGTTGCTACATTTCTTGTGGATGTTGCAGTACTATGTTGGAAAGCACTTCTTGCTTCGAGCTGCAATCAGGCTAAACTTCCATAAATTTCTATTGTTGTGATGTTGTAGTTGCTTTCGATGTCACTTGCAGATAGAGTTGCAAGTGGGCCAAGAGAAAGTTCAACAGGAAAACCTCTCCTATGTAGTCGCCTCTTGTAGCTTGGTAAATGATCTAGTTAACTGCCATTCTCTAGGGCATCATGTTTTCCAATTGGTTTCAGGATTTTGGATTTCTCCCTTGTCACAGTGCGTGGTTTAGAAGCATTTAATATGCTACCCTTTTGCCTAATGCATGCCCAAATGCATCTCCCGGTTGGATGCAATTCCATTTTGCATTTCCACGCAACACTGTGTCAAGGCGCATTAAGGCTATTTGCGTCCTGATTTTACCTGTCCACATTGGGATTAGTCTTAGTGCTTGAATTCTTAGAAATGGTGACCTCTAGAAGAATGGCATCGAACTATGAAAGAGAGTGTCGGTACCCTGAAACAGGGGTACCCCTTTCTATAGCATGAAGACGCGGTGCCCACGCGACTATCTCTAGCCACGTGATGAACATCACCCGACTCCACCACGTGGATGGCTCTAGGGTCGCCATGTGGCCAGAGAAGACGATACACTCCAGGATGCCAACAGTGGGTCTGGCCCCCCATGGGAAAGTGCCGGACCCCTGTTCATGTAGACCGGACCTCCGGGGCAAGGTCTAGGACCCCCGCGAGTGCGACCCGGACCTCCAGGACGGGTCCTGGACCCCTCTGCGTGGGGTCCAGACTACCCACAGCCGGGTCTCGGGACCCTGGGGCAAAGAATACCCAGGCCTTGCTCAGACAGGGGTCCGGTGCCGACATATGTCCAGGCCCAGCCTAGTGCGGACCTGTCCGCATAACGCTACTGCTCCCCGCCCAGGCGGAGACCCGATGCTGCCACGTGGCCTTCTGCCCATGACGGAAGCCAGTGGGCGAAGCCTGACGTAAGGACTACATGTTGTGGGCCACGCCGTGCATCGCACGCTACGCTATCTCAGTATTTAATGCGGAGGATGCCCGCCGCGTGACAAGCGATGTGCCATCACAGCATTCAATGCGCCCCGTCCACTCCGCTGGCAGGCGAGGTCGTTCGGCATTTACTGCATCCTCTCTCCGCTCCTCTAGCAGACGACGACCAAGCCACCCTACAGGCGGCGTGCCTGTCCAATCAGACAGCTGGCATACGCCCATACCACCGCGCACGCGCCGTGGTCATCATGACTTATACGTTGCCAGGGAAACTTCTGCTGCAAGCCAATGCTATAGAGATCACAGATATCAGGGCACGAGGAGATCGCACCGGATGAATGGCTCCAAGTACTACACCCGTTTTGACCCTGGGCCCACATGTCGGGGCTCACTATCCTTGTATGTGCCCCCTTGAACTATAAGAGGGAGGGCACACTACGTTACAACACAGACACATACACACTTAGACCCAATCTTAGGCAGACACACAAGTTCATACAAGCTCCTGAAGCAATACATCACACAGTGGAGTAGGGTATTACGCTCCGGCGGCCTGAACCACTCTAAACCCTTGTGTGCTCCCGTGTGTTGATCCACCAGTCTCGTAACAAGCAAAACGCTTAGGCCCCTCCTCTTTTTAGGATTTAGGGCGGGTGCAATCCGCCACCCGGCCGGGGAGATGTCCTCTCCGACATTTGGCGCGCCAGGTAGGGGGCTAGGCTTGAAGTTTTTGCTTGTTTTCCTGTTCAACTCCATGGTTCATATCGCCGAGCATCGCGACGAGACTTCTGAAGATTTCCCCATGGAGGAGGAGGCAGCATCTTCTACCCCGCAGAGTTCTAGCTGCCAGACGCCTGGTGCCGCAGTTGTGCGCCCCGCGCGGCGACACACGCCAGCGCAGGCATCCCGGACTCCATCAGGGGTTGCTCCCGCCGAAGCACTCTCTGCGGCCAGGGAGTTGTTGCGCCACCCACCAAGCTCCACGGCCTCGCCAGGGGCCATGAGGCAGTGGCGCGATGACGTGGATCGCCTCCTTGGCATAGCACACTCTGGCTCGGTAAGGCCCAGACCTCGATCATCCCGGTGCCAGTACGAGGCGTCAACCTCGATGCGCTCGCCCTTGGTAAGGGCTGCCCCGATCGAGGACCTGCGGGCGGAACTCAACCGCGTAAGGAAGCTGGAGAAGGACTTCACGGCCCTAGAACTGCAACATGTTCCTCAGGCTGACAACTCGGCGACGGATGACCTCTCCGTGAGGGCATCAACTTGGGCACCCATGCCCGAGGGCGTCTTCGAAAGACGGCTGCTGAGACCCACCACCCAGCCTGCCGAACTGGGCGAAGGGGGCGAGTCTAGCACCTCAAAGCTAGCGGTCCCAGTGGCGTTACCTCTACAGAACCCACCAAAGACTATGTGTGCTATAGGGGGCCCTGCCTATCCCTTAGCGCCACAGCCAGTATCTCAGAGTGGTCCCGATGCATGGATCTCCGAGATCCGGGACTACCTGAAGGAAAACATCCTTCCTGAAGATCATGTGTCCGCAGAGCGTATAGTGCGGTTGGCTAAACGACACACGGTGGTGGAGTGGGATCTCTACCGCCGTGGCGCCAATGGCATTCTCATGCGGTGCATTACCCAGGAGGAGGGCCGTGAGTTGCTCACGGAGATCCATGGAGGAGAGTGCGGAAGTCATTCCTCATCCCACACGCTGGTCGGTAAGGCCTTCTAGCATGGCTTTTACTGGCCAACCGCCCTCCAGGGTGCAGCTGAGATGGTAAAGTCCTGTAAGGTGTGTTAATTCCATGCAAAGCAGATACACACACCAGCTCAGGCTCTGTAGATGATTCTGCCCTCCTGGCCATTCGCCGTATGGGGGGTGGACATCCTGGGACCGTTCCCCAGGGCCGTCGGCGGGTACCGGTACCTCTTCGTCGCCATCGACAAGTTCACCAAGTGGCCAGAGGCCACCCCTGTTGTCAACATTACCCAGGGTGCTGCTGTCGCTTTCCTCAGGTCAATTGTCTGTAGATTTGGGGTCCCAAGCCATATCATTACGAACAACGGGACCCAGTTTACAAGTCAGCTTTTCCAGGAGTATTGCAAGGGCATCGGCACCCAGCTCTACTTTGCGTCCGTGGCTCATTCCAGGAGCAACAGCCTAGTGGAGAGGGCAAATGCAGAGATCCTCAGGGGACTCAAGACACGCACCTACGACTGCTTGAAAAAGCATGGTGCAAATTGGGTCAGTGAGCTTTCGTCCGTGCTATGGGGGAACCGGACTACACCCAGCCGAGCCACCGGGGAGACCCCGTTCTTCCTGGTCTACGGGGCTGAAGCCTGCCTTCCCCCGGAAATCATTATGGGCTCCCCATGGGTCCAAGCTTTCGATGAGTCTATGCAGGAACAGCTACGGCGTGAGGACGTGGACTTCATCGACGAGCGCAGATGGCAAGCGGTGATCTGAAATGCACGGTACAACCAGGCGCTCAAGCACTACCACCAACGGTTCGTGCATAGTAGGGAGCTTCGGGTCGGGGACCTAGTCCTAAGGCGAGTACTGAACCGAGAAGGGCTCCACAAACTCTCCCCCAGCTGGGAAGGACCCTTCAAGGTGACGGAAATATACCGACCCGGGTGTGTCCGCCTCGCTACAACTGAAGGAGTACCTCTTCCTAACCCCTGGAGCATCTCCGTAAGTTCTATCCATAGGAGCAAGTCTGAGGGGTCGAGTTTTTCTCCCTTTTGTAACTAGGTAATGCATACGTGTATGCCAGCCTGGTGAGGTCCGCCCTCATAAGCCCGGCCTTTTGGTCTGCACCCATGCATGTCAAGTTATAAAGAGAAGATCTACCCCCTCAGATGCGTTTCTATGATAATTTTATCCTCCTGCTCCATGGTATTACCCTGCAGTTTCCAGATTTTAATTTTTATCTAACCCACCCGACCAGTTCCCATCCTATCAGGCATGATGACATCTGAATTGAACAGTCAGGCTCGCGGCTTAGGACCTCTATGTGAAAGCAGGAGGGCCCGACAGCCTGGGGCCGGTTTTAAATAACGAGAGCCCGTTCCATGGGGTGGTCCGGAGCTGTGTGACCGCTTAGCTGGTTCCATACCCAAAGCCTGCACACTCCACCACTCTGTGACGGGCACCCTAGTATTTGGAGCTATAGTCCTATGGGTCCGACAACCTGGGGTCCAGCTCTAGAGAATGGACACTTGTCTCCTGGGGTGGCCCGGAGCCACGTAGCCGCTCAGCCTGGTCCCATACCGTGAGCCTGCACGCTCCACCACTCTGCGATGGGTGTCCTAGTATTTAGAACCACGGTCCAGGGGGGTCCAGACGCACAACTTGGCTTCCCAGACTAGATCATGTAGGTCCCGTGCATGTGTCAAAGGATGGCTAATGCCAGACGATGGGTCCTATGGGTGTGCTACTAACGCTCCCTAGCCGAAGCTGTGTACAGGTCCACTTGAGGCTACCTCCTGGGGGCCACGGGTCAAGTCAGCAGCGACGATAGAAACGACAGTTGATACGACCGGTGGCAGGCTGACAGCACGAGCACGCCGATTTAATGTGGTGCGCGCAGAGGTGGCGCCCCAGTCACCAGTCATGTCAAGCTGACGCAAGGTATAAGTTTTGGCCCCACCTGCAGGCTCGCATCCTCCCCTAAGGTGGGTTCGGGGGCCACTGTCGGTACCCTGAAACAGGGGTACCCCTTTCTACAGCATGAAGACGCGGTGCCCACGCGACTATCTCTAGCCACATGATGAACAGCACCCGACTCCACCACGTGGATGGCTCCAGGGTCACCATGTGGCCAGAGAAGACGATACACTCCAGGATGCCAACAGTGGGTCTGGGCCCCCATGGGAAAGTGTCGGACCCCTGTTCATGTAGACCGGACCTCCGGGGCTCAGTATCCTTGTATGTGCCCCCCTTGAACTATAAAAGGGAGGGCACACTACATTACAACATAGACACATACACACTTAGACCCAATCTTAGGCAGACACTCACAAGTTCATACAAGCTCCTGAAGCAATACATCACACAGTGGAGTAGGGTATTACGCTCCGGCGGCCCGAACCACTCTAAACCCTTGCGTGCTCCCGTGTGTTGATCCACCAGTCTCGTAACAAGCAAAACGCTTAAGCCCCTCCTCTTTTTAGGATTTAGGGCGGGTGCAATCCGCCACCCCGCCGGGGAGATGTCCTCTCTGACAGAGAGGATCAAGCAATAAGTATCAACTACTCTAGGCCTGCAACAAGAGTAGTTATTGTGCCATAGGGGAGGGAGATGACCTTAGGCGGACTCCGACTACGCCCCTCCTGTGTTCACTCCCCCTCGCTCCCGTGTGTGATCCATCATCGACATCATTCAACGGCACCCCCTTAAGAGCGAGACCTCTTGCACCTGCTGTGGAAGGGGGAGATATAATCCCCTCCTTTCGCTAATCAGTGCATTTAACCATGGAAGTTTAATTACCTAATAACAATATGTATTATGGTACTACAAATATTATAGTATTTTTAAAAACTCCAAACTGATGTAAAAAGGCAAATAGCTTAGTTAAAGAGTAAAGGGGAGATGAATAGGGGGAATGATTGGAGATGAAGTGAAATAGGGGAGAGTATTTGATGGGAGAGGTATTTAAATATGAATATAAAGTATGAATAGGGGGTTTTGGGAGGGGGTCGTTTCAGAATGTCTCAAGTGGTCACATTCAGGGTGCCAGAGGATAACGGTAGCAGGTATGATAGCAACGAGATGGACGACAGACACAATGCAACGTTCACTGAGCAAGACATCGTATTGACGAGGCTGATACAGAGGAAAGGGAGGACCTGCTGCCACTAGTACAGGAAGAGCCACGAGAACGGGTCTAGATCACTAGAGGCAAAATTGTCTCTCCATGTCTCTTATTGCTTTGTGGATGTTATTAAATGACGAAATAATATTGAAGCATTTGTGACAAATTTTATAATGACATTTGAACGAATCCTCTTCAATTGAGGGAAAATACGGAATCCCACTGGCACAATTCCAAATTTCACAATCTAGCCCTTGTCGCCGCGCGTAGTAGTCTTCAACGCCCCACCGACTATCAAGGCCACTCCGAGCCTCTGACAGTCGCACTGTGGCTACATCACTAGCAAGCTATCATGCCATGTCAGAGCTTCATACTATCATTATATAAGTAAACATGGCTTTTAAAGCGATAAGGCAAAACAAGACGTTGGACTGCCGCCAGGACGCCCAGGCGATGCCTAAGGCGAGCAAGGTGATGCCTTATCTATCTAAGAACTAGTGAGACAAAAGCATGGAGAGGAAGAAAAAGGAAAAATAAAAAGGAAAATGAAGAAGGAAAGGGATAGCAGGCCTAGCCCACCAGCCAGCCCATATATCCCCCTATTGCCCTCCTTCCCCTGCCGATTTGGCTACCACCACTCATGATGGAGCCACTGCCACCCTAGGTTTCAGACATTGCCACCCTAATTCGGGACGCCGCCACTTTGATTCAATGCCACCCCTTCCCCTCCCTCTTATTGGTTCTTAGCTAGCGATGGAGACGCCTAGCTATTTTTGGACACCTACGCGTCGCTTAGGCGACGCCTTTAAAATAGTATAAGTAGCAATAATGTAACTAGGAACCATCTTAGAATCTTGACTTTTGTATCGTAGAAAAATGCTAAAAATTATAGTAAAATTTGATTTTAACTTAATTGTTTTTAGCTTTGACCAACAATTGATATGTTCATTGGGACTATAAGAAAAATCCATGTCAACCGCTTATAGGGTTGATGAAATAAAATGTGCATATTGCTTTAATAGAAGTAACAAAGGTTTCTACACATTGTATGTGACAACTTTCACAAAACAGACTTAAATTCTTACCAGAGGTTGTACATATGATATCATGAAATATCGACAAGTTTCATGATTTTGTGACTTTGTTGGTGTTTTATACAATTTTAAAACAACTGGATTGCAAGTTCACGGTCATGTTTCATTAGCATGGTGCTCAAAAAATCCGGTCTGCTCTTGAAATAGGTCGTAACTTGTGCTAAATAACATGAATATTATTTTTGTATTCACCGTTTTCCATTTTTCGAGAGACTTGCAGTTCAAATCTGAATTATCCGAAGAATTCAACTAAACAAACAAAATCTAATTGTTATAGCAAACACTTTGATAATTCTGCCAAAATTGAACATGTAGGTCAACATACTGTACAAACACACCACAAAAAGTTTCAGGAAAAAATATACTTTGCCGAGTGTCAAAAAAAGACACTCGGCAAAATATGTATTTGCCGAGTGTTTGCCAACTATCAACGCCTGACACTCGGTGAAGTTAACGGCCATCAACTATGGACGACTGCTGACGGCTCTTTGCCGAGGGTCGCGTTTCACCGAGGGTTTGACACTCGGCAAAGCCTTCTTTGCTTAGTGTCTTTCTACGCCGAGTATTTCGCCCTCGGTAAACAATGTCTGTGTCGAGGGTCATATTTCGTCGAGAGTGGCACTCAGCAATGCCGAGTGCCTGATAAATTGCACTCGGCAAAGCGTCAAGCACTCGACAAAGTGCTGGATTCCGGTAGTATATGTCAACTATAACTTAGTAAAAAAGATCAAAGCATCTACCGAAAAATATGTAGAAAAAACAACATACATGTGATATCTCAAACTATTATACTGTGTAATATGTTGCCTCTATAGACCAAAACAGATAAGGCAGTTCAACGCATTCTAACGCAAAATATATAGCCACTGCAAACTTAGCTTGAAATGAAAATATGTTGTTATCACATACCAAATAATTCGATAGAAGACCAATAAGTGTGGGAATGAATTATGTTAAGATTTAATTCAACGGTGATCTCATCCATATGGAGAGGTACCCATTCATGAAAGGATGCAACTGTTCATCGTCAAGATACAAGAAGCAAAGGACTCAACCACTACAAATGGAAGAAATTACTTAGCAAAGTGATTAGGTGTTTGTTATGGAATATGTGTCTATTGATGAAGAGTTGTGACTCTTCGTTCTCTCTCTCCCTCTTTATGTAATCCATGAAGGGGTACAAAGGCACCACTCGCTATGTATAGGGAATATGTGTCTATTGGTGAGGAGTTGCGACTCTTCGTTCTCTCCCTCCCACTCTATGTAATGCATGAAGGGATACAAAGGCACCCCTTCATTATGTATAAATATGTACAAGATCAATGGAAAGATACGAGTTTCATTCTCCATTCACTCGGTCTCTTACTTTCTAACAAATTCCATAACATGTCACACCTGAAAAAACCACCCTAGCTACTAAACCTAGTAAGGTGACTCAAAACCATAGACCAGGTATATTCTTATATGAAATAGAAAATGAATAGAATCCAATCCTCAATACCTCATGCTGGACCAATGCATCCGGTTTTTACCATCCACTACTTTATCTACCAAGCACACTATCGACTGCATTATCGATCGATCATTGTCAAATTTTATGTGCTACAGTACTCTAGTGCACAATTTTTATTGTTAGCGCCACATCAACTTTAACTGTTAGCACCACAATTTTTACTGTTATTAGTGCTCTAGTGTCGAAGAGCATGTCTCATGTGCTCTAGCTTAAAGCCTATTTTTGATGGGTTGGTTGTGGAAGCTCCCTTATGCCACTTCAAGGAGCATAACATCATTTGATTTGCTCGGTCGGCCCACAGGCAAACGGTTGTAGATACCATTGAAGAGAGTGACCTTACAATTGCTCGTGGACTAGGTGGCAAGAAGGTTCAGTGGTGGAGTTGTATATATACACTCTTTGGCTCCCAAAAGGCTGATCCCTTTTTGTCGTTGTCCTCAATAAGGTCAATGAAGCGCAATAGCCATACGTGGGTTAATAAATTTATGAACTAAAAAATTGTTCCCCACTTAAAAATTGTGTCCAACACATAAGTATATGTACTTACCAATCTTTGAACCTCTATCTTAGTTTAGTCCCTTCATGATTGGAACTACGATGCACCGCAGTACGTGGACTGGTTGAATGTTGCATCATTGTGACTGCCTGGGGGCACTACTATGCCGACGAGAGGACAAAAAGGAGCACAAACACCATATGTGGGAGGAGCACCATATGAGTGAAGGAGCAGAGGAGGAGCACAATATGGAGGAGTATATGAAGGAGGAGCACCATATGAAGGAGCATATGGAGGAGGAGCACCATACTATTCATAAAGAGGAGCATCATATGGATACCTATATGAGTACAATGGAGGGTACAAATATGAGCAAGGCTGAAGAAAAGAAGCAAAGTGTTGGTGGAAGGAGCTTCAATTGTAGTAAGAGGAGTGTCGGTCATTGGAGGTTCAATAGTAGTAGTAGGAGCATTGATAAATAGTCAGTATGGATATGAAGGTGGAGGATACAAATATGGAAACAAAGGTTGTGGAGTTAAGGAATAGGGATGAGCAGGAACATCCTTCTGTCGATAACGAACATGAGAAACACTATCAAAGACATGCCCTGCACCAATAGGGAACTCGAGATGTTAGGAGACTGCTTGTGAGCAAGTCGTTGAACTTATCAAAGTTCGGACTCCACCTCTTATTCATAGCGAGACAGAGAGCGGAAGGCTAATGGAAAAAAGACTTGTGAATTGGAGAGTGAGATGTGTGAATGAATCCAAACACCCACCCTATTTATACGGTATATTTAGGATTTTTTTAAAAAAAAATTGAAATCCAAACCGTTAAAACGGCGCCAGTCAATCAAAAAACGCTAAATCAGTACTAGAAGGTTGATATTATACATGTCCAAACCGGGCTGGCCCGATGTGCAGCCCACGGCCTGGCACGCCTTAGCACGGCCTAGGCCTGGCACGACACGTAGGCCGCCGTGCCCGTGCTAGCCCGACCCGGTGCGTGTGTCGTGCTTGGGCTAGCGGCCTAGCACGCCGTGTCGGCATGGGGCCAGCCTGGTTAGCCGCTAGCATGGCCTCGGTCCGACAAAAAAGGACACCACGCCCTACGTTTGCGTGAGCCCGACACCTGCGCCACATTTTAGAACCCTAGCTCCTTCTCCTTTCTCCTCTCTCGCGATCGTGGGTGACTCGGTTTGGCGATTTTTGTGCCGCCGCCCGCCGTTAGCGCGTGCTGGCGGCCGGCGCCAATGGAGAAGAACTCCGACCGGTGCTAATCTTCCTCTGCCTCTCTCGCTCCGTCCTCTCCTCTTCCTTTCTCGCTCCGCTTGGTCACTGTAACCCTAACCCTAAACCTCAATCTGCTAAGCTCGCTCCTCTTCCTCTACCGTCTGTCCTGTGCTTGGTGGATCCGTTGCTTCGGTGTTGCAGGTAACCCTAAATCTCGGTCTCTCAGTCCTCTCTTCCTTTCTCGCTCCGCCGCCATAAGAAGTGTGTGTGTGTGTGCCGTCTTCCTTTCTCGGTCTCTCGCTTCACCGCCATGAGCAAGTAACCCTAACCCTAAACCTTGATTTGTTCAGGTGTGCGTCATGTGTGTGTGTGCGACACGCACCGTGAGGAGCCGGAGAAGCCGATAGAGGCGGTGGCCATGTCCACGGACTCAGCTGACGATGAGCTCAGTCTCGATGCCGTGGTCGAGGAGCGGCGGCTTGAAGCACATAATGAGGCAGACGATGCTCGGTGCCTCCTCCTTGGTACCATCGATTTGGACGACGCCGGGCCCAAACGGGCACAGGGACGACTTGAACAGACACGCACACGGGCTCCACAAGCCCGACGCTGACGCGAGCGCCTCTGTCCCTATGCCTGATAAATGTTCTAGGAGGAGAGCTCCGACCTCTAAGGTATGGCTGCACTTTGAGGAGGTAACTACGATGCAAAATGGTAAGGAGGTAAGAATATCTGCCATTTGTATTCACTGCAAGAATAGCATGTCTGCTAAATCTTCATCTGGAACTGGCCATTTGATCTGACACCTGGATCTTTGCCTTGCTAAGAAAGAAAAGGATAGATTTGGAAAAACTCAATCTTTGCTTAAATATAATGCAGATGGATCTGTTAATCACTGGGAGTATTCCCCTTCTATTGCTAGAACTGAGCTTTGTTGCTTAATAGCTAGGCTAGACCTGCCACTTTGTTTTTGCCAATCTAGTGCTTTTCAGGAGTATATAACTCGTGCCCATAATCCAAGGTTTATTAAATCTTCTAGGCAAACTACTATTAGAGACTTGATCTGACTGTTTAATGATCGTGTTGAACTACTTATTGAAGTCCTTAAACATGTTTCATCTATTGCTTTGACATCTGATATACAACCTAGTAAAGCTAAAGAGGACTATATAAGTGTTGTTGCTCATTTTGTGAACTCCGATTGGTGTTTAGAAAAGAGATTGCTTGGTCTTAGACCTATAGAGGTAGCTCATACAGGTCTTAACATTGCTGAGCGTGTTGAAATGGTTGCAAATGACTATAACATTACTAATAAGGTTTTTGCTATTGTGCTTGATAATGCCTCATCTAACAAAACTGTTATTGATGTTCTAAAACCTGTCTTTTCTGGTTATATTGGCCATTTGGTACCTGCACCTACAAGGAATGAGAGTGATTTGAGTAATATCTTCTTGCATCAACGTTGTGCTTGCCATATTATTAATCTGATTGTTAAAAGTTGTTTGAAACGTTTGAAACCATATCTTGAAGACTTTAGGACTGCTATAACATTATTAAACTCTTCAAATCAAAGAATTGCTTCTTATAAACAGTATTGCATGAGTGTTGGTGTTAGACCACGTAAATTTGGAGTAAATATGGATGTTAGGTGGAATTCAACATTCATGATGCTTAAACATTTAGTTCCTTATCATAGCACTTTCTCTGTGTGGATTACAGCTAATTATTCTTGCAAAGATGATGGGTCTTTTTTGTTGAGTGATAATCATTGGGTTGTTGCAGAAAAATTGTTGTTATAACCATGAACTTTTAGAAATGCTATTGTGCCTATGAAAACAAAATTTTTGAAATATTGGAGGGAAATACCCATTCTTTATGCATTTGCTTTCATTCTTGATCTTAGAGCAAATATGAGGGGCTTTCATAATGTTCTTCAAAGATTATCTTCTTTTAATGGGACTGATTATAGTAGATACCTTCATGTATTAGAAGCAAGTTAACTAAGATGTATCAAATTTATGAGGCCAAATTTGGAGGAGTTTGCTTGACTCCTCAACCACACTCAGGTAGTGGTTCTAGTAAGGCAACGAGGCATGGGATGATATGATGATGATGAAAATTACAGCAACACTGGTACAACTGGTACATCTGATACATCTACTGGTTTATCTGAGTTAACTTCTTACCTTGATAGTGACACTGAAACTAAATTTGGCCCTGATTTCAATATTTTTATTTGGTGGCAACGTCACAATCAAACTTATCCTATTCTTTCTATACTAGCTAAAGATGTTATGACTGTCCCTGTTTCTAATATCTTTAGAATCTACTTTCAGTCCAGCTAGCAGGTTGCTCGAGGAGCGGCGACGACATACATGGTGGAGGTGCTCTCCTGTATCAAGGATTGGGAGTTGACTGACCAGCACAAGCAACATACTGTGGAGAAGGAAACCAAAGATCTTGAAGCAACCTTTAAGGATATGTACCTAGATGATGAGCATCGAGTATCACCAGGGAACAAAAGAAAGGAACATGAAGGAGAAGGATATAAGAGAAAGGAAGCAACACCACAGAGTTCAAGAAGCAAACAACCTTGAACTTATTCTCTCTTTCTTTTTCTACCTATTTATGTTCTCTTATTTGTAATATGCTCATATGGACTGTGGATTGAACTATGAACTTATAAATAATTTAAGGAGCTGGTTGTACTCTTTTCCTTCCTATGGTTTTCTCACGAGGTGTGAGTTTTTACATAGGAAGGTTTTTAATGAGGAAACATTGCACTAAGGCTACACAACATTTAAAGACTATTTTGTAGCCTATTTGCCTTGTCCTATGTTGGTTTGAATGTCTTATGTTCAGTTTTGATGTGAATGTAAGGTTTTTCTATTAAATGAGATGTTTTATGTACATGTATGGTTTTTTCTGTTAAATTTGATATATTCTGTGTATTTGGTTACTGGACCCAAGCCTAGCACGACACTAACGGGCTAACCGTGCCCCCAGCCCAGCCCGACCCGCTTAAATGTGGGTAGGGGTGGAAACGAGCCGAGCCGAGCCGCGGCTCGCTCATGCAACGAGCCGAGCTCGGCTCGGCTCGCTCATCTGGCGAGCTCGGAAAAGCGGCTTGGCTCGGCTCGCTCCGGGCTCGCGAGCCAACGAGCCTAGCCATAAACGTAAATCTACTCTCTAAATTATAATATAAAATCTTAAAAATATTTTAAATAACATATTTTAAATTAGTAAAATAGATATATCACTAATATAATATAGAAAATAGATTATTTTTGTATAATAATCTCAAATAACATAAATTATTGTCTACTCGGTACTAATATTATATGCTAATTAAGATTTTATATAATAAATTGTTGTTGGGTCGAGCCACGAGTCAGCTCGCGAGCTGTACCTAGCCGAGTCGAGCTGGCTCGCTCTTTTCACGAGCCAAAAAAACAGGCTCGGCTCGGGATCGTTATGAGCGTCGAGCTGGTCCGAGCCGAGCCAGCTCGTCGAGCTCGAGTTTTTTTTTCCAGCCCTAAATGTGGGCGTGTCGTGCCTGGGCAGCAAAGATGGCGCACGTGTCAGCCCGGTCTAACCTATATAAGTGGCATACCGTGCTTGGGTATGACTGAGTCGTGCTGTATCCAGTTGTGCCCATAGCGGACTAGCCCGATATGTCCATTCGGACATGTATACAGGCTGTTCGCTGCGGCTGGATTAAAGCCGTTTGGACTGCTGCAGCTGCAATCCATAGAGAGAAAAATACTGTAGAAGCCGCAGCCGCAGCCGGATTAAAGCCGCAGCGAACAGGGCAATAGTTGATATCAATTAGACCTGACACACACTTCAATAATTCAGTCATTATCAACCTCAACGACTAGTCAGCAGGCCCACCAAACGACCGGCCAAGTCGCTTACCGTTGGGGTCGCAACAGCAAACGAAAAAGGCCAGTGCTGGACCCAGCCTCATAAACCCTACTATTTCCTAAGTCCAACCCTAACCACTGTAGGGCTATGCGGCACCACTAGCAAGAAAGAACAAGGTAATTTGGGGACCGTCTCCTCTATATAAGCCCTCTTCCACCAGAACGAGTGAAGAAACCCAGTCAAGCTGCCAGTAGGATAGCCTCCCAGATCTAGCTGGACGGCTGCCTCCTCCTCCTTCCCCAATTCGGGAAAGATGACATGAAGATCAGTTTGTGTAAACGTGTTGCCCCCTCTCTCTCTCTCTCTCTTCGTGTCCAGTTCTTGTTGCGTCTGCTTTGTACTGTTGCAGCGGTGGTCGACGGCGGGATGGGCGGATGAGGGGCCTGGCTGCTAGATGGTGTGGCTGACAGAAGAGAGTGAGCACGCATCGGCCAGACTGCATCTATATACGGCTGCCCCAAAGCGACGGATCGATGGATGCCTAGGCCTAGGCGCAGCTGCTGTTGCGTGCTCACTTCTCTTTCTGTCAGCTCTCTCTCTCATCCTTGGGACTTGTTCCGCCGTATACATCCATCACCGCCGTCCCACTTCCGTCCATCGCTGCGCGCCGATGATGCGTCGCCGTCGTCGTGCAGTGCAGGCTGTGCAGCCTCACATCGGTCGCCGTGGTGGCACTGTTTGCTCTGAGGCGCCTGCCGGCCTGGTCGTGTCCCTACCTGAAACCTTATCTTGTGCCCTGCTCGGATTACGATGAGCTCTGCTAGCTCTTTGGAATAAGGTACTCTTTAAAATCTCATGGAAGCCGCCCAGCGCATGTACGCCATGGATTCTTACGCTGGCAACGTTTCTTTTCTTTTATCGGCGAGGTTCTCGTTGCCATCTTTGAGGCTTCCGATGATGGAATTTTAGCCAGGGCCCGTCCTTCAGGCTTCAGCCTTGGGGGAAGGGACGCGTGCGTGATGGTTTTTTTTCTTGTTAACACCTCTATTTGCTCACCTCCCGACGAGTGTGATTAACGGAAAGCACTGTTTGACTAGTCCTTGCTAGCCCTCCTCTCTCTCTCTCTCTCTTACTTATCTACTCGTTTCCTCTTCCTTTCCGTAAAGATTGCACACAAAAACTATTGGATCTTTTCCCCTTTCGATGTGCTCATCTCATGTGTGGTTCTGTGACTGTTGAGAGAGAGGTGGGCGAGGCAGCCATACGAAGTTGGTGGTCGGAGCCAGATCTGCTTGGATGCATAGTGAAAGGGCCGGAGATCGGCACGGCACCTACCTCCGGCGGCGGGCGACGGCTGCTTCTTCTAGATCTGGAAACTAATGTTTCTTCTCCGATCCAGCAGGTGAGTTCGGGCTTCTTCCTCTCTCGTCCTACAGCTTCTGTTAAAGCGTGTGCATGCCTCCTCGTATCATGTCCTGCTACTAGTATTGTGCTTCTATTGTTGCTTGCCTTTCTATGCATGGTTAATTGATTTCGTCTCTGATGGTGATGGGTATTTCGCATCTCATGGTAATCCTACTTGTGATATGAGCTAGCTAAGTGCTTCATTCATGCAGTTGTTGATCCTAGTGTTCCCTTCACCCCTTGCGTGCGTCGCCGTTCTTAGTTTTCCTGAATCCTTTTCAATAATCTACGAGATAATATAGGCTTGTTAGTTACCCTTGGGTCCAAGAATGTTCTCGATCTACCTCTTGCCCCTCCTAACTTAGTTTATGGAAAATCTGTAATACCACAGTACAACATATGGTCGTTTTATTGTATGCAGAATAGAATTCTCTTTGAACCCATTGATTTCTCACTAGCATGTATTTATGTTTTTTTTCCATTATCTAAAAAACACTAGTCATGTCTTCAGTGCTTCTATATCATTTGTTATATCCTTCAGTTCTGCACCATCTCCCTCTACTCTTTGAAGTGCACCTGTAGTGAAGATCAAACGAAGCCACCACAAAGCTGTTGGAATTCATTAGTTTATTGCAAAAGTTTCAGATAGGCTCGGAATATATCTATTTATATTGATTATGTAAACCCAATATTTTCCTAAACGCTAAACCGTGAACTGTCACCTTTAGTTTAGCTATTATTCAGGCTAAACGGGCCATTAACAGGCTACACGGTCAATTAAAATGGGTGATTAAACAGGAATGACATACCACCATGTAGCGTTTACGCGATGTTTAAATGGGCTAAATGACCGTTTAGACAAACAATGTGTAAACCTTTGCAGTTGTGTCGTTGCTGTATGGTCCACGTATTTAGTTAATATTATTGCTCATTAGCTTCTTATTACAGAAGTTTCAGTTAACCATTTCTTTCTGCCTTGGTCATGATAAATTAAGTGACAGTTATGAATAGCACATATGGATCGTCTGTGCTTGGTTTCAGTTCTAATTGTATGTGATATTGTGGTATGTATATGGATACCACAGAATCAAGATAAAAGTTGAATGCTGCTTTAGTTTTTGATTATTGCTGTTATATTGCTTTACAAATTCTCTTGATAATATCTAGCAGATGAAGTTTCTTATTGCAATATCTAACAGTTTCCAATCAAAATCAACCAGTGGTCATAACAGTTCCTCTTGCAAACCAGCAATACATGAAATTATTCTATAGCGAGAGTTAAGTAGTGATTAATTCTTTAGCTGAATAAATAGAGAAGGTGCTGGTGCAGCTTCTGATCAGGAAAGTAATTGGAATAATCTCTTTCATAAAAGATATGTTTAATCTACATTTGGACCACTGCATCTAGGTAGTTCCATTTTCAGTAAAAGATCCTATATATAAGCTAATTCTCAACACAAAAATGTTTATGTCTACTCATGCCAACTTTCTGAAGGCCCAACATACATATGAGAAGTTGTTTTTTTAGCTTTCATATCTGTGTCCTTACTTGCTAATGGTATACCACCACTAAATGTAATTCATGATCACTATTTGATTATTTGCAGTTTTAGCAAACACCATATATAGCAATATGTGGACATGCTCCTTGTACCTTTCCCCCTACTAAGCATGCAAAGGTAACCATTTTTAGGTTACATTTTTGGCTGGTTTGTACGTTATGCATTTGGTAGTCATTCATTGTGCATTTTAATTTGGTTGTTGGCTGGCTTTTGGACATTATTCATTTTTATATAGTTGGACTAGTTGTTCTTTGTTGATTTGAGACTCTCAACTATTCTATTTGGTGCAATCAAATCATCCAAGTCCAATTTAATTTAGCCTATACCACGGTTTATGAATCTTCTATGAGATTTTGACACATGACATCATGGTTAAAATAGGATTGCATTGTAGATTTACTTTGAGCCCTATCTATATACCTTGGTGATGGATAAGATCATCACAAAGGACCTACAAGTAGATGTCCCTTGGTGTATGTTCTTTTGCTAAATATGTAGTGCTAGTTAATGTAAGTTGGGTGACAAACTATATTTTTGTCGACAAACTAGAGACCAAGGATTTTTAGCTTTAGCACAATTCCATCACTATTTGACCTTAGGAGGAAGAGAATAGTTCTGAATATTAATTAATACCCAAGAAGAAAACCTTTTGATATTTGGGATTGGTGGTGCAAAGATATGGGGGCATCAATAGAGATGTTAACCATAGAATTAAAGTGAGTGTGGATGAAATTACACCAAGCATATCTAGCATTCTCTTAGGCATATGACAAGAAGGTGCCACATAGGCTAAAAAGGTAGGACCCATAGAATGATTAGACCTACAATGTTGTATAATGTTAAATGTTGGCATAAAATGTTAGAGAGGATAGATCAAAATAGTATTAATTGGTGAAAGGGTTACAATATATAGGCCTAGGGTTCCTCTAACTTTAATAGGCCTAACTCTGAGAACACTAAGGATGCAAGTCTCTTGGTAAAGATAACAACAAAATGCAAACTCGTTGGGACGTGGAGAACACAAACGTATTCGATGGCAATGTGCTCACGGACGAAGTGAAGATCTATCTCAACATGCTTCGTGCGCTGGTGCTGGACCAAGTTGATGGAGATGTTGGTAGCATTGATGTTGTCACAATAGACGATGATATTCTAGATGAGCAAGCTATGGAGCTCCTAGAGAAGATGGTGCAACCAACACACTTTAGCCACACCATTGACGACGTCGCAATACTTGGGTTTCGCGCTAGAGCGGGTGACCGCAGGCTGACACTTAGAGGACTAGGAGATGAGGTTGTTCCCAAGGAACACAACATAGCCTAAGGTGAACTATAATAGGTGTTCGGGCACCCCACCTAGTCAACGTTAGTGTAGATGATCAACTCATGGGGAGAGGAGCGTCGAAAGAGAAGACTGAAGTCGAGTATACCATGGAGGTATCAAAGGATACACTTGATAGCTATCAAGTGTGGCTGGCTCCTATGGATCATGCATGTCGAGTCATACCTACCAGATCGTATATGTGATATCATGCCTAGTGAAGGTGAGGTACTGAAGGGCACTTGCAAGGCTCCGATATGTAGTGGGATCACTGATGGGAGAGCCATCACTATAGGTTATCTGCGGGATCTACGGCAAGGACACCAGACATCCTTGTCCCCCTTTTTCTTAGTTATCTCGAGCATGTACCCCACGATAATGTAAACATGTACTTGGGGACATTTTTCTAAAATGTTCTTCCTCGTGTCGTGATAACGATGACGTCTGACCCCATTATCGACGAGGACCCGGATCCTGGATTTTGCACGAGGCTATTGGGGGAACGACCCCCTAGATGTATACCAACCTGTGTTGTGGTAACAATGACGTCTGACCCTATTACCAATGAGGGTTCGGATCCTGCTCGAGGGCTACTAGGGGAACCTCGATGCTGCCAACCCTCTCTGGATATTAGGACCGAAGGTTTTGAACTCCACGACCTCGATGATCGAAGCAGGACGAAGCGCCTAAGCAAAACACAACAATAAGTGGTGACGACGACAAGAAAGGATGATACTGTTTTCCAATGGTGCCATTCCATGATCTGCAATAGCAACAACATTAAACATCTGCGTCTTCTTCCCTTTTGTTATCTAAAGTCTCACATGCTGCTAGGATATATGAAGAATAAGTTTTCAAAAGCGTAAACGTTCATCTCTGAACACACAAACTTACTCTAAGTGACAACCGACCTCGTTGCAAGCAAGGGATCGACCCTCACTCAGGGTTGCTAAAGGAACGATCCCTTTGACAGAAGTCGAGGAAGGAGATTGTTGAGTAGAACTGGTCGGACTACGAGGGTCCTACGCCCCGATGGTTGTGGTACTTCCATTCATTAGAGTATTCGGAACCCCTTCAACCGAAGTTAAAATTCTACGACCTTAGCAAATAGAAAGGGTTGGATCAATTCAGACGCTACGAATCTTCTTGAACAAACTTCACACACAAAAGCATTTTTAGTTCACACTTAGCTTAAGTTTTATGAAAACGCGGGCTAATCGCTTTGAGGGAGGACATCTTCTTTAGACTGGTCTGCTAAGAGTCACGCCAAGAGAGCCATCTCTTCTTCGATCTTGTCTAGCTCCTCATTGGTATACCCCTCTACCAGCGCTGGCTAGTTGATGTTCATATAGTGGGATCGCGTGATCGAGAACGCTCGGTGCATCCTTGATTAGTTGGCTACCTAGCCCCCAAGCTAGGCAGCAATCAAACTTGTCCCTCCACTTGGGCCCCCCACTGAGGTCGTCACACTCCAAGTGTGGAGCAACACGAAGAAGCTCATCCTTGTTGCACTTTTTTCTCCAGGGACTATCAGACCTGGCTAAGCTCTTGCTCTAGGCCTCGAGACATCGACTTCTCCTGGGCCAGCCTGCCCTTGAGCTCTGCACGAGACAAAGTCAGAAACAAAAGGAAGACACCAAAATGACGAATGAGAGAACGTGTACCCCCTAGAAATCTTTGCTCTGCTTTGAGCGACTTCTAGTGCAAGTGCAAGTGAGGCGAAGTTTCAGCTTAGTTTGCTGTCAAATCTTGCTCGAGAGAGGCGATGACCATTTTTGCCTCCACAATGGAAAAAGGGGCCAGATACCTCTACAAAACAAGAAATCTAGATCGACGAAGGGGGTGACTTACCACCGAGCATCTTGTCCATGGCTTCGGCTCGGCGCTCCGTTTGGTTGCGGTTCGCGCTAAGTTTGAAGCTGGTCTCGACCAGCTTGTCATGTTCGTTGCATAACTAATCGAGTGCCATGTCCCTGAGTTGGACCTTCTTGGTCAGTGTGGTGACCTATCCCTTGGCCTGTTGGGCACGCCTAAGCAGCTCGTTCCACTGCACCGATGTCAATCGTCGCACAACGAGCGTCCACAAGCCTCTCGACCGCCTCGTGTCGGTGAGCCATCAATGCCAAGAGACTGGCCCACACATCCTTCTCCCAGAGGAGGAACATAGACTTTTCTCGGCTCTAGTTCATAAATACCGCGGGAGGAGGAAGGTCTTCAGGGGGATCTGAGCGGACAAATAAGACAAGAAAAGTAAACAAAGGAATGTACCTAGCCCACCGATAATGCTACATTTTACAAAGTCACCGTGGCCTCGATCTCCACTTGGAACGTGACCCACTTGTTAGCTTTCGCACCATCATCCAACACGAAGACTGCTGGCGAGGGATCCTGGCGAGGGATCCTGTCAGTGCACCCACCTCATCATTGGACCCTGCCACTCAAAGGGGAGCTGCTTGGCCCTATTGGGTTTCTGGGACGAGTCAGCGCCTTTAAGGGGGGCTCATTTGTCACCTCAAAGCGGTAGCGGCAACAGTGGCCCCAGACCTAGATGACACGTCAACGATGACGCTTTTGGGCATGAGCGAAGGTAGCTCTTGTGGCATGACCCCTCTTTTTCTGAAGGCGTGACCGCCCTTGTCGGTGAGACAAGGTCATCGACCTCATTCTTCGATGGCGTGGTCTCCTCCGATGTAGGTCTCACCATCGAGACCGCTTCCTCCAAAGAAGTGGCCGCTGGCATAGATGGGGTTGGCACCCCCACTTCGATAACAGGTGGTGCAGTGGACTATCAGTGTGCCATGGACTTCTATGGCGCGAGGAGTAGGGAAGAGCCCTCCATGCTATAATGGCAAATATACGTCGTGATCGGCAACAAACAGATTCATTTGAAAAGTAACAACCAACAACATAGACTTACACGAGCACTTTTGGGCGTTGAGGTTTCAAGGGCAAGCTAGTAGCCTAGTACAACCTTTTTTTTCTCGAACGCGCAAGAGACATGTGCATCTTTTCATTAAGAAGGAAGGAAAAAAGGATCCAAAATGGATTAGTACAAGAAGACCCCCATTACGGTGGTTGAAAACAAAGAAACAAAAATACATCCATAAATAAAAGGAACCAGAAACTACTTTGATCTAAAGGCCTGGGATTGGGGCTGTTAGGAGATCTAAGTTTGTAGCCCCTCCTAACACCCATAGATCCCTCTCCTCCTCGGTCCTCTTGATGGATTCATTAAGACAGGGAGAAAGACTGTCAAAAACACAGGCGTTTCGATGGTTCCACAATATCCAGAGACCGAGACTGATAAGCGAGTTTAACCCTTTTCTGGCAATTCCATGCAACTGATCACTACATCTTTTCCACCAGAGCATGGTATTCTCTTCATAGACATGAGGAGTGAAATTCTGAAGGTTAACCTTTCTCAGCAGCTTGAACCAGTAATTTCTTGCAAACACACAGCTCACGAGGAGATGGTCAATGGTTTCCATTTCCCGGTCACAAAGAGGGCACTAATCAGGGTGATCAAGCCCCCTCCTCTGTAGTCTGTCAGCTGTCCAACACCTCTGCAGCGCCACAAGCCATAGAAAAAATTTGCATTTGGAGGGAACCAGGAGTGCCAAACCCTGTCACAATGCTCAAAATATGTTGACCCAATAAATAAACTCTCATACGCCACTTTGGCAGAGTATTTGCCGTTATGAGCAAGCCTAAAAATGTGTTTGTCCTCTCTATGCGGATTTATGTTTACTGTGAGAATAGCATCCCAAAGATCAAGATAATCAGCAAGGACCTCCACAGTGAGAGCTCCTTGGATGTCATTTAGCCAACTTCTATTTGCTAGAGCTGTATGAACATTTCTACTATTTTGAATTCGCCTTGGCACAGCTAGTAGCAATCTGGGAGCAATATCCATCACATTTCGTCCATGAATCCATCTATCTTCCCAAAAAAGTGTCGAGTATCCATTGCCAATTTCCGTGTGAATGGCAGCATGAAAGAAGGATTTCACCTTTGAAGGAAAATGCATAGGGAGTCCTGCCCAAGGTTTATTAGGTTCCACTTTAGCCAGCCACAACCATATCATTCTCAAAGCCCAACCAAGCTCTTTAAGGCTGAAAATGCCCAAACCTCCCAACTCAACTGGCCTACACACTCTACCCTAAGCCACCAGGCAATGTCCCCCTCTGACTTCTTTTCTTCCACGCCACAGGAACCCTTTCCTAATTTTATCAATGTCCTTGAGAACTCTTGGAGGTAAGTCCACCGCCATTGCAAGGTAGATGATCATTCCTGTCATAACATATTGAACTTGCACTTTTCTTCCAGCTCTAGTCATCAAGTCAGCTTTCCACCCAGGGAGCTGGTCGGCAATCTTGTCGATTATGTATTGAGTTTGATTTCTGGAAAGCTTGCTCAAAGACAGAGGCAGGCCAAGGTATTTACAAGGGAAAGAAGAGATCTCACAAGGGAGAAACTCCTGAAGGGTTGCCACTTCCTCTTCCCCACGTCAATTGGGTACACACTGCTTTTTTGGATGTTGGTTTTCAGCCCTGAAGCTTCTCCAAAAATCTCTAAAATTAACCTTGCCTTGTCCCTTGCGCGTTTTGGCTCTACCCTCGATCATGAAGACCTAGGAGCGGATGGACTGGTGACCACGAGAACGCCGTGGCGGCGCATAGACAGTCAGGAGCGTTGAAGCCGGAGGAGGATTTGACACCACCTCAGGTAAGGTCAGAGGCGGAGGGGTCGTAACCTCGAGTACCACAGCCACCGCAGAAACCGAGGATGATGGTTGGATTAGAACCTTGGGCATAGGAGATGGGACCGCTGAATGGGCTAGACTCTGGGCACCACGACTGCCTCGGGAGTCAAGGCCGTCGTGTAGGCCCACACTTGGCACCAAGGGCATCAGTGGAGGGGTAGGACACGACGCCTCGACCTTGGGGCCGTCGTGCACTCCCGACTCAACACCGTTGAGGAAGCGCTCGATCGTCCTTGCCTCGTGATCGCAAATCGACAAATCCGATAGTACAAGTCGTGTCCATAAGTGAAAGAACCTCTAAACGAATCCATGACTACTTTAGAGGCTCGGGGGCTAGACTTGCCGAGTTTGCTCGTGGGTCCTCAGTAGAAACAAACGTGTCATCGGCAACGACAATAAACCTCGGAAGGAGCATCAAGCTTCCTCCAGAGGCTCAGGGGCCACTATCGAGGGTGTATGATGTGGCACATGATCAACAAGAGGCAACAAGTGTTCAAACGATTGAGTACCGTCCGGACTCCATGAGGTTGACCTCATCTCATCCGACCCCTAGCCCCGGGGACAACAATAGATGTTTTTCCATCTTGCCTAACCCCCAACGCACAAGGATCTGGGAGACGGATGACCCTGTCTCGCGGTTCCGTCTCGCCTGACTCCCGACCCTTGAAACACCAAGGGTTTGAGGGGTGAACGATGAAAGATAGAGTTTTTCCATCTCGCTCGACCCCTAACGCACAAGGGTCTGGGAGACGAACGGCCATGTCTCGCCGTTCCATCTCGCCTAACTCCCGAAATGCCAAGGGTCCATGGGGCGAACGACTATACCTCGGAGTTCCGCCTTGTTTTATCAAGTACTACTTTTGTGGTGCTATTGGTTGGTGCTCTAGTTAATTGGTTACTGCATATGTTCAGTTTCCTACTAAAATACCTTAAGCAATTATACGAGAGAGGGTAGGAGTGGCGCCAATTGAGGAGAAGCTTATGCAACATCGTTTGAGATGGTTTGGACATATCCAACGAAGATCTGAGGAGGCACCAGTGCAAATCGGAATAATTAGGCGTCCCGAGAATGTGAAGAGAAGTAGAGGTCGACCAACCTTGACGTGGACAGAGGCTGTGAAGAGGGACCTGAAGGAGTGGAATATTGATAAAGAGCTCGCCGTGGATAGGAAGGGGTGGAAGTGTGCAATTCACGTGCCAGAACCTTGATTTATAGTTTCGCTTTTCCTCTTTAATCGTTTGACCTTTTCTTGTGCCCATTTAGATCTTGCTGGTTCTTGTGGGTTTTATCTCTTTTATGTGTTTCCCCGTTTCATCGTTTTTCGGTTCTCCTTTGCCTTTGTTTCCTTTTTTTTCTTTGGGGGTTGAGCTCTGAGGTTTTCATACGGGGTTTCATCTCTAGCCTACCCCAACGTGCTTGGGACAAAAAGGCTTTGTTGTTGTCGTTGTTGTAATTGTATGCTGAAGTAGTGTTCTACAAGGACACTTCTAAGTGCTCCTCTACAATATTTGTTAGGGAGCAAGAAAATGTAATGTTTGGGACCATAAGATGCTAGAGCCTGACGTGTCATATAGTGAGGTACATGTTAGATTGTTCTATATATAGAATGCCATCACTCCATGTTTGATGTGGTTATCATGTGATTCAAGTAGCCTTTGTCACTTGCCACTTGGTCAGGTACAAAAATATGATTGATTTGAGTTGACAGAAAGTTTCAAGTGTACGTAGGCTTATTTCGCTTTCAAGGTAAAGATTTAATACTTGTATCTAGTATTAAGTAACCTACTGAGGTTTGCTGAAAATTGAAATCTAATAGTAGTTTAGGTCAAGTTTGGGACTGTTACAGCTTCAGAAAATTTTATAAAGTTGATGGAGCAGGTTATTAAGTGCTCTAGAAAAATCGTGAAGCTAGAGTTGTGAATCTTTAAAAGACATTTAGATAAGTAATTTTATTTATTATTTAAATTAAAAATATTTTTAGATTATTTAAATTTGTATTATAAACTACAACTCTACGTCAAAATTAACTACAACTCTACGTTGAAGTTGGAACCTACATAGCATTAAAAATATTCCTTTTTATGCTATGTAGGTATCATCTGAAGGAAGAGAGAGACAGGTTCTTGGAAGCCAAATCAAGAGTTGATGATGCCTTCAGAAGAAAGGAATACCTTGCATTAGTGGATTCTTACATGAAGGTAACTAAGATGGAATGATTTTCCCACAAAGAAAGAGCACAAAATAAATTGAACTCTAGAAGTTAATTTTGTACAATTTAATTTTTCTGCATGTAATAATGATTAACATGCATATTTTCCTTTGGGGGGAGGCAAAGGACCTGTTTGTTGAAGTTGATGTGTTCTTTTAGTTGGGTTTGTTTCGTCATAAAACTGAGCATTTAATTTTGCAGATCTTCAATGCTGTGTTCGTGAAGATCAACAAGGTGTCGTATTAACATGCTTCGCAGGGTTGAGCCATATGTTGCACACTGGTAAGTTTTCTTAGCTAATTTAGTTCATGTCTTCCTGCTTATTCTGGTAGATCTTCCCCTGGAAGTACCCAGCTGAAAACAGATTATGCTGTTGTACTTGTGTCTTGTATGTGAATTTACAATAGAATTTATCTCCTTTTGTTTGTTTAAATGCATGAGTAGTATTGATCCAGGGTTTCAGAGAAGCTGAACTAATAAATAAATAAATAATCCTAGTGAAAGTAGGCCTTGTGGAACTTATTTCAAAGGATAGAAATGCCTGCAGGCTGCAGCTATATATCCAAGCCAATGGGTAAGGTGAGTCCATATACTTTTAATTGATTTTGACGTTGTTCTGACGAGCGCACTATGCTCTTTCTTAGCTTGCATGCAAATGAGCTGTTATATGCTGAAGTTGACTATATGCAAACATGGAACATATTAGGTGCAAACCAATTATTTTGTGCAAATCATGTAAATAATTATGATGATTTTTTAAAACAACTCTCCCACCATGCATCAGTTTTCAAAATGACCTTTTCATCTCCCACCTCCACCAACGTGTTCTTTTAGTTGGTCGTGTCATACGGTTTGCACATGATATGTTCCCTAAACAAGGGTTAGTCAAATTTAACATTCCTCTACATGCTAGTCTTTACTTATTTTCCCTGCTAGTTTGCTCTTGTTGGTCGTGTCATAATTTTTATTCTCAGGAGATAGTTCTGCACAGTGACAACATGTACCTCAGGAGCACAAGATATGCAAATGCAATAGCTTGTTCCTGACCAATTCCTCGCTGTATTCTGCTGAGTGTGGGAGCACAGTGTTCTGTAATAATAAGGTCAGCTATGAGTAATTCTTATCTTCATACACTAGTTTTCAGTGTAGCCTAGATTTTCATATCATAGAAGTGATGATTTATCTCAAGTTTGCTCTTCCTCATCTTTTGTTTATTTTTATTTTTATTTTTTTGGATTCTGAGAAACGTCATATTCACAACTGCAACTAGTGCGTGGTGATCTGGATGAAAACAGTCAGGGGAAGGTAGAGGTAGTGAGGTAGCAGCTTAGTCCAGATTTGTCTAACATCGAATTTTTTTTTCAGTGATTTTACATTTTCTTACAAGCAGACAGCTGATATATATGAATTAAGCTTCTTATCTTTTTAGTTCCAGTAGCGAGTACGTTTACTTGCAGTTTGTTGGAGGGACTTGTGATGGCTTTTGATATTACTTCATGAGTCAACTGCTAATTAGCAATTGGCTACTATATATAATCTGATGCCATGCAGGGGCGGATCCACAATTTTTCTATGACCCAAGCTAAATCTACCAAATTTTCTTCTCTTCATTTCATCTTAACTATTTTATACCGTATTAAATAAAGACTTATATAGAGGTATATAAAGGTACATGGATCAAGCCCCACGGACCGGGTGGCCCGGGGTGTAGATACACCCGCCACTGATGCCATGTATGATGTATATAAGATCAGAATTTTCTTTTTTTTTCTTTTGTTTTTTAATTTGTCGTCACAGGCGCGCGTTGTCTTTGCACGGTCTGTGATACGTGCTCATCAAAGGCGCGCGTTGTCTTTTGCACGTACTATGTGATACGTGCTCATCACAGACTCGTACTTATGTGAAGTATATTTGACTTAGTAAAGCTAATCCATATTGCTTATATATACACCTAACTTGGATAAAAAGATTTGTTTTTCTTCTAGTACAGTTGCGTATCATTCAAAAAAGAACACAAGTCAAGGCTTTATGTCATGTACTGCAATAACTGATGTAAGTTTCGAGCCATTCTGTGTCAAATAAACTGTTCGATTTGATACTTTAATCCAAGTTCTGCTTGCTGCCAGAACCTAGAACGTCTTATTGTTATTTTAGTACTTTCTCTATTCCAATTTATAATTCGTTTAACTTTTTACCAACTTTGATCGACTTATTTTATTTTAAAAATTTTATAATTTCTATTTATTTTTACTGTACTGTATGGGCTTTGATTTTATCATTTTCTGTAAAAAATTAATAAACCGACTTTGTTAAAAAGTCAAACAGATTATAAATTAAGACTGACCGAATATGTTATCTGATGGATACAACGAAATGACGTTAGAGTCTAAACGGTGAATCAGATAGTAAATGGTAACTTTCATGTCTCGTCTCACAGTAGTAGGCCATGAACTATTTTGCACAGCATTAAGTGTTGCATAATTCCTAAGGGCTTGTTTGGAACACTATTTTCTAGTCCTAGGACAATAGCATTTTGAGCATGGATAAATTGTATACATGCTACTTAACTTTTGCAAAATTATATAGCTAATATCTATTTTTTGCAAAAATTGTGACATATTTCTAATTAACCCGAGAGCATACTATGGTATTTTAGCCAAAAGGTGTTCACGAGCACACCTAAAAACTCTATCTTAGACCATGGTTCCACCAATTCCATAATATTTTTAGGCTCTAAAAAGTTTTGCTCTGGATCATAGTTTTTCGCCAGTAGCGAGAGATTATTACCCCCTTTCGCTTGCTTTCTCCTCCCCACCTATGGCATGCCAAGCCTCTAGCGAAGCTAGAGTTAGCGAAATACTTACCAACACAAATACATGGACTCCATGAGTGGTACATGAAGGATTTATCCTCTAACAATACGTATATTGGTGTGCTCATAAAATATTCTAACTTCTATAATCCTAGACATATCTCTTCTCAACTGATGGCTTCTATAAGTATTTACAATCTCTCTTGTATACAAGTTGATAATATATATTCAATGCCTCCTTGTGTGCCCTTACAACTACTTTGTATCATGTAGAATGGAGATCTAGACATGTCGTAAGGAGGGGATTTACAATGTGAGCTTCAGTGATCTGGTGGTGGTTAACCAAAAAAAACATTATGGACTTTCGTGCTGACGTCCCCAAAAGATTGCTCAAGTTTTTGTAGAAGTAACATTTTATGCAATACATACTTCTACCTTGCAATTTTAAGTTGATGTCCACTACCTCATACATCGTACCTTTTCATAATTGAATACATAGTCTAATTTGCCCTCCATATTTATAACATTTCTACAACTTCTAATGGATACTTTGGTGATCTCCATGGAACAAGGCATATACATCTTTAACTTGATGACGGAGCTAACCATAGAGTTACAAAATGTCATGGACCTTCTTAACAAGTAATTCCTACCATTCTATCTTAAATCCTTAAACCTCTAAACGATTCAATCAAGCACCAATGACCCATCATTTTTGTTATGCATAGCATGGACACGACTATGCAATAAGTAGCCCAACCTAAAAGAAATTTTAAAGCTTAGGACAAACTTTTATTTACGTATGAAGCTTGCACATCTCATAAGTTATTTGGCAACAATAGTCCATAACTTTTCCTGGTTTTAGTGTGTGACACATGAGCATGGGAATAATCTTTGTGGATACTACGTTTGGGAATATATGCATGCCTTTATAGGTAGTTAGTTAGTTTCAAAATATATCGAGGTATGTCAACAATGTATACAACAATAATGTTGATTTCACGATAATAAGGTGCCTTAGCTTTGAATTTTATATTAATAACATTTTCTATTAACATTTTTTTTAGAAAATCATAGTTGACGAAGATGAATGAAGAACTACTCTCTTTGAAAAAGATTGGAGCAATTCAAGAACAACTAGTAGTGTTTAAATATAATGAGAACGTATCCAAAGACAAAGAGTTTGATTCTGATGAACGAAAAATCTCAGCCCAATCAAAAGATAAAAAAGATGGATATTAAGAATATAAAAATAAAGAAATATTTAGTAGTCACCAAACTTCATAGTACTTGCTTATACATTTGTATATATTAATATTACTATTTATTTTAACGTACACATTTTAATTACTAGTACTTATGAAAAGAGTATGTACTAGAGGCACCTGAGGTACATCAATCGTCGAGACGTCAAGAGAGAAGAGCAACTAATCTAGGCCTAGACGGGAACTCGAACTTGGACTAAGTAGCTCGAACTCAGTAAGACCGTCTTGGACTCAGGTTTAAGAAAGTTCTGTCCACATGCCACACGATCAGATCAACAAGCGACACCTTCCACAACAACAGAGCATCTAGTTGTTGCACTCTCGCATTTTTAGGGAACCAACATATAAATATGGATAGAGATCTCCTATATCATAGGCCAAGTTGTTTTACTCCATTCATATTAGATATCTCATTCTCATATTAATCTTGTAACGTTTTTCCCTTAAATTATAAGAGGAGAAATTGGGCACCTAGGGAAGAGAGGAAGATATTTCTAAGGAATAGCCACCATCAAACTAGACATAGGGCATTATCTATTAGGAGAGCCTAAACTAATATAAAACGCTATGTCCCTATGCCTTTACTATATGTTCTAGAACACGTAAAAACTCCACACATACACAAATTTACTGTTCAGAATTCCTCGATAGTTGGCACACTAGGTAAGGGAGTGTGTTGATCATAGTAGACCAGATGGCAACCACCTTTGCATGAGGACAAGAGATCACCTTCGGAAGTCTCAAGTTCATCGGCGATACATCGGTAGTCTCTGGCATGTCCTAAACGTTCTGACAATTGACACCATCTCATTTGGCTCAATATGTTTTGTAGCGATGCGATAGGATGACTCAGGCTAAGGCCTAACATCCTAGCAACACCTATACCGAAGGCTCTAGATTCAACAGATCATATATACGAAATGGTGCAACCAGCGGAGCTCAGATGTCTATCAGACTTCGATGACTACATGAACCTAGATTTGGGTGTCGAGTTCTCATGGTCTTGGCTTTGTTCATGATTAACGAGGAACATAAAGACCACCCTTCATTAGAGGATGAAGGAGATTCAGAGACAAGGAGACGATGAGTTCATGAAGATCTACATTTAAGTGGGTGGAAGCCAACAACTAAATCGAGATGACCGAATTCGAAGGATATCCCATCTATGCCACTCTGGTGCAGAATCTGGTCCCAACAAATTTCTTGCTGGACGGGATCACCCCTTTCTTGTCACAAGACAATCCCTAGGCTCTCGAGAGCCTTAAATAGATTCAAAATATGATGAGCTACATTGTGGTGTGCGCCGGAGCCGACATGGCCCCAGGGGAAAATTAGGAGAGGTCCAAATCAGCACCAGAGGCCCCTGATGAAGAATATGTAGATGACATGCAGAGTTGTAGATGCGAGGACTCGTTCACATCGACCGAGGGAACTCGGCCACCCTCTCAACGCACTCGCCAAGTCAGAACTCCCCCACACAAAGGGAGCCATCGCACTGGCTCAGACCAGTGCTTCATTGGAGGCGTCCCTAGACTGTCGTGCTACAACCACGATAGGTACAATGCAGATGAACCCTGTTACGAGATCCACCCCTGATCCTAGCCTGATCAGGTATCTACCATGCTCGTCAATTTCATGACTAAGGCATTTACGAGGCCGCTGAGTCGAGTCTATTGGCCCAAGAATTTTAAGTTGCCTACCATTGGAGCCTATGATGGTCGCACTAACCCCACATATTGGCTAGGAGTGTACTAACTCTCCATTATAGCCTTAGGGGGGACACAATAGTCATGGAAAATTATTTACCCATGTGCCTTTTAGTGCCAACACCTGCAAATGGCTAACTAATCTTCCAACTGACTCTGTTGACTTTGGCTTGACTTGTGAATAAGAAAAGCCTACGAGGATCTCAAACATATCTTTTTTGCTAACTTTGGCTTGACTTGTGAATAAGAAAAGGCATAATGTGATCTTGAACAGGTTATACAGAAAGAAGACCCTACGAAGCTACATCAAGCGATGGAGCGATGTTAAAGCCAATGTATCACACATCTTGGAAGAAACTACAACTTATGTCTTCCACAAGGGCCTCAGAAACAAGGAGCTGACCTAGAAGCTAATTCGCAAGGCACAGACAACTATGTCGGTCCTCTTTCAAGTGGCTGACAAGTACACTAAGATCGAAGAGGTGACCCTCCACATGACTTTATTAGCAAAAGGCAAAGGAAAAGCCGAGTAAAGACCCAAACAAGACAAGGGCCATAAGCGTCGCTGTGATCAAAAGGTCAACGCAGTGAAATATGAAACTCGACTGCGCCGAGATAGCAAGCCACCTACGGGCTTGTTCGGTTATTTTTAATCCATATGAATTGGAGGGAATTAATACAGATTGAAAGAGATTTTAACTTACTAAGAATTGAAACTCTCTTAATCTCATTCAATCCATATGTATTGTGGTAGAACCGAGCGCTCTGTGGGATGAGTACAAAGTAAAAATCTATAACGCCCATTGCCATGCGCTTCGCATCGACGGCCACCCGCATCACCAACACGTAGATGCGGATGCGGCCCGTGAGTCACGGTCGAGGGATTGGCGGCCGAGAGGCGGAGGTCGCCAACATGCGACAGACGCAGGTGGTTAACCTTCGTATGAAGGGCGACCGCGGAGTGCAGTTGGACGACGCACGAAAGAGGGTGGGGGCGGGGGCGAGGGGGCTTGCGATCGGCGCCATGCGCACGCGGCGGCGACAGGGGAGGACGTGGGTTGGGGGGGGGGGGGGTTGTGCTTGCGATCCGCGCCATGCGCACGCGGCAACAGCGGGGGGAGGACGGGGCGGGATGAGGACGCACGCGGAACGTCTGTTTCGGGTTTCGGCGGTGTGGGATGCGCAGGGCCGCGGAATGAGGACGACGCATGATGCACGAAGCCGTAAGTGCACGAAATTGCTGTATTATATTATATTATTAGAGAATTAGAACTTAAAATTCCTCCATAAAGGAAGTTGGGCTCACACCCAAACAAAATGAGCTGCATTCGCTCCCTGGTCTCACCGCCTTCCATTTGATGATTTGCCTGCTGACCTTCAACGCTTGCGTTGTAATTTGTAAAAGTTAACTTCCAAGGTCTGGTCTTTCGGCCTCACATTATCTCGCTCGGAAAGGCACTTGTGAAGCGTTTGAGGTCTCCAGTGTCCAGTCTGGGGTCATTCCAGTAAATATATCCATCAAGTTGTAGAAGGATACACAAATCAAACTGAAAAATATGCAGTTTTATATCTGCGTTTTGATAAGGTAGATGACAACTTCTGCAGTATTGGATGGTGCTTGTGTATCTCTGTGCTCTTAAAAGAATTTCTGCTCGCAAATTTACCTGTACTTTTCAGGATATGATGGCTGCACATTCTGCCTGTGACTTTGGAGATGGCAGAGATGAACAGCTAGCTCTTGCTAAGTACAGGCAAGTTATATGGCAAGGGAGGGTATTAAATTCACAGCTAACTGATGAGGAGCTTCGGAGCACAGGACACTGCCCACTGACCCCAGAAGAGATAGGGCTGTTACTTGTAGCCCTTGGCTATGACAGCAGAACTCGACTCTATCTTGCTTCTCACATGGTTTGACTCTTCTGTGCTCTAACTTATTCTTGCAGGGGGAAATCAGGAAGCCTTAACATGCCTCACATATTCAGGTATATGGTGGAGAAGCCAGGATCTCTAGCTTGCACAAACTATTTCCATTGATGGAGGAACTTGCTAGTGTTGAAGGGAAGGCTTCTGTTCTAGCAGCTCTTGACTACTACTCCCTACGTTTCGTTTTAGTTGTCGCTGGATAGTGCAAAATTGAACTATGCAGCGACAATTAAAAAGAAATGGAGGGAGTATATCAGCATGCATAACGATATTTTCATCTCCGCATCTCCTGGAAATATGCACAATGCGTTGGTAAGTTCTCATTTGTTAGACTATTCCTTTAATATGTGTACTCTTCACTGGAACAATTTTTTTTGTCTCAGTTGGCTCACCGAACCTATGAGAACTTGAAGACCATAAAGCCAAATATGGCATTGCTTGGCCGCACCTTTGTGAACAAGAGCATAGAGTGGCCAGAGTTTCAGCAGGCAGGACACAAAGGAAGATACGGGCAAATCCGGCTGAGAAAGGCAACGCAATCCTTCTATACTTATCCTGCACCTGATTGTATGTGTCAAGGATAGATCTCGGTTCTTAGCAAATGAAGGCCAAGGATTGCCATCTGATATGTTCTAGTGCGGTTAGTACATTCCCAGCTGCCACTAGATATGGAAGAAGCAAATACTTCTCTGGTTCTCTGAATTTTTTTTCTAGGACAGCGTCTATGAACTGTATCTCTTTTTTATCTGTTCATAATACAGTTGTTGAAGGTGTAGCTTATAGAAATTCGTGGTTGTGACGGGTGTTAAGATATCACGCTTGATTTTACACTTTGTGATCTTCAGCTTCTACATCTATTGTACTGCAATCATGGTCTCTTCAGTGCTGAACCATGTGCATGGTTCATGAGCGAAATTGACCCTTAGCGGGTGAAGGTGGCTCATTAACGATGGCAATTGTTTGCTCTATTCAAATAGGCTATCGGCCGGATCCACACTTCGCAGGTTTCAACTTTCAATCCGTTGCGGAGTCAATCCTGTTTTTTCTTTTTGAAAGAGAATCCGAGTTAAGCGGATGTTGATTATGCTTGAGGTATCAGCTCCTTGTACATGATTGAGCCGTGTCCGACCGTTACTTGTAAGAAATTTCAAATTTGTAGTCGTATTGATGACACAGACTCGGCTAGTTTTGAGGTGTTCAAAACTTGAATTTCATGATACATCATCTTATTTTTTTTTTAGATAATGGGAAAAAGGTTCCCGGCCTACATCAAAGATGACGGCCGTCCAAAAAACAGTAATACTGCCAGAAAATAAAAGAAGCCACAAGCGGCAAAAAGACCCAAGCGCAGTTGGGATTGGAATAACTAGCCACTAGTTATTCTATTTCTAAAGCTCCAACCGTGCTTGGCGAAGATTTGCATCATTGAGACTTCCAGGGTCCTGCAGGCAACTTTGATCCTTACGATGTCCTCTTCACGCCTTTGGAGAAGCCCCCAGAACCGACACCAATAAGTCCCTCGAAAGAGTACCTGCACGTAAGTTATAATAGGCTTCTTATCAAAAACCACATCATTTCGACTTAGCCACAACGCCCAGCAGATTGCTATGGCACCAACATAAATCTTTGCCTTTGTTTCTTTATCGAACTCCTGCAACCAGGAGGATCCCATATCCTGTATGCTAGTTGGTTCTCTAATACCAAAGGTAAAGAAAATCGTTCGCCAAAGAAATCTAGCATAGTGACAATCGAAGAAAAGATGTTGGATGGTCTCGTCCTGAGAACAAAACATACACTTTTTTGATCCTACCCAGTTTCTTTTGATTAGTGTAGCATCCCAAAAATTCAAATCTTGAATTTTTCTCAAACTTGCTCTAAATTCAAAATGAATTTCAAATTTCGTTTCAAAATGTTTGTTTGCGAGCTTATATCAACAAATAAACTATAGTGGTCTATATTCTCTCCAAAATCCTCCTCAAAATATCCTACAAATATTTCCTCAGTGACCCCCCTCAAATTTGTTCCAGAAATACTGCCCGGATATTTCCCCAGTAATCCCCTTCAAGTTCTTTCCAGAAATACTGCCCAAATATTCCACCGATATATCTCCGAATATTTTCCTCTTGAGAAATACCTTCAGAATCATTTTTCAAGTCCCTATAAATATTTTCTTCATAACTTTCTTCATGCTCATACGTATACGTATGCCTCCAGTGTCATACGGTGAGCTCTACAAGCTGATTACACTTATACAAGACAAATACATGCTAATCTCCACTAATCCTCTCATCCTCCCCCTAATTCTCTCATCCCTCCCCCCTAATCCCCCCACCATGGCTATAAATAGAGGGGCAAGGGCCTCCTCTCATCCCACCCCAAGCCATTTCATGGCAACTCTCTTCCCCCCCCACACACACCCACTCCATGTTCCACACAAGCACACACTAGCACAAGGATCGTTCGATCGTTCTTCGATCGTTCGTCCCCCTGTTCTTAGTTTGTTCGTTCGTTCGTCCGATCGTTCGATCGTTCGTCCGATCGTTCATGGTTCGTTCGTCCGTTCGTCCGATCGTTCGATCGTTCGTCCGTTCGTTCGTCCAAATAATCTTTTTCCTACCGTTATGCTGCCGAAATTCCGATCGTTCGTTCGTTCGATCATTCGATCGTTCATCGTTCGTTCATAGTTCCTATTCATCGTTCATCGTTCGTTCATAGTCCCTATTCATCGTTCTTCCAGATAATCTTTGTCCTGCCGTTATGCTGCCGAAATTCCGATCGTTCGTTCGTCTGATCATTCGATCGTTCGTCCGTTCGTTCGTCCAAATAATCTTTTTCCTGCCGTTATGCTGCCGAAATTTCGATCGTTCGTTCGTCGGATCATTCGATCGTTCGTCCGTTCGTTCATAGTTCCTATTCATCGTTCATCGTTCGTTCATATGAACTATTCACTATCACTATTCACCATTACTATTCATCGTTACTATTCACATACACTATTCATCATCGTTACTATTTATCATTACTATTCATCATCGTTACTATTCATAGATGATATCTATAATTACTTTTCCATCGCCACTATTCATCGTTACTATTCATCGATTAGCCGATCACCCCAAATTTCAACTACTCATACATCATGGTGTCCAGTCCACCTAAGACCAGCCAGACCCATATTCCAGTCATACGAACTCCGGTGACTGTGATTTTCCTTCCAGTAGGGAACTTCCCATCTGGTCACCCATCTCAGGTTTCTCCGAGTTGAGCACGCTTAACTTTGAGATTCCTTCGAACCAGGCTCCCAAACTCAGATTCCAATAATTCTCGTTTCTAAATTTTTATCAAACTATTCCCTATCCAGCCATGTCACCCCTTAAGCATGGTTCATGTTCCAGAAAACTCCCAAAATACTCTTGTCCCATATTCTGCCTATAACTCTCATGTTCATACCAAGTCAGACGATTCATTCGTCACTATTCTCACCAACAGTGAACTTCACTGTGCTACACCACCTACACTCAGCTATAAATACACCCAGCTACCCTCTCCCTCTCCACACACTCAACACCCTCAGCCAAGGCTAACACCCCACCCACTCAGTTACTCTGCTCTGCCGGCTACACGCATAGTGTCGCTTCGCCTCCAGTCCACCCTCCTGGTAAGCACCTCCGCTCCACCACTAGTAGTATCTCAACACCACATGACATAGATTCTACTCAAGACTCTACCCATCCATATATCGCTTTTCTGACCACTATACTAAATATTTGTTGGTATACTTGCTGGTTTGTATGTTTGCTTGTTCATGTTGCATAGTTATCGGAGCGTTTGTGCCATCTCGTGGAGGCCAGATCTGCAAGTCTACGCCAGGCGGTGGAGCCAGAAGCCAGTTCCGCGAGCTCCCCTTCCCCCTTCGCCGAATAAGCACGGCAAGCTCACTGGATCCCTTTGATGCATAAATTACCTATGTTTTACAACCACAACCCTCAGCCTGTTATTTTATGCATAATATGATTTTGAGACAAGTTATTATGGCCACCCAGCCGCTTGCCGCAATCAATCCCTGATATAATTGTTACAAATGATTTGAGGAAAGGTGTGAGTTTTCAAAAGAAAATGCTTTTCAAAATGTGTTTGATGAAGGGTTTTCACCCTTATCACCTTTGAGTAGGGATGATCAAGGACTCCCTGGTTTAGGGGAGGGCCTAAGGTGATGGCTCAGCTGGTTTAGACGTGAGCAGAAGGATTGTCCCCTCGTATAAGGACCGGTTTGTCATCTTTCACTACCTGTACTCATGATAAGTACAACCACTCGAGACTGTGTGGGCAGTCACTCAATCTGAACTCGTACGGTCCAACCCCAGGGTTATGAAGGCTGGGGAGCACCGGGAGGATAAGGAGGGGGAATGTTTTGTCCGGTTTGGGCATGGCGGTGGCCTGACTCCTTCCGGTATAACCGTTAAGGTTAGGACGTGCGGGGAAAGAAAGAGAGTCGGATTCGGGTCTCACTAGCTATGAGATCGCAGAGCCGGACTAGTGGGTAAAGTGTACACCTCTGCGCAGAGTTTGAAAACCTATTCGAATAGTCTGTGTCCACAGGAATGGACGAGTCTGGTATGGTATGGCAATTAATGTTTTGTTTTCCAAAAAAAAAGAGATGGTTTTGAGAAAAGTGGTTTTTAAAAAGGTTCGGCGGTTGAGCCGTGAGCTATGGTGGACGGGAAGTCCAGTAGCGGTTTTTGAAAAGGAAAACCAGTGGGAAACTGCTGAGATACCTGGATGGTTTAGTCCAGGGGATTTTATTATAATACTGAAAAAACTTCCTGCTCCTTTTGGAGAGGATGCGCTTTGCAAAAATACAAAATGTTTTTCAAAACAACTCTGCATAAAATATTGCTGTTTCTGCAAAATATCTTGAGCTCCACATATTCCATGCATTATATCTGATTTCCCCATTCCGCGGGTGAAGGTGGGCTGCTGAGTACGTTTGTACTCACCCTTGCTTATTTTTTTTTTCAGAAAAAGGAGATCGGGTAAGAGTTACGACTGTTCCCAACCTTGCCTGTGGCTGTTGGACCGCTGAATTGCTTCACTGCGTATATCGGGCTGCTTCAGCCCCACTCTGATGATATGTCCCGAATTGTGGACCAACTCTTAAAGTTGTTCGCCACCTTTGTAGGTTTGTCTCGTTTAAACAGATTTGGTATCATCTGATGTATAAATGTGTTTACTAGCCTCCTAGGACTAGTAATTGTATCACATTTGAGTCCCAGAGGATTGGGGCGCTTCAATTAGGTTGTCTTTTGTCAAGATCACCCCCCGTGTTAGGAACCAGCAGAATATCTTAATTTTTAGTGGTATTTTAAGTTTCCAGATGAGAGACTCTTGACGGTGTATTCCCCTCTCAATCAAGGCTGCATACATCGAGTGAGAGGAGAACTTCCCGTTTTGGTGAAGGCTCCAACTGAAAGTGTCTTTTGATTGGTTTAATGAAAGGCCCACTACCCTGTTAACTAGCGAATACCACCGTCCCAAGTTATCTCCATGCAATCCCCTGCGAAAGGATACATTTAGCGGGACAGTCTCAAGCACCGTAGCTACTTTCACATTTTTATGTCGAACAATATTATATAGACTCGGGTATTTGTGCTGGAGTGTAAAATTCCCCAGCCACTTATCTTCCCAAAATCTAGTTGCTTGTCCGTTATTGACTTTAAACGTTCCATTCGCTAGAAAAAGGTTTTTAACTTTCATTAAGCCTGACCAAAAGTGCGAATCTCCTGGTTTCCTAATTACCTGCCCCACGGTCTTGTTACCTAAGTATTTCCTTCTTAAAATCTGTTGCCACATACCCTCCTCATTTAACAGCTTAAACAGCCATTTGCTTAGCAAGCATTTATTCTGAATGTCAATATTCTTAATCCCCAAACCACCAATATCCTTGGGCTGGCAAAGAATACTCCACTTAGCTAATCTGAATTTTTTCTTTTGTTGATCAGACTGCCAAAAGAATCTAGACCTTAGATAATCCACCTTTTTTAAAACCTCCCTAGGTATTTCAAAGAAAGACAACATATACAAAGGAAGGCTCGAAAGGACCGAATTAATAAGGACCAGACGTCCTCCATAAGATAGATGCTTGCCCTTCCAGCTACCCAATTTCTTTTCTATGCGTTCGAGCAGGGTAGACCAATCAGCATTACTAAGCTTCCTAACGTGCATCGGTATGCCTAAATATCTGAATGGATAAGTCCCTGTCTTACACCCGAAAAGCTGGGAGTACAAATGTTCGCTATCTTTGGCCTCGCCAAAGCAGAAAATTTCACTTTTATGAAAGTTGATCTTAAGGCCTGATAATTGTTCAAAAGCACATAGGATGAGCTTGAGATTACAAGCCTTCTCGTAATCATGATCCATAAAAAGAATAGTGTCATCTGCATACTGAAGGACAGAAAGCCCGTCATCCACCAAGTGGGGTACTACTCCACTAATCTGACCTTCTCTCTTTGCCCTGTTTATTAAAATAGCAAGCATGTCTACTACTATATTGAATAAAACTGGCGAGAGAGGATCACCCTGTCGTAGTCCCTTTTTGGTTTGGAAATTATTGCCTAACTGTCCGTTCAGTTTAATATTAACATGGCCTTTCTGAGTAAACCTATTAATCCAATCACACCATTTTTCCGAAAAACCTTTCATTCTTAACGTCTGCCTCACAAACGACCAGCGAATTTTATCATACGCCTTTTCAAAGTCAATCTTGAACACAACCCCACTTAGCTTTTTCCTGTGCATTTCATGGATGGTTTCGTGGAGTACCACTACCCCTTCCATAATATTGCGTCCCGGAAGAAAAGCGGTTTGGGTCGGACTGATGACTTTATGAGCTATGTTTATCAGTCTATTCGTGGCAGCTTTTGTGAAGATTTTAAAGCTCACGTTCAATAAGCATATGGGTCTATATTGTTCTATCCTTATTGCCTCAGCCAATTTTGGGATGAGGATAATCGTCCCAAAATTAAGACTATGCAACGGTAGAGAATCTTTATTGAAATCATTAAATAGAGCCATCAAATCTCCTTTAATTGTCTCCCAGAATACCTGATAGAATTCCGCTGGAAAACCATCGGGGCCAGGCGCTTTGTTATGTTCCATTTGGAAGATCGCCTGCTTAACTTCTTCTATGGTGAAGTCTGCAGTAAGACTATTATTTTCCATCTCGGTGATTTGCGGGATATCTTCTATCCGTCTATCATCCAAGTGGAACATGGATTCGTCTACAGGACCAAACAAGGATTTATAATAAGATGTGATGTACTTCTTGAGCTCATCTTATTTAGAATGGATTGATTCTTAAACCAAACATTCCCTAGAGTTTCATAATTTGACTCTGGTGTCCATCTGCCACCTGGCCTCTCAAACGGTAGTTGTCGAACACGCAAGCCACGACGAGTATTTAGGAGAACATTGTTTATTGTCGAGCTCAGCTATTTTTCTTATATATAAAACTAGAGAATGTAGCAAACATGGCGACACGACACGAATGCTATTTTTTCCCCGCATAAATAGAGAAAACAATAAAATCTCCAACGGGCCCAATAAATGAGTGCCTAGGGCCCGTTCCAGCTCGTGCACGATAGGCAGCCCAGCCCACAAACTACAACATACACAGCGCATAAGAACCCTAGGAAGATCGGTGATAGCTATTTATAATCGCCGGCCCTGTCTCACCGTACTCGCCGAGAGCACACCGCAGCCGCGCCTATCTCCTTCGATTCCAAGGTCTCCTTCAGGTCGCCTCGTTCGATCCGGGCTACGGCCTGCGGGTAGCGGCTAGTACGTTCCGTGATGTGCCGCGTTGTTTGAGTGCCTTCTCCACTTGTTGTTCTGGATCTTTGGTTCTTGCTTTTTTTAATCGTTTTTTCTTGGCGGTTTGGGTTGGGATTAGATGAGAGCAGCTGATGAGGACAAGACAGGGACATCAGAACCCATAACTGGGCATGATAGACTGCGTCTTTAATGGGAATCTCTCTGATGCTTCAGCTTTCCCAAAAACCAAATCTCTATTTCTCCGTGTTTCTTTCGTGATACTGTTTCTTCTTGCCGGTGGTTCGTTGGCTGCCGATGATGCATAACTGATGCACGTGTTATCGGATTGTTCCATGACGATGATGCAAGTTGTCACTACCACTGAGGCAGCCTGTTTTCTTTTTAATTTGATTAATTTGTTCTGTAACTGTTTTCTTTTTTAATTCGACAACCAAGATCTCGGGTCTTGCAATGCATGCTGCCTCCCAGGCCCCAGGGATCAGGATGCGCCGGAATTGTTCCATAGGATGCATGATCCTCCTGATGGTGCCACGCTGCTCGCAGTTCCCTGCAGTCACTATGGAATGGACGCATGGTTGACATGCTCTGTCGCTGGAGACGGGTTGCACGAAGCACTTGAGCTTCTGCAGCTGAGAAACCTGCTGGAAGAAGCTGGGTGAATCAGAATGAGTCCTACATGGTGGTAACACAGGCCCAAGTGGTTGATCCGTGACTCAAAAGCCAAAAGCCTTTATACTTGAAGTAGAACTGCAATTACTTGGTCATCGGGTGTTGATGTCTTGACAATTTTCCTCAGAGCACCGACATAGTAGATGCAAATGGATCGGTCTTCAACAAATCTTCACCACCTTCAAATTGCCTGTAAGATGGTCTGAAACGTTACCCCCTCCCACACCTGGGTGAATCTTGAAGAGAGATTAAATCGTACAACTCTTGTTGCTGCAAGTCACCTCACTGTCACAACAATGATGAAAAACACACACAAATCCTAGCAGAAATAAAAACGCAAGCCAACCTACGCTATCAAATAATATAGACCTATGGTGTTTTCTGTTTTAAATGTCGACAAGCTGCTATACTGTGTGCATTCTACGTAGCGTAGGTCGTGGTAGGTGCTGAAATCAACTGCTCATTGATATCAGCATGAGTGGAGGCCGGGCTGTAGGCTGTTGTCATTCAAGAAGCTTGTTGCACGTGCCAACGCCGACCGCAGCAGCAAGATGCCACGCGGCGTGGATATAGGGAGTCTCCGGGAAGCAGTCGTCGGCGATGAACAGCGCACCTCCCAGCAGAGACGACACCTTGTGCAGGTTGTGCGCCATCCTGAGCTCCGGTTCCATCGACGCTCTTCTCGCAAATGAAACCTGGCGGCGCGTCCAATAGGATAGTTAATTAGTGCTGTATCATCAGTCAATGTAATCTACAGAAGATACAATATACATGTGGATTACATTTATTACTTGCCTCCATGAGTCCAGTGTGGACAGCCGAAACCACCAGTGGCTGAAACGGCAGGAGCAACGCTGAAGCGGCCATGAGCAATCTCGGGTTCTCGTTGCCTAGTGCTCTCGACAAACACTGCGTCAAATACATATACATAGTTGTTGTCATGGACGTGCGAATCCCTCGACAGTTTAACCGTGGTGCCTAATTAACTAATACCAGTGTTGTGGTGGCAATCATAGCGTAGTCGGCCCAACGCAGGAGCCTCCGGATTCCTCCTCTGGAAGAATGGTACAGGCTCGACGCTACTCCCATCCCGACCAGGGAGTTCGCGTAGATAGCGGCGTTCAGGTTCTTCCTGCAGCATCGCGCGTTTAATTAGTAGACTCTCGCGCTGGTGAGCACGCAAGCAAACAAATAAAGCATATGTGTTGCCTTGGAGCCTGCAGTCCAAGAACGATGAAGGGCAGCGAGGTGACGACGTTCGCGACAGTCTCGCCAGCATGCTTGTCACCTGCTCAAAATAGATTGGCCGGCTTTTATTACTACTGGAAGGTACGTAGTATATATAGCCCGAGGCCGAGATTATGCATGGCAAGTGGTTACCGTACACGTAATGGTGCAGTGGATGGGCTTGAAGCAAGACGGTCTGTGCTGCCATAGCCTTCTGCATGCGGTCACAAGAAGCTAGCTAAGCTAAGGCATGCATCAGACACCAAAGGGCAAGTATGTGGTTAGCTACTACTGCAGATTTGCTCACCGGATCTGCAACCTCTGCTGTGCCTGTGCTGCACCACCACGGGCACGCTTCTGGTGGTGGTGTTCACAAGCTGCTGGTGACGACGCCGCTACTGCAACGGTGGTGGTTCGTAGCGCCGGCGCCCCACCGTCGGTCTGTGCCGGATCCGATGGACGGCCGAGCTGCACCCCGTAGAGGCCATCCAAGACGGTCGACGAAGGGTTGCTACCGTTCTCGGCTCCCATCTGTCCTGGTCCTGATCCTGTTCTCTGTGTGTGAGCTGATGAAACCACCTGGTGCAGTGCAGTGCAGTGTGCAGTTGATTGCTCGTTCATCTGTCAAACTAAGTAAACTAAACAATGGGCTATACGCTATGCTAGGGAGGAGGAAGACACGCACCGCAAGATCGCGCGCGCGTGTCGTGGTAGAAGTAGAAACCCACCCCACCTTGCCTCCGCCGCCCACCGGTCGCGGTCGTCGTCGCTGCCTGGCTGTCCGATCGCAAGGAGGGCGGATAAATAGTCATTGGCGTGAGCGTCGCGCCCGGCGCCGGGAGACGCCAAGACATGGGAGCGCAGGATGCCGATTCCGAGGGGATCTTCCCTTCGCACGCAGGACGTCCGCCCGAATATTCTCGCCCGCCGGGGTGTGGGGGCGGGGGCGGTGGGTGCCAGGCTCATGGCCGCAATTGTGCGACAGGCTAGCTTTGTCGGCCCGTTAAGTAGCGGGCCGAAAGGGTGGGTGGAAGTAGCGGAAGTGCGGAGTGTGCAGCGTTGCCTGCGCCTCTGCAGGCCGGCAAACCTGGAGCTGTCAGGTCACGCTTGGGCCCTCCCATCGGTAATTGTTGCGCCGGCAGAGTGCCAGGCTCTCTGCTCCGCTCTGCTCCTCGCATGAGCCGTCTGACTCTGACCGACCGACGCCTGCCTCCACGCTCGAGCAGCACGGCTCGCAGGTCGCTTGGCATGTCAACAAAAAAAGGTTGCTTGGCTTGGCGTGGTACATACAGTAGTAGTAGTAGGATCTGTGTGTCTGCAACTTTGCGCTGCTCCGAGCTCTGCTCTCACCACGCGCTCTTGCTCCGCACACTTGCGTCAGTGATGCGTGTTTCAATTCAACTCACATGAGCGCCTTTGTCAGACCATCTATCTGAATTAGTTCTGTAGCAGTGAGAACTTGTCAGAATTACTGAGTAGGTACTCTGTGGCTATCCCCAGCTGCTCTCCTGTCCATGTCATCCACTATTTCAAACTGCCATGCAGAGCAAATCTCTTATTTTCCACGATCCAACGTAAGAAAATTACGACTAACGGGGTGTTTGGTTGCTCCTGCTAAAGTTTAGCCTGGATCACATCAAACGTTTGACTTTTAAATAGGAGTATGAAATATAGACCCAACCAACTGGACTAGATTCGTCTCGTCTTTTAATCTTCGGCTGACAAATTAATTTTATAATCCGACTATATTTAATACCCGGAACGAAGGTTCAAACATTCGATGGGACAGGGGCTAAATTTTAGCGGGCTGTAACCAAACACCCCCTAAGTTTGGTGTATGTTATCTAAATGGTTGATTGGAATTCACAATAAATACTCTCTCCACCCTAAATTTATTAATTCGTTTTGAGGAACTATCTGGTGCACATGAAGGATTGGTGTACATGGTGCATATATTAAATCACCACCACTCATTTTAGATCTAACGTCTCTAGTTGATCATTCAATTTACAAATAACACCTTCCACCACTACACACCACCACGTTGGAGGGTGTTCTTAGCAAAATATATCAAACAACTAGAGACGTTAGATCTAAAATGAGTGGTGATGATTTAATATGTGCACCAATCTTCCATGTGCATCAGATATGTTCTCATTCGTTTTAGCTTTCTTGGTTTTTTATGTCTACATTGAAATGGACGGTGATGGAACTAGAGACATGCATAAAACACATACATTAGTTATTGTATAAATCTATTAAAGGGATAAAAAGGAATTTTAATTTAGGATCAGAGATAGTATATAATTGCGACAAAGCAAAGCAGGAACTCAGTACCCTAAAAAACATCAAAATGTCCGGCCACTGAGACTCAGTTCTCCATGCTCACATGCGCCAACTAGCAAGAGTGTAGGGTCGTCCCTGAGGCTTTGTTTTTGCTTGGGTACTCTAGTATTGACCTCAATTCACAACTTATTGCATAATGCTTCATGTTGACTACACCAGTGCTCAACTTTGTCCTAGGCCATCTAGGGTGAACTCAATGGGCCGCACTGGAACACGATATGGTCACTGGTACTACCACAATTGGTGACCATGGTCAAGCATGGAGACGGCCGCCACACCGCCTTCTGGTACGACTCATGGTCCACAGGCGCTGCTCAGCCACTGCAGGACACCAAACCAAATTGTGGCGTAGTTGCGTAGGTCGTTGAATCCGCAATTGATGCACATCTTGTCCGACTGCTGGCTCTTAGACTTCTCCAGCAGACTCCCTATATCACTTCTTATCTCACTTCCAATTTAGTTGTTTAATTTTATTCATCTATACTTAATTTAATAAATGTACTTAGAGTTAAATTGAGTAAATATTCGAATAAAAATCTAGATTTAGGACATTATTTTGTATTATTATTCGTAAAGATCAATATTTATTTTTGAATTAAAATTAAAATATAGTAAAAAATAATATCTGTACCCGATTTCCATACTAACATGATTTGTTTCTGTCCCTGCTCTAAAAGTTACTTTCTGAACCCTGGTCAAGGAATAAGCCGTCGTAGTCGTGGGGCGTCTCGTTTAATACATCGAAGGCAAAACTATCAGTTATGTTGGTGCAACCGTACAATTAATCAATCGATTTAACACATCCAATCAAAATTTTACGGTGACTGTTATTTTATATTTAACTATTTTCATTTGAAAACTAATACTAGGAATAATTGGATCTATACGGTAGCTGTTTTAATATTAGAAATAATTAGATCTATACCATTAAAAAGTTGTAGCTTTAGATAGATACCATTGACTCCACGTGTCATTGACTCGTGCGAACCTCATATGAAAGTGAGATAGTAATGATATATATCTAAAGTTATAATCTTTTAATGGTATAGATCTAAATTTCCCTTTTATATTAACATCTTCCACCTAAAATAGCATTCATCTTTGGATTTTAATTGGATGTATCATATCGCTTGATTGTACAATTGCACTAAAATGATCCATTGCAGAGGATATGTTACCCTACTCATATATGGTTATCTCTCATCCATGCATGTATATCGGTCCAACCAAATACATCAACAAAAAAAAAGGTGACGCGGGACACAGTAAAGTCAACTGCTTGCATGTATTGGATCCCTATCCAACGATCCAGGGAGGCCAAATTCTTGAGTGCCACATGACCCCAAACCGTCGTCTATCCAGATATGATAAGGCACGCGCCACGGCTGCCGTGCAAACCAAAACCATACCACAGGGAAGCCGGGAACCTTCGCCGCCTCCGCGTACCGCGTGTCCAGCGATGGACACCGTCGCCTCATGGCGCCTCCTCTCCCCGCCTCCCTGCCCGCAGCAGCTACCCAAGCGGCAAGCGACCTTCGCGGCCTCGCCGCAGCAGCATTCGACCAGCTCCAGCAGCGCCAAGTTCAGGCTCCTCTGCCACCTCCACCTCCATGACAAGGTCGATTCACATATAGCTACCACCTCACCACCCAATCGATCTCGCTTACAATTCCTGCCGTCCGCGGTGTCTGATCGTCCATGCTCTTTGTTCTGTTTCCCGTTTGCTTCTTGGACGAGACGACGAACGCGCAGCCAGCGGCGTCGGTGCAGCTGCAGCAGAGCTCGCAGCTGCAGAGGCTGGCAACGGTGCTACAGTGCGGCGCCGTCTGGGCAGCTGTACGTACAGGAGTGTCGATCACTGCCCGGCCCTGCAGCTTGGTTTGATGCTGCTGCCGGAATCGAACGTACGTGACATCGCGAATGCTGTATAATGTACCTAGGTTGAGGCGCCGGCGGCGCTGGCGGTGACCGGGGAGGAGGACATCGACCTCCTAGCGATCCTGCCGCCGATCGCGGTGTTCGCCTTCTTCTACTTCCTCGTCGCTCCTGTGCGTGAGCTTATTACTTGCCTCCGATCCTCATGCATGGTTTGCGAGTTCATTTGGACTGCCCCTTTGAGAATTGTTGTTGTTGGTGGTGGTGTGTGTGCAGCCGCTGATCATGAACTGGATGAGGCTGAGGTGGTACAAGCGTGAATTCGTGGAGACGTACCTGCAATTCATGTTCACCTACCTCTTCTACCCAGCGTAAGTGTACCTGCTACGGCGTCCTAAACACATGTTCTGTTTAGGATCAGTTCCAAATGATACTAGTACTAGTACTATATAAACATAAAAACATGTTCAATGTCGATGTGTCCAATATAATGTCAGGACCAATAGAAAACAAATGCCCCGGATCCAGGCACAAGCATCTAAAAAGTGTAGCTTTTGGATTACTATAGAATGGCATAGGCTATTCTAGTGCCACTAGTTCTGTAGATTATAATCCAAGTGTTATGTTGGTTGTAGCCGGACAAGATGAGGCCAGGCTTCTTCCTCAGCTGGCCCAGTTTTTATTGGTCTAGGCGTCTAGCAGAGTGGAGTTACTTTAGCTTGCATGGCCTGCTAAGGGCATATATAACCCTGACACTGTTATACGGTACTCCAGGTATAAGATACAACTAAAACATAATATAATATAGTAGATGTGTCTAAAACATGTGTCTTGCTATATTTATTGCACCAATCAGAGTATTTAATAAATTAAATTGACCAATCAGCTAGTCTTCTGTGTCGAGCATAGAGTCAAGACACAGTGTCTTCGTTAAGATACGTGTCTTGAGTTTTTTTTTATATTTACCCACTTAAACACACTTGAAGACACAGCTCAAAACACTCATTGTACATGCCCTAATTAGGCTCCAAATTCATGCCATTTTCCAGAAACATTTTGTTTGTGTGTGTCTTACTTTTTTCTATTGACATTAACATTTTAAAATTTAATCAAAGTAAACTTACATTTTGTGTTAGCATGCGTGAACAATAAATATGTGTTATGTTGTCACATAATAAATATTTTCTTAAAAACTCATAACTTAATGATACTTACAAATATTTAAACCAATATTAAAAATTATGACATATAACTTAACTTTGAATATATTTATACATTTTAATTAAAAGTGTCATATTAAACTATTAGTATAGCTTTAACTACACATAATTTCTTGATAGGATAATCCAATCATTTTGAGATATGTGGGAGGCCACTAGTGATTATATTTTACTAGTCCATTAAGATTAATTCGAGTAAAAAGTTAATCTTTATAAGGCTTAAGTATTTAACATTCTGTTGAAGTTAGCACTGCTACCACGTCCGATATTTCACTTCAAGCATTATCACTTATGTTAAGTGACATAGTATATGTTTTAAATGATTGCTTATGGTATTAGTATTTAAGAACGTACTCCATGGCCTAAAATTCTTATTTTGAAAACTGCAAAAAGAGAGTTAATAAAAATACAATAAGCACAAGAATTCTAATTTAACTTGATGATAAAAAAGATTATGTAGCAATTAACAATAGTAAAGGTTGAACGATTAAAACTCAAATTTAGGACTTAGTAAGGTATAACAAGAGCCACTATAGTTGACAATGTGATTTCAAACTAATTATATATTTAAACAATATAATGCTGCTATGAAAGAAAAATATGAATATCAATAAAAATATAGATAAGCCCCTTGCAAAAAAATATTAATGAGTTTATAATAAATGTTATTATGTTAAAAAAGAAAAAACATACGATTTAATACGCGGAATTCTTTATTTGTCATTTGTTACAAAAATATTATTATACATTGGTTATTAAATTTATTTTGTTAAAAAAACAATAAGCTCTTTTGTCAAACAGTTACTAATATTTATATGTTTTAAAATTCTAGTCTGCTTGAGAGCACAGCTCGATATATAGGCTGGTACTACTAGCTGATTTTCTTTACATAAGGAAAAACAAAAGATTGATTTCGGTTTCATTTTTGTATTGTAAGTATGGTACCTGTGTGTTTGCAGGATGATGTTCTGGGCGCCATTCGTCAACTTCAGGAAGTTCCCGAGGGATCCCACCATGCAGTACCCTTGGTCCAAGCCAAAGGAGGGCACGCCTCTGTTCAAAGATAGATACCCGCCTATAGACTCCTACTAGGCAGCAAAAGATTTCTTTACCTGAATCTGTGTAAAAACAATATCACAGTCAAATAATACCCGTGCTAGTACATGGGAAAGGTACTCTGCAGACTCAACTCTCGAGTCATTCTAGTTGCAGCGACATCTCACGCATAGAAAGGGGAAGAACCATGCGTGTTTTTTTTTTCTTGGACAAGTACGCGCAGACGTCGAAGCATATTTCGTGCTTGACAAAAGATTACACCCAAAAAACGAATATCCCTATTTTGGCTTTGACAATTAAGTGCTTGCTATGTGAATTAACGTTTTTTATTTAAATACTCTCTCCGTTCTTTTTTATTTACCGCGTTTTAGTTTAAAAATGAACTAGCAGACGACAAATATTCGAGAACGGATATAGTATTAATTACAAGAGCTCATTTTTTATGATAGACAAGACATAGTAAATGACCATCGCTCAGGCCTCAAGGCCTTGACCATGGTACCTAGACCCTCGACCCACGGGGAGCCCGAGCAAAGCCCCTGCCCCATGTCCGACCTAGTACTAATCCTAACTTAGAGTAAAGGCGCATCGAACCCTTTTGTGGGTTTTAGTGGACTAAATGACAAAAATATTAAAGGACTAATCAATTTTCTAAGTGTTGAACAAGAAAGCTAAGTATAAAGGGTCTACTTAAGCATGGTAATCAAAGGATCAACAGAAGCTAAGCAATATGGGGACATTCCATAGAATGTGAATGGTTATAAGAATGTGGAATATCACAAGCAAGATAAGAAAGCAAACAAGATTGATAAAATCAGGGTGAGACTTAAGATGAGAATGAATTGAAGAAGTCTCATGCAAAGAAAGTTTGATCATAAACAAAGAAAGGAAGAATATTGATTATGTTGGTCTTCAACATAATGTGACTCAGAGGCAGTTTAATAAACTAAGGACAAGACAAGAAAAGGGTTTTTGAAGGACATAGCCAGGTGAAGGTCAAAAGTAAGAGAACTTTTGAATAAGGACCGTGAATGGGTGAAAAAAGAAGAGTCTTTGGTGGAAGTCAAAGGTTTGATCAAATCGTGAAGACTTATGTTGTGCTGGAGATCACAACATTAGAAGACGTGATTTGAAGGTATCGGATTAGCTCATATGTATTGTGATGGTTCAAGTGCTAAGTCTCAAGGGATGCTAGTTCAAGAGATCAAGCATGGTCACAAGTTCAAGCAGACGGTATCAAAGACAGAACCACTGTTATTAAAACGTCGTTTAAACGACGATTAAGCGTCGTTTAAGCGCTAGAACGCGATTTGAATCCAAAACGTCCGAACGTTTTAAAAAAATAGTGTTGAACGTCCGTTTTGGATGTTTAAGCGTTGTGTAAACGTCCAGAATGCGCGTTTTAGACGTTTTAGGGTTTTACGGTCGTTCTATGTGTTAGTGGGCCTTAATGGGCCTTCCTAGGCTTCAAGCCTCCCACCAGCCAGCCGCCAACCAGCCGCCAGACACCAGCCTGCTACCGTCGTCGGTCGTCCTCACCCGCCCTCCAGGTACGCCATCGGCCCCCCTCCCTCCTCTAGTCCTCCCTCTTCCCTCCACCCACAGGGAAGTACGCCGCCACCAGTGTGGCTGCCCAGTGCTCCAGCCGCACAGTTTTTGGCAAGTGCTCTAGCCGAACAGTTCTTCCCTCCACCCACAGGCCACACAACCCATTGATTCAACTCTTGTTGTTCACTGACCACAAAGATATTTGTCGGCGTTTCGACCCCGGGGGGTCCCTGGACCGACGAGTAAATTGTCGCTGCGTGTCCCTGCCCAGATGGGTCGGCGCGAGATGGAACACAAGGGGAGAAAACACTAGGGGGAAAATCGCGGCCTCGTGTTGTCCTGCGCCCAGGGCGGATGCGCTTGCAGTAGGGGGTTACAAGCGTTCGCGTGGGAGAGAGAGAGAGAGACTGGTTCGTCAGCCCCGTTCTCCCGCGCGGCCACCTTTCGTTGCCACTCGCGGATACCCTCTTTCGCTACTCTTTTGCTCCCTCCCCGCACGGGGGCCCTGGACCTTCCTTTTATAGATGTAAGGAGGAGGCCCAGTGTACAATGGGGAGCATAGCAATGTGCTACGTGTCTAGTAGAGAGGAGCCGGAGCCCTAAGTACATGCCAATGTGTCTGTCGGAGAGGTGTTGCTGCCCTGTTCATGTGATGTCGTGGCCGTTGGAGGAGTGCTCGAGCCCTGCGGAAGTACAGCTGTCGGGGCTGTAGGATCCTTGCTGACGTCTCCTTGCTTCCGTAAGAGGCCGAGAGCCGTCGTCGTCATGGAGCATGCGGGGCACCATCATTACTTGTTTACCGGGGCGAGCCAGATGGGACGCCGGTCTTGTTCCCCATAGCCTGAGCTAGCTAGGGGTAGGGTAATGATGGCCTCCTTGTGATGTGGTTGGTCCGAGCCCGTGGTCGAGTGAGGCGGTGACTCCTCCGAGGTCGAGGTTGAGTCCGAGCCCTGGGGTCGGGCGAGGCGGAGTCCGTCGTCTTCTGGAGTCAAGGCTGAGTCCGAGCCCTGGGGTCGGGCGAGGCAGAGACCGTCATCTTCTGGAGTCGAGGTTGAGTCCGAGCCCTGGGGTCGGGCGAGGCGGAGACCGTCGTCTTCCGGAGTCGAGGTTGAGTCCGAGCCCTGGGGTCGGGCGAGGCGGAGTCCGTCGTCTTCCGGAGTCGAGACGGGGGCCGAGCCCTGGGTCGGGCGAGGTGGAGCTTCCTATGGCGCCCGAGGCTGGACTTAGTTGCTGTTGGCCTCACTCTGGTGAGTGGCACAGTAGTCGGAGCAGGGCAGGTGGCGCTGTTTTCCTGTCAGGTTGGTCAGTGGAGCGGCGAAGTGACTGCGGTCACTTCGGCTCTATCGACTGAGCGCGCGTTAGGATAAGGTGTCAGGCGACCCTTGCATTAAATGCTCCTGCGATACGGTCGGTTGGCGTGGCAATCTGGCTAAGGTTGCTTCTTCGCGAAGCCTGTCCAAGTTGGGCCTCGGGCGAGCCGAAGGTGCGCCCATTACTTGAGGGGATCCTTGGGCGAGACGTGAGTCCTCCGGGGTCGGCTGTCTTTGCCCGAGGCCGGGCTCGGGCGAGGCGGGATCGTGTCCCTTGGGCAGAGCCTTGGCCCGAATCGCCCCCATCAGGCCTTCGCAGCTTTGTGCTGATGGGGTTTACCAGCTGAGATTTAGGAGTCTTGGGGGTACCCCTAATTATGGTCCCCGACAGTAGCCCCCGAGCCTCGAAGGGAGTGTTAATACTCGCTTGGAGGCTTTTGTTCGCACTTTTTTGCAAGGGGACCGGCCTTTCTCGGTTGAATTTCGTTCCGGTGGGTGCGCGCGAGCGCACCCGCCGGGTGTAGCCCCCGAGGCCTCGGAGGAGTGGTTTGACTCCTTCGAGGTCTTAATGCCTTTCGCGATGGCTCGGCCAGTCTGGTTGTTCCCTCATGCGAACCGGACGTTGCCCGGGTGCTTAGTCAGGTTCCAAGTTCTCGGGCTGGTATGTTGACACTGTCAACGGTTTGGCCGGAGTCAGGTTTGCGAGAGCAGCCCCCGAGCCTCCGCACAGAGCGAGAGGACGGTCAAGGATAGACTCGGCTTTTTTCATACGCCCCTACATCGCCTTTCCGCAAGGAGGAGGGGGGAAAGCGCCATGTTGCCCTCGGAGGGCGCCGAACATGGTGTCTCCAGTGAGTTGCTAATGGGTGATCCGAGTGGACGCCCGTGCCCCGTTCGTTGGGGGTCGGCTAGTGGCCCAGAGGCACGCTCCAAAAGTACCTGCGGGTGATTCGCCGGACCCGGTCCCCTTTTGACAGGGTTCGAGGGCTCGATGCCTCCCTCTGGTGGGATTCCGTTACAAATCATTCCCGCCGGTCTCGGAAATGTCTTAGGGTACCTCGGGAGCGTAGCCCGAGCCTTGGTTATGTATCGAACGTACCCAGAGTCATCCCTCGCTCTGCGTGCTCTGAGGCGGCTGTGAACCCTTCGGGGGGCCAGCCTGCGAACCCCTGATCAGTAATGGGCGCGGAGCCCGAGTGGCCTGAGGTGGCTGTTGAACCCTTCCGAGGGGCCAGCCTTCGAACCTCTGACCAGTAATGGGCGCGGAGCCCGAGTGCTCTGAGGCGGCTGTCGAACCCTTCCGAGGGGCCAGCCTTCGAACCTCTGATCAGTAGGAGGGCTCGGGGCCCGTTTCCTTTGCGGAGAAGGATCCCTTTCGGAGCATCCCCTTTCCCGGTCCCTGTAGCAAGAGAGAGAAAGGGGAAGAGGAAAAGGGTACGAAATTGAACGACGTGGCGCACCTTTTTTGACGCGGTCATTATGGCGGAGGTGAAGCGTCGTCCGCTTCGCCTGCCAAAGGTGTCGCCTGCCCTGCCGCAGAGTTAATGCGACGGGACGAGTGGTTCGCGGGGCAGCCGTTGTGCATGCGCGAGCCGTTCGAGGAACGGAACATGGGCGCGTCGTCTTCACGTCGTGGGAGAGGGCTCTCCTGCTGCTCCATGAGGGGACGTGAGCTTGCAGACGATTCGACCGCTGTCTTCGCCCGCCTGCTACCGCCATTACTGCCGGCCCACTTTTGGCCATGTCGACCGTCGCGCCTTCTCCCGTAGCTGACTGACCCGTGACCGATCTGCTCGGTTGCCACTGTCAGGCCATGCGCAGGGTTGCCTCGAGTCGCGGTATTGGTTCCGCAGTCGAGATGGTGTGGTACTGGCGCAAGTGGCGGTGCAGCTTCTTGCACGTAGTAACCGGCGCACCGGTTACATGACGTGTGGGCCTGGGCCTCCACGCTGGACGCGTCGAAGTCAAAAGGGTGCGCCCCCTTGGTACAGTTGCATGCCGCCTGCATGGCGGTCCGCCCTTTCACCCGCTGGTCTGGGCGAAAGTGGAGGAGTGCTTGTAACCGTTGGACAGTTACGTGCTCCGCGCGCGGTGATTTGGCTTCTTCTGTCCAGGGCTGGCTTGCATGACGCGTGGGACCCAGCCCCCGTGTCGTAGGGGGAGGACCTTGGAGCGTGTTGGTGAAGATTTAGTCCGCGACGGCTGAGGACGCAAGTGGGGAGAGTCGCCTTTAAAAGGAGGGCGACCCCCTTGGATGGCAGCCATGCCTTCGCATTCCCTCATGCATTGTGCCCTTCCACCTTCCGAGACCCCGGATGGGGGGCGCCCGCATTGCTTTCGTCTTGCTGTCGTTGGAGGAACGCAACTTCACGGAAGTTGGTACCTTTCAGCCATCGCTCGATTTCAAGGATTTTCATCAGGCAGCCCGGCTGCATCCCCTCGCCGATGGTCACCTAAGATGGTGACCACCAGTTCGATGGTGGGGAGAAGCGAGCCGGGTCGCGGCCTCTGCCCCGCCCTCAGCTTTGAGGATCTTCATCATCCTTGCTGGGGCAGAGGGCGAGCTGAGCCGGAGCTCTGCCTCCCGCACAGGTTCGTGGGCCACCCTCTCCTTCAGCATTCAGGGGAGAAGGCGCTCACTGGCCTAGCGGAAGGGGCGGACTTCGACAACGCGGGGCCGAGCGGCCGCATGCGTCGTCAGCTCCAGCATGCCTGGCTTGCTGGCTCAGCTGGCTCTGGCATGGCTTCCAGTGCCACCTCCCACCGCTGGGCGGAGTACGGCTACCGTTCGTCGTGAGCCGGGCTGAGGTCCTCGGGGGACAGCTGGGTGCAGGTGGCCGGAGAAGTCCTCGTCGCCGACGAGATCACCGCCACCACCCGCGCTCCGGGCTCCGGCTCTTTGGCTTTGATAGCCAGTCCTCGCCCCTCGAGTGGGGGCGTGGGCGAGGGCCTGGTCGCAGCAGCGTCTGCCCTGAGGTCATCGCTGCTGCTGTTTGGCCACCCGGAGCGGAGGTCGTTGTTGCTGCCGATGGAGTGGACGGCGGCGAGCCACCTGGGGTTTCGTCGTCCCGCAGGCCCTCCAATGTGGGGGGTTGTTCGTACCTGCGGGAGTGGAACCGGAGTTCCGTTTGTAATGGCACCCTGAGTGCCGGTGTTTGTTCATTGTGGCTTTCGGGGCCTTAACATGTAGGTATTTTTGGGCGTAGTACCATGTTTCTTCCTCATTTCGAGCACTAGAACTCGCCTGTCGACTAGCCGAACCGCTTAACCAAACGCGAGTTGCTCTGTGCGGAAGGTGACGAGTGAGGTATCCGTATCCCGGAGGCGTAGGAGTCCCTCGGCTCGGTCGGCCTTGCCGCTCGAGGCCTCACTTGCTTAGTTAAAGGAAACCCTCGGCGGCTCTGTGGTGAGCCGGAGCTGAGTGCAGCGGTGTCAGCATGGACAGAGGCGGAGTTGGCTCGAAAAGAAGCTTCATTGGCCGGGCCGGGTCGTCCTCTGGCGGGACCGACGCCGGAGTCAGGTTGCAGAGGCCATGAGCCGGGCGGATGTCCTCGGGGGACAGCTGGCTGAGGCTTCGGGGCAGCCGGCCGAGCCATCTGCTCGGGCCGGGTTCCTGCCCGAGGCTGGGCTCAGGCGCGGTGCTGACGTGCTCCCCCGAGGTGGAGATCCTCCGATCATGTTGCCGTCCGAGGCCGGGTCGGGTTCCGCCGAAGGTAGAGTCGATGCCGAGGGTGCTGCTGCTCCCCCCATTGACGTCTGAACCTGCAGGATCAGTTCGTCTGTAGTACATGTGTTTTTTGTGGCCGTCGAGGCCCAAACATACCGTCGTCGTGTTGTAAAGCTGCGTTTCTTTTCCCCTTGTTTCGAGTATCAGGACTTGTTTGTCGGTAGCAGAATTGTTTATTCGAGCGAGAGTTACTTCTCACGGAAGGTGATGAGTGAGGTATCCGTATCCCGGAGGCATAGGAGTCCCTCAGCTCGGTCGGCCTTGCCGCTTACGTGTACTCTTACTCGCCCGTAGGATTCTTCTATCGATGTAGTCGAGAAGGCCCGAAAATTCGTTTCGGCAGAAGAGTCTTCGAGTGTTAAGACTTGATCGGTCAGTGGAATTGCTTATCCGAGCGTGAGTTACTTATCGCAGAAGGTGATGAGTGAGGTATCCGTATCCCGGAGGCGTAGGAGTCCCTTGGCTCGGACAGCCTTGCCTGCTTACGTGTACTCCATCATTTTCAGGATACCACCATCGAAGTAGTCGAAAAGCACGAAAGATGTTCTGGCCGAAAGACTTTTTCCGAGGAAAATTTTGACGCAGAGGGGGTTCCCCCCTTCTAGCCCCCGAGGGAGGGTCGGGCTTTGCCGAGGCAAGGCTGACCCTTCCTTGATGGTTAGACTTTACTTGCGTGTGTAAACGAGGTGTATGAACGACTTGAAAGCATCAAGGGTAGAAGCGACGTAGCTATCGGATGTTCCAAGCGTTGCTGTAGACCTCGCCTTGACTGTTGGCCAGCTTGTATGTTCCGGGCTTCAAAATCTTGGCGATGATGAAGGGCCCTTCCCAGGGGGGCGTGAGCTTGTGGCGCCCTCGGGCGTCTTATCGTAGACGAAGCACCAAGTCGCCCACCTGGAGGTCTCGGGACCGAACCCCTCGGGCGTGGTAGCGTCGCAGGGACTGCTGATACCGTGCCGAGTGTAGTAAGGCCATGTCCCGAGCCTCTTCTAGCTGGTCCAGTGAGTCTTCTCGGTTGCTCCGGTTGCTTCGGTCGTCGTACGCCCTCATCCTCGGGGAGCCGTATTCTAAGTCTGTGGGCAAGATAGCCTCGACCCCATAGACTAGAAAGAACGGCGTGAAGCCCGTGGCTCGGCTTGGCGTCGTCCTCAGACTCCAGACCACCGAGGGGAGTTCCTTCATCCATCGCTTGCCGAACTTGTTGAGGTCGTTGTAGATCCTTGGCTTGAGTCCTTGCAGAATCATGCCGTTGGCACGTTCTACCTGCCCATTCGTCAGGGGGTGAGCTACGGCGGCCCAGTCCACTCGGATGTGGTGGTCCTCGCAGAAGTCCAGGAACTTTCTGCCAGTGAACTGAGTGCCGTTGTAAGTGATGATGGAGTTTGGGACCCCGAAGCGATGGATGATGTTGGTGAAGAACGCCACCGCCTGTTCGGACCTGATGCTGTTGAGGGGTCGGACCTCGATCCACTTGGAGAACTTGTCGATGGCGACCAACAGGTGCGTGAAGCCCCTGGGTGCCTTCTGCAAGGGACCGACTAGGTCCAGACCCCATACAGCAAACAGCCAGGTGATGGATATCGTTTGCAGGGCCTGAGCGGGCAGATGCGTCTGCCTTGCGTAGAACTGACACCCCTGGCAGGAGCGTACAATCCTAGTGGCATCGGCCACCGCGGTTGGCCAGTAGAAGCCCTGTCGGAAGGCGTTTCCAACGAGCGCCCGAGGTGCTGCGTGGTGACCGCAAGCCCCCGAGTGTATCTCTTGTAAGAGATCCTGACCTTCGGCGATGGATATGCATCGCTGGAGGATGCTCGAGGGGCTGCGGTGGTAGAGCTCCTTTCCATCACCCAGCAAGACGAACGACTTAGCGCATCGCGCCAGTCGCCGAGCCTCGGCTCGGTCGAGGGGTAGCTCTCCTTGGTGGAGATATTGCAGGTACGGGATCTGCTAGTTTCGATTAGGCGTGACCCTGTTCCGCTCTTCCTCGACGCGCAGTGCCTCAGCCTCGGGGGCCGAGGGTGCCTCGGGCTGAGCCGAGGGTGCCTCGGGCTGGTCCGAGGGCGCCTCGGGCAGGACCGAGGCCTTCTCGGGCTTGGGCGTGTCATTGGTCTTGACTGAGGGTTGATGCAGGTCTCGGGAGAAGACGTCCGGGGGAACCGTTGTCCGCCCCGAAGCTATCTTCGCTAGCTCGTCCGCAGTCTCGTTGTACCATCGGCCGACGTGGTTGAGCTCGAGCCCATAGAACTTGTCCTCCAGGCGCCGAACCTCGTCGCAGTAGGCTTCCATCTTTGGGTCGCGACAATGGGAGTTCTTCATGACTTGGTCGATGACAAGCTGCGAGTCGCCACGAGCGTCGAGGCGCCGGACCCCTAGCTCGATGGCGATGCGCAACCCGTTAACCAGGGCCTCGTACTCAGCCACGTTGTTGGACGCCGGGAAATGGAGGCGCAGCACGTAGCGGAGGTGCTTTCCGAGGGGCAAGATGAAGAGCAAGCCCGCGCCCGCTCCTGTTTTCATCAGTGACCCGTCGAAAAACATGGTCCAGAGTTCCGGTTGGATCGGAGCTGCTGGAAGCTGGGTGTCAACCCATTCAGCCACAAAGTCCGCCAAGACTTGGGACTTGATGACCTTCCGAGGGGCAAACGAGATTGTCTCGCCCATGATCTCCACTGCCCACTTTGTGATCCTACCCGAGGCCTCTTGGCACTGGATGATCTCCCCCAGGTGGAAGGACGACACCACAGTCACCGGATGAGACTCGAAGTAGTGTCACAACTTTCGCCGCGTCAGAATTACTGCGTACAGTAGCTTCTGAATTTGTGGGTAGCGGATTTTGGTCTCGGACAGCACTTCACTGATGAAGTAGATCGGCCTCTGGACAGGCAATGCGTGCCCTTCTTCTCGTCTCTCGACCACGATCGCGGCGCTGACCACCTGAGTGGTAGCGGCGATGTAGATCAAGAGGGCTTCTCCGGCAGTGGGGGGCACCAAGATGGGTGCGCTTATGAGGAGTGCCTTCAGGTTCCCAAGGGCTTCCTCGGCCTCGGGGGTCCAAGTGAAGCGCTCGGTTTTCCTCAAGAGGCGGTACAGAGGTAGGCCTCTTTCACCGAGGCGCGAGATGAAGCGACTCAGAGCCGCAAGGCATCCCATGACCCTCTGTACGCCTTTTAAGTCCTTGATGGGGCCCATGTTGGTGATCGCCGCGATTTTCTCCGGGTTGGCCTTGATGCCCCGCTCGGAGATAATGAACCCCAAGAGCATGCCTCGGGGGACTCCGAAGACACACTTCTCGGGATTGAGTTTTACGCCTTTCGCCTTGAGACACTTGAATGTCGCTTCAAGGTCAGAGAGGAGGTCAGAGGCTTTCCTCGTCTTGACTACGATGTCATCGACGTAAGCCTCGACCGTTCGGCCAATGTGCTCCCCAAACACATGGTTCATGTATGCACCTTTGGTATGTCGCACCCGCATTCCTCAAACCAAATGGCATGGTAATGTAGCAGTACATGCCAAAAAGTGTGATGAAAGAAGTCGCGAGCTGGTCGGACTCTTTCATCCTGATCTGGTGATACCCTGAGTAGGCATCGAGGAATGACAGGGTTTCGCACCCAGCAGTGGAATCCACGATTTGATCAATGCGAGGCAGAGGGTAGGGAACCTTCGGACATGCTTTGTTTAGACCAGTATAGTCTACACACATCCGCCATTTCCCTCCTTTCTTTCTCACAAGCACAGGGTTGGCAGGCCATTCAGGATGGAATACCTCTTTGATGAACCCTGCAGCCGTCAGCTTGTGGATCTCCTCGCCTATGGCTCTGCGCTTTTCTTCGTCGAATTTGCGTAGAGACTGCTTCACGGGTCGGGCTCCAGCTCGAATATCCAGCGAGTGCTCGGCGACATCCCTCGGTATGCCAGGCATGTCCGAGGGACTCCACGCGAAAACGTCGGCGTTTGCGCGGAGAAAGTCGATGAGCACTGCTTCCTATTTAGGGTAGAGCTCGGAGCCGATCCGAACTTGCTTGGAGACATCGTTGCCGGGGTCGAGTGGGATGGACTTAACCGTCTCGGTAGGCTCAAAGTTGCCGGCGTGGCGCTTCACGTCGAGTGCCTCTTTGGAGAGGCTCTCCAGGTCGGCGATGAGGGCCTCAGATTCGGCGAGGGCCTCGGCGCACTCCACGCACTCCACGTCGCATTCGTACGCGTGTCTGTACGTGGGGCCGACGGTGATGACCCCATTGGGGCCCGACATCTTGAGATTGAGGTAGGTGTAGTTGGGGACGGCCATGAACTTGGCTTAGCATGGTCTTCCAAGCACTGCGTGGTAGGTTCCTCGGAACCTGACCACCTCAAACATGAGGGTTTCCCTTCGGAAGTTGGAGGGAGTCCCGAAGCAGACGGGCAGATCGAGTTGCCCGAGGGGCTGGACGCGTTTCCCGGGGATGATCTCGTGAAAAGGCGCCGCGCCGGCCCGGATCGAGGACAGATCGATCTGCAGGAGCCCGAGGGTCTCGGCGTAGATGATGTTGAGGCTGCTGCCTCCGTCCATGAGGACCTTGGTGAGCCTGACGTTGCCGATGACGGGGTCGACAACGAGCGGGTACTTCCCTGGGCTCGGCACGCGGTCGGGGTGGTCGCCTTGGTCGAAGGTGATGGGCTTGTCGGACCAGTCTAGGTAGACTGGCGCCGTCACCTTTACCGAGCAGACCTCCCGGCGCTGTTGCTTGCGGTGCCGAGCCGAGGCGTTCGCCACTTGCCCACCGTAGATCATGAAGCAGTCGTGGACCTCGGGGAACTCCTCTGCCTTGTGATCCTCCTTCTTGCCGTTGTCGTGGGCCCTGCCACCTTCCGGCGGTGGCCCGGCCCTATGGAAGTAGCGTCGAAGCATGACGCACTCCTCAAGGGTGTGCTTGACGGGACCCTGATGATAGGGGCACGGCTCCTTGAGCATCTTGTCGAAAAGGTTGGCGCCTCCGGGAGGTTTCCGAGGGTTCTTGTACTCGGCGGCGGCGACAAGATCCGCATCGGTGGCATCACGTTTCGCTTGCGACTTCTTTTTGCCCTTTTTCTTGGTGCCGCGCTGAGCGGACGCCTCGGGGACGTCTTCCGGCTGGCGCCCCTGGGGCTGCTTGTCCTTCCGGAAGATAGCCTCGACCGCCTCCTGACCAGAGGCGAACTTGGTGGCGATGTCCATCAGCTCGCTTGCCCTGGTGGGAGTCTTGCGACCCAGCTTGCTCACCAGGTCGCGGCAAGTGGTGCCGGCGAGAAACGCGCCGATGACATCCGAGTCGGTGATGTTGGGTAGCTCGGCGCGCTGCTTCGAAAATCGCCGGATGTAGTCCCGGAGAGATTCTCCCGGCTGCTGACGGCAGCTTCGGAGATCCCAGGAGTTCCTAGGGCGCACGTATGTGCCCTGGAAGTTTCCGGCGAAGGCTTGGACCAGATCGTCCCAGTTGGAGATCTGCCCCGGAGGCAGATGCTCCAGCTAGGCCCGGGCGGTGTCGGAGAGGAATAGGGGGAGGTTCTGGATGATGAGGTTGTCATCGTCCGTTCCACCCAGCTGGCAGGCCAGCCGATAGTCCGCGAGCCACAGTTCCGTCCTCGTCTCCCCCGAGTACTTGGTGATGGTAGTCGGGGTTCGGAACCGGGTCGGGAACGGCGCGTCGTATGGCCCGGCTGAAGGCCTGCGGACCAGGTGGTTCGGGCGAGGGGCTCCGATCCTCCCCACTGTTGTAGCATCCCCCACGCCTGGGGTGGTAGCCTCGGCGCACCTTTTCGTCGAGGTGGGCTCGACGGTCGCGGTGGTGGTGCTCGTTGCCGAGGCGACCCAGGGCCGCAGGCGCTGTGTTGCGCGTGCGCCCGGTGTGGCCCGAGGATTCTAGCATGAATCGAGAAGTCGCGGCACGATGCTCCGGGGGGTACCCCTGCCTTCGGGAGGCAGAGCTTTCGGCCCGCCGGACCGCGGCATCCTCCAGGAGATTCTTGAGCTCTCCCTGGATACGCCGCCCCTTGGTGGTGGATGGTTCCGGCATCGCTTGGAGTAGTATTGCCGCTACAGCCAGGTTCTGGCCGACCCCGCTGGAAGCCGGGGGCAGCCTTGGCCTGGCATCGTCGGCGATGCGGTGTTGGACGTCCTGGGCCAGATGACGCGCTTCTCCAGCCGGCACTCAGCCTGCCCACTCCTGCCCGAGGTTCAGCCGAGGCTGCACAAGTTGTCCTGCTTCCTCGTCGAGCCTGGCCTGCATCTCGCGTATTTGCTCGAGCTGTGCGTCCTGACCCCCCGCAGGGACTGGGACCACAGCTAGCTCCCGAAGGATGTCAATGCGAGGCACAGGCCTAGGGGATCGCCGTTCTCCGGCATACCAAGATGGTTGCCTTCACCGGGACCCCCTAGATCGACGTGGAAACATTCACGACTTGGGCCACAGTCCTCGTCGCCGAGACTGTGGCTACCATCGGAACAATCGGAGAGGCAGTAGTCACATGCGGCCAAGAAGTCCCGCATGGCGCTAGGGTTATCGAGTCCGGAGAATTCCCAACCAGAGTCGGGCTCGTCATCTTCCTCGGAACCCAAAGGCCCGTAGGTCGAGACGGCCGTCAGTCTGTCCCAGGGTGACCGCATATGGTGCTCCGGAGGGTTCGGATGTGCCTTTATGAAAGCGCCCACCAAAGCGAGATCGCTTGGTGGTTCGAAGCTGAATCTAAAAGGCACGAGATGGGAAACAGTCGGTACCTCTTGATCGACGGACGGTGGCGGAGTCGCGTCAGGGACGGACTGCACCGTTGTCTCAGGTACAAGGCTGACGCTCAGCAAGTCCTTCACGAGCGTGCTGGCGTCGTCCGCCTGCTTGGGGCTGGCGTGTTGCGGGGAAACGACGCTCGTCTTCATCTCAAACGTGAGGTCAACGTTTGCCGTGTCCCCCGTTGGGGCGCCGGCGTCGTCGACTCGCTCGACAGCCAACGAGGCGCCGCCTCCTGCTTGGCCATGCCTGCCCCGCCTCCTCCTCCGTCGCCAGGGAAGGTGATGAGACGGGCCTGGATGTTGCTCTTCCGCCTCGTGGGGAAGACGTCGTCGACTCCGCCGCCGGCAGGCGGGCTGTCGGCCGCCATTGTCGTCGCCGCGCGGTGGAAGAAGGAGTATCATGTCGTAGCTGCTGTCAAGGGACATGAACTCAAGACTCCCGAAACGAAGCGTCATTCCGGGCCGGAGAGGTTGCTGGAGACTACCCATCTGGAGCTTGACGGGAAGCTGTTCGTCAACACGCAGCAGGCCCCTACCTGGCACGCCAACTGTCGGCGTTTCGACCCCGGGGGGTCCCTGGACCGACGAGTAAATTGTCGCTGCGTGTCCCAGCCTAGATGGGTCGGCGCGAGACGGAACACAAGGGGAGAAAACACTAGGGGGAAAACCGCGGCCTCGTGTTGTCCTGCGCCCAGGGCGGATGCGCTTGCAGTAGGGGGTTACAAGCGTTCGCGTGGGAGAGAGAGAGAGAGACTGGTTCATTAGCCCCGTTCTCCCGCGCGGCCACCTTTCGTTGCCACTCGCGGCTACCCTCTTTCGCTACTCTTTTGCTCCCTCCCCGCACGGGGGCCCTGGACCTTCCTTTTATAGATGTAAGGAGGAGGCCCAGGTGTACAGTGGGGAGCGTAGCAATGTGCTACGTGTCTAGTAGAGAGGAGCCAGAGCCCTAAGTACATGCCGATGTATCTGTCGGAGAGGTGTTGCTGCCCTGTTCATGTGATGTCGTGGCCGTCGGAGGAGTGCTCGAGCCCTGCGGAAGTACAGCTGTCGGGGCTGTAGGATCCTTGCTGACGTCTCCTTGCTTCCGTAAGAGGCCGAGAGCCGCCGTCGTCATGGAGCATGCGGGGCACCATCATTACTTGTTTACCGGGGCGAGCCAGATGGGACACCGGTCTTGTTCCCCGTAGCCTGAGCTAGCTAGGGGTAGGGTAATGATGGCCTCCTTGTGATGTGGTTGGTCCGAGCCCGTGGCCGGGCGAGGCGGTGACTCCTCCGAGGTCGAGGTTGAGTCCGAGCCCTGGGGTCGGGCGAGGCGGAGTCCGTCGTCTTCCGGAGTCGAGGCTGAGTCCGAGCCCTGGGGTCGGGCGAGGCGGAGACCATCGTCTTCCGGAGTCGAGGTTGAGTCCGAGCCCTGGGGTCGGGCGAGGCGGAGACTGTAGTCTTCCGGAGTTGAGGTTGAGTCCGAGCCCTGGGGTCGGGCGAGGCGGAGTCCGTCGTCTTCCGGAGTCGAGACGGGGGCCGAGCTTCCTATGGCGCCCGAGGCTGGACTTAGCTGCTGTTGGCCTCACTCTGGTGAGTGGCACAGTAGTCGGAGCAGGGCAGGTGGCGCTGTTTTCCTGTCAGGTTGGTCAGTGGAGCGGCGAAGTGACTGCGGTCACTTCGGCTCTGTCGACTGAGCGCGCGTCAGGATAAGGTGTCAGACGACCCTTGCATTAAATGCTCCTGCGATACGGTCGGTTGGCGTGGTGATCTGGCCAAGGTTGCTTCTCCGCAAAGCCTGTCTGAGTTGGGCCTCGGGCAAGCCGAAGGTGCGCCCATTGCTTGAGGGGATCCTTGGGAGAGACGTGAGTCCTCCGGGGTCGGCTGTCTTTGCCCGAGGCCGGGCTCGGGCGAGGCGGGATTGTGTCCCTTGGGCGGAGCCTTGGCCCGAATCGCCTCCATCAGGCCTTCGCAGCTTTGTGCTGATGGGGTTTACCAGCTGAGATTTAGTAGTCTTGGGGGTACCCCTAATTATGGTCCCCGACAATATTCTTATCAACTGATTGGAATTTCCGCAGCACCTATTGCTCCATTTCATTTGATATAAAGATTTAAACCCTTTTTGGGGGGCATTTAGCTAAAGTGTGGCATTGTCTGAATTTCAATATTTTAAAGTCTATGTCAAGTCTAAAAAGACGTTTCAACGTTCGTTTAAACGTTTAAAAGTTGGTTCATAACGTTTTACCGTTTTAATAACCTTGGAGAGAACCTTGAAGGGCTCACTTGTTGTGCAGACTTTGATAAAAGAAGCCAAAAGTAAGAAATCAGTAAGGATTTGGAATTTGTGTCATTCTAGTGTTTGGATATATTATTGATGACCATTACAACATGTTGGAGCTCTTGGAAGAAGATAGAATGATACAATATTCAAAACTGAATCAAAGAACATGCGGTAGTGTCGGCGTTCCGAGACCGGGGGGTCCCCGAGCCGACGAGTGAGAGTGCCGCGTGCCCCAGCCCAGATGGGTCGAGCGCGTGGGCGAGCGCGAAAGGGGGGAACAGAGAGAGAGGTCGGTGGCCGGAGCCGGGTCGTGAGGGAGTCGGAGAATTCCCGCGGCCTTCGTGTTCGTCCCGCGCCCAGGTCGGGTGCGCTTGCAGTAGGGGGTTACAAGCGTCCGCGCGAGGTGAGGGGAAGCGAGCGGCCCCGAGAGAGCGCCTGCCCCTGCCCTTCGTCCCCGCGAGGCCAACCTTCTCTAAGAAGGCCCTGGTCCTTCCTTTTATAGTCGTAAGGAGAGGATCCAGGTGTACAAGATGGGGGTGTAGCAAGGTGCTACGTGTCTAGCGAGGGAGAGCTAGCGCCCTATGTACATGCCGAGGTGGCAGCCGGAGAGATCTTGGCACCCTGTTGGTGTGGCGTCGTGGCTGTTGGAGGAGTAACGGAGCCGGACGGGGGGACAGCTGTCGAAGTGGCTGGGCCCTTGCTGACGTTCTCCTGCTTTCGTAAGGGAGCTGAGAGCCGCCGTCGTCATGATCTAGCGGGGCGCCATCATTGCCTATCTGGCGTAGCTGGCCAGATGGGACACCGGTCTTGTTCTCTGCGACCCAAGTCGGCTCAGGGCAGGGTGATGATGACGCTTCCTGTTGACGTGGCAGTCTCGTGTCCTAGGTCGGGCGTCGTGGAGGCTCCTCCGAAGCCGAGGTCGAGTCCGTCCTGCAAGACAGAGGCAGAGTCCGAGCCCTGGGTCGGGCGAGGCGGAGATCGTTCGGCAGAGGCCGAGGCGGAGTCCGAGCCCTGGGTCGGGCGAGGCGGAGTTCGTCGTCTTCCGGGGCCTTAGCCCGAGTCCGAGCCCTGGGTCGGGCGGAGCGGAGTTCGCCGTCTTCCGGGGCCTTAGCCCGAGTCCGAGCCCTGGGTCGGGCGGAGCGGAGTTCGCCGTCTTCCGGGGCCTTAGCCCGAGTCCGAGCCCTGGGTCGGGCGGAGCGGAGTTCGCCGTCTTCTGGGGCCTTAGCCCGAGTCCGAGCCCTGGGTCGGGCGGAGCGGAGTTCGCCGTCTTCCGGGGCCTTAGCCCGAGTCCGAGCCCTGGGTCGGGCAGAGCCTCCTATGGCACCTCTGGCGAAGTCTGGTCGCCCGTCGGTCTTACCTTTTGCGTTAAACGCCCCGGTGACTGGGTCGGTTGGCGCGGTGATTTAGTCAGGGTTTCTTCTTATCGAAGGCGGGGCCTAGGGCGAGCCGGAGATGCGTCTGCCGTGAAAGAGGAGGCCTCAGGCGAGACGGAGTCATCTTAGGGTCGGCTGCCCTCGCCCGAGGCTAGGCTCGGGCGTGGCATGGTCAAGTCACTCGTATGGACTGATCCCTGACTTAATCAAACCCATCAGGCCTCTGCAGCTTTATGCTGATGGGCGTTACCAGCTGAGAATTAGGCGTCTTGAGGGTACCCCTAATTATGGTCCCCGACAGTAGCCCCCGAGCCTCGAAGAGAGTGTTAACACTCGCTTGGAGGCTTGCGTCGCACTTTTTTGCAAGGGGACCAGCCTTTCTCGGTGGTACTTTGTTCCGGTGGGTGCGTGCGAGCGCACCCGCCGGGTGTAGCCCCCGAGGCCTCGGAGGAGTGGTTTCACTCCTTCGAGGTCTTAATGCCTTGCGTAATGCCTCGGCTGGTCTGGCGGTTCCCTCATGCGAGCAGGGCGTAACCCAGGTGCACTGTCGGGGCCCAAGTTCTCGGGCTGGTATGTTGACGCTGTCAACGGTTCGGCCGGAGCCGGGTTTGCGAGAGCAGCCCCCGAGCCTTCGCACGGAGCGAGAGGACGATCAGGGACAGACTCGACTTTTTATATACGCCCCTACGTCGCCTTTCCGCAAGGAGGAGGGGGGGAGTGCGCCATGTTACCCTCGATGGGCACCGAACATGGTGTCTCCGGTGAGCTGCAATCGGGTAATCCGAGTGGACGTCCGTGCCCCGTTCGTTGGGGGTCGGCTAGGGGCCCGGAGGCACGCCCAAAAGTACCTGCGGGTGATCTGCCGGACCCGGTCCCCTAGCGACGGGGTCCGAGGGCTCGTTGCCTCCCTCCGATGGGATTCCGTTACAGAGTCGTTCCCGCTGGTCTCGGAAATGTCCTAGGGTACCTCGGGAGCGCAGCCCGAGCCTTGGTTATGTATCGAACGTACCCCTGGTCATCCCTCGCTCGGCGTCTGAGGCGACTGTGAACACTTCGACAGGCCAGCCTTCGAACCCCTGATCAGTAGGGGGCACGGAGCCCGAGTAGCCTGAGGCGGTCGTGGGACCTTTCGGGGGCCGACCTTCGAACCCCTGACCAGTAGTGGGTGTCGGGCCCACGCGATCTGAGGCGGCTGTCGAACCCTTCGGGGGGCCAGCCTTCGAACCCCTGATCAGTAGGGAGGCTCGGAGCCTAGTTCCTTCACGGGGAAGGATCCCTTTGGGGTTATCCCCCTTCTCGGTCCCTGTTGCAAGAGATAGAGAAAGAAGGAAAAGGGAAAAAGGGATTCGAAATTGAACGTCGTGGCGTACCTTTTTCGGCGTGGTTGTTTTGGCGAAGGCGAAACATCACCAGCCGCTCCCGCCCGTAGCGCTGTCCGTCGAGCCGCGGAGTTAATGCGCCGGGGTGAGTAGTTGGCGAGGTTGCCGTTGCGCGTGCGCGAGCCGTTCGAGGTACGGGTCACGGGCGCGTCGTCTTCACGCCGTGAGAGGGGGTTCTCTTGCTGCCTCCGGATGGGACGTGAGCCTGGCCGATGGCGTGACCGCTGCTCTCGCGCGCCTGCCACCGTCATTACTGCCGGCCCATTTTTGACCGCGTTTGACCGCTGCGCCAGGCTGGCGCTGCTGGGTCGCGGGCTGGGTCGCCTCGAATCGCGGTATCGGTTCCGCAATCGAGGAGGTGCGGTGGTGGAGCGAGTGGCACAGCGGTTCGCATGCAGCGCCCGGCGCGCCAGTTGCACGACGCGTGGGCTTGAGCCGTCGCGCTGGCCTGTCAGGAGTCGGAGAGGCGCGTCCACTTGGCGCGGTTGCATGCCGCCTGTATGGCCGCTTGCCCCCTTTGCCCGCTGGTCTGGGCAAAAGTGGAGGGTTACTTGTAACCGCTGGGTGGTTGCGTGCGTCGTGCGCGGCGGTTCGGCTTCTTCTGCTTAGAGCCAGTCTGCATGAAAGGCGAGCCCCAGCCCCCGCGCCGCAGGGAAGGGCTTTGGAGGCGTGTTGGAGAAGACTCAGCCCGTGACGGTTGAGGGCGCAAGCAGGGGGAGTTGCCTTTAAAAGGAGGGCGACCCCCTTCGTAAGGTGACCATGTCTCCTACCTCCCCTATGCATTGTGTCTCTCCATCTTCCGAGCCCCCGGATGGGGGGAAACCGCCGTCTTTTCGCTCCATCGCCGGAGGAACGCAACTCCGTGGGAGTTGGTACCTTTCAGCCATCGTTCGGCTTCAAGGATTTTCATCAGGCAGCCCGGTTGCCCCCCTCGGCTGGGGGTCACCCGAGACGGTGACCACCAGCTCCTGGGTGGGGAGGAGCAAACCGGACTGCGATCTGGGTCCCACCCTCAGCTTCAAGGATGTTCATCATCCTCGCTGGGGTGGGTGCCGGACTGAGCCGGCGCTCCACCTCCCGCACGGGTTCGTGGGTCATCCTCTCCCACGATATTCGAGGGAGAAGGCGCTCACTGGCCCTGCGGGCGGCGCGGACTCCGACAACGTGGGATGGATCGGTGGCGAACGCCGTCACCTCCAGCGTGTCGGGTCCGCTAGCTCGGCTCCGGCGGGCCCTTTTGTCGGGGGGCGGCTGCCGCGCCGTGTACACGGGAGGTCCACCCTAGACACCGCACGCCGCTAGGGCGGCGCTCGTGTTCTGGGGTGGCCCTGCCTTTGCACCAGGGCGGCGCCTTTGCGCGGAGGCCGGTGCCCCACTCATCGGGGAGGATTTGAGTGGGGATCTGGCGGTAGGCTGGTGGCTCCTGGCGTCAGTGCCGAGGTGGAGGCGGCTCGAGAAGTCCCCGTCAGCGACGGGATCACCGCCACCATCGGCGCTTCGGGCCTTCGGCTCTTTGTACTTGTCCTCGCCCCTCGGGTGGCGTTATGGGCGAGGGCAAGACAGCAGCTGTGCCTTCTCCTGAGGCCTGCGCCGCCGCAGAGGGAGGAACCGGAGTTCCGCTTGTAATGGCACTTCGAGTGCCGGGTTTTTTGTTCATTTCGGCTTTCGGGGCCTGAACATGTATGTAACTCCGGCACAGAGCCGTGTTTTTCCTCATTTCTGAGCACTAGGACTCGCCTGTTGTTTGCTTGAACCGCTTCACCAAGCGTGAGTCGCCCCGTGTCAAGGTGACGAGTGAGGTATCCGTATCCCGGAGGCGTAGGAATCCCTCGGCTCGGTCGGCCCTGTTGTCCGAGGCTCCTCTAGCTTAGTTAAAGAGACCCCTCGGCCGCTCTTCGACGAGCCGAGGCCAGGGGTAGCGATATCAGCACGAGCAAAGGCGGAGTTGGCTCGGAAATGAAACCTGGTTGGCCGGAGCCTAGCCGGGTTGTCCGTTGGCAGGATCGACGTCGGGGTTGATCAGCCGAGGCTTCGGACCAAGCTGGCGCCCTCGGAAGGCGGTCGGCCGAAGCCCCGGAGGTGGCCGGCCGAGCCGTCCGCTCGGGCCGGGTTCTCGGAGAAGTCCCTGGCAGAGATTGCTCGAGCGTGGTGATGACGTCGTCCTTTGGAGCAGAGGCCCTCGGATCGCGTCGCCGTCCGAGGCTAGGTCGGGCCTTGCCGAAGGTGCTGTCGATGCCGAGGGTGTCATCGCCCTCTTCCAGCGTCAAGATCCGAGCCTGCAGGGTCAAATCGTCTTGTAGCGTGGGCCTTGTGCGGCCGTCGAGGCCAGAACACACACCCTTGCTGCGTTATAAAGCTGCGTCTCTTTTCCTCTTGTCTCGAGTATCTGGACTTTTTGTCGGTAGCAGGGATGTTAGTGCGGGCGCGAGTTGCTTCTCGCGGAAGGTGATGAGTGAGGTATCCGTATCCCAGAGGCGTGGGAGTCCCTCGGCTCGGTCGGCCTTGCCGCTTACGCGTACTTTTACCCGTCCATGAGGCCCTGTCACTGACTCAGTCAAGAAGGCTCGAAGAACCGCTTCGACAGAAGAGCTTCCGTACGTAAAGACTCGTTCGATCCGCGGATTCGCCTTATCCGAGCGCGAGTTACTTATCGCAGAAGGTGATGAGTGAGGTATCCGTATCCCGGAGGCGTAGGAGTCCCTCGGCTCGGTCAGCCTTGACTGCTTACGTGTACCCCGTCGTTTCCAGGACCCACTTTTCGAAGTAGTCAAAAAGCACGAAAGATATTCTGGTAAAAGAGATTTTCTTTTCGAGGAAAATTTTGACGCAGAGGGGGTTTCCCCCCTTTTAGCCCCCGAGGGAGGGTCGGGCTTTGCCGAGGCGAGGCTGACCCTTCCTTGTTGACTAAACTTTGCGTGGGTGCGAGGTATATGAACAACTTGGAAATATCTCAAGGGTAGAAATGACGTAGCTGTTGGATGTTCCAAGCGTTGCCGTAGACCTCGCCTTGACTGTTGGCCAGCTTGTACGTTCCGGGCTTCAGAACTTTGGCGATGATGAACGGCCCCTCCCAGGGGGGCGTGAGCTTGTGCCTCCCTCGGGCGTCTTGCCGCAGCCGAAGCACCAGGTCGCCCACCTGGAGGTCTCGGGGTCGGACCCCTCGGGCGTGGTAGCGTCGCAGGGACTGCTGATACCGCGCCGAGTGTAGTAAGGCCCTGTCCCGAGCCTCGTCCAGCTGGTCCAGCGAGTCTTCTCGGCTAGCTTGGTTGCTTTCTTCGTTGTAGGCCCTCGTCCTCGGGGAGCCGTATTCCAGGTCCGTGGGCAAGATGGCCTCGGCCCCGTAGACCAGGAAGAACGGCGTGAAACCCGTGGCTCGGCTTGGCTTCGTCCTCAGGCTCCAGACTACCGAGGGGAGTTCCTTCATCCACCGCTTGCCGAACTTGTTGAGGTTGTTGTAGATCCGAGGCTTGAGCCCTTGTAGGATCATGCCATTGGCACGCTCTACTTGCCCATTCGGCATGGGATGAGCTACGGCGGCCCAGTCCACCCGGATGTTGTGATCCTCGCAAAAATCCAAGAATTTTTTGCCGGTGAACTGGGTGCCATTGTCGGTGATGATGGAGTTCGGGACCCCGAAGCGATGGATGATGTTGGTGAAGAATGCCACCGCCTGCTCGGACCTGATGCTGTTCAGGGGTCGGACCTCGATCCACTTGGAGAATTTGTCGATGGCGACCAGCAGGTGCGTGTAGCCCCCGGGCGCCTTCTGCAGAGGGCCGACGAGGTCCAGACCCCACACAGCGAAGGGCCAGGTGATGGGTATCGTCTGCAGAGCCTGAGCGGGCAGGTGGGTCTGCTTCGCATAGAATTGGCACCCTTCGCAGGCGCGGACAATTCTAGTGGCGTCAGCCACCGCCGTTGGCCAGTAGAAGCCTTGGCGGAAAGCGTTCCCGACGAGGGTTCGAGGTGCTGCATGGTGACCGCAAGCCCCCGAGTGTATTTCCCGCAGGAGTTCCTGACCTTCGGCGATGGAGATGCATCGCTGGAGGATGCCCGAGGGGCTACGGTGGTAGAGCTCCTTCTCATCGCCCAGCAAGACGAACGATTTGGCGCGTCGCGCTACCCGCCGAGCCTCGGCTCGGCCGAGGGGCAGTTCTCCTTGGTGGAGATATTGCAGGTACGGGGTTTGCCAATCTTGATCTGGCAGGACCCCGTTCTGCTCCTCCTCGATGCGCAGGGCTTCGCCCTCGGGCTCCGAGGGTACCTCGGGTTGAGCCGAGGATGGCTCGGGCTGGGCCGAGGTCACCTCGGACGAGGCCGAGGTTGCCTCGGACTCGGGCGCGTCGCCTATCTTGACGGAGGGTTGGTGCAGATCCCGGGAGAAGACGTCCGGGGGAACCGTCGTTCGCCCCGAGGCTATCTTCGCCAGCTCGTCCGCAGTCTCGTTGTAGCGCCGGGCGATGTGGTTGAGCTCGAGCCCGTAGAACTTGTCTTCCAGGCGTCGAACCTCTTCACAGTAGGCCTCCATCTTCGGGTCGCGGCAGAGGGAGTTCTTCATGACTTGGTCGATGACGAGCTGCGAGTCGCCGCGTGCATCGAGGCGTCGGACCCCTAGCTCGATGGCGATTCGCAATCCGTTGATCAGAGCCTCGTACTCAGCCACATTGTTGGACGCCGGGAAATGGAGGCGGAGCACGTAGCGCAGGTGTTTCCCGAGGGGCGAGACGAAGAGCAGGCCCGCGCCGGCCCCCGTCTTCATCAGCGACCCGTCGAAAAACATGGTCCAGAGCTCCGGCTGGATCGGAGCCGTCGGCAACTGGGTATCGACCCATTCGGCTACGAAATCCGCCAGTACCTGGGACTTGATGGCCTTCCGAGGGGCAAACAAGATTGCCTCACCCATGATTTCCACCGCCCACTTCGCGATCCGCCCCGAGGCCTCTCGGCACTGGATGATCTCCTCCAGGGGGAAGGATGACACCACAGTCACCGGATGGGACTCGAAGTAATGTCGCAGCTTTCGCCTCGTCAGGATCACTGCATATAGCAGCTTCTGGACTTGTGGGTAGCGGACCTTGGTCTCGGACAGCACTTCGCTGACGAAGTAAACTGGCCTCTGAATGGGCAAGGCATGCCCCTCTTCCTGCCTTTCGACTACGATCGCGGCGCTGACCACCTGAGTGGTTGCGGCGACGTAGACCAGGAGGGTTTCTCCATCAGCTGGGGGTACCAAGATGGGCGCCTGGGTGAGGAGCGCCTTCAGGTTCCCGAGGGCTTCCTCGGCCTCGGGAGTCCAAGTGAAGCACTCGGCCTTCCTTAAGAGGCAGTACAGGGGCAGGCCTCTTTCGCCGAGGCGCGAGATGAAACGGCTCAAGGCCGCGAGGCATCCCATGACCCTCTGTACGCCTTTTAAGTCCTTGATGGGCCCCATGTTTGTGATCGCTGCGATCTTCTCCGGGTTGGCTTCGATGCCCCGCTCGGAGACGATGAATCCCAAAAGCATGCCTCGGGGCACCCCGAAGACGCACTTCTCGGGATTGAGCTTGACGCCCTTCGCCTTGAGACACCGGAATGTCAGTTCGAGGTCGGAGAGAAGGTTGGAGGCTTTCCTCGTCTTGACTACGATGTCATCGACGTAGGCCTCGACTGTGCGACCAATGTGTTCGCCGAACACATGGTTCATGCACCGCTGGTACGTTGCACCCGCGTTCCTCAAACCGAACGGCATTGTGACATAACAGTACATGCCGAAGGGCGTGATGAAAGAAGTCGCGAGCTGGTCGGACTCTTTCATCTTGATTTGATGATACCCTGAGTAGGCATCGAGGAAAGACAGGGTTTCGCACCCTGCAGTGGAGTCCACGATTTGATCGATGCGAGGTAGAGGGTAGGGGACCTTCGGACACGCTTTGTTGAGACCAGTGTAGTCTACACACATCCGCCACTTCCCCCCTTTTTTCCTCACAAGTACAGGGTTGGCAAGCCATTCGGGATGGAATACCTCTTTAATGAACCCTGCTGCCATCAACTTGTGGATCTCCTCGCCTATCACCCTGCGCCTTTCCTCGTCGAATCGGCGCAGAGGCTGTCTGACCGGTCGGGCCCCGGCCCGAATATCCAGCGAGTGCTCGGCGACATCCCTCGGTATGCCGGGCATGTCCGAGGGACTCCACGCAAAAACGTCGGCGTTTGCGCGGAGAAAGTCGACGAGCACTGCTTCCTATTTGGGGTCGAGCCCGGAACCGATCCGGATCTGCTTGGAGGTGTCGCCACTGGGGTCGAGAGGGACGACCTTAACCGTCTCCGCTGGCTCGAAGTTGCCGGCATGTCGCTTCACGTCCGGCACCTCTCGGGAGAGGCTTTCCAGGTCGGCAATGAGGGCCTCGGACTCGGCGAGGGCCTCGGCGTACTCCACGCACTCCACATCGCATTCGAATGCGTGTTTGTACGTGGGGCCGACGGTGATGACCCCGTTGGGGCCCGGCATCTTGAGCTTCAGGTAGGTGTAGTTGGGGATGGCCATGAACTTCGCGTAGCATGGCCTTCCCAACACTGCGTGGTAGGTCCCTCAGAACCCGACCACCTCGAACGTCAAAGTCTCCCTTCGGAAGTTGGAGGGTGTTCCGAAGCAGACAGGGAGGTCGAGCTGTCCGAGGGGCTGGACGCGCTTCCCGGGAATGATCCCGTGGAAGGGCGCAGCGCCTGCTCGGACGGATGACGGGTCGACGCGCAGGAGCCTGAGGGTCTCGGCGTAGATGATGTTGAGGCAGCTGCCTCCATCCACCAGGACCTTGGTGAGCCTGACGTCACCGATGACAGGGTCGACGACGAGCGGGTACTTCCCCGGGCTCGGCACGTGGTCGGGGTGGTCGTCCCGGTCGAAGGTGATGGGCTTGTCGGACCAGTCCAGATAGACTGGCGCCGCCACCTTCACCGAGCAGACCTCCTGACGCTCTTGCTTACGATGCCGAGCCGAGGCGTTTGCCGCATGCCCTCCATAGATCATGAAGCAGTCGCGGACCTCTGGGAACTCTCCTGCTTGGCGATCCTCCCTTTTGTCGTCGTCGCGGGCCTTGCCACCCTCTGTGGGTGGCCCGGCCCGATGGAAGTGGCGCCGAAGCATGACGCACTCCTCGAGGGTGTGCTTGACGGGCCCCTGATGGTAGGGGCACGTCTCCTTGAGTGCCTTGTCGAAGAGGTTAGCACCTTCGGGGGGCTTCCGAGGGTTCTTGTGCTCGGCGGCGGCGACAAGGTCTGCATCGGGAACGTCGCGTTTCGCTTGCGACTTCCTCCTGCCTTTCTTCTTGGCGCCGCGCGGAGTAGACGCCTCGGGGGCATCTTCCGACGGGCGGCCCTGGGGCTGCTTGTCCTTTCGGAAGATGGCCTCTACCACCTCCTGGCCGGAGGCGAACTTGGTGGCGATGTCCATCAGCTCGCTCGCCCTGGTGGGGGTCTTGCGACCCAGCTTGCTCACCAGGTCGCGGCAGGTGGTGCCGGCGAGGAACGCGCCGATGACATCGGAGTCGGTGACGTTGGGCAGCTCGGTGCGCTGCTTCGAGAACCGCCGGATATAGTCTCGAAGAGACTCTCCCGGCAGTTGCCGACAGCTTCGGAGGTCCCAGGAATTCCCGGGGCGCACGTACGTGCCCTGGAAGTTCCCGGCGAAAGCCTGGACCAGATCTTCCCAGTTGGAAATCTGCCCCGGAGGCAGGTGCTCCAACCAGGCTCGAGCGGTGTCGGAGAGAAACAGGGGGAGGTTTCGGATGATGAGGTTGTCATCGTCCGTCCCACCCAGTTGACAGGCCAGGCGGTAGTCCGCAAGCCACAATTCCGGTCTCGTTTCCCCCGAGTACTTCGTGATAGTAGTCGGGGGTCGGAATCGGGGCGGAAACGGCGCCCGCCGAATGGCTCGGCTAAAGACCTGCGGACCGGGTGGTTCGGGCGAGGGACTCCGACCCTCCCCGCTGTCGTAGCGTCCCCCACGCCTGGGGTGATAGCCTCGGCGCACCCTTTCGTCGAGGCGTGCCCGACGGTCGCGATGAGGGTGCTCGTCGCCGAGGTGGCCCGGGGCCGCAGGCGCGGTGTTGCGCGTGCGCCCGGTGAAGACCGAGGCTTCCCGCGTGAGTCGGGAAGTCGCGGCACGAGGTTCCGAGGGGTACCCCTGCCTTCGGGAGGCAGAGCTTTCGGCCCTCCGGGCCGCAGCGCCTTCCAGGAGATGCCTGAGTTCTCCCTGGATTCGCCGACCCTCGGTGGTTGATGACTCCGGCATTGCGCGGAGGAGCATCACTGCGGCGGCCAGGTCCTGACCGGTTCCGCCGGATGCGGGTGGCGGTCTGTCCCTAGCATCGTTGGCGATGCGGTGCTGGAGACCTTGGGGCAGGTGACGTACTCCTCCGGCCGGGGGTTGGCTCGCCCATACCTGCCCGATGTTCTGGCGGATTGCCTCGAGCGCTCCTGCTTCCTCATCGAGCCTGGTCTGCGCCCCGCGGACTTGCTCGAGCTGTGGGTCGTGACCCCCCGCCGGAACGGGGACCACAGCTAGCTCCCGCAGGATGTCGGCGCGAGGCGCTGGCCTAGGGGGATCACCGTCCTCCGGCATGCCGAGACAGCCGCCTCCGGAGGGATCCCCTAGCTCGATGTGGAAACATTCGCGACTCGGGCCGCAGTCCTTGTCGCCAAGGCTGCGGCTGCCGTCGGAACAGTCGGAGAGGCAGTAGTCACATGCGGTCATGAAGTCCCGCATGGCACTAGGGTTGCCAGATCCGGAGAAATCCCAGCAGATGCTGGGGTCGTCATCTTCCTCGGACCCAGAGGGTCCGTAGGTCGAGACACCCGTCAATCGGTCCCAAGGCGACCGCACACGAAACCCCAGAGAGGTTGCACTCGCCTCAATGTGAGCGCCCGCCAAAGCGAGGTCGCCAGGCGGGCTGAGGCCGAGTCGAAATGACGAAAGATGGGTAGCAGTCGGTACCTTTTGGTCGACGAGGGGCGATGAAGTCAAGTCGGGGGCTGACCGCGCCGTCGTCCTGGGTACGAGGGCGACGTCCTGCAGGCCCTCCGTGAGCGTGCTGGCGTCGTCCACCTGCTCGGGGTCGACGTGTTGCGGGGGGATGACGCTCGCCTTCGCCTCGAACGCGAGGGCAACGCTTAGCGTGTCCTCCGTCGGGGCACTGGGGATGTCGATTTGCTCGACAGCCGTCGGAGCGCGGCCTCCCGCTCGGCCCTGGTTGCCCCGCCTCCTCCTCCTCCGATGGCGAGGGAGAGGACGGAGCGAGCTCGAAAGTCGTCCTTCCCCCACGCGGGAAAGGCGTCGTCGATTCCGCCGCCGGCGGGCGGGTTGTCCGCCACCATTGTCGCTGTCGCACGGCGGTGGAAGGAGTATCATGTCGTAGCTGCCGTCGAAGGACATGAACTCGAGACTCCCGAAACGGAGCACCGTCCCGGGTTGAAGAGGTCGTTGGAGACTGCCCATCTGGAGCTTGACGGGAAACTGCTCGTCAACACGCAGCGTGCCCCTACCTAGCGCGCCAACTGTCGGCGTTCCGAGACCGGGGGGTCCCCGAGCCGACGAGTGAGAGTGCCGCGTGCCCCAGTCCAGATGGGTCGAGCGCGTGGGCGAGCGCGAAAGGGGGGAACAGAGAGAGAGGTCGGTGGCCGGAGCCGGGTCGTGAGGGAGTCGGAGAATTCCCGCGGCCTTCGTGTTCGTCCCGCGCCCAGGTCGGGTGCGCTTGCAGTAGGGGGTTACAAGCGTCCGCGCGAGGTGAGGGGAAGCGAGCGGCCCCGAGAGAGCGCCTGCCCCTGCCCTTCGTCCCCGCGAGGCCAACCTTCTCTAAGAAGGCCCTGGTCCTTCCTTTTATAGTCGTAAGGAGAGGATCCAGGTGTACAAGATGGGGGTGTAGCAAGGTGCTACGTGTCTAGCGAGGGAGAGCTAGCGCCCTATGTACATGCCGAGGTGGCAGCCGGAGAGATCTTGGCACCCTGTTGGTGTGGCGTCGTGGCTGTTGGAGGAGTAACGGAGCCGGACGGGGGGACAGCTGTCGAAGTGGCTGGGCCCTTGCTGACGTTCTCCTGCTTTCGTAAGGGAGCTGAGAGCCGCCGTCGTCATGATCTAGCGGGGCGCCATCATTGCCTATCTGGCGTAGCTGGCCAGATGGGACGCCGGTCTTGTTCTCTGCGACCCAAGTCGGCTCAGGGCAGGGTGATGATGACGCTTCCTGTTGACGTGGCAGTCTCGTGTCCTAGGTCGGGCGTCGTGGAGGCTCCTCCGAAGCCGAGGTCGAGTCCGTCCTGCAAGACAGAGGCAGAGTCCGAGCCCTGGGTCGGGCGAGGCGGAGATCGTTCGGCAGAGGCCGAGGCGGAGTCCGAGCCCTGGGTCGGGCGAGGCGGAGTTCGTCGTCTTCCGGGGCCTTAGCCCGAGTCCGAGCCCTGGGTTGGGCGGAGCGGAGTTCGCCGTCTTCCGGGGCCTTAGCCCGAGTCCGAGCCCTGGGTCGGGCGGAGCGGAGTTCGCCGTCTTCCGGGGCCTTAGCCCGAGTCCGAGCCCTGGGTCGGGCGGAGCGGAGTTCGCCGTCTTCCGGGGCCTTAGCCCGAGTCCGAGCCCTGGGTCGGGCAGAGCCTCCTATGGCACCTCTGGCGAAGTCTGGTCGCCCGTCGGTCTTACCTTTTGCGTTAAACGCCCCGGTGACTGGGTCGGTTGGCGCGGTGATTTAGTCAGGGTTTCTTCTTATCGAAGGCGGGGCCTAGGGCGAGCCGGAGATGCGTCTGCCGTGAAAGAGGAGGCCTCAGGCGAGACGGAGTCATCTTAGGGTCGGCTGCCCTCGCCCGAGGCTAGGCTCGGGCGTGGCGTGGTCAAGTCACTCGTATGGACTGATCCCTGACTTAATCAAACCCATCAGGCCTCTGCAGCTTTATGCTGATGGGGGTTACCAGCTGAGAATTAGGCGTCTTGAGGGTACCCCTAATTATGGTCCCCGACAGGTAGACATTTGAGCCAGTGCGGCAGACCATTCGCAGCTAGAACTTCTAATATGGGCATAAACTTGGAGTTTGTATGTTGTGCACAGCTTTTGTGTGGCGGACCGTCCGCGATACATCTATTGAACATGGACAAGGATTGCACATTTTTGTGTATTTAGGTTGTGAACCGTCCGTGCCTAAGTCACATACAGTACGAGCCCTTGGGTGGACCATTTGATCCTAGGCGCCACACTATTTGCAAGTTTAAGATCCGAGGACAACCAGATTGAGAACTTGTCGTGGTTTCGTAAACCATGGGACATTAAGATTTGTGTTCGGATGGGAAGCTAGTGTGGACTCACTCCGAATGGTGAGCCGTCGGGACTCAAGCATCGGGTTTGAGACAATGGGTTATATTGGTTCAGGCTTGCATCCTAGTCCAGTATAGTGCTGACCGTACTATTGATGGGGTGTATTATAGTTGGTGTGCTAGTGTCTTGAAGAAGGATGTGGAGCATCCCTTTTATATTTCAAGGGAAGAACCTTACACAGGTGGCCCGCTTTCTACTAGAGAGAGAGAGAGAGAGAGAGAGAGAGAGAGAGAGAGAGAGAGAGAGACTACCCCGGGCGCTGAAGCGGTATCCCTAAGGTTCGTATGGTCGAGCGTGGCCGTACTCTTGACATGGCGCACCGCGTCACCCGTTCGGCATACGGGTTCTTGTAGCGAGTCCGATGTTATCGTAGTGGCGGTGCAACTTCGTCTTTTGTCACAAACCCTATGTCATCCTCCTGCGTGCGTCGGTATACACCCGGTGTGGTGTATCGCCCCGTCTTTTCCAGTTCGTGGAATACTTTGGAGACATCATGGTGATAGAGACTCCTCGGTGCCCCTCGATGTGCTCTGTGCATGTCCGAAAATGCTTGATGGTGCCGCATCTCGTCGTAGCTGATGTGGGTCAGTAGCGCTAGAATGAGATCTCTGCCTCGCTAGGTGGCTCAATGGTGAGTTGGTCGGCAGAGTTGGTTGTCGGAGAGTTAGTCAGCCGATCTGTCTCGCAGAGTTGTTTGTCGGAGAGTTGGTCAACGGAGTTGGTCGGCGGAGAGTTGGTAACGTAGAGTTGGTCAACGGAGTTGGTCGGCGGAGAGTTGGTAACGTAGAGTTGGTCAACGGAGAGTTGATCGACAAGTGGGCCGTTTTTTAAAAGACCATTTAGAGACTAAAACGAAAGGACTAATCTTTAGTCCCTAAAACCAAACATGTCCTAAGTATTGGATTAACAAGCCCCTTACCGATATCACTGCAACAATGGGCACCGAGGTCTACCTATGGGCAAAATAATTACGTCGTCGCATGAGTGTAGCTGGTGCACAGCTCAAGTAATTACTAGTCGCTAGTGGCGACTGGCAGTGAGCAAGTGACAACTCTTCCTCTGATGATACAATCTCTCTCTCTCTCTTTGTTGCGGCCGAGAAAAAGGCGAGCATGCTTTCTAGGAAATCTTGTTCCGGCGGGGAGGAGCAAGGCGAAAAGGCGCATGGTACTCACGTCATAATGGCGTGGCGATGATCTCAAGCGCACGCGGGGCCTAGCCGGCTAGCCCCATCCATGAGCATGCACGGCATCCGCTCTCGCCTCGGTGGTGTCTGGTGGCATCGTCATCACCAGTCAGTCACCACCCTCCGTCCGATTCACACTCCACGATGTGATCCATCCATCCGTCAGCTGAGTCCGTCTCACTGCCTAAATAACAAACCAATGGCGTGCGTTAACTAACCCATAGTAGAAAGCGTGGCCGAGAGAGATTCGCTGGCTGAGACACATACGTAGCCGGCGCGAGGTGGAGAGGGGGACGGCGCCGGCGCGACGGGCGTGCCGCGCAAAAGCTCGACAGCGCCACACGAGCCATCATCGCCTCTGTGCGCCACGCAGCAGCGTTGGGCGCGTCGCGAACGAGCTGGGACAAAAAGAGGAGCCAGCCAAAGGAGGGAGGGAGCCACGGGGGAGCCAAAGCCAACTTTCTGCGCCCGGCCACCTTTCGCGGGCGCGATCTTTTGCAGGTTCTCCATCCATCCTATTGGTATTGGGCTACGAGCCTAACGAACCGACCCAACCCAACCGAGGCGAGAAGGGCGTGGATCGGCCATCCGTGATCCGTCCAGCCAGCACCCCACCCACCGGCGGAGGAGGAGGAGATCGGTCGCCGTAGCGGCCGAGGCTCCCGGTCCCAGCATGCCAATGCCAATGCCAATGCCAATGCCATGCAGTTAGGCGATATTCCTCAGAGAGCGTGCGGGCAGCAGCCTGCGGGACACAATCATCCGGTCGCGTCTCGGGCCGCGCGCGCGCGCAGCACGGCACGAGAGGGGGAAAAAAGAGGAGGTGGGGGTGGGGGCGAGGCGACGGCCGGGGACGGGAAATAACTGCGACACGAGGCGGAGGCGTGGCCTGCTCGGACCTGCCAAAAGGCCGCGCGCCGACGGGCGGACACAATCACGCGCCCACGCTGTGGCAAGAGAGACATGGCTCGTGGCTCGGGTTCGGCTGCCCAAGGGCGGCCGGCGTGCGCCTTTTGCTCCCGGTCACCCGCCGGCTCGGCTGGCTCGCTCGCTTCGCTCGCGGCGCGCCGCCTAGCCTAGTAGTGAGTAGTGGTAGTAGGCCGCCTACTACTACCACCCCCCTTCCCTAGCCGAGTACTAGCCGACGGATCATGGAGTGGCTCGGGGGCCGGTCGGATCGGGTCGGCTGTTCCCTGCGGCCGCGGCACGCCGGGGCGTGGCGCCTTTTTCCATTGACTGCTCCCGCAGCGCTGGTCGGCTTTTTATGCTTCGCGCGGTTCGGTTGCGGGTACTTGGGCTGCTGCTCTGCGCTGCGTGCTTGCCTTGCCTGCTTGCTTTGGGCCCACGGCCGGCCGCGCCGAAGCATCACGGACCTTGCCAACTGCCTGCCCCCCTTCATTTGTCAAATCGCAGGCTCGCCTTCCGCTTGTCAAACCTCAACCTGAGTGAGAGACGCGCACGCCTCAGCTGTGCCGCGCCGTGAAATCTACTACTAGTACGGTGCAAAAGACGTACTACTTACTATAGGTATAGGAAACAAAACGACAAGTTTGGAGCTCATGTTTTGGGATGTTTGGTTTATTCTGATTAGGCTCATTGTTCACTCTTTTCTAAAACATATATATATATATATATATATATATATATATATATATATATATATATATATATATATATATGACAGTCTATTAAATGCAAACAAAACTCTAATAAAAACTTTTATTGAAACTGACTACCGGTAAGGAGACCAGAGGGGTGAATGAGAGCCAATTTTATTTTGCTTCCAAACAATAAAAATAAACACTTCACTACAATTGAGATGAAGCAAGTGCTCAAACCATGAACACATCCGCGAACGAGTGATCTCATGATTACAAAACGTTTCTAATACTCACATGAGAGCAGCAAAACAAACGAATCACAAATCGGACACCAAAAAGTCAAATACAATATTGTCAATAAATGCAGTTTTCAGCAGTACGAAATTCTGTTGTTGAATTCAAAACTGAACCGAACGAACTTCGATTGATATGCAATTTTACACACACCTGAGCAAATATGTTTCCAATATCTCCCCAAATTTTAAGCTCAATCGGACTTCTGAATCACCCGTAGATTTAAAAATAAAGCCATAAATGCAAGCAATTTAAAAAACTATTATGACATATAGATACAAATGCAAGGAGTGTGTACAGATGAAATATCCCTAGCCGCTGCCACCTCTCCCTCCACCTCACCGTCGGCCGTCGCCGGAGGGTCACCGGATGTCGTGTGGACCCCAAGGAATATCTGAAAGCGATATATATAAATCTTGTAGCGTCTTATCGAGTTATCGTTCCCATTAGTGATCACCTGTATTGTTGCAAGCAATGTGTGTGTGTGTGTTTGCAACCTTACCAAAAAAATATGACGCACTACGAGACGGATGAAAGTCAAGCTTGCACAAAATAAAACACTCCTGACAAAGTATGTTTATGGCATGTTCGCCATCACATCGCTCTTTGTGTACTGTCAGAATAAAAGGATCATTCCAAGTAGACACATATCAAAAGAACCCCACAACATTTTTTTCCCAAACAAAAAATTTGATCAACACATGATGTGTACTGTTCTAGCTTGTCCTACATGCCTAGTCACATCCCTGTTCTACGCAAAAGCATATAGGAGTACTCTCCCTACTACTAAACCTTTAAAAAAAGAAGAAGAAAAAAAATCCTACCACTCTAGTACCATGAAACATCTACTTGGAGAGAGAGAGAAAAAAAATCTTTAGAAAGACAGCAGACAGACTAGTGTAGTGCCGTACACGAGCGCTGGCCCGCCGTCTCGGCCACTACCGTGGCGCGGCCGCCAAAAGGGCTCGATAAAAAGGCACCACCACAAAGCCGTCGCCGTGCAGGGAGGGTGGCCACGAGCACCGGGCTTAAAAGGCGACACCCATTTGACCGAGAGAGCGAGAGCAGCCGGAAGCCACACCTTGGCCAGCTTCGTTCGCCAGTCCACCACACCACCACCACCACCAACAACCTCGGAGCCAAGACCGGCCGGAAGCTAGCGCTTTGCCATGTGGGACGGAGGCGTCGAGCACGGGAGCCAGGAGGCCGCGCACCAGCTGCTCCCGTGGCTCGGCGCGGCGCCCTTCTCCGAGCCGGCGGCCGTGGCGGGCCTCGGCGCCGCCATGGGGGCCTACGCCTGCGACGGCGTCGGCGTCGGCGTCAGCGGGCTCGGGCATGGCGGGGTGTTCGGCTTCGGTTTCGACGCCGCGGTGCAGCAGGTGCAGCAGCAACAGCAGCAGCGCGCGGCGGCGGACGGGAGCGGCAAGGCGGTGGTGGTGTCCGGGCTGCTGGGGAGCCTGCAGGCGGAGCTGGGGCGGATGACGGCACGGGAGATGATGGACGCCAAGGCGCTGGCGGCCTCGCGCAGCCACAGCGAGGCCGAGCGCCGCCGCCGGCAGCGGATCAACGGCCACCTCGCCAGGCTCAGGAGCCTTCTCCCCAACACCACCAAGGTGACCATTGGATTATTAATTATATTGGTTCGCGTCGCATTTGCCACCGATCACTAATCTCCACCGCGATCTAGAACTCTCGCTAATAACCACATCAAATTAGCGCGTCACCGTTTTGGTGATCTGCATACCGGCATCGTACGTCGATCGCCGGCGTCGTTCTCGATGGTGCAGCCATGAACGGATCAACTTGGCTACGAAATTGGAAGATCCATGTACAATGGAATAGTCACGGATAGCCTAGGACCCGCGTGAGAGAGAGAGCTATAGCTACGTACCTAGCTATATATATGACTATATTTTGACTGATTATGTCTCGTTTGAATCAGTTTTGCTTGGACGTATGTAGTAGAGCTTATTAGACACAGCTTTGAGAAAAGTTGTTCGCATCATTACATGACACATGATGAAGCTGCTTCCAAGGATCTACTTTAATTGCCTCCCCCCACCTAATGGCATGCATTAGTGCTAGTATTGCATTGGAGGGAAATGATAAAATCTAAAAGTATACTGTATATTCATATACAGATGGTGTTAGCGCGCATAGTCGATATAAACGATATGTTGGTGTAATTACCAAGTGGTGGGCATTAGTGGCAATGGGATACATGTGATATGTTGCCAAATTAAACACTCCTGATACGATAGAGAGGAGGAGGACACGGAGAGGCAGCACAAATCTTTGATACACGGAAGGAAGGCGCTGTACGTTTGTTCCTGCTTGGGCTACAGGGGAAACCGGCTTCAAAGCCCTGTGCGACATGACATGAATGCGTTTGTGTTACGTACTATCATTTCATATAGCAGGCACTGGCAGTACGACGACACCTACACCTACACGCGTGTGTCTAGCTAGTGTAAAAAGCTCCAAAGGCCATTTATGAGTGCAGGGAGAGAAAAAAAGCTGCACCGCGAGCGAGAGTACCTTCATTCTCTCATCAGGCCGCGCTCGCTAACAACACTCGATCGCTTCGCTAGCGTGAGCGAGTGAGTGCGCCACCCTAGCTAGGCGAGAGACTAATCATCATCATGCATGCTCCCCTCGCTCGCTCCTTGAGACCGATCCACTCACTCATGTGATTCTATGTGCCTCTGTATTATTCGCGCGCACGCGTTCGTGCAGACGGACAAAGCGTCGCTGCTGGCCGAGGTGCTGGACCACGTGAAGGAGCTGAAGCGCCAGACCTCGGCGATGATGGCGGCCACCGACGCCGACGACGAAGGCGCCGGGCGGACGCAGGCGCAGGCGCAGATGCTGCCGACGGAGGCCGACGAGCTGTGCGTGGACGCGGGGGCCGACGGCGCCGGCCGGCTCGTGGTGCGCGCGTCGCTCTGCTGCGAGGACCGCCCGGACCTCATCCCGGACATCGTCCGGGCGCTGGCCGCCCTCCAGATGCGCGCGCGCCGGGCCGAGATCACCACGCTCGGCGGGCGCGTCCGCAGCTTGCTCCTCATCACCGCGGACAGGAGAGCGGACGTCCAGGGCGGCGGCGACGACGACGACGACGAGGACGAGGGCGGCGATGGCGGCGAGCGCGCTGCCTCGCACCGGAGGCACGAGTGCATCGCGTCGGTCCAGGAGGCCCTGCGCGGCGTCATGGACCGCAGGACGGCCAGCAGCTGCGACACGTCGTCGTCTGGTGGCGGCGGCGGGAGCATTAAGCGGCAGCGCATGAACTACGGCGCGCAGGAGCAGTGTTCGGTGTAGCATTCATGCACGCGCGCACACACACGGCGTTTTCCAGCAGCGTGGTATCGAGCTGCGTCTATATGCATGCTTTGTGCATTGCATTGCATGGATGCATGAACGCATATCTGCAAGTTATTTAGCGTAGCTGCTTGCTAGTATAAGTTTAGCCGTCGTTTCAAAAGCCTTTGGGCGCCATGGTTTCTTCTTCGGGTATAATGGTGTGTGGTGCATGCATCGGTGCGTGTCTACATGCACGACTGCACGGTGCGCGTGGCAACGGTAACTGCTTCAGGCTCAGCCATTCAGTGGGGAGCGTTTTATGTATCCCTTTTGTATGTTCATGTTGTCACGCACACGGTACTGGTTACTGAATTCTGGGGATTGGGAAAATGGTGATATGGCCGCATGTATGGGTGTACAATATCTGGGGTTCAGCAGATGGTGTATTGGTGGCATGCCGCATGCCGTTCCTTCGTGATTTATGCACGTCAAAATCGAAGCGTTCTTCAGTTCTTCTTTTGCGATATGATGAAGTGTTATTAGTTCCCTAGCTGTTTTTTTAATCCGCTGGAGTTTGTTTCTCATATAATAATACTTAGATTATCAGGTAAATTGCACCCCATATATTTTCATTAATTTGAACCTCGCGAAGATAATAATTTGGTTCAGTGGAAAAACTTTATAAAATTGAAGAAGATATTAGACAAATTTAATTTAGGACAAAACCAAAACAACATATATAACGGATCAGTGGAGGAAGCATTCTGTAGACATAAAAAGATACATGAATTGTTGATCAAACCAAGCAATTTCAATTGGTACCAATTCTTGTTCTTTGGAAAGAGACCGATTATGTCCTTGGTGGGAAACCGTCTACTGCACCATCGTATAAAAACAACCGCCCTACCCAGCCATTCGCGACAGCTGCTATGCGTGAGACTGTCACGGACTAGGGTTTCAGTGTGACGGTTGCGTGGGACACGATCGAATGCGGCGAAGCAGGTACGATAGCGACGGACAAGCATGTTGTGAAAAAGATACATTTTACAATATTATTGTCGGTCTGGCGTAGCAGTGATAAGCGCGAGCGCGACCAGCCGCCAATGGCTACGGTGGGCGCAGCCACAACATGCCTCACCTGGCGGTACAGGTTGGCTCCCCGGTGGCATAGGCGGCTCCTCTGCCACTACAGGAATTCTAAAGATTCCCGTCGGCCAAACTAACTCCCGTCGGGCAGGGCAAAAACTGACGGGCATAGAGTAATTCTCGTCGGCCTACTAGCAGCCGACGGGAGTTATGTTGTTAACTCCCATCGCCCACATCCCAGGCCGACGGGGATTACGTTAACGCCGTCGGTCATGTCCTAGGCCGACGGGGATTACGTTAACTCTCGTCGGCCACGTCACAGGCCGACGGGAATTAACCAATTATGAGACCGGTCGAGACCTCGCGCGGGCTCATTCACCTTGGTTTACCTTCAAACCGTCGCCGGCCTCTACCTCGCCGCCGCCGCCGTCGCCCCTAGTCGCGCCCGCCGAGCGCCGTCGCCCCTAGCCACGCCCGCCCCGAGCGCCGCCGCCCCTAGCCGCGCCCGCCCGAGCCCCCGCCCGCGCGCCTAGCCGCGCCGCCGCCCCCGCCCCCACCGAGCGCCCCACGCGGCCCGCCCCCGGCTGAGCGCGCCACGCCGCCCCGACTCGTGCCCCCGCCCGAGCGCCCCCACGCCGCCCGCGCCGGCGCCTCCGCCCGAGCTGCGCCGCCGCCGCCCCGGCCGAGCACCCCACGTGGCCCCGCCCCTGGCTGAGCGCCCCACGCCGCCGCCGCCCCCTAGCCCCATCGTCCGTCGTCCACCCCTAACAAGTCGCCGTCGTCCACAAGCGCCGCCGTCCCCAGCCCACCGTCGTCTGCCGTCCGCCAGTGCCTCGACGCGCCGGTCAGCCACCGCAACGAGGGCTCGCCATCCGGTCCGCGTTCGAGTTCGAATCGTCGAGGTATAATCTTATTTCTAAATGTGAATTAATATATAATTATTTTCGTCGGTTTTTTATGGCCGACGGGAGTTAACTTTCATATGATTAGAGTTAGTTTAAAATTGTTAATTGATAGTGTTCTTAGTTTTCATATGACTTTATGCATTATACTTGCTAGTTTTAATATCATGTGTGGCTTGATGTTAGGTAAATATTAATTCTATTATTATAGTTGATTTAACAAATGGTTTATGTTTTAATTTTCGTCGGTTTTTATGGCCGACGGGAGTTAGCTGTAATACGATTATAATTTGTTTAATATTGTTATTTGTTAGTATGATTTGACCTAATATTATTTGATGTATGATATTTGTTATTTCTAACTTGATTTTGTAAATATGATATGATGTATTTGATGTTATTATTTAATGAAATTGATGTTATGCAAGTATTAATCAATTTGATAGATTTGATGTTATAGGTAATGAATTTGATGTTCTGCGATTATAATTTAATTTGATGGATTGGATGTTTGCAAATATTGTTAATTGATGAATATCATGTTAATTTGATGTTATTTATGTATATATATAGTTATTTATGTATATATATAGTTTTACTACTTATCTATAGATGTATGTGTGACGTGTAGAAACATGATTGTCTCACACACACTCTTTACTCGTACACACAGCCGCAATAATGGGTAATATATGTGATTGGATGTATGAAGGTTTCAAGAAGGGTGGATGTCACACAAGTGAATGGTTTGCCAAGACGCAAATGTTTCTGGACCATGCAGCTGCTTTGTCACAAATAGATAATATTAGGTGTCCATGCAATAAATGTAGAAATATGACGAGCCACACCAAGAGGCAGGTCACACTACACCTGTGCTCACATGGTTTCGTGCCAGGCTATAAGGTCTGGTATCTCCACGGTGAAGATGTTGAGCGAGCAACATAAGTAGAAGTTGATGACGGTGAAGATGATGTTGATAGGATGGACCAGATGCTTGAGGATCTATAGCCTGAACTGGCCCCAGATCATCATGATTCACCTACACCGGAGGTTCAGAAGTTCTTCGACCTCCTCAAAGCGTCAGAAGAGCCTCTTCACGGGCACACTGACGTGACCGTCCTTGAATTCGTGACCCGACTGATGTCAATCAAGTCCAAGTTTGCATTCTCAATTAATTGTTACAAGGAGCTTGTGGATTTGATTAGCGAGGTTCTTCCTACGGGTCACAAGATGCCCAAAGACATGTACCAGTCCAAGAAATTGCTTGAAGGTCTTGGTATGGAGTATGAGAAGATTGATGTTTGCCAGGACAACTGTATGCTTTTTTGGAAGGAACATGGCAGAGAGCAGAAATGCTTAAAATGTGGGAAGTCGAGGTACGTGGAGCTTGTAAATGAAGATGGTGAGAAGGTGGTGACAAAGGTTGCACATAAACATCTTCGGTACATGCCTCTCACTCCTAGAGTGAAACGTTTGTTTCTCTCGAGGAAGACCGCTATGCACATGAGGTGGCATAAAGATTGTACGGACAGACAAGATGGGTTAATGGTGCACCCGTCAGATGGTGATGCATGGAAGGCTCTTGACAACTTTGATCCAGATTTTGCCAGCGATGCAAGAAACGTTCGTATCGGCTTGGCAACTGATGGTTTCACGCTGTTCAATATGACTGCTGCGTCGTATTCAAGTTGGCCTGTCATTGCCATACCGTACAACCTTCCACCTGCTCTTTGCATGAAATATGAGTTTATGTTCCTATGTCTTGTTATACCTGGGCCTGAGCATCTTGGCGTACACCTCAATGTGATGCTTCAACCACTGATTGAAGAGTTAAAGAAGCTATGGCAAGGTGTGGAAGCCTATGACTGCTTCAAGAAGCAGAAATTCAATCTTCGTGTTGCATATATGTTCTCGGTTCATGATTTTATGGCGTATGGTATTTTCTCTGGATGGAGCGTGCATGGTAGATTGACGTGTCCTTATTGTGCTAAAGATACAGATTGTTTTCGTCTTAGTGCTGGTGGCAAGATATGTTACTTTGATTGCCATAGATGTTTTCTACCCTTCAATCACCCCTTCAGAAGGCAGAGAAAGGAGTTTAGGAAGGGTACCATCGTCACGAAGGGACCGCCCAAGCGACGTAGTGGGATAGAAATTACAGAAGAGCATAGGAAACTTGTCCTAGATGAGAGTGGGAAAAGGTGTCAAGGTTTTGGTGAGGAGCATAACAGGACTCACATATGTGGCTTGTGGGATCTTCCTTATGCTAAGTCATTGATTTTGATGCACAACATCGACGCCATGCATCAAGAGAGTAACTTTTGCTAAGCCCTCATAAATACATGCATGGATTTCTCTGATAAAACGAAACACAATGACAAGGCACGCATGGACTTAGCCGTGATTTGTGATCGTCCAACCCAAGTCCTTAGAGAAAACGGAGGCAAACCAAAAGCTGACTATTGTCTGAAACCTAAGCAACGGAAAGAAGTGATGAAGTGGATGAAGGATATTAAATTCCCCGATGGTTATGCCGCTGGTTTTAGAAGATCTGTGAACTTGAAGACAATGAAGATGAATGGACTGAAGAGCCATGACTTCCACATAATTATGGAGAGGCTCATGCCTGTAATGTTTCGTGGGTACATTTTCGAAGCTGTGTGGAAAACGTTAGCTGAAATTAGTTATTTCTACAGACAGTTGTGTGCTAAAGAAATCAGAAGAGATGTGATGGAATAGCTGGAGAAAGAGGCACCGATGCTTTTGTGCAATTTGGAAAAAATATTTCCACCGGGTTTCTTCAATCCTGTGCAGCATCTCTTTATACATCTTCCATATGAGGCTAAGGTCGGTGGTCCTGTTCAGTACAAGTGGATGTTTCATATAGAAAGAGCATTAAAGAAGCTTAGAGCAATGGTGGGCAATAAGGCAAAAGTTGAAGGATGTATTGCGGAACAATTTAAACTGAAGGAGGTAGCACACTTCACAAGTTGTTACTTTGCAGAAGAACATAATGTATTTGCTCGAAATAAAAGGTACCATGATGATGAACGAGAGATGCCTCCGTGTAGTGATCTTTCGATTTTTCAGACAAACGGCAAAGCCGTTGGTCCACCCAAGGCATATCACCTCAGTATGGAAGAACGGAAGTCTGCTTTACTGTACATGTTCACGAATATGCCTGAGGTGGAGAAATACTTTGTGTAAGACTTATTTCCTTAAACTGTTCATATGTGAATTAGTTTATGTTATCCAATATGTCATGTCGTACGATAATATTTGACAGCGAGTTTGATAAACAAAACATGAGGTGTCTCGGTAGGCCAACAGCGAGAGACATAGAAAAATTGCGACGCGATGGTATGCATGGGCGACCTAATTTCATTATGTGGCTTTGGGACCGTGTAAGTCTTAATTATATGGCTCCGAGACCTAATTTTAGTTAACTAATATTATAGAATATGCTAATGCTTTGTGGCATAATTGACAGTTTAGGGAGGAAATGAATTTGAATGATGACTTACGTCAGTTATCTGTTGGAAGCGTAACCGCCAAAAGCTATGGACGTTACGACGTCAATGGATATCGCTTTTGTTCAAGCATTTTCGAATCAAGTCATCCTATGGCCGCCACTCAAAATAGTGGAGTCGTTACTAGGGCAACCGACATGGAAGGACACGAAGCCTACTATTACGGGAAAATCAAAAATATAATCGAGATTACATTTGGTGGAAATAAGCCTTTAGCGCTAGTTTTCTTTGAGTGTAAATGGTATGACCCAAAGTATTATAGGACCGAATTTGGGATGACACATATCCAACCTGAAAAATTGCTTCAAGGACACGACACGTATATCCTTGCCCATCAAGCAGACCAAGTTTATTTCTCGACATATCCATGTAAAAAGTTGTCTACATGGAGGGTTGTGTACAATGTAAATCCCCGCGAACGCCTATACACTCCTGGTGAGGACGAATATCAAATTGGTCACCTTGAGCAGGTTGATGAGGTGTTTCAAGAAGAAGAGTTGCCAACTAGTTTTCATATTGATCCTGCACCGGCATTAGATTCACTAGTTGCAGACGTTAACGACTTAACTTTTCCCGAGAGACGAAGAAGACAACCTGTTAGGAGAAAAGTTACATGGCGACCTCTGCATAGAAGAGGACAAATAGATCCTGATTTTGATGATATTTAACAAGTAAAGTTGTTTTGTTATTTCATTTGTTTCTATTTTTTAAGGATTATGTCATTTTTGATGCACTAATGAATAATTTCTTATTTTTGATGCAAGATGCCGCCAAAATCAAAGCAGTCAGTGAAGGGGCTGTTCAAGGGCCTGGGCCTTTTTCAGGGCAGTTCTTCGAGCAGCAGCAGACATCGAGAGTGAGAGCACCTAGAGGGGGGGGGGTGAATAGGTGATCCTGTAAAATTCAACACTAAATAGGCACAAGTTTGGTTATAAAGATGTGAGTGCAATAGAACCAAGTGGCTATAGAGCGAGCTCTTGCAAATCACAATAATCACAGAGAAAGACAACACAAGAGACACAATGGTTTATCCCGTGGTTCGGCCAAGTATAACACTTGCCTATCTCCACGTTGTGGCGTCCCAATGGACGAGGGTTGCACTCAACCCCTTTCAAGTGATCCGATGATCAACTTGAATACCACAGTATTCTTCCTTATAGTTTTCTTCCCGTTTGCGAGGAATCTCCACAAGTTGGAGCCTCTCGCCCTTACATGATTGATCACAAAGAAAGCACGGAGTAAGGTTGGGAAGAGCAACACACACTAGAATTAAATCCACACCGCAAACACGCACACAAGTGATAAGATGAGCACACAAAACACGCGCGGGGAGTTTGCAACTCGAAAAGTGCTCCAATCTCAAGAACGATGAACGATTGCATGAAAGTGAGGACTAGAAGTCTTGGAATGCTTAGAGTGTGCTTGGGTGACTCCTCCATGCGCCTAGGGGTCCTTTTTATAGCCCTAGGGCAGCTAGGAGCCGTTGGAGGCCAACAAGGAAGGCCAAAGTTGCCTTCTGTCGGGTGGTGCACCGGACAGTCTGGTGCACCACCGGACAGTCACTGTAGCATGTCCGGCGCGGATCTCCTTCCTAATTTGGTGCAGATGACTGTTGCAGCGCCGTGGCAGTTGGCGCACCGGACACTGTCTGATGCACACCGGACAGTCCGGTGCCCCCTGCCGACCGTTGGCACGGGCCACGCGTCGCCCGTAGATTGCGCGGTCGACCGTTGCGCTGGCGGCCGTTGGCTCACCGGACAGTTCGGTGCACCACCGGACAGTCCGGTGAATTATAGCCGTACGCCGCCAAATTCTCCCGAGAGCGGCCTGTTCACCGGAGTCTAGCCTGGCGCACCGAACACTGTCCGGTGCACCACCGGACAGTCCGGTGTGCCAGACTGAGCAGAGATTTGGCTGCACCGAGCCAAGTCTTTTAGTTCTTTTCTTTTCTCTGTTTCTAGCACTTAGACAACATATATTAGTACTCAAAACAATGTACTAAGTCTAGAAACGTACCTTGTTACATGATTTGCACTTCTCTCTTCATTCGGCACATATTAACTCACTCACTATGTGTTGGTCACTTAATCACCAAAATATAATAGAAATGGCCCAAGGGCCCATTTCCCTTTCAATCTCCCCCTTTTTGGTGATTTATGCCAACACATCAAAAAGCAATGCAAAACATGCAACATCGATTCAAATTGAAGACCAAATTGTTTTTTTATTCTAATTTGGCATATTTGGATCCTTCTTTGCCACCACTTGGTTTGTTTTTGCAAATCAAATTCATTTTCCTATCTCTAAGTCAAACACACTTGTTTTAGGCACAGGAAAGATATTCTAATGGAAAAATTGATCAAGTGCCAAAACTCCCCCTTTTTCCCATAATCATAAAATCTCTCCACAAGAGACCAAATTTTGTAATAGGAGTATTTTGACAAATCAAAAGTTCTAACTCTATTGTTTTCAAAAAAAATTCTCAAGTGGTAGTTGATCCATTTGCTTTGGCCTTAATTTCTCCCCCTTTGGCATGAAGCACCAAAACGAGATCATTAGTGGCCCTTTAACCCCATTGCCTCACCAAAAAAATGTCAATTAAGAGCAAAAAGGCAATAAGAGCATAAGAATGAACTTGGAGGTGAGTACACTAATACCGGAGTGCAGTGGAAGTCTTTGCATGGTCCAAGTTCACCTTTCCCTTTCAATCCACCTTTGAGACTATATCAAATACACTTAAACACAAAGGTTAGTCTTCAAAGGGTTAAGTTGTAGCACTTCTCCCCCTAGATATGTGCATCATTTACACATGGACTTGTGAGGTCCGGGGATCCCTTGCACAACTTGAGCACCAAGAGTAAGCAACAAATTGCATAAATGTAACATGATCAAAGGCATAAAACATATGTATGCTATAAATCAATCCAAGTTATGCGAATCTAAGACATTTAGCTCACTACGCAGCCTGCAAAAGATTTTCTCATCTAAAGGCTTGGTAAAGATATCAGCTAGCTGGTTCTCGGTGCTAATATAGAACACTTCGATACCTCCATTTTGCTGGTGGTCTCTCAAAAAGTGATGTCGGATGTCTATGTGCTTAGTGCGGCTGTGTTCAACAGGATTATCCGCCATGCGGATTGCACTCTCATTGTCACATAGGAGTGGGACTTTGCTCAGATTGTAGCTAAAGTCCTGGAGGGTTTGCCTCATCCAAAGTAGTTGCGCGCAACACTGTCCTGCGGCAACATACTCGGCCTTAGCGGTGGATAGGGCAACAGAGGTTTGTTTCTTAGAACTCCAAGACACCAGGGACCTTCCTAGGAATTGGCACGTCCCTGATGTACTCTTCCTATCAACCTTGCATCCAGCATAATCGGAGTCTGAATATCCAATCAAGTCAAAGGTAGACCCCTTTGGATACCAGATCCCGAAGCAAGGCGTAGCAACTAAATATCTAAGAATCCGCTTAACGGCCACAAGGTGACATTCCCTTGGATCGGATTGAAATATAGCACACATGCATACACTAAGCATAATATCCGGTCTACTAGCACATAAATAAAGCAATGACCCTATCATAGACCGATATGCCTTTTGATCAACAGACTTACCTCCTTTGTTGAGGTCGACATGTCCGTCGGTTCCCATTGGCGTCTTCGCAGGCTTGGCGTCTTTCATCCCAAACCTCTTGAGAAGATCTTGAGTGTACTTCGTTTGGGAGAGGAAGGTGCTGTCCTTGAGTTGTCTCACTTGGAACCCAAGAAAGTATGTCAACTCACCCATCATCGACATCTCAAATTTCTGTGTCATCACCCTGCTAAACTCCTCACAAGACTTCTAATTAGTAGAACCAAATATTATGTCATCGACATAAATTTGGCACACAAAAAGGTCATTGTCACAAGTCTTAGTGAAAAGAGTGGGATCGACTTTCCCAACCTTGAAAGCATTAGCAATTAAGAAATCTCTAAGGCATTCATACCATGCTCTTGGGGCTTGCTTAAGTCCATAGAGCGCCTTAGAGTGCTTAAAAACGTGGTCGGGATACCTGTCATCCTCAAAGCCAGGGGGTTGTTCCACGTACACCTCCTCCTTGATTGGCCCGTTGAGGAAAGCGCTCTTCACATCCATTTGAAACAACCTGAAAGAATGGTGAGCGGCATAGGCTAATATAATGCGAATAGACTCTAGCCTAGCCACAGGAGCAAAAGTCTCCTCGAAATCCAAACCTGCGACTTGGGCATAACCTTTTTCCACAAGTCGAGCCTTGTTTCTTGTCACCACCCCGTGCTCATCTTGCTTATTGCGGAACACCCACTTGGTTCCCACAACGTTTTGCTTTGGACGTGGCACCAGGCTCCAAACTTCGTTTCTCTTGAAGTTGTTGAGCTCTTCCTGCATGGCCAACACCCAGTCCGGATCCTGCAAGGCCTCTTCTACCCTGAAAGGCTCAATAGAAGAGACAAACGAGTAATGCTCACAAAAGTTAGCTAATCTTGAGCGAGTAGTTACTCCCTTGCTTATGTCACCTAGAATCTGATCGACGGGGTGATTCCTTTGAATTGTCGCTCGGACTTGAGTTGGAGGGGCCAGTGGTGCTTCTTCCTCCACAACTTGTTCTTCTTGTGCTCCCCCTTGATCACACGCCTCTTCTTGAGGAACCTGTTCATCATCTTGAGTTGGGGGATGCTCCATCGTTGAGGAAGAAGGTTGGTCTTGCTTTTGTTGTTCCTGTGGTCGCACATCTCCAATCGCCATGGTGCGCATTGCGGCTGTCGGAACATCATATTCATCTATATCATCAAGATCAACTTGCTCTCTTGGAGAGCCATTAGTCTCATCAAATACAACGTCGCTAGAGACTTCAACCAAACCCGATGATTTGTTGAAGACTCTATATGCCCTTTTATTTGAGTCATACCCTAGTAAAAACCCTTCTACAGCTTTGGGAGCAAAATTGGAATGTCTACCTTTCTTCACCAAAATGTAGCATTTGCTCCCAAATACACGAAAGTAAGAGACATTGGGTTTGTTACCGGTAAGAAGTTCATACGAGGTCTTCTTGAGGAGGCGATGAAGGTAGAGCCGGTTTATGGCGTGGCAAGCTGTGTTCACAGCTTCTGACCAAAACCGCTCAGGCGTCTTGAACTCTCCAAGCATTGTCCTCGCCATGTCGATGAGCGTCCTGTTCTTCCTCTCTACCACACCATTTTGCTGTGGTGTGTAGGGAGCGGAGAACTCGTGCTTGATTCCTTCCTCCTCAAGGTACTCTTCCACTTGCAGATTCTTGAATTCAGACCCGTTGTCGCTTCTTATCTTTTTCACCTTGAGCTCAAATTCATTTTGAGCGCGCCTTAGAAAGCGCTTAAGGGTCCCTTGGGTTTCTGATTTGTCCTGCAAAAAGAACAACCAAGTGAAGCGGGAAAAATCATCAACAATTACTAGACCATACTTACTTCCCCCGATGCTAAGGTAGGCGACGGGTCCGAAGAGGTCCATATGTAGTAGCTCCAGTGGTCTTGATGATGTCATCACATTCTTGCTGTGATGAGTGCTTCCCACCTGTTTCCCTGCCTGACAAGCTGCATAAGATCTATCTTTTTCGAAGCAGACATTGGTTAGTCCTAACACATGTTCTCCCTTTAGAAGTTTATGAAGGTTCTTCATCCCAACATGTGCTAGACGGTGATGCCACAGCTAGCCCATGCTAGTCTTAGCTATTAAGCATGCATCTAGATCGGCCTCCTCTTTCGAAAAATCAACTAAGTAGAGTTTGTCATCTAATACACCCTTAAATGCTAATGAACCATCACTCCTTCTAAAGACAGAAACATCAACATTTGTAAACAAACAATTGTAGCCCATGTGGCATAATTGATTTACAGACAGGAGATTATATCCTAATGACTCTACTAGGAATACATTAGAAATAGAGTGCTCGCTTGTGATGGCTATCTTTACCAAACCTTTAACCTTGCCTTGATTTTCATCTCCAAAAATGATCGTATCCTGGGAATCTTTGTTCTTGACGTAGGAGGTGAACATCTTCTTCTCCCCTGTCATGTTGTTTGTGCATCCGTTGTCGATAATCTAGCTTGAGCCCCCGGATGCATAAACCTGCAAGGCAATTTACACTTGGGTTTGAAGTACCCAACTCTTGTTGGGTCCTACAAGGTTAGTCACAATAGCCTTTGGAACCCAAATTCAAGTCTTATCTCCCTTGCATTTGGATCCTAACTTCCTAGCAACTACTTTTTCCTTCTTACAAAAGATGGCAAAAGAGGTATTGCAAGTATGGTAAATAGTAGAAGGTTCATTACATACTCTCCTAGGCACATGATGCACACCATTACTTTTCCTAGGCTTACCATGCACAAGAGTAGAGCTAGAGGCAAACATAGCATGTGAATCACAAGCATCATGATCATATCTCCTATTATGACTAGCAATTTTCCTATTATACATGAAAGCATGATTCTTTTGATTACTACTAGCCATAGGGGTCTTCTCTTTCTCCTTGTTGGGAATGGGAGCCCTTTGGCTTGTTAAGTTCTTGGCTTCCTTTCGAAAGCCAAGTCCATCCTTAATTGAGGGGTGTCTACCAATTGTATAGGCATCCTTAGCAAACTTTAATTTATCAAAATCTATCTTGCAAGTCTTAAGTTGAGCATTAAGCCACTTCATCATTTAATTTAGTAATGGATGCAAGATGTTCATTACAAGCATTAATATCAAAATCCTTGCATCTATTGCAAATTACAACATGTTCTACTCATGAACTAGATTTATTAGCTACTTCTAGCTTAGCATTTAAATCATCATTAACACTCTTTAAGCTAGACACAGTTTCATGACAAGCAGATAATTTAGAAGATAGTATTTCATTCCTTTTAACCTCTAAAGCAAGAAATTTTTGCACACTAACAAACTTATCATGCTCTTCATACAAAATATCCTCTTGCTTTTCTAAAAGTCTATCCATTTCATTTAAAGCATCAATTAACTCATTAATTTTATCTACTTTTGCTCTATCTAAACCCTTAAATAAATCGTTATAATCTACTTCATCATTACTAGAATCATCATCTCTTGAAGTAGTATACTTAAGGGTTTCTCGAATGCTTACCTTTTTATCCTTTGCCATGAGGCAGGTATGGCGTTCGTTGGGGAAGAGAGAGGACTTGTTGAAGGCTGAGGCAGCAAGTCCTTCGTCGTCGGAGTCAGAGGAAGAGCAGTTTGAATCCCATTCTTTGCCAAGATGCGCCTCGCCCTTCGCCTTCTTGTAGGCCTTCTTCTTCTCCCTCTTCCCGCTCTTTTCTTGTCCCTGGTCACTATCATTATCGGGACAGTTTGCAATAAAGTGACCAGTCTTACCGCATTTGAAGCAGGAACGCTTTCCCCTTGTTTTGTTCTTGTTGGGGTGCTCCTTGCGTCCTTTAAGAGCGGCCTTGAAGCGCTTGATGATGAGCGCCATTTCATTCTCGTTGAGCCCGATAGCCTCTACTTGTGCTACCTTGCTTGGTAGCGCCTCATTGCTGCTTGTTGCCTTGACCGCAACGAGCTACGGCTTGTAGATGGGCATTAGGCCATTTAATGCATCATCAACATATCTTGCCTCTTTGACCATCATACACCCGCTCACAAATTTTCCGAGTATCTCCTCGGGCGTCATCTTTGTGTACCTAGGATTTTCACGGATGAGGTTCACAAGATGAGGGTCAATAACAATAAAAGACTTGAGCATAAGTCGGATGACGTTGTGGTCCATCCATCTTGTGCTTCCATAGCTCCTAATCTTGTTGACCAGGGTCTTGAGCCTGTTGTACGTTTGTGTTGGCTCCTCTCCCCTGATCATCGCAAACCTTCCCAGCTCGCCTTCCACCAACTCCATTTTGGTGATCATGGTGGCGTCGATTCCCTCATGTGATATTTTGAGGGTGTCCTAGATTTGTTTGGCGTTGTCCAAGCCGCTCACCTTGTTGTACTCGTCCCTGCACAAGGATGCTAGCAAAACAGTGGTAGCTTGTGCATTCTTATGAATTTGCTCATTGATAAACACTGGGTTATCGGTGCTGTCGAAATGCATTCCATTTTCAACTATCTCCCATATACTAGGATGGAGAGAAAATAAGTGACTACGCATTTTGTGACTCCAAAAAGAGTAGTCCTCTCCATCAAGGTGTGGAGGTTTACCAAGAGGAATTGAAAGCAAATGAGCATTGGAATTGAAAGGAATACGAGAATAATCAAATGAAAAATTTGAATTAACCGGTTTCTTTTTCTCGTCGTCGTCGTCTCTTGGTGAAGAAGAAGATTCGTCGCTGTCGTAGTAGACGATCTTCTTTATGTGCCTCTTCTTCTTCCCGTCCTTCTTCTTGTGACTCGAGCCAGAGTCAGTTGGTTTGTCATCTCTTGGCTCGTTGAAGATGGACTCCTTTTCCTTATCATTGACCACCATCCCCTTTCCCTTAGGATCCATCTCTTCGGGCGATTAGTCCCTTACGTGAAGAGAACGGCTCCGATACCAATTGAGAGCACCTAGAGGGGGGGGTGAATAGGTGATCCTGTAAAATTCAACACTAAATAGCCACAAGTTTGGTTATAAAGATGTGAGTGCAATAGAACCAAGTGGCTATAGAGCAAGCTCTTGCGAATCACAATAATCACAGAGAAAGACAACACAAGAGACAAAGTGGTTTATCCCGTGGTTCGACCAAGTATAACACTTGCCTACCTCCACGTTGTGGCGTCCAATGGACAAGGGTTGCACTCAACCCTTTTCAAGTGATCCGATGATCAACTTGAATACCACGGTATTCTTCCTTATAGTTTTCTTCCCATTTGCGAGGAATCTCCACAAGTTGGAGCCTCTCGCCCTTACAAGATTGATCACAAAGAAAGCACGGAGTAAGGTTGGGAAGAGCAACACACACTAGAATTAAATCCACACCGCAAACACGCACACAAGTGAGAAGATGAACACACAAAACATGCGCGGGGAGTTTGCAACTCGAAAAGTGCTCCAATCTCAAGAACGATGAACGATTGCGTGAAAGTGAGGACTAGAAGTCTTGGAATGCTTAGAGTGTGCTTGGGTGACTCCTCCATGCGCCTACTAGGGGTCCTTTTTATAGCCCCAAGGCAGCTAGGAGCCATTGGAGGCCAACAAGGAAGGCCAAAATTGCCTTCTGTCGGGTGGTGCACCGGACAGTCCAGTGCACCACCGGACAGTCACTGTAGCATGTACGGTGCGGATCTCCTTCCTAATTTGGCGCAGATGACTGTTGCAGCGCCGTGGCAGTTGGCGCACCGGACACTGTCCGGTGCCCCCTGCCGACCGTTGGCGCGGGCCATGCGTCGCTCGCGGATTGCGCGGCCGACCATTGCGCTGGCGGCCGTTGGCTCACCGGACAGTCCGGTGAATTATAGCCGTACGCCACCAAATTCTTTTAAGAGCGGCCTGTTCACCGGAGTCCAGCCTGGCGCACCGGACACTGTCCGGTACACCACCGGACAGTTCGGTGTGCCAGACTGAGCAGAGATTTGGCTGCACCGAGCCAAGTCTTTTGGTTCTTTTCTTTTCTCTGTTTCTAGCACTTAGACAACATATATTAGTACTCAAAACAATGTACTAAGTCTAGAAATGTACCTTGTTACATGATTTGCACTTCTCTCTTCATTTGGCACACATTAACTCACTCACTATGTGTTGGTCACTTAATCACCAAAATATAATAGAAATGGCCCAAGGGCACATTTCCCTTTCAGAGAGCTGTTGAGCGCTGTACATGGAGATTATGTAACATATCTTGTACAAATAAATTTGTTTACATATTTACAAATAAATCTTGAGTTGTATGTACCAAGATGAGCAGCACACTGAGGAGCAGCACAATGAGGAGGAGGAGCACAATGAGGATGAGCAACACAATGAGGAGGTGGAGCACGCGACATGGGACCAGGCCGCACAACATCACCAGCCATGGGACCAGTGGGATCACCAGAGAGAGCAGCAACAGGCGTGGGACCGATGGGGCCAACTAGGCGAACCGGCTGACAACCCGATGGATGATGGCTCAGGAGGCTCTTCAGCGACACGCACACGTCGCTCAAGAAAAAGCCACTCAGTAAAGCCTCGTCACGCGATAGAGCGAGAGGCTGATAGGACTTTAATCATGCCACATGGAGATCAGTGAGTGTAATATATTAACTTATCTCATATAACTATTATTTGTATTGTTAATGTTTTTGTGTAATGCAGGAATTGGGAGAACCTGTCCTTTGACGGCAAGGGACACCACACTCAGGTTAACCTTATGTTGGGTTCTCTTTGCCGCCTTCACTACCCTGGTATAGTGAAGGTGTCAAATGGTGATACCGAGGATGAGGTGCTCGTCAGTACCTGGGACGAGTACAAGTTTAAAAAGGAACGAAACCACACCGACAGACAGGGACTTGTACGTAATGACTTTTGGGTATGAATTCTTTATTGTTTTTGTTATGTTTCTTAATATTGTAATTCTATGACTTATACCATTGTATTTGTATTCTTTATGTTGTAGCTTCGATATCGGTTGCCTGACGGAGAGGATTACATGGGGCACGCTGAACGTGTCTTCCAAAACAATGCAAAGAAGCTGGTGAAGGATGCCATATACTATGCGAGAATTCAGGCTACAAACCTGTATTTTCAAAAGCATCCGGAAGAAGCAGGCCCCTTGAATAAAAAGGAAGGGTCCTCAAAGATATATTTGACTGAGGATCAATATCGTGAGGTTAGTATTCAATTTGTTTTACCCTTTTTATTGATTGTTGTGATTGATATAATATGTAACATTGTGTGTGCAGGTGATGGTTCCATGGATGGCGCTCGTGCCTGATGCGTACTATGCTTGGTGTCGATATTGGGCTTCCAAAGGCTTCCAGAAAGCGTCAGCGCATCACAGACAATGTCGAGGAACCAATCCTAACCACAAGTTTGGTGGTGACAACATGATACGAAAAGCTAAAAGAATGGTAAGTTTGATTTAGCTATGTCGATCAGCAAATAGTACTATTGCTTATGAATGTTTTTTGTTTATACGGGAAGCTACGAGTGGCCAAAAGCCTAGTGACATTGAGGTCTACCAGGAAGGCCACAAAGGACCAGACCCTAACAACCCTGACCAGCTCTACACCCAGACAGCCATGGATCGACTGGTGAGTTTTGGCCCAAAAGTACAAACGTTCAAAGTATAGAAATTCTTGCATTTGTAAGGTTGTGAATGATGTATAGGCGGCATATGGGGAGGAGATGGTTCGTCGCCATGACCCTGACTTCGACTGGCGCCATGAACCAGTGGATCCCTCGGTGGTGTACGCAAGTGGTGGTGGCAAAGCGCATGGATGATAAGCTCTAACTTATGAAATTATATGGTTGACACTAAATTGATTATGCAATAATCACAATTTTTGAATCACTTATAGATACACACTCTTCGATGGATTCATTGACTCGTCGTCGGTGAGATCTCAGAGGACGGGTTCGTCTTCCTGTAGCTCATGCTCTCATCGACCGAACGAGCAGGAGTTGGAGATTATGAGGATGCGTAAAGAGATGAGACAACAACACGAATTTATGGAGGCTTGCAATGCACATAACCAAGCGATGTATCAAGTGAGTACACATAATCTGAACTTTAAATTATTATATTTCAATACAACATCTTCAATAGTAACACATATGTTTAACAGTTAATGCAGCAACATGGCATGGCAACAAATATTCCACCGCCACCACAATGGAGCCAGTTTGCAAACACACCAGCTCCGCCACCACAGTTCAACACCCCTCCGACACATATACCTGCACCTGGAGATAGGGTACGTTTGATAACTCTCGATTAATTTATACACTTGTATATTTTTTGATATTTGTATTAAAAATGTTGATATTTGCTAACTTGCATAGGTTACGCCCGAAGCCGGTGGTAGTGGGTCTGATCCCTCAGCAGGGACTGGATTTGTTGACTCCCTCTTCGCGTTCCCTCCTCCTGGTGGCGGCAACGGTCAAAGCTCTAACCACCCAAGTGGTGGTTATCTCTAAACACTTGAACTCGTGCTCGTTATGTTTTTTAACTCGTGGACGTTATGTTTGTGTAAACACTTGATCTTAACTCGTATCTGAAATGTTTGTGTAAACACTAGATCTTAAGTTTGTGATGTGTGAATCATATCAATGCGTTTGTGATGTGTATGTTCATGTGATGATATATATGTTTTGTCATATGTTTGTGATGTGTATGTTCTATGTATGTTATGTGTGCAATTGTGGAGAAATATCTAATTTGGTGTTGCTGTTGCAGAATTATAGGTTAACTCCCGTCGGCCCAGTTAATCCCCATTGGTTTGACCATAACCGATGGGAATTAACTATTAACTCCCGTCGGCCCAGTTAATCCCCGTCGGCTGACCTGGCCGACGAGAGTTAATAGTTAATCCCCGCCGGCTGGTATGGCTGACGGGGATTAATTAATAACTCCTGTCGGTTGTCCTGGCCGACGGGAATTAGCCATAACTCCCGTCGGCTAGTTAGTGGCCGACGGGGATTAATTATTCCCATCAGCGGCCAACGGGAATAACCTTATCCCCGACACCTGACGCCTATCGGCTGACAACCGATGGGAATAAGCCCTAAACCAACGGGAATTACTAATTCCCGTCGGTTTAATGCTTATTCCCGTCGGTTCCTGGCCGACGGGAATTAAGTGTTTTCCTGTAGTGTGCAGGATGTATATATTTATATATGAGTTGTACATGATATCTACATACTCTTATTATTCTCTTTTTCAGTTTAGATGTTATGTTATCACTCGACGAGCTTTATGTTACTTTAGGTTATGCTCTATGCTATATTTTTTCCTTAACACCATTGTTGTAGTCTTCATCAATTGTCACTTAAACTTGCACCTGATCGTCATGATTCATGCATTTTCAAATGAATTTTACAACACTCTTTGTTGCATTTTACGTTTCCACTAAAACGCGGAGCATACCCCACTTCACACGTGGTGGAGATCGTGTGTATCACATTTATAGGGCGTATCTATGTCAGGGTCCACCGTCACTCTCGCGAGGGAACTATCTTCTAAGATGCTAGATTGATTTTGGATGAAAATTATCGTAAAACTGATATATTTACAACAATCACGTTGGCAAGGTATATACGATAACCACTGGCCCATCGCGCGCATCTGTAACGACACCGTCAATTACCGAAAAACATGCACCAGATCAATGTGATTTATGTATATCCAATAGCCAATTTATGACACTTCTTATTGTGTTTTACACTACAATTATCCTAAATCACTTCTTGTTGCGTTCGAATCCTTAAGTATTGAGTTTGTCTCCTTATGGGTAGTGAAAGGGAAATAGGGTCAAACCTTTTTCTAAATGATTTTGGTGGATGAATGCTCAAAACAAATAATTGGACTAACTAGTTTGCTCTAGATTATATGTTCTACAGGTGCCAAAGGTTCAACATAAACCAATAAAAAGATTTAAGTTAGGGTTCAAAAGAAAGGAGCAAAGGAAACCGAAGAGAACCCTGGTCTGGCACACCGGACTGTCCAATGTGCCACCGGACAGTGTCCGGTGCACCAGGGACCGTATAGGCTGAACTCTTCACCTTCGGGTTTTTTGAGAGCCGCTCCACTATAATTCACTGGACTGTCCGGTGGGTCACCGGACTGTCCGGTGTGCCAGCAGAGCAACAGCTAAGAAGCACAACAGTCGACTCCAACGGTCGCCTGCAAACGTGAACAGTGCACAGACAGTTCGCGCAGAGTCAGAGCAGCACCAGAAGGGGCACCGGACAGTGAACAGTGCCTGTCCAGTGCGGCACCGGACTGTCCGGTGCCCCAAGTTTTCAGAGCTCCAACGGTCAAAACTGTCAGAACCCTAACGGTTGGGTGACGTGGCTGGCGCATCGGACAGTGTTCGGTGGAGCACCGGACTGTCCGGTGCGCCCATCGACAGACAGCCTCCCCAACGGTTGATTTGGTGGTTAGGGCTATAAATACCCTCCAACCACCACCACTTCAAGCATCCAAGTTTTTCAGACATCTCATTCAATACAAGAACTAGTGCAATTAATACAAGACACAATTCAAAAGATTCAAAGCCTCTCCAATTCCCAAATCCACTCCAAACAAATAGTGACTAGAGAGAGTGTTTTGCTCGTGTTCTTTGAGCTCTTGTTCTTGGATCGCTTTCTTCTTCCCCATTCTTGTTCTTCAAGCACTTCTAATCAAAGCAAGAAACACCAATTGTGTGGTGTTCCTTGTGAGGGGTCTAAGTGACCCGTTTGATTAAGGAGAAAGCTCACTCGGTCTAGGTGACCGTTTGAGAGAGGGAAAGGGTTGAAAGAGACCCGGTCTTTATGACCACCTCAACGGGGACTAGGTTTGTAAGAACCGAACCTTGGTAAAACAAATCCCCGTGTCACTCGCTTTATTTCTTGGTTGATTTGTTTTCACCATCTCTTTCGGACTCGGTTTTATTTCTAACGTTAACCCTGGCTTGTAGTTGTGCTTTAAGTTTATAAATTTCAGTTTCTGCCTATCCACTTCGCTCTAGGCGACTTTTAATTGGTATCGGAGCCCGATACTTCATTAGAGTCTAACAACTCGAAGTGATGTCGGGAGGATCTGCCAAGAGGGTGATGGAAACGACCACAAGCCACGAGAAGGCTCCATCAAAGGAGTCCAGCGCCAAAGGAAGGGAGGAATCACCTCCCCGCGTCAAGTCGCATCGGAGTGGCGACAAGAAGAAAAAGATGAAGAAAGTGGTCTACTACGAGACCGACTCTTCGTCGCCCTCCACCTCCGGCTCTGACGCTTCGTCCGTCACTTCTAAGCGCCATGAGCGCAAAAAGTTTAGTAAGATCCCCCTATGCTATCCTCGCATTTCTAAACGCACTCCTTTACTTTCCGTCCCATTAGGCAAACCATCAGTTTTTTACGGTGAAGATTATTGTATGTGGAGTGATAAAAATGAGGCATCATCTAACCTCACTCGACGCTAGCATTTGGGGCATTGTTGAGTTTGGAGCGTAGGTACCATCCATGGGGGATGAAGGCTATGACTCGGACGAGGTCTCCCAAATCTGGCACTTTGACTCCCAAGCCACCACTATACTCCTCACCTCTCTATGTCGAGAGGAGTATAACAAGGTGCAAGGGCTAAAAAGTACCAAGGAGATTTGGGATGTGCTAAAGACCGCGCATGAAGGGGATGAGCTGACCAAGATCACCAAGCGGGAGACGATCGAGGGGGAGCTCGGTCGATTCATCCTCAACCAAGGAGAGGAGCCACAAGCCATGTACAACCGGCTCAAGACCTTGGTGAATCAAGTGCGCTACCTCGGGAGCACAAAACGGGATGACCATGAAATGGTCAAGGTTATTCTAAGATCACTCGTTTTTTGTAATCCTACGGAAGTTCAATTGATTCGTGGTGATCCTAGATATAAGCTAATATCTCCCGAGGAGGTTATAAGAAAGTTTGTGAGCTTTGAGTTGATGATCAAAGGCTCCAAACAAATCGTTGAGCAAGGCGGCACCTCCACACTCGAGGTGCAACCTGTCGCATTCAAAGCGACGGAAGAAAAGAAAGAAGAGTCTACATCGAGTAGGCTCCCCATTGACGCCTCCAAGCTCGACAACGAGGAAATGGCGCTCATCATCAAGAGCTTCCGCAAAATCTTCAAGCAAAGGAGGGGGAAGGATTACAAACCCCGCTCTAAGAAAGTATGCTACAAATGTGGTAAGCCCGGTCACTTTATTGCTAAATGTCTTATATCTAGTGATTTTACAGGGACAACGACAAGAGGGGAAAGAAGAAGGAGAAGAAGATATATTACAAGAAGAAGGGCGGCGATGCCCACGTGTGTCGGGAATGGGATTCTTACGAAAGCACCACTGACTCCTCCTCCGACGAGGACGCCGCCAACATCGCCGTCACCAAAGGCCTCCTCTTCCCCAATGTCTGCCACAAGTGCCTCATGGCAAAGGACGGCAAAAAGAAGGTAAAATCTAGAGCCTCCACTAAATATACAACATCTAGTGATGAGGGTAGCTCTAGTGAAGAAGAGGATGATTTGCTTAGTCTTTTTGCCAATCTTAACATGCAACAAAAGGAAAAAATAATGAATTGATAGGTGCTATTCATGAGAAAGATGAACTCTTGGATAGCCAAGAGTAATTCCTTATTAAGGAAAACAAAAAGCATGTTAAAGTTAAAAATGCCTATGCGCAGGAAGTAGAGAAAAATGAAAACTTGTCTAAAGAGCTTAGCATTTGCCATGACACTGTCTCTAACCTTAGAACTGAGAATGCCAAATTACTTGCTAAGGTTGAGAAGTTAAATGGTTGTGATGATTATCTTGTCAATCTTAAAAATGATAATGCTAGTTTAATTGCTAAGATTGATAAGTTGAATGAATCACTTTCTAGCCTTAAAATTGAAAATGACAAATTAATTTCTAAGGCTAAAGATTTAAATGTTTGCAATATCTCTATTTCCAATCTTAGAAATAAGAACGCCATTTTGCATGCTAAGATTGATGAATTAAAATCTTGCAAACCTTCTACATCTAGTGTTGACCATGTTTCTATTTGTACTAGATGTAGAGATATTAATGTTGATGCTATTCATGATCACCTAGCTTTAATTAAAGAACAAAATGGTCACATAGCTCGACTAACTGCTAAAATTAATGAGCATGAGATAGAGAATGAAAAATTTAAATTTGCTAGAAGCATGCTCTATAATGGGAGACGCCCTGGCATTAAGGATGGCATTGGCTTCCAACAGGGAGACAATGTCAAGCTTAATGCCCCTAAGAGATTGTCCAATTTTGTTAAGGGCAAGGCTCCCATGGCATAGGATAACGAGGGTTACATTTTATATCCTACTGGTTATCCTGAGAACAAGATTAGGAGAATTCATGATAAGAAGACTCATCCTATTTCCCATCATGCTTTTTATGTATAAGAATGAGGCTTCTAGCTCTAGGCATTCTACCCATTTTAAAATGCCTAAAAAGAAATCTCCTATTGCATCAAATGATCATAACATTTCATTTAAGACTTTTGATTCTGCTTATGTGCTTACTAACAAATCCGGCAAAATAGTTGCCAAATATGTTGGGGGCAAACACAAGGGCTCCAAGACTTGTGTTTGGGTACCCAAGGTGCTTGTTTCTAATGTGAAAGGACCCAAGACCATTTGGGTACCTAAGAACAAGGCCTAAACTTGTTTTGTAGGTTTATGCATCCGGGGGCTCAAGTTGGATCATTGATAGCGGATGCACAAACCACATGACAAGGGAGAAAAGGATGTTCTCCTCCTACGAGAAAAACGAAGATCCCCAAAGAGCTATCACATTCGGGGATGGAAATCAAGGTTTGGTCAAAGGACTTAGTAAAATTGCTATATCACCTGACCATTCCATTTCCAATGTTTTTCTTGTAGATTCTTTAGATTATAACTTGCTTTCAGTTTCTCAATTATGCAAAATGGGTTACAACTGTCTTTTTACGGATATAGGTGTTATTGTCTTTAGAAGAAGTGATGATTCAGTAGCATTTAAGGGAGTATTATAGGGTCAGCTATACTTCGTTGATTTTAATAGAGCGAAACTCGATACTTGCTTAATTGCTAAGACTAATATGGGTTGGCTCTGGCATCGCCGACTAGCCCATGTTGGGATGAAGAATCTTCACAAGCTTCTAAAGGGAGAACACATTTTGGGACTAACCAATGTTCATTTTGAGAAAGACAGGGTTTGTAGCGCATGTCAAGCAGGGAAGCAAGTTGGTACCCACCATCCACACAAGAACATCATGACGACCGACAGGCCGCTTGAGCTACTCCACATGGATTTATTCGGTCCGATAGCTTACATAAGCATCGACGGGAGTAAGTATTGTCTTGTAATTGTGGATGATTTTTCTCGCTTCACTTGGGTATTCTTTTTGCAGGAAAAATCTCAAACCCTAGAAACTTTAAAGGGATTCTTGAGACAGGCTCAAAACGAGTTCGGATTAAGGATCAAGAAGATAAGAAGCGACAACGAGACAAAGTTCAAGAACTCTCAAATAGAAGGCTTTCTTGAGGAAAAAGGCATCAAGCATGAGTTCTCTTCTCCCTACACACCTCAACAAAATGGTGTAGTGGAGAGGAAGAATAGAACTCTACTGGACATGGCGAGGACCATGCTTGATGAGTACAAGATTCCGGACCGGTTTTGGGCTGAGGCAATTAACACCGCCTGCTACTCCATCAACCGGTTATACCTTCACCGAATCCTCAAGAAGACATCATATGAACTCCTCACCGGTAAAAAGCCCAATGTTTCATATTTTAGAGTCTTTGGTAGCAAATGTTTTATTCTTGTTAAAAGAGGTAGAAAATCTAAATTTGCTTCTAAGGCTGTAGAAGGCTTTTTACTTGGTTATGACTCAAACACAAGGGCATATAGAGTCTTCAACAAATCCACTGGGTTAGTTGAAGTTTCTTGTGACATTGTGTTTGATGAGACTAATGGCTCTCAAGTAGAGCAAGTTGATCTTGATGAATTAGATGATGCAGAGGCTCCGTGCGTAGCGCTAAGGAACATATCCATTGGGGATGTGTGTCTTAAGGAATCCGAAGAGCCTCCACAAGCACAAGATCAACCGTCGTCTTCCATGCAAGCATCTCCACCAACCCAAGATGAGGATCAGGCTCAAGATAATGAAGAAGAAGATCAAGAAGATGAGCCACCTCAAGAGAAGGACAATGGTCAAGGGGGAGATGATAATGATCAAGACAAGGAAGATGATCAAGAAGAACAGGGTCAAAGACCGCCACACCCAAGAGTCTACCAAGCGATTCAAAGAGATCACCCCATGAACTCCATCCTCGGCGATATTCATAAGGGGGTAACCACTCGATCTTGTGTCGCTCATTTTTGTGAACATTACTCTTTTGTGTCTTCTATTGAGCCATACAGGGTGGAAGATGCATTAAGGGATTCGGATTGGGTTTTAGCAATGCAAGAGGAGCTCAACAACTTCACGAGAAATGAGGTATGGCATCTTGTTCCACGTCCTAACCAAAATGTTGTAGGAACCAAGTGGGAATTCCACAATAAGCAAGATGAGCATGGAGTGGTGACAAGGAACAAACCCGACTTGTGACCAAGGGATATTCACAAGTTGAAGGTTTGGATTTCGGTGAAACCTATGCACCCGTAGCTAGGCTTGAGTCAATTCGCATATTACTTGCATATGCTACTTACCATGGCTTCAAGCTTTATCAAATGGACGTGAAGAGTGTCTTCCTCAATGGACCAATCAAGGAAGAGGTCTATGTTGAGCAACCTCCCGGCTTTGAAGATAGTGAGTACCCTAATTATGTTTACAAACTCTCTAAGGCGCTTTATGGGCTCAGGCAAGCCCCAAGAGCATGGTATGAATGCCTAAGAGATTTCCTTATCACTAATAGCTTCAAAGTCGGTAAAGCCGATCCTACACTCTTTACTAAAAACCATCGCAAATGATTTGTTTGTATGCCAAATTTACGTTGATGATATCATATTTGGGTCTACTAACAAATCGACTTGTGAAGAGTTTAGTAGGATAATGATTCAAAAATTCTAGATGTCTATGATGGGGGAGTTGAAGTATTTCTTAGGATTTCAAGTGAAGCAACTCCAAGAGGGCACCTTCATCAGCCAAACCAAGTATATTCAAGATATACTCACCAAGTTTGGAATGAAGGATGCCAAGCCCATCAAGACACCCATGAGAACCAATGGGCATCTCAACCTCGACACGGGAGGTAAATCCGTAGATCAAAAGGTATACCGATCGATGATAGGCTCTTTACTTTATTTATGTGCATCTCGACCGGATATTATGCTTTTCGTATGCATGTGTGCAAGGTTCCAAGCCAATCCTAAGGAAGTTCACCTTAGGGCCATGAAAAGAATCATGAGATATTTAGTTTATACACCTAAGTTTGGTCTTTGGTACCCCAAGGGATCCACTTTTGATTTAATAGGTTATTCTGATGCTGATTGGGCAGGGTGTAAAATTGATAGAAAGAGCACATCAGGGACTTGTCAGTTTCTAGAAAGATCCCTAGTGTCTTGGGCTTCAAAGAAACAAAATTCAGTAGCTCTTTCTACCGCCGAAGCCCAGTATATTGATGCAGGTCATTGTTGCGCACAATTACTTTGGATGAGGCAAACCCTTAGGGACAATGGCTACAAATTGAGCAAAGTCCCTCTCATATGTGATAATAAGAGTGCAATCCGCATGGCGGATAATCCCGTTGAACACAGCCGCACTAAGCACATAGCCATTCGGTATCACTTTTTGAGGGATCACCAACAAAGGGGGATATCGAGATTGCTTATGTTAGCACCAAAGAACAACTAGCCGATATCTTTACCAAACCATTAGATGAGAAAACCTTTACCAAACTTAGAAATGAGCTAAACATTTTTGATTCTCGGAATTTTGATTGATACTTTGCACACAAAGCTCATTTACGTACCTTTGATCATATCTCTTTTATGTCTACGACTAATGTGTTTTCAAGTGTATTCCTATGCTAAGTCGTAGATTGAAAGGGAAATGAAGTCTTCGGCAAAGACAAGGCTTCCACTCCACTCTATCGGTATTATTTACCCTTCACCGTCACTCCACACCGCTCTCCACTTTGGTATAATCTTCAGTCTTATTACTCATACCATTGAGGAGAAAGTAAAGAGGGCTATTAAATGTCTCCGTTTTGGCGATTAATGCCAACGGGGGAGAGAGTATTAGCCCAAAGCAAAAGGACCGCACCACCACCAATTTCAAGTTTTTAAAAGAAGTTTTCAATTGGTAACTAAATCTTTTTCATATTGGTAAAACCCTCTTGAACACTAAGAGGAGAATTTCATTCAGGGGGGAGTTTTGTTTAAGTCAAAGGAAAAGCACTGGAAACAGGGGAGAAAATTTCAATTCTTGAAAATGCTTCTTGCAATCTTATTCATATACCTTTGACTATTTGCAAAAAGACTTTGAAAAGATTTTCCAAAAGAATTTGCAAAAACAAAACAAGTGGTGCAAATGTGGTCCAAAATGTTAAAAGAAAGAAAGCAATCCATGCATATCTAGTGAAAGTAAAAATTGGTTTAATTCCAAGCAACCTTTGCACTTGCCTTATGCAAACTAGTTCAATTCTGCACTTATATATTTGCTAAGGTTTGTGTTGGCATCAATCACCAAAAAGGGGGAGATTGAAAGGGAAATAGGGTCAAACCTTTTCCTAAATGATTTTGGTGGATGAATGCTCAACACAAATAATTGGACTAACTAGTTTGTTCTAGATTATTATGTTCTACAGGTGCCAAAGGTTCAACACAAACCAATAAAAAAATCTAAGTTAGGTTTCAAAAGAAAGGAGCAAAGAAAACCAAAGAGAGCCCTGGTCTGGCGCACCGGACTGTCCGGTGCACCACCGGACAGTGTCCGGTGCACCAGGGACCGCACAGGCTGAACTCTTCACCTTCGGGTTTTTTGAGAGCCGCTCCGCTATAATTCACCAGACTGTCCGGTGGGTCACCGGACTGTCCGGTGTGCCAGCGGAGCAACGGCTAAGAAGCGCAACGATCGACTCCAACGATCGCCTGCAAACGTGAACCGTGCACGGACAGTTCGCGCAGAGTCAGAGCAGCGCCAGAAGGGGCATCAGACAGTGAACAGTGCCTGTCCGGTGCCCCAAGTTGTCAGAGCTCCAACGGTCAATTCTGTCAGAACCCTAATGGTTGGGTGACGTGGTTGGCGCATCGGACAGTGTCCGGTGCGCCCATCGACAGAAAGCCTCCCCAACGGTTGGTTTGGTGGTTGGGGCTATAAATACCCCCAACCACCACCACTTCAAGCATCCAAGTTTTTCAGACATCTCATTTAGTACAAGAGCTAGTGCAATCAATACAAGACACAATTCAAAAGAATCAAAGCCTCTCCAAGTCCCAAATCCACTCCAAACAAATAGTGACTAGAGAGAGTGTTTTGCTTGTGTTCTTTGAGCTCTTGTTCTTGGATCGCTTTCTTCTTCCCCATTCTAGTTCTTCAAGCACTTGTAATCAAAGCAAGAGACACCAATTGTGTGGTGGTCCTTGTGAGGGGTCTAAGTGACCCGTTTGATTAAGGAGAAAGCTCACTCGGTTTAGGTGACCGTTTGAGAGAGGGAAAGGGTTGAAAGAGACCCGGTCTTTGTGACCACCTCAACGGGGACTAGGTTTGCAAGAACCGAACCTCAGTAAAACAAATCCCCGTGTCACTCGCTTTATGTCTTGGTTGATTTGTTTTCACCCTCTCTTTCAGACTCGGTTTATTTCTAATGCTAACCCCGGCTTGTAGTTGTGCTTTAAGTTTATATATTTTAGTTTCCGCCTATCCACCCCCCTCTAGGCGACTTTCAGGTAGACCTATTCAAACATCGGGCCGAGTTTGGATCGGGTCAAGGTCGGGTCATGTGCAATTTAACACGGCATGTACCCCGACCTATGCCTAGTGTGGGGTCTGGTTGGGTTGGCCTATGCCTCTTTGTTTGACGTGTTGGGTCGTGTTTTCCGGTTGGGTCGATTTTTTGGCTTTGGGTCGGTTTTTTCGGGGTTGAGTTGAGTGTTGAGTAAAAAATCATGGCTCGCACCTGGCCCATGAATTATTACGGGTTAAAAATTATGGCCTATACTGAAAGCTCTCTTGTGGGTTTTGGTGTTTAGATGACAACTCAATTAAAGGACTAACAAGTATGCTAAGTGTTGAACAGGTGCTTAATGCAAAGCGAACAGAGTTCAACACAAGTGAACAAGTGTGATGGTCCAAAGACTAGATTATCTATAGATAATGGACATCACAAGTAAGATGGACATTGCTTAAGTGAGACTCGATGTGCGTAACTCAGAGACAACCGATCAAGCCAAGGATGGAGGCAAGAAGAGATTCGAGGTACCGAGTGCACGGGAGAAGGTCAAGGAGACCAGGAACCCAAAAGCTAGGGGTGAAGAAGAATTCTTGCAAAGTCAAGGTTAATCGAGTTAAGAAGAGTTATAGTGCATCAAGGATCACTACATAAGGACATGAATTACAACCAATAAGGTAACATCTACAATTATGTGTTGTAAGTCATAAAGCTCAAGATCAAGCTCTAGAAGTGAACAAGGTATGTTTCTGGACTCAGTGAATTGTTTTGTTCACTAACATGGTTATCTGAGTGCTAGAAACAGTGCCAAGAAAAGAAGAAAAGAGTTGGAGAAGATATGGCTTTGTATAGCCAAAACCAGCACCAGCCTAGCTCATCGGACTGTCTGGTGGTGCACCGGACAGTGTCCGGTGCCCTAGGCTGACTCGGCGGTGGACTGCCAGCTCTCGGGAATCTGCGGGGAGTCGTGGCTAAAATTCACCGGACTGTCCGGTGGTGCACCAGACTGTCCGGTGAGTCTGAGTCGCCTGAGCCAACGGACGGCAGCGTAATCAGCGGGCGACACGTGGCCTGAGCCAACGGTCAGTGGGCGCACCGGACAGTGTCCGGTGCGCCAAACGGTCTGAAGGCGCAACGGTCGGCTTCGCCAGAAATGGAAGGAGATCGGGTACCGGACAAGCACTGTTCATGTCCGGTGGTGCACCGGACTGTCCGGTGCGCCACCCGACAGAAAGCAACGATTGCCTTCAAAAAGGAATTCCAACGGCTCCTAGGCCCCTTGGGTCTATAAAAGTGACCCCTAGGCACCTCCAACGGGGATACAAAGGCAGCCAACAATTGTATACATCATTTGGATCACTGCTCTCTCTCCCTCTCGTGTATATCTCTCTAGTTTGTGTAGAGGCAAAGCTATAAGCCTTTAGAGAGTGGAGAAGTGCTGCTGAGAGCTAGAGCAAAGTCTTGAGCGCATTGTTACTCTGCCAGAGTGCTGTCAAGAAGACTATAAGCAGCCACGACGTTGTTGTAACCAATATCAACATAGTGGAAGGCTCTATCTATCATACTGACAGATCTGAGCAAACGGAGGAAGGAGTTGAAATAGACTCCAATCCCAGGTGTGGCTAACTCCAACGAGGACTAGGCAAGCATTTCAGGCTTGGCCGAACCTCGGGATAAATCCCTGCGTCTGTATGCTCTGCTCTGTGCTGTGTGCAGATTCTCTGTCTTTCTTACTCTTTATATCTGCACTTCAATACTTATTTGTGGTACAAGTTATATTTGAAGTGCAGGGCATTTTAAGACAGGATCTTCTATTCCGCTGCAACCTACTCGAAGGGTTTTTCATTCCACTACGATCCAGCCTTTGAGTAGAGTAAGAATTTAAGTTTTAAAGTGATAATTGTTATTCGCCTATTCACCCCCCTCTAGGCAACATCCAGATCCTGTTCCCGGGCATAGGGAACTTTCAATTGGTATCAGAGGTAGGCTTCTCCAGTGTGGGCTTAGTCGTCCGGAGATGACGATGTCGTCACAAGAGGTAACTCTAGAACTTCTTCTAGGCGATGGTTCTAATTACAAATCTTGGTCTGTCTCTATTTATAATGCTTTCATGCATATTGATCCTGATTTGAGACAGGTCTTTAGTAGAAGTATTTTTCCCTCTGATATTAGTAAAAATCCTTCTAATGCTGAACTTTGATGTCTATCTCTCAATCACCATGCTTGCAACATCTTAGTCGACTCTCTTTCTAGAGGTGCTTATTTTTCCATCATGAGTAGTGATAGTGATTTATTTGTTGATGCTCATGATCTATGGACTAGAATTAAAATAAAATATTCTAAGTCAAATTCTGCTACTTCTACTCCCTATGTTGCTTGTGGTACTAACCTAACAAAGGGAGAAGAAAAACGATGGCAACCAAACGATAAATCTACCTCACTGACATGTTCATCTTACACTAGTTATAAATGTCTCATTGCTAACAATGATAGTGGAGACGAAAGAAATGATGAGGAGGAATATGAGGATGATAGCGAGGATGAATCTTCATCACCACAAGGTACATTTTCCTGTATCGCTTCCACTGATAATAATGACAAGGAAAATGAGACCGATGATGCGGAAGAAGAGGAGATTCACTGGTTCTACACCTATCTGAACAAAGAAGACAAAGTGCTCTTGGTTAAGCTATTGAGGAGGAACAAAGAACAAGGCGAGACGCTCCTCAGGCTAGAGGAAACTCTCATCAAAACCAACGATAGCCTAGAGAAGATGACCAAAGAACATGAGGAGCTAAAGTGCTCTCATGATAATTTGGTCCAACGGTATGAATCTGTTTTATTTGAGCAAAGAAATAATCATGATGTATTATCCGATGTTGCTCAACTTAAAACTGAGAATTCTATGCTTAGGAGTCAAGTAGAAATGATGAATTTAGAAAATCTTGCTCTAGGTGAAAAGTATGATATGTTGTCATACTCTCATAGTAAATTAGTTGATGACCATATCATGCTCGATATTGCTCATGATGTAGTAATTACTAGTTTAAACTCATGTGAACCTCATTCTTGCACAAGTGATCAATTAGTTAAAGTATTATCATGTGCTGACCTCCACTGCCCCAAGAAAGGCCAATCTTTGATTGAGAAACAAGCTGTAGGGTCAAAAAGAAAATTGCTTGGGAACAAGAAACAAAGACAATTGAGGAGAAGACACCATGCTCGACTTCCTCAAGATATTTACGAACATGTGGTGAATAAGCTTGAGGAAGGAGGAACCGCAGCAAGGGTCAAACTCCGCGAGAAAGAAGCTCCTAAGGCAATAAGTGAAGCAATCAACATGAACAAAGAAAAAGGTAAAGATTCAATTAGTCATGTTGTTTGCACTGATCATCTCTCTATGTTATCCAAGAGCAAAAAGAGAAGAGGAAAAAGGAGGTGCTTCAAGTGCAATGAGTCAGGCCACCTCATTGCGTCTTGTCCATACAAAGACAAGGATGAAGGGATAAGGAGATGTTTTGGGTGCAATGACAAGGACCATATGATCACTTCATGTCCGCTCATGATAAATCAAACACGTGCACCCTCCAGGATAACCCTCATTAAGAGAAAAGACAAACAACAAGCGTCATGTTAGGTTGAGCGACGTTTCAGCTACATGTGTGGTGAGCATGGTCATCTACCTAAGGTATGTAAGAAGGGTAAGGTTCCTAAGCAAGTAAATTTATCTCAATTTTAATCGCTTAGGAGACCCAAATCATATACTTGTGCTAGATCAGTAATGAAATCACCTAGAACTAGCACAACTGCTATTTGGGTACCAAAGGCTCTTTTAGATGAACGTTATGGACCCATTCCGAGATGGGTACCAAACTGTGCCAACTAGACCATGCAGGTGCCTCGAGATGGACTGGAGATCTTGGGAGAGCTTAAGATGGTTAATTCAAACTCTATGCTTAAGCTGTAAACTTTTATTGTCTAGTTATTGACCCAAGGTTGAATTATTGTGCAATACTAATCTCATGTTCATCTCGAGTTAAATAAGTTGTAGAGGTCCTTAATCATAATTGGTGAATCAAGCAAAGGACTTTGATGAGAATCTGCAACTTGCTCTCCAAAGGACGGCACCCGTGTATCTTACGTGCATTATTTCTAATCAGCATTGCTTTTAAGTTGGATTGTCGTGCTATACCTATCCTTGGAGTAGTTATGTTTTTGAGATTGCTTGTGTTGAATATCTTTCAATTAATGATCCATGATCTCCAAAGATCATAATCATGCTTGCTCAATCGTGACTGTGTGCTTTATAGGTTATATATCTTGAATCATTCAATGGGTAGCTTTTCATTTGATATGTCCACCATGATTAACTCTCTTGGTGTATGTGGATAAACATGTATCTTTTTGTAAGTCATGCTATGTGGTTTTTAATGATTAACCTATGTGCAAGCATGATAGTTTTGTTTAGTCCATGTTCACATGATTACTTTGTACTATGTGTATACCAAAACAAGAAATCCATGTTGTGTTTCTAATACACTCTCTCGAGCAATGAGATGCATGAGCAAAAGTAGCCCTAAATTGGTGACAACTGGTGCTCTCACTCCACACTACCTAAAAGAATGAATCTTATGGCATTCAGGTAAAAGGCAAAGGTACAGAGAATGGAACTATGCAATTTCATTGAATATCTTGAAGTTCTGTTGATTGTGATCATAGCTATGTTCTTGACCTTAAATTGGTAGTATCTTGACTTAGGTGCTTTATGCTTTAAAATGTTGTTTCCTTTGGTGTACCTAAGAAAATACTTCTTAATCAAGGTGTGCTTAGACTTTGTGCTTTATATGCATGATCTTGTCGTTTTTTCAATTGGTATATGTGTTACAACCATCATCATGTGTGAAGCGTGCCTAGGTTGCTTTTAAAATGTTATATATCTTGAGGCATGCATTGTTTCCACTAGTCATAAGTTGTATTATGTCATATATTCAATTGGTATCTTTTGTGATGCAATTGATATATTGCCTAGACCAAGGTACGGTGTGATCCCCTCTAGTTCTGAGGACGCTAGAATGTGCAAGGTGCAAGTCATTCGAATACTTGATGCACAACTTTAGGGGGAGCACACACAACTTGTGTCTTTTGGGACTAACTGGTTCTTGAGTGATCCTATATAGTCTCAAGGTGGAAAAGGGAAGATGAGCAAGAAATGGAGCAATCGGGACTTGGGTACCTCCACAAGTCGAGTAATTGGTATCTAAAGTTGTGAGTAATTGCGTATTTAAAGATTGCTCATGCTCTATAATAGTTGGTGATCCTAGATGCTTATCTTTAAATATCATGGAGCTATAACAGTGATGATCTTTCAATTGGTAGCCTTGGTAGTATGCTTCAATTAGTATCTTTTGGTAATCACTAGAATAGAAGCTTCATCCTGTGCCACAATACTATAACTTGTTCTAAGTTTGGTGTCTTAGCAACAAGAAAAGGTCAGGATAAAGGATCAGGCACAAGTGTGAAGGAGCTCCCTAGAGATAAAACTTTCAAGATGGAAATCTTAAATTGATGACAAAAGCAACTCCGCCTACTTAGATGGAAAGTACACCATAACATGGTAAAGGTAAAAAAAGGAGGTATTGATCTTTCTGCGTATTTGTATTTTAATCTTCCTCCAATGCTTGTGTTGCATATGTTTAATATGTAAGGGAGAGTAATGTTAGTGTGTTGCACTTTACCCGCTTAATACCCTGCTGTCCCTTGACATCATCCTACGTTCTTGCTTGAATATGGTCTTGGTGTTTGATGTCAAAGGGGGAGAATTTGTGCATTAAAGCTTACCTCGACCTAAGAGGAAAGCTTATCCTAAGTGTGAAGAGGGTGAAGATTAAAGATTAATTTTCACTGTGTGCTAAAGGACTCAAAGGAGTTTCCTTGAGTTCCCTTGATCTTAAGGAAGAATGTGTTAGTTTTGTTGATAATACTTATCATAGCTTCTTGTTGTATTATATGGTGATAATACATAATTAGTGCTTCCGATGATATGAATCAATTAGAATCTGTTGTGTTTGTCATGTAATAGATATTCATATGGTTCTGGTGCTTTAATTGGTATCCTAATTGTGAATAGTGGTAGGTTGATATTTCTGGTATCTTAATTGTGAATAGTTGTAGGTTGATATTCCTGTGGTATATCCATTTAACTAGTGTTTAATTCTGATTATGTGCATGTGTGTGTTATATGCATCACAGTTTAATTCTTGAGATAATGCATCCCACAGGTGCTAAAGTGTAGTTATGCTTCGAATTAGCCTAAGTATGTGCAATTTGGCATATAAGGCCAAAGTTGAGATTTTAATGTAATCACATATTTAGGGGGAGCATTCTATATACTTAGAATTCAAAATTTGTGCTTTAAATCTGATTCTTGTGTAAGCTTTAATTGTGTTGCCATCAATCATCAAAAAGGGGGAGATTGAAAGCTCTCTTGTGGGTTTTGGTGTTTAGATGACAACTCAATTAAAGGACTAACAAGTATGCTAAGTGTTGAACAGGTGCTTAATGCAAAGCGAACAGAGTTCAACACAAGTGAACAAGTGTGATGGTCCAAAGACTAGATTATCTATAGATAATGGACATCACAAGTAAGATGGACATTGCTTAAGTGAGACTCGATGTGCGTAACTCAGAGACAACCGATCAAGCCAAGGATGGAGGCAAGAAGAGCTTCGAGGTACCGTGTGCACGGGAGAAGGTCAAGGAGACCAGGAACCCAAAAGCTAGGGGTGAAGAAGAAGACTTGCAAAGTCAAGGTTAATCAAGTTAAGAAGAGTTATAGTGCATCAAGGATCACTACATAAGGACATGACTTACAACCAATAAGGTAACATCTACAATTATGTGGTGTAAGTCATAAAGCTCAAGATCAAGCTCTAGAAGTGAACAATGTATGTTTCTGGCTCAGTGAATTGTTTTGTTCACTAACATGGTTATCTGAGTGCTAGAAACAGTGCCAAGAAAAGAAGAAAAGAGTTGGAGAAGATATGGCTTTGTATAGCCAAAACCAGCACCAGCCTGGCACACCGGACTGTCCGGTGGTGCACCGAACAGTGTTCGGTGCCCTAGGCTGACTCGGCGGTGGACTGCCAGCTCTCAGGAATCTGTGGGGAGTCATGGCTAAAATTCACCGGACTGTTCAGTGGTGCACCAGACTGTCCGGTGAGTCTGAGCCGCCCGAGCCAAAGGTCGGCAGCTTAATCAGCGGGCGACGCGTGGCATGAGCCAACATTCAGTGGGCGCACCGGACTGTCCGGTGTGCACCGAACAGTGTCCGGTGCGCCAAACGGTCCGAAGGCGCAACGGTCGGCTTAGCCAGAAAAGGAAGGAGATCGGGTACCGGACAAGCATTGTTCATGTCCGGTGGTGCACCGGACTGTTCGGTGTGCCACCCGACTGAAAGCAAGGATTGCCTTCAAAAAGGAATTCCAACGGCTCCTAGGCCCCTTGGGTCTATAAAAGGGACCCCTAGGCGCCTCCAACAGGGATACAAAGGCAGCCAACAATTGTATACATCATTTGGATCAATTCTCTCTCTCCCTCTCGTGTATATCTCTCTAGTTTGTGTAGAGGCAAAGCTATAAGCCTTTAGAGAGTGGAGAAGTGCTGCTGAGAGCTAGAGCAAAGTCTTGAGCGCATTGTTACTCTGCCGGAGTGCTGTCAAGAAGACTGTAAGCAGCCACGACGTTGTTGTAACCAATATCAACATAGTGGAAAGCTCTATCTGTCATACTGACAGATCTGAGCAAACGGAGGAAGGAGTTGAAATAGACTCCAAGCCCAGGTGTGGCTAACTCCAATGAGGACTAGTCAAGCATTTCAGGCTTGGCCGAACCTCGGGATAAATCCCTGCGTCTGTGTGCTCTGCTCTGTGTTGTGTGCTGATTCTCTGTCTTTTTTACTCTTTATATCTGCACTTCAATACTTATTTGTGGTACAAGTTATATTTGAAGTGCATGGCATTTTAAGACAGAATCTTCTATTCCGCTGCAACCTACTCGAAGGGTTTTTCATTCCACTGCGATCCAGCCTTCGAGTAGAGTGAGAATTTAAGTTTTAAAGTGATAATTGTTATTCGCCTATTCACCCCCCTCTAGGCGACATCCAGATCCTGTTCCCGGGCATAAGGAACTTTCATGTACCCGCCCATCTCATTGGTTGGGTCGGGTCGGACCGAATTTTTTGGGGGTCGGTTCAGGTGACCCATGATCTTTGATCTGGTCTACTTGTGGGAGCAAATTTAGGCTGAGGTTAAAAAACCCCTCGTTTATCCCATAAGCCAAAGCACATGTCTGAGGTTTAGCCCCGGTCATCGTCGTGCTCACATGGGCTATGGCGCCACTATGAATGGGTGGGGTAAGGGTTAAAGGGTTTTCTTAACAAGTGTGAGCTCTTGCATTAATACAATGCTTGGGGCTATCTTACCCCCCTGCGGATTGTGTTAAGTCCTCCACATTGAAAGATTTAGCAAGGTAGACAACCATGAAAAGCTTGGTGATGGCCACAATGGATGAACAAGAGCTCAACATGTGAAAAGGCAAGAGAAAGATAAAATGTGAGGGCTCAAAGAAAAGGTTTAAGCGAAGACATTTTGTTTTACTGGTTAAGACACAATAGAGTGCGGGATCATATTTTCAATAGATGTTCATATTATTAAGAGGGGGTCTAATTAGGCAACTTAGTCATCTAATTCCACTAGGTGTTGGAATCATAGGCATTGGATATAAGCCTATGTGTCGGTGTCTGGACTCGTGGTCCTAACCAACTAGTGAAGTGATGCCGCGTGTCCCGAATCTACATGGTGATGCGAGTTGACACAAGCGATTTATTCTAGTTCGGGCAATGCAAGGCCCCACTTCCAGCAGAGGGGGATGAAGGTTATATTACTCGCACCGAGGTGCCTGTAGTAGGGGTTACAAGCTGAGCGGGAGAGGGGAAGGCCCCAAGTCCCTGGAAATGCTTGAGGCAAGTGCCAATATTGAATGCCAGGTGGAAACTACGAAGTGTTCGCCTGTCTGGAATAATAGACGATATTCCGGACAGTCGATTTAGAATAGTTGTAGATGAACTTATGCACCTGTGAAATGATCAACTAGACAAACTGGTTAGTCCATAAGGTTTGTGATGGTCGTCAAACACCAAAATCGATTATAGGAAATGTTGAGACTATTTCTCTTTCAGTTAGTGGGCCGTCTTTGGAAGGCCTTTTGGGCCATATTTGGGCACCCGGTTCCCAGATACCCGACAGATACCGTGTAAGACATCATTTCACACATATCATGGTTGTAATCATTTATTCGCTTCTTGAGTCTAAACATTTTTAGCATTATATGTGTACACATGCCACTTGTCCATAAGATTTCATGAATTTTACTTAGAGTGGTTTCACGTGTAACTCACGCAACAAGCGAAAGTGAAATGAAAGAAACATTGATATATTGTGGATTTTATGGTCCAAATATTTTTGAGGATTATATGCGAACACATGCCACTTCTCCATAAAATTTCATGAATTTCTGAGGCTATTTGTGTATTATTAATATTTTTCTGCAAAAAATCAATAAAATATACAAAAATATACAGTAAGATATCCTGATATCCGAGAAGATATATCAGGGAAGATATCTGTATATTCGATATCCGATGGATATCATACATATTGTATTCGAATCGATATTCGAACAGAATATCCGTATCGTATCCATTATCCAAAAAATGTTGAGATATTCAAAAATTCTATCCGAACCAGTATTCACCATCTTCAAATCTGGAATCAGACGAATATTTTCTGAACCATATTACATCCTACTCTACTGTGGCTGATAGGTGGTGGAACAGTTTTTGCGTTGCATCTTTGCATGTATGAACCTGTTACTCATGCACATGTGAATGTAAACGGTCAAAAAGGGGTTAAAAAGTGTCACATCAGGAAGCAACGTCAAGGAATATATTTTTTTTTCTCATTACATGAGTGGTACGTACGTCAGTACGTGGTTAGTCGAGCTTGAAGGGAGCGCTAGTGCGCTGCCGTTCAACGACGGATAATGGCACGGGGGCGCAGTGAAAATGACAGGCGAATCAGAGGTCGGTGGAGCAGATTTCCTCCCATACGAGCGTGCGCGAGTTGGAAGTCAAAGATGGTTTTACGTCAGGGCATCCCGCTTTGCACCGGCGCTGGATCCGTTGGGGCCCGTCGCCGGAGAATGTGCCGTCAGGACCAAAAAGGTGACGCTAAGGCGGTCCCTGCCAAGGTTTTTACGCGACATCGAGCAGAGGCGATGTCCGGCCCATCGAGCGAGAGAGGGAAACCCTGGCCTGCCTGTGCCCAATCACCATCAGGGAAACGCCGACCTGCCTGCAATCTAACTGTGGCCCAAGGCCCGTTTAGAGGAGCCAGGCCAGGCCAGGCCAGGCAAGGCAATAGGACAACAATGGGCCGCGCGCTTGGCTCCGCCCTAGACACGGAGGCAGGAGACATGCGCATCCAGGACCAGGAGTCGCTCATACATCCGGTGCGCCGGCGCCGCAATGGCCGCCTTTTCCCTCTCCCCGTCGACGCCAGGGGAGAAGCCGCTAGGGTTCAACGAACGACGCCGCCGCTGCCGTGACACACACCGCAATCTTGCAATCTTGCATGATTTATTTAGACATATATAAGTGTGACACTTGTTCGAAAAAAGCTGACAGCTAGTCTTTTCTTATCGTGTGGTCAACATTTTGTTTGACCTGCCTGGCTAGCTGCTGAAGACACGGGGCCGAGCCTACGCTACGCACGTCGCCATGTTCGGTCCATCGTCCCGGTGCCCGCCACCCGCCATATAGCTAGCGGTCGCTCCGATCCCGCAGCTGTTATGTAGGCCGTGCGCCTGACACGACACACAGGACAGCACGACCACATCCTCTCCCCCTCAGGCCTCAGCCATGGCGGCCGCGCCTATAGCAGCGCCAGCGCGTCGGCTGGAGACCAGGCTTTTCCCTTACCCAAAGGCGATCCAGCACGCACTGGCACTACATCACGTATAAATGAACACCTAAACACCGAAAGTTTGGTTTGATTTTTTTGGATTCTGTGAAAAATGCCTAGTCCTATAGGTCAGGTGGCGTCTCCGGGAGTCAGGGCTCTTTGTTTTGCCAAGCTCGCCGATCGCCGGGGTCCAGTTGCATTGTCACGGCGAGCAAGGTAGAGCTCGCCAGGCGGACCGACGTCTTATCAACGACAAGTGGAACAGGGTTTGGTGGCGTCACGCATTGAGAAAGTGGCGGCACCAAGCGGTGTCGAAAACGAGCATCGGGGCGGATCAGCTCGGGGATGCCGATAAGAATGAGGCGAGATGGATAGATGTGAGGACTAAGCCAAGAAGGGAGATTGAAGTTAGGAGGACTGGACCGATCTGACGAGGAAACCTAAAAAAGGTTTGTTTTAGCTCACCAAAAACTTTAATTTGTCTGTTTTAGCCCACTTAAAAACTTTACTTTTTTATATATTTAACAATAAACGAACATTAAGTATAAGGGGTTTTAAAATTTCGAGGTGGCCATGACCCACTTTGCCTCCCCTTTGGGTCTGCCCTGCCTGATAGGCTTATTGACATCGTTAGGACTCTCATTTTCCTAGATTGTTCGATTTTCAGGTACCTTAGGGTACCCTGATGTTATTACCATGACCTTTGACGCCTTTCGTTGGGATGCTAACACTCGTGTCAAGGTCCATCCAACATGGTTACCCAAGCTCGCCTGCCACAAAAGCCTGAGTATTTGGACTCCGGGTCTAACGACTCGGGTCGAGATCCTAGACACCGTCATAGGTGGTGTCCATTAATACAGTCTTACCCCCTCAGCCTTTCGCTGAGGAGGATATCTAGAATAGACCATATATATGTTATGATTGAGGGAGCAGTGGTGGTCGATATCGACCACCGAAAATGCTACACAAGAGGCTTATACCGTCGCGCGCTGGTCATACTCGACTCAGTCATAGAACTACACGACGGTTGTTCTTTAACGATTCTTATTTGTTACCAACTGTTGGTTGTTAAAAGTTTGGGACCGATGGTTGTTTGTAGCCACGGTCTGTTGGTGACTAAAAGTCAAGAAATTTAACAACCTATGGTGAGTCGCTATAGAGTTTCGGCGACAACTTACGGTTGGTCGCCAAAGAGTTTCATTCAAAGAGTTTAGGGTTTTGGCCCAAGTCACCACGCATGCGGAAATCACTGCAACTGTGGTGATGCTGATGTATAGTCGGAGTCCATACCAAACTACCTGGCACTGGCACTGCCTGGCCACGAATCAAGAAAACTGCTAGCTGTGCTTTCCTCTCCGCCGTCGTGGAGTCGCGCGGCCGGGCGCGCGCAGTGTGGTGAACTGGTGATGATGTGCGAACAGTGCTACGACGACAGTTGAATTTCCCCGGTCGAGATCGCAATGGATATACGCAGTAGTATGCGTGCGCTATACGCGGCAACAGTGGTACGTACGTACTAACTTTGGCCGGCGCAAACAGATCAAAAATAAACATCTTGTTGTAGCTGAGTACACTGCACACACACACGCACCGTACCTAGCTACCGGCCAGTAGTCTTGTACTCGCATACAGAATCTCTTGGCTTGTCGTCGTACGTACGTCGTAGTACCACCAGAGGCTAGCTACATTATATATATATGCAATATGCACCACCACCTACATACACTAGCTAGGATACATGCATGTTTACACATAGTATAGCTATCTAGTGCTCTGCTGGGAGAGTGTCACCACTGTTGGCCGTTGCGTGACGTGCGTGCATCAAATCCGGTGTGCTATACCGCGTGCATGCGCGCGCGCCACCAAATTCGTGTAAACCAACGAATAATAAGGTGACCCTCTCGATGCCACAGCCCATTAGTATATTACAAGTATCTAGCAGAGGTATAGCTACCTAGCTATAGCTAGTGACAGATTCTAGCTCATGTGATGGATGGATCCGAGGATGGATGATGCATGCATTGCTCTGTAGCGACATTCACCGCTCATGCATGCTACGCGTCCATACATGCATGCACATGCATATGCACCCACTGATGATGAGACCAGTCGTACGTGTATTATACTGTTAAATTAAATAAATGAAAATTCAACCAAGTCATTATATATATTCCATGCATGCTAGCGGAAAGTTCATTGTATACCTGCCTGCTCTCTCAAGGCGAGTAGATAGACATCCCATCCGAAATGCAAGTTCATAGAAAGTACTGCATGATGCTACATGCATCTCTATCATCGATCTTTGTTACCCTACATGAATTAATAACTGGAGAATGAAGTAGCTGGAACAGAACACTATATGCTGCTGCGGCGCCTCTAGCTCCTTCTATAGAAAATGCGTTTCATTTGCATCTGGTATATATATACGAAAAACATAACAAAGGCAAAAGCAAATATACCAAGTGAAAATCATGCATGCCTCAGAGAGAGCGAGAGTGAGAGAGATTCCGATCCTAGTCAAAAGGCATATGTGCGCACTCATCTTTACAGCTGTGCCTTTTTTAAGTAGTGTATGTTCTATTGTGCAGCTACTTGCATATATATGATTGTGAGAAATAAGTATACAACATCTGAGGTTTTGGTTTATTTTCTAGAATTAGTCACTATCAATTTTGACCTATAGGGAAATAATTGTTTTTTTGCTGAGGTATATATATATATAATATTACAGTTAACTGGGATGTCGTACGTCGTTGGTCATGCAGATATTAATGGTTCAATTGTGTGACTTCGATACTTTGCAAACTGTATATATAGAAGTGAAAAACATCTTCCAGCTAGCAAACACGGAGAATCAATTTAGACCTAAAAAAGATTAAAATCACAGCCATTCTGTGTTTGATACATGGAAAAATAGATCAGAAATCAACTTATTATACAACAATTCTTTGAACCTTTAACTTTATCCTATAAATAAATGCATTATTGGACTTGTTGACCAAATTCGACGGACATTAACCTAGCAGCGCTTAATTTTTCCCTAGGACTCATAGGTTATCATTATTATTTGGCTAATTTCACATATACTATACATACATGCATACGCTAGAGATGTTCTTCATTGTCATCATCAATTTGCCAATTTTATTCCCCTAGACCCATACAAATATTCAATTTTGGTTTTTTAAAATGACGCATACACTGTTTTTGTCATCAAGACTGTCTCCAAAATTTAACTGATTTTGCTTCTTATCTAATATATCAATAATTAATATATTAAACCTACTAATATGTATCCTGAGAATTAGTCATCTGGCAATCACTGTGAAACTAACTTCCCCCTTTTATATATATTCACATAGTTACACTCATGCCATCATTTTTTCATGGGTAATATTGTTGGAAAGGTTACATGTTACCATGTTATATGTGCAACTTTGATAATATAAATTTAGTTAAATGGTTCAAGTGAAGTACCTGCAAAACAAAACCAAATTAGTCCACAAGAAACGTATACCTTTGGTGAAAGTTTGATCGGTTTATGTAATCTTGATTCTAAATTGGAGAAGTAATCTGGTGGCTGCAATTTTATTGCCGTTGGTATCTTAATTTTATTTGGGATGGTCCTTATAATCATGCATGGCATCCTTTGGTGCCATTTTATCTTGCTGAAGTTTGATGTGCTCCTCATTTTGCCTTTTGACCTAAGAATTGCCATGTCAACCAATGAAATAAAAAAACCCAACAAAATCAGCAACAAAAGGTTTTAATACTTTATGAAATCAGCTTTACTAAAAATAGATTGTAACCTGTTTTTATTATATATTGAATTATCACGTGTTCTTATTTCAACAAACTTATGGCCTTGTTTAACAAGTTCTTTGAACCCATCATCCAAATCAACAAATGCACCCTGCAAACTATCGCATTTGGAAAGATACGTGACACATGAGCAAGTCAATATTATCACTAATTTAAGGAGATGAGATCTTATTTTTATACAAACAAAATCAGGAAATGTTTTTGAAACACAAAAGGGGAAAACACAATCTAAGCTAGCTTTTACTTTTCCAAATTTCCCTAAGAACTAATGTCCATATATATGTTTGTCCGTGAATGGCATCTTCGACATCATCAAGTTTGGAGAAAGACATTTGGGTAAGACCTTAAATAATTTAGAGTGTCTATATATATATATGCATTGCCCCAACTCATGAAATTATCCAGTCAAGCAAGCAAGCCCTTTTTCGTAGCTAGTGTATCTTGACCTTCATATATAAACAAGCCCAAAAGAATGCCCAAATGTAAAATGGAAAGCGAGGGGAGCACATTTTTAAAAAGATATATTAGTAACGACGTCAAATTAAAGCACAAGAGTAACATCTGACACAGCATTTGCCAGTAGCATTAACTTAATAAAGGAAGGAGTACACATGCATACTACTAGTTACTAGGAACTAAGGATAGTGAAGAAGTGCTTGCATTGCCAGCTAAAGAGCTAGCTAGCTAGGTAAGCTGCCAGCAGGAGGGTACTAGTGTAATAGGTACGTAGAAATTAACCATGCAAGTTACTACTAGTAGTACCATACTAATATTGCATACCGTCCAGGAAATCACCGTCTTCCTCGTACTCACCGTCGTCGTCGCCATCTCCTCCGTTGTCGTTGCTCATCATCTCGCTGAGGCCGTAGTAGTACTCACGAAGCACTGGCGCGGCCGACACGAGGCGGTCCAGCCCGCAGGCGCGCTCCATCTCCATGGACGCGGATCCCCCACTTCTGGAGCGGCCCAACTTCTCGGCAACTCCTCCCCTCTTATTACCAGCTGACACATCAGCCACCCCTGACGTTGGGGGTGAGAAAGCTGCGTCGTCGCTCCGCTGGTGGGAGGGCTCGGTGGCGGCGGCGAGCCGCTCGATGGCCGGCTTGGACTGGGTGAGCAGCCAGTCCACCGTCTTGCTGGCCTTATCGAAGCCGAGCCGGTCCTGCAGAGCGAAGAAGTCGCGGGCGACGTCGAGGGACAGCCGCATCCGGCGGTCGCGCACGCCCTGCGCCGTCCGGATCTTGCTGTGCCGGTCCGTCCGGAACGGGCGCTTCCGCGCTCGGGCGTGGCCCTGGCCCTGGCCCTGGCCGGCGGCGGCGGCGGCAGGCAGACTACCGTTTCTTCTTCCACCCGCCTGCGGCGCCGTGACTACTAGGGCCTCGTCGCACTCTGGGGCAGCGCGCGCCGGCCTCAGCACCGCCTCCAGAGTCTCGGAGTTGAAGCAGTGACCGTGGCCGGGAAAGAAGTGATGGTCCACGTAGTAGCGCTGATCCAGATGCGCGCCCGGTGGAGGCATGGGGAAGCCGGCCGTAGGGTTTGGGTGTGGGAGTTCTTGGGAGACGCCGAAATGGTGAGGGTTGTTAGGGTACGGCAACATCTGTGTGGTGCACTGTTTGTACAAGCTTCTAGCTAGTAAGAGAGGAGATCTAGCTAGTTCTAGTGGTACTGCCGCTGCTACTGCTTCTTCATCATCTTCTTCGCTTGCTGGATGCGTTCCTCCGATCCCACATGCTGTGAGACTGCTAGCTAGACTGGAAATGCAACAGATCTTCACATCAAGAGGTGGAGCCTGTCCATTTCGACTGCGTGTGGTATGTGTGCATCAAAGCTCTTAAAAGGGGGGAAGGAAAGCCAAGGTCGAAAAAAACAGATCGATCGATGAAAAAAGCTAGAGATGGCGAAAGGGGCCGGTGTGTGTGTGTGGACACTGGACAGGAAGCAGAAAGATGTGAGAGTGAAGCTTTTAGGTGTTGTGTTGCTAGGACATATCGTGTGTGTGTGTTGGTTTGTTTGTTTGTTTACGGCGCAGTGACTCCGCAGCAGGGAGCTAGTGAGCCACACAGCATTCAGAGCAATGGCGTCGCTGACGACCGGCTACTGTTGCGTCACTGCAGAAGCTTTGGGCTAGGAGAGGGAGCCCTAGAGGTAGCTGCGTGGCGTTGGTGTGCGCGGTATGGAGGAGGAGGTAGGAAGCGAATGATGAATACATTATTGGGGGTCGACCGATGCAGATAGCTAGGGCGGCTACAATACACTGGGTCGTGCACTGCAGGGACACGTGGTCATCTAGGTAATGCGTGTTGAAGAAATATATACTTTTCTGTTTCAAATTATAAAATATATATTTTAATCTTTCAGAGAGTTAAAGTAGCCCAAATTTAATCAAAATTATAGATAAAATATAAGTTTTTTTTATCATTAAATAGATACACAATAAAAATATAATTAGTAAAGAATGTAATTGAATTATTTGGAGTTGTAAATGTTATTATTTTATTTTATAAACTTAGTTAAACTCTGGATGGTCTTAATTAGTCTATCTCCAGTAGCTTAAACACATTTAGAATTTTATAATAGTATCGTCTACACTATAAGAACATTGTTTTATATGACTAATATTCACGATATGTTGATTTGTCCTTAGAAACTATTAATTGTTTTAATTATATGAATTTGCTTAGATTTGTGAGATTCTTTGGCTTTTAAGAAAGTTGGATTTGGGATGGAGGCAGTATATATATATCTGGGTGGCTCTGCATCACAGTGCATACCTACGATGGTACACGCGACTTAGTATATGGCTCATCAGGTGTGCCCGCTCAAGTTCTCTACTGTGTACTGCTCTCCTGCATGTGGTCGCAAGCCTTTGTTTGGTCCAGCATTAAAAGGTGCCTGGCGGAAGGCAAACGCCAGTAGTTTGATTAGGTACAAATAATCTAGGTCCTGTTTGTTTTCATCCTAAATTACATAAGTTAGATTATGGTGAAAAATTAGAAGAGTAAAATATCACTTTGAGATTACAAATAAGATGAATAAGCTACATAATACTAGCTTATTTTAGTTTATTTATAGTCCCAAAGGGATATTTTACCCTCCTACTATTCCACCATAATCCAATCTATATAATCTAGAAGGGAAACAAATATACCCTTAATCATGTGCATAGGATTAAGTTGTGCGGCATGCGCATATGGGTGGTAATGGATCACGATCAAATGCTTCTTCCTAAAATAGTAGGACGCTAAATAAATTTTAGTTCAAAAATAAATAGAAATAGAACCTGATCCTAATTCGATCTGATCCTTAAATCTTATAGCGTAAAATTTAGATTCTATTGTCACACGTACATGCCGCAAAAAGAGGACAAAAAGGACCTGCCGCCACCGTAGACAGAAACAAGTTCCATGCTCCCCACTCGGTAAAGGCCATTTTACACCACTCGGCAAAGTATACTCGGTAAACATTTTATCGCTAAAGAGTTCTTTGCCGAGTACATATTAGGAGAACAGATTCTGCACAGAATTATATGAGACTAAAAAATTGTTATAATCAAACTTCAATTACTTTCTAAACCGATGTCTGATTGAGGTGTTCTTTGTGGCCATAGAAATATCTACAAATTATCTACGACTCATGAACAGAAAACCGGCATGAACAGAAACTGTTAAATCTACCACTCTACAGGGGCTAATTTCAAGATCAAAATTTAATCCCCCATCTAATCCAACCAAGAAAGGCTAACTGCAGGGTCTAAAACTCATCCAAAACAAGGGAAAGCATTCATCAAGTGAAGAAGAGAGAGAGAGAGGGGAAAGGAAATCCAACCAATTCTTGGAGAGGAACGACGACGATGGGCAACGGTATGCCCTCATCTTCCCTCTCTTCTCTCCCTTATTCTTCCTCTATTTTCTTGGGGCAAGGCACAAAAGGGTGATGGCTGCTAGGGATGGGAGGACATGGCTTCTAGGGTTAGGGAGGTATAAATAGAAGAAAACTTCCACAATCCTAATATTCGATGGCTCAGATCAACCGGCACTCGAAAAGACTCATCCGAACTCCAAACAAGGCAAACTAGTGATTGATCGGAATCATCTCGATGAAATCTATACATCTACGGCCTCCGATCATCCATAAGACATACCATATTTGGATTATAAACATGATTTAATTTTTAGGGCGTTACAATTAGACAGGTTCTTCTCATTCACCCCTTCTTATTCAATGGAAACATCATGTAGACCATACAATTTGCTTAAGCTATGTGTTTAACATGTAAATATTTATCTATTCCAATCTTTAGGCACCAATCTTTCAGTTGGTCCATGTTTTGGTTCACAATTTAGAAGTGGATCATAGGAACCATGACACCAATAGCTTAGTATTAATTATGTCCTAAAGTATCATTTGTTTATCATACAAACAATGCTAAGATGGACCATCGTGAAATGGGGGAGAAGTTGATTCATGACATCATCAACCAAGGTACAAATGCTAAGCTAGATTCTATTGAAGACCCATGTTGGGGGTATGCTTCGTAGCCGAAGACCCTAAAGAAAGAGAACACCTTCGGCAGACACTCTCAGGAGCAAGCGTTGAAGCTATTACTTAGAGAGCTTCGACACAATGATAGATCTTAAGACGAAGGGCCGAACCGACTTAAAGATGGATTGACTCAAAGACCCATGATGTTTGTGTCATTATTGTAATCAATTGTAAAGGGCTTAAATGTAATTTTACGCAGGTTGCACCCTGTGCCTATAAATAGGTGAACAGTACCTCAGCACTGTTCACGCGATCCTGTAATCACTGGCACATTACGCTTGAATTATTGCTTTCCGCCAAGGCGAAGGTATAATTGTGCCCAAATATTATGTTTTAATACTCATATATACATATAATAAAATATGTGAATATATTTTATACTTTATATTTCATTTCTCACTGTTTGTTGTTTTACAAGTATGATTACGAAGGTGAGATCTTCGTAATATTTTACTCTTGACCTTCGTCCGAAGCTCATTAAATCCTTGGGGAGATAATGCTTCAGCGGACGAAGGGCATTTATACTTAACATTTTTGTGTTGCCTTGTTCTTAATTCATAGCATTTGAGAACAAGTCCCCAACATTGGCGCCCACCTCCGGTGAACTCACTTCCACTTTTCTGAGCTGATGGCTTCGTTCAACAACCAAGTCGGAGCTGCTTCGGCTCCGAAGCTGGTACTCCTGATAACAGGCGGTTCAAGCTCAGAGCTAGTCAACAAGAAGCAGAAGAAGGAGGCACAGAGAAGGGTACAGCATGTCGGGGTGCAAGGACCCTTCATCAAGTCAAGATGGTCCCACATCCCGATTACCTTCTCCCAAGAGGATCTTCAGCTCAAGGATTACCCTCACAACGATGCTATGGTTATTTCTTGTGTTATCAAAGGATTTCTGGTCCACAATGTTTTGGTTGACACAGGCAGTGCATCGGATATTATATTTGCTAAGGCCTTCAGACAGATGCAAGAGCCCGAAGATAAAATCCATGATGCTACACATCCCTTTGTGGCTTCGGAGGAAGGCAGATTGTAGCACTTGGCAAGATCACGATGCCAGTAACCTTCGGATTTATCAACAATATAAGGACTGAGCAAGTTGTGTTTGATATTGTTGACATGGAGTACCCTTACAACACAATCATTGGACGTGGTACTCTCAATGCGTTCGAAGCAATTCTTCACCCAACATATCTTTGCATGAAGATACCTTCGGATCAAGGGCCTATTGCTAGTCATGGAAGTCAGGAAGCTGCCAAAAAGGCCGAAGGAAATTGGATAGATTCAAAAGCAATTCATAACATAGATGGAGCCGAAGTTTGTGAGCAATACAAGTATAGAAGGGAGAAGGCTGCTTCGGCTGATCAGTTGAAGCCCATGCTCTTATGTGACAATATAGCAAAACAGAAGGTGCTATTGGGATCTCAATTGTCTGAAGAACAGGAGAAAACCCTAATTAGGTTCCTGTTCAACAACAAAGATGTCTTCGCATGGTCAGCTAATGATCTCTGTGGTGTCAACAGGGATGTTATTGAACACTCGCTCAATGTGGACCCATCCTTCAGACCCAGAAAGCAGAGGCTTCGGAAGATGTCTGATGACAAAGCCGAAGGTGCTCGGAATGAAGTGAAAAGACTCCTTAGCGCTAGAGTCATCAGAGAAGTAAAATACCCAGAATGGCTAGCTAACACTGTTATGGTGAAGAAAGCCAATGGTAAATAAAGAATGTGCATTGATTTTACTGATCTCAACAAGGCTTGTCCGAAGGATGAATTTCCATTACCAAGGATAGATTCTCTGGTAGACGCAGCAGCTTCGTCAGAGCTCATGAGTTTACTAGATTGTTATTCAGGCTACCATCAAATCTGGATGAAGAAAGAAGACGAGCCAAAAACTAGCTTCATCACCCCCAGTGGTACAAATTGTTACCTTCGGATGCCTGAGGGGCTCAAGAATGCTGGAGGAAGCTTCAGCAGAATGACATCAAAGGTCCTTCATTCTCAGATAGGCAGAAACTTGCTAACATATGTTGATGATATCATAGTAAAAAGCACAAAGCAAGAAAATCACATTGCTGATCTACAGGAGACATTCGCTAATTTTAGGCAAGCTGGTCTGAAGCTGAATCCGGAAAAATATGTCTTCGGGGTAAAGAAGGGGAAATTCCTTGGTTGTCTGGTTTCAACAAAAGGAATCGAAGCTAATCCAAATAAAATCGAAGCTATCCTTCGGATGGAGCCGCCAAGCACAAAGAAAGGGGCTCAACGGCTGACAGGAAGACTGGCATCTTTGAATCGATTTATATCCAGATCGACAGAGAGAATTTACCATTATTTGAAGTGCTAAAGTCAGCCGAAGTTTTCCAATGGGGATCAGCTCAGCAAAAAGCTTTTGAAGAACTAAAACAGTATTTGATAGATTTAACAACCCTAACTCCACCAGCGCTAGGGGCTCCTCTGCTGCTGTATGTGGCAGCTTCGCACTCTGCAGTAAGTGCGGCGCTTGTTCAGGAGAAGCTTGAAGGGCAATTGAAAAAGTAGGCTCCAATATACTTTGTTTCCGAAGTCCTCAGTTTATCAAAGAAAAACTATACAGAATTGGAAAAGGTGTTGTATGCTGTTTTAATGGCCTCCAGGAAGCTTTGACATTATTTTCAAGCATACCATATAATTGTTCCTTCATCACAACCTTTGAAGGATATTATGAGAAACAGAGAAGCTACTAGAAGGATTGGAAAGTGGGCTGCGGAACTCAATGAGTTCTGCATTGATTATGTGCATAGATCTTCGATTCAGTCCCAGGCGCTAGCAGATTTCATCGCTGACTGGACGCCAGGGGCTTAGGAAGAAGAAGCAAGTAAAGATGCCGAAGCTTGGACAATATTTTGCGATGGTTCCTGGGGAACCTTTGGGGCAGGTGCAGCTGCCGTTTTAATTGCACCTTCAAAAGTCAGAACATGCTACGCAGTGAAACTTGATTTTAGTTGTACAAATAATATTGCTGAATATGAAGCTTTGCTTTTGGGTCTTCGGAAGTTGAAGGCAATGGGGATAAGAAGGGCGGTTCTCAAAACTGATTCTCAAGTTATTTCTGGCCATGTTGACAAAAGTTGCAAAGCAAGAGATCTGAAGCTTGAGAAATATTTGGATACAGTTCGAAGACTTGAAGCTTCCTTCGAAGGATTTTCTGTCAAGAATATTTCACGAGGAGAAAATGAGCACGCTGATCTACTAGCCAAGTCAGCGGCACAGGGGCTGCCCTTACCTTCGGAAGTATTCTTTGAAACAATAAAAGCACCTTCGGTTGACCTTCTTGAAAGAGCAGTACTCAATATATCTCCCGTCTATAGCGAAGATTGGAGAACTGAGATCATATCTTTTCTTCAGGGCAATTTCCTTTCAGATGACAAAGCTTATCATAAGAGAATAGCGGCAAGAGCCCGTCCATATGTAATAATAGAAGGGGAGTTACATAAGCATGGAGTCTGTTCTCCATTACTCAAATGTTTATCCAGAGCTGAAGGTATAGAGCTAATGAAAGAAATACATGCAGGCCTGTGTGGATCTCACATTGGATCTAGGCCTTTGTTGGGTAAAGTTTTTCATCAAGGATTTTATTGGCCGAAGGCAGCTTCGGATGGAGCAGAATTAGTCCAAAAGTGCGAAGGTTGTAAAAAATATGCAAGAGACCAAAAACAACCTTCGTCTCTAACTCAATTAATACAACCCACTTGGCCATTGCAAAGGTGGGGCCTTGATTTGCTAGGCCCACTTCCACCAGCACAAGGGAATTTAAGATATGTTGTGGTGGCAGTAGAATATTTTTCTAAGTGGATTGAGGCAAAGCCTTTAGCCATAATAACTTCGGTTACTGTTCAAAAGTTTTTCTGGCAAAATATTGTGTGTCGCTTCAGGGTGCCAAAGGCTATCACTGTGGACAATGGAACACAATTTGATGCCGAAGCTTTCAGAGAGTTTTGTGAACGAATTGGCACGAAGATCCATTTTGCATCGGTTCGGCATCCGGAGTCAAATGGACTTGTTGAAAGAGCTAATGGCATTATAATGACAGGAATAATGAAGTTAATCTTCAATCAGCCCAGGGGAAAGTGGCCAGATGAATTAATCAAAGTGGTGTGGAGTCACAACATAACAATGTCAAGATCAACAGGCTTTACACCATTCAAATTGCTGTTTGGTGATGAAGCAATAACCCCAGAAGAAGCTAAAACGGGATCAATAAGAATAGTGGCGTCGACAGAAACCGAAGCTGATTATTCTGTGGCAAAAGATGCTATAGAAGGGATCAGGCTTCAGGTTGTGGAGAACATCAATAAATATCAAGCCGAAACAATAAAATGGCGTGACAGAAAGGTTCGGTTAAAAAATATTAAGCCAGGACATCTGGTGCTTCAGAGAGTGGCCAACCCCGACACAATAGGCAAGCTTCAGCTGAAGTGGGAAGGACCTTTTCTGGTAGTATCTTCGTCAAGACCCGGTTCCTTCAGGTTGAAGGATATGGATGGCAACGACATTCCTAGATCTTGGAATGCGGATGAGCTTCGGCGGTATTATGTGTAACCTGATGTAATCTTTTTTATTCTTTCCTATGGCACCCTTTTCCTTTCCAAAGGGGGAGAAAGGTTTTTAATGGGGCCATAGCATGTAATTTCTCTTTTTCTTATACCAACTCCACAAGAGCAATATCCCCCGAAGATGTAAATGTAAAAACTGGGCATGCACCATCGAGTGCAAAGAGAAAAAGGAAAAACAGGGAGAAGCTCGAAAGTCGTCCCTAAGGGGATGCAGAGCACGACGAAGCTACAAAAAGTCGTTCCTAAGGGAGCGCAGCGTAAGTTTTCTGCTCAAAAGTCGTTCCTAAGGGAATGCAGAGCTTGCAGCGAAAAGTCAACGCTAATTCCGCCGAAATAAAAGGCGAAGCGCGAAAAGTCAACGCGAATACCGCCGAAATAAAAGGCGAAGAAGCTCCTAAGGGAGGCTTACAGCGAAAAGTCAGCGCTGATACACCGAAAAATAAGCGGTGAAGCCGAAAAATAAACGGCAAAGATTTGTTATTCGTAAGGGAATAAAAGTTATGGTTATGGTTTCGTATGTGTCTTTGAACATTCATTTGCACGATACATTACATCATACATTTGCATTCATAAACATTCACTTAGACATACATAGGATCATCATCATCATAACATACAAACTTGCTTCGGCTTTGAAAGAGAAGGCTTCGGAAAAAAGAGAAAAAGAGGCAATTTTATGCTTCGCTGTGTACGCAAAGAAGGGAAGGTGTTTTTCGCCTTCGGCTCAAAAGTATTAATTTCGTCCACACCAAAGCATTTCATACATTGATGGAAAAGTAAGATTATATTACAAAGTGAAATTTGATTACATCATATTTTATACAAAGTTTTTTGAGCTATTTTTACAGACTATTCGAGCTTCGACAGCATCCATAGAGCTTCATCCTTTTACTCTGCAGCTTCAGCTTCGGCTTGGTCAACATGTATGTAAGTATTATAAGCTAAATTCAAAATTCAAAGGAAAAGGTAAGCATAAGGTATGATTTCGTTACCAGCTTAAGGTGGCTTCGAGCTTCGTCACTAGCTTTGCTCCGGCCACTCTTTGTCCATACTAATTTTATGAATCTATTCGCAATACTTCGGGCCAGGCTGGGAATATTATCTAAGTCTGCTGGTGACGGGCTAAAGTTGGGTCTATTAACAATCTTTTCGTGTTCACAGCCAGACTTCAAAAAGGCAACAACTGTGCCCCGAGAAGCTGCCAGGGTATAGAAGTCGCCATGCCCAGCTATAACTTCGTCAAGATCATTGATTTCACCTTCAATATGCTCGAAGGCACCAGGCAGGTCTTCAGCCGAAGGAGTGAACTTTTCGCTGCTGGCTCCAACAAAATGAAACACCTGCTTTAACTGTTGGATGCATCGATTGCTGAACTCCAGGCATTTATTCTGAAGATTTATCAAGGATTCTTTCAACTCTGAGCTTTTTTGAATTTTGGCTTCAAGCTTTGCATCAAGTTTCAGCTTTTCTTATTCAAAATTTTCTGATTGGGAAAGAAGCTTCGAATTTAATTCTGTTTTTTTGGCTTCAGCATCTGCTAATAAGCCTTCGGCTGTTTGAAGCTCGAAGTCTTTCTTTTCGATGGCAGCTGATTGCTCTTTTATTTTGTTTTCTAAGTTCCCAATTATAACTTTGCGCCTTTTATCTTCTTAGTCCTGCTGCATTTTTAAGGCCTTGCTCAGAAGCATACTCTGTGGACAAATGACCTTCGTTAGAAAATATCTGTGTTATTAAAAATAGTAAGGGTTAGACACAAGATGTTTACCTTAAAATTGGAATAGAACAAACTGCCGACAATGTGTTGTCATCGGTAGCGGCTGATATCTGCTTCGAGCTTCGGGAAACCGATACTCTTTGATAGAGTACCGATGACCTTCGCGCCAGTCTGATCTCGTATGCAGCCTAACTTTTCGTCATCAATGCCACCGAAGAGAAGTGCTCCCGGCCGATACCCGCAGGATATAGCATATTCTGTCAATTCCTCTTTCTCAGCTTTTGTCAGTTCTTGGCCAATTAAGTTTTGAAAGTCAAAGGTTTTATCTTCTGAAGTATCTTCGGTCATCTCTTCCTTCTTGGGTTTTGTGGCCGTAGTCTCTTCGGTGGCTGCGGCAGCTTCTTCCGCGACCATGTTTAGTAGCATCTTGTCTATATCAGCAGCTATGCTCTCTAAATTAATATCTTCGGATTTGGCATCTTCGGCTCTGACCTCTTCTGCGGCAGCCTCCGAAGGTACAGCCTCGGTAGCTATCATGCTTTCAATGGCTGGCACCTTCGGAGCTGAAGCCCTTGGTGGAGTTGCTTCAATAACTTCTGTCACAGTAACGATTCTTTGCCTCTTCGGCCTAGGTGCTTTCGTTTTTATGGGCTCCTTTTCCTTCTGAAAAAGCTTCGTCAGATGTAGCCCCAGTGGACTTAGTTTGATAGGCAAAGTTTCAGTCATTACCTTTAGGATTTCCTCTATTTCAGAAGCAGAGGATGTCGCAGAAGTCTTTTCTTCTTCATCAATTGATTTTTGCTTCGAAGTCGAGGTTTTTCTTTTCTTCGAAGCAACTGTTTTCGCCTCAGACTCTTGTTTTTTCTTCTTTGATTGATCTTCGTCGTCCTTATTCAGAGCACTAGCCACTCTTTTTCTTTTTTGTCCTTCGGCACCCTTGTCCAGTAGCTCGTAGTCAGGATATTCAAAGCCTATAGCATCCATGACTCGGTTTAGCCTTCGTTTCGGACGGGTGCCAAAGGCCGCTGTCAACAATTGATCTTCCTTTTTAGAATAATTTCCAAGAATTTCGTTACACATTACTTTGATTGTATCTAACCATTCTTGGCAGGGTACTTTGAAATGTCCCACTCTTTCATAGTTGGAAATATTTTGAAAGCCAAAAATTCCTGCACTAAGTCTCTAGTGCCAATGTGCTCTGCGATAATCCTGAATTCAGCCAGTGCAGTTTGGGTTGGATCCTCTGGTGTCATATTACATTGGGGTCCGGTCTCTCCGAAGATCAGCTCTAGCGGGCTCTGGACCAACTTCTCCTTATCATCGTCAACTTTGACATAGAACCATTCCGATTTCTAGCCTGCCGGCCACTTGCTTCGGTAACTGATCATAGGAAATTTTGTAGTCTTCCGGTAGGCAAAATTGTAGCAGCCGAAGTTTTCATGCAACCAATCTTTCCTGGCCTTGGTTTGGTAATGCAGCTCATGTACTCGGCAGAAACCTTCGGCAAACGGTTCCACCCCTTGGCTTCGGAGAGCCCAAATGTAAACGCTAAGCCTAACGATAGCGTTAGGAGTTAGCTGATGAAAGTAGATCCCAAACTTCTTCAGCACATCAGCAATCATCTTATTCAAGGGGAATCTCAAACCAGCTTTGAAGAAACTCTTAAAAACTACTATTTCATCTTTTCCTGGCTTCGGAGTAGTTTCCTCTCCACCAAAGCGAATCAGCTCTTTCTTCTTTTCATTGAAATACCCCAATTTCAACATTTTAGGTAGGTCACCTTCGGAGACTGTGGATTTTCCAAAATCAAGGTGGCTGGGTTTGCTCGGCACAGCGCTACTATAATCATCCTCAGAATCGGTCTCCTCAACATCAACTTGCTCTACCCCGGCGGTAGGGACGTCCTCCGATGTTACCAGCCCAGACCGCTTCATAGCTTCGGAAATCAGAACGGTCTCAACAGCTTCGGTCTCATCTCCCTCTCGATCAACCCTAGCAATGGAGCGAACTCTGGCCATTTAATTATGTCTTTCTTGAAATTTTTCGTTGTCGACTTTTATGATTTTCCCGAAGCTCTTCCTTTTGTGACGAAGCAGATTCAAAAGCGGGGTTTCGTCTGAGCATGATGATTAAGCTTCGGCTATGACTAAAATTTTGGCAGCAAAACAATGCAATAGCAATGAATGTTGTGGTAACTTCACACCTACCCGTCTGTTTATATAGTGCCGCAGGTGAGAAGGTGAATCGTCAAGGTCTCCTGCACCGAACAAACAGTCACCCGCACTCGCTGAACGGTGGGCCACAGGGTTCGAGAGGGTGAATCGCTAGGGCGTGCGTAACTGCTGCAAGATGGAGCCACCTCGAGCGCGGATTATTTTAATCGTTTCTCGCCAACGAGCTCAGGGAAGGTGTTTTTTCGGATCTTCGGCATCCCGAAGCATAGAAGACTTTTTCACGGACCAAGCTCGTTACGAAAAACGATCTAGCACCGCGAAGGGGCTACTGTTGGGGTATGCTTCGTAGCCGAAGACCCTAAAGAAAGAGAACACGTTCGGCAGACACTCTCAGGAGCAAGCGCCGAAGCTATTACTTAGAGAGCTTCGACACAATGATAGATCTTAAAACGAAGGCCCGAACCAATTTAAAGATGGATTGACTCAAAGACCCATGATGTTTGTGTTATTATTGTAATCAATTGTAAAGGGCTTAAATGTAATTTTACGCAGGTTGCACCCTGTGCCTATAAATAGGTGAACAGTACCCCGGCACTGTTCACGCGATCCTGTAATCACTGGCACATTACGCTTGAATTATTGCTTTCCGCCAAGGCGAAGGTATAATTGTGCCCAAATATTATGTTTTAATACTTATATATATACATATTTAATATTTTATACTTTATATTTCATTTCTCATTGTTTGTTGTTTTACAAGTATGATTACGAAGGTGAGATCTTCGTAATATTTTACTCTTGACCTTTGTCCGAAGCTCATTAAATCCTTGGGGAGATAATGCTTCAGCGGACGAAGGACATTTATACTTAACATTTTTGTGTTGTCTTGTTTTTAATTCATAGCATTTGAGAACAAGTCCCCAACAACCCATATTTGCACATGAACCTTGAAGGAGGGGATCCAACCGGTGCACCTTCTAACACAACCGAGGATCCAATTAATGTAAATGACACTATTTGTGTACTTGTAATTTAAGTATATATATCTTACATCGTTGAATATTATTTTTCTACCATTTTATTAGTCATCTTGTTCTGAATCAAAAAAGGTTTGTAAGCCTTGAGGTCCAACTAGAGCCAAGAACTTTGAATAAAGCAAATACATTACAAGCAAACTTACACGGAACCCCAAGAACCGGTGTCAGCTACAACCAAGTATGCAAACTACTACAGGTATGTTGTTCCAAAGCACATGCACATTAACATTTAGAAATTGAAAAGCCTGAAACGGTCAAACCAAAGCATTCTACTGTTAGCATTCTTCAAAAATGAAACTAAATTCAGGTTTTTGTTTTTTAGTTCGGTTTGAACCAAACTAACCGAACTTTAACTTTTCTCTACTACTATAAAGCACCAGTTTCCGCTGTCGTCGTGCGTCAACACTTTTGCAAAAAAAAACCATTATATTTCTTTGTAATCAACTTTGCGATCCAAGCCTCGTCCCCTCTCCAACCCTTATATATACTGTGATATCGTTTATCGTATAATATACTTTAGTATGACCTCGACTGGTTACTTTTTCGCAAAAAAATTAAATAAGACGTACCGATCAAACTTAGTAAAAAAAGTTAAACAAATTATAAATTGAGACGAAGGAAGTATTGCACATGAGTCATGTCAAAATAAATATCGTTGTTCTATTTTGCAGTGTCATGGGCACACGAGTTATGTTCGGTTTTTCGGTTAAAGCGAAAACTAAACCGAACCTCCATGTTAACTGATGGCTCGGTTTCTTTTCTTTTTATACATAATTTCAGTTACCATTATTCAAAATTTAAACTTATAAAATACTGAAAAATGGAACCGAAAAAATTGGGTTAACCAAATGTCCCGGCTTATGTACTGCCTATGCTCCCAACTAGGTGGTATAGCCCTTTCTTTCTATCTGCTGATCCAATCCACGTGGGTACACTGTACTGTTGAATTGAGTGCTTGCTGATGATATATATAGGGTAGGCTTTATTTGCGCATGCACGTCTGCTCTCGGTTCTTGCGTTCTTGGTTGGCAGTGGCCGTCCGGGGGTCGATGGAGAGAGCCAACAATGGCGGCATGCAGAAATGGAAAGGGCAACGGCGAGAAGCATCCAAATGAAGCTACTATATGGTCTATGATGCATATCCTTGTTGCTTTATTTCACTGTCGTCGTTGGATCGTGCAGGAATGCATGTGCCACATATACGCCCATTATTCCATGGCCTGGAACGGCCTTCTGCTAGCTACAGGAATTCAAATAATTTTTGCCGACAAAAAATATGATCTATTCCACTAAAAAAGTTATTTTCGACAGCTTTACGCTAATTTTGGTGGATCATAACTATCAACAATATATTATCAAAATTTACCGTTGTTTTTTACTATGACATAATTGGCTGCCGAAAGTAAGCTTGTTTTTTTGGCCAAATCGAACTAAGCCACCAAAAAATACGGGCATATGTTAACTTTCGGCGGCCGATGTCATATTCCAAAATTTGTAATTTTATGTTGTAAATAGAAAACACTATAAAATAAATGATTTTATTATTTATATAAAACTTTTCAAGCTTTTTGGTTATTAAAAACTATAATTTTAAAACTTTTCTAAAATAATTCTACAAGCTTTTTGAAGATGGGGAGAAGGTGGTGGCGAAGGTTGCACATAAAATGCTTCGGTACATGCTTCTCACTCCTAGAGTGAAACATTTGTTTCTCTCGAAGAAGACCGCTATGTACATGAGGTGGCACAAAGATCGTACGGACAAACAAGATGGGTTAATGGTGCACCCGTCAGATGATGATGCATGGAAGGCACTTGACAACTTTGATCTAGAGTTTGACAGTAATGCAAGAAACGTTCGTATTAGCTTGGTAACTGACGATTTCACGCCTTTCAATATGACCGCTGTGTCATATTCATATTGGCCTGTCATTGCCATATCGTACAACCTTCTACCTGCTCTTTGCATGAAATATGAGTTTATGTTCTTATGTCTTGTTATACCTGGGCCTGAGCATCCTGGCGTACGTCTCAATGTGATACTTTAACCACTGATTGAAGAGTTAAAGAAGCTATGGGAAGGAGTGGAAGCCTATGACTACTTCAAGAAGCAGAAATTCAATCTCTAGGTTGTGTATCTGTTCTATGTTCATGATTTTATGGTGTATGGCATTTTCTCTGGATGGAGTGTGCTTTGTAGATTGACATGTCCTTATTGTGGTCAATATACAGATTGCTTTCGTCTTAGTGCTGGTGGTAAGATATGTTACTTTGATTGCAATAGATATTTTCTACCCTTGAATCAACCCTTCAGAAGGCAGAGAAAGGAGTTTAGGAAGGACACCATCGTCACGAAGGGACCGCCCAAGCGACGTAGAGAGGTAAAAATTATAGAAGAGCATAGGAAACTTGTCATAGACGAAAGTGGGAAAAGGTATCAAGGTTTTGGTGAGGAGCATAACTGAACTCACATATGTGGCTTGTGGGATCTTCCTTATGCTAAGTCATTGATTCTGATGCACAACATCGACGTTGTGCATCAAGAGAGTAACTTCTTCCAAGCCCTCATAAATACATGCATGGATTTCCCTGATAAATCGAAAGACAATGACAAGGCATGCATGGACTTAGCCATGATATGTGATCGTCCAACCCAAGTGCTTAGAGAAAACGGAGGCAAACCAAAAGCTGTCTATTATCTGAAACCTAAGCAACGGAAACAAGTGATGAAGTGGATGAAGGGTATGAAATTCCCTAATGGTTATGCTGCTGGTTTTAGAAGATCTATGAATTTGAAGACAATGAAGATGAAGGGATTGAAGAGCCATGACTTTCACATAATTATGTAAAGGCTCGTGCCTGTAATGTTTCATGGGTATGTTTTCTGATGATGTGTGGAAAACGTTAGCTAAAGTTAGCTATTTTTATATACAGTTGTGTGCTAAAGAAATCAGAAGAGATGTCATGGAGCAGCTCGAGAAAGAGGCACAAGTGCTTTTGTGCACATTGGAAAAAATATTCCCACTGGGGTTTCTTCAATCCTATGTAGCATCTCTTTATACATCTTCCATATGAAGCTAAGGTCGGTGGTCCAGTTCAGTATAGGTGGATGTTTCATATAGAAAGAGCATTAAAGAAGCTTAGAGCAATTGTGGGCAATAATGCAAGAGTTGAAGAATGTATTGCCGAATAATTTAAACCGAAGGAGGTAGCACACTTCACAAGTTGTTACTTTATAGAAGAACATAATGTATTTGCTCGAAAGAAGAGGTACCATGATGATGAACGGGAGCCTCCGTGTAGTGATCTTTCAATTTTTCAAACAAACGGCAAAGCTGTTGGTCCACCCAAGGCATATCACCTCACTATGGAAGAACGGAAGTCTGCTTTACTCTACATGTTCAAGAATATGCCTGAGGTGTAGAAATACTTCGTGTAAGACTTTATTTCCTTAAATTGTTCATATGTGAATTAGTTTATGTCCTCAAATATCTCATGTCCTGCAATATTATTTGACACCGAGTTTGATGAACAAAATATGAGGTGCCTCGGTAGGCCTGAAAGGGAAATGTGGCCTTATGCCATTTCTATAATTGTTTTGGTGATTAGATGCCCAACACATGGTTTTAGTTAATATGTGCTAAGTGGTTGAAAAGTGCAAAATCAAGAATCAAGGTATGTTTCTGGACTTAGTAAATTGTTTTGGAGACTAACACATCTCAGTGCTAGGAACATAGCCAAAAAAACTAGAATCGGAAAGGAGAAGTTTTGGCTAAGTTCAGCCAAACCAGCACCAGCCGGTGGTGCATCGGACAGTGTCCGGTGCCCAGGCTGGCCCGACGACGAACTCGTCGCTCTCGGGAAAAAGTGAAGGTGCTGCGGCTAAAAATCACCGGACTGTCCGGTGTACACCGGACTGTCCGGTGAGCCAATGGCACCCACAGCCAATGGTCGGCAGCGCAATCAACGGGTGACACGTGGCCCGCGCCAACGATTAGTTGGTCACACCAGACTGTCCAGTGTGCACCGGACAGTGTCCGGTGCGCCAATGGGACCAAAGGTCCAATGGTCGACTGCGCCCGATAAGGAAGGAGATCGAGCACCGAACATCTACTGTTCATGTCCGGTGGTGCACAGGACTGTCTGGTGCGCCACCCGACAGAAGGCAAGAATTGCCTTCCAATTGGCTCTCCAACGGCTCCTAGCTGCCTTGGGGCTATAAAAGGGACCCCTAGGCGCATGGAGCAGTACACCAAGCATTCTCTGATCATTCTAAGATGCCTAGACTCCGCCGCCACGCATTCGGATCGTTGTGTTAGAGATTTGAGCACCATTTGAGTTGTGAACTTTCTGCGCCGTGTTTTGTACTCACGTCTTGGCTTGTGTGCGTGTGTCTTGCTGCAAATTGAGTCTTGCGTGTGTTGCTTTCTCTCCCTTACTCTTGTGCTTCTCTTGTGATCAAACATTGTAAGGGCGAGAGGCTCCAACTTGTGGAGATTCCTCGCAAATGGGAAAAGACTACCGAGGAAGATAACCGTGGTACTCAAAGGTTATCATTGGATCACTTGAGAGGGATTGAGTGTAATCCTTGACCGAAGGAGGTCACCACAACGTGGAGTAGACATTGGCTGAACCACGGGATAAAACACCGTGTCCCTTGTGTTGCTTTTCACTGTGATTGATTTCTTCTCAAGAACTCGCTCCATAGCAACTTGGTTTAATCTAACTAACATTTTATAAACCAAGTTGGTACTATTAGTGTTGAATATTGCAGGATCACCTATTCACCCCCTCTAGGTGCTCTCAATTTGTATTAGAACCGTACTCTTCATCTAAGGGACTAACAGCCCGAAGAGATGGATCCTAGATGCAAGGGGATGGTGATCAACGACAAGGAGAAGGAGTCCCTCCTCAACGAGCCAAGAGAGGACAAGCCCACTGACTCAGGCTCGAGTCACAAGAAGAGAGACGGGAAGAAGAAGAGGCGCATCAAGAAGATTATCTACTACGACAGCAACGCTTCCTCTTCTTCACCAAGGGATGATGACGACGACGACTCCTCATCTAAAAAGAAAACGGTTAATCAAAACTACTCCTTTGATTACTCCCGCATTCCTTACAATTCAAATGCTCATTTACTTTCTATTCCACTTGGAAAACCCCCACACTTCGATGGAGAGGATTACTCATTTTGGAGACATAAAATGCGTAGTCACCTATTTTCCCTCCATCCTAGCATTTGGGAAATTGTAGAAAATGGAATGCACCTTGATAGTACTGATAACCCTGTGTTTATCAATGTACAAATTCATAAAAATGCCCAAGCCACTACTGTTGCAGGGATGAATATAACAAGGTCAGTGGTTTGGACAACGCTAAACAGATTTGGGACACCCTCAAAATATCTCACAAGGGTAATGACGCCACCATGATTACCAAGATAGAACTGGTGGAAGGTGAGCTGGGGAGGTTCGTGATGATTAGAGGAGAGGAGCCAACATAGACCTACAACAGGCTCAAGACCCTGGTCAACAAAATCCGAAGCTACGAGAGTACACGATGGAGGGATCTGATGTCGTCCGACTCATGCTCAGGTCATTTACAGTTATTGACCCCCACCTTGTAAATCTTATTCGTGAGAACCCCAGGTACACCAAGATGATGCCTGAGGAAATCCTCAGAAAATTCGTAAGCGGGCGTATGATGGTGAAAGAAGCACGATACGTGGACGATGCCTTGAACGGTCCACTACCCGTCTACGAGTCGCAGCCCATTGCCCTCAAAGCGACCAGCAGCAAGGAGGCACTACCTAGCAAGGTAGCACAAGTGGAGGCTGTGGGGCTTAATGAGGATGAGATGGCCCTCATCATCAAACGCTTCAAGACCGCACTAAAAGGACGCAAGGAGTACCCCAACAAGAACAAGTCAAGGGGAAAACACTCCTGCTTCAAATGCGGTAAGACTGGTCATTTTATAGCTCAATGTCCCAATAATGATAATGACTAGGCACAAGAAAAGCATGGGAAGAGGGAAACGAAAAAGAACTACAGGAAGGCCAAGGGCGAGGCACACATCAGGAAGGAATGGGACTCCGACTGTTCCTCATCCGACTCCGAAGATGAAGGACTAGCTGCCTCGACCTTCAACAAATCGTCACTCTTCCTCAACGAACGACACACGTGCCTTATGGATAAGGAGAAGAAGGTACGTATTTGTTGGGTACCATAATTAGGGGTACCCCCAACGCTCCTAATCATGGCTGGTAAACACCCTCAGACCAACTGATGGGTGCGGTTCAAGTCAAGGCTTCGTCTACCCAAGGGACACGATCTCGCCCGAGCCCAGCCTCGGGCCGGAGCAGTAATCCCAGACGAGTTCATGCCTCGCCCGAGGGCCTCCTCAGGCAGCGGGCGCCCCCTCGGCTCTCCCAAAGCCCGGCTTGGGCAGGCTTCGTTGTGAAGCAACCTTGGCCACACCTCCTCACCAACCGACCGCTTTGCAGGCACATTAAATGCAGGGGATGCCGGACGCCGTATCCTGACACACGCGCCTCAGTCGGGCAGGCCGAAGTGACCGCAGTCACTTCGCCCCTCTCCTTTACTGTCTGACATGACAGGAAAACAGCACCGCTCGCTCCGCTCCTACTGCCGTGTCAGCCACCCTGGCAACGACTGACAACAAGTCACGATCAACCACCGAGTTCAGCCTCGGGCGCAACAGGAAGCTCCGCCTCGCCCGACCTCATGCTCCGGCCTCGGGAGGAGGTTTCCGCCTCGCCCGACCTCAGGCTCCGGCCTCGGGAGGAGGTCTCCACCTCGCTCGACCCTCGGACTCGTCCTCGACCCCGGTCTCGGGAGGAATCGCGACCTCGCCCGACCCCGGCCTCGGCTTCAAGAGAAGTCTCCACCTCGACCGACCCTAGGCTCGGACTGACCGCGCTAATAGGGGATGCATCATTTCCCTATTCCTAGCCTGCTCAGGCTACAAGGAACAAGACCGGCGTCCCATCTGGCTTACCCCGGCGACGGGTAATGATGGTGCCCCGTGTGCGCCATGACGCCGGTGGCTCTCAGCCCCTTACGACAGCAAGGAGACATCAACAGGATCCTCGCCGCGCTGCCAGCTGTGCTCCTACAGGACTCAGGCGCTCCTCCGATGGCCACGCCATCACATGTACAGGGCCCAAGCTCTCCCCCAACGGCCACGTTGGCATGTACACAGGGCTTAGGCACTCCACTGCCGGACACGTTAGCACGTAGCTACGCCCCCCGTTGCACGTCTGGATCCTCTCCTTGCCTCTATAAAAGGGAGGTCCAGGGCCACCCTGAGGGGGGTTCGTGCGAGGGAAGCGGCGGACGGACTCTGCGTCTCTCCCTCTCTCACGCGACGCGCTTGTAACCCCTACTACGAGCGGCACCCCTGGTGCAGGATAATACAAGGCTTGTCTCACCTCTTGTGTTCCATCCCACGCCAACCCATCTAGGCAGGGGCACGCAGCGATTTCACTGGTCGGTCCAAGGGACCCCCCGGGTCCGAGACGCCGACAGTTGGCGCGCCAGGTAGGGGCCTGCTGCGTGTTAATGAACACCTTCCCGTTGAGATCTAGATGGGGAGTATTTAGCAACCTCTCCAGCCCGGGACGGTGCTCCGCTTCGGGAGTCTCGAGTTCATGTCCCTCGACGGCAGCTACGACATGGTACTCCTCCCCCCACGGCGTGACGACAACGACGGTCTCCGACTCGCCCGGCGGCGGCGAGCTCTACGACAGCATCTCCCCGCGGCAGAAGAGGAGCACTCCGGTCGTCCCCGCCACCCTCCTCGTCGGAGGAGGCAGAGACAAGGGAACCGTGGCCACGCAGGAGGCGGCACCTTGTTGGCTGTCGCACCAGAGCGAGTCGACGACGCCGGCACTCCCCCGGGGGACATGTCGAACATTGTCCTCACACCTGAGACGACGGCGGGTGTCACTTCCCCACGACGTGTCAGCCCCAAGCGGACTGATGACGCCAGCACCCTCGCAAAGGGCCTGCTGGGCGTTACCCTCGTACCTGAGATGACGGTGTGCTCCACCCCCGACACGACTTCACCACCGTCCAACGACCAAGTGGTACCGTCCGTTTTCCATCCTGTACCTTTTCGGTTCAGCTTCGATCCACCTAGCGACCCCGCTATGGTGAGCGCCTTCGTAAAGGCGTATCCAAACCCTCTGGGGTACCACATGTGGTCGACCTGGGACTGACTGACAGCCGTCTCAACCTTCGGACCGGCGGGTTCTGAGGAAGAGGACGACCCCGACTCTGGTTGGGATTTCTCTGCCCTCAATGACCCCGGTGCCATGCGGGGCTTCATGTCCGCATGTGACCACTGCCTCTCCGGTTGTTCTGACGATGGACATGACCTTGACGACGAAGGTTACGACCCAAGTCATGAATGTTTCCACGTCGATCTGGGAGATCACAACGAAGGCAACCACCTCGGTATGCCAGAGGTTGACGATCCCCCTGGGCCCGCATCTCGCGTTGACATCCCGCGTGAGCTAGCTGTGGTCCCAGTCCCTTCGGGGGGTCAGGACATACAGCTCGAGCAAATCCGTGAGATGCAGGCCCGGATCGACGGGGAAGCAGGCCGGCTTGTACAGCTCCGACAGAACATCGAACAGGATTGGGCAGGCCAAACACTCGCCGGAGAAGCCTGTCATCGGGCCCAAGACATCCGGCGCTGTATCCCCGACAATGCCAGGACAGCGCTACCCCCGGCCATCAGCGGGTCTGGCCAGGACCTAGCTGCAGCGGCGATGCTGCTTCGAGCCATGTCGGAGCCATCCACCATCGAGGGACGGCGTATCCAGGGCAAACTCAAGAATCTCCTAGAAGGCGCCGCGGTTCGACGAGACGAGAGCTCCGCCTCCCGCAGGCGAGCAGACCCCTCGGAGCATCACGCGGTGTCCTCACGGCGCATTCGGGAAGCCTCGGTCCATCCCGAGCGTACACGGGACGAGGCGCCCGCTGCCCGGGAACACCTCGGCAACGAGCACCACCATCTCGACCATCGAGCCCGCCTCGACGAGAAGGTGCGTCGAGGCTACCATCCCAGGCATGGGGGACGCTGCAACAGTGAGGAGGATCGCAGTCCTTCGCCCGAACCACCCGGTCCGCGAGTCTTCAGCCGGGCCATACGACGAGCGCTGTTCCTTGCCCGTTTCCGAGCCCCGACTACCATCACCAAGTACTCGGGGGAGATGAGGCCGGAGCTGTGGCTCGTAGACTACCGACTGGCATGCCAGTTGGGAGGGGCGGATGATGACAACCTCATCATCCGTAATCTACCCCTTTTCCTCTCCGACGCCGCCCGAGCTTGGCTGGAGCATCTGCCTCCTGCGCAGATCTCCGACTAGGACGACCTGGTCAAAGCTTTCGCGGGAAACTTCCAAGGCACGTACATGCGCCCTGGGAACTCATGGGACCTCCAAAGCTGCCGCCAGCAGCCAGGGGAGTCCCTCCGAGAGTACATCCGACGGTTTTCAATGCAGCGCACCGAGCTGCCCAACGTTACCGACTCAGATGTCATCGGGGCTTTCCTTGCCGGCACAACTTGCTGAGACCTGGTGAGCAAACTGGGGCGCAAGACTCCCACCCGTGCGAGCGAACTGATGGACATCGCCACCAAGTTCGCCTTGGGTCAAGAGGCGGTCGAAGCCATCTTTCGAAAGGACAAGCAGCCTCAGGGAGAGCCGAAGACAGACGCCCCTGAGGCGTCCGCCCAGCGGGGCACGAAGAAGAAGGCTAAAAACAAGTCGCGAGCGAAGCGCGACGCCGCAGACGCGAATCTCGTCTCTGCGGCCGAGCACAAGAACCCTCGGAAACCTCCTGGAGGGGCCGGCGCGTTCGACAAGATGCTCAAAGAGCCGTGCCCCTATCACCAGGGGCCCGTCAAGCACACCCTCGAAGAATGTGTCATGCTCCGGCACTACTTCCATAAGACCGAGCCCCCGGCGGAGGATGGCAAGGGCCATGACAACGATAAGAAGGAGGGCGGCAAGGAAGAGGGATTCCCGGAAGTCCATAACTGCTTCATGATCTACGGCGGGCAGGCGGCGAATGCCTCAGCTCGGCACCGCAAGCAGGAGCGCTGGGAAGTCTGCTTGGTGAAGGTGGCGGCGCCAGTCTACCTAGACTGGTCCGACTAGCCTATCACCTTCGACCAAGGCGACCACCCCGACTTCGTGCCAAGCCTAGGAAGATACCCGCTCGTCGTCGATCCGATCATCGGCAACGTTAGGCTCTCCAAGGTCCTCATGACGGAGGCAGGAGCCTCAACATCATCTACGCCGAGACCCTAGAACTCTTAGGGGTTGATCGGTCCGAAGTCCGGGCCGGTGCGGCACCCTTCCACGGGATCGTGCCTGGGAAGCGAATCCTACCCCTCGGACGGATTGACTTACCCGTCTACTTCAGAACTCCCTCTAACTTCCGAAAGGAAGCTCTCACCTTTGAGGTCGTTGGGTTCCGAGGAACCTACCATGCGGTATTGGGAAGACCATGCTACGCCAAGTTCATGGCCATCCCCAACTACACCTACCTCAAGCTCAAGATGCCGGGCCCGAATGGGATCATCACCGTCAGATCCACGTACCGCCACGTGTACGAATGCGACGTGGAGTGCGTGGAGTACGTCGAGGCTCTCATCGAGTCCGAGGCCCTCATCGCCGACCTGGAACGCCTCTCCAAGGAGGCGCCCGACGCGAAGCGGCATGCCGGCAACTTCAAACCAGTCGAGGCGGTCAAGTCCGTCTCTCTCGACCCCAGCAACGACGCCAGCAAGAAAGTTCGGATCAGCTCCGAGCTCGACCCCAAATAGGAAGCAGTGCTCGTCGACTTTCTCCGCGCAAACGCCGAAGTCTTTGCGTGGAGTCCCTCGGACATGCCCAGCATAACGAGGGATGTCGCTGAGCACTCACTGGACATCAGAGCTGGAGCTCGACCCGTGCAGCAAACCCTGCGCCGTTTTGATGAAGAAAAGCGCAGGGCCATAGGCGAGGAGATCCACAAGCTACTCGCGGCAGGGTTTATCAAAGAGGTATTCCATCCCGAATGGTTAGCTAACCCTGTTCTTGTAAGGAAGAAGGATGGGAAATGGAGGATGTGTGTAGACTACACTGGTCTAAACAAAGCATGTCCGAAAGTTCCCTACCCTCTACCTCGCATCGATCAAATCGTGGACTCCACTGCTAGGTGCGAAACCCTGTCATTCCTCGATGCCTACTCAGGCTATCACCAAATCAAGATGAAAGAGTCCGACCAGCTCGCGACTTCTTTCATCACACCTTTTGGCATGTACTGTTACACTACAATGCCATTTGGGTTGAGGAATGCAGGCGCCACTTACCAGAGGTGCATGAACTACGTGTTCGGAGAACACATCGGCAGAACGGTCGAGGCTTACGTCGACGACATCGTTGTCAAGACGAAGAGAGTCTCCGACCTTGAAACGACATTCAAGTGTCTGAGAGCAAAAGGCGTGAAACTCAATCCCAAGAAGTGTGTCTTCAGAGTCCCCCGAGGCATGCTCCTTGGATTCATCGTCTCTGAGCGGGGCATCGAGGCCAACCCGGAGAAAATTGCGGCCATCACCAACATGGGACCGGTCAAAGATTTGAAAGGAGTACAGAGGGCCATGGGATGCCTTGCGGCTCTGAGCCGCTTCATCTCGTGCCTCGGTGAAAGAGGCCTACCCTTGTACCGCCTCTTAAGGAAGACCGAGCACTTCACTTGGACCCCCGAGGCCGAGGAAGCCCTCGAAAACCTTAAGGCGCTCCTTACGAACACACCCATCCTGGTGCCCCCGCCGCAGGAGAAGCCCTCTTGATCTACGTAGCCGCGACTACTCAGGTGGTCAGCGCCGCAATCGTAGTCGAGAGACGAGAAGAAGGGCATGCACTGCCCGTCCAGAGGCCAGTCTATTTCATCAGCGAAGTGCTTTCCGAGACCAAAGTCTGCTACCCACAGATCTAGAAGCTACTCTACGCAGTGATCTTGACACGGCGAAAGTTGCGACACTACTTCGAGTCTCATCCGGTGACTGTGGTGTCATCCTTCCCCCTGGGGAAGATCATCCAGTGCCGCGAGGCCTCGGGTAGGATAGCAAAGTGGGCGGTGGAGCTTATGGGCGAAACGCTATCATTTGCTCCTCGAAAGGCCATAAAATCCCAGGTCTTCGCAGACTTCCTGGCTGAGTGGACTGACACCCAGTTACCGACAACTCCAATCCAGCCCGAGCTCTGGACCATGTACTTCGATGGGTCACTCATGAAAACAGGAGCAGGCGCTGGCCTGCTCTTCGTTTCACCCCTCGGAAAGCATCTCCGCTACGTCATTCGCCTCCATTTTCCAGCATCAAACAACGTGGCCGAGTATGAGGCACTGGTTAACGGGCTATGCATCACCATCGAGCTAGGGGTCCGACGCCTCGACGCTCGAGGCGACTCGCAGCTTGTCATCAACCAAGTCATGAAGAACTCCCACTGCCGTGACTGGAGGATGGAAGCCTACTGCGACGAAGTCCGGCGCCTGGAAAACAAGTTCTATGGGCTGGAGCTCAACCACATCTCCCGACGGTACAACGAGACTGCGGACGAGCTAGCGAAAATAGCCTCGGGGCGAACGATGGTTCCCCCGGACGTCTTCTCCAGAGACCTACATCAACCATCCATCAAGATCAACGACACGCCCGAGCCTGAGGAAGCCTCGGCCCAGCCCGAGGTACCCTCGGCCGAGCCTGAGGTACCCTCGGCCGCACCCGAGGCACCCTCGGCCATCAAGGAAGAGGCCTTGCCCGTCGAGGAGGAACAGAATGGGGTCACGCCAGATCCAAACTGGCAGACCCCGTACCTGGAATATCTCCTCCGAGGAGAGCTTCCCATCGACAAGACCAAAGCTCGGCGGCTGGCTCGGCGCGCCAAGTCATTCGTCTTGCTAGGCGATGAAAAAGATCTCTATCACCGCAGCCCCTCGGGCATCCTCCAACGATGCATATCTATTGCCCAAGGACAAGAGCTATTGCAAGAAATACACTAGGGGGCTTGCGGCCACCATGTAGCACCTCCAGCCCTCGTGGGGAATGCCTTCCGACAAGGTTTCTACTGGCCAACCACGGTGGCCGACACCACTAGGATTGTGCGCTCCTGCCGGGGGTGTCAATTCTATGCAAAGCAGACGCATCTGCCCGCTCAGGCCTTACAGACGATACCCATCACCTGGCCATTTGCTGTGTGGGGTCTAGACCTCGTCGGTCCCTTGCAGAAGGCACCCGGGGGCTTCACGCACCTGCTGGTCGCTATCGACAAATCCTCCAAGTGGATCGAGGTCTGACCCCTAAACAACATCAGGTCCAAGCAGGAGGTGGCGTTCTTTACCAACATCATCCATCGATTCGGGGTCCCAAACTCAATCATCACCGACAATGGCATGCAGTTCATCGGAAAAAAGTTCCTAGACTTCTGCGACGACCACCACATCCGTGTGGACTGGGCCGCCGTAGCTCATCCCATGACGAATGGGCAGGTGGAGCGTGCCAACGGTATGATTTTGCAGGGGCTCAAACCAAGGATCTACAACGACCTCAACAAGTTCAGCAAGCGATGGATGAAAGAGCTACCCTCGGTAGTCTGGAGTCTGAGGACGACGCCGAGCCACGCCACTGGTTTTACTCCATTCTTTCTAGTCTATGGGCCGAGGCCGTCCTCCCCACGGACTTAGAATACGGGTCCCCGAGGACCAAGGCGTACAACGACCGAAACAACCAGACCAGCCGAGAAGACTCGCTGGACCAGCTCGAGGAGGCTCGGGGCATTGCCTTACTACATTCGGCACGGTACCAGCAGTCGCTGCGGTGCTACCATGCCCGAAGCATTCGGTCCCGAGACCTCCAGGTGGGGGACTTGGTACTTCGGCTGCGACAAGACGCCCGAGGGCGCCTCAAGCTCACTCCTCCCTGGGAAGGGCCCTTCATCATCGCCAAGATCTTGAAGCCTGGAACATACAAGCTGGCCAACGACCGCGAGGTCTACAGCAACGCTTGGAACATCCAACAGCTACGTCGCTTCTACCCTTAAGATGTTTTAAGTCATTCATGTACCTCGTTTACATACACAAAGTCTAACCGTCAAGGAAGGGTCGGCCTTGCCTCAGCAAAGCTCGACCCTCCCTTAGGGGCTAGAAGGGGGGAACCCCCTCTGCGTCAAAATTTTCCTCAGAAAAATTTTCTACCAAAACAACCTTTGTGCTTTCGACTTCCGTATCGATAGCGGGATCCTGAGAACGACGAGAGTACACGTAAGCGGCAAGGCCGACCGAGCCAAGAAACTCCTACACCTCCGGGATACGGATACCTCACTCATCACCTTCCGCAAGAAGTAACTCACGCTCAGATAAGCGATCCTGCTACCGAACAAGTCCTAACACTCGGGTAGAAAACGACTTTCGCGCCTTCTCGACTGTACCAATAATGGAATCCTTCGACCAAATGAGAGCGCACGTAAGCGGCAAGGCCGACCGAGCCGAGGGACTCCTACGCCTCCGGGATACGGATACCTCACTCATCACCTTCCGCGAAAAGTAACTCTCGTTCGGATAAACGATTCTGCTATTGACAGACAAGTCGTGATGCTCGAAACAAGAGGAAAGAAGACACAGCTTTTTAAACATGACGATAAAGTGTTTAGGCCTCGGCGGCCGCGAAAAAGCATGCGCATGCTACAGACAAACTGTTCCTACAGGTTCGGGCATCGGCAGGGGGAGCAGCAGCACCCTCGGCGTTGTTTCCACCCTCGGCGGAACCTGGCCCAGCCTCGGACGGCGACCCAGGCAAAAGGACCTCCACCTAAGGGAGGACGCCAGCATCGCGCCAGCAGGTGTCTTGGCCAAGCTCCAGCGGTTGCTACCACATCTTCCTCGGCCTGGGAAGCCGCCATCTCCTGGGCCGACAAAGTCTCTTTCTGAGCCGACTCCGCGTCTGGACGCGCTAACACCGCTGCCTCCGGCTTCGGCTCATCGCAGAGCAGCCTAGGGTCCCAAAAACTGAGCAAGAGAAGCCTAGAGCGGCAAGGCTGACAGAGCCGAGGGACTCCTACGCCTCTGGGATACGGACACCTCACTTGTCACCTTCCGAAAAAGGCAACCGACGCTTGGTTAAGTGGTTCGGCCATCCAATAGACAAGTCCCAGCGCTCAGAATGAGGAAGACACGCAACTTCATTCTCGAATATCCAAATGTTCAGGCTTCGACAGCCACAAAGAACAAACACATATACTTGGGGGTAACTATGCTACACAGACTTAGACGTTGGCAGAACCCTCAGCGGTTCTCCCGATCTACGACAAATATCTAAGTACTTGAAGCGGGTACATTTTTCTCCGGCAAAAACCCGGTATATCTCCTTACAAATGGGACTCCGGTTCTGCTCCCACAGGTATGAACAACCTCCACACCAGGGGGCCCGTGGGATGACGAACTCCAAGCGGCTTGCCGGCGACCCATGACAGCAGCGACAACGACCTCCGCCTCAGGCGGCCACACAGCTGCAGCAACGGCTTCAGGGCGAACACTGCTGTGAAGAGGCCCTCGCCCATGTCCCCACACGAGGGGCAAGGACAAGCCATTAAGGCTGAAGAGTCGGAGGGCGCTGACCGTGGGTTTGAACCCACCGACACCGCGCCGGTGAACAACGGCCGCCCCAAAGCGCACCGGCAGGTCCTCACTCCCGTCCTCGCCGAGGCCACCCCAAAACACGAGCACCGCCCTCGCGGCGTACGACTTGCTGGGCAACCCTCCGGCGCGGCTGACGATGTGAGGAAGACCTGGACGTGGCCGGCCCGTGCGCGCCACGACCACCGCCCGGACGAAGGACGGAAAGCTGCACTCTGTCCAGGGAGCAGCAGTTCGCCTTCCCCCGCATGGCTGGAGGACGCCTCCGCAGGGCTGGAGGATGCCTTTCTCCCCCAAACGCTGGGGGAAGGAAAGGGTTACCGGCCCACGCAGAGGCAACCCCCCACTCGGTGCGCTCCTCTGCCTCAGCCCGGATGACGAAGATCCTTGAAGCTGAGGGCGGGGCGGAGGCCGCAGCCCGACTTGCTTCTCCCTGCCAAACTGCCCATTGGTGAGGGAATGCAGCCGGACTGCACGACGAAAATCCTTGAAGCCGAGCGATGGCTGAAAGGTGCCGATCTCCACGAGGCCGCGCTCCTCCAATGACAGCATGAGCAAGGCGACGCTGGAGCACCCCATCCGAGGGCTCAAAAGGTGGAAGGGCGCAATGCATGAGGGGAGGACGAAGGCATGGCCACTGCCCGGGGGATCGATCCCCCTTTTATAGGCAGACCTCCTCACTTGCACCTCTTAGCGTCACGGGCGAAATCCCCACTGACATCCTCAAGGGTTCTCCCTCTATGACACAGGGTCTGAGACCCACACGTCATACGAGCTGATCCGAAGCACGAAGAAGGCGAACCACCGCACGCGAGGCATGTAACCGTCCCGCAGTTACAAGCGCTCTCCCATCTTCGCAGAAACCGGGGGTCGTAAGGGTGGACTGCCACGCGACAGGCATCCAACTGCACTGCAACTGTGCGCCCCTTCGGCTCCGTCCACATCCGGCGGACCAGCGCAAAGGAAGCGGGCCCGCATGTCATGTAACTGGCGCACCGGTTACGACGTGCGAGAAGTTACACCGCCACTCGCGCCAATGCTGCGCCTCCTCGACTGCGGAACTGGTATCGCGACTTGAGGTAGCCCTGCGCAGGACCCAACAGTGCCAGTTAAAGGTGATGGCCACGGGCCTGTCAGCCGCGGGGTAGGCACGACGGTTGGCATGGTCAAAAGCGGGCCGGCAGTAACTGCAGCGGCAAACGAGCGGAGGCAACGGTCAAGTCGCCTGCAGGCTCGCGTCCCCTCCTGAAGCGACGGGAGAGCCGTCTCCCACGGCGTGAAGACGACGCGCCCGTGCCCTGTTCCTCGAACGGCTCGCACGCACGGCGGGCGCCACACGAATCGCCCGTCTCGTCGCATTAACTCCCCGACGGAGCAGGCAACACCTCTGGCAGGCGAGGCGGGCGCCGCTTCGCCTTCGCCATAATGACCGCGTCAAAAAAGGTGCGCCACCTTATTTAAATTCATATCCTTCCCCTCCTCCTCTCTCTCTCTCTTGCTACAGGGACCGGGAAAGGGGATGTTGTGGAAATGATCCTTCCCGGCGAAGGAAGCGGGCCCCGAGCCCTCCTACTGATCAGGGGTTCGAAGGCTGGCCCCTCGGAAGGGTTTCGACAGCCGCCCCAGAGCACTCGGACTTCAAGCCCATTACTGATCAGGGGTTCGAAGGCTGGGCCCTCGGAAGGGTTCGACAGCCGCCCTAGAGCGCCCGGGCTCCGTGCCCACTACTCATCAGGGGTTTGTAGGCTGGCCCCTCGGAAGGGTTTGACAGTCGCCCCAGAGCACACAGAGTGAGGGATGACTCTGGGTACGTTCGATACATAGCCGAGGCTCGGGCTACGCTCCCGAGGTACCCTAGGACATTTCCGAGACCGGCGGGAACGATTTGTAACGGAATCCCACCGGAGGGAGGCATCGAGCCCTCGGACCCTGTCGAAGGGGTCTGGGTCCAGCGAATCACCCGCATGTACTTTTGGAGCGCGCCTCTGGGCCACCAGCCGACCCCTAACGAACGGGGCATGGGCGTCCACTCGGATCACCCGTTAGCAGCTCACTGGAAACACCACGTTCGGCGCCCTCTAAGGGTAACGTGGCGCTTTCCCCCTCCTCCTTGCGGAAAGGCGACGCAATGGCGTATAATAAAAGTCGGGAAAGTCCTTGATCGTCCTCTCGCTCCGTGCAGAGGCTCGGGGGCTGCTCTCGCACCCGGCTATGGCCAAAACTGTTGACAGCGTCAACAAACTAGCTTGATAACTTAGAACCCGACCACGCACCCGGGCTATGGCCGGGCCGCATGAGGGAACGATCAGACCGGCCGAAGCACCACAAAAAGCATTCAGACCTCAGAGGAGTCAAACCACTCCTCCGAGGCCTCGGGGGCTACACCCGGTGGGTGCGCTCGCGTGCACTCACCAGAACAAGGCAAAAACCAATAAAGATTGATCCCCTCACCGAAAATGCGGCAAAAGCCTCCAAGCGAGTACCATCACTCCCTTCGAGGCTCGGGGGCTACTGTCGGGTACCATAATTAGGGGTACCCCCAACGCTCCTAATCATGGCTGGTAAACACCCTCAGACCAACTGATGGGTGCGGTTCAAGTCAAGGCTTCGTCTGCCCAAGGGACGCGATCTCGCCCGAGCCCAGCCTTGGGCCGGAGCAGTAATCCCAGACGAGTTCACGCCTCGCCCAAGGGCCTCCTCAGGCAGCGGGCGCCCCCTCAGCTCTCCCGAAGCCCGGCTCGGGCAGGCTTCGTTGTGAAGCAACCTTGGCTAGATCGCCTCACCAATCGACCGCTTTGCAGGCGCATTAAATGCAGGGGATGCCTGACGCTGTATCCTGACAAACGCGCCTCAGTCAGGCAGGCCGAAGTGATCGCAGTCACTTTGCCCCTCTCCTTTACTGTCTGACATGATAGGAAAACAGCGCCGCTCGCTCCGCTCCGACTGTCGTGTCAACCACCCCGGCAATGACTGACAACAAGTCACGATCAACCACCGAGTTTAGCCTCAGGCGCAACAAGAAGCTCTGCCTCGCCCGACCTCATGCTCCGGCCTCGGGAGGAGGTTTTCGCCTCACCCGACCTCAGGCTCCGGCCTCGGGAGGAGGTCTCCGCCTCGCCTGACCCCCGGACTTGGCCTCGACCCTAGTCTCGGGAGGAATCGCGTCCTTGCCCGACCCCGGCCTCGGCCTCAAGAGAAGTCTCCGCCTCGACCGACCCTAGGCTCGGACTGACCACGCTAATAGGGGATGCATCATTTCCCTATTCCTAGGCTGCTCAGGCTACAAGGAACAAGACCGGCGTCCCATCTGGCTTACCCCGGCGACGGGTAATGATGGTGCCCCACGTGCGCCATGACGCCGGTGGCTCTCAGCCCCTTATGACAGCAAGGAGACATCAATAGGATCCTCGCCGCGCTGCCAGCTGTGCTCCTACAGGACTCAGGCGCTCCTCCGATGGCGACACCATCACATGTACAGGGCCCAAGCTCTCCCCCAACGGCCACGCTGGCATGTACACAGGGCTTAGGCACTCCACTGCCGGACACGTTAGCGCATAGCTACGCCCCCCGTTGTACGTCTGGATCCTCTCCTTGCCTCTATAAAAGGGAGGTCCAGGGCCACCCTAAGGGGGTTCGCGCGAGGGAAGCGGCGGACGGACTCTGCGTCTCTCCCTCTCTCACGCGACGCGCTTGTAACCCCTACTACGAGCGGCACCCCTGGTGCAGGATAATACAAGGCTTGTCTCACCTCTTGTGTTCCATCCCACGCCAACCCATCTGGGTAGGGGCACGCAGCGATTTCATTGGTCGGTCCAAGGGACCCCCCGGGTCTGAGACGCCGACAGTATTCGAGATACTCCTAAGTATTCTTCTTCTAGCGATGAGGAATCCTCTAACGATGAAGTAGATTACACTATTTTGTTTAAAGGTTTAGATAGAGCTAAAGTAGACAAAATAAATGAATTAATTGATGCTCTTAATGAAAAGGATAGACTGCTAGAAAAGCAAGAAGATATTTTATATGAGGAACATGATAAATTCATTAGTGTTCAAAAATCTCTTGCTCTAGAAGTTAAGAAAAATGAAATACTGTCATCTGAATTGTCTTCCTGTCATGAATCTATTTCTAGCTTAAAGAATTCAAATGATGATTTGAATACTAAGCTAGAGGAAGTAAATGCAACTAGTTCATGTGTAGTGCATGTTGTTATTTGCAATAGATGTAAAGACTTTGATATTGATGCTTGTAATGAACATGCCTCCATTATTGCTAAGTTAAACAATGAGGTGGCAAGTCTTAATGCTCAACTTAAGACTTGCATGGATAATTATGAGAAACTTAAATTTGCTAGGAATGCCTACACTGTTGGTAGACACCCCTCAATTAAGGATGGACTTGGTTTTCGAAAGGAAACCAAGAACTTAACAAGCCAAAGGACTTCCGGTCTCAACAAGGAGAAAGGGAAGGCCCCTATGGCTAGTAGCTTGTATTCTTCACATGATCAAAAGAACCATGCTTATCTTTATGCTCATGTCAAGAAAGTTTCTCATCATGATAAATGTTATAATCATGCTGCTTTACCTACTTATCATGATTCACATGCTATGTTTGCATCGAGCTCCACATATGTTCATGATAGGAGTAGGCCTAGGCACAATCATACTGTTTCTCGTGCGCCTAGGAAAGTTTACACTGGTCCAACTGCTATGTATCAAACGTGTAATACTTCTTTTGTACTTTCATGCAAAAATGCCAAAGTAGTTGCTAGAAAATTGGGATCCAAATGCAAGGGAGACAAGACTTGCATTTGGGTTCCAAAAGTTATTGTAACTAACCTTGTAGGACCCAACAAGAGTTGGGTACCTAAAACCCAAGCTTAATTACCTTGCAGGTTTATGCATCCGGGGGCTCAAGCTAGATTATCGACAGCGGATGCACAAACCACATGACGGGGGAGAAGAAAATGTTCACCTCCTACGTCAAGAACAGGGATTCCTAGAATACTATTATCTTTGGAGATGGGAACCAAGGCAAGGTCAAAGGATTGGTCAAGATAGCCATCACGACCGAGCACTCAATATCAAATGTGTTTTTAGTAGAGTCGCTCGGGTATAATTTATTGTCTGTAAGTCTATTGTGTCATATGGGCTACAATTGTTTATTTACAAATATTGATGTATCTGTCTTTAGGAGTGATGGTTCATTAGCTTTTAAGGGTGTATTAGACGTCAAGCTCTATTTAGTTGATTTCTCAAAGGAGAATGCTGATCTAGATGCATTCTTAATCGCTAAGACTAATATGAGCTGGCTTTGGCATCACCGTCTAGCACATGTTGGGATGAAGAACCTTCATAAACTTCTAAAGGGAGATCATGTGTTAGGACTAACCGATGTCTATTTTGAGAAAGACAGACCTTGTGCAGCATGCCAAGCAGGAAAACAGGTGGGAAGCACTCATCACAGCAAGAATGTGATGATGACATCAAGACCACTGGAACTCCTACACATGGATCTCTTCGGCCCCATTGCCTATCTCAGCATCGGGGGAAGTAAGTATGGTCTTGTTATAGTTGATGATTTTTCCCACTTCATTTGGGTATTCTTTTTGCAGGATAAATCCGAAACCCAAGGAACCCTAAAACGCTTCTTAAGAAGAGCTCAAAATGAGTTTGAGCTAATGGTGAAGAAAATAAGAAGCGGCAATGGATCCAAGTTCAAGAATCTACAGGTTGAAGAATATCTTGAAGAGGAAGGAATCAAGCACGAGTTCTCCGCTCCCTACACACCACAACAAAATGGTGTGGTAGAGAGGAAGAACAAGACGCTAATCGACATGGCGAGAACAATGCTTATAGAGTATAAAACACCTGAGCGGTTTTGGTCGGAAGCTGTGAACACAGCCTGCCATGCCATAAACCGGCTCTATCTGCACCATCTCCTCAAGAAGACATCCTACGAACTCCTAACTGGTAACAAACCAAATGTTTCTTATTTCCGTGTATTTGGGAGCAAATTCTACATTTTGGTGAAGAAAGGTAGACATTCGAAATTTGCTCCCAAGGCCGTAGAAGGGTTTTTACTAGGATATGACTCAAATACAAAAGCGTATAGGGTCTTTAACAAATCATCAGGATTAGTTGAAGTCTCTAGCGACATTGTATTTGATGAGACTAATGGCTCTCCAAGAGAGCAAGTTGATCTTGATGATGTAGATAAAGATGAGATTCCAACGGCCGCCATGCGAACGATGGCAATAGGTGATGTGCGACCACAGGAATTACAGGAACAAGATCAACCCTCTTCCTCCACGATGGTGCATCCCCTAACTCAAGATGATGAACAGGTACCTCAAGAAGAGGGGCAGGATCAAGGGGGAGCACAGGAAGAACGGGTTATGGAGGAAGAAGCATCATGGGCTCCTCCAACTCAAGTCTGAGCGACGATCCAAAGAAATCACCCAGTGGATCAGATTCTGGGTGACATCAACAAGGGAGTAACAACTCGCTCACGATTAGCTAATTTTTGTGAGCATTACTCGTTTGTTTCTTCTATTGAGCCTTTCAGGGTAGAAGAAGCCTTGCAGGATCAAGACTGGGTGTTGGCCATGCAGGAAGAGCTAAACAACTTCAAAAGAAATGAAGTCTAGAGCCTAGTGCCACGTCCAAAGCAAAATGTTGTGGGAACCAAGTGGGTGTTCCGCAACAAGCAAGACGAACATAGAGTGGTGACAAGGAACAAAGCTCGACTTGTGGCAAAAGGTTATGCCCAAGTCGCAGGTTTGGATTTTGAGGAGACTTTTGCTCCTGTAGCTAGGTTAGAATCAATTCGGATTTTATTGGCCTATGCTGCTCACCATTCCTTTAAGTTGTTCCAAATGGACGTGAAGAGCGCTTTCCTAAATGGACCAGTCAAGGAGGAGGTATACATGGAACAACCCCTTGGCTTTGAGGATGACAGGTATCTCGACCATGTGTATAAGCTTTCTAAAGCGCTCTATGGACATAAGCAAGCCCCAAGAGCATGGTATGAATGTCTTAGAGACTTTCTAATTGCTAATGCTTTCAAGGTTGGGAAAGCTGATCCAACTCTTTTCATAAAGACTTGTGATGGTGATCTTTTTGTCTACCAAATATATGTCGATGACATTATATTTGGTTCTACTAACCAAAAGTCTTGTGAAGAGTTTAGCAGGGTAATGATGCAGAAATTTGAGATGTCGATGATGGGCGAGTTGAACTACTTCCTTGGATTTCAAGTGAAGCAACTCAAGGAAGGCACTTTCATCTTCCAAACGAAGTACACTCAAGATCTTCTCAAGAGGTTTGGGATGAAGGATGCCAAGCCCGCGAAGACACCAATGGGAACTGACAGACATCTTGACCTCAACAAAGGAGGTAAGTCCGTTGATCAAAAGGCATACCGGTCAATGATAGGTTCATTACTTTATCTTTGTGCTAGTAGATCGGACATTATGCTTAGTGTATGCATGTGTGCTAGATTTCAATCTGACCCCAAGGAGTGTCACATTGTGGCGGTTAAGCAAATTCTTAGATATTTAGTTTCTACGCTAAAAGCATCTAGGCCCCTGGTTGGTTTTAGTGATTAATGACAACGTAATGTTATATGTGACTAACGTGTGTTTTACAGAGACAAATGGTAAGTTAGGTCGCATTACAGGTAGAAGTACTACAACGGTGAAAACAATCCCGGAGATAAGAACTCGAAGCAACGGCTAAAATGACGAAACAAAAGGTGAAGGACAACAGAGTTCAAGTGTCAAGGAGATGTGGACACTCGTGATTTAGTTAGGTCTTTTATTCTCTTTTAGCTGTACTATAAAGAGGGGTTGTCGATGAGTAGTTTGACCAAGAGAGTTCTAGTGTAGTGTTGGTGCACATTGACACTCACATATAGTGCTAGGTGACACTCTAGAACATACACTCAAGTTAGAAGAAAAACCGATTTGAAAAACAGCATATAACAGAAAATGGGGTTTCTGGCCTTGGGGCACCGGACTGTCTGGTGTGCATCGGACTGTCCGGTGCGCCCTCTGCCAGGTGGGGCCAGGCTGGCCTAGGGGAAGGCTTTCTCCGAGCAGAAAACCCGAGAGCGCCAGTTTCAGAAATGAATTTTAGTGGCGCACCGGACAGTGCACCGGATAGTGCACCGGACTGTCCGGTGTGCACCGGACAGTGCTTGTTCACTGTCCGGTGTGCCATCAGCCCAATGGCTAGCTGTCAGAACTAGCCGTTGGAGTCGACCGTTGGCGCACCGGTGGCGCACCGGACTGTCCGGTGCGCCCATGCGCAGAACATTGCTGGTAACGGCTAGTTGGTGGGTGAGGGCTATTTATACCCCCTCCACCCACCATATTCAATGTCTTGCTGCCCACATTAATTCCTGCACATTGGTAGAGCATTGCAAGCACCAAAAGCCTAGTGAGGAGATTAGAGAATCTTAATCCCGCATTTGGTTCTCATTAGCGCTAGCGAGAGCCACCTAGAGCACACACCACTTGCATTAGGCTTCTCTTGGTCAAGCGAAAGTCTACGGCTTGTTACTCTTGGTGATCGGCATCACCTAGACGGCTTGGTGGCGTTGGGAGCTCGGTGATCACCGTGGAGATCTTGTTGGTGACTCGACTCAAATTTGTAAGCGGTCGTGAGGGATCCACCGCACCGGAGTGGCAAAGGATCATCTCGTAGTGAGCACTTGGTTCTTGCGAGGACCAAGGGGGAGCGATACCCTTGTGCGGGTGCTCCAACGAGGACTAGTGGAGAGTGCCGACTCTTCGATACCTCGGGAAAAATTGGAGGAGTCTTCTAAACCTTGCTTTACATTCCGCACTTAATTCAAGCATTTTACATTGTGTAATTGTTTAGCAAGTATTTGAAGTATTGACTTAGCATTGTTGTATTTCTAGTATTATTCTCTTAGTGCTAGTTGTTGGGGTGAAGTTGGACTCTTGCTTAGGGTTTAATTAGTGTTGATTTTTAGAAAAGCCCAATTCACCCCCCCTCTTGGGCATCATGATCCTTTCAATTGGTATCAGAGCCTTGTTGCTCTTAGATTAGCTTAACCGCTAGAGTAACGATGTCCGGTGGGGATGGACCTCCTCCCGTTTTTGATGGTGACGATTTTCCATATTGGAAAATTCGTATGGAAGCATATTTAGAGGCTATAGACATTGGTGTCTACAAAGCCGCCACACAAGGATTCCCCGCACCTAGAGATCCCACAAATCTTGTAGGTGATGAGTTTAATTATGAGAAATGGAATGCTAAGGCCAAACACCCTTTTTAGAGGCCTTTGCAAAGATGTGTTCAATAGAGTAAGAAATCATAAAATGCTCATGATTTGTGGATAGACATTTGCGCTCTACATGAAGGAACTAGAAGTGAGCGTGAGGAGAGATATCACATTGCTATGAGAAAGTTAAATTCTTTTGAAATGCTTGCTAATGAAAATGCCAATGCTATGTACTCACGTCTCAATATTCTTGTAGAGAAAGTAAATGGATTGGGGCTTACTCAAATCTCACAACCGGATGTTGTGAGGAAGATTCTCAGTGTCCTCCCAATAGACAAATATGGACACATTGTCACTGTGCTACATCAAATGGATCTTTCAGTTACCACACCTACACAGATATTGGGAAAGATCAATGCTCATGAGATGTACATGCACATCAATGACAAAGATGAGTCATCTTCCAAGAGAAAGGATTTGGCTCTCAAAGCAAATCAAGAAAGAAAAGGAAAATCCAAAGTACAAATTGAGGAAGAATCCTCAAGTGATGATGACCTTGATGCTAACATTGCCTTGATGGTGAGGAAGACCACCAAGATGTTAAAAAAGCTCAACAGAGAAGGCATCAAATTTGATTCAAGAAAGAAGAAATTCTTTTCGAGCAAAAAGAAAGTCCATTTCTAAGATGGATTGCTACAACTGTGGAGAGCTTGGTCATCTTGCTCATCAATGTACCAAGCCCAAGAAGAACAAGTTCAAGGGCAAGAAAGAAGATGACAGCGATGATGAGAAAAAGGAAAAGAGATTCTTCAAGAGGAAGGATGGGAAGCAAAAGAGGTTCCACAAAAAAAATGGAAAGGCATATATTGTTGGTGACTGGCTCACTGACATTGAGTCATCAAGTGGATCTTCTTCAAGTGAAGAAGAGAATGATGAAAAAGTTGCTGCCATCGCCAGGGACTTCTCTTCACCACCACCATCACCATCATCGACTTCTCACCTATGCCTCATGGCTAAAGGTGAACGGAAGGTACAAAATGATGTTGATATTACTGATGATAGTGATAGTGATAGTGATGAGGAATTTGCTTCACCTTCATATGATGAACTAGCTGACTTGCTTAAAGAATATACTCAAATCATTAGAAAGTCAAAAGCTAAATGTGATAAGTTGAAAAATGAAAATGAATCTTTAAATGCCAAATATGACATAGTTATGAAAGCTAGTGATGAAATGAAAGAAGAGAACAAAACTATGTCATCCACTGTAAATGAGCTCACAACCTCCCTAAAAGATGCTAAGGATAGATGTGACAAGTTAAATGAAGCTAATAGGGAGTTGAAAGATAGACTAGTGAAAATCAAGGAAGACTATACTAAGATTAAATTTGATCATGATAATCTTCTTGTTGAAAATGAACTTTTATCTTGCAATACACATGAGGCTATTAACCCTATTGTTAAGATTGATGTAGCAACCTCATGTGATGATTTGAGTCAAGGAGAGCAAACTAGTCTACATGATGAATTGACCGAAAAAGTTGAAGTCTTGACTTTAGACAACCAAAAATTGAAGAGATACTTGACTGATGCAACTACTAGAGGAAAGGTTGCCATTGAGAACAATGATTTCAAAAATGAGTTGGCAGTTGATAATGAAAGGCTTAAAAATGAGGTCAAGAAACTTAAGAGTGAAAATGAACATCTTGCAACAAGTGTGCAAAAGTTCAACAAGGGCCAATACCTCCAAAATGAGTTGCTCATGAACACTGTCATGAAAAACAACAAGAGTGGTATTGGATACAATGCTTTTGTGCAAAAGAAAGCTACTACTCAATACAAGCCAAAGCAGACTCACAAGCCTATCAAATGCTTTGAGTGTGGAAAAGAAGGTCACTTTGCCCACAACTGCAAAGCTAAACCACCAACTCCCTTGCCTAAGCACTCAAGACCATTTGCTTTCAATGCTCATTATGTTCTAAGAAAAGTTGCAAATGGAAAGGTCAAAGTTACATTCCTAGGTCCACCAAGCAAGAGTAGACCTAGACAAATTTGGGTTGCAAAGTCCTTGATTGAGAAAGTTACTGGTCCTATGCAATATAGGGCCCTCAAAACTCAAGCTTGATTTGTCTGTGGATGTAGGTGAACTACAAGACCGGTGGGTGCCATTGGGTTATTGACAGTGGATGCACACAACATATGACAGGCAACCCACGGATGTTCACCTCACTTGATGAGAATGTTGATGGACAGGACAAAATCACATTTGGGGAGAATTCAAAAGGGAAAGTTCAAGGACTTGGCAAGGTGGCAATTTCAAATGATCTATCAATTTCAAATGTTCTCTTGGTTGCACCTTTGAGCTTCAATTTATTATCAGTGGGTCAACTCTGTGATCTTGGACTTCAATGCTTATTCACTCCAACAGAGGTTATTGTATCAAAAATGGATGATGAATCAATGGTGTTCAAAGGATTTAGATACAACAATCTCTACTTAGTGGATTTTACTTCAGAAGATGCAGACTTAAGAACTTGCCTTTGGCATAGGAGGCTTGCACATGTTGGGATGAGCACACTCAAGAAGGTATTAAAGAAGGACATGGTTAGAGGATTAAAGGATGTTGTATTTGAAAAGGACAAGCCTTGTAGTGCATGTCAAGCTGGGAAGCAAGTTGCTAACACACATCCTACAAAAGCTTTCATGTCAACATCAAGGCCACTGGAACTACTTCATATGGATTTATTTGGACCTACAAATTATGTAAGTGCTGGTGGCAACCTCTACTGTCTGGTGATTGTTGATGATTTCTCAAGATACACTTGGGTGTTCTTTCTTCATGACAAATCTGAAGTTGCATCTATATTCAAGAAGTTTGCCAAGAAAGCTCAAAATGAATTTGATTGCAAGATCAATAAGATTAGATGTGATAATGGCAAAGAATTTGACAACACCAACATTCATGAGTACTGTGATGAAATTGGGATCAAGCATGAAGTATCTACAACATATACACCTCAACAAAATGGAGTTGTTGAAAGGAAAAACAGGACCTTGATCACTCTTGCAAGAACAATGATTGATGAGTATAACACACCGGAGAGGTTTTGGGCTGAAGCTGTCAACACTGCATGTTATGCATCAAACAGGCTATTTCCTCACCTGCTACTTGCGAAGACTCCCTATGAACTGCTAAATGGGAAAAAGCCAGACGTCTCCTTCTTCCGGGTGTTTGGATGCAAATGATACATCTACAAGAAACGCCATCACCTAGGGAAGTTTCAAAGATGTTGTGATATTGGTTTTATTTTGGGTTATTCATTAAAGTCCAAAGCATATCGTGTATTCAATCATGCCACTGGCGTGGTAGAAGAAACATATGATGTGGAATTTGATGAGACTAATGGCTCCCAAGGAGCACTTGAGAATTTTGATGATGTAGGTGATGAGCCACTTAGGGAAGCAATGAAGAACATGCCAATTGGAGCTATCAAACCAAAAGAAGATGAAGAAGAGGTGCAAAACATTGACAGGCCTTCTTCATCAAATGTACCACAAGATGATGAAAAAAATGAGAGGCATGCAAATGAAGATACATTTGTCTCCCATGAACAAGCAAGGGTACAAGCCGAAGATGTTGATGCTCCAGGATCTTCTTCCCAAGTGGTTAACAGGAGAAACTCATCACTACTTCAAGCTCATCCTCAAAACCAAATCATTGGGAGTCCTTCACAAGGGGTTATTACTCGATCACATAGACATGCTTCTTTTATTGAACATCACTCATTTGTTTCTTGTGTTGAGCCTACATGTATGGATGAGGCGCTACAGGATCCGGACTGGGTGAACGCCATGCATGAAGAACTAAATAACTTCACCCGTAACCAAGTTTGGACCCTGGAGAAGCCTCCACAAGGTACAAGAATCATTGGAACAAAGTGGGTGTTCAGGAACAAACAAGATGATCAAGGCATGATTGTAAGGAACAAGGCAAGACTTGTTGCAAAAGGATTCTCTCAAATTGAAGGCTTAGATTTTGGAGAGACCTTTGCACCGGTTGCTCGACTGGAAGCCATTCGTATCCTACTCACATATGCATCATGATATGATATAAAGCTTTATCAAATGGATGTAAAAAGTGCTTTTTTAAATGGCTTCATAAATGAACTTGTATATGTTGAGCAATCACCTAGATTTGAAGACCCTAGATATCCTAACCATGCTTACAAGTTGTCCAAGGCGCTATATGGGCTAAAGCAAGCTCCAAGGGCTTGGTATGAGCGTCTTCGCGACTTCCTCATCGAAAAGGGCTTCAAGATCGGGACCGTCGACACAACTCTATTCACAAAGAAACATAACGATGATATTTTCATTTGTCAAGTATATGTTGATGACATAACCTTTGGCTCGATAAATGACTATCATTGCAAGGAATTTGGTGAGTTGATGTCGAAGGAGTTCGAGATGTCAATGATTGGTGAGCTAACGTACTTCCTCGGCTTTCAAGTCAAGCAAATGAAAGATGGTAACTTCCTCTCACAAAAGAAGTATACCAAAGACTTGTTGAAAAGGTTCAACATGGAGAAGTGCAAACCAATCAAGACACCTATGCCAACAAATGGACATCTCGACCTAGATGAGGGAGGTAACCCGGTTAATCAAACTCTCTACCGTTCTATGATTGGTAGTTTATTGTACCTTACCGCATCTAGGCCCGATATCATGTTTAGTGTCTGCATGTGTGCTAGATTTCAATCTAATCCTAAGAAAGCTCATCTTCACGCTGTTAAAAGAATTCTTAGGTATCTCAGGCACACCACAAGCGTTGGTCTGTGGTTTCCCAAAGGAGCTACTTTTGATTTAATTGGCTATTCCGATTCGGATTATGACGGTTGCAAAATTGATAGGAAAAGTACTTCTGGGGGATGCCATCTGCTTGGTAGATCACTAGTATCATGGACATCCAAAAAGCAAAATAGTGTTGCCTTGTCAACCGCCGAAGCGGAATACATTGCCACGGGTGCTTGTTGCACACAAATTTTATATATGAAACAAACTCTTCTAGACTATGGCGTAGTTCTAGAAAAGGTACCTTTGTTGTGTGATAATGAGAGTGCTGTTAAAATTGCTAATAATCTTGTACAACACTCTCGCACCAAGCACATTGATATCCGTCATCACTTCCTTAGAGATCATGTTGCTAAAGGAGATATCATTTTAGAAGGAGTGAGGTCGGAGATCAATTAGCGGATATTTTCACTAAGCCACTTGATAAGACCCACTTTTGCATGTTGAGGAATGAATTAAATATACTTGATCTCAGAAATTTTATTTAAGATGTCAAATGGTGTTGTCAAGCTTACATTGCATATTTACATTTCTTGTTTTGCATCTAGGGCTTGTCTAACCTAGTTGAGATAACCGCCAACAAAGCGTGTGAAAAAGCTTAACTCGGGATCAAACTTGACAAGTCTTAGTTTTAAGCTTTTAGTACTTAAATTCCTACTTTTATGTAATTATTGGTTCTTGAGATATGCATGAGGTACTGCACTTAGGGGGAGTATTCAAAACTCAAATCTTTCATGAAAACCCCTAGTGCAATGCCAAAATGCCAATCTCACCATTTGTCTATTTTCTCTAAAAATTATCTAGCCTATGGCAAAATATTTTGAAAATTATGAGAAAATATATGAGGGTGCCAATACCTGTCCCAACAAGTGTTATTTTGTGTGATTATAAGTTGGGATTTGGTTTAGTTGAAAACTAGATAGAAAATTTGAAAATTCTAGAATTTCCCTTTGTCTAGGCTCACCGGACAGTCCGGTGTGCACCGGACACTGCACTGTGCAATGTCTGGTGCACCGGCAGCCGCGCGCCCTTTTACCTGTGCGCTGTCTGGTGGTTCACCGGACAGCTACTGTAGACTGTCCGGTGCGCCCATATCGCGTTTTAAAAAAGGCCTCCAGCCCGCACCCGAGCCAGAGGCCAACCTCTTTCTCTGCTCACTGGCTCTCTGCTCTCTCTGGCGATTTGCTCTCCCTCGCTGGCGACCTCCCCTCACGAGCGACCACCATGCTCCGGCAACCCAGTGCTCCTCTCCTGCCCTCCTCTCGGTGAGCAGTCCCTTCTCCCTCTGTCTTTCCTCCCTCTCTGTTCTGTTGTGAAGAGGTTCTCCAATACACCCTTCTGTGCCCATTTCAAATTCATATGAATTCCAGTGACTCCAAGTGGTAGAATGTGTTCCTATGTGTCTCTTGAATATCCCTGCAGGTTTCTAGCTCCCTTTGGGAGGGTTTCAATCCTCAAATGGCCATATCCCCAAAAACCTAATTCACCGCACGCCACGTGTTTGGTGAAATGTCCAAACAAGGCAAAAATGCTCCGATTGAACCCATTTTTTTCAGGCATCTTCACAACACCTCCAGTAACATATTCGCCAAATTTCATGCCCATCCGATATACCAGGCTTCAATTTCACTCATTTCTCCGTTTTGAGCGATCGTTTCTGAGTCGAGTGCCTAAATTCCATTTTCTTTGCCTAAATTCAAACCAAGCACACACTTCACTCATAATCACCCATATAAACCTATTCGTGAAGTATCGACTCAATTCCAAATCATTTCATGCCTCATTTTCAATTTCAAACCTTCTATGGCACTATTTCTCGTTCAAACGCCATTTTCGCGTCGTTTGACCTCTCGATCGCCATATCTCTCATTTTCTATGCCATAATTCTCTGTGTATGTATTTATTCACATTTCATATACTTATGACTATGTGACTAATACGTGTTCACCTCTTCTGTCCTTTCAGTGACCTTGCCTGCCCGTGGGCCGTCTCCTGTCCTGACTAGATTTTCACCTCTCGTGTGAGCTTTCCAGGTAGACATCTCCTCTTTTGATATTCTATCGGCTATTATCGACTTGTGCTTAGCTTCTCTCTCTCATTTGCAGTCGTCAGGTCAGGATGCCACGCACGAAGAATATGTCGGCGCCAGGGGGAGGCAATGATGAGGATCCTCGTCGCCCCTTCAGGCAGGTCAAGGGAAAGACCGTGTACTTGGAGCAGCAGGAAGGCCGCAAGAAGCGGCGTCTGGACAGAGTAGCCCGAGCAGCGGCAACAGCAGTAGCAGCCGCTGAGCAGGCAGAGCGAGGAGATCAGCCATAGACTCCTTCAGATCAGATTGCTTACCGAGTTCGTCGCCTCGCCTCCCGGCCTCGCTCCTCCACTCGCACCACTGCTTCCACTCCACCACCCACTTTGCCTGCTCCCGTCACCCCTGTTGCGCCATCCACCACCTCCACTACACCAGCTTCCACTGCTCCTCCTCTCGCTCCCGCTTCCACTCCTCCTATCCCACCTGCTCGCTTCCGGGAGCGTGATGAGACTGAGGTACGACCACTTGCTATGGATCCCAGGTTATTTGATCTTCAGCGTGCTACAGCGGCACGGGTACGTCGGTTCAGACACGTACCCGTGGAGACCTGGCTACCGGCTCAGAGGGACCCTGATGCAGTCAATCTCTTCAGCACCAGGATTCAGGAGTCCTTCTTCAGGGCCCAGATGTCTGCACAGATTGCTCTGCGAGTGCACTGGCTTTTGGACCTTCCCGCTTTTCTGCTTGTCGCCGGTGCTGACTCTGAGGTTCACCTCACATATCTGCCTGGACTTCTCACTCTTTTGACTACCAGCGGCAGATATGTTGAGGAATGGGTTCGAGTTTTCTATGCCTCTGTCTGGATAGACCCTGATCACTAGTGAATGAGATTCCGTTTTGAGCGAGAGGATGTCACTATTCATGCCAGCCAGATTTGCCAGCTATTTGGATTTCACGAGTCATCGACTCGTCTTCACAGCTTATGCTATGGCACCTCTGACCCTCCTCGTCGCCCTCACGGCGGTGTTGCTCCTGGTACAGCTCACGTCGCGGCTCTGTTCCGACCATCCTTCTCAGATGGGTCGCGACGCTCCCCGGCAGACTTCACCACAGCAGCTAAGTTTTTATATCAGCTTATGAGACGGACACTTCTGCTGCGGATGGGGTACAGGGAGGCTGCCACTCATATCCATCTCTGGCTCCTTGGTGCCCTGGTCTCTCACTCAGAATTTGATGTTGTGGATTTCCTTATTTGTGAGATCGAGGACACCGTACTGGATGGTTTGCGTGCTCGTTGACAGCTGCCTTATGCTCACTTTTTGTGTCATATTTTTGCTCAGCTGATTCGGCCTCCACAGTTCTAGGGCACACTTGAGGCCTCACGCCTCCTCTTTGGGTCCTATCGTCTAGCGCCTGAGGATCCTGTGCTAGCTCCTGCTCCAGTATTTGACACTCAGGCCGAGGATACTACTCTTCATCAGTTCGAAGCTCAGGACACAGCAGTTGATGATGATGATGATGATGATTTTGGGATTCCACCTCCGCCTCCGCCTCCGCCTCCTATGCCTCCACACTCACATGATCATGAGGCCGGGAGTTCTAGTGCTACCCCTGCTGCTCCTCCTGCCATTGACCCTGCTCTTGCTTCGATCCTCCAGACACTTACTCAGCAGCAGGCTCACTTGGCAGCCGAGCAGGCCTGTCATGCAGCGACCCATGAGCAGTTGTCCGAGAGAATGCTCTCGATGTTTCAGACAATTCAGGACAGGCAGGATTCTTTGCAGCAGCAGCTTCTTCAGGACCGGGCTGAGAACAGGGCTTTTATGACTCTCATGCTTCAGCATTCTGGTGTATCGATTCCCTCAGTTCAGTCAGCACCGCCTCCACCTCTTCAGGCTGCTGTTGTGCCAGCTATTCAGGCAGGACCCCCTCTTCCTTCAGTTGGTCCTTCTTCCTCTCCACTCCGGCTGGTCACCCTGGTTTTCACGTCGCCGGTCATCAGCTTCGTCAGCCCTCAGCCGCCAGTGCCACCAGCTTCTGCTGTTACCACTCCTGTTGTAGCGGTGTCTGTGACCTCTTCGGCTCCGGCAGCTCCTGCAGCGCAGCTTCCGTCTGAGTCAGTACCAGCTCCAGCTTCTACAGCAGATCCTGGATCCGAGACTGACTCTGACCCACAGTTGGCATTCGCTCTACTGCCTCGACCGCGACCGGATGCGCCCCTGCCGCCTCCTCCCTCTTCTGATGTATAGGTTCGGGTTCCCTTTTGGTGTTTGACGCCAAAGGGGGAGAGATATGAGTTGTGAGAGCTAGGGGGCGTTAGGGAGTTAGTAGAGAGTCATTTTGATGTAATATATGTGCTTGTTACTCTCTGTACTAGCTTCACTTTTGTATGATGCTTTTGGCTCACAAACTCTATTATATACTCTACTAGCTTCACTTTTGTATGATGCTTTTGGCTCACAAACTCTATTATATACTCTCGATGCTTTTGTTGACTGTGTGTGTACTATGTTTTCACCTTATATGTTATCACCAGTCTTCTAGTTCTTGTTCATTAATTTGATTTTACTTTTTATATATGAACAAGAAACTTACGATGTGTATGCGCTCATTCCTATTATTATGTTACACACTTTTTCTGTCAAAGATTAATGAGTACAACTAACCATCTTCTCTATTGATAGAAATTTCAAAACAAACTACTCTCACAAATCTTGTAGGGTTGTCATCAATCACCAAGAAGGGGGAGATTGAAAGCATCTAGGCCCCTGGTTGGTTTTAGTGATTAATGACAACATAATGTTATATGTGACTAACGTGTGTTTTGCAGAGACAAATGGTATGTCACCTACATGTAGAAGTACTACAACGGTGAAAATAATCCCAGAGATAAGAACTCGAAGCGACGGCTAAAACGACAAAACAAAAGGTGAAGGACAACGGAGTCCGAGTGTCAAGGAGATGTGGACACTCGTGATTTAGTTAGGTCTTTTATTCTCTTTTAGCCGTACTATAAAGAGGGGTTGTCGATGAGTAGTTTGACCAAGAGAGTTCTAGTGTAGTGTTGGTGCACATTGACACTCACATATAGTGCTAGGTGACACTCTAGAACATACACTCAAGTTAGAACGAAAACCGATTTGAAAAACAGCATATAACAGAAAATGGGGTTTCTGGCCTTGGGGCACCGGACTGTCTGGTGCGCCCTCTGCCAGGTGGGGCTAGGCTGGCCCAGGGGAAGGCTTTCCCCGAGCAGAAAACCCGAGAGCGCCAGTTTCAGAAATGAATTTTAGTGGCACACCAGACAGTGCACCGGACTGTCCGGTGTGCACCGGACAGTGCCTGTTCACTGTCCAGTGTGCCATCAGCCCAACGGCTAGCTGTCAGAACTAGCCGTTCGAGTTGACCGTTGGCGCACCGGACTGTCCGGTGCGCCCATGCACAGAACATTGCTGGTAACGACTAGTTGGTGGGTGAGGGCTATTTATACCCCCTCCACCCACCATATTCAATGTCTTGCTGCCCACATTAATTCCTGCACATTGGTAGAGCATTGCAAGCACCAAAAGCCTGGTGAGGAGATTAGAGAATCTTAATCCCACATTTGGTCCTCATTAGCGCTAGCGAGAGCCACCTAGAGCACACACCACTTGCATTAGGCTTCTCTTGGTCAAGCGAAAGTCTACGGCTTGTTACTCTTGGTGATCGGCATCACCTAGACGGCTTGGTGGCGTTGGGAGCTCGGTGATCACCGTGGAGATCTTGTTGGTGACCCGACTCAAGTTTGTAAGCGGTCGTGAGGGATCCACCGCGCCGGAGTGGCAAAGGATCATCTCGTAGTGAGCACTTGGTTCTTGCGAGGACCAATGGGGAGCGATACCCTTGCGTGGGTGCTCCAACGAGGACTAGTGGAGAGTGCCGACTCTTCGATACCTCGGGAAAATTGGAGGAGTCTTCTAAACCTTGCTTTACATTCCGCACTTAATTCAAGCATTTTACATTGTGTAATTGTTTAGCAAGTATTTGAAGTATTGACTTAGCATTGTTGTATTTCTAGTATCATTCTCTTAGTGCTAGTTGTTGGGGTGAAGTTGGGCTCTTGCTTAGGGTTTAATTAGTGTTGATTTTTAGAAAAGCCCAATTCACCCCCCCTCTTGGGCATCGTGATCCTTTTATACGCCTTGCTTTAGGATCTAGTATCCAAAGGGGTCTACCTTTGAATTAATCGGATACTCAGATTCCAACTATGCGGGGTGCATGGTTCATAGGAAGAGCACATCTGGGGCGTGCCAGTTTCTGGGAAGGTCCCTAGTGTCTTGGAGCTCTAAGAAACAAACATCTGTTGCCCTATCCACCACTGAGGCCGAGTATGTTACCGCAGGACAGTGTTGTGCGCAACTACTTTGGATGAGGCAAACCCTTCGGGACTCTAGCTATAATCTGAGCAAAGTCCCACTCCTATGTGACAATGAGAGTGCAATCCGCTTGGCGGATAATCCTGTTGAACATAGCCACACCAAGCACACAGACATCCGACATCACTTCCTGAGAGACCACCGACAAAGGGGAGATGTCGACATTTACCATATTAGCACCGAGAACCAGCTAGCCGATATCTTCACCAAGCCTTTAGATGAGAAAAGGTTTTGCAGGTTCCGTAGTGAGCTAAATGTCTTAGATTCGCGTAACTTGGATTGATCTATAGCATACATGTGTTCTATGCCTTTGATCATGTTACTTTAAGCATTCCTAACATTTATTGCTTATTTGTGGAGCTCAAGTTGTACAAGTCATCCCCGGACCTCACAAGTCCTTATGCAAATGATGCACATGTTTAGGGGGAGATGTGCTACAACTTGACTCCTTTGAGACTAACTTGTTTGTTTGAGCGCACTTGAAGTAGTCTTGAAGGAACATTGAAAGGGAAAAGTGAACTAGGACAAAGAAAGAGCTTCCACTGCATTTCGGTGAATGTATCTTGTCCTAAGTTCTTTGTTGTACTCTTAGTGCCTTTTTGCTCTTATTTGACATTTTGGTGAGGCAATGGGGTTAAAGGGGCCAAAAGTTTTCCTGTTTTGGTGCTTAATGCCAAAGGGGGAGAAATTAAGGCCAAAGCAAATGGATCAACCAACCACTTGTGAATTTTGAAAATAGTAGAGTTAGAATTTGTATTTTGTCCAAAATCCTCTTATTGCAAAATTTGGTCTCTTATGGGGGAGAATTTTTTATTATGGGAAAAGGGGGAGTTTTTGGCACTTGATCAGTTTTACTCTTGAAATATCTCTCTATTTGCCCAAACGAGTGTGTTTAACTTAGAGATAGGAAAAAGAATTTGATTTGCGAAAATAAACCAAGTGGTGGCAAAAGTGATCCAAATATGCTAAATACCGAGTAAGAAAATTTGGTCTTCAAATTTGCACTTTTGAGAATAATGTTGCACTTTTGGTTGCTTTTTAATGTGTTGGCATAAATCACCAAAAAGGGGGAGATTGAAAGGGAAATGTGCCCTTGGGCCATTTCTATAATTGTTTTGGTGATTAGATGCCCAACACATGGTTTTAGTTAATATGTGCTAAGTGGTTGAAAAGTGCAAAATCAAGAATCAAGGTATGTTTCTAGACTTAGTAAATTGTTTTGGAGACTAACACATCTCTTTAAGTGCTAGGAACATAGCCAAGAAAACTGGAATCGGAAAGGAGAAGTTTTGGCTAAGTTCAGCCAAACCAGCACCAGCAGGTGGTGCACCGGACAGTGTCCGGTGCCTAGGCTGGCCCAGCGACGAACTCGTCGCTCTCGGGAAAAAGCGAAGGCGCTGCGCCTAAAAATCACCGGACTGTCCGGTGTATACCGGGCTGTCCGATGAGCCAACGGCGCCCGCGGCCAACGGTCGGCAGCGCAATCAGTGGGTGACGTGTGGCCCACGTCAACAGTCGGTTGGTCACACCGGACTGTCTGGTGTGCACCGGATAGTGTCCGGTGTGCCAACGGGACCAAAGGTCCAATGGTCGGCTGCGCTCGATAAGGAAGGAGATCGGGCACCGGACAGCTACTGTTCATGTCCGGTGGTGCACTGGACTGTCCGGTGCGCCACCCGACAGAAGGCAAGAATTGCCTTCCAATTGGCTCTGCAGCGGCTCCTAGCTGTCTTGGGGCTATAAAAGGGACCCCTAGGCGCATGGAGCAGTACACGAAGCATTCTCTGATCATTCTAAGACGCCTAGACTCCACCGCCATGCATTCGGATCGTTGTGTTAGAGATTTGAGCACCATTTGAGTTGTGAACTTCCTGCGTCATGTTTTGTGCTCACGTCTTGGCTTGTGTGCGTGTGTCTTGCTACGAATTGAGTCTTGCGTGTGTTGCTTTCCCTCCCTTACTCTTGTGCTTCTCTTGTGATCAAACATTGTAAGGGCGAGATGCTCCAACTTATGGAGATTCCTTGCAAACAGGAAAAGACTACTGAGGAAGATAACCGTGGTACTCAAAGTTGATCATTGGATCACTTGAGAGGGATTGAGTGCAATCCTTGACCGAAGGAGGTCACCACAACGTGGAGTAGGCATTGGCCGAACCACAGGATAAAACACCGTGTCTCTTGTGTTACTTTTCACTGTGATTGATTTCTTCTCAAGAACTCACTCCATAGCAACTTGGTTTAATCTAACTAACATTTTATAAACCAAGTTGGTACTATTAGTGTTGAATATTGCAGGATCACCTATTCACCCCCCCTCTAGGTGCTCTCAAGGCCAACGACGAGAGACCTAGACAAATTGCGACGTGATGAAATGCATGGGCGACCTAATTTCATTATGTGGCTCTGGGACCATGTAAGTCTCAATTATGTGGACCGAAGACCCAATTTCATTATTTTAGTTAACTAATATTACACACTTTGCTAATGCTTTGTGGCATAATTGATAATTTAGGGAGGAAATGAATATGAATGATGACTTACTTTAGCTATCTCTTGGAAGCGTAATTGCCAAAAGCTATGGACGTTATGATGTCAATGGATACCTCTTTCGTTCAAGCATTTTTAATCTAGTTATCCTATGGCTTCCACTCAAAATATTGGAGTCCTTACTAGGGCAATCGACATGGAAGGACACGAAGCCTGTTATTACGGAAAGATAAAAAATATAATCGAGATTACATTTGCTGGAAATAAGCCTTTAGCGCTAGCTTTCTTTGAATGTAAATGGTATGACCCGAAGTATTATAGGACCGAATTTGGGATGACACATGTCCAACCTAAAAAATTGCTTCAAGGGCACGACACGTATATCCTTGCCTATCAAGCAGACCTAGTTTATTTCTCGATATATCCATGCAAAAAGTTGTCTGCATGAAGGGTTGTGTACAATGTAAATCCCCGCGAATGCCTATACACCCCTAGTGAGGATGAATATCAATTTGAGCACCTTGAGCAGGTTGATGAAGAGTTTCAAGAAGAAGATTTACCAACTAGTTTTCATATTGATACTGCCCTGGCATTAGATTCACTAGTTGCAGACATTAACGACTTAACTTTTCCCGAGAGGAGAAGACAACCTATTAGGAGAAAAGTTACATGACGACGTCTGCATAGAAGAGGACAAATAGATTCTGACTTTGATGATACTTGACAAGTAAAATTATTTTGTTCTTTCATTTGTTTTAAATTTTTAAGGATTATGTAATTTAAACATTGCACTAATGAAAATTTTCTTATTTCGATGCAGGATGTGCCGCCAAAGTCGAAGAAGTCAGCGAAAGGCTTGTTCAAGGGCCTGGGCCTATTTCAGGGCAATTGTTCGAGCAGCAACAAATATCGAGAGTTGTTGAGCGCTGCACATGGAGAGTTGTTGAGAGCGATGTGGCGAGGTTCGGTTCACCGTGCCCGAAGCGGTAGGCGATAATAGAGTCCACCATGATACTCATCATGGATGTTCCAAACATAGGTGAAGCAGAAGACACCGATGTCGGGGACAAAGGGACTTGAGTGGATGCAGAATGCATCCAGGAGCTTGGGAGCGGTGATAGTGGCATTGGGTGCACGAATACAGGGCTCAAGTGGCTAGGAGCTCAAACTGAGGTTAGCATGGCCTGCAGGGTTTGGGTTTTATAGCCCTGTTCATTGATGGAGTGGAGGGAGTGAAGACGAGGGCAGCACGCGAGGTAGTGATGGCAGTCGTTGTGATCTTTTCGTCGTTAATTAGCGCTAATCATAGAGGAATGGGTAGGGATAAGGGTCGAATATGCTGGGCGAGATCCCCACCATCGTTTGGCAGCGATGGGAGGTCCCACCGAGTGGGCTTGAATGTCGATGATATGTTCGCCGCTGATAGAGGAAATGTGCGCGAGAGGTTAGGGATGCCAAGCGAGACCCGCTGGTCAGAGAGAAAGAGTCATGAGGGAGGCGAGGCGAGGCGAGGTGTTGACAGGTTTGGCGTGCCTACCAGCGGCCGAACGGGTGAGGACACGGGTGCAAGCACCGCTTGTTGGGCCTAATGCCACTGGGCCACTCGTCTGGCACTGTTTTATTTTTATTCTTTTTCTGAGTTTGGATTTAAGTTTGATTTTTTAATTCAAATATAATAAAGTCAAAATCACTTAAAATCTCAGAAAATCAGATAAAACATGAGAAACATTTTAGCAAAGTTTGGACACATTTCATGGTGAGGATTTTTGTTAAAAAAATTCCTACTTTTTCTTATTTGGGAAACATTGTGGAAACACATATTTGAAAAGAATTTAAATTCATCTCAAAACTTGTGACATGTGTTTGAGGAATGGTAGTAGTTTTGTGCATTAAGGTGTTACAACATCGTAGCTATACTTTATTAGTGCGATGTGTACCATGTACTTCTACATATATACTTAGTATTACTGTGTACACGGCACACCAGAGCTTACGTGCTGAGAGACAGAGGGGGAGGGGGCTGGGCTTTTCTGGGTTTGGAGCATGGACATTTAAAGTGCAAGCATACATATATATGCACCAGATGACATGCATGCATTGACAGAACATAACAACGTATGAGAGACCAGGCCGCAGAGGCAAAAACAAACATATATATATTTTTTTCAAAGGCTGGGAACTGGGATAGTAGCAGAGAGTTGTAAGCCGCATGCATGCGCAGAAACGAACACGGGGTGAGATTCTCCGGGGGCGGCCCCGGCCGTCAAATGACTCAGGTCTCAGGGTACGGGCCATGTCGAGATCTGACCAGGGTACGGCTGCCATGCTCTCGCAGTCTAGTTCGTTCGTCCGCTGCACAGCAGCTGCAGGCATGCATGCAGCTAGGCCTCGATCGATCGATCGATATCAGTGTGTGTGTGTGTGCGGCAGCGCGCCTGTTCCTGCAGGGGCTGCGCCTGCGCGTGCGTGGCCCCTACATCGTAGAAGCGTGCAGGGCCGGCGGCGGCGGCGGTCTCGCCGGCCGGCCGGGCTAACTCTGCGCCCTGCAACCTGACGCGCCTTTGCTTTCAAGGACTTTTTTATATAGAGAGAGATAACGTACCTCTTTTTTTTTTTTTGTCTACTCGACTGACGCAGGGTCTTGAGAAAACCGAAGAAAACTAAAACCGGCCAAGCCACACTTCGGAATGCCCCTGCCCGAGAAACCGAACGAACGCTGAAAGCTTCTTCACCGGTAAGATGCCGAACTCGTTCACAATTCCTTTGGCAGGGACCGAAAAACTCATGTCGAGAATGTCGTGAACTCTGGAGTTCGAAAGGTAGGTCCGCAAAGGGCTCGTGACCGCTCCAGGGAAAAATAGAGCAAGAGGTAGCAAGTGATGAGTACATCGACGGCCAAGATCCTAACGCGCGGAGCGTTAAGGGCGTCACCAGCTCGTGTTCGAGTTATAGAAAGGTTATTCATGGAGAGAGACAGCGAGCTGTCGGTTCCGGTCGAACGGAATCGGCAACTATATGAGTCGGTGCCCGGTAGTATGAGAACGGTCTCAAGTGGACCCCGTACTTGGATCCTGCAAAAGAAACCAGGCCTCACTCGGATTACCTATTTATAACTCACCAAACTTCAAGTTGCTTAACATGTGTGGTACGGCTCAACTCCTGTATAATACCCAATTTCTAAATTTTTAAAAGGAGAAGTAATATTAATTATATGCAAGTCTATTGCTTAACATGTGTGCAAACATCATGTTTTATAAATTAAATCAATCAAGTAAGGGTAACCAAAATAAAACAAAATTATTTGCATCTCATGTTGGATATTCTTTGTTCTGCTGCATTTTGTTTGAAATTAGGAATTCACTTTATATTTGAATTTGAGATCAAATCCCTAAAACGAAAAAGAAAGAGGAAATGTAAACAAAAGAAAAAGAAAAAAAAGAGAAATCCCCGCTTGGGCCGAAACCTCACGCCGGCCCACCTAACCACTACCGGAATCAGCTCCTTTGCCGTGTGTCTCAGACACTCGGCAAAGGCTATTTTACACTCGGCAAAGGCTTTTTTACACTCGGCAAAGGTTTCCTTCTTTGCCGAGTGCCATGGTCATAGCACTCGGCAAAGCAACCCTTTGTCGAGTGTTACACTCGGCAAAGTGACCAGGATGTTCCTTTTTTATTTGTTTTTGCCGTTCCATCCGAACAAACAAAAGATATATATCATTCACATCACATTATATATCAATCGCATCATAGAATGAACACATTTATCATCAACACCATATATATCACAAAGTCTCACAAATATAAGTTAGGATCATCACAAAACAGATATAAGTCTGGATCATCACTAACATCACCAAGTATCTCACAAGACCAAGTCTAGCCAAACATCACCAACACTCACAAGACCAAGTCTGGATAATCAACGAGGTGGGCATCTGGACTGGTTCGGCGAAGGGCTGGACGAAGCATGAGGGTTGTTCGACGCCACCGATTGACTCTGCATAGAGAAGAGATTGTATGTGTGAAAACATATGAATATATATCATGCAGTACTAAAATTTTGATACTCACAGGAGTAGTGAACTCTGCAGGGTCAGTTGCAGGGAACAACGGAGGTGGTGGAGCATGACCCTGTGCGGCGCCAAGGCTCTGCATGTACGCGAACATCTCCACCATCCTCTTCTCCAGCTCCTCACGTTGCCTCCTCTCATCATCTAGCCGAGTCTGTAATATTTTGCCCTAATGTTACGATAATGTAAAGAGAAGATATATAATAATCAATGAACGATGAATAGATAAGGAATAACCTGGAGTTGCTGGATACGATGCTGTGAGCTGTCCTGCCGAAGTCGTATGGCTGGGCTCGCGCTCGTGCTCCTTGCTCGCACCTGAGAGAGAGTGGGAGTGGAGGACGAGTCGATTGCCCCATCGGCAATCCAGTACCGCCCATGCCTCTTGCCTCCTCCGACCCTCATGAGGACATCTCCGTCGATGTCCTCGGTCCTCGGATCGTAATCTGGCCCATGGACCTCCTTGGCCATGGCGGTGTACTCACTGAGTCGGCTGTGGATGGCGGGGTTGGTGTACGCCTCGGGCCCGTCATCCGGGTTGTAGGTGACGTCGGACGTCGCCTTCCCCTTGTGGGCCATGGCATATGCCGAGAACGTGGAGCAAGGCGCGCCACCATGTGCCGCCGACTGCGAGAAAACCAACGAGATGGTTAGAAATCATGTCTAATCGAAAGTTATATACCTAAATAAAAAAGAGCGCGTACCCATGCTTCCGCGTATTTGCCCAGGCTGCGGCTGATTTGATGGTGGGAGGGACCTTGCATCAGCAAACGCCGTTCCCGGCTAGCGTTGTGCGCCTCATCCCACTCAGCCGAGCACCACCTCTGCACCATCTGCTCCCAGCACTCAGGATGCGCGGCACACCAATGAGGAATCATCTAAAAAAATATAAGTACACCGCATATCAGAAGATAAAAATAAGCATATTTAGTACCAATAATAAAGTTTTGTATTTACCTGCAAGTACTGGTCCGGAGTCAACGACATGGTTCGGGCGTCCTTCTTGTTCACCTTCTCCCCAAGGACGGAGTCGTGGTAAGTGACGATGGCCTGGATGCGCGCCTCGTAGTGCATGTCCACGACGAGCTTCTTACAGCACGTCGTAGACACCACATCCGCCCTGGCCTCGTATCCAGCATCGCACCTGAAGAAATCCTACATACAAAGACGATGTATCCATACATTATTTCAAAAATATGCAACAAATGCGACTTATTAAACAATATAGTGCGAGGAAGACTTACCCACAGCTCTTGCTTCACCCGCTCCGCCTTGTTGAATTGTCTGCCGTCCCGATCTACTGCATCGGGGGCGACGGCGTAGTGGTCGAAGGTGTATGCTGGGCTCGTCACTCCGACGTACTCGACAAGTCCAGGGAAGTGTTCCCAGCATAGAAGGCCGAGGATGCCATTGGGGTTGCGGCCGTGACCCCCTGTAGTCTCCAAAACCATCCAAGACCTGTCCAAGTGATTAAGATGAAGTATTAGTTTCTATTATTAATTTGAACATATAATATGAAAAAGCAGCAACAACATCTAAAGTTACCTACCTCTCTCCATCGGGTCGTATCAGCGGACGTCTGTCACGAAGTATGGGTCGCTTAGGGAGGCTCGCGGGACCTCGCAGGTAGATACTCCTCGAACCTGAGGAGCCAGAACCTGAGACGTCCTGCTGAGCGTCGTCGTCGTCGTCCTGCTGCGCCGCATCGTCGTCGTCCTGTTGTGCCGCATCGACAGCGGCTTGCTGCTCCACCTGCTGCTGTACGGCGTCGTCCTGCTGCGCCTCCTCCTCCGTCCTACGGGTGCTCCTCCTCCCCCTCCCCCTCCCCCTCCTTGTCCTCGTCCCACCGCCCACCATCTTTGTCCAACAACCTGCAATTAAGAGTAAACAATTAAGCACAGATAAAAAAATATGTATTTAGAAACATATGCAAAATAAATGAAATATAGCATTACATTCTTTTCAGTGTGCATCACGTCAATGTTGTGTGGAAGGAGCAGGTCATCATAATAGGGGAGCCGAGTCAAGCCCGACTTATGTGTCCACATATGTTGCTCACCATATCCCACAAAACCACCTTCTGGGTTGGCCACGAGACCATCTATCTGTTCGCGAACTTCGGCACCAGTCATCATTGCAGGTGGGCGGTCTGTCACCACGACACCTTTCGTAAAGTTCTTGATGTCTAGTCGGAATGGATGGTCAGGAGGGAGAAATTGTCGATGTTTATCGAATGACGAATATTTGCCACCCTTCTTCAACCAAATGAACCTAAGAGCTTCCTTGCAAACTGGGCATGGGAACTTACCGTGAACACACCAGGCGCAAAATAGCCCATACGCCGGAAAGTCATGCATGGAGTACTGGTACCAAACATGCATTTTGAAGTTTGTCTTCGTAGCTCGGTCGTACGTCCATACCCCTTCCTCCCAAGCACGGACCAATTCATCAATCAAAGGCTCCATGTACACGCCTATTTTATTCCCCGGGTGTCCAGGAATTATCAACGACACGAATATGTTCTGTCTTTGAAAGCATACACCGGGGGGAGATTGATGGGGATAACGAACACGGGCCAACATGTGTATGGGGCAGCGGTCATTCCATAGGAATTGAACCCATCTGTGGCCAGCGCAACACGAACATGTCGAGCCTCTTTGGCTTTCTCATGGTGAATGGCATCAAAGTGGGTCCATGCTTCACCATCGGATGCGTGAACCATCTTGTCAGGATTGTATCGTTTGCCTTTTTTGTGCCATGTCATCTGTTTCACGGATTCCTCTGTCATGTATAGACGCTGGATCCTCGATATGAACGGAAGGTGGCGTAGGATTGTCACGGGGATGTCGAGCTGCCTCTTCTGTCCATCACCAGAGTCTACCTCCATGAACCTAGATGATTTACACTTCGGATAGTACTTTGCCTCAGTGTGTTCTTTCCTAAATAGGACGCAGCCCTTCGGACAAGCATGTATCTGCTCATACGTCATCTTGAGTGCATGAAGGAGTTTCTGTGCCTCGTACATGCTCTTTGGCAGAACGTGATCCTCCAGAAGCAGGCTGCCAATAACTGTCAACAAACCATCGAAGGCGTCTCGACTCATGCTATACTGCGACTTGAACGCCATTATACGCCCAATGGCATCCATTATACTCATGTCGTAGAATGCCTTTGCGGTCGCCACTGGCTCGTCCTCCATACGTCCTTCGGCGAACTGTGCCTCGTGATAGTCGTTCAACATGTCCGCTACCCCGGCATCAGCATCGTAATCCTCGACGCGTTGTCTCACCACATCCTCTCTCGTGCGATGCGCTTCACCATGGAAGATCCACCGAGTATAGTCCGGCGTAAATCCATTCTTCCAAATATGTTCTACCATGGCCTTCTTTGGTTTTCTTTTCCGGTTGTCACATTTGCTGCACGGACAAGGGACTAGACTAGCTCCTTTAGTAGCTTCGCCATATGCCCGTTCCACGAAAGCATCGGTCTTCCTAATCCATTCTGGGGTGACATCATTATGTCTTACGTGGCCCGTGTACATCCACTCACGGTCCTCCATCCTCTAACATATATAACCGAGTATAGTTTAATATAGACATGTAATGCATGTACACTACGTTCCTACCTTCTAATAGGTGAGGATAGGTCCTAATCCCACCCGCGGTTGCGTAGATGGTGTTAGTTTCCATGCTCTACTCCGATCCGAGATAGAATTTCGGCAGCACCTCCCCGCTGTTCTCCGGATACACGTCCTGACAGGGAGAGTGTACTGTCCGAAGAATAACAGGGAGGTGACGCCGAAACTCTGTCTCGGACCGGAGTAGAGCATGGAAACTGACACCATCTAGGCAACCGCGGGCTGTCCAAAAAACGTGGACAATTCGAAACTGATACATTTGTAGATATGCAAAGATCTGCATATCTACACCGTATCTCTTTCGAACGGGAGACGCCTAACTGGGTTACGTGATCTACGACCATGATGCGGAAATTGAGGTTATACCTAAGGTGACGGTGCTGTGGCGGGTTGGTGCAGTGGCGACGCGACGCGGTGCAGGCAGACCCGCAGTGGCTAGGAAGACAAGTATCTTCTCTGTAAAAAATAAACAAGCATTTCAAAAAAATCGGCAGCACTTCCCCTGTACGGGTCGGCGATGGCGGCGGCGCGACGACGGTGGCGGGGCACGGCGGTGGGGAGGCCGGCGGTGGCGGGGCACGGCGGCGCGACGACCGTAACGGCGCGTGGGGAGGCCGGCGACTTGACGGGCGCCGGCGTCGAGCCGAGAGTGTGGGGCGGGCGGCGGTGGGAGCGGCGGCGAGGGGCGGGCGGCGGTCGCCGGCTGGCGTGGGGCGGGCGTGGGGCGGGCGGCGTTCGCGGGCGGCGGTCGGAGCAGCGGCGAGGGGCGGGCGGCGGTCGCAGGCGGGCGTGGGGCGGGCGGCGGTCGCGGGCAGCGGTGGGAGCGGCGTCGTGCCGGGCGGGTTGAAGAGAGGAGGTGAAAGGAGAGAAAGAGAGAAGAGAGCCCGTCGGGCGGTTAAGTTACATTCTTTGCCGAGTGCCCGCGATCCGGCACTCGGCAAAGATTTTTTTAAAATTTAAAAATAAACTTTGCCGAGTGCCGGATCGCGGGCACTCGGCAAAGACGCCTTTGCCGAGTGCTAGCTGTAGAGCACTCAGCAAAGATGTGTTCTACAGACTTTGCCGAGTGCCAACCGACAGGCACTCGGCAAAGCCGTCTTTGCCGAGTGCTAACTGCACAGCACTCGGCAAAGTATATTTTATTTTTTTATTTTTGGCAACCAAACTTTTTGTGGTGTGTTCCTACACTATGTAGACCTACAAGTACCATTTTGGTACAATTATAAAAGTGTTTTTTATAACTAGTAGGTTTAGTTCGTTTATTTTAATTTCTTCGGAAAATTTAGATTTGAACTGCAGGTCACTCGAAACTTGGAAAACCGTGCATGCAAAAATGATATTCATGTTACTTAGCATAAGTTACGACCGATTCCAGGAGCAGACCAGAAACTTCGAGCAACATGCTCACTAAACATGGCCGTGAACTTGCCATCCACATGTTTAAAAATTGTATAAAACACAAACAAAGTCAAAAAATCCTGAAACTTGTCCACGTGTCATGATATCATAAGTACAGGCTGCGATAAAAATTTTAGAATGTTTGGAGAAAGTTGTGGGACACTATGTGTAGAAACCTAAGAGAACTACACATGAAATCATAGAGTTTCAATGTAGTTCTCTTAGGTTTCTACACATAGTGTCCCACAACTTTCTCCAAACATTCTAAAATTTTTATCGCAGCCTGTACATATGATATCATGACACGTGGACAAGTTTCAGGATTTTCTGACTTTGTTTGTGTTTTATACAATTTTTAAACATGTGGATGGCAAGTTCACGGCCATGTTTAGTGAGCATGTTGCTCGAAGTTTCCGGTCCGCTCCTGGAATCGGTCGTAACTTATGCTAAGTAACATGAATATCATTTTTGCATGCACGGTTTTCCAAGTTTCGAGTGACCTGCACTTCAAATCTAAATTTTTCGAAGAAATTCAAATAAACGAACTAAATCTACTAACGATTGAAAACTCTATTAAAATTGTCCACAAATGATACATGTAGGTCTACATAGTGTAGGAACATACCACAAAAATTTTGAGAGACAAAATAAAAAAAATAAAAATATACTTTGCCGAGTGTCTAGAGATGACACTCGGCAAAGTACGCTTTGCCGAGTGCCTACTATGTGGCACTCGGCAAAGAATCCTCTTTGCCGAGTGCCAGCAGTTGGCTCTCTGCAAAGACTGATGGCCGTCCGCTGTGGGACGGCCGCTGACGGCGCTTTGCCGAGAGCCACCTTTGCCGAGTGTTTGACCCTCGGCAAACGTGTCTTTGCCGAGTGCGTCCTGTGCCGAGTGTTCAGCACTCGGTAAAGGGGATCTTTGCCGAGAGCCTAAATTTACCGAGTGCGACACTCGGCAAAACCTTCTTTGCCGAGTGCCCGATAAAAAGTACTCGGCAAAGCCGCCGGCACTCGGCAAAGCCTGCGATTCCGGTAGTGAACTACGACGCCGCGCCAGCCCAGCATCAGGAAGTCAGTGCCAACAGGTAGGACCCTTCTTTCGGGCGTCCTACGCGTGCACGCCTCTTTCCACTGACCCCGCAGGCCCATCGGCCGGGCGCCTCGACTCGCTCACGTAACAGACCTTAAGTCACTGGCGGGTGGACCATCTCGGTCGACACCGTCTTCACTTAGCGTGTCGCACCCGCGTATCAGCTCCACCGTGAAATCCGGACGAGCCGTTACAACCGCCTCCGCGCCCCGGGCGCACGGTTCGGTATCAGGCTATAAAGCATGGAGCCCCAGGACCCCTCACCCCTTCTCACTATCACCATCGTCATTGGACAATAAGCAAGAAAGGGAGACGGGGAAGAGAGAGCAATAGTGCCGCCACTGTGGAATTCACACCGCGCCACCACTCAGGGGCCGATAGCTCGCCTACAACCTTCACTGCACCATGGAGGAGGTTCCTGAAGCCCCACTACCTAGGATTAGCCGTGGAATTCCTCGACGACGGCCAAATATTGCCGCAGAGCCTCCATACTCTGTGGACAACACCCTCTGGCGCTCCATCACCTGTAATATTCCCCCATCGTGTTCACCTCCTACCCCTCGTCTTTTTTTCACCAAGTTCGGTTCAGGTTAGAGCATCTAAGCGCGTTAATTGCTCGCCGGAGTTATTCCTCCGTCGTGCGGCTGTCTCACATCGTGGACAGCATATCTGCCATCGTGCGGTCGCCACACATCGTGGACAACACCCTCTGGTAGGGTCTATCCCTTATGATTCATAGTGTGTTGAGCAATGAATAGCACTGTCTAGATTGGGTAGTGGGTCACCGGTGCGCCGGGCAGAGCCCCGCTAGCAATGGCGCCGCACCACGGCATGCCGCCAACCAAGCTGGCGCCGTGAGAAAAGGGAGGTCACTAAGGGCCATCGATTTTTAGATGTGCGGCCCAAATTAGAACACACATATCGTTTTGGCCTGAGCACACCACGGTCGTTGATCGAAGAATCCACAAATTAGATTAGTTTGGGTCACTTTTAAACCTCGACCGACGGATCGAGATCGGACGATCCATAGAGCGTATTGTTTCGATTTTAAAAGGATGTAATCCTGACCATCGGGTGCAGATCGGGCAGCTAGTACCCGCCCGCACCCCCTTGTCGAGTCCATTTTGCCAAAGAAACCCTAAATTCGCATTCAATTAACATGCCATCCACACATGTGGAAAGATCATCACAGTTTAGTTCAAATTCTTGTAAACTCGACCCTGAGCTTAAACGGTTTTGTGCCCATGGTCCATATAGCTCGGGAAACAGTAAAACAAATATGGAAATGTTTTTTAGTTTAAAAATAATTCCAATAACTTAGACAATCCATAACTAATTCTTTTTAACTTTGAATTAAGTGGTTTTCAAACCTACGATCTCGTAGCAGCGCGTAGAATATTATTACACAGATTGTTTCCATGTTTGGTGTGATGTTAACTTTTGTCCCTATATTATTTGTCTATATTGTTGTGAGTAGACGAGTAAGGGACAAAGGGATCTGAAGCCCCGTAGGTCGAAGATTCCGAGCAGGAGCTCGCAGAAGGCAAGTTGTGCCCTTGATCAATCTTCTTTACCTAATAATGTTCTCTATAATCACCGTGATATGCTCATGGTAATTTGATGGGACCTAATAGGTTACCCTAGTTTTGTTCACCCTAGACCTTGCAAACAAATAAACTATTGGGTAGTGTTGCTATTGCTCTACCTGGTTTAGAGATTAATGTTACATCTGAATTATGATCAAGCTTATCATTGTTGTTGGATTATTTAATGTTCATGATAAGATCATTTTGTTAATCGCAACATGGAGAACCACCCGGGAAAATAGTGCTACCCCAAGGGTGGAATGGGACGCCCTTTGCTAACTAATTAGGAAAGCTAGTGGAGTACCACCTTACCCAAAAGGGGCAACCGTGGTATGAGGAGCTGTCAGTATAGGGAGGTTCTCGGGTCGATACGAGGGATCCCTGTATCGCCCCCTTCTCGTAGAAACCGTAGCGAGTTTTCTGAAGCTAGTGGAACATTGTAAAGGCCTCGTAGTGCTACCCTGCCTCGTCTCCTCGGTAGAGATGAATGGGATTCTAGACCCCTTAGCAAATGGGTAACACAACTTGTGGGTAAAGATGTGCAACCTTTACAGAGTCTAAAATGGGTATATCAGTCGTACTCACGGTCATGATCGGCTCGGACCCTCACATGAGTAATTTATGGAATTGAACTTAATCAGTCATCTGCATTGCATTTTGGGAAATATTAATTGTGATCTCTATTTAAATGGGTTGGTATATACTTTTACTTAGTAATTTCTAATAAAATTTTGACCAACTTATTAAAAGCTATGCTTAGCCCTATCCATTATTTGTTGACAAGCCTTACACTATATATGAGCCTCCACCGTAAGTGAGATCATGCATATTATTCCCCACACTTGCTGAGCGATGAACATATGTGAGCTCACTCTTGCTATCACCCCCACAGGTGAAGAGCAGGTACCCTCGGAGGAGGACTACTATGACGAGTTCGATGTGATCTAGGCGTCGTCTCCTAGTCAACTATTGGTGCCAAGGAGATAGTTATCTCAGTTCAATTTATTTATTATCAGCCATTTTGTAAGGCATTCTCGTTATATAATAAAGTTTGTGACATTCGTCTCTATATAGTGAGTCATTGTATGTGTGGATTTCGATTTGGCGCACATATAAGACGCACCCGGGTTTTCCCTTAAATACGGGTGTGACACCTCCCCTCGTTCCTACAGAGAGAATGTGCGGGGGAGAGTAATACAAAAGGGTGTGATGACCCCCTAGACGGATCTCTACATCGAGCAGAGACTCGTGGGGCTTGACCCGCACTAGCATGGCAGACAGTTGATAGTCGTACGAAAAGCGCCCCCCAGACCAAGAAAAATCTCGAGATGAGCTGGGATCTGGGGGACCCAAAACCCATACATGTTGTAATACCAAGGCGATCGGGCCATAAGACGAAGCTAAGGGAGATCATGGATTATTTCCTCTACTGACACCATCCCGACTACAACATTCGTGGCCGCATCAAAGTCACCTATTAAAAGGTCTAAATCTGTCGCTGATGGACCATCAAGCAGGCCAATGACGTCACAGAGGCTGCAACAAAGTGTAGCTACGCAATGGCAAGAGCCACTACTGCGCCCCGGTGAACTCCGAACTCCACAGCCTCACAAACACGATCTGAGATGTCAAGAAGGCGCAAATCACAATTCCTCCCACGTGCACAAACAAATCTTGTGGCTTGATCCATGCACAGGTAAAGGCTCAGCGCCTCGAGTTCCAACTCTACGAGGAGTCCATGGATGATTAGAAACCTAAGTGGCCGAGAGCCTAGGGACCAGACCGATGAAGCTTGTATGCCCCATAATCGTTAAGAACTGCCAAACGTGCCTAAAGACGCCAAACCTTCAAAGCCACCTCCAAAGCCATGCGCGCCACGTCCAGATCCCTCTAGAGGTCATCCACTGACCGCCTAGAGAGGTTGGCTTAGTAGGCGGTCGGGGCACAGAAGCATGACTCCTTTGTGCCTTGTGTGGGAGAACCGCCACCCTAAGAAGAGAGCCCAAAAATGATTGGGGAAGGTATGAAAAGTAATGGAAACCTTGAGGAAAGGACAAAACAACCATACCATCTCCCTCGAACGACCATCCCTAGGAGGTCTGCCTTGATCCATGGGTGGACAACGACTAAAGGAAGGTGTTGGCTAATAGGGAAGACCACGAGGTGTGAAGGGCACACTTGGTTGCCTAAGCCCACGAGGTGTGAAGGGGAAAATATTTTTATAAAAAAATCCTGACCAAGAAAAGGGTCCAAATTTCACTGAATATTTCTACTTTTATTAAAATTTTGAAGTGATTTGGAGTTCATTTGATTTAATTGAAAAATCAAACTTAGAATTCAAATGTAAGAAATGGCAAAAGACAAAACAGTAACCTAAGCCATCCCCCGCCTTTTTGACCTACAACTGCACTCGCCCTCACGTCCATGTCTTCTAGACAAGCGGGTCTTGCCTATCGGCATGCCCCTGCATCCGCTTAGTCGAACCACTGATGCCCCCATCCTGTGTGTCAGCCTCACCCTATTCTTCCCTAGTCTAAGTAGCTGACATGAGTACCCACATGTCATCCCTAATATCTTGCCCCATCTCTTCTCCTCAGCGCGCGAACATCGCCACCGATCATGTCATCCCTCGCACAAGCATCGGGCCTGACCCTGTCACCCGACAGTAGGCGTGATGGACATTCAGGGAAGCCATTTCTCTCCGTCTTTCCTCCCCTGATGTCGTGTAATACAAGGACGCAGACTCACCATCATTCAACTGGAGCACTAGTTGCGCTGCTCATGCCAGAGAAACCGCCCTCGAATAAATGGCACACGAGTATAAAAGGACACCCCTACACCCTCTGATCACCCTAACTCAAACTCACATCCACGCCAGTACTCTCCCCTCGCTACCAGCGTCGCGGCCACCGCTCAAGAGCACCACAACCCATGTTCTAACCACACTGGAGCATCCCTAACCTACCCACCGATGTCACCATTCCTGCTAGAGCTCGAGGAGTCTCCAACAAGTCTTCACCAAAGCTCTACCATCCCTAGCGACCTGGACCACGACGACACAACCTCGCGTCGTTCCCCACCTCCGTCGATGAGAGCTCTCAAGTGCTCCCCTAACCCCTACTCAGCACCCGGAGGTGCACCAGTAGGTGCCCAACCACACATGCCCCTTCCCTAGCTTGGTAGCGCACGAACCACATGGAAATTACTCGTCGGAGCATGCTCTATTGTCATGAATATCCTTAGACTAGTTTGCCAATCATGACATTTTTGCCATCCCCAGCACGGAGGTGGTGCACAATGTGTTTGCCATGGCTAGGGATGGCAACGAGTACATACCCATCAGGTGGTACCATTCCATACTCGTACCAATAAAAAAATTTCTACCCGTCGGGGTTACCCATATATGCTCGCGGGTATAAAATCTTACCCATACCCGTATGCGCACGGGTAATTTTACCCATCGGTAACCTGTACCTGCTAGGAAAGTTTTAAATTACAATATACCAATCACTCAAAATATTAAATAAACATACAAAAACAAGTTCAACTTCACATTAACAAATTGAAAGGGAAATAGGCTTACACCTTTTCCTAAATGATTTTGGTGGTTGAATTGCCCAACACAAATAATTGAACTAACTAGTTTTCTCTAGATTATAAGTTTTACAGGTGCCAAAGGTTCAACAAAAACCAATAAAAAGTCCAAGAAAGGGTTCAAATAAAAAGAGCAAAAGACAACCCAAAGGCAGCCCTGGTCTGGCGCACCGGACTGTCCGGTGTGCCACCGGACAGTGTCCGGTGCACCAGGGAGTTCCACTCCAAACTTGCCACCTTCGGGAATTCGGGGAGGCTGCTTCGCTATAATTCACCGGACTGTCCGGTGTAGCACCGGACTGTCCGGTGTGCCAAACGGAGCAACGGTCGCCGGCACCAACGGTCGTCTGCAACGCTACTGTGAACAGTGAACAGTGCAACTGCACGCGCAGAAGTCAGAGCAGGCGGCAGAAGGCACACCAGACAGTGAACAGGACCTGTTCGATGCACCACCGGACTGTCCGGTGGCCCCGTTGTCAGAAGCTCCGACGGTCGGAACCCAACGGCCTGGTGACGTGGCTGGCGTGCCATACGACAGAAGCCCTCACCAACGGTCATTTTGGTGGTTGGGGCTATAAATACCCCCCCAACCACCACACTTCAATGCATCCAAGTTTTCAGCCATCAAACCTCATACAAGAGCTCTAGACTTCATTCCAAGACACAAACAAAGAGATCAAATCCTCTCCCAAGTCCGGAATCACTCCAAACAAATTAGTGACTAGAGAGAAAGACTTTTGTGTTCTTTTGAGCTCTTGCGCTTGGATCACTTTTCTTCTTCCTCTATTCTTGTGTTCAACTCACTTGTAATCAAAACAAGAGACACCAAGTTGTGGTGGTCCTTGTAGTGGACTAAGTGTCCCATTTTATTGAAGAGAAAGGCTCACTCGGTCTAAGTGACCGTTTGAGAGAGGGAAAGGGTTGAAAGAGACCCGGTCTTTGTGACCACCTCAACGGGGAGTAGGTTTGCAAGAACCGAACCTCTGTAAAACAAATCACCGTGTTCATCCGCTTTATTTCTTTGTTGATTTGTTTTCCCTCTCTTTTGGACTCGATTATATTTCTAACGCTAACCCCAGCTTGTAGTTGTGCCTAAAGTTTATAAATTTTAGATTTTCCTATTCACCCCCCCTCTAGGCGACTTTCAATTGGTATCAGAGCCTGGTACTTCATTAGAGCCTAACCGCTCGAAGTGATGTCGGGAGCATCCGCCATGAGGGAGATCGGGACCGGCGACAAGTCCGCAAGCTCGGGGAGAACACATTCAAGGGAGTCTGCCCACAAGCACAAGGAGGAATCCTCTTCCTCCATCAAGTCCCAACGGAAGGGTGACAAGAAGAAGAAGATGAAGAAGGTGGTCTACTACGAGACCGACTCTTCGTCACCCTCCACGTCCGACTCGGAATCGGCATCCGCCACTTCTAAGCGCCATGAGCGCAAGAAGTATAGTAAGATGCCCCTTCGCTACCCTCGTATTTCAAAACGCACTCCATTACTTTCTGTTCCATTAGGCAAACCACCTATGTTTGAAGGTGAAGATTATTCTATGTGGAGTGATAAAATGAGGCATCACCTAACCTCACTCCACAAAAGCATATGGGATATTGTTGAGTATGGAGTGCAGGTACCAAAGAAAGGGGACAAGGATTATGATTCAGAGGAGGTCGAACAAATCCAACACTTCAACTCCCAAGCCACCACTATACTCCTCGCCTCTCTAAGTCGAGAGGAGTATAACAAGGTGCAAGGGTTGAAGAGCGCCAAAGAGATTTGGGACGTGCTCAAAACCGCGCACGAAGGAGACGAGGTGACCAAGATCACCAAGAGGGAAACGATCGAGGGGGAGCTCGGTCGCTTCATGCTTCATCAAGGGGAGGAGCCACAAGCAATGTACAACCCGCTCAAGACTTTGGTAAACCAAGTGCGCAACCTCGGGAGCACCAAATGGGATGACCATGAAATGGTCAAGGTTATTCTTAGATCACTTGTTTTTCTTAACCCTACTCAAGTTCAATTAATTCGCGGTGATCCAAGATATAAACTAATGTCTCCCGAGGAAGTGATAGGAAAGTTTGTGAGCTTTGAACTAATGATCAAAGGCTCCAAACAAATCAACGAGCGAGGCGCCACCACATCCGAGGTGCAACCCGTCGCCTTCAAAGCGACGGAGGAGAAGAAGAAAGAGTCTACATCAAGTAGGCTCCCCATCGACGCCTCCAAGCTCGCCAACGAGGAGATGGCGCTCATCATCAAGAGCTTCCGCCAAATCCTCAAGCAAAGGAGGGGGAAGGACTAAAAGCCCCGCTCCAAGAAAGTTTGCTACAAGTGTGGTAAGCCCGGTCATTTTATTGCAAAATGTCCATTATCAAGTGATAGTGACAGGGGCGATGACAAGAAGGGAAAGAGAAGAGAAAAGAAGAGGTACTACAAGAAGAAGGGCAGTGATGCCCATGTTTGCCGGGAGTGGGACTCCGACGAGAGCTCCACCGACTCCTCCTCCGACGAGGACGCCGCAAACATCGCCGTCACCAAAGGCCTTCTCTTCCCCAACGTCGGCCACAAGTGCCTCATGGCAAAGGACGGCAAAAAGAAGAAGGTAAAATCTAGAGCTTCCACTAAGTATGCTACACCTAGTGATGAGGCTAGCTCTAGTGATAATGAGGATGATTTGCTCACCCTTTTTGCCAACTTAAACATGTAACAAAAAGAAAAATTGAATGAATTGATTAGTGCTATTCATGACAAGGATGAACTCTTGGGTACCCAAGAGGACTTCCTCATTAAGGAAAACAAAAAGCATGTTAAAGTTAAAAATGCTTATGCTCAGGAGATAGAAAAATGTGAAAAATTAACTAGTGAGCTAAGCACTTGCCATGACACTATTTCCAACCTTAGATTTGAAAATGATAAATTGATTGCTAAGGTTGAGAAATTAAATGATAGTGATGATTCTCTTATCAACATTAGAAATGATGATGCTAAATTAATTGCTAAGATTGATAAGTTGAATGCATCTCTCTCTAGCCTTAAAATTGAAAATAAAAAATTAATTGCTAAGGCTAAAGACTTAAATGTTTGCAATGTTTCTATTTCCAATCTTAGAGATGAGAATGCTATTTTACATGCTAAGATTGTTGATTAAATACTTGCTCATCTACCGTTGAGCATGTTACTATTTGCACTAGATGTAGAGATATTAATGTTGATGCTATTCATGATCACCTAGCTTTAATTAAACAACAAAATGATCACATAGCTCAACTTAGTGCCAAAATTAATGAGCATGACTTAGAAAATGAAAATTTTAAATTTGCTAGAAGCATGCTCTATAGTGGGAGACGCCCTGGCATTAAGGATGGCATTGGCTTCCAACCGGGAGACAATGTCAAGCTTAATGCTCCTAAAAGATTGTCTAACTTTGTTAAGGGCAAAGCTCCCATGGCTCAGGATAACAAGGGTTACATTTTATACCCTGCCGGTTATCCCGAGCATAAAATTAGGAGAATTCACTCTAGGAAGTCTCACTCTGGCTCTCATCATGCTTTTATGTATAAGAGTGAGGCATCTAGTTCTAGGCAATCAACCCATGCTAAATTGCCTAAGAAGAAAACTCCTATTGCATCAAATGAACCTAACATTTCATTTAAGACTTTTGATGCATCATATGTTTTAACTAAAAAATCAGGCAAAGTAGTTGCCAAATATGTTGGGGCCAAACACAAAGGATCAAAGACTTGTGTTTGGGTACCCAAGGTGCTTGTTTCTAATGTGAAAGGACCCAAGACTGTTTGGGTACCTAAGAATAAGGCCTAAATTTGTTTTGTAGGTTTATGCATCCGGGGGCTCAAGTTGGATCATTGATAGCGGGTGCACAAACCACATGACTGGGGAGAAAAGGATGTTCTCCTCCTATGAGAAAAACCATGATCCCCAAAGAGCTATCACATTTGGGGATGGAAATCAAGGTTTGGTCAAAGGACTTGGTAAAATTGCTATATCTCCTGACCATTCTATTTGCAATGTTTTTCTTGTAGATTCTTTAGATTACAATTTGCTTTCTGTTTCTCAATTATGCAATATGGGCTACAACTGTCTATTTACTGACGTAGGTGTTACTGTCTTTAGAAGAAGTGATGATTCAATAGCATTTGAGGGGGGTATTAGAGGGTCAGCTATACTTAGTTGATTTTAATAGAGCTGAACTCGACACTTGCTTAATTGCTAAGACTAACATGGGTTGGCTCTGCCATCGCCGACTAGCCCACGTTGGGATGAAGAATCTTCACAAGCTTCTAAAGGGAGAGCACATTTTAGGACTAACAAATGTTCATTTTAAGAAAGATAGGGTTTGTAGCGCATGCCAAGCAGGAAAGCAAGTTGGTGTTCATCATCCACACAAGAACATCATGACGACCGACAGGCCGCTTGAGCTACTCCACATGGACCTATTCGGCCCGATAGCTTACATAAACATCGGTGGGAGTAAGTACTGTCTAGTTATTGTGGATGATTATTCTCGCTTCACTTGGGTGTTCTTTTTGTAGAAAAAATCTCAAAACCAAGAGACTTTAAAGGGATTCTTGAGATGGGCTCAAAACGAGTTCGGCTTAAGGATCAAAAAGATTAGAAGAGACAACGGGACGGAGTTCAAGAACTCACAAATAGAAGGCTTTCTTGAGGAAGAGGGCATCAAGCATGAGTTCTCTTCTCCCTACACACCACAACAAAATGGTGTAGTGGAGAGGAAGAATAGAACTCTACTTGACATGGCGAGGACCATGCTTGATGAATACAAGACTTCAGGTCGGTTTTGGGCGGAAGCAATCAACACCGCTTGCTACGCTATCAACCGCCTCTACCTTCACCGAATCCTCAAGAAGACATCGTATGAACTCCTAACCGGTAAAAATCCCAATGTTTCGTATTTTGGAGTCTTTGGTAGCAAATGCTTTATTTTTGTTAAAAGAGGTAGAAAATCAAAATTTGCTCCTAAGGCTGTAGAAGGCTTTTTACTTGGCTATGATTCAAACACAAGGGCATATAGAGTCTTTAACAAGTCCACTGGACTAGTTGAAGTTTCTTGTGACATTGTGTTTGATGAGACTAACGGCTCTCAAGTACAGCAAGTTGATCTTGATGAGCTAGATGATGAAGAGGCTCCGTGCATCGCGCTAAGGATCATGTCCATTGGGGATGTGTGTCCTATGGAATCCGAAGAGCCTCCACAAGCACAAGATCAACCATCTTCCTCCATGCAAGCATCTCCACCAACTCAAGATGAGGATCAAGCTCAAGAGGATGAAAATGAAGATCAAGAAGATGAGCCACCTCAAGAAGGGGACAATGATCAAGGGGGAGATGCCCATGATCAAGACAAGGAAGATGATGATGGTCCAAGACCGCCACACCTAAGAGTCCACCAAGCAATACAACAAGATCACCCCATGAACTCCATCCTCGGTTGTCGGCGTTTCGACCCCGGGGGGTCCCTGGACCGACGAGTAAATTGTTGCCGCGTGCCCCAGCCCAGATGGGTCGGCGCGAGACGGAGCACAAAGGGGAGAAGAGAACAGGCAAAGGGGAAACCCGCGGCCTTCGTGTTGCCTCGCGCCCAGGTCGGGTGCGCTTGCAGTAGGGTGTTACAAGCGTCCGCGTGAGAGACTTAGGCGCCGGCCCGTTCTCCCGCGCGGCCAAACTTCTCGTACGAGAGCCCTGGACCTTCCTTTTATAGGCGTAAGGAGAGGGTCCAGGTGTACAATGGGGATGTAGCAATGTGCTAACGTGTCTAGCAGAGAGGAGCTAGAGCCCTAAGTACATGTCGTCGTGGCAGTCGGAGAGGTATTGGCACCCTGTTCATGTAATGTCGTGGCCGTCGGAGGAGAGCTGGAGCCCTGCGGAAGGACAGCTGTCGGGGCTGTCGAGTCCTTGCTGACGTCTCCTTGCTTCTGTAAGAGGCTGAGAGCCGCCGTCGTCATGGAGCACGCGGGGCGCCATCATTACTGGTTTACCGAGGCAAGCCGGATGGGACGCCGATCTTGTTCCCCGTAGCCTGAGGTAGCTAGGGGTAGGGTAATGATGGCCCCTCCTGTGACGTGGTCGGTCCGAGCCCGAGGTCGGGCGAGGCGAAGGCTCCTCCGAGGTCGAGGTCGAGTCTGTCTTCCGAGGTCGAGTCCGAGCCCTAGGTCGGGTGAGGCGGAGACCGTCGTCCGAGGCTGAGGCTGAGTCCGAGCCCTGGGGTCGGGCGAGGCGGAGTTCGTCGTCTTCCGGAGCCGAGGCTGAGTCCGAGCCCTAGGGTCGGGCGAGGCGGAGTTCGTCGTCTTCCAAGGCCGAGGCTGAGTTCGAGCCCTGGGGTCGGGCGAGGCGGAGTTCATCGTCTTCCGAGGCCGAGACGTGGGCCGAGCCCTAGGGTCGGGCGAGGCAGAGCTTCCTATGGCGCCCGAGGCCGGACTTGGCTGCTGTCAGCCTCACTCTGTCGAGTGGCACAGCAGTCGGAGTGACGCAGGCGGCGCTGTCTTCTTGTCAGGTCGGTCAGTGGAGCGGCGAAGTGACTGTGGTCACTTCGGCTCTGTCGACTGAAGAGCGCGCGTTAGGATAAGGTGTCAGGCCATCCTCGCATTAAATGCTCCTGCGATATGGTCGGTTGGCATGGCGATCTGGCCAAGGTTGCTTCTCTGCGAAGACTGGGCCTCGGGCGAGCCGAAGGTGTGTCTGTTGCTTGAGGGGGCCCTCGGGCGAGACGTGAATCCTCCGGGGTCGGCTACCTTTGCCCGAGGCTAGGCTCGAGCGAGGCGAGATCGTGTCCCTCGAGTGGACTGAGCCTTGACCTTAATCACGCCCATCAGGCCTTTGCAGCTTTGTGCTGATGGGGGTTACCAGCTGAGATTAGGAGTCTTGGGGGTACCCCTAATTATGGTCCCCGACAGTAGCCCCGAGCCTCGAAGGGAGTGTTGATACTCGCTTGGAGGCTTTTGTCGCACTTTTTTGCAAGGGGACCGACCTTTCTTGGTTGCGTTTCTTTCCGGTGGGTGCGCGCGAGCGCACCCGCCGGGTGTAGCCCCCGAGGCCTCGGAGGAGTGGTTTAACTCCTTCGAGGTCTTAGCGCGTTTCGTGATGCTTCGGCCGGTCTGGTTGTTCCCTCATGCGATCTGGCCGTAGCCCGGGTGCATAGTCGAGTCCCAGGTTCTCGGGCTGGTATGTTGACTCTGTCAACGGTTTGGCCGGAGCCAGGTTTGCAAGAGCAGCCCCCGAGCCTCCGCACAGAGCGAGAGGACGGTCAAGGACAGACTCGGCTTTTTACATACGCCCCTGCGTCGCCTTTCCGCAAGGAGTAGGGGGGAAAGCGCCATGTTGCCCTCGGAGGGCGCTGAACATGGTGTCTCCAGTGAGTTGCTAACGGGTGATCCGAGTGGACGCCCGTGCCCCATTCGTTAGGGGTCGGCTAGTGGCCCAGAGGCGCGCTCCAAAAGTACCTGCGGGTGATTCGCCGGACCCGGTCCCCTTTTGACGGGGTCCAAGGGCTCGATGCCTCCCTCTGGTGGGATTCCGTTACGAAATCGTTCCCGTTGGTCTCGGAAATGTCCTAGGGTACCTCAGGAGCGTAGCCCGAGCCTTGGTTATGTATCGAACGTACCCAGGGTCATCCCTCGCTCTGCGCGCTCTGAGGCGGCTGTCAGAACCCTTCGGGGGCCAGCCTACGAACCCCTGATTAGTAGTGGGCGCGGAGCCTGAGTGGCCTGAGGCGGCCGTTGAACCCTTCCGAGGGGCCAGCCTTCGAAACTCTGACCAGTAGTGGGGCGCAGAGCCCAAGTGCTCTGAGGCGGCTGTTGAACCCTTCTGAGGGGCCAGCCTTCGAACCTCTGATCAGTAGGGGGCTCGGGGCCCGCTTCCTTCGCGGAGAAGAATCCCTTTCAGAGTATCCCCTTTCCCGATCCCTATGGAAAGAGAGAGAAAGAGGAAGTGGAAAAGGATACGAAATCGAGTGACGTGGCACACCTTTTTTGATGCGGTCATTATGGCGGAGGTGAAGCGTCGCCTGCTTCGCCTGCCAAAGGTGTCGTCTGTCCTGTCGCAGAGTTAATGCGACGGGACGAGTGGTTCATGGGGCAGTTGTTGTGCGTGTGCGAGCCGTTCGAGGAATGGTACATGGGCGCGTCATCTTCACGTCGTGGGAGAGGGTTCTCCTGTTGCCCCATGAGGGGACATGAGCTTGCTGACCACTTGACGGCTGCTTCCGCTTGCCTGCCACCGCCATTACTGCCGGCCCATTTCTGGCCGTATCGACCGTCGCCCCTTCTCCCGCGGCTGACTGACCCATGACCGATGTGCCCGGTTGGCACCATTGGGTCATGCAAGGAGTCGCCTCGAGTCGCGGCACCGGTTCTGCAGTCGAGAAGGCGCGGTACTGACGCGAGTGGCGGTGCAGTTTCTTGCACGTAGCAACCGGCGCGCCGGTTACATGACGTGTGGGCCTGGACCTCCATGCTGGACACGTCGAAGTCGAAAGGGTGCGCCGCCTTGGTGCGGTTGCATGCCGCCTGCATGGCGGTCCGCTCTTTCACCCGCTGGTCTGGGCGAAAGTGGAGGAGCGCTTGTAACTGCTGGGCAGTTATGCGCACCGCGCGCGGCGGTTTGGCTTCTTCTGCCTTGGGCCAGCTTGCATGATCCGTGGGACCTAGCCCCCATGTCATAGGGGGAGGACCTTGGAGCGTGTTGGAGAAGACTCGGTTCGCGCCGGCTGAGGATGCAAGTGGGGAGAGTTGCCTTTAAAAGGAGGGTGACCCCCTTGGAAGGCAACCATGTCTTCGCACTCCCTTCATGCATCGCGTCCTTCCACCTTCCGAGCCCCGGGATGGGGAGCGCCCGAGGTTCTTCCGCCTTGTCGTTGTTGGAGGAACGCAACTTCGCGGAAGTTGGTACCTTTCAGCCATCGTTCGGCTTCAAGGATTTTCATCAGACAGCCCGGCTGCATCCCCTCGTCGGTGGTCACCCAAGACGGTGGCCACCAGTTCGATGGTGGCGAGAAGCGAGCCGGGCTGCGGCCTGTGCCCCGCCCTCAGCTTCAAGGATCTTCATCATCCTGGCTGGGGCGGAGGTCGGACTGAGCCGAAGCTCTACCTCCCGCGCGGGTCGGCGGCCCACCTCCTCTTCCAGCTTCTGGGGGTGGAAACCATCCTCCAACTCTGTGGAGGAGGCGTCCTCCAGCCATGTCGGGGAAGGCGAACTGTTGCTGCCAAGCTAGGATGCAACATTCCATCCTCTGTCCTCGCTTTCGTGGCGAGGACGGGAGTGAGGACCTGTCGGTGCGCTTTGGAGCGGCTGGCGCTCGCTGGTGCGGTATTGGTGGATGCCGCCGTCGGTGCTGACGTGGTGGCAGCTGGAGAAAGCTTCTCCGCCAACAAGCCCATCAGCGCTACCCGCGGACCGACCTCTGGCTCTTTGGCTTTAATGTCTGGTTCGCGTCCCTTGAGTGGGGACGCAAACGAGAGCCTTCCAGCTGCAGCGTCCGTCCTGGGACCATCGCTGCTGCTGCAGAGGTCGTCGGTGAGCCACCAGGGGTCTCGTTGCCCCGTAGGCCCTCCAATGTGGGGGGGTGGAACCGGAGTTCCGTTTGTAATGGCACCTTGAGTGCCGGTGTTTGTTCATTGTGGCTGTCGGGGCCTGAACATGTATGTATTTTGGCATGAAGTCGTGTTTTTTCCTCATTTCAAGCACTAAGACTCGCCTGTCGGCTAACTGAACCGCTTAACCAAGTGTGAGTTGCCTCGTGCGAAGGTGACGAGTGAGGTATCCGTATCCCGGAGGCGTAGAAGTCCCTCGGCTCGGTCGGCCTTTCCGCCCGAGGCTTCTCTTGCTTAGTTAAAGGAAACCTCGGCCGCTCTTCGATGAGCCGAAGCCGGAGGCAGCGGTGTCAGTGTGGACAGAGGCAGTGTTGGCTCGAAAAGAAGACTTTGCCGACCGGAGCCTGGCCGGGCCGTCCACTAGCGGGACCAGCGCCGGAGTCGAGTTGCCGAGGCCATGAGCCGGGCTGATGTCCTCGGGGGACAGCTGGCTGAGGCTTCGGGGCGATCGGCCGAGCCGTCTACTCAGGCCAGATTCCTGGAGGAGACCCTGGCGGCGATAGCCCGGGCGTGGCGCTGACGTCGTCCTTCGGAGCGGAGATCCTTCGTCCGCGTTGCCGTCCGAGGCTCGGTCGGACTTCGCCGAAGGTGAGGTTGACGCCGAGGGTGCTGCTGCTCCCCCTCCGTCAAGGTCTAAGCCTGCAGGATCGGTTCATCTTGTAGCGTGCGTATGTTTTCTGCGGCCGCCGAGGCCCAAACATATCGTCGTTGTGTTGTAAAGCTGCGTTTCTTTTCCCCTCATTTCGAGTATCATGACTTATTTGTCGGTAACAGAATTGTTCGTCCAAGCGAGAGTTACTTTACACGGAAGGCGATGAGTGAGGTATCCGTATCCCGGAGGCGTAGGAGTCCCTCGGCTCGGTCGGCCTTGCCGCTTACGTGTACTCTTTACTCGTCCGTAGGATTCTGCTATTGATATAGTCGAGAAGGCACGAAAAATCGTTTCGGCAGAAAAGTTCCTGAGCATTAAGACTTGTTCGTTCAGCGGAATCGCTTATCCGAGCGTGAGTTACTTATTGCAGAAGGTGACGAGTGAGGTATCCGTATCCCGGAGGCATAGGAGTCCCTCGGCTCGGTCGGCCTTGGCTGCTTACATGTACTCCATCGTTTTCAGGATCCCACTTTCGAAGTAGTCGAAAAGCACGAAAGACGTTCTGACAGAAAGACCTTTTCCAAGGAAAATTTTGACGCAGAGGGGGTTCCCCCCTTCTAGCCCCCGAGGGAGGGTCGGGCTTTGCCGAGGCAAGGCTGACCCTTCCTTGATGGTTAGACTTCATATGTAAGCGAGGTGTGTGAACGACTTGAAAGCATCTTAAGGGTAGAAGCGACATAGCTGTCGGATGTTCCAAGTGTTGTTGTAGACCTCGCCTTGACTGTTGGCCAGCTTGTATGTCCCAGGCTTCAGAACCTTGGCGATGACGAACGACCCTTCCCAGGGAGGCGTGAGCTTGTTCCGCCCTCGGACGTCTTGTCGTAGTCGAAGCACCAAGTCGCCCACCTAGAGGTCTCGGTACCGAACCCCTCGGGCATGGTAGCGTCGCAGGGACTGCTGATACCGCGCCGAGTGTAGTAAGGCCATGTCCCGAGCCTCTTCCAGCTGGTCCAGTGAGTCTTCTCGGTTGGTTCGATTGCTTTGGTCGTCATACGCCCTCGTCCTTGGGGAACCGTATTCTAAGTCCGTGGGCAAGATGGCCTCGACCCCATAGACTAGAAAGAACGGTGTGAAGCCCGTGGCTCGGCTCGGCGTTGTCCTCAGGCTCCAGACCATCGAGGGGAGTTCCTTCATCCATCGCCTGCCGAACTTGTTGAGGTCGTTGTAGATCCTCGGCTTGAGTCCTTGCAGAATCATGTCGTTGGCACGTTCTACCTGCCCATTCGTCATGGGGTGAGCCACGGTGGCCCAATCCACCCGGATGTGGTGATCCTCGCAGAAGTCCAGGAACTTTCTGCCGGTGAATTGGGTGCCGTTGTCGGTGATGATGGAGTTCGGGACCCTGAAGCGATGGATGATGTTGGTGAAGAATGCCACCGCCTGTTCGGACCTGATGCTGTTTAGGGGTCGGACCTCGATCCACTTGGAGAATTTGTCGATGGCGACCAGCAGGTGCGTGTAGCCCCCGGGTGCCTTCTGCAAGGGACCAACGAGGTCCAGACCACACACAGCAAACGGCCAGGTGATGGGTATTGTCTGTAGAGCCTGAGCGGGCAGGTGGGTCTGCTTCGCGTAGAATTGACACCCTTGGCCGGTGCGGACAATTCTAGTGGCGCCGACCACCGCGGTCGGCCAGTAGAAACCTTGTCGGAAAGCGTTTCCAACAAGGGCTCGAGGCGCTGCGTGATGACCGCAAGCCCCCGAGTGTATTTCTTGTAAGAGCTCCTGGCCTTCGGCGATGGATATACATCGCTGGAGGATGTCGGAGGGGCTGCGGTGGTAGAGCTCCTTCCCGTCACCCAGTAAGACGAATGACTTGGCGCGCCGCGCCAGTCGCCAAGCTTCGGCTCTGTCGAGGGGTAGCTCTCCTCGGTGGAGATATTACAGGTACGAGGTCTGCCAGTTTCGATTAGGCGTGACCCCATTCCGCTCTTCCTCGACGCGCAGTGCCTCACCCTTGGTAGCCGAGGGTGCCTCGGGCTGGGCCGAGGGTGCCTCGGGCTGAGCCGAAGGCGCCTCGGGCTGGGCCGAGGGCGTCTCGGGCAGGGCCGAAGGCGCTTCGGGCTGGGCCGAGGGCGCCTCGGGCAGGGCCGAGACCTTCTCGGGCTCGAGTGTGTCGTCGGTCTTGACTGAGGGTTGATGTAGGTCTCGGGAGAAGACGTCTGGGGGAACTGTTGTCCGCCCCGAGGCTATCTTAGCCAGCTCGTACGCAGTCTCGTTGTATCGTCGGGCGATGTGGTTGAGCTCGAGCCCGTAGAACTTGTCCTCCAGGCGCCGAACCTCATCGCAGTAGGCTTCCTTCTTCGGGTCGCGGCAGTGGGAGTTCTTCATGACTTGGTCGATGACAAGCTGCGAGTCACCGCGAGCGTCGAGGCGTCGGACCCCTAGCTCGATGGCGATGCACAACCCGTTGACCAGAGCCTCGTACTCGACCACGTTGTTGGACGCTGGGAAATGGAGGCGCAGCACGTAGCGGAGGTGCTTCCCGAGGGGCGAGATGAAGAGCAGGCCCGCGCCTGCCCCCGTTTTCATCAGCGACCCATCGAAAAACATGGTCCAGAGTTCCAGTTGGATCGGAGCTGCCGGGAGCTGGGTGTCGACCCATTCGGCCACGAAGTCCGCCAAGACTTGGGACTTGATGGCCTTCCGAGGGGTGAACGAGATTGTCTCACCCATGATTTCCACCGCCCACTTTGCAATCCTACCCGAGGCCTCTCGGCACTGGATGATCTCCCCCATGGGGAAGGATGACACCACAGTCACCGGATGAGACTCGAAGTAGTGTCGCAACTTCTGCTGCGTCAGAATCACCGCGTACAGCAGCTTCTGAATTTGTGGGTAGCAGATCTTGGTCTCGGACAGTACCTCACTGATGAAGTAGACCGGCCTCTGGACGGGCAATGCATGCCCTTCTTCTCGTCTCTCAACCACGATCACGGCGCTGACCACCTGAGTGGTAGCGGCGACGTAGATCAAGAGGGCTTCTCCGGCAGTGGGGGGCACCAAGATGGGTGCGTTCGTAAGGAGCACCTTCAGGTTCCCGAGGGCTTCCTCGGCCTCGGGGGTCCAAGTGAAGCACTCGGTCTTTCTTAAGAGGCGGTACAGAGGTAGGCCTCTTTCGCCAAGGCGCGAGATGAAGCGGCTCAGAGCCGCAAGGCATCCCATGACCCTCTGTACGCCTTTCAAGTCCTTGATGGGCCCCATGTTGGTGATGGCCGCGATTTTCTCCGGGTTGGCCTTGATGCCCCACTCGGAGACGATGAACCCCAAGAGCATGCCTCGGGGGACTCCGAAGACACACTTCTCGGGATTGAGTTTTACGCCTTTCGCCTTGAGACACTAGAATGTCGTTTCAAGGTTGGAGAGGTGGTCGGAAGCTTTCCTCGTCTTGACTACGATGTCATCGACGTATGCCTCGACCGTTCGACCAATGTGCTCTCCGAACACGTGGTTCATGCACCTTTGGTATGTCGCACCCGCATTCCTCAAACCAAATGGCATAGTAACGTAGCAGTACATGCCAAAAGGTGTGATGAAAGAAGTCGCGAGCTGGTCAGACTCTTTCATCCTGATTTGGTGATACCCTGAGTAGGCATCGAGGAAAGACAGGGTTTCGCACCCAGCAGTGGAATCCACGATTTGATCGATGCAAGGCAGAGGGTAGGGAACCTTCGGACATGCTTTGTTTAGACCAGTGTAGTCTACACACATCCACTGTTTCCCTCCTTTCTTTCTCACAAGCACAGGGTTGGCAAGCCATTCGGGATGGAATACCTCTTTGATGAAACCTGCGGCCATCAGCTTGTGGATCTCCTCGCCTATGGCCCTGCGCTTTTCTTCGTCGAATCGGCGCAGGGGCTGCTTCACGGGTCGGGATCCAGCTCGGATATCTAGCGAGTGCTCGGCGACATCCCTCGGTATGCCAGGCATGTCCGAGAGACTCCACGCGAAAACTTCGATGTTTGCATGGAGAAAGTCGACGAGCACTGCCTCCTATTTGGGGCTGAGCTCGAAGCCGATCCGGATCTGCTTGGAGGCGTCGTTGCTGGGGTCGAGAGGGACGGACTTAACCGTCTCTGCTGGCTCGAAGTTACCGGCGTGGTGCTTCGCATCTGGTGCCTCCTTGGAGAGGCTCTCCAGGTCGGCGATGAGGGCCTCGGATTCGGCGAGGGCCTCGGCGTACTCCACGCACTCCACGTCGCATTCGTACGCGTGTCGGTACGTGGGGCCGACGGTGATGACCCCGTTGGGGCCCGACATCTTGAGCTTGAGGTAGGTGTAGTTGGGGACGGCCATGAACCTGGCGTAGCATGGCCTCCCCAGCACTGCGTGGTAGGTTCCTCGGAACCCGACCACCGCGAACGTGAGGGTTTCCCTTCGGAAGTTGGAGGGAGTCCCGAAGCAGACGGGCAGATCGAGTTGCCCGAGGGGTTGGACGCGTTTCCCGGGGATGATCCCGTGAAAAGGCCCCGCGCCGGCCCGGATCGAGGACAGATCGATCTGCAGGAGCCCGAGGGTCTCGGCATAGATGATGTTGAGGCTGCTGCCTCCGTCCATGAGGACCTTGGTGAGCCTGACGTTGCCGATGACGGGGTCGACAACGAGTGGGTATTTCCCCGGGCTCGGCACGCGGTCGGGGTGGTCGCACTGGTCGAAGGTGATGGGCTTGTCGGACCAGTCTAAGTAGACTAGCGCCGCCACCTTTACCGAGCAGACCTCCCGACGCTCTTGCTTGCGGTGCCGAGCCGAGGCGTTCGCCACTTGCCCACCGTAGATCATGAAGCAGTCGCGGACCTCGGGGAACTCCTCTGCCTTGTGATCCTCCTTCTTGTCGTTGTTGTGGGCCCTGCCACCTTCCGCAGGTGGCCCGGCCTTGTGAAAGTGGCGCCGAAGCATGACACACTCCTCAAGGGTGTGCTTGACGGGCCCCTGATGATAGGGGCACGACTCCTTGAGCATCTTGTCAAAGAGATTGGCACCTCCGGGAGGTTTCCGAGGGTTCTTGTACTCAGCGGCGACGACAAGGTCCGCGTCGGCGGCGTCGCGTTTCGCTTGCGACTTCTTCTTGCCCTTCTTCCTGGTGCCGCGCTGAGCGGACGCCTCGGGGACATCTTCCGGCTGGCGGCCCTGGGGCTGCTTGTCCTTTCGGAAGATGGCCTCAACCGCCAACTGGCCAGAGGCGAACTTGGTGGCGATGTCCATCAGCTCGCTCGCCCTGGTGGGGGTCTTGCGACCCAGCTTGCTCACCAGGTCGCGGTAAGTGGTGCCGGCGAGGAACGCACCGATGACGTCCGAGTCGGTGACGTTGGGCAAGCTCGGTGCGCTGCTTCGAGAATCGTCGGATGTAGTCCCGGAGAGACTCTCCCGGCTGCTGGCGGCAGCTTCGGAGATCCCAGGAGTTCCCAGGGCGCACGTACGTGCCCTGGAAGTTTCCGGCGAAGGCTTGGACCAGGTCGTCCCAGTTGGAGATCTGCCCCGAAGGCAGGTGCTCCAGCCAGGCTCGAGCGGTGTCAGAGAGGGAACAGGGGGAGGTTGCGGATGATGAGGTTGTCATCGCCCGTTCCACCCAGCTGGCAGGCCAGTCGGTAGTCCGCGAGCCATAGTTTCAGCCTCGTCTCCCCTGAGTACTTTGTGATGGTAGTTGGGGTTCAGAACCGGGTCGGGAACGGCACCCGTCGTATGGCCCGGCTGAAAGCCTGCGGACCGGGTGGTTCGGGCGAGGGACTCCGATCCTCCCCGCTGTCGTAGCGTCCCCCACGCCTGGGGTGGTAGCCTCGGCGCACCTTTTCGTCGAGGTGGGTTCGACGGTTGTGGTGGTGGTGCTCGTTGCCGAGGCGACCCGGGGCCGCCGGTGCTGTGTTGCGCGTGCGCCCGGTGTGGACCGAAGCTTCCCGCATGAATCAGGAAGTCGCGGCGCGATGCTCCGAGGGGTACCTCTGCCTTCAGGAGGCAGAGCTTTCAGCCCGTCGGACCGCGGCATCCTCCAGGAGATTCTTGAGCTCTCCCTGGATACGCCGCCCTTCGGTGGTCGATGGTTCCGGCATCGCGCGGAGTAGTATTGCTGCCGCAGCCAGGTTCTGGCTGACCCCACTGGAAGCCGGTGGCGGCCTTGCCCTGACGTCGTCGGCAATGCGGTGCTGGATGCCCTGGGGTAGATGACGCGCTTCTCCGGCCGGAGCTTGGTCTACCCATTCCTGCCTGATGTTCCGCCGGAACTGCTCAAGTGTTCCAGCTCCCTCGTCGAGCTTGGCCTGCATCTCGCGGATTTGCTCGAGCTGTGCGTCCTGACCCCCCGCAGAGACTGGGACCACATCTAGCTCCCGAAGGATGTCAACGCGAGGCGCAGGCCTAGGGGGATCGTCGTTTTCCGGCATACCAAGATGGCCGCCTTCGCCGGGACCCCCTAGATCGACGTGGAAACATTCACGACTTGGGCCGCAGTCCTCATCACCGAAGCTGCGGCTACCATCGGAACAATCGGAGAGGCAGTAGTCGCATGCGGTCATGAAGTCCCGCATGGCACTGGGGTTACTGAGCCCGGAGAAATCCCAACAGAAGTCGGGCTCGTCATCTTCCTCGGAACCCGAGGGCCCGTAGGTCGAGACGGCCGTCAGTCCATCCCAGGGCGACTGCATACGGTACCCCGGAGGGTTGGTACATGCCTCTATGAAGGCTTCCACCGAAGCGAGGTCGCTTGGTGGGTCGAAGCTGAATCCAAAAGGCACGAGATGGGAATCAGTCGGTACCTCTTGGTCGACGGGCGGTGACGAAGTCGCGTCAGGGGCGGACTGCACCGTTGTCGCGGGTACGAGGGCGACGCCCAGCAAGTCCTTCGCGAGCGTGATGGCGTCGTCCGTCTGCTTGGAGTTGGCGTGTTGTGGGGAAACGACGCTCGTCTTCGTCTCAGACGCAAGGTCGAAACCCGGCGTATCCCCCGCTGGGGCGCCGGCGTCGTCGACTTGCTCGACAGCCGACGAGGTGCCGCCTCCTGCTTGGCCATGGTTGCCCCGCCTCCTCCTCCGTCGGTGAGGGAGGTGACGGGACAAACCCGGATGTTGTTCTTTCGCCACGTGGGGAAGACGTCGTTGATTCCACCGCCGGCGGGCGGGCTGACGGCCGCCATTGTCGCTGTCGCGCGGTGGAGGAAGGAGTATCATGTCGTAGCTGCCGTCGAGGGACATGAACTCAAGACTCCCGAAACGGAGAATCATCTCGGGTTGGAGAGGTTGCTGGAGACTACCCATCTGGAGCTTGACGGGAAGCTGTTCATCAACACGCAGCAGGCCCCTACCTGGCACGCCAACTGTCAGCGTTTCGACCCCGGGGGGTCCTTGGACCGACGAGTAAATTGTCGCCGCGTGCCCCAGCCCAGATGGGTCGGCGCGAGACGGAGCACGAAGGGGGGAAGAGAACAGGCAAAGGGGAAACCCGCGACCTTCGTGTTGCCCCGCGCCCAGGTCGGGTGTGCTTGCAGTAGGGGGTTACAAGCGTCCGCGTGAGAGACTTAGGCGCCGGCCCGTTCTCCCGCGTGGCCAACCTTCTCGTACGAGAGCCCTGGACCTTCCTTTTATAGGCGTAAGGAGAGGGTCCAGGTGTACAATGGGGATGTAACAATGTGCTAACGTGTCTAGCAGAGAGGAGCTAGAGCCCTAAGTACATGCCGTTGTGGCAGTCGGAGAGGTATTGGCACCCTGTTCATGTAATGTCGTGGCCGTCGGAGGAGAGCTGGAGCCCTGCGGAAGGACAGCTGTCGGGGCTGCCGAGTCCTTACTGACGTCTCCTTGCTTTCGTAAGGGGCTGAGAGCCACCGTCGTCATGGAGCACGCGGGGCGCCATCATTACTGGTTTACCGGGGCGAGCCGGATGGGACGCCGGTCTTGTTCCCTGTAGCCTAAGCTAGCTAGGGGTAGGGTAATGATGGCCCCTCCTATGACGTGGTCGGTCCGAGCCCGAGGTCGGGCGAGGTGAAGGCTCCTCCGAGGTCGAGGTCGAGTCTGTCTTCCGAGGTCGAGGTCGAGTCCGAGCCCCGGGTCGGGTGAGGCGGAGACCGTCATCCGAGGCCGAGGCTGAGTCCGAGCCCTGGGGTCGGGCGAGGCGGAGTTCGTCATCTTCCGAAGCCGAGGGTGAGTCCGAGCCCTGGGGTCGGGCGAGGCGGAGTTCGTCGTCTTCCGAGGCCGAGGCTGAGTCCGAGCCCTGGGGTCGGGCGAGGCGGAGTTCGTCGTCTTCCGAGGCCAAGACGGGGGCCGAGCCCTAGGGTCGGGCGAGGCGGAGCTTCCTATGGCGCCCGAGGCTGGACTGGGCTGCTGTCAGCCTCACCCTGTCGAGTGGCACAGCAGTCAGAGTGACGCAGGCGGCACTGTCTTCTTGTCAGGTCGGTCAGTGGAGCGGTGAAGTGACTGCGGTCACTTCGGCTCTGTCGACTGAAGAGCGCGTGTCAGGATATGGTGTCAGGCCATCCTCGCATTAAATGCTCCTGCGATATGGTCGGTTGGCATGGTGATCTGGCCAAGGTTGCTTCTCTGCGAAGACTGGGTCTCGGGCGAGCCGAAGGTGTGTCTGTTGCTTGAGGGGGCCCTCCGGCGAGACGTGAATCCTCCGGGGTCGGCTGCCTTTGCCCGAGGCTGGGCTCGGGCGAGGCGAGATTGTGTCCCTCGAGTGGACTAAGCCTTGACCTTAATCGCGCCCATCAGGCCTTTGCAGCTTTGTGCTGATGGGGGTTACCGGCTGAGATTAGGAGTCTTGGGGGTACCCCTAATTATGGTCCCCGACATCGGTGATATTGAAAAGGGGGTGACGACTCGATCTCGTGTTGCTCATTTTTGTGAACATTACTCCTTTGTGTCTTCTATTGAGCCATACAGGGTAGAATATGCATTAAAGGATTCGGATTGGGTGTTGGCCATGCAAGAGGAGCTCAACAACTTCTCGAGGAATGAGGTATGGCATTTAGTTCCACGTCCTAACCAAAATGTTGTAGGAACCAAGTGGGTCTTCTGCAACAAACAAGATGAGCATGGTGTGGTGACAAGGAACAAAGCCCGACTTGTGGCCAAGGGTTATTCACAAGTCGAAGGTTTGGATTTCGGTGAAACCTATGCACCCGTAGCTAGGCTTGAGTCAATTCGCATATTACTTGCCTATGCTACTTAACATGGCTTTAAGCTTTACCAAATGGACGTGAGAAGTGCCTTCCTGAAAGGGAAATGTGCCCTTGGGCCATTTCTAAGTATTTTGGTGATTGTGTGTCAACACAAGTGGTCATGTATTAATATCTATGCCAAATGATGGACAAAGTGAAAATCAACATAAAGGTATGTTTCTAAGACTTAGTACTTTGTTTTAAGGACTAATGTATTGTGTCTAAGTACTGGAAATAGGAGAAATCAATTTGGAAAAGAGATGGCTTTGTCAGCCAAAGACTGCTCAGTCTAGGTGCACCGGACTGTCCGGTGGTGCACCGGACAGTGTCCGGTGCGCCAGGCTGGCTCTGGTGAAAAGGCTGCTCTCGGGTCTCGACAGCAGCATACGACTATAATTCACCGGACTATCCGGTGAGGCACCGGACTGTCCGGTGAGCCAACGGTCGACCACGCAATCCACGCGTGACGCGTGGCCGGGCCAATGGTCTGAAGGGGGCACCGGACTATCCGGTGTGCACCAGACAGTGTCCGGTACGCCAACGGCTCCAAAACGCCAACGGTCGGCTGCGCCAAAACAGGAAAGAAATCCGCACCGGACAGTGTCCGGTGGTGCACCGGACTGTCCAGTGCGCCAGGCGACAGAAGGCAAGAATTGGCTTCCTGGAATGCTCTCAACGGCTCCTAGCTGCCTTGGGGCTATAAAAAGGACCCCTAGGCACATGGAGGAGAATACCAAGCATCCCTTGAGCATTCCTAAGCACCAAGACCTCATTTCCACGCATTCGATTCCTTGTGATAGCAACTAGAGCTCCATTTGAGTAGAGAACTCTTTGAGTTGTGTTGAGAGCTCAAGTTGTGACTTGTGTGCGTATTGTTGCTCTGATTTTGTGTCTTGTGTGTGTTGCTCATCCCATCCTTACTTCCGTGATTCTTTGTGTTAATCAAATTGTAAGGGCGAGAGGCTCCAAGTTGTGGAGATTCCTCGCAAGTGGGATATAGTTAAACAAAGCAAAACACCGTGGTATTCAAGTGGGTCTTTCGACCGCTTGAGAGAGGTTGAGTGCAACCCTCGTCCGTTGGGACGCCACAACGTGGAGTAGGCAAGTGTTGGACTTGGCCGAACCACGAAATAAACCACTGTGCCTCTCTGTGTTGATCTCCTTGTGGTCATTGTGTTTTGCAAGAACTCCTCTCTAGCCACTTGGCTTTGTTGTGCTAACTCCTAATCAAGTTTTGTGGCATTAAGTTTCAAGTTTTTACAGGATCACCTATTCACCCCCCCTCTAGGTGCTCTCAATTGGTATCAGAGTCGTTCTCTTCAAGAAAGGGACTAATCGCCCGAAGGGATGGATCCTAAGGGAAAGGGGATAGTGATCAATGACAAGGAGAAGGAGTCCTTCATCAATGAGCTGAAAGACGACAAGCCCACTGACTCGGGCTCAAGTCATAAGAAGAAGGACAGGAAGAAGAAGAGGCGCATCAAGAAGATCGTCTACTACGACGACAGCGACGAGTCCTCTTCTTCCCAAAAGGACAACAACGACAACGACTACGAGAAAAAGAAGACGGTTAACTCGAACTTTTCCTTTGATTATTCTCGTATTCCACAGAATTCCAATACTCATTTGCTTTCCATTCCCCTCGGTAAACCATCTCACTTTGATGGAGAGGACTACGGATTTTGGAGTCACAAAATGCGTAGCCACTTGTTCTCTCTCCATCCAAGTATATGGGAGATAGTAGAAAATGGAATGCACTTTGATAGCACGGATAGTCCCATGTTCATCAATGAACAAATTCATAAAAATGCACAAGCTACTACTGTGCTGTTAGCCTCATTGTGCAGGGATGAGTACCATAAGATGAGCGGCTTGGACAACGCCAAGCAAATTTGGGACACCCTCAAGATCTCACATGAGGGGAACGACGTCACCATGCTCACCAAGATGGAGTTGGTGGAAGCGAACTAGGAAGGTTCGCAATGATCAGGGGGAGGAGCCAACCCAAACATACAACAGGCTCAAGACCCTCGTCAACAAAATAAGGAGCTATGGAAGCACGCGATGGACGGACCACGACGTCGTTCGCCTAATGGTAAGGTCTTTCAGTGTCCTTGATCCACATCTTGTAAACAATATTCGTGAAAATCCTAGGTACACCAAGATGTCGCCCGAAGAAATACTTGGAAAGTTCGTAAGCGGGCGGATGATGATCAAGGAGGCAAGATACGTCGATGAGGCATTGAATGGTCCAATTCATGAGCCTCAAGCCATTGCTCTCAAGGCAACAAATAGCAAGGAGATGCTACCTAGCAAGGTGGCACAAGTTGAGGCGGCAGGGCTCAATGAGGAAGAAATGGCCCTCATCATCAAGCGCTTCAAGACGGCGCTAAAGGGTCGCAAGGAGCATCCCAAAAAGAGCAAGACGAAGGGAAAGCACTCCTGCTTCAAGTGTGGTAAGATTGGTCACTTTATTGCTAACTGTCCCGATAATGATAGTGACCAGGAACAAGGAAAGAATGGGAAAAGAGAGAACAAGAAGGTTTACAAGAAGGCTAAAGGCGAGGCACACCTTGGAAAGGAGTGGGATTCGGATTGCTCTTCGTCCGACTCCGACGACGAAGGACTCGCCGCCACCGCCTTCAACAAATCGTCTCTCTTCCCCAACGAGCATCACACCTACCTCATGGCAAAGGAGTGTGGCGGAACTGCCCGAATTATTCCAACTTAAGTGCCTAAGTCCGACCTTAGAGGCTAGACCACACTTAAATGGGAATAACCCGTCAATCCCTCGGATCTAGTCCGACACGGCCACTGACAGGATCAAGTACCACAGTCTCACTCGATGGTGAGTCACAGAGCAAATACAATAAAGCATAAAACCAAGCATGGAAGAGTATTAAATTATTACATCACCATTGTCACCATCGGAGTTTTCGCAAAAGTAACCATCATTGTTTTTGAAGTGCAGCGGAAATAAACTAGCGATAAATAAATGGAGAGATGGGGAAGCCTATCCCATCACTCCTCATGCTCCTCCTCAGCCGAGGCGGGGTCCCACTCAACAGTCCAACCCGGTGGTAAGGTGGACGGCCAAGTCACTCCAGCAACCATGTCCTCCAGAGAACCTGTAAAAATTATGCCACAAGCAAGGCTGAGTATACTAATACTCAGCTAGACTTACCCGGTGTGAGGAGTCTATACTCCTCTACCTCTAGACATGCAGCTGTTTGGCTGTGGGGGTTTGGTTGCCAAAAGCACTAGCTGAGTTTCTAAATCAAGATTTTAACTTAATCAAAATTAAGTGTGACTCTCTTAAGGCTAAAAGTGTACTATCTATTCATACATAGTAGCAAGCATTATTAGCAATCAACAGTTTATATCATCTCAACACAGTTCCACTTGTTACTCAATGTAGCAGCATGGATCAAGCAGTCTCATTAGCTGCGAGAAGCAGACGATTCGAATCGAGTTTTTTATCCTTGCAAGGTAAACCTAAACACACGACATGCAGGGGCACTCCGTCCCCACACATATCAACCGTCCCCATCGATTCCCTGGCAGCAGATCAGGGCTCACCGCCTTGGCGTACAATGCCTCACTGACCCCGACTGGCCGTCGTGCAGTGACAGCACTTGTACCCACCATAACCGGAATGGGAGACTACGTCTCAGGTTGCGTGAGGGGTAAAGTCCACTGGCAGGTTCAATCAGGTACTAGGCTTACCGATTTACCATATTTCTCGGTATGTGTTTAGTACGTTCAAACGCTTGACTCACGGTACCACACCTTAATCCTTAATCAACTTTTTATCCCGTGAACAACCAATCCCCATGGATTGTTGCCCACCAACCAACATCAATATGATAGGGAAGTGGATACAGCAAATACCTGATCTCGCGCGAGTGCTAGAAAAATCACTCGACTTCTACCGAGATCCTAATTAATAAAGCAGCTACTCGTCCTAGCATACTAGTGTTCATCTCAATAGGATTCCTAAGATCATGCAACTAGGGTTTCAACCAATTCCTACACCTAAGTGCACAATCAATCCTACAATCATTAAGTGAAGTAAAATAGCATAAATAACAGGTTATGCATAAAACCGGGGCTTGCCTTCCAAAGCAGTGGCAGGCAGGTCCTCTGGTGCAGGCTCTGGTGCTGGGTCTGGGGCAACCTCCTGGGTAGCTCCTTGCTCCGGCACGAGGACGTACTCTCCGTCAGCAAGATTACAGTCTATCGAAATGCAATGAACATATATGTCATGATTATGCAAAATTTAAGAACATTAAGCCACTAAAATTAGGTCAAGAATTAACTTAGGGTTCCTTGGCTACGAGGGTCTTCTAGTGGTATTTATAGACTTATTACCCTTTTAGGTTTAGGTTTTCTTTTAAAATAACATATTGGATTTGTATTGCCTTTATAGATTTCAGTGGATAATTATAAAGGTCTTAAGAGGACATTAAATTCCATCATCCATTTTCCTTTCTTAATTTTCCATCTAGGGTTTCTAGTAGGGGTTTTGAACTATAACAGTAGTTTAAAAATTTCCAAAAATTGTGTAAGAATTACAGTGGGTTGTCACTGGCTATTCTAGCTTGTTTTAATAATTTGAGGCTTAAGGTACAAAAGCTAGGCTTTGAACAAAAATAACAATAGTTAGGCAAAATGGGCCACTTTACACTACAAGTCCTTTATTAAAATGGTTTCTGACCAAATGGTTATTTTTGCTGGCCTCTAGTAGTGATAAAAAGCTCTTGTATCAAAAATGGCAGAGAGCAACATGGTGGTTAATTAATGATGGGTTTGTGAAGTTTGGTGCACAAAGGGTGATTAGAACTAACTTGTTATTTGAAAAATATCAAACAACAGATTTCAGATTTTTCTTAAGTTCTTATTATCCAAACATTTGTTATCCTAAGGTTTGGGTAGGTTTCACCTTAGGGGTATTTTTGTAGGGTTTTTCTAAGTTATCCCTATTTTCTTCATTTAAAAGGTATCTTGCTTACCTTACACTACAACAGGGTATGATACATTTTTCCAGTGAACTACATTGACTAAGTATCTCAACAAAAATAGGTGTGCTCTCTGGTTCATCATTTATATCACTTTTTCTATTTTCCTTAAACTTAAGCATTTTATAGAATAAGGGGTTAAAACTATCTTAATGTAATGGACAGAGAGGTTTAACATTTTTAACTAGGTCAGTGGGTAGATATAAACTTCTCCAAATTTTTCTAACCCTAGTTAAATAGTGCAACCATTTTTCTTGCTATTATTAAGCTTTTAGCCAAAACTGAAAATAAATCAGAACCTTATATTTTTCTCTAGTTCATATGGGGTTTTATATTTTTCTTAGACAGGTTACATTATTTAGAGTCTGGCAAAATTGGTTTGACTAAATTTGGATAAACCAAATAGAAGTTATGGGTTTTTAAAGTTTCTGTTTGAATTTAAAACAGATTTTATTAAAGCTTTACTGGAAAAACAGTTTGCGCCGAGACCCCTGGGGTTAAACTGATTCAAATCTCGCAGATCTACCCTCAGGCCACTATTCACCTGAGTCTGCGACTTTTCACTTAACCCCCCCAGGGTTCTCTCCCTCACACCCGCGGTCCCTCCCCTAAACGGAACAGTAGCCGTAGGAAAGAAAGGACGGCGCGGCTTACCGGCGGCGAGGGAGGTCCGGCGAGGTGGTCAGGGATGTTCCAGAGGTCGCGACGGTCACGCCGAGGTGCGGGTCGTCGCCGGAGGTGGTCGGAGTCGCCCGGTCCACGAGCGCAGGCGGGTGTGCTCGTCGGCGGCGAGTGTACCGGCCAAACTACGGCGAGCTGGTCCAATCCAAGGGCACGGTGAGCTTCACGGGGTGACGTAGTGAACGTGTGCACAAAGAATCGAAGAATGGCTGAGTGGATTACCCGGTCCACGTACTCCGGCGAGGTTTAGTGCTCCGGCGACCTTGGGCCGGCCTCTCTGGCGAAGCAAACCCCGATTCCTCGCTCGGGGAGCCTCACGGAGGGGCGCACAGTCTTCTCCGAGGGCTGGACGGGGCTGGAAATGGCTGGGCAGGCCGGTCTATGGTGGCAGGGGGACGGGGTGGCCGCGGACAAGCTGCGCACTGGCCAACGGCGGTGAACCAAGCTCCGGCGAGGGTCGGGTGGGTGCGGAAGGGTACGGTCGAAGCTTGGGAGGGTTTTATAGGCGCGGGCGCGGACCAGGGCGCTGGCTTGACCGTTTGGCGCGACGCGGGCACGCGGGGCGCGCGCGGGCGTGCTCTGGCGAGCTCAGAGCGCGTCGAACACGTGGCGCGTTGCTTCTGCCCGTGTTCTTCGCTCTGCTGAGCGACCAAGCGTACGAATCTTGCCATGTCGCCTGTGGGAGATCTCTTCCCTGCACCTAGAGCTACCTAGTTCATGTGAGTTCCAAGGGAGGATACGCCCTAGGTCAGGAGATAAACAGGCGCCAAGTTTGGTTTGTCTCACTGCCCACACCGCGACAAAACCGATGTCAAAACCTGTCAAACGTCCAAGTCTCGGTTTCCACTTTTTCCAGGGGGTTCCTTAGATAATTTGGCTCCTTTTTGCTATTTAGACCCTAGGGTTTTGGTGCTATTAGCTAGGTGAACACGACTGATCTTTAATCTAGGGTTAATTCTACACTTAGAGAGAAATGGAGAGCTCTAGCTCTCTCTCTACTTGGAGATTTGATTTAGGGTTTCTCCAGGGGTCTTTTTGCAACATTACCCTCCCCTAATTGATGGTTATCAAATTGCTTAGGGTTTTGCTAAGGATCACTTGTGTTTTGCACATTGTTCACACACTCTTCCCTCCCTTTTTTTAACCAAGATTTAGAAGATAGGGTTTAGGAGGGCCTAGGGTTCTTTTTCCCTTCTATCCAAGTAAAAAGTGTGCAAGGGTTTGATTAATACTTCTTAGGCCATTTATAACTTGATTAACTCAATAACTCCAAGGTTCTTATATGTTCCCCTCAGTCTCTACTACTTGTGATCACAGCCTTTTTAGTGCCAAGATGGGCTCTAGCCAAGGTAACACCTGGGGTGTTACAGCCCTCCCCCCTTAAAGGAATCTCGTCCCGAGATTTCAGGTAGAGTCCCTTGGAGGGATGCTTTGAAGGTGTGCTGGTGCCACTTTCCCCTTAAACTCAAGTTCCACTTTCCTAACTGCTCTTCGAATGTCATCCTCTTTGCAACTTCAGAAGGAAGCCCTTCTTAAGTTAAGTCCATAACTTAGACTATCCTTGTTATCTAAGTTTTTCTTATAATTGACTTCAAAGGGCAGGTGGGGGTGGGGTTTTGGGTTACATACCGATTCCTTTGGGTAGAAAGTCGGGGAAGCGAGAGCGTAGAAAATCCTCCGTCTCCCATGTAGCTTCTTCTACTGAATGGTGACTCCACTGAACCTTATACATTCTGATTGACCTTGCCCGAGTTGACCTTTCCTTCTGATCCAATACCTTGACGGGGTACTCTTGGTAGGACAAGTCTGGTTCTATCTCAATGTCTGGTTCTGGTAGCACTTCAGTGGGTAGACGAACACATTTCCGCAGCTGAGATACATGGAACACATTGTGAACTGCTGACATATGGGGTGGTAATTCCAATTGGTAGGCTATGGGTCCATAACTTTCCTTGATCTTATATGGTCCAATGTAGCGAGGGGCCAACTTGCCCTTGATCCCGAATCTCTGGACACCCTTGGTTGGTGATACCTTAAGATAGACATGATCTCCCACCTCAAACTGTAGTGGCTTCCGTCTCTGGTCATGATAACTCTTTTGCCTGGCCTGAGCAGCTTCCAGGTTCTTCCTGATGACTCTGACCTTTTCCTCTGCTTCAATTACCAAATCTGGCCCAAATATCTCCCTCTCTCCTGCTTGAGACCAATTCAGCGGGGTTCTGCATCTTCTCCCATACAAAGCCTCAAAAGGTGCCATTTTCAGACTGGACTGATAGCTGTTATTGTAAGAGAACTCCGCTAAGGAAAGACATTTGTCCCAGTCCTTTCCATAGTGCAGTGCACATGCTCTCAACATGTCTTCCAAAACCTGATTTACCCTTTCTGTCTGACCATCTGTTTGAGGGTGATATGCTGAGCTTCGGATTACATGGGTCCCAAGTGATTCCTGTAATTGCTCCCAAAATCGTGCCACAAAAGGTGCTCCTCGGTCAGAGACTATGGTCCTTGGTATCCCATGCAGACGAACTATCTGGTCGATGTAAATTTCCGCATACTTCTCCGTCCGGTGGGTAGTGTGCACTGGCAAGAAATGAGCAGTCTTGGTCAACCTGTCCACAATAACCCATATGGAATCATGGTGCCGGGAGGTATTGGGTAATCCCACTATGAAGTCCATGCAAACGTCCTCCCATTTCCAAGATGGTATGGGAAGGGGTTGCAAAGGGCCTGCTGCTTTCAGATGACTAGCTTTTACCCTCTGACAAGTGTCACATTCTGAAACGTACTTGGCAATTTCCCTCTTCATCCTGGTCCACCAATAAAGAGGTCTGAGATCATGGTACATCTTGTTGCTACCAGGGTGCATGGAGAACTTAGAAAGGTGAGCTTCATCCAATATCTTCTTTCTGAGCTCTGGGTCCTTGGGAACCACCAATCGGTCTTCAAACCATAAAATTCCTTTGCTGTCCTGGCGGAAACACTTGTATTTCTCTGCCTTCAGCTGGATCATTTCTTTAATAACCTGAACTCCCTTATCCCCAAACTGTGCCTGAGCTATTTGTTCTTGCAATGTGGGCTCCACTGCTATATACCTCAATTCACCGGAAGGAACAACTTCCAGGTTCAGCTTGCACAACTCATCACACAAGGTGGTAATTCTTGCATCCATGTTCATGCAATTACATTGGGCCTTTCGGCTCAAGGCATCTGCCACAACGTTTGCTTTACCGGGATGGTAATGCACCTCCAAATCATAGTCCTTGATTAATTCCAACCACCTTCTCTGCCTCATGTTCAGATCTGCCTGAGTGAAAATATACTTGAGGCTCTTGTGATCAGTGTAAATGTTACAGTGAGCTCCCATCAAGTAGTGTCTCCATATCTTGAGGGCATGAATTACTGCTACCAACTCCAGATCATGTGTCGGGTAGTTCTGCTCATGGGGTCTGAGGGCTCGGGAAGCATAAGCAATCACTCTGTTCTCTTGCATCAACACACAACCCAGTCCTGTCCCAGAAGCATCACAATAAACTTCAAATGGCTTGGTATTATCCGGCTGAGCTAGCACTGGAGCTGTTGTCAAATGTTGCCTCAGGGTATGAAAAGCATCTTCACACTTTTGGCTCCACTCAAATTTGACTCCTTTCTTTAACAGTTCAGTCATTGGCTTGGCAATTCTGGAGAAATCTGGAATAAATCGTCGGTAATATCCTGCTAATCCCAGAAAACTCCTAATCTGCTTCACTGTAGTCGGGGGTTTCCAGTCCATCACTTCTTGCACTTTCTCAGGGTCAACTGATATCCCATCCTGAGAGATTGTGTGACCCAAGAATTTTATCTCCCTCAACCAGAACTCACACTTGGACAACTTAGCATACAACTGATGGTCGCGAAGTCTTTGAAGCACAATATGCAGATGCTCCATGTATTCATCTTCATTCTTGGAATAAACCAGAATGTCATCAATGAAGACAACCACAAACTTGACCAGCTCTGGCATGAATACTGAGTTCATCAAGTACATGAAATCAGCCGGGGCATTGGTTAGCCCGAAGGACATTACCAAAAACTCATAGAGCCCATATCTGGTAGAGAAAGCCGTCTTGGGAATGTCACTGGCATGGATCTTGATCTGATGGTAGCCTGAGCGAAGGTATATCTTGGAGAATACCTTGGCTCCTACCAATTGATCAAATAGAACATCAATGCGGGGTAACGGGTACTTGTTTTTGATAGTCACTGCATTGAGAGGGCGGTAATCAACACACATCCTCAAACTCTCATCCTTCTTCTTCACGAACAAGGCGGGACATCCCCATGGTGAAGTGCTTGGACGAATAAACCCCTTGTCCAATAATTCTTGCAGTTGCTTCTTCAATTCTGCCAACTCCGCGGGAGGCATCCTATAAGGTCTCTTGGAGATAGGAGCCGTTCCGGGTTGCAATTCAATGGCAAACTCAATATCTCTGTCGGGTGGCATTCCTGGCAATTCATCTGGAAAAACGTCGGGGTAGTCACAGACGACGGGGATCTCTTCCACTGGGGAGTCCGTCATAAGGAATGCACAAGAACGGGTGCAACTCTGATCGGGCAGAAACAATGTGGTTTCTCCACAAGTTGGTGAGTGCACTTCAATGGCCCTAGCTGCAATGTCAAGAACCGCCCGGTGCCTTGTTAACCAGTCAGTCCCTAATATGATATCCACGCTGTCCAAACCCAAAACGAGGAGGGTGGTTTTAATTATTAGACTACCAAACTTTATGGGCACATGCCTGCTGATTTGATTTGTGGCAATCCTGCCTCCTGGGGTTGAAATAGTAATAGCCCCGTGGGTGTGGCAAAAAGGCAACTGGCACTTGACACTAAATTTGGCACTGACAAAACTATGTGAAGCACCAGAATCGAAAAGAACAATAGCAGGAAAATTTAAAACTGTAAAGATACCATTCATGACGGGTGCTCCCTCTGGAATGTCAGCCATTGTAGTGAAGTTCAGCTTGCCCTGCCTCACCTGCACTTTCTGCCTCTTTCCTTGGCTCTGGTTAACATTCTGCCCCTGCCTCTGCTGATTCTTGGGGCAATTCTTGGCGTAGTGTCCAGTGCTGCCACAGGTGAAACACCTGTTATCATTGGCCTGGCGGTACTGCTGCTGCTGATTGTTCCTCTGAGCTGGGAATTGGGCACGGTTGGGTGCCTGCTGCTGCTGCTGCTGCGGTGGCCTGATCACCCACCTTCCTTGCTGCTGCTGAGGTCCCCTGCTCTGTGAGTCAGACACAATCCTGAAGCGCTGTGGCTGAGACGAGGGTCCTGCCACAGGGGTCTTCCTCTTCTTCTCCGCCTGCCGAGCCAAGATGCAGTCTTCCTGGGAGATAGCCATGTTGACCAACTCATTGTAACTGTTGGCCCTGACGGTGTTGAGACGGTCACGGAGCTTGGTGCTGAGCCCCCTCCTGAACCTGTCTCGCTTCTTCTCATCCGTATCTGCATGGTATCCGGCATACTGACACAAATCGTTGAAGGCCTGGGCATATTGCAACACTGTCCTGCTGCCCTGAGTGAGTGCCAGAAACTCATTGAGCTTTCGGTCCATGATGCCAGCGGGAATATGATGCCCTCTGAAAGCGGCCTTGAACTCCCTCCACTCCACCTCTCTACCATCCGGCTGCATAGCCAGAAAATGGTCCCACCAAGTCCTTGCGGGTCCGCGAAGCTGCTGGGTGGCGAACCTGACCTTTGTGACCTCTGAGCAAGCCCCATGGAGCAGTGGGAACTTGGATTCTACCACCCTCAACCACACATCTGCATCAAGTGGGTCCTCCGTCCTGGTAAACAATGGTGGCTGGGTGCTGAGAAACTCCTGGTAAGTAGCAGCGACGGGGTGACGCTGATGGTCTCCACCATAATGCTGAGGTGGTGGCTGACGCTGAGCTAGCTGCCTCAGAATCTCATTCTACTGGGCCATGAGCTCCTGCAGAGTGGGAGGCGGTGGCGGTGGAGGAACGTGCTCATTCTGACCACGGCGCGCTCTCCCAGCCATCTGAAAAAGTCACATGGTTGCTTAATAACACATCTCCAAGCTTAAGGTTCGAACATGGTAGGGGAGTCAAAGTAATTTGATAGATTCCAAATAAAACAACGAAAACATAATCCTTCCGTCCAAATTTAAACTACCATTAAGCATCCCTAAACATCCAAAAGAGTTTTAACCCTGGTTACATCAAGGCTCAAAAGACTCAACTCTACCTAGCCTAGTACCCTAAGGGTGCAAAAGCTACGCTAGCGGCGATGAGTCCAACTATCACCAACTTCTAGTATTAGTCTGGCCTCTATTGAGCGAACGAGGCGACGCTAGACTCGGGGGAAGGTGGTCTCCCTGAGCCAGCGGTGTCTACACTGGAGGCAGACTCGTCTCCTCCCTCGACGTCAACGTCCTCGTCAGCCTCCGCATCATGGATCTCTTGGTGATGCATGTCCAGATGCGCATTAGCCTCTGCTAGCTGCTGCTGGGTGTTGAGGAGCTGATCCTCGAGGACCTCGATGGTATTCTCCCTGGTGCCCACCAGCTCCTCCAACTCATGAATCTCGTTAGTCAGCTGCTCCACCTGTAAATCTTTCTCCACCAGCTCCTGGGATAAATCCACCACGAGCTCCTCCCTGTTATCCAGGGTGATCTTGGTGGCCTCCAGTAATGCCATCAGGTGGGACATAGCCTCCCCACGCATCACTTGCAGACGATACAGAGCATTCATGCATCGTACCGACAAGTGAGCGGTGTGGCCTGGGTAGAGAGCCCAGATGTCCTTGGCATGCTCCACCCGGTCCTTCCACATCGGGTCGTCCTCCTTTTCCGCAGGGAACAACCCAATGGGGTGGGTAGCCAGCTCCAAGGGATGGAATCCGCAAAAGGTAGTCAGTCCATGCAGAGCGATAGCCTCAATAGTGTCCTCAGCCCGGTATCCATAGGACTCGGAGTCCAGTGAACGCCAGCCTGGCTGCAGGGGATGAGGCTCCAAAGTCATCCTCACCCGACAGCGAGGTACCCGGTGCTTCTCGAACTGCTGCACCGCGTACTGAGGGGGTGTCAAATATCCTGCCCCCTGAAGTACTTCCCACAAGATGCGGGGAAAACCCTCTCGTGCAAGTCCGTCAGTGTGGGTCAGTGCATCTCCATCCTCGGAGGATCCGTGGGAAGTCATCTGTGCACGGTTAAGCGTAAGTAAAGAAAACGAATTACAAAAAAGAACAAGGAAAATAAAACTCAGTCTGCCTCTAACTAAAAGAAAAAGGCACTGGGGACCTAGTTGGCTACTATCTCATTTTTAAGTCCTTTTACTTAGTTATTCATTTACTTAATTAAGAATGCATGCATGCACGTCCTGTACGACCTCTCCAACAGATAAAAAGGAATAGGGAAGGACTCCCATCCTTTAAAAGTGGCCTATAGGGCCTAGTCACTTAGCCACCTAGCTACCCTTCTATGGTCCTAAGGCTTCACGTCCTAGGTCTATCCTGCTTGCCCTACTATCTATCCAACATTGTTTCTATCAAGTTTTACTTTTAGAAAAGGGATGGTATTTATGTTTTATTGATTCCTCTGTGGTGGTACAAGCTCCGATACCAGCTGTGGCGGAACTGCCCGAATTATTCCAACTTAAGTGCCTAAGTCCGACCTTAGAGGCTAGACCACACTTAAATGGGAATAACCCGTCAATCCCTCGGATCTAGTCCGACACGGCCACTGACAGGATCAAGTACCACAGTCTCACTCGATGGTGAGTCACAGAGCAAATACAATAAAGCATAAAACCAAGCATGGAAGAGTATTAAATTATTACATCACCATTGTCACCATCGGAGTTTTCGCAAAAGTAACCATCATTGTTTTTGAAGTGCAGCGGAAATAAACTAGCGATAAATAAATGGAGAGATGGGGAAGCCTATCCCATCACTCCTCATGCTCCTCCTCAGCCGAGGCGGGGTCCCACTCAACAGTCCAACCCGGTGGTAAGGTGGACGGCCAAGTCACTCCAGCAACCATGTCCTCCAGAGAACCTGTAAAAATTATGCCACAAGCAAGGCTGAGTATACTAATACTCAGCTAGACTTACCCGGTGTGAGGAGTCTATACTCCTCTACCTCTAGACATGCAGCTGTTTGGCTGTGGGGGTTTGGTTGCCAAAAGCACTAGCTGAGTTTCTAAATCAAGATTTTAACTTAATCAAAATTAAGTGTGACTCTCTTAAGGCTAAAAGTGTACTATCTATTCATACATAGTAGCAAGCATTATTAGCAATCAACAGTTTATATCATCTCAACACAGTTCCACTTGTTACTCAATGTAGCAGCATGGATCAAGCAGTCTCATTAGCTACGAGAAGCAGACGATTCGAATCGAGTTTTTTATCCTTGCAAGGTAAACCTAAACACACGACATGCAGGGGCACTCCGTCCCCACACATATCAACCGTCCCCATCGATTCCCTGGCAGCAGATCAGGGCTCACCGCCTTGGCGTACAATGCCTCACTGACCCCGACTGGCCGTCATGCAGTGACAGCACTTGTACCCACCATAACCGGAATGGGAGACTACGTCTCAGGTCGCGTGAGGGGTAAAGTCCACTGGCAGGTTCAATCAGGTACTAGGCTTACCGATTTACCATATTTCTCGGTATGTGTTTAGTACGTTCAAACGCTTGACTCACGGTACCACACCTTAATCCTTAATCAACTTTTTATCCCGTGAACAACCAATCCCCATGGATTGTTGCCCACCAACCAACATCAATATGATAGGGAAGTGGATACAGCAAATACCTGATCTCGCGCGAGTGCTAGAAAAATCACTCGACTTCTACCGAGATCCTAATTAATAAAGCAGCTACTCGTCCTAGCATACTAGTGTTCATCTCAATAGGATTCCTAAGATCATGCAACTAGGGTTTCAACCAATTCCTACACCTAAGTGCACAATCAATCCTACAATCATTAAGTGAAGTAAAATAGCATAAATAACAGGTTATGCATAAAACTGGGGCTTGCCTTCCAAAGCAGTGGCAGGCAGGTCCTCTGGTGCAGGCTCTGGTGCTGGGTCTGGGGCAACCTCCTGGGTAGCTCCTTGCTCCGGCACGAGGACGTACTCTCCGTCAGCAAGATTACAGTCTATCGAAATGCAATGAACATATATGTCATGATTATGCAAAATTTAAGAACATTAAGCCACTAAAATTAGGTCAAGAATTAACTTAGGGTTCCTTGGCTACGAGGGTCTTCTAGTGGTATTTATAGACTTATTACCCTTTTAGGTTTAGGTTTTCTTTTAAAATAACATATTGGATTTGTATTGCCTTTATAGATTTCAGTGGATAATTATAAAGGTCTTAAGAGGACATTAAATTCCATCATCCATTTTCCTTTCTTAATTTTCCATCTAGGGTTTCTAGTAGGGGTTTTGAACTATAACAGTAGTTTAAAAATTTCCAAAAATTGTGTAAGAATTACAGTGGGTTGTCACTGGCTATTCTAGCTTGTTTTAATAATTTGAGGCTTAAGTGTAACACCCGGTTCTAAAGAACAAAGCCGGGTGCATCTCATACATGCGCCAAGAAGACAACATATATAATAACAGAGTGTATAGAGATAAATGTCATTAACATCAGAGTATTTATTACATAGCGGAAGACTTATTACAAAATAAAGTACTAAAGATAAAACAACTAAGGATCGACGGCGCAGATGTCGACTGGGAAACGCCACCTAGATCAGATCGAACTCCTCAGTGTTAGGCAGCTCCTCCTGAACCACCTGATCATCTCCTGTGGGGGGGGGGGGTGTGAGACAGCAAGGGTGAGCTCACACATGATCATAGCTCAACAAGTTGTGGGGAACCAGTGGACATAAACTCGCAAAGGTGTGAGTTCATGTGATGTGTAAGGCTTAATCAAAGACAGGGGTTAAAGCTGAGCATTGCTTTTAAGTAGTTGGTCAAAATTTTATTAGCAGTTACTAAGTGTAAGTAAATACCAAACCATAAGTAAAGTGATAGAACAAAATTAATAACAAACCCATGCAATGCAAATGACAAATTAAGTTTAAGTTCCATAATTTAAACATCAGAGAGTCCTGAGCTGCTCGTGACCGTGAGCTCGGCTAGTATACCAGATTTACACTCTGCAGAGGTTGTACCCTTTACCCACAAGTCATGTTACCCATCTGCCAAGGGGTCATGAATCCCATATACCTCTACCTAGGAAGCACGGCAGGGCAACACTACGAGGCCTTTACAAAGTTCCACTAGCTTCCGAAAACCCGCTACAGTTTATGGGAAGATCCAGTAAAGGGTTCCTGGCTGATAGCCATCGCAGCAAAATCAACCAGGGACCTCCCCGCACTGACCTCTCCCCTACTGCCCTTGCCCCTTTCGGGTAAGGTAGTCTTCCACTAGCTTTCCTAATTAGTCAGCCAAGGGCGTCCCATTCCACCCTTGTGGTGGCACGTGGTTCTCAAGTTAAGCTCTATGTTCCAATTAACATTAATGATAACGACATGAACATAAACAGAATAACAACAAGAATTGGAACATAGAGGTAATAAATAATTATCCCAAAACCATGTAAAGCAATAGCAAAAACTACCCAGGTGATTCAGGGGTAAACAAGGTAATGAGATAAGCAATCTAGGGTGACCTATTGGGTCCCATCAAAATTAACCTATGCATGGATAAGTGATATTAAAGAACATTATTGGGTAAAAAGTGGTCAAGGGCACAACTTGCCTTCAATGAGCTCCTGCTCAGCTACTTCAACCTGCTGCTCACCAGGATCCTCAGCAACGGGCTCTTCTACTCGCCACAATACAAACAAGCACAGTGCATATAGAGAAATTAACATTACACCAAACATATAAACAAAATGCACAGAGATATTCTACATATTAAAATAAAATCCTAGGAACAGAAATCATATTTTTCTGAGTTATAGATTTTAAGTTATGCATTTTCAAAGGTTTTATGTGCTTTAAATAGGATTAAGTGATAAATAAATTCCTTACTGTTTTTATGCCAAAACAGAGACACTAAGTGATAGAGAATAAAATTACAAAATTTTAGCAACTGGAATGAATTAATTTGGAGTTAATATGAATTTTCTATGAATTTATAAAGTTCTAGCAATTATTTTTGTATTAAAAATCTATTTTCTATTTATTTTCTCTGGTTTTCATGTTGACTGGACTGGGCGTCAATTCCTGGAAAACCCAGGGGTCTCGGGGTAAAAGTCTATAGACACAGCGCACAGTGCTACTGGACGGCGGGTTGATTTAGTGAAACCCGAGGGGTTCTTTAACAAAATCGACCCGCGAAGGGGTATGGACAGATCTAAGCCGTTCGATCCAAGGTGGACGATCCAGATTAAATCCCGAGCCTCACCAAACGGAATTTAGCGCGGACCGTTAGATTAGGATCCTACGGTGTGGACGTCTATGCGCTCAGATCCAATCACAACCGATGGATCTCAGCCTACGGTTTGGATTTAATACGACGAAGAGGTACGCGGCTTCTAATCACAGCCGTCCGCACCGATCCGACGGTCCCGATCACTCTGCCCCAGGATCTAATCGCTCCCGTACGCGCCTGATCCAACGGTCGCGAATCCCTCATCTCCCCCCGACCAACCAAGACGGCGGCGCCGCCGCGATTCCCTCCCGGTCGAACTCCGGCGAGGTGGAAACGGTGTTCCCCAAGTGCTAAGCCCCAAATTGAATCGAGTTTTACCATGCGGACATCAAAGCGATCACGGGGGATGGCTTTCTTACCGAGGATGCGCAGTGCAGGGGCCCGGCCACGGTGAGCGGCGGATCTGCTTCCACGGCGACGAATTCGTAGGCACTCGGGTGTCGATTCCGCCCGACGAGCCTGGGTACACCAACAGTGAGTTGGCCCGAAGCGCTACGGACCGAATGGACGGCTTAATGGTGGCAGTGGCGAGCTAGCGCCGTGACGCAGGGTTGGCGGCAGTGGTGGCTACGCGTACGGCGTGGATGAGAAGGAGGGGAAGGAAGGAGGGGTTGACCGAGCTATAAAAGGTGGAGCACAGTCGGATTGCGCCGAGCGAATCGCGGAGAGGTCGTTGGGTCCCTGGATTGCGGCGGACGCGGCCGTGGCAGCGAACTCCGCGGAGGTGGTTGAATCACCCGTAGTTCGCGCGGACGGGATGACATGAGGGCCCCGCGGCGCAGCGGCACGGTCAGCAGACGCGCGCGCGAGGAGCGGCTGTCAAGTGGGCCCCAGTCGGCAGCGAGCGTGAGCGCGAGAGGGAGAACGCAGTGCGCGCGGATGGACGGCTGACGTGCGGGCCCCGCGTGTCGGCGCCGGTGGTGAGCTGCGGGCTGCACGGGTGGATGCCTTGGTGGGCCGAAAATGGAGCCGGCGGCCCAGGTAAGTATTTTATCTTTTTCTTTTTTTACATTTTCTGTTTTCTTTTCTTTTTATTTTTCAATTCCCAATTTGAATTCCAAATTTGACTTTGAACTTGTACTCAAACTATAGATAAATTTCAATCATACCAATATAGTTGAGTTTGTATATTTATAAATTTTGTTTTATATTTTATATTATTTCTCTCTTTCTTTCCAAAGTTTAGCATTTCTCTTAGGTTTTAATTTCTCATTTGGATATTTAATATTTTTCTTGTCACAAAATGCACACAAAAATAAAATATCCAGCATGATGCAACAATTTAGTAGCATATCTTTTCATTATTTGTTCTTGGACATGGTGTTCTCATATGATGGTGCATAAGGATCAAACTCACATAAAGAGAAAATGTTTCTCTATTGATATTATTCCTAGCACTTACAAAGTAGGTGTTACAAATCCTACCCCCCTTAAAAATAATCTCGTCCTCGAGATTTAAGAAGAACTAGAGAAAAGGTGGGGAAAATCTATGCGAAGCTCTTCTTCTCTTTCCCAAGTTGCTTCATCTTCACTGTGGTGACTCCATTGAACTTTGCACATCTTTATCACCTTATTCCTTGTAACTCGAGTCAAAGTATCCAAAATCTTGATCGGGTACTCCGTGTAAGTCAAATCTCCATGAACACTGAGCTCTTCCATTGGTAACTGTTCCTCAGGGACACGGAGACACTTCTTAAGTTGAGACACATGGAACACATTATGCACATCTGATAGAGTAGCAGGTAACTCAAGTTGGTATGCCATCTCCCCAACTCTTCTAAAGATCAAGAATGGTCCAATGTAGCGAGGGGACAATTTGCCCTTGGCTTTGAATCTCCTCATTCCACGAAGTGGTGACACCTTGAGATACACATAATCTCCTTCTTCAAATTCCAGTGGCCTCCTTCTATTATCAGCATAGCTCTTTTGCCTGGTTTGAGCCACTCTCAAATTCTCTCGAATTATACGAACTTGTTCTTCTGCTTCTTGAATCAGTTCAGGCCCAAAGAACTGTCTCTCTCCAGTCTGGTCCCAATACAAAGGAGTCCTGCACTTCCTCCCATATAAAGCTTCAAAAGGTGACATCTTCAGACTGGCCTGATAACTATTATTATATGAGAATTCAGCATAAGGCAGACTCTTATCCCAACTTCCTCCATGCTGAAGTGCACAAGCTCTCAACATATCTTCCAAAACTTGATTAGTCCTTTCAGTCTGTCCATCAGTCTGAGGGTGATAAGCTGTACTAAAATTCAACTTTGTACTCATGTTCTCATGAAAGCTTCTCCAAAATCTTGAGGTAAACTGCGAACCTCGATCAGACACAATCTTCTTTGGTACTCCATGTAAACACACAATCCGAGCCATATATAACTCTGCTAGCTGAGAACCTTTATAAGTAGTCTTCACAGGAATAAAGTGAGCCACTTTAGTCAATCTATCCACAATCACCCATATAGCATCATATCCTTTCTGGGTGCGAGGCAATCCAGTAATAAAATCCATACCAATCTCTTCCCATTTCCACTCGGGTATCTTTAGTGGATGCAATAGTCCAGCTGGCCTCTGGTGTTCAGCCTTAACTCTTTGACATACATCACACATAGCCACATGTGCAGCTACATCTCTTTTCAATCCATACCACCAATATTTCCGTTTCAAATCTTGATACATCTTGGTACTTCCAGGATGAATAGAATAATCCGAGTCATGGGCCTCCTTCAATATAGTCTCTCGAAGGCTTTTAATATCAGGAACACATATCCTGTCATTGAACCATACAGTGCCCTGCTCATCTTCCGTAAATTCCGGAACTCGACCTTCAGTAATCAGATCCTTAATCTCTTTTATCTTATCATCACCAATTTGTCCTTTGCGGATCTCTTGCTCCAAAGTAGGTTCCACATCAATAGTAACTCCCTCAGTATGAGCAACTATCCCCAGGTTAAGTCTCCTGAAATCCTCAACAATCTCATCGGGTAGCTGGGCAACAACAGCTGAATGAACATGCTCCTTGCGACTCAAGGCATCTGCAACCAAGTTTGCCTTGCCCGGGTGATAGTGAATCTCCAAATCATAATCCTTAATAAGCTCCAACCAACGGCGTTGCCTAAGGTTGAGATCCTTCTGAGTGAATATATACTTCAAACTCTTATGATCCGTATACACTTGGCACTTGGTCCCCATGATATAATGTCTCCAAATCTTAAGCGCATGCACAACGGCTGCCAATTCCAAGTCATGAGTGGGGTAGTTCAATTCATGTCTCCGCAACTGACGAGATGCATAGGCAATCACATGTCCTTCTTGCATGAGCACACATCCTAAGCCTTGGCCACATGCATCGCAATAGATGTCAAATCCTTTCTGTAGGTCCGGCATGACCAATACTGGTGGCGACATCAACCTCTTCTTCAATAGATCAAAGCTGTCTTGACACTTCTCGTCCCACTTAAATTCTTTTCCTTTCTCCAAAAGCGAAGTCATAGGCTTAGCAATCTTAGAAAATCCTTCGATAAACCTCCGATAATATCCAGCAAGTCCTAAGAAACTTCGAATCTCAGTAACTGTAGTGGGTACTCTCCACTCCATTATCTCCTTAACCTTAGCAGGATCCACTGCTATTCCTCCATTAGAAATAATATGACCAAGAAATGGCACTTCGCCAATCCAAAACTCGCACTTGCTGAACTTGGCATAGAGCTGGTTATCTCGAAGCTTCTGTAGCACCAACCTCAGATGTTCCTCGTGATCACTATCACTCTGAGAATAAATAAGAATATCGTCGATGAATACCACGACGAATCTATCCAAATACTCCATAAACACCTTGTTCATTAAGTTCATAAAATAAGCTGGTGCATTAGTCAATCCAAACGACATAACTGTGAACTCATATAATCCATATCTAGTCGAGAAAGCCGTCTTGGGAATGTCCGATGGTCTAATCCTCATCTGATGGTAACCGGATCGGAGATCAATCTTCGAAAATACTCTAGCACCTCTCATTTGATCAAACAAATCTTCAATACGGGGCAACGGGTATTTGTTCTTCACTGTAACATCATTAAGAGATCTATAATCCACACACATCCGTTGTGATCCATCCTTCTTCTGTACAAACAAGACCGGTGCTCCCCAAGGTGAGGAACTCGGACGAATGTACCCAGCCTCTTGTAACTCAGTTAACTGCTTCTTAAGTTCCTTCAACTCTTCTACGGACATTCTATATGGCCGTTTAGAAATAGGGGCGGTTCCAGGTAAGAGGTCAATAACAAACTCAACTTCTCTTTCAGGTGGCATTCCTGGTAACTCCTCTGGAAAGACATCCGGAAAATCTCTAACCACCCGAATATTGTCACCGACAAACTCCTCAGGCATGAAGAACATTGCACGCATAGATGAGGAGGTTACTGCAATGTTAACTTGAAACCTTTCTCCTTTAGTAGTAGTGAGTTCTACGGTACCTCTACCACATGCTATAACGGCCTTTGCCTTTCTTAGCCATGACATACCAAGAATCAAATCTATACTGCTTGACTCCAATATTATAGCAGTAGCTCCAAATTCTCTACCCATAATAGTTAATGTCAATCTACGTGTCATTTGATTTGCCTCAACATGCCCTTTAGGTGTAATTACTATCAGGGGTTTTCTCATATTTAGCAGTGGTATTTCATTTGTGTTGGCATATCTAGCAGACATGAATGAATGTGTAGCACCAGAATCAAATAATATGGTTGCAGGAATTGCATTAACATAAAACATACCAATTACGAGGTCCCCTCCGTCCGGAGTAGCATCAACGCTGACTTGATTAACCTTGGCAATAGAATATCCCTTGCCAGTTCCTGGAGTTTGCTGCCTGTTCTGTACTGGAGTAGTAGCAATCCTCTGTGGGCAGACATTTGCATAATGACCAATCTTCCCACACTTGTAACATTGAGTGCCCGGACTCTGTCCTGAAAACTTTGTCGGGGTGCCAGCAGGGGTAGCCTGTCGAGGAGGTGGAGTCCTCAGTGGTGATTGCGGAACTGGGCGTGGTCCTCCTGGTCGAGTCGGTGTACCCTGGGGTGAACTGTAGCGAGGACGAACACTGCTGCTTCCTTGTCCTTGAGATATGGCCTTCCTCTTCAAATCCCCCAGCTGAACACGCTTGTGTTCAATAGCCAGTGCCTTATCAAGCAGCCTCTGAAATGATGGAAATGTGTGTGCCACCAGAGCATACTGCAGTGGTCCATTAAGTCCTTCAATAAAATGCTCCTGCTTCCTCTCGTCTTCAGCAACTTCTTCAGGGGCATATCGGGATAACTGAATAAACTTGTCTCTGTACTCGCTGACTGACATACTCCCTTGCTTCAGCGACAGAAATTCCTTCTTCTTGATCTTTATCATCCCAGCTGGAATATGGTAGTTCCTGAACTGCGTACTGAACTCTGCCCAAGTAATAGTATCCGCAGCATCGTGGGCAGCAGTATAAGAATCCCACCAGTCAGCAGCAGGACCAATCAGACGTCCCGAAGCATATAAAACCTTCTCACGGTCCGTGCATTGTGCAATATTCAGCATCTTCTCAATTGCTTTCAGCCAATCATCCGCATCCAGTGGATCTGGTGAGCTTGCAAATGTGGGTGGCTTATGGCTCATGAACTCTCTATGCTTGTCTCGGGGTGGAACTGGTGGTGGTGGAGGTGGAGGCAGTGGCACTTGTTGCTGTTGTTGTTGCATTTGCTGTTGCAGCTGCTGTTGTTGCGCCCTCCTTTCCTGGCGTATCTCATCTCGCTCCTGGCGCAACTCCTGTCGTATATCTTCTCTTTCCTGTCGCATCTCTTGGCGTTCTTGCTGCATCTGAGCACGCATATCCGCCATAGTATCTGCCATTTGCTGCATCATTGCCATCTGAGCAGCAACCAGTGGGTCAACTCCGCCTGGTGGAGGATTGGGAGGATTCATCGCAGCAGGTTGTGGCTGAGGTTGTCTTCGAGTGTGTTGGTTAGGAGGCAAGTCAATTCCACCACCCCGCCTGGTATTGACCATCTGAGTTAGATACATATGGTAAGAAAATAGTAGACAAGGCAGGTATTTACAAATCAGGTTACTTTGGGGGATTTATTAGCTAAGCAGATTAATATTTTACACATCCTAGCTAACTCAATACCTTATGGTGGTACATACTGAGATGTCCATAGTTCAATCAATCAAAGAAGCAAATCAGGCATTTAGCATCAGCACAATCAAACAACATTTTAATAGAGAAAATAATTTTTAATTTGGTCTTAGGCCTCCTATCTCTTAAAAATGTCATAGGGGTAGGGATTCCAAGGTTTGAAATCCATCTTGTCTCAGAGTAGAAAAGGTAAGAATGATCAGAGTAGAACAGTAGAAGGTGAGACAGGATCAAGATAAGTGTAGAAAGAATCAGAGTAAGGTGAGTGTAGAACGAATCAGAATGAGATAAGTAGGTAAGGGTTTGTCCAGTCTATCTAGGTTACGTCCTACAGTCAACATTTCCTCTGATACCACTTCTGTAACACCCGGTTCTAAAGAACAAAGCCGGGTGCATCTCATACATGCGCCAAGAAGACAACATATATAATAACAGAGTGTATAGAGATAAATGTCATTAACATCAGAGTATTTATTACATAGCGGAAGACTTATTACAAAATAAAGTACTAAAGATAAAACAACTAAGGATCGACGGCGCAGATGTCGACTGGGAAACGCCACCTAGATCAGATCGAACTCCTCAGTGTTAGGCAGCTCCTCCTGAACCACCTGATCATCTCCTGTGGGGGGGGGTGTGAGACAGCAAGGGTGAGCTCACACATGATCATAGCTCAACAAGTTGTGGGGAACCAGTGGACATAAACTCGCAAAGGTGTGAGTTCATGTGATGTGTAAGGCTTAATCAAAGACAGGGGTTAAAGCTGAGCATTGCTTTTAAGTAGTTGGTCAAAATTTTATTAGCAGTTACTAAGTGTAAGTAAATACCAAACCATAAGTAAAGTGATAGAACAAAATTAATAACAAACCCATGCAATGCAAATGACAAATTAAGTTTAAGTTCCATAATTTAAACATCAGAGAGTCCTGAGCTGCTCGTGACCGTGAGCTCGGCTAGTATACCAGATTTACACTCTGCAGAGGTTGTACCCTTTACCCACAAGTCATGTTACCCATCTGCCAAGGGGTCATGAATCCCATATACCTCTACCTAGGAAGCACGGCAGGGCAACACTACGAGGCCTTTACAAAGTTCCACTAGCTTCCGAAAACCCGCTACAGTTTATGGGAAGATCCAGTAAAGGGTTCCTGGCTGATAGCCATCGCAGCAAAATCAACCAGGGACCTCCCCGCACTGACCTCTCCCCTACTGCCCTTGCCCCTTTCGGGTAAGGTAGTCTTCCACTAGCTTTCCTAATTAGTCAGCCAAGGGCGTCCCATTCCACCCTTGTGGTGGCACGTGGTTCTCAAGTTAAGCTCTATGTTCCAATTAACATTAATGATAACGACATGAACATAAACAGAATAACAACAAGAATTGGAACATAGAGGTAATAAATAATTATCCCAAAACCATGTAAAGCAATAGCAAAAACTACCCAGGTGATTCAGGGGTAAACAAGGTAATGAGATAAGCAATCTAGGGTGACCTATTGGGTCCCATCAAAATTAACCTATGCATGGATAAGTGATATTAAAGAACATTATTGGGTAAAAAGTGGTCAAGGGCACAACTTGCCTTCAATGAGCTCCTGCTCAGCTACTTCAACCTGCTGCTCACCAGGATCCTCAGCAACGGGCTCTTCTACTCGCCACAATACAAACAAGCACAGTGCATATAGAGAAATTAACATTACACCAAACATATAAACAAAATGCACAGAGATATTCTACATATTAAAATAAAATCCTAGGAACAGAAATCATATTTTTCTGAGTTATAGATTTTAAGTTATGCATTTTCAAAGGTTTTATGTGCTTTAAATAGGATTAAGTGATAAATAAATTCCTTACTGTTTTTATGCCAAAACAGAGACACTAAGTGATAGAGAATAAAATTACAAAATTTTAGCAACTGGAATGAATTAATTTGGAGTTAATATGAATTTTCTATGAATTTATAAAGTTCTAGCAATTATTTTTGTATTAAAAATCTATTTTCTATTTATTTTCTCTGGTTTTCATGTTGACTGGACTGGGCGTCAATTCCTGGAAAACCCAGGGGTCTCGGGGTAAAAGTCTATAGACACAGCGCACAGTGCTACTGGACGGCGGGTTGATTTAGTGAAACCCGAGGGGTTCTTTAACAAAATCGACCCGCGAAGGGGTATGGACAGATCTAAGCCGTTCGATCTAAGGTGGACGATCCAGATTAAATCCCGAGCCTCACCAAACGGAATTTAGCGCGGACCGTTAGATTAGGATCCTACGGTGTGGACGTCTATGCGCTCAGATCCAATCACAACCGATGGATCTCAGCCTACGGTTTGGATTTAATACGACGAAGAGGTACGCGGCTTCTAATCACAGCCGTCCGCACCGATCCGACGGTCCCGATCACTCTGCCCCAGGATCTAATCGCTCCCGTACGCGCCTGATCCAACGGTCGCGAATCCCTCATCTCCCCCCGACCAACCAAGACGGCGGCGCCGCCGCGATTCCCTCCCGGTCGAACTCCGGCGAGGTGGAAACGGTGTTCCCCAAGTGCTAAGCCCCAAATTGAATCGAGTTTTACCATGCGGACATCAAAGCGATCACGGGGGATGGCTTTCTTACCGAGGATGCGCAGTGCAGGGGCCCGGCCACGGTGAGCGGCGGATCTGCTTCCACGGCGACGAATTCGTAGGCACTCGGGTGTCGATTCCGCCCGACGAGCCTGGGTACACCAACAGTGAGTTGGCCCGAAGCGCTACGGACCGAATGGACGGCTTAATGGTGGCAGTGGCGAGCTAGCGCCGTGACGCAGGGTTGGCGGCAGTGGTGGCTACGCGTACGGCGTGGATGAGAAGGAGGGGAAGGAAGGAGGGGTTGACCGAGCTATAAAAGGTGGAGCACAGTCGGATTGCGCCGAGCGAATCGCGGAGAGGTCGTTGGGTCCCTGGATTGCGGCGGACGCGGCCGTGGCAGCGAACTCCGCGGAGGTGGTTGAATCACCCGTAGTTCGCGCGGACGGGATGACATGAGGGCCCCGCGGCGCAGCGGCACGGTCAGCAGACGCGCGCGCGAGGAGCGGCTGTCAAGTGGGCCCCAGTCGGCAGCGAGCGTGAGCGCGAGAGGGAGAACGCAGTGCGCGCGGATGGACGGCTGACGTGCGGGCCCCGCGTGTCGGCGCCGGTGGTGAGCTGCGGGCTGCACGGGTGGATGCCTTGGTGGGCCGAAAATGGAGCCGGCGGCCCAGGTAAGTATTTTATCTTTTTCTTTTTTTACATTTTCTGTTTTCTTTTCTTTTTATTTTTCAATTCCCAATTTGAATTCCAAATTTGACTTTGAACTTGTACTCAAACTATAGATAAATTTCAATCATACCAATATAGTTGAGTTTGTATATTTATAAATTTTGTTTTATATTTTATATTATTTCTCTCTTTCTTTCCAAAGTTTAGCAATTCTCTTAGGTTTTAATTTCTCATTTGGATATTTAATATTTTTCTTGTCACAAAATGCACACAAAAATAAAATATCCAGCATGATGCAACAATTTAGTAGCATATCTTTTCATTATTTGTTCTTGGACATGGTGTTCTCATATGATGGTGCATAAGGATCAAACTCACATAAAGAGAAAATGTTTCTCTATTGATATTATTCCTAGCACTTACAAAGTAGGTGTTACATTAAGGTACAAAAGCTAGGCTTTAAACAAAAATAACAATAGTTAGGCAAAATGGGCCACTTTACACTACAAGTCCTTTATTAAAATGGTTTCTGACCAAATGGTTATTTTTGCTGGCCTCTAGTAGTGATAAAAAGCTCTTGTATCAAAAATGGCAGAGAGCAACATGGTGGTTAATTAATGATGGGTTTGTGAAGTTTGGTGCACAAAGGGTGATTAGAACTAACTTGTTATTTGAAAAATATCAAACAACAGATTTCAGATTTTTCTTAAGTTCTTATTATCCAAACATTTGTTATCCTAAGGTTTGGGGAGGTTTCACCTTAGGGGTATTTTTGTAGGGTTTTTCTAAGTTATCCCTATTTTCTTCATTTAAAAGGTATCTTGCTTACCTTACACTACAATAGGGTATGATACATTTTTCCAGTGAACTACATTGACTAAGTATCTCAACAAAAATAGGTGTGCTCTCTGGTTCATCATTTATATCACTTTTTCTATTTTCCTTAAACTTAAGCATTTTATAGAATAAGGGGTTAAAACTATCTTAATGTAATGGACAGAGAGGTTTAACATTTTTAACTAGGTCAGTGGGTAGATATAAACTTCTCCAAATTTTTCTAACCCTAGTTAAATAGTGCAACCATTTTTCTTGCTATTATTAAGCTTTTGGCCAAAACTGAAAATAAATCAGAACCTTATATTTTTCTCTAGTTCATATGGGGTTTTATATTTTTCTTAGACAGGTTACATTATTTAGAGTCTGGCAAAATTGGTTTGACTAAATTTGGATAAACCAAATAGAAGTTATGGGTTTTTAAAGTTTCTGTTTGAATTTAAAACAGATTTTATTAAAGCTTTACTGGAAAAACAGTTTGCGCCGAGACCCCTGGGGTTAAACTGATTCAAATCTCGCAGATCTACCCTCAGGCCACTATTCACCTGAGTCTGCGACTTTTCACTTAACCCCCCCAGGGTTCTCTCCCTCACACCCGCGGTCCCTCCCCTAAACGCAACAGTAGCCGTAGGAAAGAAAGGACGGCGCGGCTTACCGGCGGCGAGGGAGGTCCGGCGAGGTGGTCAGGGATGTTCCGGAGGTCGCGACGGTCACGCCGAGGTGCGGGTCGTCGCCGGAGGTGGTCGGAGTCGCCCGGTCCACGAGCGCAGGCGGGTGTGCTCGTCGGCGGCGAGTGTACCGGCCAAACTACGGCGAGCTGGTCCAATCCAAGGGCACGGTGAGCTTCACGGGGTGACGTAGTGAACGTGTGCACAAAGAATCGAAGAATGGCTGAGTGGATTACCCGGTCCACGTACTCCGGCGAGGTTTAGTGCTCCGGCGACCTTGGGCCGGCCTCTCTGGCGAAGCAAACCCCGATTCCTCGCTCGGGGAGCCTCACGGAGGGGCGCACAGTCTTCTCCGAGGGCTGGACGGGGCTGGAAATGGCTGGGCAGGCCGGTCTATGGTGGCAGGGGGACGGGGTGGCCGCGGACAAGCTGCGCACTGGCCAACGGCGGTGAACCAAGCTCCAGCGAGGGTCGGGTGGGTGCGGAAGGGTACGGTCGAAGCTTGGGAGGGTTTTATAGGCGCGGGCGCAGACCAGGGCGCTGGCTTGACCGTTTGGCGCGACGCGGGCACGCGGGGCGCGCGCGGGCGTGCTCTGGCGAGCTCAGAGCGCGTCGAACACGTGGCGCGTTGCTTCTGCCCGTGTTCTTCGCTCTGCTGAGCGACCAAGCGTACGAAACTTGCCATGTCGCCTGTGGGAGATCTCTTCCCTGCACCTAGAGCTACCTAGTTCATGTGAGTTCCAAGGGAGGATACGCCCTAGGTCAGGAGATAAACAGGCGCCAAGTTTGGTTTGTCTCACTGCCCACACCGCGACAAAACCGATGTCAAAACCTGTCAAACGTCCAAGTCTCGGTTTCCACTTTTTCCAGGGGGTTCCTTAGATAATTTGGCTCCTTTTTGCTATTTAGACCCTAGGGTTTTGGTGCTATTAGCTAGGTGAACACGACTGATCTTTAATCTAGGGTTAATTCTACACTTAGAGAGAAATGGAGAGCTCTAGCTCTCTCTCTACTTGGAGATTTGATTTAGGGTTTCTCCAGGGGTCTTTTTGCAACATTACCCTCCCCTAATTGATGGTTATCAAATTGCTTAGGGTTTTGCTAAGGATCACTTGTGTTTTGCACATTGTTCACACACTCTTCCCTCCCTTTTTTTAACCAAAATTTAGAAGATAGGGTTTAGGAGGGCCTAGGGTTCTTTTTCCCTTCTATCCAAGTAAAAAGTGTGCAAGGGTTTGATTAATACTTCTTAGGCCATTTATAACTTGATTAACTCAATAACTCCAAGGTTCTTATATGTTCCCCTCAGTCTCTACTACTTGTGATCACAGCCTTTTTAGTGCCAAGATGGGCTCTAGCCAAGGTAACACCTGGGGTGTTACAAGGAGAAGAAGGTAAGTACTCGAAATACTATTACTTATGCCTCTTCAAGTGATGATGAATCTAGCGATGATGAAGTAGACTATGCTAGTTTATTCAAAGGATTAGATAGGACTAAAATTGATAAGATCAATGAATTAATTGATGCTTTGAGAAAAATAGACTTTCAGAAAAGCAAGAAGATCTCTTATATGAAGAGCATGATAAATTTGTAAGTGCACAAGAGTCTCTTGCTTTAGAAGTTAAAAGAAATGAAATGCTTTCATGTGAATTGTCTACATGCCATGAATCTATTTCTAGCTTAAAGAGTATCAATGATGACTTGAATGCTAAACTAGAAATAGCTAATAAATCAACCTCTTGTGTAGAACATGTTGTGGTTTGCAATAGGTGTAAAGATTTTAATGTTGATGCTTGTAGTGAACACCTAGTCTCCATTTCTAAATTAAAGGATGAAGTGGCTAGTCTTAATGCTCAACTTAAGACTAGCAAAAGTGAATTTGATAAACTAAAATTTGCAAGGGATGCCTACACGATTGGTAGACACCCCTCAATTAAGGATGGACTTGGCTTTAAGAGGGAAGCCAAGAACTTAACAAGTCATAAGGCTCCCATCTCCACCAAGGAGAAAGGGAAGGCCCCTATGGCTAATAGTGCTCAAAAGAACCATGCTTTCATGTACCATGATAGGAGATATTCTAGGAATGTTCATAGAAGTTATGATGCTTTTAATTCTCATGCCATGATTGCTTCAAGTTCTTCTATTATGCATGATAGAAATTTTGCTAGGAAAAATGTTGTTCATCATATGCCTAGAAGAAATGTTGTTCATGTACCTAGGAAAGTAAGTAATGAACATTCTACAATTTACCATGCTTGCAATGCTTCCTTTGCTATTTGTAGAAAGGATAAGAAAGTGATTGCTAGGAAATTAGGGGCAAAATGCAAGGGAGACAAAACTTGCATTTGGGTTCCTAAGACTATTGTCACTAACCTTGTAGGACCCAACAAGAGTTGGGTACCTAAGACCCAAGCCTAATTTGCCTTGCAGGTTTATGCATCCGGGGGATCAAGCTGGATTATCGACAGCGGATGCACAAACCACATGACAGGGGAGAAGAAGATGTTCACCTCCTATGTCAAGAATAAAGATTCCCAAGATTCAATCATATTCGGTGACGGGAATCAAGGCAAGGTTAAAGGCTTAGGCAAGATTGCCATCTCAATTGAGCACTCTATCTCCAATGTATTTTTAGTAGAGTCGCTAGGTTATAATCTTTTGTCGGTTAGTCAATTATGTAATATGGGATATAATTGCTTATTCACAAATGTAGATGTGTCTGTCTTTAGAAGGAGTGACGGTTCATTAGCTTTTAAGGGTGTACTAGACGGCAAACACTATTTAGTTGATTTTGCAAAGAAGGAGGCCGGTCTAGACGCATGCTTAATTGCTAAGACTAGCATGGGCTGGCTGTGGCATCGCCGTCTAGCACATGTGGGGATGAAGAACCTTCACAAACTTCTAAAGGGAGAACATGTGTTAGGTCTAATAAATGTGCATTTCAAAAAAGATAGACCTTGTGCAGCTTGTCAAGCAGGTAAACAAGTGGGAAGTGCGCATCACAACAAGAATGTGATGACCACATCAAGACCCTTGGAGATGCTGCATATGGACCTCTTCAGACCCGTCGCCTACCTCAGCATTGGGGGAAGTAAGTATGGTTTAGTAATTGTTGATGATTTTTCCTGCTTCACTTGGATATTCTTTTTGCAAGATAAATCTGAAACCCAAGGGACCCTCAAGCGCTTCCTAAGGAGAGCTCAAAATGAGTTTGAGCTCAAGGTGAAGAAGATAAGGAGCGACAACGGGTCCGAATTCAAGAACCTTCAAGTGGAGGAGTACCTTGAGGAGGAAGGAATCAAGCACGAGTTCTCCGCTCCCTACACACCACAACAAAATGGTGTGGTAGAGAGGAAGAACAGGACGCTCATAGACATGGCGAGGACGATGCTTGGAGAATTCAAGATGCCTGAGCGGTTTTGATCGGAAGCTGTGAACACGGCTTGCCACGCCATAAACCGAGTCTATCTCCATCGCCTCCTCAAGAAGACATCATACGAGCTTCTAACCGATAACAAACCCAACGTTTCGTATTTTCGAGTTTTTGGGAGTAAATGCTACATTCTGGTGAAGAAAGGTAGAAATTCAAAATTTGCTCCCAAAGTTGTAGAAGGGTTTTTGTTAGGTTATGACTCAAATACAAAGGCGTATAGAGTCTTCAACAAATCATCGGGTTTGGTTGAAGTCTCTAGCGACGTTGTATTTGATGAGACTAATGGCTCTCCAAGAGAGCAAGTTGAGCTTGATGATGTAGATGAGGATGATGTTCCAACGGACGCGATTCGTACCATGGCGATCGGAGACGTGCGACCGCAGGAACTCAAGGAGCAAGACCAACCTTCTTCCTCAACAATGATGCACCCCGCAACCCAAGATGATGAACAGGTACCTCAAGAGGAGGCATGTGATCAAGGGGGAGCACAAGATGTCCAAGTTGAAGAGGAAGAAGCACCTCAGGCCCCTCCAACTCAAGTTTGAGCGATGATTCAAAGGAACCATCCCGTCGACCAGTTTTTGGGTGACATTAGCAAGGGAGTAACCACTCGCTCTAGATTAGTTAATTTCTGTGAGCATTACTCTTTTGTCTCTTCTATTGAGCCTTTCAGGGTAGAAGAGGCCTTGCTAGATCCGGACTGGGTGTTGGCCATGCAGGAAGAGCTCAACAACTTCAAGCGTAATGAAATTTGGACACTGGTGCCGCGTCCCAAGCAAAATGTTGTGGGAACCAAGTGGGTGTTCCACAACAAACAGGATGAGCACGAGGTGGTGACAAGGAACAAGGCTCGACTTGTGGCAAAAGGTTATGCCCAAGTCGCAGGTTTGGACTTTGAGGAGACTTTTGCTTCTGTGGCTAGGCTAGAGTCGATTCGTATTTTGTTAGCCTATGCCGCTCACCATTCTTTCAGGTTGTACCAAATGGATGTTAAGAGCGCTTTCCTCAACGGGCCAATCATGGAGGAGGTGTACGTGGAGCAACCCCCTGGCTTTGAGGATGAACGGTACCCCGACCATGTGTGTAAGCTCTCTAAGGCGCTCTATGGACTTAAGCAAGCCCCAAGAGCATGGTATGAATACCTTAGAGACTTTTTAATTGCTAATGCTTTCAAGGTTGGGAAAGCCGATCCAACTCTTTTCACTAAGACATGTGATGGTGACTTATTTGTGTGCCAAATTTATGTCGATGACATAATATTTGGTTCTACTAACCAACAGACTTGTGAAGAGTTTAGCAGGGTGATGACTCAAAAGTTTGAGATGTCGATGATGGGCGAGTTGAACTACTTCCTGGGTTCCAAGTGAAGCAACTCAAGGACGGCACTTTCATCTCCCAAACGAAGTATACGCAAGACTTGCTCAAGCGGTTTGGGATGAAGGACGCCAAGCCCGCAAAGACTCCAATGGGAACTGACGGACACGTCGACCTCAACAAAGGAGGTAAGTCCGTTGATCAAAAAGCATACCAGTCCATGATAGGTTCCTTGCTTTATTTAAGTGCTAGTAGACCGGATATTATGCTTAGTGTATGCATGTGTGCTAGATTTCAATCCAATCCAAGGGAGTGTCACTTAGTGGCTGTGAAGCGAATTCTTAGATATTTAGTCGCTACGCCCTGCTTCGGGATCTAGTATCCTAAGGGGTCTACCTTTGACTTAATTGGATATTCAGACTCCGATTATGCTGGATGTAAAGTCGATAGGAAGAGTACATCAGGGACGTGCCAATTCCTAGGAAGGTCCCTGGTGTCGTGGAGTTCTAAGAAACAAACCTCTGTTGCCCTATCCACCGCTGAGGCCGAGTACGTTGCCACAGGACAGTGTTGCGCGCAACTACTTTGGATGAGGCAAACCCTCCGGGACTTTGGCTACAATCTGAGCAAAGTCCCACTCCTATGTGACAATGAGAGTGCTATCCGCATGGCGGACAATCCTGTTGAGCACAACCGCACAAAGCACATTGACATCTAGCATCACTTGTTGAGAGACCACCAGCAAAAGGGAGATATCGAAGTGTTTTATATTAGCACCGAGAACCAGCTAGCCGATATCTTTACCAAGCCTTTAGATGAGAAGACCTTTTGCAGACTGCGTAGTGAGCTGAATGTCTTAGATTCGCGGAACTTGGATTGATTTGTAGCATACATGTGTTTATGCCTTTTATCATGTTCCTTATGCATTTTGTTGTTTACTTATGGTGCTCAAGTTGTACTCATGATCCTCGGACCTCACAAGTCCAATTGCAAGTGATGCACTTATTTAGGGGGAGGCATGCTACAACTTGACCCTTTGAGACTAACCGTGTGCTTGAGTTTACTTGATTTAGTCTCAAAGGTAGATTGAAAGGGAAAGGTGAACTTGGACCATGCAAGACTTCCACTGCACTCCGATGAGAGGGTAACTCACTCCAAGTTCATCTTCGTACTCTTATTGCCTTTCTACTCTTAATTGAAGATTTTGGTGAGGCAATGGGGTTTAAGGGCCAAGATTGATCCTGTTTTGGTGCTTGATGCCAAAGGGGGAGAAAATAAGGCCAAAGCAAGAAATGGATCAGCTACCACTTGAGAATTTTGAAAATAGTAGAGTAGAGTTTTGTTTTGTCAAAATACTCTTATTGTCTCTTAGTGCTAAAAGTCTGTCTCTTGTGGGGAGAATGTTTGATTATGGGAAATAGGGGGAGTTTTTGAATCTGTGATCAATTTCTCTTGGAATATCTTTCTTTATGTCTCAACAAGTGTGTTTGACTTAGAGATAGGAAATTGAGGTTGATTTGCAAAAACAAAACCAAGTGGTGGCAAAGAATGATCCAAATATGCCAAATTTGATTCAAAACAAATCTGTGGTCTTATTTGCATTGTTGTTGCACATCTTTGTATTGCTTTTGTTGTGTTGGCATAAATCACCAAAAAGGGGGAGATTGAAAGGGAAATGTGCCCTTGGGCCATTTCTAAGTATTTTGGTGATTATGTGCCAACACAAGTGGTCATGTGTTAATCTATGCCAAATGATGGACAAAGTGAAAATCAACATAAAGGTATGTTTCTAAGACTTAGTACTTTGTTTTAAGGACTAATGCATTGTGTCTAAGTACTGGAAACCGGAGAAATCAATTTGGAAAAGAGATGGCTTTGTCAGCCAAAGACTGCTCAGTCTGGGTGCACCGGACTGTCCGGTGGTGCACCGGCGCCAGGCTGCTCTGGTGAAAAGGCTGCTCTCGAGTCTCGACGGCGGCGTACGGCTATAATTCACCGGACTGTCCAGTGAGCCAACGGTCAGCTGAGCCAACGGTCGATCGCGGAATCCACGCGTGACGCGTGGCCGGGCCAACGGTCTGAAGGGGGCACCAGACTGTCCGGTGTGCACCAGCCAGTGTCCGGTCCGCCAACGGCTCCAAAACGCCAATGGTCGGCTGCACCAAAACAGGAAAGAAATTCGCACCGGACTGTCCGGTGCGCCAGGCGACAGAAGTCAAGAATTGCCTTCCTGGAATGCTCTCAACGGCTCCTAGCTGCCTTGGGGCTATAAAAGGGACCCCTAGGCGCATGGAGGAGAATACCAAGCATCCCTTGAGCATTCCTAAGCACCAAGACCTCATTTCCACGCATTCGATTCCTTGTGATAGCAACTAGAGCTCCATTTGAGTAGAGAACTCTTTGAGTTGTGTTGAGAGCTCAAGTTGTGACTTGTGTGCGTATTGTTGCTCTGATTTTGTGTCTTGTGTGTGTTGCTCATCCCATCCTTACTTCCGTGATTCTTTGTGTTAATCAAATTGTAAGGGCGAGAGGCTCCAAGTTGTGGAGATTCCTTGCAAGCGGGATATAGTGAAACAAAGCAAAACATCATGGTATTCAAGTGGGTCTTTGGACCGCTTGAGAGGGGTTGAGTGCAACCCTCGTCCGTTGGGACGCCACAACGTGGAGTAGGCAAGTGTTGGACTTGGCCGAACCACGGGATAAACCACTGTGCCTCTCTGTGTTGATCTCCTTGTGGTCATTGTGTTTTGCAAGAACTCCTCTCTAGCCACTTGGCTTTATTGTGCCAACTCCTAATCAAGTTTTGTGGCATTAAGTTTCAAGTTTTTACAGGATCACCTATTCACCCCCCCTCTAGGTGCTCTCACTTCCTAAATGGACCAATCAAGGAGGAGGTCTATGTTGAGCAACCTCCTGGCTTTGAAGATAGTGAGTACCCTAACCATGTATATAAACTCTCTAAGGCGCTTTATGGGCTCAAGCAAGCCCCCAAGAGCATGGTATGAATGCCTAAGAGACTTTCTTATCGCTAATGGCTTCAAAGTCGGAAAAGCCGATCCTACTCTCTTTACTAAAACTATTGCAAATGATTTGTTTGTATGCCAAATTTATGTTGATGATATCATATTTGGGTCTACTAACAAATCTACTTGTGAAGAGTTTAGTAGGATCATGATTCAAAAATTCGAGATGTCTATGATGGGGGAGTTGAAGTATTTCTTAGGATTTCAAGTGAAGCAACTCCAAGAGGGCACCTTCATTAGCCAAACGAAGTACATTCAAGACATACTCACCAAGTTTGGGATGAAGAATGCCAAGCCCATCAAGACACCCATGGGAACCAATGGGCATCTCGACCTCGACACAGGAGGTAAATCCGTAGATCAAAAGGTATACCGGTCGATGATAGGTTCTTTACTCTATTTATGTGCATCTTGACCGGATATTATGCTTTCCGTATGCATGTGTGCAAGATTCCAAGCCGATCCTAAGGAAGTTCACCTTAGGGCCGTAAAACGAATCTTGAGATATTTAGTTTACACTCCTAAGTTTGGCCTTTGGTACCCCAGGGGATCCACTTTTGATTTAATTGGATATTCAGATGCTGATTGGGCAGGGTGTAAGATTGATAGAAAGAGCACATCAGGGACTTGCCAGTTCTTGGGAAGATCTCTAGTGTCTTGGGCTTCTAAGAAACAAAATTTTGTAGCTCTTTCTACCACCGAAGCCGAGTATATTGCCGCAGGCCATTGTTGCACGCAATTTCTTTGGATGAGGCAAACCCTCAGGGACTATGGTTACAAATTGACCAAAGTTCCTCTTCTATGTGATAATGAGAGTGCAATCCGCATGGCGGATAATCCCGTTGATCACAGCCGCACTAAACACATAGCCATTCGGTATCACTTTTGTAACACCCCAGGTGTTACTCAGGGTGTCCACCCAGGGCTACTCCATTTCACCTATTATCACATGAGAATTGGTTTGAGCAAAGTACATCAAACTTGGAATTCAAGGTCCTAAACAAGTGCCAACCATCTTGGATATCATGCCCTAGCTTGTCATGCACATCCAAGGGGGGGGGGATTTCCCAAAACCCTAAAGCAAACCCCTCTTGGGCAATGGGAACCCTAATTGAAGCTAGGATCAAAAGGTCATGTAAACCTTATGATCATGGCTTGGGCCAAATATAAAAGTTGTAGTATACTTCATAACCTACATTTGATAGTAAGAAAGTGACCCCAAAAAGATTTCAGAAAAGCCCCAAAAAGTTCACCCAAGGTTGAGCACAAGGGAAAATTCAGAATTTGCCTAAGTCTAAAAACTAACCCTTGAACAAAGAACCCACATGTTCACCTTAATCCAAAATTCAAAACACTTCGACCCAATTGACAAAGTGGCGCCAAATTAACCGTAGAATGCCCTGGAAAGAGGTGACACCTACCCTAGGGCGTTTGACATGACTTGGCACCATTTTTGTCTCGGCTTGGACCTAGCTGACACAGCCAACTTCTCACCCCTCTATCTCCCTACCCCGACCATACCTTGACTTGGAACTCACAGCAAAAAGGTAGGATATGGAGCAGGAAGCGACCGTACACAGTGACTTTGCCAAGATACGCATGCTATGGTGCTCAAATCCGCCGTTGAACCATGGCAGAAGCGAGCTCCCACGTGTTCGACGCGGGCTGACACCCGGGGGCGCGCTCAGAGCACGCCTGTGCGCGAACCCCCGCGCGCCCGCGGCCGCCCGTGACCACGCCCGCGCCACGGCTATAAAGCCCGTCCTAGTGCTCGGCTGCCTTCCCCGTTGCCTCCTCCGTACCTCGCCTGACTTCCCCGAGCCAGCCCTTAGCTCCGGCGACCTCCCCGCGACCCGTCAGTGCCGCCCGAGAGCAACCACCGTGGCCAGCCCCTTTCCCGTCCTCCTCCGTTCGATCCAAGCCTTCAGATAGCTTCCTGGTGAGGCCGTGAAGCTTACTCAAGCTTGAACCGAGGACCCGCGTCACCGGAATAGCGAAACCGTGCTCGCCAGAGTTCTTCCCCCCGCCGGCGCACGTGGACCGGGTAAATCACTGAGCCATTTTCTGATTCAATGCACAGATAGCCTCTACATCACCCCAGGGAGCTCACCATGCCGTTGGATTGGAATAGGTCGCCGTGGTTTGGCCGGTACACCCGCCGCTGACGAGGACACCCGCCTGCACGCGTGGACTGAGCGATTCCGGCCATCCCCGCCGGCGAGCCGTATGTCGTTGTGACTGCCAAAACCTCCCCGAGCTAACCCTACCCCTCGCCGGACTTCTCTTGTCGCCGGTAAGCCGCGCCACCCCTTTCTTCTCTGCGAGTACTGTTTACACCTGAGAGGGACCGCAGGTGAGAGGAAGAGAAAGTCAAGGGGGCTTTTTGAACTGTCAGAGACCCGGGGGAATAGTGGCGCAAGGGTAGAACTGCGAAGATTGATTTAGCTTTAACCCAGGGACCTCGGTGCAAACTGTTTTTTTTCAGAAAACCTTATTAAACCTGATTTTAAATTTGAACAAAAACTTGGAAAATCCATAACTTCTGTTTAGTTCATCCAAATTTGGTCAAACCAATTTTGTCAGACTCTAAATAATGTAACCTACTTGAGAAAAATATAAAACCCCTTATGTACTATAGAAAACTTTGAAGCTCTGATTTAATTATAGTTTTGGCCAAAAGCTCAATAATAGAAAGAAAAATAGTTGTACTATTTGACTAGGGTTAGAAAAATTTGGAGAAGTTTATATCTACCTACTGACCTATTTAAAAATGTTAAACCTCTCTATCCACTCCATTAAGTTAGTTTTTACCCCTTATTTTATAATATGCTTAAGGTTAAGAAAAATAGAAAATGTGATTTAAATAATGAACCAGAGGGCACCCCTATTTTTGTTAGGGTACTTATTCAATATAGTTCACTGGAAAAATCTATCATACCTTGGTTTAGTATAAAATAAGTAGAATACCTTTTATTTTAATAAAACAAGGAAAACTTAGAAAAACCCTACAAAAATAACCTCAAAGTGAAATCACCCCAACCCTTGGGATAACTAATGTTTGGTTAATAAGAACTTAGGAAAAATATGAAATCTGCTGTTTGACATTTTTCAAATAACAATGTAGTAGAAAGTGCCTTTTTGACATTTAACTTTAGAAAATCATAACTAAATGACCATCCCTTAGCTTTCTGTGATTTTTGGCACAAAAGCCTATTATTGCTATTAGATGCCAGCAAAAATAACCTTTAGGACAGAACCCACCCCTAATTAGGATATGTAGTGTTCAGTGGCCCATTTTACACAACTCTTGTTATTTTTGTCTAAAGCAAAACCTTCACATGTAGAGCCTCAAATTCTTAAAACAGGCTAGAATAGCAAATGGCAACCCACTGTAATTTTTATGGAATTTTTGGAAAATAGTAACCCACTGTCATAGTTCAAACCTACCCTAGAAACCATAAGTAGAAAATAAAGAAAAGGAAAAGTGAATAACAGGAAATTAGTGTCATCCTAAAAACTCTTTATAACTTGTCCACTGAAGTATACAAAAGCAATACAAATTCTCTATGTTTATCCTCAACAAAAACCTAAACCTAAAAGTGATAAGCATAACCCACTAGGGGCCCCGCATGACCCAGAAACCCTAAGTTACCCCTTAACTTAGTTTTCTTTTTGGCATAATGTTATTAAATCCTGCATAATCATAACATACATGTTCATTGCATTCGATAGACTGTAACCTTGCTGACGGAGAGTACGTCCTCATGCCGGAGCAAGGAGCTGCTCAGGAGGTAGCCCCAGATCTAGCACCAGAGCCTGCACCAGAGGACCTGCCTGCCACTGCTTTGGAAGGCAAGCCCCGGTTTATGCATAACCTGTTATTTATGCTATTTTACTATACTTATTGATTGTAGGATTGAATATGCACTTAAGTGTAGGAAGTTTGAAACCCTAGTTGCATGATCTCAGGAATCCTGTTGAGATGAATACTAGTATGCTAGGTCGAGAAGCTACTTTATTAAGTAGGATCTCGGTAGAAGTCGAGTGATTTTTCTAGCGCTCGCGCGAGGTCAGGAAATTGGTTGTATCCACTTTCTTATCATAATGATGCTGGTTTGTGGACAACAATCCAGGGGGATTGGTTGTCCACGGGATAAAAATTGGAATAAGGATTAAGGTGTGGTACCGTGAGTCAAGCGTTTGAACGTACTAAACATATACCGAGAAATATGGTAAATCGGTAAGCCTAGTACCTGATTGAACCTGGCAGCAGATTGCCCTCCTCACGCGACCTGAGACGAGGTCTCCCATTCCGGTTATGGTGGGTACAAGTGCGGTCACTGCACGACGGCAGTCGGGGTCACTGAGGCATTGTACGCCAAGGCGGTGAGCCCCTCTCTACTGACGGGGAATCGATGGGGACGGTTGATGTGTGTGGGGATGGAGTGCCCCGACATGTCGTGTGTTTAGGTTTACCTTGCAAGGATAAAAACTCGATTCGAATCGTCTGCTTCTCGCAGCTAATGAGACTGCTTGATCCATGCTGCTACATTGAGTAACAAATGGAATTGTGCTGAGATGATACAAGATGTTGATTGCTAAAAATGTTTGCTACTATGTATGAATAGATAGTACATCTTTAGCCTTAAGAGAGTCACACTTAATTTTGACAAAGTTAAAAACTTGATTTAGAAACTCAGCTAGTGCTTTTGGCAACCAAACCCCACAGCCAAACAGCTGCATGTCTAGAGGTAGAGGAGTAGACTCCTCACACCGGGTAAGTCTAGCTGAGTATTAGTATACTCAGCCTTGCTTGTGGCATAATTTTTTTACAGGTTCTCTGGAGGACATTGTTGCTGGAGTGACTTGGCCGTCCATCTTGCCACCAGGTTGGACTGTCGAGTGGGACCCTACCTCGGCTGAGGAGGAGCATGAGGAGTGATGGGACAGGCTTCCCCATCTCTCTGTTTATTTACCGTTAGTTTTATTCCGCTGCACTTCGAACAATGATGACTACTTTTGCAAAACTCCGATGGTGATGTAATAATTTAATACTCCTTCATGTATGGTTTTATGCTTTATTGTATTTGCTCTGTGACTCACCTTCGAGTGAGATTGTGGTACTTGATCCTGTCAGTGGCCGTGTCGGACTAGATCCGAGGGATTGACGGATTATTCCCATTTAAGTGTGGTCTAGCCTCTAAGGCAGGACTCAGGCACTTAACTTGGAATAATTCGGGCAGTTCCGCCACAGCTGGTATCGGAGCTTGTACCGCCACAGAGGAATCAATAAAATGTAAATACCATCCTTTTTTCCGAAATAAAACTTGTTAGAAACAATGTTGGATAGATAGTAGGGCGAGCAGGATAGACCTAGGATGTGAAGCCTTGGTAGGATAGAAGGGTAGTTAGGTGGCTAAGTGATTAGGCCCTACAGGCCACCTTGAGGGATGGGAGTTCTTCCCTATCCCCTTATATTGGTGAGGTCGTTCAGGACGAGCATGCATGCATTTCTAAATTAAACAAATGGATATTTGAGTAAAGACTTAAAAACAAGATAATAACCAACTAAGTCCCCAGTACCTTTTCATTTAACTAAAGAAAGGCTGAGTTTTATTTTTTTTCTTGTTCTTTTTATAATTCTTTTTCTTTTACTTACGCTTAACCATACACAGATGACTTCCCACGGATCCTCAAAGGACGGAAATGCACTATCCCACACTGACGGGCTTGCACGAGAGGGCTTTCCCCGCATTTTGTGGGAGGTACTTCAGGGGGGCGGATACACGACACCCCCTCAGTACGCGGTGCAGCAGTTCGAGAAGCACCGAGTGCCCCGCTGTAGGGCGAGGATGACCTTGGAGCCTCATCCCCTGCAGTTAGGATGGTGCTCGTTGGACTCTGAGTCTTTTGGATACCGGGCTGAGGACACGATCAAGGCGATCGCTCTGCACGGGTTGACCACTTTCTACGGATTCCATCCTTTGGAGCTGGCTACCCACCCCATTGGATTGTTCCCCGCTGAAAGGGAGGACGACCCAATGTGGAAGGATCGGGTGGAGCATGCCAAGGATATCTGGGCCATCTACCCAGGACAGACTGCGCACTTGACCGTACGATGCGTGAATGCTCTGTACCGTCTGCAAGTGATGCGCGGTGAGGCGATGTCCCATCTGATGGCACTGTTGGAGGCCACAAAGATCACCCTGGACAACAGAGAGGAGCTCGTGGTTGATTTGTCCACCGAAATGGTGGAAAAGGACTTGCAGGTGGAACAGCTATCCACTGATATCCAAGAGTTGGAGGAACTAGTGGGCACCAAGGAGAACACCATCGAGGTTCTCGAGGATCAGCTCATTAACACTCAGCAGCAGCTTGCTGAGGCTAACGAGCACTTGGATATGCACCACCAGGAGATCCAGGATATTGAGGCCAACGAGGACGTCGACATCGAGGGAGGAGATGGGCCTGCCTCTAGTTTGGACACTGCTGGCTCAGGGAGACCACCTTCCCTCGAGTCGAGTGTTGCCTCGTTCGCTCACTAGGTGTCCGGGATAGAGTTAGACGTTGGTGATGGTAGGACTCCTCGCAGCTAGCTTAGCTTTTGCACCCTTGGGGTACTAGGCTAGATAGAGTTGAGTCTTTTTGGGACAAATGATGTAACCGTGATAAACTCTCTTGGAAGCATGATTGATGGATGTTGTTATCAGTTTTAAATTTGGAAGGAAAAATTTATGCCTTTTTAAATCCTTTCTGTTTAAGTTGGAATCTATCATTTTGCTTTTAACTCTTTTCGCCGCGATTAAACCTTGAACTTGGAGATATGGTGTTAAGTATATATGTGGTTTTTCAGATGGCCGGGAGGCAGCGTCGTGGCCAGAATGAGCGCGTTCCTCCACCGCCGCCACCGCCTCCCACTCTGCAGGAGCTAATGGCTCAGCAGAATGAGATCTTGAGGCAGCTAGCTCAGCGTCAGCCACCACCTCAGCACTATGGTGGTGGAGACCATCAGCGTCACCCCGCGGCAGCTACCTACCAGGAGTTCCTTAGTACCCAGCCACCAATGTTCACAAGGGCAGAGGACCCACTTGATGCAGATGTGTGGTTGCGAGTAGTGGAGTCCAAATTCCCACTACTCCATGGAGCTTGTTCAGAGGTCACTAAAGTCAGGTTTGCCACCCAGCAGCTTCGCGGACCCGCAAGGACTTGGTGGGACCATTTTCTTGCCATGTAGCCAGAGGATCGAGAGGTGGAATGGAGAGAGTTCAAGGCAGCTTTCCGGGGACACTACATACCAGCCGGAATTATGGACCGAAAGCTCAACGAGTTTTTGGCACTCACTCAGGGCAACAGGACAGTGTTGCAATATGCCCAGGCTTTTAATGACTTGTGCCAGTATGCTGGATATCACGCAGATACGGATGAGAAGAAGAGAGACAGGTTCAGGAGGGGGCTCAGCACTAAGCTCCGTGATCGTCTCAACACCGTCAGGGCCAACAGCTACAACGAGTTGGTCAACATGGCTATCTCCCAGGAGGACTGCATTACAGCTCGACAGGCAGAAAAGAAGAGGAAGACCCCTGTGGCAGGACCTTCAGCTCAGCCACAGCGCTTCAGGATTGTGTCCGACACTCAGAACAGGGGACCCCAGCAGCAGCAAGGGAGATGGGTGATCCGACCACAGCAGGCACCCAACCGTACCCAGTTTCCTGCTCAGAGGAACAACCAGCAGCAGCAGCAGTACCGCCAGGCAAATGACAACAGGTGTTTCACGTGTGGCAACACCGGACATTACGCCAAGAATTGCCCCAGGAACCAGCAGAGGCAGGGGCAGAATGTTAATCAGAACCAAGGCAAGAGGCAGAAGGTGCAAGTGAGGCAGGGCAGGCTGAACTTCACCACCATGGCTGATATTCCAGAGGGAGCACCCGTCATGACTGGTATCTTTACAGTTTTGAATTATCCTGCTATTATCCTTTTTGATTCTGGTGCATCGCATAGTTTTATCAGTTCCAAATTTAGTGCCAAGTGCCAGTTGCCCTTTCACCACACCGATGGGGGCATTACCATTTCAACACCAGGAGGCAGAGTTGCCACTTATCAAATCAACAGGCAAGTGCCTATAAAATTTGGTAGTCTGGTGATTAGAACCACCCTTCTCATCTTAGGGTTGGATAGCGTGGATATTATATTGGGAGCTGACTGGTTGACCAGGCATCAGGCAGTATTGGATATTGCAGCCAGGGCCGTTGAAATTCATTCCCCTGCTTATGGCGAGACTGTTTTATATTTACCCGACCAGGGTTGTACCTGTTCTTGTGCCTTCGTTATGATAGATTCCCCGGTGGAAAAGATCCCAGTGGTCCGTGACTACCCGGATGTTTTTCCGGATGAATTGCCAGGGATGCCACCTGATCGAGATATTGAGTTCGCCATCGAATTGCAACCCGGGACTGCTCCTATCTCCAAGAGACCCTATAGGATGCCTCCCGCAGAATTGGCAGAACTGAAAAAGCAATTGCAAGAATTGTTGGACAAGGGGTTTATTCACCCAAGTACTTCGCCTTGGGGATGTCCCGCCTTGTTCGTAAAGAAAAAGGATGAAAGTTTGAGGATGTGTGTTGACTACCACCCTCTCAATGCGGTGACTATCAAGAACAAATACCCACTGCCCCGCATTGATGTTCTGTTCGATCAGTTGGTGGGAGCCAAGGTATTCTCCAAAATAGACCTTCGCTCAGGTTACCATCAGATCAAGATCCGTGCCAGTGACATTCCCAAGACGGCTTTCTCTACCAGATATGGGTTGTATGAATTTTTGGTGATATCTTTTGGGCTGACCAATGCCCCAGCTTATTTTATGTACCTGATGAACTCAGTGTTTATGCCAGAATTGGATAAGTTCGTGGTCGTTTTCATTGATGATATTCTGGTCTATTCCAAGAATGAAGACAAACATACTGAGCACCTGCACATCGTGCTTCAGCGACTGCGCGATCATCATCTTTATGCTAAGTTGTCTAAATGTGAGTTCTGGCTGAAGGAGATTAAATTCTTGGGTCACACAATTTCCCAGGATGGGATATCAGTTGATCCTGAGAAGGTACAAGAGGTGATGGATTGGAAACCCCCGACTACAGTGAGGCAGATTCGGACTTTTCTAGGATTGGCAGGGTATTATCGACGATTTATTCCGGATTTCTCTAGAATTGCCAAACCAATGACTAAACTGTTGAAGAAGGGAGTCAAGTATGATTGGAGCCAAAAGTGCGAGGATGCCTTTCACACTTTGAGGCAGCATTTGACAACAGCCCCAGTGCTGGCTCAACTTGACAACACCAAGCCATTTGAAGTTTATTGTGATGCTTCTGGTACTGGATTGGGATGTGTCTTGATGCAAGATAACAGAGTGATTGCTTATGCTTCCCGAGCACTCAGACCCCATGAGCAGAACTACCCTACACATGATCTGGAATTGGCAGCTGTGGTTCATGCTCTTAAGATATGGAGACACTACTTGATGGGAGCTCACTTTAACATCTACACTGATCACAAGAGTCTCAAATACATCTTCACTCAGGCAGATCTGAACATGAGGCAGAGGAGATGGTTGGAGTTAATCAAGGACTATGATTTAGAGGTGCATTACCATCCTGGAAAAGCCAATGTTGTGGCAGATGCTTTGAGCAGAAAGGCCCAATGCAATTGTATGAGCATGAATGCAAGAGTTACCACCTTGTGCGATGAATTGTGCAAGTTGAACCTGGAAGTTGTCTCTTCCGGTGACCTAAGCTATATCTCGGTGGAGCCCACATTGCAAGAGCAAATAGTCAGGGCACAGATTGAGGATAAGGGTGTTCAGGTTATCAAGGAAATGATCAAGCAAAAGGCAAAAAAATACAAGTGCTTCCGGTAGGACAGCAAGGGAATTCTATGGTTTGGAGATCGATTGGTTGTTCCCAAGGACCTAGAGCTCAGAAAGAAGATACTAGATGAAGCTCACCTTTCCAAATTCTCCATGCACCCTGGTAGCAACAAGATGTACCATGATCTCAGATCTTTATATTGGTGGACCAGAATGAAGAGGGAAATTGCCAAATACATATCCGAGTGTGACACTTGCCAGAGGATAAAAGCTAGTCACTTGAAGGCAGCAGGCCCTTTGCAACCCCTTCCCATACCATCTTGGAAATGGGAGGACATTTGCATGGATTTTATCGTAGGATTGCCCAATACCTCCAGGCACCATGATTCCATTTGGGTTATTGTGGACAGGTTGACCAAGACCGCTCACTTCTTGCTAGTGCACACCACCCATAGGACAGAGAAGTATGCAGAGATCTACATTGACCAGATAGTTCGTCTGCATGGGATACCAAGGACTATAGTCTCAGACCGAGGAGCACCATTTGTGGCACGATTTTGGGAACAATTGCAGGAATCACTTGGGACCCAGGTCATACGAAGCTCAACCTATCATCCCCAAACCGATGGCCAGACAGAAAGGGTGAATTAGATTTTGGAAGACATGTTGCGAGCATGTGCACTACACTACGGAAAGGATTGGGACAAGTGTCTTTCCTTGGCAGAGTTTTCTTACAATAACAGCTATCAGTCCAGTCTGAAGATGGCACCTTTTGAAGCCTTATATGGGAGAAGGTGTAGGACCCCACTGAATTGGTCTCAAGCAGGAGAGAGGGAAATTTTTGGGCCAGATTTGGTACTTGAAGCAGAAGCAAAGGTCAGAATTATCAAGAAGAACTTAGAAGCTGCTCAGGCCAGGCAAAAGAGCTATCATGACAAGAGGCGGAAGCCGCTACAGTTTGAAGTAGGAGACCATGTTTATCTTAAGGTGTCACCCACCAAGGGTGTCCAGAGATTCGGGATCAAGGGCAAGTTAGCTCCTCGCTACATTGGACCCTACGAGATCAAGGAGGCTTGTGGACCCGTAGCCTATCAATTGGAATTGCCACCTCACATGTCAGCAGTTCACAATGTGTTCCATGTATCTCAATTGCGGAAATGTGTTCGCCTACCCACTGAAGTGCTGCCAGAACCAGACATTGAGATAGAACCAGACTTGTCCTACCAAGAGTACCCCGTCAAGGTATCAGATCAAAAGGAGAGATCAACTCGGGCAAGGTCGGTCAGAATGTATAAGGTTTAGTGGAGTCACCATTCAGCAGAAGAAGCTACATGGGAGACTGAGGATTTTCTACGCTCTCGCTTCCCCGACTTTCTGCCCAAAGGAGTCGGTACGTAACCCCAAAAACCCCACCTGCCCTTTGAATTCAATTATAAGAAAAACTTAGATAACAAGGATAGTCTAAGTTGTGGATTTAACTTAAAAAGGGCTTCCTTCTGAAGTTGCAAAGAGAATGACATTCGAAGAGCAGTTAACAAGAGAAACTTGAGTAAAGAAAAAGTAACACACCTTTAGGCACCCCTCCAAGGGACTCTACCTCAAATCTCGGGATGAGATTCCTTTAAGGGGGGAGGGCTGTAACACCCCAGGTGTTACTCAGGGTGTCCACCCAGGGCTACCCCATTTCACCTATTATCACATGAGAATTGGTTTGGGCAAAGTACATCAAACTTGGAATTCAAGGTCCTAAACAAGTGCCAACCATCTTGGATATCATGCCCTAGCTTGTCATGCACATCCAAGGGGGGGGGGGATTTCCCAAAACCCTAAAGCAAACCCCTCTTGGGCAATGGGAACCCTAATTGAAGCTAGGATCAAAAGGTCATGTAAACCTTATGATCATGGCTTGGGCCAAATATAAAAGTTGTAGTATACTTCATAACCTACAAATGATAGTAAGAAAGTGACCCCAAAAAGATTTCAGAAAAGCCCCAAAAAGTTCACCCAAGGTTGAGCACAAGGGAAAATTCAGAATTTGCCTAAGTCTAAAAACTAACCCTTGAACAAAGATCCCACATGTTCACCTTAATCCAAAATTCAAAACACTTCGACCCAATTGACAAAGTGGCGCCAAATTAACCCTAGAATGCCCTGGAAAGAGGTGACACCTACCCTAGGGCGTTTGACACGACTTGGCACCATTTTTGTCTCGGCTTGGACCTAGCTGACACAGCCAACTTCTCACCCCTCTATCTCCCTACCCCGACCATATCTTGACTTGGAACTCACAGCAAAAAGGTAGGATATGGAGCAGGGAAGCGACCGTACACAGTGACTTTGCCAAGATACGCACGCTATGGTGCTCAAATCCGCCGTTGAACCATGGCAGAAGCGAGCTCCCACGTGTTCGACGCGGGCTGACACCCGGGGGCGCGCTCAGAGCACGCCCATGCGCGAACCCCCGCGCGCCCGCGGCCGCCCGTGACCATGCCCGCGCCACGGCTATAAAGCCCGTCCCAGTGCTCGGCTGCCTTCCCCGTTGCCTCCTTCGTACCTCGCCTGACTTCCCCGATCCAGCCCTTAGCTCCGGCGACCTCCCCGCGACCCGCCAGTGCCGCCCGAGAGCAACCACCATGGCTAGCCCCTTTCCCGTCCTCCTCCATTCGATCCAAGCCTTCAGATAGCTTCCTGGTGAGGCCGTGAAGCTTACTCAAGCTTGAACTGAGGACCCGCGTCACCGGAATAGCGAAACCGTGCTCGCCGGAGTTCTTCCCCCCGTCGGCGCACGTGGACCGGGTAAATCACTGAGCCATTTTCCGATTCAATGCACAGATAGCCTCTACATCACCCCAGGGAGCTCACCGTGCTGTTGGATTGGAATAGGTCGCCGTGGTTTGGCCGGTACACCCGCCGCCGACGAGGACACCCGCCTGCGCGCGTGGACTGAGCGATTCCGGCCATCCCCGCCGGCGAGCCGTACGTCGTTGTGACCGCCAGAACCTCCCCGAGCTAACCCTACCCCTCGCCGGACTTCTCTTGTCGCCGGTAAGCCGTGCCACCCCTTTCTTCTCTGCGGGTACTGTTTACACCTCAGAGGGACCGCGGGTGAGAGGAAGACAAAGTCAGGGGGGCTTTTTGAACTGTCAGAGACCCGGGGGAATAGTGGCGCAAGGGTAGAACTGCGAAGATTGATTTAGCTTTAACCCAGTGACCTCGGTGCAAACTGTTTTTTTCAGAAAACCTTATTAAACCTGATTTTAAATTTGAACAGAAACTTGGAAAACCCATAACTTCTGTTTAGTTCATCCAAATTTGGTCAAACCAATTTTGTCAGACTCTAAATAATGTAACCTACTTGAGAAAAATATAAAACCCCCTATGTACTATAGAAAACTTTGAAGCTCTGATTTAATTATAGTTTTGGCCAAAAGCTCCATAATAGAAAGAAAAATAGTTGTACTATTTGACTAGGGTTAGAAAAATTTGGAGAAGTTTATATCTACCTAGTGACCTGTTTAAAAATGTTAAACCTCTCTGTCCACTCCATTAAGTTAGTTTTTACCCCTTATTTTATAATATGCTTAAGGTTAAGAAAAATAGAAAATGTGATTTAAATAATGAACCAGAGGGCACCCCTATTTTTGTTAGGGTACTTATTCAATATAGTTCACTGGAAAAATCTATCATATCTTGGTTTAGTATAAAATAAGTAGAATACCTTTTATTTTAATAAAACAAGGAAAACTTAGAAAAACCCTACAAAAATAACCTCAAAGTGAAATCACCCCAACCCTTGGGATAACTAATGTTTGGTTAATAAGAACTTAGGAAAAATATGAAATCTGTTGTTTGACATTTTTCAAATAACAATGTAGTAGAAAGTGCCTTTTTGACATTTAACTTTAGAAAATCATAACTAAATGACCATCCCTTAGCTTTCTGTGATTTTTGGCACAAAAGCCTATTATTGCTATTAGATGCCAGCAAAAATAACCTTTAGGACAGAACCCACCCCTAATTAGGATATGTAGTGTTAAGTGGCCCATTTTACACAACTCTTGTTATTTTTGTCTAAAGCAAAACCTTCACATGTAGAGCCTCAAATTCTTAAAACAGGCTAGAATAGCAAATGGCAACCCACTGTAATTTTTATGGAATTTTTGGAAAATAGTAACCCACTGTCATAGTTCAAACCTACCCTAGAAACCATAAGTAGAAAATAAAGAAAAGGAAAAGTGAATAACAGGAAATTAGTGTCATCCTAAAAACTCTTTATAACTTGTCCACTGAAGTATACAAAAGCAATACAAATTCTCTATGTTTATCCTCAACAAAAACCTAAACCTAAAAGTGATAAGCATAACCCACTAGGGGCCCCGCATGACCCAGAAACCCTAAGTTACCCCTTAACTTAGTTTTCTTTTTGGCATAATGTTATTAAATCCTGCATAATCATAACATACATGTTCATTGCATTCGATAGACTGTAACCTTGCTGACGGAGAGTACGTCCTCGTGCCGGAGCAAGGAGCTGCTCAGGAGGTAGCCCCAGATCCAGCACCAGAGCCTACACCAGAGGACCTGCCTGCCACTGCTTTGGAAGGCAAGCCCCGATTTATGCATAACCTGTTATTTATGCTATTTTACTACACTTATTGATTGTAGGATTGAATGTGCACTTAAGTGTAGGAGTTGTTTGAAACCCTAGTTGCATGATCTCAGGAATCCTGTTGAGATGAATACTAGTATGCTAGGTCGAGTAGCTGCTTTATTAAGTAGGATCTCGGTAGAAGTCGAGTGATTTTTCTAGCGCTCGCGCGAGGTCAGGAAATTGGTTGTATCCACTTTCTTATCATAATGATGCTGGTTTGTGGACAACAATCCAGGGGGATTGGTTGTCCACGGGATAAAAATTAGAATAAGGATTAAGGTGTGGTACCGTGAGTCAAGCGTTTGAACGTACTAAACATATACCGAGAAATATGGTAAATCGGTAAGCCTAGTACCTGATTGAACCTGGCAGCAGATTGCCCTCCTCACGCGACCTGAGACGAGGTCTCCCATTCCGGTTATGGTGGGTACAAGTGCGGTCACTGCACGACGGCAGTCGGGGTCAGTGAGGCATTGTACGCCAAGGCGGTGAGCCCCTCTCTGCTGAAGGGGAATCGATGGGGACGGTTGATGTGTGTGGGGACGGAGTGCCCCGACATGTCGTGTGTTTAGGTTTACCTTGCAAGGATAAAAACTCGATTCGAATCGTCTGCTTCTCGCAGCTAATGAGACTGCTTGATCCATGCTGCTACATTGAGTAACAAGTGGAATTGTGCTGAGATGATACAAGATGTTGATTGCTAAAAATGTTTGCTACTATGTATGAATAGATAGTACATCTTTAGCCTTAAGAGAGTCACACTTAATTTTGACAAAGTTAAAAACTTGATTTAGAAACTCAGCTAGTGCTTTTGGCAACCAAACCCCACAGCCAAACAGCTGCATGTCTAGAGGTAGAGGAGTAGACTCCTCACACCGGGTAAGTCTAGCTGAGTATTAGTATACTCAGCCTTGCTTGTGGCATAATTTTTTTATAGGTTCTCTGGAGGACATGGTTGCTGGAGTGACTTGGCCGTCCATCTTGCCACCGGGTTGGACTGTCGAGTGGGACCCTACCTCGGCTGAGGAGGAGCATGAGGAGTGATGGGACAGGCTTCCCCATCTCTCTGTTTATTTACCGTTAGTTTTATTCCGCTGCACTTCGAACAATGATGACTACTTTTGCAAAACTCCGATGGTGATGTAATAATTTAATACTCCTTCATGTATGGTTTTATGCTTTATTGTATTTGCTCTGTGACTCACCTTTGAGTGAGATTGTGGTACTTGATCCTGTCAGTGGCCGTGTCGGACTAGATCCGAGGGATTGACGGATTATTCCCATTTAAGTGTGGTCTAGCCTCTAAGGCAGGACTCAGGCACTTAACTTGGAATAATTCGGGCAGTTCCGCCACAACTTTTTGAGGGATCACCATCAAAGGGGGGATATCGAGATTGCATATATTAACACCAAAGAACAATTAGCCGATATCTTCACCAAGCCACTAGATGAGAAAACTTTTACCAAACTTAGGCATGAGCTAAATATTATTGATTCTAGGCATTTTGATTGATATTTTGCACACATAGATCATTTATATACCTTTGATCATATCTCTTTCATGTGCTATGACTTATGTGGTTTTCAAGTGTATTTCAAGCTAAGTCATAGATTGAAAGGGAAATGGAGTCTTCGGCGAAGACAAAGGCTTCCACTCCACTCCATTGAATCCCTCGCCGTCGCTCCACACCACTCTCCAATTTGGTATAATCTTCACTCCTATTTTGTTTGCCAAAGGGGGAGAAAAAGTAAAAAGGGCTTATATTTCACTCACAAGTATCCATTTTTGGCGATTCATGCCAAAGGGGGAGAAAGTATTAGCCCAAAGCAAAAGGACCGCACCACCACCAATTTCAAAAATGTAGTCTTTCAAATTTGTATTAAAAGAAGGTTTTACAATTAGTATCAGAAGGTTTTACAATTAGTATCTTATTTTTGATAGAAATTTCAAATTGGTATAACCCCTTCCAAAATTAATATCTAAAACCCTCTTGAACACTAAGAGGAGAATTTGATTGAGGGAGAGTTTTGATTAGTCAAAGGAAAAGCATTTGAAATAGGGGGAGCAAATTCCAAATCGTGAAAATGCTTTTCAAAATCTTATTCATTTACCTTTGACTATTTGCAAAAAGACTGTGAAAAGAATTTCCAAAAGAATTTGCAAAAACAAAACAAGTGGTGCAAGCATGGTCCAAAATGTTAAATATGAAGAAAGCATCCATGCATATCTTATGAAATGTATATTGGTTTAATTCCAAGTAACCTTTGTACTTACATCTTGCAAACTAGTTCAATTCCGCACTTATTTATTTGCTTTGGTTTGTGTTGGCATCAATCACCAAAAAGGGGGAGATTGAAAGGGAAATAGGCTTACGCCTTTTCCTAAATGATTTTGGTGGTTGAATTGCCCAACACAAATAATTGAACTAACTAGTTTGCTCTAGATTATAAGTTTTACAGGTGCCAAAGGTTCAACATAAACCAATAAAAAGTCTAAGAAAGGGTTCAAATAAAAAGAGCAAAAGACAACCCAAAGGCAGCCCTGGTCTGGCGCACCGGACAATATCCGGTGCACCAGGGAATTCCACTCCAAACTTGCCACCTTTGGGAATTCGGGGAGGCCGCTCCGCTATAATTCACCGGACTGTCCGGTGTAGCACCGGACTATCCGGTGTGCCAAGTGGAGCAACGGTCGCCCGCGCCAACAGTCGTCTGCAACGCCACATTGAACAGTGAACAGTGCAACTGCACGCGCAGAAGTCAGAGCAGGCGGTAGAAGGCGCACCGGACAGTGAATAGGACCTGTCCGGTGCACCACCGGACTATTCGGTGGCCCCGTTGTCAGAAGCTCCAACGGTCGGAACCCAACGGCCTGGTGACGTGGCTAGCGCACCGGACAGTGTCCGGTGGCGCACCGGACTGTCCGGTGCGCCATACGACAGAAGCCCTCACCAACGGTCATTTTGGTGGTTGGGGCTATAAATACCCCCCAACCACCACACTTCAATGCATCCAACTTTTCAGCCATCAAACCTCATACAAAGAGCTCTAGACTTCATTCCAAGACACAAACAAAGAGATCAAATCCTCTCCCAAGTCCGGAATCACTCCAAACAAATTAGTGACTAGAGAGAAAGACTTTTGTGTTCTTTTGAGCTCTTACGCTTGGATCGCTTTTCTTCTTCCTCTATTCTTGTGTTCAACTCACTTGTAATCAAAACAAGAGACACCAAGTTGTGGTGGTCCTTGTAGTGGACTAAGTGTCCCATTTGATTGAAGAGAAAGGCTCACTCGGTCTAAGTGACCGTTTGAGAGGGAAAGGGTTGAAAGAGACCCGGTCTTTGTGACCACCTCAACGGGGAGTAGGTTTGCAAGAACCGAACCTCGGTAAAACAAATCACCGTGTTCATTCGCTTTATTTCTTTGTTGATTTGTTTTTCCTCTCTTTCGGACTCGATTATATTTTTAACGCTAACCCCGGCTTGTAGTTGTGCCTAAAGTTTATAAATTTCAGATTTTCCTATTCACCCCCCTCTAGGCGACTTTCACAAATCATATGATTACATAACTTGGTAGCTAGACAAATGATAGCTAGATCAGGATTTTATTTTAGCTAAGATGGGCTCTATTAGATGGTTATATATATTGGTACTGATGCGAGTATATTTTACCCATGGGTAGACGGGTATGGGTAGTACTAACCCGTACCCATACCCGCCTACAGTGGCGGTCCTAAGATTTTGGGGGCCAAGACAAGATTTAAAATAGGGGTTGTCATACATTAATAGTCTAACTAATGAATTTGTATCTAGGATCAGGGCCCTATGGATCTGGAGGCCCAGGGGGCTGCCCCTCTGCCCCACCCCCAGGGCAGCCGCTGCGTCTGCACAACAGGTAGAGGTTCTTGCCATTAAATACCCGTGGGTGGAGAAATCATCCCGTACCCGCCTTCATATCAGGTAAAACTCGTCGAATAGTCAGGGTTCGGGTACCCATTGCCATCTCTAGCCATGGCCCATAATGGCTTGGCAGCAAGTTGCAGGCCCGTCCGAGCCCTCTGCTAGCCGACACATCTCCCACTAGTGATCCCCTGCCACGGAGGCCCCCAACAATGCGCACGTCGCCCCCCCCCATTTAATCTCAGTCGCATACGTGTTACCCAATGACTAGAATTTACCAATATCGGTCAACGTGACGCTAACAACAGTTGTTTTGCAAAAAAAACCTCTTTTAGCGTGAATCAACTCGTGGGCCACCGTAGTTATAACCATGGGTATGAAATATACTTTTTAAACTCTAAAAGTTATAGATAATTGGAAATATACCCCTGGCAACTTAAAATGCATTATAACTAATCATGTTAAATCCAAGTTAAATGTTATTAGTCTCAAATAAATTCTAAAATGTCTAGAATAATTATAGGACTAGTTTGAACCATGTTTTCATGTTTGGTGTATTATTTCTTATTTTGTGCCCATGTTTAGTGTATGTACGTGAATAGAAACGGGTTGTTGCACTTGTCCCGGGGCCCCACTTTTGAGGACCTCCAAACCCCAGAAGAAGGCAAGTTTTTCATGCTCTACATCCCATTACTTTAAATGATCATTATAGTTTTAGACAAATTATTGCTCCTAGTAGGAGTACCTTAGTATTGTTTATCTTGTCCTTGTATACCCGAGAATTTGAGAACATTTTTATTAGTAGATAGTGCTAGTGCTCTACATCTTTGAAAAGAAGTGATTTCAAATGTTTTGTGAGACTTGTTTTGTAAAAGACGCTTTTTAACAAACCATAAGGACTTGATGCATAGGATAGGATTGCAAGTGCCTCACTCTAAGGACCGGTTCATCCGGTGACCATCTGGGACAAACAATATAACAAAAAGGACTATTATAACTCTAGTCTTGACCAAGTAATTAGGAGAAATTGTGTGGACAATAGCTATGAAAGATGGGACAGAGGAAGGCTGACTTTGGGTGTGGGATGCCAAGGGCCTACGTACATGCGGGATGATGTGGTGTAGAGATATTACAAGAGATTGCCTTAGTATTCTGTTGTAGTCTAATACGCAATGAAGATCCTTTGTAAAGGTTTTGTAGTGAACCCTGCCACACCTTCCACAAAGAGGTGAAGGATTTCGGGCATGTGGTTGCAATCTCGTTATTCTCTATCTACCCAAAGAAGCCCTAGCAAAGACATGGACCAGGATATATTCATGCATCACCCCCTGACCACTCGCGTCACATGCGTTGTAGACTTGTAAAGTGGAAGCCCAAACTCCATGCGGTGCACCTGAACCATTCCGCGATGCCGGCGGCCGAAGCAAAAGCGATGCGTGCACGAGATCTCGTCCCGATCCTCCTCCACGTACGGGTGCGTCCTATCTGACAAGCCCGTGCTCGATCATGGCCGCCGGTGTGGGAAAAAGAGGCAGGCAACAGCGACGCGCATGCATGCATGCATGCAGCTCGCGGCCGCGCATGGCTGCTTTGCGTAGATAGAAGCGCGCGGGGGGAAGACGTGCCTGCAGAACGTGACTTGATCTCCCGACCAAAGGGATGCCTGGAGATAATCAACTTTAAAGTGAACATCACATTGTGGGGATATATATATATATATATATATATATATATATATATATATATATATATATATATATATATATATATATATATATATATATATATATATATATATATATATATATATATTCGTGCAGTCGTAAACGTTATGTAGTCGTAAACGTAAAGCACATGCAAATATTCGTGCGCGCAATTCCTGGCATGCAAAGATTCCATTTATGCATGAGTTATGCACATTTGTACACATATTTATGGTTGCGTATTTGCATGTCGCGTGTAAGCCGGGATACGTGGTTATCCTCTGCATAAATGGCGCAGGCTGGCGTCCAGTGGGCCCAACGTGACCCGATCGGTCTCCCTGGCTGGGGCTTCGCCCACTAACGGAAGCCCAGGGCTTTCATTACCTCTTTCCTATAGATATAGTATTTAGAGCCCTGGGCTCTCTCTAACTAATGGAAGCCCCGACCAGAAACCGACCAGGTGCTCTGACCGGCGCACACGCTTTACTGGTTGACTGTAATACATTGTTACGTCAATTATAAATACGAGTTATGCTCAATTTTGTTTCCGTTTACACTCTTTTGGTGTGCGCACGTCTCGCGGCATCCGGGCCCACGAAAAGATCGTGTCCCCGCAATCTGGGCAGCTTACGTATACCGGGCCCACGAATCAAGGAACCGAGCTTTCATTTTCTCAGCTCATCTCTCCCGTAACTATCGCTGCCGCCGAACCCTAGCCAAATCCGCCGCCGTATGCTGCTTCTCCTCCGCGCCTGGCGAACCCTAGACTAATCGCCGCCGTGAGCATTAAGATTCTCCCCAGCAGTTCCCCCGCCGTCGCATTCTCCTTCACCACCGCAGAGACCCGCACTCGCCTTCTCCGCCACATACACGCCGTGGCCTTGTTCTTCGTCTCCGGCAAGGGACCCGGAATCACGGAGGCGGTTGTGCCGCCACTGCGTTCTTCTACTCGTCAGAGACCGAGACCTCGATCTTCTCCACCGCGGCTGCCGAACGCCGAGTCCCCTACCCCGTCGCGAGCTCCGTACCCAACGTCGAGTCCCCAACGCATTTGACACAGCCCCGCGTCACATTGGGTTGTCCCCTGCAGAGGTGTCTCGAATTCAGCCGCCCTCCAGGCCCATCCACATTCCGGTAAGCCATCAACCTTTAACTCTTACAATCTGAATCGTAGATAGAGTTCACATTATTATTTTGCTAATTGCTTGATTTATCAAATACCAATTCATTATAAATCTATAGTTAAATGGAGACACAAATGTATACTATGCAATCTATCACACGTTTATGCAGTTTACAATACTTTGTTTATGCTGATTTGTTGACAGAAGTATGATCCATACATCAATACATTATGCCGTAAATCCTATTTCTGTTCAAATTGGGCCAGCTCACACGAAATAACCAGGTTATACATTAATTGGATGTCGCATATGAGCAGATTTTTTTTGATCAAGTTAGTCTCACAAGTTTATGCAATTTACAATATTGTGTTATGCTGCTTTGTTGATACAATTATGCAATTTACAATTTAGTAGTGATGCTGCACGATATGCTGGGATCTAATGGAATGCATGGTCATGAACTGAACTGAATTGACTTGTGCTTATCTTTTTTTGATCCTTTACGTATTTTATGTATATGTGTTGTTTCATTTGGCAGGAACATCAGTCATGAAGAACGTAGACCGACCTCCTTCCAATCCAAAACGGATCATAATCCAGTCTACTCAGGAGTGCTTCAGCGTTGACATACCCCATGCTCCGGCGGGGACTGTTAGACCCAAAACAAGGCATGCTGCTGATGAGGATGATGACTTTATGCCATTATCCAAGAAGCGTAACTTGGACGACAGCCCTGGGAAAGTTTTGAAGAAGGTAGTCACTAAGCGGAGGAAAGCAGTGCCCCCCCCCCCCCGACAGGTTAGAGATTTATGTCTATGGCAATATATCATTTTTATGCGTGAAATCATGTTGTCTTGATGTCTGAGTTAAACATTGTGTTGCGTTTATGCAGATGTAAATGTTTACAATATTCATTTTATATATTTTTTTCAGCAGAGGCTTAACGTCAGATGCAATCCCCAAGATGTGTTAGTAAGCATACAGATATTAAATGACAGACAGCAACAAGCAATTGCACGTAGGGGATTTTCTAGTATTCTTGATATGAGACTGGACGCACTCGGCAGCAGATCACACTTAGCTTGGCTGATGGAAAAGCTCGACCACAATGACATGACAATTCGAGATGGCCCTGGAAAGGAGCTGAAAATTACAAAGGATACAGTGCACCTAATTTTGGGGTTACCTAATGCTGGGGGAGGAACTGCATTGGGCATCGATGAAGCTGTTGCTGCCAACAATTTACGAGCTGAACTTGGTCTATCGAAAGAAGATTTTGGGGTTACAGCTCTTCAAGATCATTTGAGGAAAGGTTCTGACGATGATTTAAGCATCAGATGCTTTTTCTTGATATTGTTCAATAGGTTGTTGTTCCCTACTGCCAACTGGGGAATAACAAACCATGAGGTTCTTTTAACCGAGGAGATGGATCGTTTCCACCAGATGGACTGGTGCCAGCTTATTTTCAATGATTTATGCCAAGCTGCCAAGAAGTGGCATAATAGGAGCGTTACGAACGTTTCTACAACCATCTATGGATGTTCCATCGTTATTCTTGTAAGCATATCCTTTTTTTGTCTGTTACATGTACCCATAATCTTGTATGCAAAATCCATATACACGTAGATTATGCTTTTGTTATGTCTTATAATGACTCATGTTATGCCTTTTGCAGCTGTATTATTTGGATCATTTGCATGACTCAGTGGCACCCCAGAACAAACGTGGAACACCATGAATCAAATACTTTGATAGGAATATTATTGAAGCCCTGACAAGAGCTGACAAGGGCAAGATACGCAAAGGAGAAGAAGCATTTGGACATTGCTCGGTATTTTTTTTATGTGTCAATCATTTATTTACATGCATATGATAACGTTCACATACCTTTATGCCCGTTTGTAAGCATATTTGTGATGTTTTTTTGCATTTTCCACTAAACATATGAATCTCATTTATCAATTTAATATGTTTGTATAAGTTTTACTCCATCTTTCACGCCTTTTTTTAGTTCCGAAGCTCCTCAGAGACCTGCTACACAGCTGTACCACCCGTTGATGCACAATTCAAGGCATGATTCTATTTATATATTTGTTTGTCATAGAATTTCAACATAATATTCAGTGATATGTTATACATTTACTTAATAATTTTCAATTTACAACAGCATAAGACCAGGACCAACACTTTTGATGTTTCTCATCCTGACCCATCTGGACAGCACTCAATTCACATCGAACTCCCGCTCATCAGGGATTTGATATCAAGCAAGCTGAATCAGCTTCCATCCCGCCACCGCCTGGGTTTCATAGAGAAGCTGTCACATTTTGATGCGGAGGTTGGTAAGGCGTGTTCAGTTATTAAACAGACTCTTCAGCAGATTGTCGAGAAACAATAGAATCTATCTGATGTTTTTGGCGAGTTAATTGACGAGGTCCTCCATGCCGAGACGGGTGACAACGAAGATGCTTATGATGTGCAGAAAACCACATCAAAATCAGATGATATTCTTCCCCAGACAGCTGGTTAGTCAGTTTAATGTATTTACGTCAAAATAAAAAAAGTTATGCAATCATTTATCGATATCGTTTTGATGCCATTATTTTAAACAATGTTTTCTTTGTTTACATGACACGTACAGAAGGATGTACGTGTCCGGCCCCCCCAACTGTACCCGATATGTCTACTCCAGTTTCTCAGCAGGATACGCAGTTTACAGACACACAGGTACATGAATTACTGTTAAGGCAACAACATATTCGTGTACTATTAGAAAGTTGCCCCGATGAAGCTGATATTGATCCATTGGTTCATACAAATATAACGAAGCAGAACGAAACACCTACAACCTCATTGGTAATGTTTTTCTTATTAATTGTATTTTTTCATTATAGGGTTGTATTCATCGTTTTATGTAAATAGCATATAACCATTACAATTTTTTCAGGGTAAACATGGTGACGGTGGCAAGAACATGCCGACCAATACAAACGTCACTCCTAAAGCAACACCACACATGGATCCTGACGCGCCGATATTTGATGCGACTCCGCAAATCAAGGTATGACTAAACCCCCTCGTGGTTTTTCTATATTCTCATTAGCAGTTTACTAAATTTGTAATCCATTTATACCATCATTGTTAGTCTACTGGCGGCGTACAACAAGCGGCAGAAACAGACTTGCCTGACAGTGGTCCATGCTTTGATCAGACTCCATCTGAACATGTCAGCTTAGTAATTTACATTTTCTTTGTAGTTTTCAACTGTTCACAGATTTTGTACAGCCATGCTTCACAGTCTAAATAGGTTATGCATCATACAAATCAGTGTTATGCATATTTGCACATACATGTATGCTAAGTAGATGTGCATTCAGTTTTTATATAACTGTTGGCTGCCTATGATAAATTATACATACATTTATGCAGTTTGCAAGAATAATTCTGTCTCTTGATCTGTATCAGTAATGCCAGCTCATTAATTTTATGCCAGTTTATGACACTTCATTCCACCTACGTATATTCCACTTTATGTCAGCTCAGTAATTTTCATTTTCTTTATAGTTATCAAAATTGTTCACAGAGTTTTATGTATATTTTCATATATATTTTTAGGTTTCTGTTGAAACCGATCCAGCTACAAACACTCCACAGGTTGGCCAGGATTCTCTTGATTCGCAGATGCAAACTGTGTTAGCTCTACGAGAATATTTGTGTGGCCTGCAATCTGACACCGACAGGTATGAAGTTCATACTAAATCAAAATCTGTTTATATGCTGGTAGTTTTACGCGACGTATCTGATTGATATAAAAAATTCCCCAGGACCATAATAGATTATGGTGAATATTCAACGACATGTTCTGACATATATGAATCTTTTGCCGATGGGAAGTGTCTCGACAATGTATTCATGCAGTGTTTCATCCAATGTGTTATTGATGATGCAAAAAATCAGCAGACTTCCATGAGTTCGAACAGTTTGGTCCTTGATGTTAATGTTGGGGTAAACTATCGTAACTTACATACACCATTTTCATATACAAATTAGATGAACCCAAGTACACTCACTCCATTTATATCGTTAATTGCAGTCACTACTCAACTTTGAGGAACAGGAACGACACAGTCGCAACCCTCAACCTTTTGATGAATCTGTACTCCACACACTTCTAGACAATTCATTGCCTGAGACAGATGAATTGGACCAATGCAAAGCGGTAACAATCGTATTTCATCATCCAAACATAATTCCTTTTAAATGGAACATATCACATTGTTATGCTTTTGTAAGTTACCCTGTTAATTTTATGCTTTTTTTACATGGTCAGATCATGGTCCCCATGGTAAGCAGGGGGCATTGGACATTGTATGTTGTTAACAAGGTCAAGAAGTGCATTCATATTTTAGATTCCAACCCATATGGACCAACACTTGGTGGAACTACATGGAAGGACTACCATTTTGCACATTTGGGCTCAGGTGGCAGAAAGTTACCATGGGCTAAGGTTATTATGAGCAGATTAAACAAAGCAATACAACATGTACGGCCCAGTACATGCTTTCCCAAGTTTGGTAACTTCACAATTGACTTGTGCCCAAATTGTCCTAACATGGCAGCTGGATCCAATGACTGTGGGTTTTATGTCATGGGTTACATTCTATTTTATCAATGCGACGAAGGATCTTTGCGGTCAGACATAGAAGCAGTACGTACAAATTTACCAGTTAATTCTATAGTTGGCACAAGTCAACATATAGAACAGAGGTGTAACTAACTCAGTGTTTTTGTATTGCAGGGCAACACCAGTGAGATACGGTCTCTTGCGCTGCATTATATCACATTCCACCCAAAGAACAAAGCATTATCGCTGCTCCAAGACATCCAAAGATTCAAGGTCTAAAGGATGTAGTTTAGTTTGGTCATGTAATAAATTTTGTATACAATGGTTCCCTAAACTTCAGATCAGTCATGTGTGTATATTATGGGCAAAGTCCGTAGACGTTTCTTAGTTTATGTCAATGACAACTTTGGGGATCAGCTAACTTCTAAACTGGAATGTTATACCAAACCGTGTTTGATAGTAATGTGTGTTTCTTGCATTTGATTCTGATTCCTATGTTTGATTCTGTACAATATTGTTATGTCAATAACCTTGAAGTATGCATGTTTTTTGTCCGAAGTTTACGATATAATTATTGCCAGTCTTATGCATGTTTGTCCATACACTTATGATACAATAGTCATCATTATATGTCAGTACATTATTATATACATTATCAGAGTTATATACTGCAAACAGGGTCATTTTTTGTACAGTCATGGTTCACAGGCTAACCATCTTATGCATTACACAATGCAGAGTTATGCATTTTTTCACATACATGTATGCTAAGTCTATGTACAGTCAGTTTGCTGCATAACTGTTAAAGCTTATGACAAATTACACATACGTTTATGCCAGTTTGCAAGTATATTTATGATACTTTTTGGAAGTGGTCAAATGAACACAGGAATCACATTTACACAAGGAAATATTTGTATCTTATGGTCTTCTACTCTCTACCAGATGAATCATCATCTCCGACATCCACCGTTCGTTTTTTCGACGTTGATGTCTCATTCCATTGCGGGGCTGCAGCTATGATTTTGTTCCTTGAACCAGGAGGCCGTCCTCGCTTACGTCCAGATAGGTTAGCCAATCGAACCCTATTATCCTCGACAGTTAAACACGTACGACTGTTGTGACCATCAGCTATGCCACATTTCTGGCATTTCCTGCTCATCTTCTTAGCTCCTTTCGCACCCAATTTTAAAACTTGTTGCTCACTACTTTTGATTGTTCTTCCCTTAGGCTTGGCCTTATCTGGTCTTGCTAAGTTTACACCTTCCATATGAAATTCCAGTTTCTACAAAACAAAGATATCAAGTCAGATTTTATATTCACGTATGTCATCATATATTGTAGCAATGTTTTCACCTTTCTAGCTTCCACATCCATAGAACTACTCTCAACCAGCCGAATGTCAGTGTTATGTTCCAATGTTAATATCTGCATATTACATTGATCATCCTTAGTTTTGCATTCATTTGTATTAGAGCCCATTAAAATTTCCTGTGAAATAAAACAAAGTCCAGTGAAGACACAAATCTTATAGAGCAGTATATGTAATACATTATAAAGATTTGTTCCATACCTTGTTCCCATCATCTAATTTGCATAAGTTGTCTATAGCCATTTCTTCTGTTTCATACGCTTCGACCTATATCATCATTACAATCATGGATCATTATTGACAAGTAATTATGCAAAATTCATAACATCACGAGGTGCGTACCTGGATGTCATCGCAAACACTTGTGCCACAACTCTCACCAGTACCTATATCAGGCTCCACACGCATCAATAACCCTAATAATTCGTCCATCATCTCTAGTGCTTTATCATTCCCAGCTTTAGACAGACTCGCATGGTGTACTACTTTCATTGCTTTTTTAAGCAACATCTTCTGTCTATATGATCTAGTTTCTCCATCTTTTTCTTTCAAATTCCTATCGTCTCTTGAAAAAGCCACATCTTGATGCGCGGAGTATGTGTATCATTGCAAAATATACTCACTCGGGATCCTTTCAATTTGTAGATGCATGAAAGCGCGTACAAGATGCACACAAAATAGACCTATAATTGATTAAACATACATTATGTCATATATTAATCGCAAACAGCTATGTATTCGTAATAATTTATAATTTTATATAGAAAAAATCGTTTAGTATAACATACCTGTATGCTCCCAATGTTTGCACTCACATGAATACTTTCCGACATCCACATCAGCCCTTATCTTGAATTGGTGTTGACCCCAAACAATTTTATTTGATCTTGTAGTATGTTTCACCACCCAATCATGTTCCTCACCCTCTGTATCACGGTCTATTCGGTATGCAGTTGCATATTTTACTGTCTCCTGAAACCTTGTCATCACAGCTCTAGTGTATGCCCTTGCAACTCTTATTTCAAACATATACAATGTAGTTGTATCCTTTTGACCCTGCAAATTACACAATATAGTATTAATATTGTTTTGTTTTTAATAGCATATAACATATGTTTATTAGTTTTTTTCACTTACCATGCATCCTAGTGCCTCTTTGGCCTCTATCATCTTCCTACTATGCAGGAGCTTCATCATTTGCTTTGCAAATTGATGAAGCGGTGTGTTTGCATCCACATGGGCACTCTTCACCAACTTGTTCATGCTCTCGCTTCGTTGTGTAGAGACCATAAGACCACAATAGTCTCCTTTGAAAAATGCAGGTACCCAAGCTTTGCGTATTTCATATAATCTGGCAAGGGTGTTGTTCTCGTGTAGTTGGAAATCATCAAGCATCATTTGCCAGGCAGCCTCGAACTCCATTTCATTCAATGGATGATGTATTATAGATTGGAACCTTGTTTTGAAATCCATGTCCTCAAATCTTGCATATAATTCATTCAAGTGGGGCATATACCTGTTTTGCACATGCCACAAACACAATCGATGTATTGTGTTTGGGAATACTCTGCCAAGTGCAATTGGCATGGCAGGGTCTTGATCTAAAATAGATAAATTTACATAACATCATGCAAGCCAATATGATATCATATAGTACGTGCCATAATAATTACGAGCCATTTTATGACAACATACCTGTCAACATCACTCGTGGTCCGTCACATCCCATGCATGTTTTGAACGTATTGAAGACCCACTCGAATGTATCAACTGTCTCGTCTCCTAGTAAAGCAAACCCAAATATTGTGCATTGTAGGTGGTGGTTCGAGCCAACAAACATGCCTAATGGCTTATCGTACATATTAGTCTTATGTGTAGTATCAAATGTAACTGCATCACCAAAATCAATGTACTCGGCTTGCTGGCTAGCATGGGACCAAAATATGCTTAAAATTTTCCCTTCTTTGTCCAGTTGAAAGTCTGAAAAAAAAATTGTGGATTATCTTTCTTGCATAATGAAAAAAAAGATAGCAGCTTTGACACATCATTTGCATTTCTTTCCCTTTGCCATGCTTTTTTCCTGTAAAAAAATGTAATGATTATGCACTATATCTAACTCAACACATTACGATTGTTTATGTAATATAAAATACAATTATTGTCAATGCATAATACACTTACAGGTTACTCATGTCCTGCACGGTTATTGGAACGTTTTCTGGGCCACCATGCATTTCTGTAACAAAATCCATAATGCAATGTTGTGGAATCCTGCTTTCTTGCATCGCACTAAGGAACTCCATATATTCACGATCATGTGTTTTGTTGCATTGCAATTGCCCTTTTTCTGTATCTTTCTTCAAAAATTCATGATTATGCTCATAGTTTACCAGATCAATCCGAACGGAAATAACATTCTATTTAGCATCATCGTAGATTTTTTTAAGTTTCATCCCAGCCTTGCACTGTGTTCGTTTCGAACATGTGTTACGTATCCTTGGATTTCCAGCTACCCTTTCAGCATTCTTTCCTTCCATTGAACAGTTCAACCATTTACAATTCTTCCGCTCCCTATATTTCTTCAACGGAAATCCTACCTCGTATGCATATTGACTATAAAAATTATACGCCGCGTCCACGTTACTAAATGTCATACCGACTTTAGGTATCAATCTTATATCAATATTGTCCGGCTGCGCACAGAAATATAGCATTTACGATTCAATAGCGACTAAATTTAACGTAATATGGGAGAACTTACGTGGCTTTGAAGAATATGAGGTGTGTCCTGTTCATGTGGCCCAATATGTCTCATGGGGATGTGCTTCTCTGCGCCGACCACGTCTGCTGTTTTTGTGTGCTCTTCGATATGTCCAGGTGCCCTCAATGCCGCCGGAGGAGTAACAGAGACACCCTCTGTGTATGGGGCGATTGCAGAGGCTACAGGATGCATGTCCATTGAAACAGACGTACCTGCTGGCTTATGCACAGATGTTACAGGCAGGATGTCATCGCCAGCGCTGGTGGTGGACATCTTCTCGCCGCCCATCGCCGGCCGGACCTCTCACTTCCGCCGCCGCTAACCGCCACCAATATTTCAGATGGACGAGCGAACGTGGACGCGGCTGTAAAGTTGTATTAGTTTCCTGCCGCAACTGCGCCTTTATTTACGCGCACGAAGATCACGTATTGCCTTATCTCAAATCCGGTGGTAGATTTTAAACGTTTGCATGGTTTACGCTATGATGTATCACAACGTTATGCAGTCGTAAACGTAAAGCACATGCAAATATTCGTGCGCGCGATTCCTGGCATGCAAAGATTCCATTTATGCATGAGTTATGCACATTTGTACATATATTTATGGTTGCGTATTTGCATGTCGCGTGTAAGCCGGGATACGTGGTTATCCTTTGCATAAATGGCGCAGGCTGGCATCCAGTGGGCCTAACGCGACCCGATCGGTCTCCCTGGCTGGGGCTTCGCCCACTAACGGAAGCCCAGGGCTTCCATTACCTCTTTCCCTATATATATATATATATATATATATATATATATATATATATATATATATATATATATATATATATATATATATATATATATATATATATATATATATATATATATATATCTCATAGTCATAGATAGAGCAAATAAAAGCAGGACTATATACGTCGACAAATTAAAGGTGACCTAGCTAGCTACAACATGGTGGATAAGGATGACAAAATTGGAATGACAGGTCCCGGCCTCTCGAGCATGCACCTAGCAAGTTCTTGGCGAATATATACTGGCACCACACCAGCACACAATCCTGGATGCCTCTTTCCACGCCAGGCAGAGAGATCTCCAATCGAGTACCACAAGCTAGATTGCTGCAGGATGCGCGCGCGAAATGTTGACTTGGGAGCAAATTCTCGTACTGCAAAGTGGTTTTCTGGTATGGTGGAGAAAAGGCACGTGAGGCCGAACGAACGAGCGCGCATGCTATATATCTCATTAGTTGACATGACTAGGAGAAAAGCTCAGTGCTGCTCTCGATCGTACCTTGGAGATAAAATCGATAGAGACATTATTGTCGCGTCTTGCAGAGATGCATTTATATATAAGCTGTTTATTACAGGTGCAGTGCAGAACTCCAAACAGCATATCTAAAGCTCCAGTACATGTTTGCAAGGTCTCCCATCCTGCTGTTAACCAGAACTCACTTGGGAACTAATAACTCAGCTATTTAAGTGCTTATTATTCGTGCTGGCCATATATATCAGCAAGGATCCAAGGACTCATATACTTCATCTCCCTCTGTGTCATATCGCTGCAGACGGATGCGCATCGTGCCTCTTGATTTTCTCGTGCTGCATTCTGACAGCAGGAGAACTTCAATTCCCTAGCTTTCTTTCGAATTTCACACCGAGAATTTCATAACCTGTCTTTTTCTGCTTGGAATCATCAGTGCGGTGTGGGCCGTCTTTGCCAACACCAGAAGTGGGTACCTACAACTACTGCCAACATGTGAGCTTTTAAACTGCGTCGCATAATGGATTGCCTGACATCGTTGCATCATAAACGGATAACCTCCTGCCAACGGTCAATCGGCAAATTAATGGGGCACGACCGACACTTGCTAGAGCACGGCCTGCAAGCGAAACAGATGGAGAAATTCAGAATTCTCGTGCATATGTAGATGACAAGAATGTATCCACAGGGTGCCACAATATCAGAATGAGCATTCAAGCTTACTTTCAGAGAACGTCTTCCCCCTTGCGAAATGGGCTAGAAAGCAAATCGATAAGATTCGGCGATCTTTCCTTTAAAAAGCGAGGATAACGCGCACGGGAGCCACTGTCTAGTTAATTGGCCAATGGTGACTAGACCAAAAGTTCGACCTAGTGGATTAGGGGCGATTGATCTCGAGAAATTCAGCCGTGCCGTCCGACTCCGTTGGCTTTGGCAAGAATGGACTGACAGCTCAAAACCTTCGGACGAAGGGCTCCAGGTCCCTTGCAACAAGCTAGATCGCCGGTTGTTTCAGGCGTCCACCACTGTGGCGATTGGTAACAGCGTTAAAGCAAAGCTCTGACACCATAGCTGGCTAGATGGAGAGGCTCCACGCAACCTGACCTCTCACCTCTTCGAGCTGGTTAGAAGGAAGAACAAATCAATGGCCCAAGAACTGACCAACAATGCTTGGATTCAGTCTCTATGAAGGAAAATCACAACCACCACGCAAATTGAGGAATTTGTCTCCCTATGGATTATGATCCAACAGGTGAGCACTTGCAGCCAGGCTTAGAAGACACCTTAGTCTAGAAATGGACACAACACATACTCTACTCCATTTCAGCCTACAGAGCCCAATTCTTGGGTTCATACATCAGCCACAAGATCAGCCTTATTTGGTGGGCTATGATAGAGAATAAATGTAAATTCTTCGCTTGGGTGCTCATCCAAAATAAGCTCCTCATGGCAGACAACCTAGCACGCTGTGGATGCCCTGACCAACCGTCTTGCACCCTCTGCAATGGACCTTTAGAATCAAGAATCCATATGTGCCTAACCCACCCCTCTGCATAGAAAAGCTAGAGCACATTTCTTACTTGGGAGAACTTTTCCCTGCCACAACAGGTTGATCGGAACAACATCTCCAGCATTAGAGAGTGGTGGGAGAAGACAGAAACTCTCTTCCCGCAAGATCGCAGAAGCGCATTCAATGGTGTGGTCATCTACACTATGTGGACCCTTTGGAAGGAGTGCAATCGAAGAATCTTTGAACATTGCTCGTTGTCACCGCTCCATATCGCAGAGAGAGTGAGGGAGTGTGTTTTCTCTATAAAAGTGCGTTCAGTCGCCTAGGCTTGAATTAGGGTTGCCTGTCTTGCTCCCTCTTGGGTGCCCGGTCTTTTGGCCTGAGTGCCGGCAGCCCTGTGTACTCTAACTCTTTTCCCTCAATTGAATGGCAGGTCTCCTACCACATCGTTCAAAAAAGAGAACATGATGGCAACAAGGAAGCATAACAATGCATGTCTCTTTCAAAGCAAATTCGACATAAGATCTGTTCCTGCATTGGTGCAAATATTATGGTAGCGTTAGTTCAAGGAAAGTTTGTAGCAAAAAAAAGTAAGATATATTTAGTGTCTATTAACCTTTTGATGAACAAACTATGTATGTTGTATGACACACCTTTTGAATAAACTGATGAAAACTTGGAAAGGCGAATAATGCTTTCGAGATCTATAAATGAACACATGATAATTGTGAAGAGTGTTTTGGTATCATAAAAAGGGGATTGCAGGTAGTACATTTCTTAGCCTATCACACTATTGTTTGGCTATGATTTTCCATTTTGGTTTGCTCTTCCAAGGCTAGTTGAAGTCTCTATACCTAGAAGAGGACAAATGGTCTATTAGTTCCACTAGTAGAAAAGAGCTCTAAGGTGGCGGCACGCAGAAATTTATACTGGCGGTTTCAGTTACAGCACGCCAGTGAAAAAAAACAGGCGGACCCGCCTTAACGAACCGGCAGTGTAAATATATATACACTGGCGGTTCACTTAACAGAACCGCCAGTGTAAAAGATGCATTTACACTAGCGGCTATATTAAGTAAACCGCTAGTGGAAATATCATATACACTGGCGGTTGTATAAGTTACATCACGCCAGTGAAAAAAACAGGCGGGCCCGCCTTAACGAACCAGCAGTGTAAATATATATACACTGGCGGTTCACTTAACAGAACCGCCAGTGTAAAGGATGCACTGGCAGCTATATTAAGTAAACCGCCAGTGGAAATATCATATACACTGGCGGCTGTATAAAGTGCACCGTCAGTGTAAAGGATGTATATACACTGGCGGCTGTATAAAGTACGCCGCCAGTGGAAATATCATATACACCGGCGGCTATATAAAGTGCACCGTCAGTGTAAAGGATGTATATACACTGGCGGCTGTATAAAGTACACCGCCAGTGGAAATATAATATACACCGGTGGCTGTATAAAGTGCACCATCAGTGTAAAGGATGTATATACACTTGCGGCTGTATAAAGTACACCGCCAGTGGAAATTTTATATACACAGGTGTCGGGGACCATAATTAGGGGTACCCCCAAGACTCCTAATCTCAGCTGGTAACCCCCATCAGCACAAAGCTGCAAAGGCCTGATGGGTGCGATTAAGCCAAGGCTCGGTCCACTCAAGGGACATGACCTCGCCTCGCCCGAGCCCAGCCTCGGGCAAGGGCAGCCGACCCCGGAAGATTCACGTCTCGCCCAAGGACCCTCTCAAGCGACGGACACACCTTCGGCTCGCCCGAGACCCAGTCTTCGCCAAGAAGCAACCTTGGCCAGATCGCCACACCGACCGACTGAATCGCAGGAGAATTTAATGCAAGGATGGCCTGACACGTTATCCTGTCACGCGCCCTTCAGTCGACAGAGCCGAAAGTGACCGCAGTCACTTCGCCGCTCCACTGACCAGCCTGACAAGAAGACAGCGTCGCCTGCGCCGCTCCGACTGCTGTGCCACTCGACAGAGTGAGGCTGACAGCAGCCAAGTCCGGCCTCGGGCGCCATAGGAAACTCCGCCTCGCCCGACCCCAGGGCTCGGACTCGGGCTCGGCCCCGGAAGACGATGAACTCCGCGTCGCCCGACCCCAGGGCTCGGACTCGGGCTCGGCCCCGGAAGACGACGAACTCCGCTTCGCCCGACCCCAGGGCTCGGATTCGGGCTCGGCCCCGGAAGACGACGAACTCCACCTCGCCCGACCCCAGGGCTCGGACTCGGGCTCGGCCCCAGAAGACGACGAACTCCGCCTCGCCCGACCCCAGGGCTCGGACTCGGGCTCGGCCCCGGAAGACGACGAACTTCGCCTCGCCCGACCACAGAGCTCGGACTCGGCCTTGACCTCGGACGACAGTCTCCGCCTCACCCGACCTAGGGCTCGGACACGACCTCGACCTCGGAAGACCGACTCGACCCCGACCTCGGAGGAGCCTCCGCCTCGCCCGACCCAGGGCTCGGACCGACCATGTCACAGGAGGGGCCATCATTACCCTATCCCTAGCTAGCTCAGGCTACGGGTAACAGGACCGACGTCCCATCTGGCTCGCCCCAGTAAATAGATAATGATGGCGCCCCGCGTGCTCCATGACGACGGCGACTCTCAGCCCCTTACGGAAGCAAGGAGACGTCAGCAAGGACTCGACAGCCCCGACAGCTGTCCTTCCGCAAGGCTCCAACGCTCCTCCGACGGCCACGACATCACATGAACAGGGTGCCAAAACCTCTCTGGCTGCCACGACGGCATGTACTTAGGGCACTAGCTCCTCTCTGCTAGACACGATAGCGTACTGCTACACCTCCTATTGTACACCTGGACCCTCTCCTTACGCTTATAAAAGGAAGGTCCAGGGCTCTCTTACCAGGAGGTTGGCCGCGCGGGAGGACGGGACGACGCGTAGGGTCCCTCGCTCTCCCCCTCCCACGTGGACGCTTGTAACCCCCTACTGCAAGCGCACCCGACTTGGGTGCAGGACAACACGGAGGCCACGAGTTTTCCCCCCTTTCTCCCTCTCTTCTACCCCCTTCGTGCTCCGTCTCGCGCCGACCCATCTGGGCTGGGACATGCGGCGACAATTTATTCGTCGGTCCCGGGGACCCCCCGGGGTCGAAACGCCGACAGTTGGCGCGCCAGGTAGGGGCCTGCTGCGTGTTGACGAACAGCTCCCTGTCAAGCTCCAGATGGGTAGTCTCCAGCAACCTTTCCAACCCGGGATGGTGCTCCGTTTCGGGAGTCTTGAGTTCATGTCCCTCGACGGTAGCTATGACATGATACTCCTTCCTCCGCCGCGCGACGGTGACAATGGCGGCCGACAACCCGCCCGCCGGCGGTGGAATCGACGACGTCTTCCCCACGAGGCGGAAGAGCAACATCCGAGTTTGTCCCGTCACCTCCCCCGCCGACGGAGGAGGAAGCGAGGCAACCGTGGCCAAGCAGGAGGCGGCACCTCGTCGGCTATCGAGCGAGTCGACGGTGCCAGCGCCCCGACGGGGGACACGTCGGGCGTCGACCTCGCGTCTGAGACGAAGACGAGCGCCGTTTCCCCGCAACACGCCAACTCCAAGCGGACGGACGACGCTAGCATGCTCACGAAGGACTTGCTGGGCGTCACCCTTGTACCTGAGACGACGGTGCAGTCCGCCCCCGATGTGACAACGTCATCACCTGTCGACCAAGAGGTACCGACTGATTCCCGTCTCATGCCTTTTGGATTCGGCCTCGACCCACCAAGCGACCCTGCTTTGGTGGAAGCCTTCATAGAGCCATGCACCAACCCTCCGGGGTATCATATGCGGTCACCCTGGGACCGGCTGACGACCGTCTCGACCTACGGACCCTCGGGTTCCGAGGAAGATGACGAGCCCGACTTTGGTTGGGATTTCTCCGGGCTCGGTAACCCCAGTGCCATGCGGGACTTCATGACCGCATGCGACTACTGCCTTTCCGATTGTTCCGACGGTAGCCGCAGCTTCGGCGATGGAGACTGCGGCCCAAGTCGTGAATGTTTCCACGTCGATCTAGGTGGTCCCGACGAAGGCAACCATCTTGGTATACTGGAAAACGGTGATCCCCCTAGGCCTGTGCCTCGCGTTGACATCCTTCAGGAGCTAGCTGTGGTCCCAGTCCCTGCGGGGGGTCAGGACGCACAGCTCGAGCAAATCCGCGAGATGCAGGCCAGGCTCGACGAGGGGGCAGGAACACTTGAGCTGCTTCGCCGGAACATCGGGCAGGAATGGGTAGACCAAGCTCCGGCCGGAGAAGCGCGTCATCTGCCCCAGGGCATCCAGCTCCACATCGCCGACGACGTCAGGGCAAGGCCACCACCGGCTTCCAGTGGGGTCAGCCAGAACCTGGCTGCGGCAGCGATACTTCTCCGCAATGCCGAAACCATCAACCACCGAAGGGCGGCGGATCTGGGGAGAGCTCAAGAATCTCCTGGAGGATGTCGCGGTCCGACGGGCCGAGAGCTCTGCCTCCCGAAGGCAGGGATACCCCTCGGAGCACCGCGCCGTGACTTCCCGATTCGTGCGGGAAGCCTCGGTGCACACCGGGCGCACGCGCAACACAGCGCCTGCAGCCCCGGGACGCCTCGGCAACGAGCACCACCACCGCAACCATCGAGCCCGCCTTGACGAGAGGGTGCGCCGAGGCTACCACCCAGGCGTGGGGGACGCTACGACAGCGGGGAGGATCGGAGTCCCTCGCCCGAACCACCCGGCCCGCAGGCTTTCAGCCGAGCCATACGACGGGCGCCTTTCCCGACCCGGTTCTGAACCCCGACTACCATCACAAAGTACTCGGGGGAGACAAGGCCAGAACTGTGGCTCGCGGACTACCGGCTGGCCCGCCAACTGGGTGGAACGGACGATGAAAACCTCGTCATCCGCAACCTCCCCCTGTTCCTCTCCGACTCCGCTCGGGCCTGGCTGGAGCATCTGCCTCCGGGGCAGATCTCCAACTGGGACGACCTGGTCCAAGCCTTCGCCAGTAATTTCCAAGGCACGTACGTGCGCCCTGGGAACTCCTGGGATCTACGAAGCTGCCGCCAGCAGCTGGGAGAGTCTCTCTGGGACTACATCCGGCGATTCTCAAAGCAGCACACCGAGCTGCCCAACGTCACCGATTCGGATGTCATCGGCGCGTTCCTCGCCGGCACCACCTGCCGCGACCTGGTGAGCAAGCTGGGTCGCAAGACCCCCACCAGGGCGAGCGAGCTGATGGACATCGCCACCAAGTTCGCCTCTGGCCAGGAGGCGGTTGAGGCCATCTTCCGGAAGGACAAGCAGCCCCAGGGCCACCAGCCGGAAGATGTTCCCGAGGCGTCCGCTCAGCGCGGCACCAAGAAGAAAGGTGAGAAGAAGTCGCAAGCGAAACGCGACGCCACCGACACGGACCTTGTTGCCGCCGCTGAGTACAAGAACCCTCGGGAAACCTCCTGGAGGCGCCAATCTATTTGACAAGATTCTCAAGGAGCCGTGCCCCTATCATCAGGACCCGTCAAGCACACCCTTGAGGAATGCGCCATGCTTCGGCGTCACTTTCACAGGGCCGGGCCACCTGCGGAGGGTGGCAGGGCCCACCACGACGACAAGAAGGAGGATCACAAGGCAGAGGAGTTCCCCGAGGTCCGTGACTGCTTCATGATCTACGGTGGGCCAGTGGCGAACGCCTCGGCTCGGCACCGCAAGCAAGAGCGTTGGGAGGTCTGCTCGGTAAAGGTGGCGGCGCTAGTCTACCTAGACTGGTCCGACAAGCCCATCACCTTCGACCAGGGCGATCACCCCGACCGCGTGCCAAGCCCGGGGAAATATCCGCTCATTGTCGACCCCGTCATCGGCAACGTCAGGCTCACCAAGGTCCTCATGGGCGGAGGCAGCAGCCTCAACATCATCTACGCCGAGACCCTCGAGCTCCTGCAGATCGATCTATCCTCGGTCTGGGCTGGTGCGGCGCCTTTTCACGGGATCATCCCCGGGAAACGCGTCCAACCCCTCGGACGACTCGATCTGCCCGTCTGCTTTGGGACTCCCTCCAACTTCAGAAGGGAAACCCTCACGTTCGAGGTGGTCAGGTTCCGAGGAACCTACCACGTAGTACTGGGGAGGCCATGCTACGCCAAGTTCATGGCCGTCCCCAACTACACCTACCTAAAGCTCAAGATGCCGGGCCCCAATGGGGTCATCACCGTCGGCCCCACGTACCGACACGCGTACGAATGCGACGTAGAGTGCGTGGAGTATGCCGAGGCCCTCACCGAATCCGAGGCCCTCATCGCCGACCTGGAGAGCCTCTCCAAGGACGCGCCAGACGTGAAGCGCCATGCCGACAACTTTGAGCCAGCGGAGACGGTTAAGTCCGTCCCACTCGACCCCAGCAACGACGCCTCCAAGCAGATCCGGATCGGCTCCGAGCTCGACCCCAAATAGGAAGCAGTGCTCGTCGACTTTCTCCGCGCAAACGCCGAAGTTTTCGCGTGGAGTCCCTCGGACATGCCTGGCATACCGAGGGATGTCGTCGAGCACTCGCTGGATCTCCGAGCTGGAGCCCGACCCGTGAAGCAACCTCTGCGCCGATTCGACGAAGAAAAGCACAGAGCCATAGGCGAGGAGATCCACAAGCTGATGGCCGCAGGGTTCATCAAAGAGGTATTCCATCCCGAATGGCTTGCCAACCCCGTGCTTGTGAGAAAGAAAGGAGGGAAATGGCGGATGTGTGTAGACTACACTGGTCTAAACAAAGCATGCCCAAAAGTTCCCTATCCTCTGCCTCGCATCGACCAAATCGTGGATTCCACTGCGGGATGCGAAACCCTGTCTTTCCTCGATGCCTACTCAGGGTATCACCAAATCAGGATGAAAGAGTCCGACCAGCTCACGACTTCTTTCATCACACCTTTTGGCATGTACTGCTATGTTACTATGCCATTTGGTTTGAGGAATGCGGGTGCGACGTACCAAAGGTGCATGAACCACGTGTTCGGCGAACACATTAGTCGAACGGTCGAGGCTTATGTCGATGACATCGTAGTCAAGACAAGGAAAGCCTCCGACCTCCTTTCCGACCTTGAAACGACATTCCGGTGTCTCAAGGCGAAAGGCGTAAAACTCAATCCCGAGAAGTGTGTCTTCGGAGTCCCCCGAGGCATGCTCTTGGGGTTCATCGTCTCCGAGCGGGGCATCGAGGCCAACCCGGAGAAAATCGCGGCCATCACCAACATGGGGCCCATCAAGGACTTGAAAGGCGTACAGAGGGTCATGGGATGCCTTGCGGCTCTGAGCCGTTTCATCTCGCGCCTCGGCGAAAGAGGCCTACCTCTGTACCGCCTCTTAAGAAAGACCGAATGCTTCACTTGGACCCCCGAGGCCGAGGAAGCCATCGGGAACCTGAAGGCACTCCTTACGAATGCGCCCATCTTGGTGCCCCCCGCCGCCGGAGAAGCCCTCTTGATCTACGTCGCCGCTACCACTCAGGTGGTCAGCGCCGCGATCGTGGTTGAGAGACAAGAAGAAGGGCATGCATTGCCCGTCCAGAGGCCGGTTTACTTAATCAGTGAGGTACTATCCGAGACCAAGATCCGCTACCCGCAAATTCAGAAGCTGCTGTACGCGGTGATCCTGACGCGGCGGAAGTTGCGACACTATTTCGAGTCTCATCCGGTGACTGTGGTGTCATCCTTCCCCCTGGGGGAGATCATCCAGTGCCGAGAGGCCTCGGGTAGGATTGCAAAGTGGGTGGTGGAAATCATGGGCGAGACGATCTCGTTCGCCCCTCGGAAGGTCATCAAGTCCCAAGTCTTGGTGGACTTTGTGGCTGAATGGGTCGACACCCAGCTCCCGGCGGCTCCGATCCAGCCGGAACTCTGGACCATGTTTTTCGATGGGTTGCTGATGAAAACAGGGGCAGGCGTGGGCCTGCTCTTCATCTCGCCCCTCGGGAAACACCTGCGCTACGTGCTGCGCCTCCATTTCCCGGCGTCCAACAACGTGGCTGAGTACGAAGCTCTGGTCAACGGGTTGCGCATTGCCATTGAGCTAGGGGTCCGACGCCTCGACGCTCGCGGCGACTCGCAGCTCGTCATCGACCAAGTTATGAAAAACTCCCACTACCGCGACCCAAAGATGGAAGCCTACTACGATGAGGTTCGTCGCTTGGAGGACAAGTTCTGCGGGCTCGAGCTCAACCACATCGCCCGATGACACAACGAGACTGCCGACGAGCCGGCTAAGATAGCCTTGGGGCGGAGAACGGTTCCCCCGGATATCTTCTCCCGAGACCTACATCAACCCTCAGTCAAGACCGACGACACGCCTGAGCCCGAGAAGGCCTCGGCCCAGCCCGAGGCACCCTCGGCACAGCCCGAGGCGCCCTCGGCTCGGCCCGAGGCACCCTCGGCCCCCGAGGGTGAGGCACTGCGCGTCGAGGAAGAGCGGAGTGGGGTCCAGCCTAATCGAAACTGACAGACCCCGCACCTGCAATATCTCCGCCAAGGAGAGCTGCCCCTCGACCGAGCTAAGGCTCGGCGACTGGCACGGCGCGCCAAGTTGTTCGTCTTACTGGGAGATGGGAAGGAGCTCTACCACCACAGCCCATCCGACATCCTCCAGCGGTGCATATCCATCGCCGAAGGCCAGGAGCTCTTACGAGAAATACACTCGGGGGCTTGCGGTCATCACGCAGCGCCCCGAGCCCTTATTGGAAACGCCTTCCGACAAGGTTTCTACTGGTCGACTGCGGTGGCCGACACCACTAGAATTGTCCGCACCTGCCAAGGGTGTCAATTCTACGCGAGGCAGACCCACCTGCCCACTCAGGCTCTGCAGACAATACCCATCACCTAGCCGTTTGCCGTATGGGGACTGGACCTCATCGGTCCCTTGCAGAAGGCACCCGGGGGCTACACGCACCTGCTGGTCGCCATCGACAAATTCTCCAAGTGGATCGAGGTCCGACCCCTGAACAGCATCAGGTCCAAACAGGCGGTGGCATTCTTCACCAACATCATCCATCGCTTTGGGGTCCCGAACTCCATCATCACTGACAACGGCACCCAGTTCACCGGTAGAAAGTTCCTGGACTTCTGCAAGGATCACCATATCCGGTCGGACTGGGCTGCCTTGGCTCACCCCATGATGAATGGGCAGGTGGAACGTGCCAACGGCATGATTCTGCAAGGACTCAAGCCGAGGATCTACAGCGACCTCCACAAGTTTGGCAGGCGATGGATGAAGGAACTCCCCTCGGTGGTCTGGAGTCTGAGGACAACGCCGAGCCGAGCCACGGGCTTCACACCGTTCTTTCTAGTCTATGGGGCCGAGGCCGTCTTGCCCACGGACTTAGAATACGGTTCCTCGAGGACGAAGGCGTACGACGACCGAAGAAACCAGACCGACCGAGAAGACTCACTGGACCAGCTCAAAGAGGCTCGGGACATGGCCTTACTACACTCGGCGCGGTACCAGCAGTCCCTGCGACGCTACCACGCCCGAGGGGTTTGGTCCTGAGACCTCCAAGTGGGCGACCTGGTGCTTCGGCTGCGACAAGACGCCCAAGGGCGGCACAAGCTCACACCTCCCTGGGAAGGGCCGTTCGTCGTCGCTAAGGTTCTGAAGCCCGGGACATACAAGCTGGCCAACAGCCAAGGCGAGGTCTACAGCAACGCTTGGAACATCCAACAGCTACGTCACTTCTACCCTTAAGATGCTTTCAAGTCGTTCGTACACCTCGTTCACACACAAAGTCTAACCATCAAGGAAGGGTCAGCCTTGCCTCGGCAAAGCCCGACCCTCCCTCGGGGGCTAGAAGGGGGAATCCCCTCTGCGTCAAAATTTTCCTTAGAAAAAGTCTTTCTGCCAGAACGTCTTTCGTGCTTTTTGACTACTTCAAAAGTGGGGTCCTGAAAATGACGGAGTACACGTAAGCAGCCAAGGCCGACCGAGCCGAGGGACTCCTACGCCTCTGGGATACGGATACCTCACTCATCACCTTCTGCGATAAGTAACTCACGCTCGGATAAGCGATTCCGCCGATCGAAGAAGTCTTAATGCTCGAGACCTTTCTGCCGAAACAATTTTTCGGGTCTTCTCGACTACATCGTTAGCAGAATCCTACAGACGAGTAAGAGTACATGTAAGCGGCAAGACCGATCGAGCCGAGGGACTCCTATGCCTCCGGGATATGGATACCTCACTCATCACCTTCCGTGAAAAGTAACTCTCGCTCGGACAAACAATTCTGTTACCGACGAATAAGTCTTGATACTCGAAACAAAGGTAAAAAGAAACGCAGCTTTACAACACAGCGACAGTATGTTTGGGCCTCAGCGGCCGCAGAAAACATACGCATACTATAAGGTAAAACGATCCTGCAGGTTCGGACCTCGATAGAGGGGGAGCAGCAGCACCCTCGACGTCAACACCACCTTCGGCGAAGTCCGACCGAGCCTCGAACGGTAACACAGTCGGAAGATCTCCGCTCCGAAGGACGATGTCAGCACCACGCCCGGGCCATCGCCACCAGGGTCTCCTCCAGGAGTCCGGCTCGAGCAGACGGCTCGGCCGGTCGCCCCAAAGCCTCAGCCAGCTGTCCCCCGAGGACATCAGCCCGGCCCATGGCCTCAGCAACTCGACTCCGGCGCCGGTCCCGCTAGTGGACGGCCCGGTCAGGCTCCGGCCAACGAAGTCTTCTTTTCGAGCCAACTTTGCCTCTGTCCACGCTGATACCGCTGCCTCCGGCTCTGGCTCATCGAAGAGCGGCCGAGGGTTTCCTTTAACTAAGCAAAAGAAGCCTCAGGCGGCAAGGCCGACTGAGCCGAGGGACTCCTACACCTCCGGGATACGGATACCTCACTCATCACCTTCGCACGAGGCAACTCACACTTGGTGAAGCGGTTCAGTTAGTTGACAGGCGAGTCCTAGTGCTCGGAATGAGGGAAAACACGACTTCACGACAAAAGATACATACATGTTCAAGCCTCGACATCCACAATGAACAAACACCGGCACTCAAGGTGCCATTACAAACGGAACTCCGGTTTCACCCCCGCAGGTACGAACAACCCCCCACGTTGGAGGGCCAGCGGGGCGACAAAACCCCTGGTGGCTCGCCGACGCCCGCTCCAAAGTGGCCAAACAGCAGCAGCGATGACCTCAGGGCGGACGCTGCTGCGACGAGCTCCTCGCCCACGCCCCCACTCGAGGGGCGAGGACAAGCTATCAAAGCCAAAGAGCCGGAGGCCCGGAGCACGCATGGTGGCGGTGACCCCGTCGGCGACGAGGACTTCTTCAGCCACCGCCACCTCAGCGCTGACGACGGCAGATTCCCACTCGGATCCTCCTGGACGAGCGAAGCACCGACCTCTGCGCAGAGGCGCCGTACCGGGGCAAAGGCAGGACAGCCCCAGAACACGAACGCCGCCCTAGCAGCGCGCGACATCTTGGGCGATCCCCCGGTGCGTGCGGCGCGATAACCGCTCTCAGGCGGGAGGGGACTCCGGGAGCCGAACCAGGCCAGCTGAGCTAGTGAGCCCAACGCACTAAAGCTGACGACGCCCGCCGCCGACCAGCCCCGCGTTGTCGAAGTCCGGCCCTCCCGCTAGGCCGGTGAGCGCCCTCTCCCTTGAATGCTGAGGAAGAAGGTGACCCGCCGACTCGTGCAGGAGGTAGAGCTCCAGCTCAGCCCGGCCTCCGCCCCAGCCAGGATGACGAAGATCCTTGAAGCTGAGGGCAGAACCAAGATCGCAGCCCAGCTCGCTTCTCCCCACCACCGAACTGGTGGTCACCGTCTTGGGTGACCACCGGCGAGGGGATGCAGCCGGGCTGCCTGACGAAAATCCTTGAAGCCGAGCGATGGCTGAAAGGTACCAACTTCCGCGAAGTTGCGTTCCTCCAACGACAGCAAGACGAAAGCGACGCAAGCGCCCCCCATCCGGGGGCTCAAAAGGTGGAAAGACACAATGCATGAGGAGAGCGCGAAGACATGGTTGCCTTTCAAGGGGGGTCACCCTCCTTTTAAAGGCAACTCTCCCCACTTGCGTCCTCAGCCGTCACGGGCTGAGTCTTCTCCAACACGCTCCAAGGTCCCCCCTACGACACGGGGGCTGGGCCCCGCGCGTCATACAAGCTGGCGTAGGGCAGACAGGGCCAAACCGCCACCCACGGTGCGCGCAACTGCCCAGCGGTTACGAGCACTCCTCCACTTTCGCCCAGGCCAGTGGGTGAAAGGGCGGGCAGCCATGCAGGCGGCGTGCAACCGCACCCAGGGGGACGCACCCTTTCGACTTCGACGCATCCAGCATGGAGGCCTAGGCCCACACGTCATGTAACTGGCACACTGGTTACTACGTGCAAGAAACTGCACCACCACTCGCGCCAGTACCGCGCCTTCTCGACTGTGGAACCAGTACCGCGACTCGAGGTGACCCTGCGCATGACCCGATAGTGCCAACCGAGCACATCGGTCATGGGCCGGTCAGCCGCGGGAGAGGGCGCGACGGTCGATACGGCCAGAAATGGGCCGGCAGTAATGGCGGCAGCAGGCGGATAGAAGCAGCGGTCAAGTCGTCTGCAGGCTCACGTCCCCTCCTGGGACAGCGAGAGAGCCCTCTCCCACGGTGTGAAGACGACGCGCCCGTGTTCCGTTCCTCGAACGGCTCGCGCACGCACAACGGCTACCCCGTGAACCACTCGTCCCGTCGCATTAACTCTGCGGCAGGACAGGCGGCACCTTTGGCAGGCGAAGCAAGCGACGCTTCACCTCCGCCATAATGACCGCGTCAAAAAAGGTGTGCCACGTCATTCGATTTCGTATCCTTTTCCACTTCCTCTTTCTCTCTCTTGCCTCAGGGATCGGGAAAGGGGATACTCCGAAAGGGATCCTTCTCCGCGAAGGAAGCAAGCCCCGAGCCCCCCCTACTGATCAGAGGTTCGAAGGCTGGCCCCTCGGAAGGGTTCAACAGCCGCCTCAGAGCACTCGGGCTCCACGCCCACTACTGGTCAGAGGTTCGAAGGCCGGCCCCTCGGAAGGGTTCAACGGCCGCCTCAGGCCACTTGGGCTCCGCGCCCACTACTGATCAGGGGTTCGAAGGCTAGCCCCCGAAGGGTTCGACAGCCGCCTCAGACGCAGAGCGAGGGATGACACTGGGTACGTTCGATACATAACTGAGGCTCGGGCTGCGCTCCCGAGGTACCCTAGGACATTTCCGAGACCAACGGGAATGATTTTGTAACAGAATCCCACCAGAGGAAGGCATCGAGCCCTCGGACCCCGTCAAAAGGGGACTGGGTCCGGCAAGTCACCCGCAGGTACTTTTGGAGCGCGCCTCCGGGCCACTAGTCGTCCCCTAACAAATGGGGCACGGGCGTCCACTCGGATTACCCGTTAGCAACTCACTGGAGACACCATGTTCGGCACCCTCCGAGGGCAACATGGCGCTTTCCCCCCCTCCTCCTTGCGGAAAGGCGACGCAGGGGCGTATGTAAAAAGCTGAGTCTGTCCTTGACCGTCCTCTCGCTCTGTGCGGAGGCTCAGGGGCTGCTCTCGCAAACCCGTCTCCGGCCAAACCGTTGACAGCGTCAACATACCAGCCCGAGAACTTGGGACTCGACTGTTCACCCGGGCTACGGCCAGTTTGCATGAGGGAGCAGCCAGACCGGCCGAAGCGTTACGAAACGTACTAAGACCTCGAAGGAGTCAAACTACTCCTCCGAGGCCTCGGGGGATACACCCGGCGGGTGCGCTCGCACGCACCCACCGGAACAAAAAGCAACCGAGGAAGGCCGGCCCCCTTGCAAAAAAGTGCGACAAAAGCCTCCAAGCGAGTATCAACACTCCCTTCGAGGCTCGGGGGCTACTGTCGGGGACCATAATTAGGGGTACCCCCAAGACTCCTAATCTCAGCTGGTAACCCCCATCAGCATAAAGCTGCAAAGGCCTGATGGGTGCGATTAAGCCAAGGCTCGGTCCACTCAAGGGACACGACCTCGCCTCGCCCGAGCCCAGCCTCGGGCAAGGGCAGCCGACCCCGGAAGATTCACGTCTCGCCCAAGGACCCCCCTCAAGCGACGAACACACCTTCGGCTCGCCCGAGACCTAGTCTTCGCCAAGAAGCAACCTTGGCCAGATCACCACACCGACCGACCGAATCGCAAGAGCATTTAATGCAAGGATGGCCTGACACCTTATCCTGTCACGCGCCCTTCAGTCGACAGAGCCGAAAGTGACCGCAGTCACTTCGCCGCTCCACTGACCGGCCTGACAAGAAGACAGCGTCGCCTGCGCCACTCCGACTGCTGTGCCATTCGACAGAGTGAGGCTGACAGCAGCCAAGTCCGGCCTCGGGTGCCATAGGAAACTCCGCCTCGCCCGACCCCAGGGCTCGGACTCGGGCTCGGCCCAGGAAGACGATGAACTCCGCTTCGCCCGACCCCAGGGCTCGGACTCAGGCTCGGCCCCGGAAGACGACGAACTCCGCTTCACCCGACCCCAGGGCTCGGACTCGGGCTCGGCCCCAGAAGACGACGAACTCCGCTTAGCCCGACCCCAGGGCTCGGACTCGGGCTCGGCCCCAGAAGACGATGAATTCTGCCTCGCCCGACCCCAGGGCTCGGACTCGAGCTCGGCCCTGGAAGACGACGAACTCCGCCTCGCCCGACCCCAGGGCTCAGACTCGGGCTCGGCCTCGGAAGACGACGAACTCCGCGTCGCCCGACCCCAGGGCTTGGACTCGGCCTTGACCTCGGACGACAGTCTCCGCCTCGCCCGACCCAGGGCTCGGACACAACCTCGACCTCGGAAGACCGACTCGACCCTGACCTCGGAGGAGCCTCCGCCTCGCCCGACCCAGGGCTCGGACCGACCACGTCACAGGAGGGGCCATCATTACCCTATCCCTAGCTAGCTCAGGCTACGGGTAACAGGACCGGCGTCCCATCTGGCTCGCCCCAGTAAACAGATAATGATGGCGCCCCGCATGCTCCATGACGACGGCGACTCTCAGCCCCTTACGGAAGCAAGGAGACGTCAGCAAGGACTCGACAGCCCCGACAGCTGTCCTTTCATAAGGCTCCAATGCTCCTCCGACGGCCACGACATCACATGAACAGGGTGCCAAAACCTCTCTAGCTGCCACGACGGCATGTACTTAGGGCACTAGCTCCTCTCTGCTAGGCACGATAGCGCACTGCTACACCTCCTATTGTACACCTGGACCCTCTCCTTACGCCTATAAAAGGAAGGTCCAGGGCTCTCTTACGAGGAGGTTGGCCGCGCGGGAGGACGGGATGGCGCGTAGGGTCCCTCGCTCTCGCCCTCCCACGTGGACGCTTGTAACCCCTTACTGCAAGCGCACCCGACCTGGGCGCAGGACAACACGGAGGCCGCGGGTTTTCCCCCTTTTCTCCCTCTCTTCTACCCCCTTCGTGCTCCGTCTCGCGCCGACCCATCTGGGCTGCGACACGCGGCGACAATTTACTCGTCGGTCCGGGGACCCCCCGGGGTCGAAACACCGACAACTGGCGGCTGTATAAAGTACACTGTCAGTGTAAAGGATGTATATACACTTGGCCCCGTTTGTTTCCTTTTATTTTGGGGAATTGGAATCTTACTATTAGAATAGTCTATTTTTTTAGAATGTGACATTCCACCACTTTCCAAAGTTATCATATAAGCATATATCAAATTCATACCGTGAGAGATAGAAATTGATTCTATAAATTTACATGCTATTTTTCTGATGTACAACTTATAGCACACTCTACTTGCTTCGTTATAAAATAAATGTAGTATATAACTATCTTTATCATATGATTTAAGATAATATACAAATATATTACATATATAAATACATGAATTTAATTAGTTTTGTCTAAATTATAATTATTAAAACGGAATTCAATTCCAAAGAAACAAACGGGGCCTTATTGAAACCGTCAATACATTGCATGAATAATCGGTACCAGAGAGGATTCCGTACCCCAATACATTGCATCAATACCAAAGAGGTGATCAATACATCTGAGATAGCAATATATCACTAACTACTTCATTACATCATTGATATTCCAGCAGCGATCCAATCTCTCAAATATGTCATTTCTAGACTTGCATTTACAACGTAATCAGCTTAGCCATGCGAACTACTCCCTGATCCTCCTATGTGGCCTCGGTCCAACAAATAGTTATGCAAAGCAAAACAAGCAATTATAATCTTCAATTGCATGCTTCTTTCGTAAAATGGGAGTTCTCGTAGCACATGCCACCTTGATTTGAGTAGTCCAAAAGCCTGTTCAACTACATTACGTAGGCTCGAGTGGTGGAAATTAAACTTTTCCTGCACACTCTCTACTCCTGTTTGATTAAAATCTTCTAAGTGATGTCCCTGATTTCGATATGGTGGCAAGTAACCTTCGCAAATTGAGTAACCCGCATCCACTAGATAATACCTCCCTGTACAAAAAACTAAACCTAGAAAAAGATTTACTACATCGTAATGCATGTATGCAATGGCGCCAACAAAACATGCATGCCACCATACCTGCTAGTGGGTGTGGATAGTTCGCTTCTCCCATACAACTCCTGAGCACTGCCATGTCATGGCAAGAACCAGGCAACCCAGCACCTACAAAAGTGAACCGCATATCCATGTCCACTATAGCTAATACATTGTAGCTAGGCCACCCTTTTCTATTTATGTGTTCAAGCCTCGACTCATGACATACATGAGCTAGAATGTGTGTGCCATCTAAGGCTCCTATGCACCCATCAAAGAATGGGGCATAAGGTCTAAGCTTGTTATGCACTTTAGAAAATGTTGGATCCTTGGGACATATAGTGGTTTGTGCAAAACTATATAGTGCATCTGCCACCATATCCATTTTTCTATGGATGGTATCCAAGACCTTTCAAATCTATCTCTAATTTGTCGTGTTGCTTGTTGTGTCCCACATGACCATAAGAACATCCCTAATGCTTCACATGACTCCACCTCTTGTGTTGACCTTAACCCATGATACCTCACTAAAGTATCATGCAATTCTCTAAAAGAATCTAGAGTCATACAAAAATTGTCGTGACACCTCCTGGAGTCCCTCATATTAAGTTCCACCCATTACCGTCCTGTCACGTGCAGCAATGGAGTATGAAGATTGATCATAGGAGCAAGAGTATACGAACTAGAAGCGAAAGCAGCTAGAACCACCGCTGCACCAGCTTGTTGGAACATGTTGGAGCTATCATCACTTGTCGTGTCGCTATGGCTGGAGTCTTCTGCACTACTCATCTCGGAGTTGCCTACATTTAACAGAAACGCAATACTCACCAATTTGATTATAGACCATTCAAAACAAAAATACAATACTTAACATAAAATGTTATAAAACTAAAGTGCACAAGCACATAAATTAAATTGAACTACAATATGTCCGCAAACATCAAATAATACCAGAGTGATTACAACACACACATTCAAAACTAGACGGGAAAACTTAACAGTGTATCAAAGCATTATTACAACACCACACAGACAAGCTACTTGTTATTAATATGATTCCATTGGAACCTAATCCAATGGAGGCGTCCCTCTTTGCTTGTCAGTTGAAGAAAAAACTTCCTATTTATATCGTTTTTGCTAAGAATATTTGCCATGCAGTATAAATCAGAGTCTTCTTCAATTCCATCTTCCTTTAAGAGTCGCACAACCTCGACAACTTCTTCGTTTCCATGATTAAGAGTCTTCTTCAAGTCCAGCTGGCTTCTGATGCTAATGCAATCAGAAATATTAGCAATGTGATCTTCCAAACTCATCCTTTTTGCCTTAGGGGGGCTATCCACTGTTGCTTCTCCGATCCTTTTGGACGAGCAACCCACACCGTCATTAGGAGTACCGCGGCTGCCATAGCTGCCATAGCTTCGCAAGGGTTCACGGACACCTCCAGCACTAACAAATTGCCCCTGTTGTGTGTGGTTAGTCGACCAAACAAAGTGTAAAGCTCATCAAGAAAGGGTGGTGGTTTTCCTCGATTGCCCTAAGGACTAGGATCCTGCGTTTGAACATACTGCAGATTTAGTATTGGTCCATAAAAAAACTTGTAATCAATTCATGAACAATGTACCCCTTCCTGGGTCCCCCAGTACGAATCATCTGCTGCTATATCACCAGTCCTTGGTTCAAGGCCAAGCCCAGTATGGTTATGCAAGTATTGCCACTGCTGGAAAGACCTTCGGAGCAAGTTCAATTTGTTTTGCAGTTTTTTGTTGTCATAATCAAGACCAGTCTGCTCTCTGAAGTTGCGATACACTTGTTGCCATCTATATTTAGTTAAGCCCATGCTATTGAAGTTATTAAGGTCCTTTTGATTGATGCATAGGTCAATGAATATTTTAGTTGTCCTCGGATCCCAACAGGCACGGTCCGACGAACTCATCTGTGGGCAAGTTGCACATGCACATAACTATTTGGAACAGAGGACATTTAGTAAAAGAAATAAGAACTTGCCGTGGTCAAAGAAACAAGATAAGAACTTGCTGTAAGTCAATGAATACAAAGGCGCATTTAACAATTTCTGAAACAGAGGACATAAGAAACAAGATAAGTTATGCACAAAAGAACTTACCGTGGAAGTGGTTTTGGCACGCTTCTTGCGTAGGTTGTACTGAACAGGTGCAGTTCTCTTATCACGCACAGGTTCCGGGGAAAAAGAATCAGTGAATGAATGTGCCAGATTGGGCAAACTTATGCACGAACTGCGCCGAAAAAGAAGAGTGATTTAATACATTAAAATGGAGGCACGAGGGCAGATGGCAACAGTAAAATGGAGGAACTAATAAGAAGTTCACCTAGATCTGGTGTGCAGAGTCGATGGCCGAGCCCACCGCCTACTTCACTTCGGCTAGGACGACGGAGGGAGGGCGGATCCAGCAATGACAACGAAGGAGAGGGACATCGGCGGTTGGAGCGACAACGGCGGCTTGAGCGGTGGCTGGAGCGGTTGGGGTATTAGGACGTCTGGAGCAGCGGAAACCATTGAGTCGCATATATGTCCCAACCACATCATTATCACTGGCAGTTTTCTTTAGTATCCCGCCTGTGTAAGTAAAATTAGCACTGGCGGTTTTCTTAAAAAACCGCATGTGGAATTTTCACAAGCGGCCTTCTTAAGACACCGCTTGTGGAAATGTTATTATCACTGGCGGTTTTCTTTAGTAGACCGCTAGTGTAAAATAATATTAGCACTGGCGGTTTGCTTAAGAAACCGCATGTGGAAACATTATTTTTCACAGGAGGCCTGCTTAAGACACCGCTTGTGGAAATGTTATTATCACTGGCGGTTTTCTTTAGTAGACCGCCAGTGTAAAACAATATTAGCACTGGTGGGATACTAAAGAAAACCGCCAGTGATAATAACATTTCCACAAGCGGTGTCTTAAGAAGGCCTCCTGTGAAAATTCCACATGTGGTTTTTTAAGAAAACCGTCAGTGCTAATTTTATTTACACAGGCGGATACTAAAGAAAACCGCCAGTGATAATGATGCGGTTGGGAACAAGAACTGCTTAAGACACCACCATTGTAAACAAGAACTGCTTTATTCATTTAAAAAGATTTGTCATCCAGTACAAACTTTCCTACCAGAATAAGCTATCATGCTGCAGCCGACGACGCTTGCTGGGAGGCATCTCATCGCATTGGCTTGCCCCGCCATCATCATCGCCGTCATCGTCGCCACTGCCGTCGCTGTCCTCGTCACTGCTGCCGTAGTCACTGCTGCCGTCGTCGTCGTTCTCATCATCTTCGTCATCCGAGGAGACCATGCACATCCAATTTCCAAACATCGGGTCGTCATTGTTGTCCAAGGACTCCACATCTGACGATTCTCCATCGTACGCCCAAGACCACTCAGTGCTGGTGTCGGAGTCCAGCTCCCCATCAACGAGGAACTGGAGGTCGTCCCCGTCGGTGAGGTCGCCATCAGATTCCGATGCAACTGCAAAGTCCCATCCATCTGCATCCCAGTGCAAAGGTGCCAGTTTTTCATATGCCGCTATAGGATCCCACTCTGGGGTTGGTTCACGGCTAGAAGAATGGGAGACAAAAGAAGCAGATGAATCACTCGGTGATGTCGACATGTAAAGCTAAGCGCTGTGGCGATAAATGGAAACGTGGAAATGTGCCTGTTTTTTCTGAGTTGCGATGAATGGAAATGTGGCCGGCCGATGACCATTTATATATAATCAAATCGAGAACTGAATCGTCGTTTACTCGAACTTCGAGGAGCAAAGAGGAGTCAAAAGTCGCCGCTTCGTGTTCGGTGATTGCCGTTTCAATTCTATAGGGACAGGGACAGTTGAAAAGACACAACTGTTCAACTCCACACGCGGCTGAAAAGGTTGGAAAGGTGCTGGTGCTCGACTCCTTGAACTATGACCCTTCAACCTATGCAAAATTCCTTAGTATCTTAGAGCAATAAGTCTTTTCTATGCATGCATGCATACTTATATCGTTGAGAAAATTTTGAAATAACATGGAGATTCTACTTGAGATCATAGAGCATTTAGGTTCTATAAGTTTAAAGGTGGAAAGTACGATAAGACCAAAAATGTGTTCCACTAGACATCGATCATCACTGGCCGGTAAGTATGTGAATTTATGAATACATATCATACACAATGCTGCAACTAAATAACCAATCTCTCCTATTATGTATGTAGTGCCACAAGCAACCACAAGGATCGGTCCTATGTGGGTTCTATGCGTGCGAGTTTATGAGAATGAACGGACGATACATCACAAACCCTAGCGAGGTATTATTAGTAATAGTCATGTTTGTATTTGTAAATTAATGATGCAAATGTGAATAGATGATGTTTATAAGCTTCCTTTACAGGAATTTCAAAAAAGAAATCCGGAGAACTTGACCGAAGCTGCATTATATGGTATAGTTGAAGACCTATGCACATTCATATTAAAAGAGGTCATTCCAGCTGAAGGGAAATATCACGACGCTTCCAGTACATTAGCTATGCCAGAGTTTAGAATATTAACATAAGTTAGTAGACTATCTCTTAAACGAGATAGTTACTAGCTAGAGCATAGGTGAAAACTTATATGTTCAGTTTTGATGTATAGAATGTATCAAATTTAATTAAGTTTTGATTGATTGAAAATGTATAGTTGTAAACAGAAAAATATGTGTTGTAAACAGATATGTGTATAAAATTCAGTTTTGATGTATAAAATTCAGTTTTGGTAAGCAAACCACCAGTGCTAATATTATTTCCACTGGCGAGCTGCTAAAGAAAACCGCTAGTGATAATAATGTTTCCACAGGCGTTTTCTTAAGAAGCCCGCCAGTGAAAATTCAGTTTTATTTGAAAATTTGAAAAAGGCAGGAAACTTATACTGGCGGGTAGCTAAAAGAAAACTGCCAGTGATAATAATCTTTCCATTGGAAGTGTCTTAAGCAGCCCGCCTGTGAAAATGATGTTTCCACATGCGGTTTCTTAAGCAAACCGCCAGTGCTAAATATATTTACACTGGCGGGCTGCTTAAGAAAACCGCCAGTGCTAATAATATCAGCACTGGTGGTTTTCTTAAGAAACCGCATGTGGAGACAACATTTTCATAGGCGGGCTGCTTAAGACACCGCCAGTGCTAATGATATTTGCACTGGCGGGCTGCTAAAGAAAACCGCCAGTGCTAATAATATTAGCACTGGCGGTTTTCTTAAGAAACCGCATGTGGAGACAACATTTTCATAGGCGGGCTGCTTAAGACACCGCCAGTGCTAATGATATTTACACTGGCGGTTTTCTTAAGAAACCGCATGTGGAGACAACATTTTCATAGGCGGGCTGCTTAAGACACCGCTAGTGATAATAATATTTCCACATGCGGTTTCTCAAGCAAACCGCCAATGCTAATGATATTTACACTGACGGGCTGCTAAAGAAAACCGCCAGTGCTAATGATATTTGCACTGGCGGTTGGCAAACAACTGCCTATGAAAAAGGCCGATTTCTACTGGACCCTAGCACTAGCGGCACTGAAAAACGCCAGTGCAAATAGCTCTAGGACCGCCACTGTAGAGCTTCTGTGTACTAGTGTTCTGCCTCCATATAAACAAGGAAGCTATTAGAAGTATGAAAAATAACCTCTTTGACAAGAACTTCCTTTGGCATCTCTTTTACTACCTGTGGTGGATAACTGCAAAAGGTACTATAGCTGCACATAACAAAACAAGAGACCAGTCATTGAAAATGTTAAGCTATACAAAGCATTTAGAATGCATATAAAGTAACCCCCTCCCTCCATCCCTCTTAATGAAGTATCAAATAGTGGCTTTACACCAATTTGTAACTTCAAAAGTGATAATATAAAGCTCAACCCAATAAAACAATTAGTATAAGAAATCTTTTTTGTTATCTTTCTACATTTTGGGCCACTTAATTGTAGGTGCGATCTCCGAGATATCATTTACATTTATGTATGGCCTTTTAGTTATACATCTTTCAAACAATGATCTTATCTTATTTTTTCTTTCTTTGTTCTGCAAGTAAAATATTCATGTTCTTCAGCTGTGAGACCATGATGCCCAATCTTAATTTTGCAAGCTCCTCTACCCACTCCCAAAGCAAATCAAAAAAATGGTGGAACTGTTGGCCTTCTTTTTTGGCTCATCACTCCGATCATCTTCTACTCCCACCGTTGTTGCCGCTTGGAAGTTCACGAGTATTGGATCTTTAGTTACTATTTTAGATATGAGAATACTAAAGAAATAGAACATATAATAGAGATTTCGCTTTGGAGATTCTTGGTAGGTGTGAGTAATAGTGATGGGGATGTAGCCTTACTGCCGCCATTGCCTCGAAGGTGTGCCAAAGTTGCAAACACTATTTTCAAATTTAAAAATACATATTTGCGAGCACAAGGTTGACATGTATCTTGTGGTTCATGTTTATAATGAATAATTGTTAATGGAGTAGTGTCTTGGGTTGAGTTTTATGAACTAACCGAAACGTGAGTTTGTGTAACATGTCTCTTAGCTTATGGTGTGTAGGTGGTGTGAAGTCCAGAGATTGTAGTTGACGGCAAATGTGTAGCTTATGAGGGTTCGTGTTAATGGAACGAGAGCAATCAAGAACGAGTGTGATCAAGAACGAGTGTTGGACTTGACCGAGAGACTAGAGAAACTGAACGACTAGCTATGATGGTTGATACTTGGGGGACATTCGAGGAGATAGTGAATCGTGTTGCTGACACAGTTGAGAACCAACAGGATATGTGTCCAAAATGTGGGGACGCGTATGGAGTATGCTACTTGTGGAGGTTTAGTGGTTGAGTCTCAAAACCAATTAGCAAAGGTTTCATAGGTTTGACCTTAAAACCCGGCAACATGGTTCTGTAGGGAATCGGAGGCGGCACATGGAGCCATCACGAAGGTTACATCAAGACAAAACAAGTACGTGAAGGGAGCATGGTCGTTGTATCTTCAAATTAAGAGTTGGTCCATTTTGTCCCCGGCTTAAGGGATAAGTTCTATGTATATAGGAATAGTTTAGGAACGTAAAAAATCTCTATAACGAAGGAGTCAAGGTTGCACCAACTAATTATCTCTCTAGCTTTCTATTTTGCGATTTTCTCGCTAGTTTCTTTTGTTAGAAGATTCTTATGTACTTTGGACTTGTTACATAATCAGAAAGTGTAGCCTTAACCATGTTGTGATCTCCATGGTAAATCTCAACACAAAATTGTTTGCTTGAAATTCTTTCTTTGAGTTTTCTTTCTTAGATCTTTGTTTTGATCTTTTGTGGGATTTTATGAATTGAAGTTCTTGAGGTCATTTGGGCTGGATAGAAACATGCTAGGACTTTTTAAGATCATTTCCACTAAGTGATATAGGTCGATCCACTTGTAGCATGAATTTCCAATCCCTTGAGCCATTTTGAGAAAACCTCGATTTGAATTTGTATTCTTTGATCTATCTTTTAAGTTTAAATCTTTTGATCTCAAATTTTATGGACATCTTTAAAACTACATTATGAAGGTGTGTCCAAAATTTTTAGCTCAACCGGAGTACGTTCAGATCGCTTTTGCGTTGTATAATTTTGATTTGGTCTGCTAAAAATAGTCTAAATGAGTGGTATTGTTTTGAGAAGTTTTAGACTTTTTGGTGTCCGTTTTGCGATCAGTTTGTTTCATTGGGCCTGTATTTGCTCTCAAGAAACATTTTCAAGACATGCGATCACTAGTGGATTGATTTTTTTGTTTTAACGATCTCTTTATATCCATTAAAGTGCTTAATTTTTCAATTTTGTAAGGTTTTCCTTGCAAACACATTTCTCGTCGATTTGAACACTTCAATGTGTTCTTCGCTCATCACCTTGCTTACGCATCTCTGAAAGGGAAATAGGGTCAAACCTTTTCCTAAATGATTTTGGTGGTTGAATTGCCCAACACAAACAATTGGACTAACTAGTTTGCTCTAGAATATATGTTCTACAGGTGCCAAAGGTTCACAACAAATCAATACAAAGTTAAAAGAAAGGGTTCAAAACAAAGGAGCAAAGAAAACCGAAGGCTACCCTGGTCTGGCGCACCGGACTGTCCGGTGTGCCACCAGACTGTCTGGTGTGCCACCGGATGGTGTCCGGTGCACCAGGGAGGAACGACTTCAAACTCTTCACCTTCAGGTTTCTCGGGCGCAACTCCGCTATAATTCACCGGACTGTCCGGTGTGTCAGCGGAGCAACGGCTATCTGCGCGCAACGGTCAACTCTGCAAAGTGAACAGTGCAATTCAGATGTCAGAGCAGAAGGTCAGAGGGGCACCGGACTATCCAGTGTGGCACCGGACTGTCCGGTGCCGCATGAGGACAAAGCCTCCAACGGTCGACCAGCTCCAAGCCCTAACGACAGGATGCGCACTGGACTGTCTGGTGCGCCCATCACCAGCAGCCTTCTCCAACGGCTACATTTTGGTTGGTGGCTATAAATACCACCCCAACCGGCCACTTCAAGGTGTGGGATCCCAAGAAACATTCCAAGTCATATAGTTGACATATCCAAGCCCTCCCAACCACCTCTATTCATTGATCCATCCTATACACAAGATTTAGACCACTACAACCAACACAAGTGCCACAAAAGAGTGAGCAAGCAAAAGAAAGCTTCTCGTGTGAGTTTAGCACTAGTGCCTTGTGAGATTCATTGAGAGAAAGTGTGTGCTACATCTTGTGTTCATTTGTGCGTGGAGTTTTGACTCCCATTGAACTTCCTCCAAAGTTTTGGAGGCTTGTAAAGCTAGCAAGAGACACCAAAGAGTGTGGTGATCCTTGCGGGGTCTTAAGTGATCCTTGAGAAGAAGAAGAGCTCGCTGGTCTTTGGTGATCGGTGGAGAGAGGGAAAGGGTTGAAAGAGACCCGTCCTTAGTGGACTCCTCAACGGGGACTAGGCCTTCGAGGGCCGAACCTCAGTAAAACAAATCACCCGTGTCTCTTGTGTTCATTACTTGTGATTTGTTTGTTTTCCCTCACTCTAAGCTTTCTTGCACTATTCTTTGCTAATATTATTTGGTGTTGCTCCAAGTTAAATTCTCATTTAGTGAGGCAACACCTTGCAAGAAAGAACTTGTGTTATTGCTCTTCTTATCTAAGCCCTCTTGCTTTATTCTCATAGATCTTTTAGTTGCATTGATTTATCAATTCCGCATTATTCGAAAGCAATACTCTTTACAAGCAAAGGACTTAGTTTTTATACTCCGATAATTGTGCATCTTGTTCTAACCACTAATCAAGGGATCTAGTTGGGGTATAAAGTTTTAATTTTCAGGTTTTGCCTATCCACCCCCCTCTAGGCGACTTTCAATAGGTATCAGAGCTAGGCACTTCATATTGAGTCTAACAACTCGAAGTGATGGCTCATAGAAGATCCCAAAAGAACAAGAAGACTACTCAGAAGGAGGTAACTCTTGAAATATTGCTTTCGGATTGTTCTAATTATGTTTCGTGGTCTACTAGTGTGATAAAGGCCTTTAGAACCGTAGATCCACGATTAGAACAAATTTTATACAAGAGTATTATACCCCCTAGTTATGATAAGAAAAATACTTCCGTAGAAGATCAAAGATGTATACGCTTAGACTATCTAGCTTTTGACATCTTAGTTAATTCTCTTAGCAAGGAAGATTATCATGCCTTCATAATGAATTATTATGAAAATATTCCTGATGCGCATGATATTTGGACTAGAATTAAAAGTAAATTTGATGAGTCCAACCATGATGGTTCATTTTGTGCTTCTACTTCCTTTGGTCTTTGTGAAACTAACCCTTTGAACGAAGAAGAAGAAAATGAACGTTGGAGACCAAACGATGAATCCACCTCTCCAAAAGGTTTGTCTTCCCATTTCGATTCCCACATATGTTGTGTAGCTAATGAAAATGACAGCGGAAGTACAAATGAGGATGAGGAGGATGAAAGAAGCTTCATGCAACTCTACGCTCGCCTAAGCCAAGAAGATAAGGCGGTCATGCTCAAACTTCTAAAAAGAACTAGAGAGCAAAGAGAAGCTCATCAAATGCTAGAAGATATTATCTCCATAAAAATGCTAAGATTTGATGAGTTGACTAAAGAACATGAGGAGCTAAAGTGCTCTCATGTTGATTTGGTCCAAAGGTATGAAACTATTTCTATTGAGCAAGATAACGCTTTACATTGTATCGCTCAATTAGTAAATAGGAATGCCTTGCTTAAGGACCAAGTAGAAAAGCTAAAAATTGAAAATCTAGCTTTTCAAGAAAAACATGATATGCTTCTATATTCTCATGAAAATCTTATGAATAATCATATCATGTTAAACATTACTCATGAGGTTGTGATAGAAAACTTAAAATCCCAACAACCTCACTCATGCACATGTATTCAAATTGAAACTATATTACCATGTGCTAATGCTTGTTGTCCATCGACAAGCAAATCTTTCTTTGAGTTAGAATTTGCAGGAACAAAAGGTGATACATATCAAAAGCTCAAAGAAGAAAATGAGAGGCTAAAGATGAACTTGACACAACTAAAAGGGAAGTGCATTGCTCAACCTTCTCAAGATAACCGTGATCACATGGTGAAGAAGCTTGAGACAGGAACAACCGTGGCATGCACTAAATCCCTTGAAAAAAATGTCAAGGACTTGAGGATTGTCAAGAGGAAGGAACAAAAGAAGAAAATCAGTACCTCTGCCAAAAGCCTCAACTATGCCTCCATGAAAGGTAACATCCAAGGTAATAATCTAGTCACTCTTCACACTAAGAGAAGTAAGAAGTGTAGTGAATGCTTTGAAAATAGACACTCGATTAGGTCATGTCCCTATATTAAAAATGACTTGATTATTAACAAGGATGATAAACTTTGTTTTAAATGCTCAAAGAAGGGACACTTAATTAGGTCTTGTCCCCATTTAAAACAAAAGGGCATTTTGTTAGAAAAGAAAATATTCACTAACCATGTAGCAAGCAAGAAACAAGGAAAGAAGATTCAAGACTTGAAGATCGTCTATGCTACATATGCCAAAAGAAGGGACATCAATGCAAGGATTGTCCCATTGGTAACTATCCCACTCCTAGCTTGTCAATTAATTCTCATGTAACTAGGCAACCCAAAATTGCAACTTGTGCTAGAAAGGTACTGAGTTTACCTAGTGCTAACACAAAGGACGTTTGGGTTCCTAGATCTTTGTTGACTAACCTTGATGGACCCATCAAGAGATGGGTACCAAAATATGCTTGACAAGCTTTGCAGGAGAAGGAGATGATATGAAGCTTTGGGGTGCTTGAGAGAGTCAATTCAATTCTTATTAACACAAGCTATAAATCTTCAATGATCTATATATCCAAGATTGACCCAAAGTTATTTCAATTTATTATGTCCAAAACTCATATCATCTCAGGGAAGATATTGATGTTGTAGGAAATAATGAATTATCTGTGCGGAAAGATCAAGGCCTACAACATGGAGGAAAGTCAAAGGATGGTAACACTTATATTTTGAGTGCACGTATCTTAAATTACCATTTCTCATGTGTCTTGTGTAGTCACATAAAAAACACTTCAAATGTCTTAAAATTATATCACCATTCTTTGAAGAAATTCCTCTCATATGGTAGATTGCATATTCATCATTTCTATTCTATGGAAATCTACATGTTTTAAATTGTTGCAAGTTCCTCATGGCATGTTTTTCACCAATTATCTTATTATTGCCATGATTCTAGATATAGAGAGATTCTTCAAGTTCTTAAAAGAATAAGGTGTCATGTAAGGAATTAAAATCTTTAGGACACTTATAAAAGAAAAATTCTCTCTATAACTAGAATAGTGAGACTAATGCTTTTATCCAAGTAACCCAAGTAGTCTCACTTGTAGAGAATAAGTTTCTCTTTGGAAGTGCGTAATCTAACATAAAAAGTAAAATCAATCCAATGACTTATGTTGTTGTGCTTATTGCTTAAAATTGGATATGATTCTTCTACATTCATCACTCTCCATGTTATGAATTGGATTTGTTCCATAATCTTAAGAAATTATTTATGCTTGTTTTATGAGTTAAATTGAGCATAACATCATCTATGGATAATCTAGTTCATGCTATGAAGCTTCCATGTTTTAGTATTCTATCCTTCATTCCTTTCAAAAATGATTACTAAAAGGGAAACTAGAGCTTGTGCTACTAATGACATATCTCTTGAGCTTACTTATGAAAATCGACAAGAGAGTAAGTGCAAGCCACAAGCATCAAGGATTGCTCTTCACCCAAAGGAAGAAAGGTAAAAGCAAAGGTATAGGAACTCTTTTTCCCATCAATAGTTATTTACTCTAAATTATCTTATACTACCTATGTGAAGAATAGATTCTTTATTGGACTTAATTTTTGCTAAGTGTGCATTCAATCTCATTCTCATAAATGCACTAGTCCATTAGAATCTATTTCATGCCTTTGCTATATATGTTCTCATATTGATTTGCTTCTAAGTAATGATTAATAAATTCAATATGAAGAAGTAAATTTCCTATGATTGATCAAAATATTTAAAAGGTGCATATTCCTTTTTTCCTAATGATGTGCACAAATGTTAAGGAGTTTACTTCATGCCTATGTGACTTATGGATGATGAATTGTTTTTATTTCCTATCTAAAGAAATCATCCTTCATCACATACTCCCTTATGCTATTAACATCTTTCTTGAGTATTTTCAATAAGTTTGGAAGGAAAAAGAGACAACTACAAAGGGAGGACACTCACATGAAAGAGAAGGACATCAAGAACAAAAACACCTACTTGGACAGTGAGATATTCAAAACAATGGTGTGGTTGTAAGCATTCTAAATCCTTTTCATTATGAGAATACCGGGCTTAAGTTGTTCATTGCAAATTTTATAAGCCTTGATCAAGATGTATAATGCTTCTCTCTATTTGTCTTTAAAAATAAGTGCATCTATTCAATTCATTCAAATACTTTGATGCATATCTTTAGGGGGAGTCAATTTCTATACCTTGATTATGTTGAGACTATCGCTTTATCTTAGTAATCTCATATACTCTCAAGTATGAGAATAAGTTTCTCATGAAGTATGCTACTACATATCAAGGATTATTGCTTTTATTGCTAAAGTAGCATATTTACTGGATTCTCCTATTTTAAGCTTATCTAATACATATGTTGTTCTTTTGATCACATCTGTTATTTGTTTGATCATTGAATAACTTCAATTAACACTTATGTTTCTTAGTGCCGCATATACTATCAATCGATATCTCTCTTGATATGCACTAAGTTAAAAGGAGAATTCATGATACATTTATGCAATTTGTGATCCATTTGATATATGCTAACAATAACTTGGAGAAGGATCACTAGTTGTAAAACTCTCTCTTGTGCAAAATATTTCCACACATTGTCTTGAATATAGGTCTTAAGCAACTAAGACTAAGGACAAAGCACAATGAAGAGAGCGTCTTTATGTGAAGGTACAAAAGGGTAAAACTACTTCCTCTCATTTACACATGTACCTAGATCTTCCTTTTCTATACTGTCGGGTACCGTAATTAGGGGTACCCCCACCACTCCTAATCACGGCTATTAAACACCTTCGGAGCAAACCGCGAAGACTGACGCCTCGGGTCAATGTCAAGGCTTCGTCTACCAGGGGACGCGGTCTCACCTTGCCCGAGCCTGGCCTCGGGCGGAACAGTGGTCCCGGACGAATCCACGTCTCGCCCGAGGGTCTCCTAAGATAGTGAGCGCACCCTCGGCTCAGCCAAAGGCAAGCCTTGTCGTGCAAGCGACTTTGGCCAAATTGCCTTACCAGCCGACCGTGTTGCATGCGTATTTAATGCTGGGGTCGCCTGACACCTTATCCTGACATGCGCGCCCCAGTCGGCAAGGTCGAAGTGACCGCAGTCACTTCACCCTTTAACTGACCGATCTGACAGGAAAACAGCACCGCCCGCCCCGCTCCGGCTGCTGTGCCAACCACCCGGGCGAAACCGACAACGGTCGGGTTCAGCCTCGGGCGCAACCGGAAGCTCCGCCTTGCCTGACCCCAGGGCTCGGCCTCGGCCTTGGCCTCGGGAGGAAATCTCCGCCTCGCCCGACCCCTGGGCTCGGCCTCGGCCTCGGCCTCGGCCTCGGGAAGAGTCACGTCCTCACCCGACCCTGGGTCTCGGCCCTAGCCTCAGCCTCGGAGGAGTCGCCACCTCGCCCGACCTCAGGCTCGGATCAACCACGCCACGAGGGATGCATCATTACCCTACTCCTAGCTAGCTCAGGCTACGAAGGAACAAGACCGGCGTCCCATCCAGCTTACCCCGATAACAGGCAATGGTGGTTTCCTACATGCAACCATGACGTCGGTGGTTCTCAAGCCCCCTACGGAAGCAAGGAGACGTCAGCAGGATCCATACAGCACCAACAGCTGCACTGCTACAGGGCTCAAGGCACTTCTCCAATGGCCACGATACTACCTCTACAGGACTCGAGACGTCCCCCCGACGGCCACGTTGTTATCTGTATAGGGCTCAGGGCACTTCCCTGCCAGCCACGTTAGCTCCTAGCTACACCCCATTGTACAGCTGGGCATCTCCTTACGTCTATAAAAGGGGGTGACCAGGGCCCCACGAAGAAGAGAAAAAGAGAGGAAAAAGGGGGGGGGACAAGGGACGAGCATACGAACATACGAGCATATGTACGCACGACAGGAGAGACGAGTAGACGCACGACAAAGGGACGGGAGAAGACGAGCAGGGGCCGGACCCTCTCTCTCTCGCTCTCTCATACTCTCTCTCTCTCTCTCGCCCTCGCTCTCTCGCAAGGCTTGTAACCCCTACTACAAGCACCCTGGTGCAGGATAATACAAGGCTCATTCCTCCACTTGTGTTCCATCCCGCACCAACCCATCTGGGCAGGGGCACGTAGCGACAAATTTACTCGTCGGTCCAGGGACCCCCAGGTCCGAAACACCGACAGTTGGCGCGCCAGGTAGGGGCCTGCTGCGTGTTAACAAACACTTTCTTGTTGAGTTCTAGATGGGTAGACTTCAGCAACCTCTTCAGCCCGGGACGGTGCTCCGCTTCGGGAGTCTCGAGTTCATGTCCCTCGACGGCAGCTACAACATGGTACTCCTCCCTCCGCAGCACAACGACAACGACAGTCAACGGCTCGCCCGGCGGAGGCGACCTCCACGACGGCATCTCCCCGCGACGAAAGAGGAACACTCCGGTCGTCCCCGCTACCCTCCTCGCCGGAGGAGACGGAGATGGGGCAACCGTGGCCACGCAGGAGACAGCACCTTATCGACTGTCGAACCAGAGCGAGCCGACAACGCCGGCACTCCTCCGGGGGACATGTCGGGTGTTGTCCTCGCACCTGGGACAACAACGAGCGCCGTTTTCCCGCAACGTGCTAGCCCCAAGCGCACTGACGGTGCCAGCACCCTCGCAAAGGACCTGCTGGGCGTCACCCTCGTACCTGAGATGACGGTGTGTTCTGTCCCCGACGCGACTTCACCACCGTCCATCGACCAAAAGGTACCGTCTGTATTCCACCCTGTTCCCTTTCGATTCAGCTTCGATCCACCTAGCGACCCCGCTACGGTGAGCGCTTTCATAAGGGCGTATCCAAACCTTCCGGGGTACCTTATGTGGTCGACCTGGGACCGACTGACAGCCGTCTCAACCTCTGGACCGGCGGGTTCTGAGGAAGAGGACGACCCCGACTTCGGTTGGGATTTCTCTGGCCTCGATGATCCCGGTGCCATGCGGGACTTCATGTCCACATGCGACCACTGCCTCTCCGGTTGCTCTGACGATGGCCTCGGCCTTGATGACGAGGGTTACGGCCCAAGTCGCGAATGTTTCCACGTCGATTAGGGGGATCACAACGAAGGCAACCACCTCGGTATGCCGGAGGTTGACGATCCCCCTGGGCCCGCATCTTGCGTTGACATCTCGCGGGAGCTAGCTGTGGTCCCAGTCCCAGTGGGGGGTCGGGACACACAGCTCAAGCAAATCCGCGAGATGCAGGCCAAGGTCGACGAGGAAGCAGGGCGGCTTGTGCAGCTCCGACAGAACATCGAACAGGAGTGGGCAGGCCGAACACTTGCCGGAGGAGCCTGTCATCGGGCCCGGGACGTTTAGCGTCGCATCGTCGACAATGCCAGGGCAGCGCTGCCCCCGACCGTCAGCGGGTCCGGCCAGGACCTAGCTGCAGCGACGATGCTACTTCGAACCATGCCAACGCGGAGGCGACCCCCACTCGGTGCGCTCCTCCGCCTCATCCCGGATGACGAAGATCCTTGAAGCTGAGGGCGGGGCAGAGGTCGCAGCCCGGCTTGCTTCTCCCCACCACCAGGCTGGTGATCATCCCTACGGATGACCATTGGTGAGGGAATGCAGCCGGGCTGCATGACGAAAATCCTTGAAGCCAAGCGATGGCTGAAGAGCGCCAATCTCCACGAGGCCGCGCTCCTCCAACGACAGCAAGAGCAAGGCGACGCCGGTGCGCCCCATCTGGGGGCTCGAAAGGTGGAGGGGCGCAACACATGAGGGGAGAACGAAGGCATGGCCACTGCCCAGGGGATCGATCCCCTTTTGTAGGTAGATCTCTTCACTTGCACCCCTTGGCGTCATGGGCAAAGTCTCCACCGACGTGCTCCAGGGTTCTCCCCCTACGACATGGGGGTTGGGCCCCACACGTCGTGCGAGCTGACCCGAAACGCGAAGGAGGCAAACCGCCGCACGAAAGGCATGAAACTGCCCTGCGGTTATAAGCGTTCCCTCATCCTCGCCGGAACCAGCGGATGAAAGGGCGAGCCACCACGCAGGGAGCATGAAACCGCACCACGGTTATGCACCCTTTCGGCTTCGTCACTTCCGGTGGACCAGCACGAAGGCTCGGTCCCACCCACCATGCAACCGGCGCGACGGTCACTACATGCGAGAAAACTGCACCGCCACCTGCGCCAATGCCGCGTCTTCTCGACTGCGGAACTAGTGCCGCGACTCGAGGCGGCCCCGCGCGTGACCCAACAGTGCCAATTGGGTGCAGCGGTCACGAGTCAGTCAGCTGCGGGGTTGGCACGGCAGTTGATATGGCCAAAAGCGGACCGGCAATAACTGCTGCAACAGACGGGCGGAAGCAGCGGTCAGATCACCCCCAGGCTCGCGTCTTTTCCTGAAGCAACGGGGGAGCCCTCTCCCACGGCATAAGGACGACGCGCCCGTGCCCTGTTCCTCGAACGGCCCGCGCACGCGCAACAGACGCCTCGCGAATCGCCCGTCTCGTCGCATTAACTCCTTGGCAGAGCCAGCGACACCATTGGCAGGCGAAGCGAGCGATGTTTCACCTCCGCCATAATGGCCGTGTCAAAAAAGGTGCGCCACGATTTTCAAATTCATATCCTTTTCTGTTTCCTCTCTCTCTCTCTCTCTCTTGACACAGGGACTGAGAAAGGGGATATTTTGAAAGGGATCCTTCCCTGCAAAGGAAACGGCCCCTGAGCCCTCCTACTGATCAGGGGTTCGAAGGCTGGTCCCTCGGAAGGGTTCGATAGCCGCCCTAGAGCACCCAGGCTCCGTGCCCTCCTACTGATCAAGGGTTCGAAGGCTGGCCCCTCGGAAGGGTTCGACAGCCGCCCAGAGCACTCGGGCTCCACGCCCATTACTGATCAGGGGTTCGCAGGCTGGCCCCTCGAAAGGGTTCGACAGCCGCCCCAGAACACGCAGAGTGAGGGATGACCCTAGGTACGTCCGATACATGGTCGAGGCTCGGGCTATGCTCCCGAGGTACCCTAGGACATTTCCGAGACCAGCGGGAACGACCCGTAATGGAATCCCACCAGAGGGAGGCATCGAGTCCTCGGACCTTGTCGAAAAGGGGCCGGGTCCAGCGAATCACCTGCAGGTACTTTTGGAGCGCACCTCTGGGTCACTAGCCGACCCTTAACGAACGGGGCATGGGCGTCCACTCAGATCACCCGTTAGTAACTCACCGGAAACACCATGATCGGTGCCCTCCAAGGGTAACATGGCGCTTCCCCCTTCCTCCTTGCGGAAAGGCGATGAAGGGGCGTATAATAAAAGTCGAGACAGTCCTTGATCGTCCTCTCGCTCCGTGCAGAGGCTCGAGGGCTGCTCTCGCACCCGGCTACGACCAAACTATTGACAGCGTCAACAAACCATCTTTAAAAACTCGGAACCTGATCGTACTCCTGGGCTACGGCTAGGCCGCATGAGGGGACAACAGGACTGGCCGAGGCATCACGAAAAGCGTTAAGACCTCAGAGGAGTCAAACCACTCCTCCGAGGCCTCGGGGGCTACACCCGGCGGGTGCGCTCGCGCGCACCCGTCGGAACAAAGTATAACCGAGAAAGGCCGGTCCCCTCGCCAAGTATGCGGCAGAGCCTCGAAGCGAGCATAACCACTCCCCTCGAGGCTCAGGGCTACTGTCGGGTACCGTAATTAGGGGTACCCCCACCACTCCTAATCACGGCTGGTAAACACCTTTGGAGCAAACCGTGAAGACTGACGGCTCGGGTCAAAGTCAAAGCTTCGTCTACCAGGGGACGTGGTCTCACCTCGCCCGAGCCCGGCCTCGGACGGAACAGTGGTCCCGGACGAATCCACGTCTCGCCCGGGGTCTCCTCAGACAGTGAGCGCACCCTCGGCTCAGCCAAAGGCAAGCCTTGTCGTGCAAGCGACTTTGGCCAAATCGCCTTACCAGCCAACCGTGTTGCATGCGCATTTAATGCTGGGGTCGGCTGACACCTTATCCTGACACGCGCGCCCCAGTCGGCAAGGTCGAAGTGACCGCAGTCACTTCGCCCTTTCACTGACCGATCTGACAGGAAAACAGTGTCGCCCGCCTCGCTCCAGCTGCTGTGCCAACCACCCGGGCGAAACCGACAACAGTCGAGTTCAGCTTCGGGCGCAACAGGAAGCTCCGCCTCGCCCGACCCTAGGGCTCGGCCTCGGCCTCAGGAGGAAATCTCTGCCTCGCCCGACCCCTAGGCTCGGCCTCAGGAAGAGTCACATCCTCGCCCAACCCTGGGTCTTGGCCCCAGCCTCGGACTCGGAGGAGTCGCCACCTTGCCCGACCTCAGGCTTGGATCAACCACGCCATGAGGGATGCATCATTACCCTACTCCTAGCTAGCTCAGGCTACGAAGGAACAAGACTGGCATCCCATCCAGCTTACCCCGGTAACAGGCGATGGTGGTTTCCTGCATGCAACCATGACGTTGGTGGTTCTCAAGCCCCCTACGGAAGCAAGGAGACGTCAGCAGGATCCATACAGCACCAACAGCTGTACTGCTACAGGGCTCAAGGCACTTCTCCAATGGCCACGATACTACCTCTACAGGACTCGAGACGTCCCCCCGACGGCCACGTTGTTATCTGTACAGGGCTCAGGGCACTTCCCTGCCAGCCATGTTAGCTCCCAGCTACACCCCATTGTACAGCTGGGCATCTCCTTACATCTATAAAAGGGGGTGTCCAGGGCCCCACGAAGAAGAGAAAAAGAGAGGAAAAGGGGGGGGACAGAGGGACGAGCATACGAACATATGAGCATACGTACGCACGACAGGAGAGACGAGTAGACGCACGGCAAAGGGACAGGAGAAGACGAGCAGGGGCCAGACCATCTCTCTCTCTCGCTCTCTCCTACTCTCTCTCTCTTGCCCTCGCTCTCTCGCAAGGTGTGTAACCCCTACTACAAGCACCTTGGTACAGGATAATACAAGGCTCATTCCTCCACTTGTGTTCCATCCCGCACCAACCCATCTGGGCAGTGGCACGCAGCGACAAATTTACTCGTCGGTCCAGGGACCCCCCAGGTCCGAAACGCCGACATATACTTTCTTTGCATATCCTGTATAAAAGGAAGAGAAAGCATGTCCATGCATTATCCCTGCTTCATACCTAGTTTAACCTCTCAAAAATTTCATTCCTGCATTAATGCATCTTTGTTAAAACTAGGTGAAGTAATTTTATTGTTAAAGAGCTTAAAGCTTAACCTTGTAATGAGGATAAGCTACCTTTGTTCCAAAAAGTGGATGGTCCTTAAGCCTCTTTGAAATCCTTAAGGGAAAATGGTTAAGATGTTTATAACATGCTTTCATAAGTGCATAAACTGTCATGAGCGTCACACTTATACTATGACACAATGCACTTCACATTCTGTATGATATAGATATGTTCTCATTAACCTAATTATGTGCAATTGGCATTTAAGGCCAAAATATGTGTTCCTCTCCATGCACATATTTAGGGGGAGCAGTCTATGTTATATAGAAATATGATTATGCTTAATTGATATATCTTTTGATCATATCTCTTTATGTCTATGACTAATGTGCTTTCAAGTGATCTCTATGCTAAGTCGTAGATTGAAAGGGAAATGGAGTCTTCAGCGAAGACAAGGCTTCCACTCAACTCCATCATATTATCTATCCTTCGCCACCACTCCACATAGTACTCTCAATTGGTATAATCTTTCACTCATATATTGTTTGCCAAAGTGGGAGAGAATTTACAAGGGCTTATATTTCACTCACAAGTATCTATTTTTGGCGATTCATGCCAAAGGGGGAGAAAGTATTGGCCCAAAGCAAAAGGACCGCACCACCACCAACGAATTTTAAAAATGAAAATTTAAAATTGGTATCTTAATGTGTTTTAAAAAAGGGGAGAAAGTTCAAGTATCTTCAAAAATTTGTAAAACCCTCTTGAACACTAAGAGGAGAATTTCATTGAGGGGGAGTTTTGTTTAAGTCAAAGGAAAAACATTTGAAACAGGAGGAGAAAAATTCAAATCTTGAAAATGCTTCTTTCAATCTTATTCATATACCTTTGACTATTTGCAAAAAGGATTTTCAAAAGAATTTATCAAAGAATTTGCAAAAACAAAAATCATGGTGCAAATGTGGTCCAAAATTTTAAATAAGAAGAAAACAATCCATGCATATCTATTGAAATAATTATATTGGTTTCATTTCAAGCAACCTTTGCACTTACCTTATGCAAACTAGTTCAATTTTGCACTTATATATTTGCTTTGGTTTGTGTTGGCATCAATCACCAAAAAGGGGGAGATTGAAAGGGAAATAGGGTCAAACCTTTTCCTAAATGATTTTGGTGGTTGAATTGCCCAACATAAACAATTGGACTAACTAGTTTGCTCTAGAATATATGTTCTACAGGTGCCAAAGGTTCACAACAAACCAATACAAAGTTAAAAGAAAGGGTTCAAAACAAAGGAGCAAAGAAAACCGAAGGCTACCCTGGTCTGGCGCACCGGACTGTCCGGTGTGCCACCAGACAGTGTCCGGTGCACTAGGGAGGAACGACTTCAAACTCTTCACCTTCGGGTTTCTCGGGCGCAACTCCGCTATAATTCACCGGACTGTCCGGTGGACCACGGACTGTCCGGTGTGCCAGCGGAGCAACGGCTATCTGCGCGCAACGGTCGACTCTGCAAAGTGAAAAGTGCAATAAAGATGTCAGAGCAGAAGGTCAGAGGGGCACCAGACTATCCGGTGTGGCACTGGACTGTCCGGTGCGCCCATCGCCAGCAGCCTTCTCCAACGGCTACATTTTGGTTGGTGGCTATAAATACCACCCCAACCGGCCACTTCAAGGTGTGGGAGCCCAAGCAACAATCCAAGTCATATAGTTGACATATCCAAGCCCTCCCAACCACCTCTATTCATTGATCCATCCTATACACAAGATTTAGACCACTACAACCAACACAAGTGCCACAAAAGAGTGAGCAAGCAAAAGAAAGCTTCTCGTGTGAGTTTAGCACTAGTGCCTTGTGAGATTCATTGAGAGAAAGTGTGTGCTACATCTTGTGTTCATTTGTGCGTGGAGTTTTGACTCCCATTGAACTTCCTCCAAAGTTTTGGAGGCTTGTAAAGCTAGCAAGAGACACCAAAGAGTGTGGTGATCCTTGCGGGGTCTTAAGTGATCCTTGAGAAGAAGAAGAGCTCGCCGGTCTTTGGTGATCGGTGGAGAGAGGGAAAGGGTTGAAAGAGACCCGTCCTTAGTGGACTCCTCAATGGGGACTAGGCCTTCGAGGGCCGAACCTCGATAAAACAAATCACCTGTGTCTCTTGTGTTCATTACTTGTGATTTGTTTGTTTTCCCTCACTCTAAGCTTTCTTGCACTATTCTTTGTTAATATTATTTGGTGTTGCTCCAAGTTAAATTCTCATTTAGTGAGGCAACACCTTGCAAGAAAGAACTTGTGTTATTGCTCTTCTTATCTAAGCCCTCTTGCTTTATTCTCATAGATCTTTTAGTTGCATTGATTTATCAATTCCGCATTATTTGAAAGCAATACTCTTTACAAGCATAGGACTTAGTTTTTATACTTCGATAATTGTGCATCTTTTCTAACCACTAATCAAGGGATTTAGTTGGGGTATAAAGTTTTAATTTTCAGGTTTCGCCTATCCACCCCCCCTCTAGGCGACTTTCAATCTCTCTCCTGTCTTTTGGAGTTTTTGAGGGTTAGTCATAGCATTGATAGATGAACCAATATTGCCTGAGCATAAGAATTTTTATTAGCTCTTATTACCTTTGGTCATCTGATTTGATCCTTTAATAAAATTAAAGATAGAGCCAATAATACATATTCTTCTTTGAAGATTTTATATGCAAGCTAGTGCTCCTAAGATGGCCAACCATGGATGCAAGTCATGACGACTTACAGGTACAAAGAAAAAGGGACAAAAATTAGGTTGTTAGTACTTAATTTTTCTAATATGGTTAAAGATGTTCTAAGACCGAACAGCCTAAGCACCCCAAGTAACACCGAAATTACATGGAATCCTATTGGCAAAGAGGGACAACGACCATCACAAGCCCCCAAATTATAGAAGAACCAAATGCTTGATGGATCGAGTAATATACTAGTGCCAGTCAAGTCATCGTCTGTAGCTTTCATTATCCCCTAGCTAGATCAATCAAGAATTCAACAAGTTCCACTCTTGAATTACTTGTCAGAACATCATATCTTGTTCTCATAATATGCAAAGGATTGTACCTTGATCATCCATTTAGGAAAACCCCTTGAGATTTGAGTTTCCAAACTAGCCCTTAGAGGGGCAAACATGGAGCAAGGCTGGTGCTGCTAGTGTCATCAGATAGTTCATTTTTTGCAACTAGAAAGTATGAAGACCACTTCTAATGGGTTTCCAAACAGTATTTTTATGCATCTAAAAAGTGTGAAGATGAGTTCCAATGGGGTTTCCAAGTCTTAAGAGTACACATCAATGTTATATCGCGATAGATGGATGGGAAACCCTAACCCTAATCAGGGTTGGGATTGTATATAAATAGCTAAGTGTTGTGGGCCAATGCCCATTATAATGGAGGTACACAAAGTAACATAAATAACACTCTAACACCCCCCTCCATAGTCTCAACTCTATCTTGTACAGATGTTGACACTACAGCGAAACTCAGCAAAAACACTCGACGACAGCCCCTTAGTGAAGATGTTGACGAACTGCAGCATGCACTATCGGAATCGGGCTCTTTGCTGAGAGGCACTTGGCAAAGCCTGGAAAACACTCGGCGAAGTCTTGCCGTGTGTAGCACTCGGCAAAAAGAGAGCTCGACGAACTATACATAGGTAACAGCTTCTTTGTCGAGTACTTTTTATCGGGCACTCGACAAAGACTTTGTTGAGTGTCACTCGGTACTCAGCAAAGAAAAGCCGCTGTCACAGCGACTGGTAACGGAGACAGCGCCTTTGCCGAGTGTTCTAGGTAACACTCGGCAAAGATATTACCTTTGCCGAGTGTATTAGGTGGCACTCGGCAAAGAGTTTTCCTCTTTGCCAAGTGTCTGCCAGCCTAGCACTCGGCAAAGAGGCTACCGGTAGGCCCCTTTGTCAGTTTCTTTGCCGAGTTCTCTAGGAGGCACTCGACAAGCTTTATCGGTGCCCAGGTATTCCTTCTTTGCCGAGTGATATGACCCTAACACTCGGCGAAGCACCTCTTTGCCGAGTGTTACACTCGCCAAAGTGACCAGTATACACCTTTTTAATTTGTTTTTCCTATTCTCCCTAAATAAACAAAATATATATCACATATACATCACAAATATCACATAATCATCACAAATATCACATATACATCACATATCTCACAAAGAACATAAATAAAACTAGTTATCACAACATTACCAACATGTTCGAACACAAACATAAGTATCCAACACTCAAGAACATAAGTCTCAAGTATCTCACAAAGCATTACCAACATCAAACAAGTTTAGATTGGGTTATCTCACAAAGTATTAACAACACTAACAAAGATAATATCTCATCGAGGTGGGCGGCTGGACTGGCGCGGCAATGGGCTAGGCGATCCATGAGGTTGTTGGATGCCGCTCTAGATTGTCCCTGCACAGAGAAGATATTGCATGTGTAATACCAGATGAATATATATCATGAAGAACTAGAATTTTGATACTCGCAGGAGTATGGAACTGAGTAGTGTCAACTATAGGGAACAACGGAGGTGGTGGAATGTTGATCACTTGTTCTCAAATGCTATAAATCAAGAACAAGGCAACATAATTGTTAATGGTTAAAGACCTTCGTCCTTCGAAGCATTATTTTCTCTCGGATATAATGATATTCAGAGGAAGGTCATGAAGGACATACCTTCATCATTTCAGCACGTAAATGTAAATGTAAATGTAAATAAGAAAGTAAATGAACACAAAAGAATAAAAGTAATAATAATTATGTATCAATAACCTATTTATTCTTGTATTCCATAAACATGAATAAACATCAATAATATTCATATTACATTAGTACCTTCGGCTTGCCAGAAGGTGAGGGTGCGAGAATGACGTGAGAATGATTACAATCCAGCGTGAACAGAATGATGTTACTGTTCATCTATTTATAGGCACAGGACGTAGCCCAGATAAAAGTACATTTATGTCCCTAGTAACTATCTATAATCTTAACATGAACTATTAAGGACTGTATGGTCTTTATCCTCTTTCAGTCATCATCGTACTTGAGCTTCGTTAACATGTCCAGCCGAAGTCCTTTAGTTTCCAGCTCCGTCGCTCATTCTTTATTTCCCTTCATTCTATCATAAGAGAAGTCCTCCATCCCAAAGCCGAAGCCTCTTGTAACTATTCATAATCATGTTGAAAACATATGGTTAGTCACATTTTTGAGGACCTTCGGAAGAGGTAGGCCCCTAACAATAGCCCCTCGCAGTATTAATTTGTTTCTTTGTAACAAATTTAGACTATGACATGAACGAAGGCCTTTAGCCGAAGGTTCGAAAAAACACCTTCCCTTTGCTAGAATAGCGAACGACACTGACATGCCGGACCCACTAAATCGTGGGGCGCTAGGCATATAAATAGGAGCTCGTGTTGAAAGCGTTTCTTGTGCCATTTCAGTTGCTTACTCTATGCTCGCCATTTTAATTTTTTTTTGCTTTGTCGAGTTTTGATCGAATTTTAAGCTTCGACATTTCAACAAGGTTTGATTTAATGACTGACGAGAAGAAGACTGTCGATCCGGCGATGTCCGAAGCTATGGAAAGAACCAATGCAAAAAAGATTGCACACGAGACACTAGCTGGGATATCTGAGGGTTCCAGTGATAGTGAAGACTTTGATGCAGAAATTGAGAATGAGGGTGCCAAAGATCGGCCCTGGAGACCAAGCCATGTTGTCTTTGGGAAATCAACGATCAAGAAAGGACAAATTAATGCAATGAGGGGGAGGTACTTCCGTGACATTTCTATTGTGAGGGCTGGAGGGGAGAATAATGTCCCTCTGCCCGAAGCTAACGAGGTGGTCGTTTATAGAAGCTTCATGAAAGCAGGGCTTCGGTTCCATCTAGATAAGATGATGGTCAAAGTCCAGAAAACTTTCGAAATTTACCTTCATCAGCTTACTCCCGAAGCTATCATCAAGGTGGGGATCTATATTTGGGCCATGAGGAGCCAAGGGTTAGAACCAAAAGCAAAATGCTTCTGCAACATGCATGAATTGTCTTATGAGACAAAGGCCACCGAAAAAAGCAATATCACAACAACTTCGGTTGCTATGGCTTCGTAACTTGCTCTAAGGTGAGCAACCCAGTTCCAACATTTCGCAAGAGATGGCCAGGGGCCTAGATGCAGGAGTGGTTCTATGTGAAAAATGATCTGGTTGAAAGGGAGGACATCAAGGGGATTATCCAACATCCTATATGGTCTCACTTCAGCATTAGGAGACCATCCCTTGCCCTTAGGAATGGAATACAAGCGTGTCAAGCTGCTTTTAACACAGTATGCACTTACATAGGTTCCAGGGACTTAGTTCAAGAACACATTGCTTACAAAGTGTGGCCACTCAGAAGTGGGTGGGAGATGCCAAAGGAGGCTGCTGCTGGGTCTAGCCAAGGTGGCTTAATTTACTTGAAGTATACGTTCAAATACAGGAGCCAATTTGATGAGCCAAACGACGAATGGCTAGATGCCATTGAAGCAACCAGTGATGAATTGCTTGGTGCTTAATCAAGGGCCAAAGATGATGCTATGATAGTGGCCGGGGCTCGAGGCTGAATAGGGTTTTTGATGTCATCAGGTTCGTATACCCAGATTACTGTTATCCTACGCGAAAGCAAGGAAAGAAAAGAAAAGCTGCCGCTTCGGTGATCTCTAATACGGCGAAGCCGAAAAAAGTTAAGGTTTTAACACATCGCCCCAAGCGCGCTGAAACGGCTGAAGTGCTTAAGCCTATTGAGGGGTCTACTTCCGCACATGAGCCTAGTCGCTCTGCACCTATCGAAACCAGATTAAAACCGGCTGGAGAGCTAGGACTAAGGAAATCGATAGAGCAACCAAAGGCTCTGAGTCTGTTGCAAGATACAGAGCTACCGAAGGTATCAAAGGTTGCTGCAATAACTCCGAAGAGAAGGATGGCTAGCGTACTAGACGCTGTTATAGAATCTGTAAAGGTGTTGATTCCTGCCTCAGCACCTGATGCAGAGGGCGAAGCCCTAAAGAAATCTAGCGAAGCTAGCATGGCGCAGACCACTGTTGAAGCTGGACCATCAGTCTCCGCCGAAGCAAGATCTTTGGAGCCTGCTAAAGAAGGTACTGAAACAAGACGTTTGGAGGCTGCCGGAGCACCATTAATGTTGGAAAAAGAAGGTGTTGCTAAAGAATCTGAATCTCCTGCCCCCGGAGCGCCTACTGAGGAATTGGAATTCATAGTGCGACATGCTTCGGGGAAAATTATCGAAGGAGCAAATTGCCGAAGCTCAACATTAAGCCAAGGATATGAAGTACCCTCGAGGGTCCTTGGTGTATAGTGGCGATGACGAAGATGACTTCCTTTATTGTCTGCCAGACAACAAGGAGATTCATGTCTTCTGGGAGATGGCAGACAATGTAGGATACCCAAAGCTTGAACTTGGCTTATCTGCAATGACGAAGGACCAACTCACAGATAGCCTTGCCTATAACAATCTGAAGCTGAGAATATTTTAACTTGTTGCAAAACAGATTATTTTCGTAGCTTTCTTATCATTATGTGCTCATCTTTGTTTTTGTAGGGCTTAATTATGAGCAAGGCTTTAAAAGCCCAGAAGAACGTTGAAGATGAAAGCTGCCAATTAGCTCTTGGAAATCTTCGATCAGAGATTATCACACTAAGGAATGAAGCTCTTGAGAAAGACAAAATACTGTTCTCCTTAGTGGACAAACTTAAAACTTGCGAAGCCAAACTTAGCGCCCTTAACAAAGCCCATAGAGCTAAAGTCGAAGATTTAAAGAAAAAACTTTCAGATATGAATGAAAATTTCGAAGTTGCAAAGGCTAAGCAAGAAATAAGTGAAATGGAAAGGGCTAGGGTGCAGAAGAATGTTGAAGAACTTCGGGACTCCAAAGAAAGATGCTACAAAGCATCCATATAATGCACGAAGAAACTGAAAGATAGCTTTGTAAAGGTGGGAGCATACTCTTTGGAGCAAAAATTTATCCGTGGCGATCCCGAAGGGGTTATCCAGTTGATCGGCGAAAAGGCCAAAGCTTTTGAAGAAATACTCAGCGATCATGGGGACTTTTGTGCCTTCGCCGATGCACGAGGGGTTGCAACAATTTTGGAGAAAACTAGCTGTGAACATGTTAAGGCTACAGCCTAGGCAGAAGCCATCTTCACCATAGACGACACGAAGGAACCTTCGGCCGAAGCTTCTTTGATGGGCGAGAAGTTCTATTCTGATGTTTGGATGAAGGGCGCCCGTGAGATGGCCGATGAAGCCATAAAAAGAATGAAAAAGAATCTCACAACGCCCGAGCAGAGGCAAAGCAAGCTGAAGAAGTTGCTGAACGCGCCATGATTATAGGTATCCTTTTTAAGCTTTTTGTCTCGTTGTCTTTTTCTAACTTCGAAATTCACCATTATGTTCTTTATTACAGCCGGCCTTTCGCCACCACCGGAGCCATACAACCCTGAAGCTGACCCGGTTATGAAAGAGGCTTTAGATGTAATGAAGATTGCTAACGAAGTCGTTGACGAAGTCGTCGATAGACTATTACATGAAGCCGCTGAAAAAAAATACTAAAAGAAGATTGAATTCTTGCATGCTAGGAAATGTAATGCTTGTGTATGGTTACCATCATGTGTACAGATCAAACATCAAACATTTGTACATATACTAATGTAATATATTTCTTTGTGATGCATGAAATCTATGTAGTACCATTTTTGAGCCTTCGACGAAAAAACACCTTTCCTTCTTTTCATGCTTCGCAAAGAGAATTTTCCTTATGCCAGTGGTGATGAAGGTTGGCTTCGTATAATAAATTATATCCGCCGAAAATATATGCTATGGCATATCACATTCTTTTGCAATTCGACAAGTATTTTTGAAGGAGCAATCTCCCTTCTTTCTCCACAGCCTTTTGCTGATGCAAGATGATGTAGGATGCGATGCTATGCGATATGTTATGATGGTATGATGTGAAATGATGTTTATGCCGAAGATAAAAAACCCACACGAATACACACCCAGACTCTGTATCCCCTTAGGAACGACTTTGGAGTCTCTTCACCTTTTACTTAGGTGGTATTTCAGCTCTGCATTCTCTTAGGAACGACTTTGGAGCTAAGCTCTACATCCCCATAGGAACGACTTTGTAGCTTCTTCACCTTTTACTTAGGTGGCATTCTGTAACACCCTGATTTTGGGGATATAAAATTCTGTAACACCCTCAACAACGGTGCACCCCCAACTCAAGATGATGAACAGGTTCCTCAAGTGGAGGCGTGCGATCAAGGGGGAGCATAAGAAGACCAAGTTATGGAGGAAGAAGCACCACGGGCCCTTCCAACTCAAGTCCGAGCGACGATCCAACGACATCACCCCGTCGATCAGATATTGGGTGACATAAGCAAGGGAGTAACAACTCGCTCACGTCTTGCTAATTTTTGTGAGCATTACTCGTTTGTCTCTTCTATTGAGCCTTTTAGGGTAGAAGAGGCCTTGCAGGATCTGGACTGGGTGTTGGCCATGCAGGAAGAGCTCAACAACTTCAAGAGGAATGAAGTTTGGAGCCTAGTGCCACGTCTCAAGCAAAATGTTGTGGGAACCAAGTGGGTGTTCTGCAACAAACAGGACGAGCACGGGGTGGTGACAAGGAACAAGGCTCGACTTGTGGCAAAAGGTTATGCCCAAGTCGCAGGTTTGGATTTCGAGGAGACTTTTGCTCCTGTGGCTAGGCTAGAGTCTAATCGCATTCTATTAGCCTATGCCGCTCACCACTCTTTCAGGTTGTTCCAAATGGATGTGAAGAGCTCTTTCCTCAACGGGCCAATCAAGGAGGAGGTATACGTGGAACAACCCCCTGGCTTTGAGGATGAAAGGTACCCCGACCATGTGTGTAAGCTCTCTAAGGTGCTCTATGGACTTAAGCAAGCCCCAAGAGCATGGTATGAATGCCTTAGAGATTTCTTAATTGCTAATTCTTTCAAGGTTGGGAAAGCCGATCCCACTCTTTTCACTAAGACTTGTGATGGTGACCTATTTTGTGCCAAATTTATGTCGATGACATAATATTTGGTTCTACTAACCAAAAGTCTTGTGAGGAGTTTAGCAGGGTGATGACACAGAAATTTGAGATGTCGATGATGGGCGAGTTGAACTACTTCCTTGGGTTCCAAGTGAAGCAACTCAAGGATGGCACCTTCATCTCCCAAACAAAGTACACTCAAGATCTTCTCAAGAGGTTTGGGATGAAGGATGCCAAGCCCGTGAAGACACCAATGGGAACTGACAGACATGTCAACCTCAACAAAGGAGGTAAGTCCGTTGATCAAAAGGCATACCGGTCTATGATAGGGTCATTACTTTATTTATGTGCTAGTAGACTGGATATTATGCTTAGCGTATGCATGTGTGCTAGATATCAATCCGACCCAAGGGAATGTCACCTTGTGGCCATTAAGCGGATTCTTAGATATTTAGTTGCTACGCCTTGCTTCGGGATCTGGTTTCCAAAGGGGTCTACCTTTGACTTAATTGGATATTCAGACTCTAATTATGCTGGATGCAAGGTTGATAGGTAGAGTACATCAGGGACGTGCCAATTCCTAGGAAGGTCCCTGGTGTCTTGTAGTTCAAAGAAATAAACATCTGTTGCCCTATCCACCGCTGAGGCCGAGTATGTTGCCGCAGGACAGTGATGTGTGCAACTACTTTGGATGAGGCAAACCCTCCGGGACTTTGGCTACAATCTGAGCAAAGTCCCACTCCTATGTGACAATGAGAGTGCAATCTGCATGGCGGATAATCCTGTTGAACACAGCCGCACTAAGCACATAGACATCCGACATCACTTCTTGAGGGACCACCAGCAAAAGGGGGATATCGAGGTGTACCATATTAACACCGAGAACCAGCTAGCCGATATCTTCACCAAGCCTTTAGATGAGAAAAGGTTTTGCAGGTTGCATAGTGAGCTAAATGTCTTAGATTCGTGTAACTTGCACTACAAGATACTGATAAATGTTCGTGGGTAAAATTAAGAATGTGGGTACCCACGTTCTTATTTGAGTTAAGTTCATGGGTTATGTTAAGAACGTGGGTACCCATGTTCTTAAGTTAGGTTCGTGGGTTCTGGCTAAAACCGTCGAACTTAACAAGTTAGGAACGTGGGTACCCACGTTCTTAAGTTAAGTTCGTCGGGCATTTGGGCACCATCGAACTTAAGCCTGAAAACCTAAGTCCAAATTACCCCACGCGCGGCTCTCTCTACCAGCAGGCCGCGCTCATTAATTCCTCTCGCCCGCGCTTCTCTCCACCAGCAGGCCGCGCCGCGCTGCCGCGCTCCACCGCCGGCCGACCGCGCCGCCGCCGCGCCACCCGCAGCGGGCCCCGGCTCGACACCGACAGCTGGCCGCGCCAGCACCAGCGGGCCACGCCGCCGCCCCGGCTCGCCACCCCCACACATCCGTCGGTGAACAGGAAGACCAGCCACCGGCACGCAAGGACCTGGAGCCGCCCCCACCTCACCCCAAGATAGAGCCACCGCCCAAGGAGGAGCCCCCGCCGCTGCATCTCTGCTTTCCAAGCCGGTACAATCCTTGCCCATCTTTGCTGATGACACATTGGACTATGGCATATTGATTTGGATAAATCCATTTTGAGTGCATATGACATAGGCCAGCCTAACAGAGAGAAGTTTAATTTTGAAATTCAATAGGAGGATGGCTACTAGTAGGTGGTATGTACTGATTCTTGCCTAGTTGCCAGGTCCATACAGGATGGCGACATATTATAGGTTCAGTGGAGTCATACATGCTACCTTGATAACAGACTAAAATCTCTCAAGTAAAAATTTGTAAATAAACTATCTTCATAAGACGAGGCCTCCCAAAGCTTGATATCCACTAGGAAGTAGGAACCCAAATTACCGATCCTAAGCATACAACCTGATTAAAATAGTAGTAGGATGGACATCTTTTGTTCAGTTGGATATTAGTTTGAAAAAAAAGTATAACCACCTACTCTTAACATATTATGATAAATCTACTGATTTCTATCAAACAACTTTGTGGAAATTCTCTAATACACAAGAATACACAGATTAAAAATAAATTGGTCATATAGAATGCACTATATGTGCAAAAGGCTGGCAATGAGCTGGATACCTACATTTATATCTTTATCCTTCCGATCCGTTCGACACTCTGTTATGTAATTTGAATCATCACTTAAAAGAATACTGAAGAACTGTTCTGCAGTACAGGGAAAAGTTCCCTGAAATCATGAACAGTTGAGGATTAGTTACCAATTACAAAGCCAGACCGTTAAAGAAAATCGTGAGGCCAAAATAATGTTAGTCATCATTACATTGAATATAGGGACCAAAACTTCTTTTTTGACAAAAGGTTGTAACTGCCCTGTTAATGCAGCACAATCTTCTAGTTCATTTATCTCCTTCTTGCTATTTTTTCTTGAACTACTGTGTGCACGTAATGCAGACTGAGCACGTTGCTGAACTAGCATAAAATTGTCTTGAATAAATCTGCCCTTAATAAAAGCAATTTGCTGCATTGAGACCATTCCCTGCAGCTTTTGAGTAAGTCTGAAAGCCATCAACTTGGTGATAATTTTTGCAATGCTGTGAACTAGGCTAATAGGGCAAAAATCCTTCACTTCCTCAGCACTCTCCTTATTAGGGATAAGGGTGCTAAGTGCTGAATTAATCCTATGAAAACCAGCAAACTTCCTGCTCCAAATTGCAGATATAACTGCCATCACATCTTCCTTGATAATTGGCCAACATGCTTTATAGAACCTGCCAGTAAAGCCATCTGGCCTAGGAGTCTTATCAGAAGGCAATTGTTTAATTATTTCCCATACCTCCTTTTCAGTAAATGGTGAGTCCAACTCTTCTAAACTGTGGCTAGGAAGCCCCAGATAATCTAGATCAATAGAAAGCGACCTTTCCACCCTGCTGTCCAAGAGTCTAGTATAGTAGTCATCCACAAGCATGGCCTTCTCATCATCATCAGTGAAGGTTTGATTGTCAGAAATCAGCCTAGCCACAAAGTTTTTCGTTTTCTTATACCTGACATGCATGTACATGTGGAACAGCCAGAACTGAGTACTTGAGAAACGGCACTGCATAATTCCAACTGAATCATGCATCTAGGCTACAGACTTGACACCTATCCAAATAATGAATATAAATTGTATGGGGTAGGTCAATCATTTCTATTGCAGGTACAATTAATCAGACTTGACACCTATCCAAATAATTCCAACTGAATCATGTATCCCCCAAACAATCAGACTTGACACCTATCCAAATACATGTTACCCATTTCATTCTGTCGTGGTTTGTTCATGGTCTGCAGTTTTCGGTGTGTTTGTCATGTTGTTCAGGCTTATATTGACTTTTGAAAATTCAGCTGCACAAATTTGTTAGGAGGAATACCCAATTAATTAGGCCCACAGGATTATATAGTAGAAGAGTACATCAAAGTTTTCTTCTACCTACGTATATCTATTTAGATGAAGGAATTACTCTTTTTGGTTTATTTGTGTTCTTTGTTGGTGCTTTGCAGGAAACATATATGTGAAAATGTGTAAACAAATTAAGTTCTTCAACTAATGATGACTGTTGCATTTTTTATGAAACCTAAAGCCGTGTTTCCATCTAATTGTAGGCCCATTTGACTCTAGTCTCCGGTCTCTCTCTCCACTCTAACTACAGCCGGCCCGCGTCTCCTCGACCATCACCACCTTGACGGTCTCTGTGAAGGTATTTTTCTTCTTTCTTTGATGCATATTATTAGAATTAGTTTGTTAGTTAAAATTTGATGCATGATTTTGGCTAGTTGTTACAATTGATGCATAATTTCTTGTTCATTGTAAATTAATCAATGTTAGGTTCAATGTTTGGTTAAATGTTTTTTATGTCTAGTGATCCTTCCTAATAGAAGAAGGGCTTAATGATGTTTATTTACACATTTTTTATTTACGTTTATATGCTTAATGATGTTTATTTACACATTTTTTATTTACGTTTATATGCTTAATGATGTTTATTTACACATTTTTTATACATTGGGTTATTTAGTTTTGGAAATGGATGACAATAGAAGAAGGGCGATGTATGATGGATTCAATAGCGTGACTCTAGGTCACTCAAAGGAATGGGTTAGGGTTGCAAAACAATTCGTGGATCTCGCATTTTCCGGTGGACCTCGTGTGGTGAAGTGTCCGTGTACCAAGTGTCGGAATTTTAAGTATGTGAGAAAGATCGAAGAACTGGAGCATCACCTTTGCAAGAATGGGTTTATGCCTAACTATCTTGTGTGGCGCTCACATGGAAAAGTAGAGCAGAATATCACAGAGTCAGAAAGAATTGATGATGATGAGGAGGATCGGATGGATGACTTGGTGGCTGATATTAGTAGAGAGTATCCAACATTGGCCTCGGAACAGGGTACACCAGAGGAAGTGCAGGAGTTTTATAAGCTTCTTCACGCGTTAGAGGAAAAAGTGCATGATGACACCACTGTGACCGTGTTGCAGGTGGTTACACGTCTTATGGCAATGAAGGCAAAGTATAACTTCTCGAATAACTGCTATAACGATATAATCAATCTTATTATTGATCTCATCCCATCGAACCATAAGATGCCAAAAGACTTATACCAGTCTAAAAAGATCGTGTCCGGTCTTGGGATGAAGTATAAGAAGATTGATGTGTGCGAAGACAATTGCATGTTGTTCTGGAAGGAATATGAAGCGGCCACCCATTGTCAGATATGCAGTAAATCAAGATATGTGGAGGTACTAAAAGAGGATGGAGCTACTTTTGCTACAAAAGTGGCAGTTAAACAGCTTCGATATATGCCCATCACCCCAAGGCTTAAACGTCTGTTTTTAACCCCAGAAACTGCGAAGCTAATGTTGTGGCATAAGGAAGGAGAACGTGAGAGCCAAGATCCAGACATTATGATGCATCCATCAGATGGCGATGCTTGGAAGGCTCTGGATCGTTTTGACCCAGAATTTGCAAGAGACGCTAGGAGTGTTCGTCTAGGCTTGTCCACTGATGGTTTCACTCCTTACGACAACAGTTCAACTTCATACTCTTGTTGGCCGGTTTTCATCATGCCCTACAACCCCCCTCCCAACAAATGCATGAAAGAAGGGTTCATATGTAGTACTCTTTAGAAATAGCAGCTGGATCAAGCTCATAACTATCTTTGGGGACATTTGCAGCTTCTTCGCTATTAACATGTTGATAAACAGCCAAGATATCACCTTTCTGTGGATAAACAGCCCAGCTTCTTGCACATCTAGAGTATCTTCATTCCAGTCAGAGGACCAATTCTGATAAACAACCCAGATATCACCTTTCTGTGGATAAATTTTGATAAGCCCGCGCGGCCCTTTATCCCATTTCATCTGGTGAGAGAACATGTTGACTATATCATAGCTTTCATATTTACCAATCCTGAAATCACCATAAGTCTTTATGAAGCCAGAAGAAACCCAATTCGAAGGCCCAAATTCACTATTAACATTCCTCAGTGCGATTCTTGTCAAAATCATGGAAATCTGGATCAGGAACATTATAAGATAAGTGGTCTTCATCTTCATTTTCAGCATCTGTGCTAGTATTAGAACCAGTCTGTTCTGAATCATGAGAATCTTTAATAGCTGTAGGATCTTCTGGTCCAAGAGCTTCATTATCCCCACCATTTTCCTTGACCGCAATTTTCTTGATCACCTTTTTCACTAGCAACTTGGGATGTTTTACTTTTTATTACTGTTAGCTTGTTTTTAAGCTCAGTTTTCGTTTTTTTCCAGCAAAAGTCCCCTAAGATCCATCTGAGAGAAGGTCTTGGCTAAACTTAAGTGGATCAGAGGCCTGGGTTTCCAATTGGGTCCACCATCATTCCCTTCTTGCCGCTGCTTGTGCTTCCTCCCTCTCCCTCCTAACTTTTTCATATGTCTGATGAACTACATTAGCAGCTTGAGCAGCAGCAGCAGACGATGCAGTGGCACTAGCTGCACCAGCAGCCCTTGAAAATGGACCCCACTGCAAATTTCTATTAGTGGTTGTGTTTTGAAAATGGAACCCACTACAACACATACCCCACTGATGTTTGAATCTTGTGTACCACGTTCCCTGCTGGTGGCTTTTGTACTTCTTTTGCTAGGAATGGCTGACGGCAACTAGGGCAGCGAAGATGGTTATTCAAATACACCCTGAGGTACTCATAGTTCATCTTGCATTTGTTGCATGAGGTCCAAAATGTATCAGGCTTTGCCACAGGTGCACGAGTAGCAGTTGAAGGTGCAGATGGGGCATGTGTTGCTGATCCCACTGTTCGCTTGTTTACTGTCCGCTTGGAGGCAGTAGCAGCATTAGCTGCGAAATTATAGAAGCCATTGGATGCACCAGGGACCGTGCTTTCTACTAGCTTTCTACTAGCTGCAAAATTATAGAAGCCATTGGATGCACCAGGGACCGTGCGAAATTATAGATGGGGCATGTAGTACGCTGCCTGTCCATCCATACCAAATGTTCCCAAGTAGAGGTACTTGTTCCCAAAGACTCGCCCAATCCGTGCCTCCCACCTCCCGTTGCCGGTGTGAGTCAGTGTGCCTGCAGCCTGGACTGGACAACATTTCACAATCCAGTGAGACATCCATTTTTTTGCCAGGTGTGTTCCATCATTCCATGGTCAGTGCATGTGCTGATTGAGCTAGCAGATTATACACCCTACATGAATGGGGAGATCCTACTAGTAGCAAAGCAACTAGTGACCTCTGAGAGGATTTAAATCTAACACTAGGTGATCAATCGAGATGTAGGTGCTGGAATCAAGATTAGCACATAGTAACACAGTAGAATAATATAAGCTTATTGTATTTGCAGATGTATAGTGCTCAGATGGGAACTCAAATGGGACCCCAGTTCACCCGTCCGTCACAATCTGGACAGACACCAAACACCAATGAAACACAGGTATAGTTTTGTAGTATATTTACTTTCATTTACAATTATAATCATGCATTGTTTTATTTGGTTATAGGGTTCTGAGACCGGACAAGGAAATCCACAGATGGACATACAGTGGTCGATGCCCCCTAGAGGACAGATTCTTCCTCCTCCACAACCAGGTATGGGATATTGGCCGCCACCACCATGGGGATATCCTACACATCCAATGGCGCCTTGGGGACGCCCCCATGGCCAACACAGCCACTTCCGTCATCAGCGGTACGTTCCTGAATTTAATGCTAGTTGCTTTCAATGCTAGTTGATTTTTCGAATATACTTAGTTGGGGTCTTAAACATTGATACCATTTTTCCACAAACTATCGAGACTATTAGATATATGGGCCATGTGATGTCTAAGAGCAATTTCAAGAGAGGCTTTAAATATGATCATATTTTAAAATATAGGCTCCATGTCCTGTTTTTAAAATATATGGTCTGATACCGTAAAATACCATTAGAAATATAGGACAGTAGATGGCTATTGCTGCTGTTAGCTATATAGAACAGTAGATGGCTTAAAATATAGTACTGCTTAAAATATAGAACAGTAGAAGGCTTAGAACGAAAAATATAGTACTGCTTAGAACGAAAAATATAGTACTGCTTAGTACTGCTTAAAATATAGTACTGCTTAGATGGTTCTCTGTTTAGTACTTCAAGTTTGAGATGGTTCTCTGTTTAGTACTTCATTTGTAGTACTTCAAGTTTGAGATGGTTCTCTGCTATGATCATGAGTGGTACACAAGTTTGAGATGGTTCTCTGTTTAGTACTTCATTTGTTTCTTTGACATGGATTGAACATGTAAAATGATTGAGGACATCATGCATATTTATAAGAATTTTGGTTTATTTTGTAGGATTCCGGCTCTCATCAAGTGACTCCTCCCCCTCACGATAACTTTGCGGACAGATGTCTCAATTCTAGTGGTGGAGCTACGAACAACAATCCGATGTCCTGATCGAGAGTGATGGAGCGAATGTTTGAACTTGTGTATTTGAACTTGTGAACTACAAATGTGAACTATGGATGTGAACTTATGTATTTGGACTTAATTATGTGAATTTGTGAACTTATATTTGGACTTGTGTGAATTTGTGATATGAACATATATCCATGTGTTTGAAATCTGTATTGTATGTGATATTCTGTGTTGCATGTGATATTATGTGTGTCTATTTTTTCATGTTGGTATTTTTTATTTTTTTCTGGAAAAGAGTTAAGAACCCACGTTCTTAACTTTAAGAACGTGGGTACCGTCTAACTTAATGGGCAGCCCTCGCCGACCCAGGCACGACCCATAAGTTCGACGGCCACGTGGCACCGTCGAACTTAAGGTTAAAAACGTGGGTGCCGTCGAACTTATGGAAGAAAATTCAACGGCCCCGTCGAACTTAAAAACCCACGTTCTTAACCTTAAGTTCGACGGTACCCACGTTCTTAACCTTAAGTTCGATGGTACCCACGTTCTTAACCTTAAGAACGTGGGGGCCGTCAAACTTACTTCTTTAAGTTCGTCAAAAAATCGCCGTCGGCTATGTTCGTGGGTAAACCCACGTTCTTATGTTAAGTTCGACGGCCTATTACACTAAGTTCGACGATTTTTCACCCACGTTCTTTAACCAGTTTCTTGTAGTGTTGGATTGATCTATAGCATACATGTGTTTTATGCCTTTGATCATGTTAATTTATGCATTTCAATCTACTTTTGTTCATTTGTGGTGCTCAAGTTGTACACATGATCCCCGGACCTCACAAGTCCATTTGCAAGTGATGCACTTATTTAGGGGGAGGCATGCTACAACTTGACCCTTTGAGACTAACCTTTGTGTTTGAGTTTACTTGATTTAGTCTCAAAAGTGAATTGAAAGGGAAAGGTGAACTTGGACCATGCAAACACTTCCATTGCACTCCGGTTTTAACTCCAAGTTCATATCTATGCTCTTATTGCCTTTTTGCTCTTAATTGACAATTTTGGTGAGGCAATGGGGTTAAAGGGCCAAGAATGATCCTATTTTGGTGCTTAATGCCAAAGGGGAGAAATTAAGGCCAAAGCAAATGGATCAGCTACCACTTGTGAAATTTCGAAAAGAGTAGAGTTAGAACCTTTTGATTTGTCCAAAACACTCTTATTGCAAAATTTGGTCTCTTGTGGGGAGAATTTATGACTATGGGAAAAAGGAGGAGTTTTTGGCTCTTAATCAATTTTACTCTTGGATTATCTTTCTTTGTGCCCAAACAATTAAGTTTGTTGTAGAGATAGGAAAATGAATTTGATTCACAAAAACAAACCAAGTGGTGGCAAAGTATGATCCAAATATGCCAAATTAGAGTCAAAAACAATTTGGTTCTCTTTTGCATTGATATTGCCCTTCTTTTGGTTGCTTTTGGATGTGTTGGCATAAATCACCAAAAAGGGGGAGATTGAAAGGGAAATGTGCCCTTGGGCCATTTCTAAAGTGTTTTGGTGATTAAGTGCCCAACACATATTCTCTAAATGTTAAATTGTGCCAAAGATTGAAGAAGTGCAAATCATGTAACAAGGTACGTTTCTAGACTTAGTACATTGATTTGGGTACTAATGTATTGTGTCTAAGTGCTAGAAACAGGAGAAAATAGATTGGAAAAGAGTTGGCTGTGTACAGCCAACTACTGCTCGGTCTGGGTGCACCGGACTGTTCGGTGGTGCACCGAACAGTGTCCGGTGTGCCAGACGAGTCCAAGGTGAACCGGCCGCTCTCGGGACTCGACGGCGGCGTACGGCTATAATTCACCGGACTGTCCGGTGGTGCACCGGACTGTCCAGTGAGTCGTTCGCGGCAAAGTCGACGCTCTCGGGAAAAGTTCAACGACGTACGGCTAAAATTCACCGGACTGTCCGGTGAGCCAACGGTCGACTATGCAACGGTCGGCCGCGCAATCCGCGGGCGACGCGTGGCCCGCGCCAATGGTCGGTAGGGGGCACCGGACATTGTCCGGTGCGCCAACTGCCACGAATCTGCAACGGTCGTCTGCGCCAGAAAAGGAAACAGATCCACACCAGACTGTCTACAGTGACTGTCCAGTGGCGCACCGGTGCGCCACCCGACAGAAGGCAAGATTGCTTCCAACGGCTCCTAGCTACCTTGGGGCTATAAAAGGGACCCCTAGGCACATGGAGGAGTCACCCAAGCACACTCTAAGCATTCCAAGACTTCTAGTCCTCACTTTTACGCAATCATTCATCGTTCTTGAGATTGGAGCACTTTTCGAGTTGTAAACTCCTCGCGCGTGTTTTGTGTGCTCATCTTCTCACTTGTGTGCGTGTTTGCGGTGTGGATTTAATTCTAGTGTGCACTGCTCTTCCCAACCTTACTCCATGCTTTCTTTGTGAATAATCTTGTAAGGGCGAGAGGCTCCAACCTGTGGAGATTTCTCACAAACGGGAAAAAGAGATAAGAAAGAAGAACACCATGGTATTCAAGTTGATCATTGGATCACTTGAAAGGGGTTGAGTGCAACCCTCGTCCATTGGGACGCCACAACGTGGAAGTAGGCAAGTGTTATACTTGGCCGAACCACGGGATAAAACATTGTGTCTCTTGTGTTGTCTTTCTCTGTGATTATTATTGTGATTCGCAAGAGCTCGCTCTATAGCCACTTGGTTCTATTGCACTAACATCTTTATAACCAAGCTTGTGGCTATTTAGTGTTGAATTTTACAGGATTACCTATTCACCCCCCCTCTAGGTGCTCTCAGACCTCACCACCACGGAGAGGAGCAGCGCCACCCGCAGCCGTCTGTTTCCCCCTGGTCTGATCCCCTCCGTCCGATTCAGATCGAACGGCTCGGACCACGGATAACGCTTCGCTGCCTGCAGCCGTCTGTTTCCCTCTGGTCTGATCCCCTCTGTCCGATTCAGATCGAATGGCTCAGACCATGGATAACGCTTCGCGCACGCGTGCCCTGACGCCCTGGCCCGCCTGTCAGCGTCCAAGTCCTCTAGCGCTGGGCCCGCTTGGCAGTTCGAGCCACGACACGGAGCGTTCAGAGGAGCCGGAGCTAGAGGGATGGATCGCGAGACCCATCACTCATGACGCTGCTCGCGGGTGTCACTTCCATAACGCTCTCGATACCTTGTTGCATCGAGCTTTTGACCGGCACACTTGGTCTATCGAGTACCGTTGTGTAGTCTACCAGCATCGTCGCGGGCTATACCCGGACCAGTTGGAGGCTACTTGCTTGGTGCACCGTCCGGCTGATGATCTCCAGTGTGCAGAGGCCTTCTTAGAGCACTATTCTATCACTGAGAGGGATACTGCCAAGGCAGCCATGCAAGATGCAGCACGACGAGCACTTTCTCAGTATTGCTCATTGTTTAGCAGGGTAGCTGATGGCCTTGACCTAAAGTACTATCCTTGCTGTTCGACCGGCAGTGCTGGAGGTGTGATTGTCTCGCTAATTGGTGAGGGCAATCCTAGGCTAAACAGCATGGTCAACTTGGCCGTCGTGCTCAACACTGAGTTGGACCACGCCCTTGACGAGTTGGGCAAGGTTCATGCGGAGGTTGCGAAATTACGTGCTGAGTGTGCAGCACGCTACTATTTGGATGGTGGTTCTCCTGCCCTTGTCAGGATTTAGCACCCTTACCATTCACCGCCTCGTGGTCGCTTCGACTATGGTACCCAGACTGTAGGACCTGGATAGATTTAGATCCTTAGATCGACAGAGTTGGAGTCTGTAATAATGCTTAGTTTAGTGTCTTAGTCTAGCAAGTCTTAGTCAGAGTTAGTTTGGTTATCTTTTGTTGGATGCTTGTTATGATGAACATGTACTGAAGTTGGATTTTTGTAATGATTGTCATCAAGCTGTGGGTATTCCCTACAACTTGGTGTAGTTATTAATAAAGTCAGTTATTTAGTTGGGTAATCCCTTTATTTCCCCTTTCCTCCTTATCTGAGAAGCTGTCAGTGAAGATGGTCATGTGTTCAGTGCTATGGAGATTTTCTATACATCTTTTCTTATGCTGAAAGACTGCAGAGTCAGATCTGATATGTGTGTGGTTTCTACAGATGTCTGAGAACAGGCGCAGAGGTGCGAGGCGTGCTCAGCCTGAACAGCAGGCACCCCAAGAGGTAGCAGCCCCGTAGCAGCATTTGCCACCGCTACCCCCCGATGACCATTGAGCAAATGTTCTTGATGCAGACCCAAGCAGTTCAGGCAATCGGACAAACCTTAGCAGCTATGCAGCAGATGCAGCAGCAGCCACCACCGCCTCAACCTCTAGTGCAAGTCCAGATGCCTTAGGTGCCCAGAGACAAGCGGGCAGAATTCATGAGGGGCCATCCCCCTGTTTTTGCCCACTCTGCTGATCCCATGGACGCCGAAGATTGGCTGTGTATTGTGGAGCGTGAGTTGCACACTGCCCAGTGCAACGACCGTGAGAAGGTGTTGTATGGTCCCCGACAGCTGAGGGGAGCAGCACAATCTTGGTGGAGTCTTACCTCGCCACCCATGCCAACCCTGAAGCCATTAGTTGGGAGGAGTTTAGGGACAACTTCTGTTGCTACCATGTGCCCGAGGGACTGATGATAGTGAGGAAGGAGGAGTTTCTCACCCTGAAGCAAGGTCCCTTGTCCGTCAGTGAGTACAGGGATAAGTTTTTACAGCTGTCCCGTTACGCCCTAGAAGATGTCCACACAGATGCCAAGAGGCAGTACCGCTTTCTGAGAGGATTGGTTGATCCCCTCCATTATCAGTTGATGAACCACACTTTCCCCACCTTCCAGCACTTGATAGACAGAGCAATCATGACTGAAAGGAAGCATCGGGAGATGGAGGATAGGAAGCACAAGGTTGGTGGACCTCAGGTTGGGAGTAGCAGCCGTCCTCGCTACTCAGGCAACCAACCTCAGCAATTCAAGCCAGGTCACTAGCACCAGCATCAGCGTCAGCACTAGCACCAGTACCAGAGGCAGTTTCCTTAGCAACAGCAACAGCAGTACCGTTAGAACACTCAGCCGAGAGGAAATCAGTACCAACGTCAGAACAACCAGGCAACTCGTCTTCCTGCCCCCGCAACCAACTAGAATAGCCAAGCAGCCCCAACACAAGTAGGAGGTCGTGCATGCTTCTACTGTGGAGAACAAAATCACTGGGTGAAGAATTGTCCAAAGAAAGTAGCCCAGCAACCGTCAGCAATCAATGCCCCAGCAAGACAAGGAGCACCACAACAAGCACCAGGAGTCCGTGGTCAGGCCTACAACCATGGAAAGGTGAATCACTTGGAGGCTGAAGCAATCCAGGATGCTCAGGACGTGATAGTAGGTATGTTTCCAGTCGAATCCTACCCAGCAAAAGTACTATTTGATACTGGTGCCACACATTTTTTTGTTTCTGCATCTTGGGTAGAATCACATGACATCCCCATAGCACCACAGCAAGCACCAGGAGTCTGTGGTCAGGCCTACAACCGTGGAAAGGTGAACCACCTGGAGGCCAAAGCAATCTAGGATGCTCAGGATGTGGTAGTAGGTATGTTTCCAATCGAATCCTACCCAACAAAAGTTCTATTTGATATTGGTGCCACACATTCTTTTGTTTCTACATCTTGGGTAGAATCACATAACATCCCCATAGAACCAATGATCCCACCTTTGAGAGTTAATTCAGTTGGGGGAAAAGTTCAGTCCGATAGGATTTGTCCGAATCTAAGGATTGAAATAAGGGGGATAGCCTTCCCCGCTAGCCTAGTAGTCATGGGAACTCAAGGGTTAGATGTCATCCTAGGGATGAATTGGCTACACAGAAATCAAGCAACTATCAGTTGTGACAAGAGAACAGTTAAGTTGGTGTCCCCATCCGTAAAGGAAGTAGTAACCAAGCTGTACTTACCTGAACTAGAAGAAGGAGCCTGTCACCATTTATCAGTAGATGACAAGGAGTCCAATACGATTGAGGCAATTAGGATTGTGTCAGAATTCCCTGATGTATTCCTTGAAGAGTTACCAGGCATGCTACCTAAAAGGAAAGTTGAATTTGCCATAGAGCTTATCCCAGGCACCGCTCCTATTTCCAAGAGAGCTTATCGAGTGTCCGGACCAGAGTTTGTGGAACTCAAGAAGCAGATTGATGAGTTGTTAGAGAAAGGCTACATCAGACCAAGTACCTCACCTTGGGCAGCCCCAGTGTTATTTGTGGAGAAGAAGGATGGCACGAAGAGGATGTACATCGATTACAGATCTTTGAATGAAGTCACTGTTAAGAACAAGTACCCTCTGCCTCGAATTGAAGTCCTATTTGATCAGTTGAGAGGAGCCAGTGTGTTCTCAAAGATAGATCTGAGGTCAGGTTACCATCAGCTCAGGATCCGACCCTCAGACATACCGAAGACAGCCTTCATCACTAAGTATGGACTATATGAGTTCATGGTTATGTCATTCGGATTGACGAATGCGCCAGCTTACTTCATGTACTTGATGAACAATATGTTCATGGACTACCTCGACAAGTTCGTAGTAGTGTTCATTGATGACATTCTTATATATTCCCAAAATGAGCAAGAGCATGAGGAGAATTTGAGGAAGGTACTTCAGAGGCTACAAGATTGTCAGCTGTATGCCAAGCTTAGCAAGTGCGAGTTCTGGATCAGTGAAGTCCTATTCTTGGGTCACATTATAAACCAAGAGGGATTGGCTGTAGATCCGAAAAAGGTAACATCTATCTTGGACTGGAAAGCATCAAAAGATGTCCGAGGAATCCAGAGTTTCATCGGAATGACCGATTATTATTAGCGTTTCATTGAAGGTTTCTCCAAGATTGCCAGGCCAATGATAGCCATGCTGGCAAAGGAGGTTGAGTTCAAGTGGTGTAACACCCGGTTTTAAGGAACAAAGTCGGGTGCATCTCATACATGCGCCAAAGAAGACAACATATATAATAACAGAGTGTATAGAGATAAATGTCATAAAACATCAGAGTATTTATTACATAGCGGAAGACTTATTACAAAATAAAGGAATAAGTGTAAAACAAACTAAGGATCGTCAGCGCCAATGTCGACTGAGAAACGCCACCTAGATCAGATCAAACTCCTCGCCCTGTGGCTCCTCCTGAACCACCTGTTCTTCTCCTGTGGGGGGGGGTGTGAGACAGCAAGAGTGAGCTCACATACGATCATAGCTCAACAAGTCGTGGGGAATAATGTGACATGAACTCACCAAAGGTGGGAGTTCATGAAGTGTAAGGCTGATCAATGAAATAGAGGCTGAAGCTGAGCATTGCTTTTATAAGTTGGTCCAAATTTTATTAGCAGTTACTAAGTGTAAGTAAGTACCAAACCATAGTAATAATAAGTAAAAGTAATAATAAAATAATCCCAAATGCAATGAAATGATAGATTAAGTTTAAGTTCCATAAATTAATCATGTGAGTGTCCGAGCCGCTCATGACCGTGAGCACGGCTAGTATACCAGTTTTACACTCTGCAGAGGTTGCGCATCTTTACCCACAAGTCGTGTTACCCATTTGCCATGGAGTTGATCAGACTCCATACACCTCTACCAAGGAAGCAAGGCAGGGTACCACTACGAGGCCTTTACAAAGTTCCACTAGCTTCAGACTACCCGCTACAGTTTATAGGAAGCTCCAGTGTAGGGTTCTTGTCTGACCGCCATCGCAGCAAAATCAACCCAAGGACCTCCCTACACTGACCACTCCCCTACTGGCTTGCCCCTTTCAGGTAAGGTAGCCCTCCACTAGCTTTCCTAGTTACTCAGCCAAGGGCGTCCCATTAAACCCTTGTGGTAGCACTGTTTTCCCGGGTGGTTCTCCATGTTCCCATTAACATAATGATCTTAACATGAACATTAAATAATAGAACAGATAATAAAAAGTATAACAATGAGTGATGAATATCTCTATACCCAAATCCACATAAAGCAATAGCATGAACTACCCAAAACTTTAGTAGTAAAACCAGTGGTGAAACAAGGTATAAAGATAGCCAAATCTAGGGTATCCTATTGGGTCCCATCAAAATTAACCTATACAGATCATTATGGATAATAAGAACATGAATGGGTAAAAGAAGTGATCAAGGGCACAACTTGCCTTCAATGAGCTCCTACTCAGCTATCTCTACTTGCTGAACCTCAGATTCCACAGTGGCTTGCTCGTCTACTCGCATCAACACAATACATACACAGTATAACATAAATTAACATCACATCAAACATGCAAATAGAATATACAGTAATAAACTAGACATTAAAATAAGATCACAGGAACTGGAATCATTAAATTTGGAGGTATAGATTTTAAGTTATGGATTTTCTAATATTTTATGTGCTTAATACAAGATTAAGTGAAAGAATAATTTTAATGTGTTTGTCATGTCAGAACAGAGGCACTAATGGGTAGACAATATTATTACAAAAATTCAGGAACTGGAATGGATCGATTTGGAGTTCATATGCATTTTCTATGAATTATACAAATTATATGAATTGTTTTATATTAAAAACTCATTTTCTAATTCATTTTCTTGATTTTATAACGCTCTGGACGGGGCCTCAATTCCAGGAAACAGCAGGGGTCTCGGTGTAAGTGTTTCCAAGACTCAGAAAATCCTGGCGTGGACGGCGGGTTCTATTATCTAAAAGTATAAGGTCTCTTTTGAATAAGTGCCGAAGCGAAGGGGTATGGGGTGATATAGGCCGTCGGATTAGAAATCCAAGGCCCAGATCAGATCCAGCCTTAAGTGAACCGGTACGCTTTGCCCTCGGTTGGATCATGATCCAACGGTTCTGATTTAAATAAATGTGAGCGCATCAGGGATCGTCCGATCAGATTTATACGGCTCGGATTTAAAAACCCCTGTGATCGCCTCGGCTTGCCCGATCGCGATCGAACGGTCTGCATTCACCCTGACCTGATCCGCCCCCGATCTAATCTACACCGTTCAAACAACATCGTACGGCACCTACACTTTCTTCCTCTTGCTAGCGCGCGATAGCCAGGAACCGGCGGCGCACAGTCACCTCGGCGCAACCCCGGCGACCCCTGATTCCAGCCCTATGGTCGATACTACCAAGCGCAGAATGAAATTTAAGATTGGGCGAACGTTAGGGAGGTGTCTTACCAAAGTGATCATGATGAATAGACCGACGACGATGCAGTTCGCCCCCTCGGCGGAACTCCGACGGCGACGAGAAATTCTCCGAGCACTCGGTCAGAATTCGCCCGACGATGGTGTCCGCGTCTTCTCCGATCGACGGTGACACAACGCAATCAACGCGGATGCCGCAGGCATGGCCGAAGACGGCGCCCACCGTCACCACCCTCTGCCGGTCCGCCCACTCCTCAATCGCTCCAACTCAGCTGCGATTCTTCGACCAGGTTTGCAGAGGTGGATGGATGGGCTGCCTGCGACCCTGTTACCCCATATAGGGACGGCACTGTCGATCGTGGAGCAACGGACTCCGCAGGCGCCGGCGCGAGTCCGCCATTCGCGGCAAGGTTGTTTATCCCGCGGCTGACAGCTTAGGCCCGTAGTACAGCGAGACACAGCACACACGGACCCAGCGGAAGCGATGGCGTGGGGGTGGCTGACCTCGGGGGCCCATCCGTCAGCGGGATCGGGTGTCCTCAACATGTGACGTTGCCCAGTGACCGACGAGTAGGCCCCGCCTGTCGGCGCGGGCGTGACTTTGGGCTGGGTGCGTGGGTAAAGTGCTATTGGGCCGAATAGGGTTTGGCCGGCCCAAACAGGATTTCTTCCCCTTTTCTTTTCTTTTTCTTTTTCTCTCTCTTTTCAAATTCAAGTTGTGTTCAAATTTAATTCAAACTCTTGTGACCAAATATTCTCAGATGATATTGCGCCATAAACAGTACTACTTTGAAGATATATTATTATATATATTATTTTTATATCTTTTCTCTTTTTGGTTTCACTTCTAGAATTTCTTTTCTTCTTTTCCAAACTCTAGAATTTCTTTTAGGATTTAATTTCCCATTGGGGTATTAACATAATTATTATTTTTTTTGTTTACCATATTTTTATATCATCACAAAATGCACACAAAGTAAGATCCAGCATGATGCACATGTTATTTAGGTGTTCTTGGTTCTAATTACCCACTTTTAACTAGTGTTGATCACATGCAATGAATAGTAGAGGCCACAAACTAATGGGTTTATCTCTATCCACTTTTATTATACTTTTGAGTATTACAAATCCTACCCCCCTTAAAAATAATCTCGTCCTCGAGATTTAAGAAGATCTAGGGAAAAGGTGGGGAAAATCTATACGAAGCTCTTCTTCTCTTTCCCATGTTGCTTCATCCTCTCCATGATGACTCCATTGTACCTTGCACATCTTTATCACCTTATTTCTTGTAACTCGAGTCAAAGTGTCCAAAATCTTGATAGGGTACTCAGCATAGGTCAGATCATCTTGAACACTAAGGTCCTCCATTGGTAACTACTCCTCAGGTACCCTGAGGCACTTCTTTAGCTCGGACACATGAAACACATCATGTACATCTGACAGGTGATCGGGTAACTTCAGTTGATATGCAACTTCTCCCACTCGCTTTAAGATCAAGAAAGGTCCAATGAAGCGAGGGGACAACTTTCCTTTAACTTTAAATCTCCTCATACCCCGGAGTGGTGACACCTTCAAATAGACATGATCACCCTCCTTAAACTCCAGTAGTCTCCTTCTATTATCAGCATAGCTCTTTTGCCTGGACTGTGCAATTCTCAAATTTTCTCTTATTATTTGAACTTGTTCTTCTGCCTCTTGTATAAGTTCAGGCCCAAAGAACTGTCTTTCTCCAGTTTGATCCCAATACAGTGGAGTCCTGCACTTTCTGCCATATAGAGCCTCAAATGGTGACATCTTCAAACTGGCTTGGTAGCTATTGTTATAAGAAAACTCAGCATAGGGTAAGCTCTTCTCCCAACTGCCACCATGCTTAAGAGCACAAGCTCTTAACATATCTTCCAGTACTTGGTTAGTCCTCTCTGTCTGTCCATCAGTCTGGGGATGGTAGGCTGAGCTAAAATTCAACTTTGTATCCAAGCTCTCATGCAACTTCTTCCAAAATCGAGAAGTAAACTACGATCCTCGATCAGACACGATCTTCTTAGGCACTCCATGTAGACAAACTATCCGAGTCATATACAACTCTGCTAACTTGGCTCCCGTGTAATTAGTCCTCACAGGTATAAAATGAGCCACTTTTGTCAATCTGTCCACAATTACCCAAATAGAGTCATATCCTGCTGGAGTGCGGGGTAGTCCAACAATAAAATCCATACCAATTTCTTCCCATTTCCACTCGGGTATCTTCAATGGGTGCAATAGTCCAGCGGGTCTTTGATGTTCGGCCTTGACTCTTTGACACACATCACACTTAGTTACATGTGCAGCAACATCTCTTTTCAGTCCATACCACCAATACTTTTCCTTCAAATCCTGATACATCTTAGTGCTACCAGGGTGGATAGAGTAATCAGAATCATGAGCTTCTTTCAATATAGTCTCACGGAGGCTTTCAATATCAGGAACACACATTCTGTCCTTGAACCATATAGTACCTTGCTCATCCTCCGTGAATTCCGGAACTCGACCTTCCGTAATCAGATCCTTAATCTCCTGAATTTTAGCATCACCAACCTGACCTTTACGAATCTCTTGCTCCAAGGTAGGTTCCAACTCAATGGTAACTCCTTCAGTGTGAGTAACAATTCCCAGGTTGAGCTTCTCAAAATCTTTTGCTAATTCATCGGGTAGCTGGATAACAAAAGCGGAGTGAACATGTTCTTTCCGACTCAAGGCATCTGCGACCAAATTCGCCTTGCCCGGGTGATAGTGAATCTCCAAATCATAATCCTTGATGAGCTCCAACCAACGACGTTGTCTGAGGTTGAGATCCTTCTGAGTGAATATATACTTCAAACTCTTGTGATCCGTGTACACTTGACACTTAGTTCCCATAATGTAGTGTCTCCAAATCTTCAGTGCATGCACAACTACTGCCAGCTCTAAGTCATGAGTGGGGTTGTTCAATTCATGCTTCCGCAACTGACGAGATGCATAGGCAATCACATGACCTTCTTGCATAAGCACACATCCAAGTCCTTGGCCACATGCATCACAATAAATGTCAAATCCCTTCTGCAGATCTGGCATAATCAATACCGGAGGTGACATCAATTTTTCCTTCAATTGATCAAAGCTCTCTTGACATTTCTCATCCCACTTAAATTCTTTTCCTTTCTCCAAAAGCGATGTCATAGGCTTGGCAATCTTAGAGAACCCTTCAATAAATCTCCGATAATATCCTGCGAGTCCCAAGAAACTCCGAATCTCAGTAACTGTATTGGGCACTCTCCACTCCATTATCTCCTTCACTTTAGCAGGATCCACTGCTATTCCTCCATTAGAAATAATATGACCAAGGAATGACACCTTGTCAATCCAAAACTCGCACTTGCTGAACTTAGCATAGAGTTGATTATCTCGTAACTTATGTAGCACCAACCTTAGATGTTGTTCATGATCACTTTCATTCCTAGAATAGATAAGAATATCGTCGATGAACACCACGACGAATCTATCCAAATACTCCATAAACACCTTATTCATCAAATTCATGAAATAAGCCGGCGCATTGGTTAATCCAAACGACATAACCGTAAACTCATATAATCCATATCGAGTCGAGAAAGCCGTCTTTGGAATATCCGATGGTCTAATCCTCATCTGATGGTAACCGGATCGGAGATCAATCTTCGAGAATACTCTAGCACCTCGCATCTGATCAAATAAATCCTCAATACGGGGTAACGGATACTTGTTCTTCACAGTAACATCATTAAGTGATCTATAGTCCACACACATCCTCTGGGATCCATCCTTCTTCTGTACAAATAGAACCGGTGCTCCCCAAGGTGAGGAACTCGGACGAATGTACCCAGCATCTTGTAACTCAGTTAACTGCTTCTTAAGTTCCTTCAACTCCTCTACGGACATTCTATATGGCCGTTTGGAAATAGGGGCGGTTCCAGGTAAGAGATCAATAACAAACTCAACTTCTCTATCAGGTGGCATCCCTGGTAACTCCTCTGGAAAGACATCCGGAAAATCTCTAACCACCCGGATGTTGTTACCAACAAACTCCTCAGGCATAAAGAACATTGCACGCATGGATGAGGAGGTTACTGCAATATTAACTTGAAATCTTTCTCCTTTAGTGGTAGTGAGCTCTACGGTACCTCTACCACATGCTATAACGGCCTTTGCCTTTCTTAGCCATGACATACCAAGGATCAGATCTATACTGCTTGACTCTAATATTATAGTAGTAGCTCCAAATTCTCTACCCATAATGGTTAATGTCAATCTACGTGTCATTTGATTCGCCTCAACAGGCCCTTTAGGTGTAATTACTATCATGGGTTTTCTCATATTTAGAAGTGGTATTTCATTTGTGTTGGCATAACGAGCAGACATGAATGAATGTGTAGCACCAGAATCAAATAATATGGTTGCAGGAATTGCATTAACATAAAACATACCAAGTACGAGGTCACCACCATCAGGAGTATCATCAATGCTGACTTGATTCACCCTAGCTATAGAATATCCCTTGCCAGATCCTGGAGTTTGCTGCCTGTTCTGAACTGGAGTAGTAGCAATCCTCTGTGGGCAGACATTTGCATAATGACCAGTCTTCCCACACTTGAAACAAGTAGTGCCTGGACTCTGTCCTGCAAACTTTGTCGGGGTGCCAGTGGGGGTAGCCTGTCGAGGAGGTGGAGTCCTCAGTGGTGATTGCTGAACTGGGCGTGGTCCTCCGGGTCGAGTCGGTGTACCCTGTGGTGAACTGTAGCGAGGACGAACACTACTGCTACCCTGTCCTTGTGAGATAGCCTTCCTCTTCAAATCACCCAGTTGAACACGCTTGTGTTCAATAGCAAGAGCCTTATCCAGTAGCCTCTGAAAGGATGGAAAGGTGTGTGCAACCAGTGCATACTGCAAGGGGCCATTAAGTCCTTCAATGAAGTGCTCCTGCTTCCTCTCATCCTCAGCAACTTCCTCCGGAGAATATCTCGACAGCTGAATAAATTTGTCTCTGTACTCGCTGACCGACATATTGCCTTGCTTCAATGACAGAAATTCCTTCTTCTTGATCTTTATCATCCCAGCTGGAATATGGTAGTTCCTGAACTGTGTACTGAACTCTGCCCAAGTAATAGTATCAGCAGCATCATGGGCAGCAGTATAAGAATCCCACCAATCAGCAGCAGGACCAGTCAGACGTCCAGAAGCATATAAAACCTTCTCCCGGTCAGTACATTGTGCAATATTCAGCATCTTCTCAATGGACTTCAGCCAATCATCCGCGTCCAGTGGATCAGGTGAGCTAGCGAATGTAGGTGGCTTATGACTCATGAACTCTCTATGCTTGTCTCGGGGTGGAACTGGTGGTGGTGGTGGAGGCAGTGGCACTTGTTGCTGCTGTTGCTGTTGTTGTTGCTGTTGTTGAAGTTGTTGTTGCAGCTGCTGTTGTTGCGCCCTCCTTTCTTGGCGTATCTCATCTCTCTCCTGGCGCAACTCCTGGCGTATATCTTCTCTTTCCTGACGCATCTCTTGGCGTTCTTGCTGCATCTGGGCACGCATATCAGCCATAGTGTCAGCCATTTGCTGCATCACCGCCATCTGAGCAGCAACCAGTGGGTCAACTCCGCCTGGTGGAGGATTAGGAGGATTCATCTCTGCTGGCTGTGGCTGAGGTTGTCTGTATATTCTCCGAGTGTGTCGATTAGGAGGCAAATCAATTCCACCACCCCGCCTGGTATTGACCATCTGAGTTAGATACATATGGTAAGAAAATAGTAGCCAAGGCAGTAATTACAATCATGGTTCTTTGGGGGATTTATTAGCTAAGTAGATTAGTGTGTCACCTACTAAAGCTAATACAATACCTTATAGTGGTACATGCTAAGATGTCCATATAATATTTCAATCAATCAAAGAAGCAAATCAGACATTGATCATCAGAACAATCAAACAACATTTTTAAATATAGAAAATAGTTTTGGTTTGGTCTTAGGCCTCCTATCTCTTAAAAATGCCATAGGGGTAGGGATTCCAAAATGTGAAATCCGTCTTGTCTCAGAATAGAAAAGGTAAGAACGATCAGAGTAGAACAGTAGAAGGTGAGACAGGATCAAGATAAGTATAGAAAGAATTAGATAAGGTAAGTATGTAAGGGTTTGTCCATTCCTATCTAGGTTTCGTCCTACAGTCAACATTTCCTCTGATACCACTTCTGTAACACCCGGTTTTAAGGAACAAAGCCGGGTGCATCTCATACATGCGCCAAAGAAGACAACATATATAATAACAGAGTGTATAGAGATAAATGTCATAAAACATCAGAGTATTTATTACATAGCGGAAGACTTATTACAAAATAAAGGAATAAGTGTAAAACAAACTAAGGATCGTCAGCGCCAATGTCGACTGAGAAACGCCACCTAGATCAGATCAAACTCCTCGCCCTGTGGCTCCTCCTGAACCACCTGTTCTTCTCCTGTGGGGGGGTGTGAGACAGCAAGAGTGAGCTCACATATGATCATAGCTCAACAAGTCGTGGGGAATAATGTGACATGAACTCACCAAAGGTGGGAGTTCATGAAGTGTAAGGCTGATCAATGAAATAGAGGCTGAAGCTGAGCATTGCTTTTATAAGTTGGTCAAAATCTTATTAGCAGTTACTAAGTGTAAGTAAGTACCAAACCATAGTAATAATAAGTAAAAGTAATAATAAAATAATCCCAAATGCAATGAAATGACAGATTAAGTTTAAGTTCCATAAATTAATCATGTGAGTGTCCGAGCCGCTCATGACCGTGAGCACGGCAAGTATACCAGTTTTACACTCTGCAGAGGTTGCGCATCTTTACCCACAAGTCGTGTTACCCATTTGCCATAGAGTTGATCAGACTCCATACACCTCTACCAAGGAAGCAAGGCAGGGTACCACTACGAGGCCTTTACAAAGTTCCACTAGCTTCAGACTACCCGCTACAGTTTATAGGAAGCTCCAGTGCAGGGTTCTTGTCTGACCGCCATCGCAGCAAAATCAACCCAAGGACCTCCCTACACTGACCACTCCCCTACTGCCCTTGCCCCTTTCGGGTAAGGTAGCCCTCCACTAGCTTTCCTAGTTACTCAGCCAAGGGCGTCCCATTAAACCCTTGTGGTAGCACTATTTTCCCGGGTGGTTCTCCATGTTCCCATTAACATAATGATCTTAACATGAACATTAAATAATAGAACAGATAATAAAAAGTATAACAATGAGTGATGAATATCTCTATACCCAAATCCACATAAAGCAATAGCATGAACTACCCAAAACTTTAGTAGTAAAATCAGTGGTGAAACAAGGTATAAAGATAGTCAAATCTAGGGTATCCTATTGGGTCCCATCAAAATTAACCTATACAAATCATTATGAATAATAAGAACATGAATGGGTAAAAGAAGTGATCAAGGGCACAACTTGCCTTCAACGAGCTCCTGCTCAGCTATCTCTACTTGCTGAACCTCAGATTCCACAGTGGCTTGCTCGTCTACTCGCATCAACACAATACATACACAGTATAACATAAATTAACATCACATCAAACATGCAAATAGAATATACAGTAATAAACTAGACATTAAAATAAGATCACAGGAACTGGAATCATTAAATTTGGAGGTATAGATTTTAAGTTATGGATTTTCTAATATTTTATGTGCTTAATACAAGATTAAGTGAAAGAATAATTTTAATGTGTTTGTCATGTCAGAACAGAGGCACTAATGGGTAGACAATATTATTACAAAAATTTAGGAACTGGAATGGATCGATTTGGAGTTCATATGCATGTTCTATGAATTATACAAATTATATGAATTGTTTTTATATTAAAAACTCATTTTCTAATTCATTTTCTTGATTTTATAACGCTTTGGATGGGGCCTCAATTCCAGGAAATAGCAGGGGTCTCGGTGTAAGTGTTTCCAAGACTCAGAAAATCCTGGCGTGGACGGCGGGTTCTATTATCTAAAAGTATAAGGTCTCTTTTGAATAAGTGCCGAAGCGAAGGGGTATGGGGTGATATAGGCCGTCGGATTAGAAATCCAAGGCCCAGATCAGATCCAGCCTTAAGTGAACCGGTACGCTTTGCCCTCGGTTGGATCATGATCCAACGGTTCTGATTTAAATAAATGTGAGCGCATCAGGGATCGTCCGATCAGATTTATACGGCTTGGATTTAAAAACCCCTGCGATCGCCTCGGCTTGCCCGATCGCGATCGAACGGTCTGCATTCACCCTGACCTGATCCGCCCCCGATCTAATCTACACCGTTCAAACAACATCGTACGGCACCTACACTTTCTTCCTCTTGCTAGCGCGCGACAGCCAGGAACCGGCGGCGCACAGTCACCTCGGCGCAACCCCGGTGACCCCTGATTCCAGCCCTATGGTCGATACTACCAAGCGCAGAATGAAATTTAAGATCGGGCGAACGTTAGGGAGGTGTCTTACCAAAGTGATCGTGATGAATAGACCGATGACGATGCAGTTCGCCCCCTCGGCGGAACTCCGACGGCGACGAGAAATTCTCCGAGCACTCGGTCAGAATCCGCCCGACGATGGTGTCCGCGTCTTCTCCGATCGACGGCGACACAACGCAATCAACACGGATGCCGCAGGCACTGCCGAAGACGGCGCCCATCGTCACCACCCTCTACCGGTCCGCCCACTCCTCAATCGCTCCAACTCAGCTGCGATTCTTCGACCAGGTTTGCAGAGGTGGATGGATGGGCTGCCTGCGACCCTGTTACCCCATATAGGGATGACACTGTCGATCGTGGAGCAATGGACTCCGCAGGCGTCGGCGCGAGTCCGCCATTCGCGGCAAGGTTGTTTATCCCGCGGCTGACAGCTTAGGCCCGTAGTACAGCGAGACACAGCACACACGGACCCAGCGGAAGCGATGGCGTGGGGGTGGCTGACCTCGGGGGCCCATCCGTTAGCGGGATCAGGTGTCCTCAACATGTGACGTTGCCCAGTGACCGACGAGTAGGCCCCGCCTGTCGGCGCGGGCGTGACTTTGGGCTGGGTGCGTGGGTAAAGTGCTATTGGGCCGAATAGGGTTTGGCCGGCCCAAACAGGATTTCTTCCCCTTTTCTTTTCTTTTTCTTTTTCTCTCTCTTTTTAAATTCAAGTTGTGTTCAAATTTAATTCAAACTCTTGTGACCAAATATTCTCAGATGATATTGCGCAATAAACAGTACTACTTTGAAGATATATTATTATATATATTATTTTTATATCTTTTCTCTTTTTGGTTTCACTTCTAGAATTTCTTTTCTTCTTTTCCAAACTCTAGAATTTATTTTAGGATTTAATTTCCCATTGGGGTATTAACATAATTATTTTTTTTGTTTACCATATTTTTATATCATCACAAAATGCACACAAAGTAAGATCCAGCATGAAGCACATGTTATTTAGGTGTTCTTGGTTCTAATTACCCACTTTTAACTAGTGTTGATCACATGCAATGAATAGTAGAGGCCACAAACTAATGGGTTTATCTCTATCCACTTTTATTATACTTTTGAGTATTACAAGTGGACCCCAGCATGCCAAAAGTCCTTTGAGACATTGAAGGAGAAGTTGACAACGACACCAGTACTGATTCTGCTATATGTTCACAAGCCATTCTCAATGTATTGCGATGCTTCATACATTGGACTGGGATGTGTGTTGATGCAGGAAGGGAGAGTAGTGGCATACTCGTCCTGACAGTTGAAGATTCATGAGAAGAACTATCCTACTCATGATCTGGAGTTAGCAGTCGTGGTTCATGCATTGAAGACCTGGAGGCATTATCTTTATGGGCAGAAGTGTGATATCTACACGGACCACAAGAGCCTCAAGTACATATTCACTCAGTCAGAGTTAAACATGAGGCAACGAAGATGGCTAGAGTTGATCAAAGATTATGAGCTGGAGATTCATTATCACCCAGGCAAAGCAAATATAGTTGCAGATGCTCTTAGCAGGAAGAGTCAAGTTAATATGTTGGCTGCTCACCTGATGCCATATGAGCTAGCGAAGGAATTCGATAGGTTGAGTCTCAGATTTCTGAACAACACTCAAGGAGTGACAATTGAGTTGGAACCCACTCTAGAGCAAGACATCAGGAAGGGTCAGAAGGATGATGAGAAAATCAATGAGATCCGGCAGCTGATCATAGATGGAAAAGGCAAGGATTTCCGTGAAGACGCAGAAGGAGTGATATGGTTCAAGGATAGACTGTGTGTTCCCGATATCAAACCAATCCGGGAACTGATTCTCAAGGAAGCTCATGAGACAGCATACTCTATACACCCTGGTAGTGAGAAGATGTACCAAGACCTGAAGAAAAGATTTTGGTGTTACAGTATGAAAAGGGAGATATCAGAGTATGTGGCTGTATGTGACAATTGTCAGAGGATTAAAGTAGAACATCAGAGACCTGCAGGTTTGTTGCAACTGTTGCAGATTCCTCAGTGGAAATGGGATGAGATCGGAATGGACTTTATAGTCGGTTTGCCCCGCACTCATACTGGTTATGACTCTATCTGGGTAGTAGTGGACCATTTGACAAAGGCGGCCCATTTCATACCAGTCAAGACCACCTACAACAGCACGGTGTTAGCCAAACTATACATGTCTCAAATTGTGTGCTTGCATGGCGTTCTAAAGAAGATAGTATCAGATAGAGGCACCCAGTTCACCTCTCATTTTTTTGCAGCAGTTACATGAAGCTTTGGGCACGCATTTGAAGTTCAGCTCAGCTTATCACCCGCAGACAGATGGTCAAACAGAGAGAACTAATCAGATTTTGGAGGATATGTTGAGGGCTTTGCCTTATAGGACAAGATAGGTTGGGACAAGATATTACCATATGCAGAATTCTCTTACAACAATAGCTACCAAGCCAGCCTGAAGATGTCACCGTTTGAAGCGCTCTATGGAAGGAATTGCATAACTCCACTGCATTAGGACCAACCTAGTGAAAGACAGGTGTTCGGACCAGATATTCTGCTTGAAGCCGAAGAGAACAACAGAATGGTCCAGGAGAATTTGAAGGCAGCACAGTCCAGACAACGAAGCTATGCTGACACCAGAAGAAGAGAACTCAGTTTTGAAGTGGGAGATTATGTCTATTTGAAGGTGTCACCTATCAGAGGAACCAAGAAGTTCGGAATCAAGGGCAAGCTAGCCCCTCGCTATATTGGCCCATATCACATTCAGGCAAGACATGGAGAAGTGGCTTATCAACTCAGCTTACCAGAGAATCTGTTAGCTGTGCACGATGTGTTCCATGTGTCTCAGTTGAATAAATGCTTAAGAGTGCCAGAAGAGCAGTTGCCAGCAAAGGATCTTGAAGTTCAAGAAGATCTGACTTATATTGAGAAGCCAACTCAAATTCTGGAGACAGCAGATTGGGTCACCCGGAGGAACACCATCAGAATGTGCAAAGTCAAATGGGGCCATCACTCAGAAGAAGCAACCTGGGAAAGAGAAGATGATTTAAAAGCCAAGTACAGTGAGCTCTTTTCTAGCCAGCCTTGAATCTCGAGGGCCAGATTCTCTTAAGGTGGATAGGTCTGTAACACTGAAAGGGAAATGTGCCCTTGGGCCATTTCTAAAGTGTTTTGGTGATTAAGTGCCCAACACAAATTGAGTGAGCAATTATGTGCCAAATGATGGTTGAAGTTGAGAGCACCTAGAGGGGGGGGGTGAATAGGTGATCCTGTAAAAACTTGAAACTTAATGCCACAAAACTTGATTAGGAGTTAGCACAATAAAGCCAAGTGGCTAGAGAGGAGTTCTTGCAAAACACAATAACCACAAGGAGATCAACACAGAGAGGCACAGTGGTTTATCCCGTGGTTCGGCCAAGTCCAACACTTGCCTACTCCACATTGTGGCGTCCCAACGGACGAGGGTTGCACTCAACCCCTCTCAAGCGGTCCAAAGACCCACTTGAATACCACGGTGTTTTACTTTGTTTTACTATATCCCGCTTGCGAGGAATCTCCACAACTTGGAGCCTCTCGCCCTTACAATTTGATTATCACAAAGAAGCACAGAAGTAAGGTTGGGATGAGCAACACACACAAGACACAAAATCAGAGCAACAATACGCACACAAGTCACAACACGAGCTCTCAACACAACTCAAAGAGTTCTCTACTCAAATGGAGCTCTAGTTGCTATCACAAAGAATCGAATGCACGAATATGAAGTCTTGGTGCTTAGGAATGCTCAAGGGATGCTTGGTGTTCTCCTCCATGCGCCTAGGGGTCCCTTTTATAGCCCCAAGGCAGCTAGGAGCCGTTGAGAGCAATCCAGGAAGGCAATTCTTGCCTTCTGTCGACTGGCGCACCGGACAGTCCGGTGCACCACCGGACACTGTCCGGTGCAGATTTCTTTCCTATTCTGGCGCAACCGACCGTTGGAGACTCGAAGCCGTTGGCGCACTGGACACTGTCCGGTGCACACCGGACAGTCCAGTGCTCCCATCCGACCGTTGGCTCGCCACGCGTCACGCGTAGATTGCGCGGCCGACCGTTGGCGCGCCCGACCGTTGGTTCACCGGACAGTCCGATGACTCACCGGACAGTCCAGTGAATTATAGCCGTACGCTGTTGACTTGGTTCCCGAGAGCGGCGACTTCGCCGCAGCCGACTCACCGGACACTGTCCAGTGCACCACCGGACAGTCCGGTGATTTATAGTCGTACGCCGCCGTCGAGACCCGAGAGCAGCCATTTCACCAGAGCCAGCCTGGCGCACCGGACACTGTCTGGTGCACCACCAGACAGTCCGGTGCACCCAGACCGAGCAGAGTCTTAGCTGCTTTAGCCAAGACTTATCCAAATGTATTTTCTCTAATTCTAGCACTTAGACAAATATGTTAGTACACAAAAACCAATGTATTAAGTCTAGAATCATACCTTTGTATTGATTTGCACTTTGTCCACCATTTGGCATAGTTTAACACTTAAGCATTTATGTTGAACACTAAATCACCAAAATACTTATAAATGGCCCAAGGGCACATTTCCCTTTCAATCTCCCCCTTTTTGGTGATTTATGCCAACACAACATAAAGCAACTAAAAGAAGTGCAATATCAATGCAATTTCAAACAAGAAATGATTTTGATTCAAATTTGGCATATTTGGATCATTCTTTGCCACCACTTGGTTTGTTTTTGCAAATCAAACTCAATTTCCTATCTCTAAGTCAAATTCACTTGTAGAGACATAAAGAGAGGTATTCCGAGAGAGATTGATCAAAGATTCAAAAACTCCCCCTTTTCCCATAATCAAACATTCTCCCCACAAGAGACAGACTTCTAGCACTAAGAGACAATAAGAGTATTTTGACAAAACAAAACTCTACTCTACTATTTTCAAAATTCTCAAGTGGTAGCTGATCCATTTCTTGCTTTGGCCTTATTTTCTCCCCCTTTGGCATCAAGCACCAAAACGGGATCAATCTTGGCCCTTAAACCCCATTGCCTCACCAAAATCTTCAACTAAGAGTAAAAAGGCAAATAAGAATATGAAGACGAACTTGGAGTGAGTTACCCTCTCATCGGAGTGCAGCGGAAGTCTTGCATGGTCCAAGTTCACCTTTCCCTTTCAATCTACCATTGAGACTAAATCAAGTAAACTCAAGCACACGGTTAGTCTCAAAGGGTCAAGTTGTAGCATGCCTCCCCCTAAATAAGTGCATCACTTGCAATTGGACTTGTGAGGTCTGGGGATCATGAGTACAACTTGAGCACCATAAATAAACAACAAAATGCATAAGGAACATGATCAAGGGTATAAACACATGTATGCTACAAATCAATCCAAGTTCCGCGAATCTAAGACATTTAGCTCACTACGCAGCCTGCAAAAGTTCTTTTCATCTAAAGGCTTGGTGAAGATATCGGCTAGCTGGTTCTCGGTGCTAATATAAAACACTTCGATATCTCCCTTTTGCTGGTGGTCTCTCAAAAAGTGATGCCGGATGTCAATGTGCTTTGTGCGGCTGTGCTCAACAGGATTGTCCGCCATGCGGATAGCACTCTCATTGTCACATAGGAGTGGGACTTTGCTCAGATTGTAGCCAAAGTCCCAGAGGGTTTGCCTCATCCAAAGTAGTTGCGCGCAACACTGTCCTACGGCAACGTACTCGGCCTTAGTGGTGGATAGGGCAACAGAGGTTTGTTTCTTAGAACTCCACGACACCAGGGACCTTCCTAGAAATTGGCACGTCCCTGATGTACTCTTCCTATCGACCTTACATCCAGCATAATCGGAGTCTGAATATCCAATTAAGTCAAAGGTAGACCCCTTTGGATACCAGATCCCGAAGCAAGGCGTAGCGACTAAATATCTAAGAATCTGCTTCACGGCCACTAAGTGACATTCCCTTGGATCGGATTGAAATCTAGCACACATGCAAACGCTAAGCATAATATCCGGTCTACTAGCACATAAATAAAGCAAGGAACCTATCATGGACCGGTATGTTTTTTGATCAACGGACTTACCTCCTTTGTTGAGGTCGACGTGTCCGTCAGTTCCCATTGGAGTCTTTGCGGGCTTGGCGTCCTTCATCCCAAACCGCTTGAGCAAGTCTTGTGTATACTTCGTTTGGGAGATGAAAGTGTCGTCCTTGAGTTGCTTCACTTGGAACCCAAGGAAGTAGTTCAACTCGCCCATCATCGACATCTCAAACTTTTGAGTCATCACCCTGCTAAACTCTTTACAAGACTGTTGATTAGTAGAACCAAATATTATGTCATCGACATAAATTTGGCACACAAATAAGTCACCATCACATGTCTTAGTGAAAAGAGTTGGATCGGCTTTCCCAACCTTGAAAGCATTAGCAATTAAAAAGTCTCTAAGGCATTCATACCATGCTCTTGGGGCTTGCTTAAGTCCATAGAGCGCCTTAGAGAGCTTACACACATGGTCGGGGTACCGTTCATCGTCAAAGCCAAGGGGTTGCTCCACGTACACCTCCTCCTTGATTGGCCCATTGAGGAAAGCGCTCTTAACATCCATTTGGTACAACCTGAAAGAATGGTGAGCGGCATAGGCTAACAAAATACGAATCGACTCTAGCCTAGCCACAGGAGCAAAAGTCTCCTCAAAGTCCAAACCTGCGACTTGGGCATAACCTTTTGCCACAAGTCGAGCCTTGTTCCTCGTCACCACCCCGTGCTCGTCCTGTTTTCCAACAACATTTTGCTTGGGACGCGGCACCAGTGTCCAAACTTCATTACGCTTGAAGTTGTTGAGCTCTTCCTGCATGGCCAACACCCAGTCCGGATCTAGCAAGGCCTCTTCTACCCTAAAAGGCTTAATAGAAGAGACAAACGAGTAATGCTCACAGAAATTAGCTAATCTAGAGCGAGTGGTTACTCCCTTGCTAATGTCACCCAAAATCTGGTCGACGGGATGGTTCCTTTGAATCATCGCTCGAACTTGAGTTGGAGGGGCCTGTGGTGCTTCTTCCTCTTCAACTTGGACATCCTGTGCTCCCCCTTGATCACACGCCTCTTCTTGAGGAACCTGTTCATCATCTTGAGTTGGGGGGTGCACCATCATTGAGGAAGAAGGTTGATCTTGCTCCTTGAGTTCCTGCGGTCGCACGTCTCCAATCGCCATGGTACGAATCGCGTCCGTTGGAACATCATCCTCATCTACATCATCAAGCTCAACTTGCTCTCTTGGAGAGCCATTAGTCTCATCAAATACAACGTCGCTAGAGACTTCAACCAAACCCGTTGATTTGTTGAAGACTCTATACGCCTTTGTATTTGAGTCATAACCTAACAAAAACCCTTCTACAGCTTTGGGAGCAAATTTTGAATTTCTACCTTTCTTCACCAGAATGTAGCATTTACTCCCAAAAACTCGAAAATACGAAACATTGGGTTTGTTACCGGTTAGAAGCTCGTATGATGTCTTCTTGAGGAGGCGATGGAGATAGACTCAGTTTATGGCGTGGCAAGCCGTGTTCACAGCTTCCGACCAAAACCGCTCGGGCGTCTTGAATTCTCCAAGCATCGTCCTCGCCATGTCTATGAGCGTCCTGTTCTTCCTCTCTACCACACCATTTTGCTGTGGTGTGTAGGGAGCGGAGAACTCGTGCTTGATTCCTTCCTCCTCAAGGTACTCCTCCACTTGAAGGTTCTTGAACTCGGACCCGTTGTCGCTCCTTATCTTCTTCACCTTGAGCTCAAACTCATTTTGAGCTCTCCTTAGGAAGCGCTTGAGGGTCCCTTGGGTTTCAGATTTATCCTGCAAAAAGAATATCCAAGTGAAGCGGGAAAAATCATCAACAATTACTAAACCATACTTACTTCCCCCGATGCTGAGGTAGGCGACGGGTCCGAAGAGGTCCATATGCAGCAGCTCCAGGGGTCTTGTTGTAGTCATCACGTTCTTGATGTGATGAGCACTTCCCACTTGTTTACCTGCTTGACACGCTACACAAGGTCTATCTTGTTCGAAATGCACATTTGTTAGACCTAACACATGTTCTCCCTTTAGAAGTTTGTGAAGGTTCTTCATCCCCACATGTGCTAGACGGCGATGCCACAGCCAGCCCATGCTAGTCTTAGCGATTAAGCATGCATCTAGACCGGCCTTCTCCTTTGCAAAATCAACTAAATAGAGTTTGCCGTCTAGTACACCCTTAAAAGCTAATGAACCATCACTCCTTCTAAAGACAAACACATCTACATTTGTGAATAAGCAATTATATCCCATATTACACAATTGACTAACTGACAAAAGATTATAACCTAGCGACTCTACTAAAAATACATTGGAGATAAAGTGCTCATTTGAGATGGCAATCTTGCCTAAGCCTTTAACCTTGCCTTGATTCCCGTCACCGAATATGATTGAATCTTGGGAATCTTTATTCTTGACGTAGGAGGTGAACATCTTCTTCTCCCCCGTCATGTGGTTTGTGCATCCGCTGTCGATAATCCAGCTTGATCCCCCTGATGCATAAACCTGCAAGGCAAATTAGGCTTGGGTCTTAGGTACCCAACTCTTGTTGGGTCCTACAAGGTTAGTGACAATAGTCTTAGGAACCCAAATGCAAGTTTTGTCTCCCTTGCATTTTGCCCCTAATTTCCTAGCAACCACTTTCTTATCCTTTCTACAAATAGCAAAGGAAGCATTGCAAGCATGGTAAATTGTAGAATGTTCATTACTTACTTTCCTAGGTACATGAACAACATTTCTTCTAGGCATATGATGAACAACATTTTTCCTAGCCAAATTTCTATCATGCATAATAGAAGAACTTGAAGCAATCATGGCATGAGAATCAAAAGCATCATACCTTCTATGAACATTCCTAGAATATCTCCTATCATGGTACATGAAAGCATGGTTCTTTTCAGCACTATTAGCCATAGGGGCCTTCCCTTTCTCCTTGGCAGAGATGGGAGCCTTATGACTTGTTAAGTTCTTGGCTTCCCTCTTAAAGCCAAGTCCATCCTTAATTGAGGGATGTCTACCAATCGTGTAGGCATCCCTTGCAAATTTTAGTTTATCAAATTCACTTTTGCTAGTCTTAAGTTAAGCATTAAGACTAGCCACTTCATCCTTTAGTTTAGAAATGGAGACTAGGTGTTCACTACAAGCATCAACATTAAAATCTTTACACCTATTGCAAATCACAACATGTTCTACACAAGAGGTTGATTTACTAGCTATTTCTAGTTTAGCATTCAAGTCATCATTGATACTCTTTAAGCTAGAAATAGATTCATGGCATGTAGACAATTCACATGAAAGCATTTCATTTCTTTTAACTTCTAACGCAAGAGAATTTTGTGCACTTACAAATTTATCATGCTCTTCATATAAAAGATCTTCTTGCTTTTCTAGAAGTCTAATTTTCTCATTCAAAGCATCAATTAATTCATTGATCTTATCAATTTTAGTTCTATCTAATCCTTTGAATAAACTAGCATAGTCTACTTCATCATCGCTAGATTCGTCATCACTTGAAGAGGCATATGTAGTAGCATTTCGAGTACTTACCTTCTTCTCCTTTGCCATGAGGCAGGTGTGATGCTCGTTGGGGAAGAGAGACGATTTGTTGAAGGCGGTGGCGGCGAGTCCTTCGTCGTCGGAGTCGGACGAAGAGCAATCCGAATCCCACTCCTTTCCAAGGTGTGCCTCGCCTTTAGCCTTCTTGTAAACCTTCTTGTTCTCTCTTTTCCCATTCTTTCCTTGTTCCTGGTCACTATCATTATCGGGATAGTTAGCAATAAAGTGACCAATCTTACCACACTTGAAGCAGGAGTGCTTTCCCTTCGTCTTGCTCTTTTTGGGATGCTCCTTACGACCCTTTAGCGCCGTCTTGAAGCGCTTGATGATGAGGGCCATTTCTTCCTCATTGAGCCCTGCCGCCTCAACTTGTGCCACCTTGCTAGGTAGTGCCTCCTTGCTATTTGTTGCCTTGAGAGCAATGGCTTGAGGCTCATGAATTGGACCATTCAACGCCTCATCGACGTATCTTGCCTCCTTGATCATCATCCGCCCGCTTACGAATTTTCCAAGTATTTCTTTGGGCGACATCTTGGTGTACCTAGGATTTTCACGAATATTGTTTACAAGATGTGGATCAAGAACAGTGAAAGACCTTAGCATTAGGCAGACGACGTCATGGTCCGTCCATCGCGTTCTCCATAGCTCCTTATTTTGTTGACGAGGGTCTTGAGCCTGTTGTATGTTTGGGTTGGCTCCTCCCCCCTGATCATTGCGAACCTTCCTAGTTCGCCTTCCACCAACTCCATCTTGGTGAGCATGGTGACGTCGTTCCCCTCATGTGAGATCTTGAGGGTGTCCCAAATCTGCTTGGCGTTGTCCAAGCCGCTCACCTTATGGTACTCATCCCTGCACAATGAGGCTAACAACACAGTAGTAGCTTCTGCATTTTTATGAATTTGTTCATTGATGAACATGGGACTATCCGTACTATCAAAGTGCATCCCATTTTCTACTATCTCCCATATACTTGGATGGAGAGAGAACAAGTGGCTATGCATTTTGTGACTCCAAAATCCGTAGTCCTCTCCATCAAAGTGAGGGGGTTTACCGAGGGGAATGGAAAGCAAATGAGCATTGGAATTTTGCGGAATACGAGAATAATCAAAGGAAAAGTTTGAATTAACTGTCTTCCTTTTCTCGTAGTCGTTGTCGTCATCGTCCTTTTGGGAAGAAGAAGACTCGTCGCTGTCGTCGTAGTAGACGATCTTCCTGATACGCCTCTTCTTCTTCCTGTCCTTCTTCTTTTGACTTGAGCCCGAGTCAGTGGGCTTGTCGTCTTTCGGCTCATTGATGAAGGACTCATTCTCCTTGTCGTTGATCACTATTCCCTTTCCCTTAGGATCCATCCCTTCGGGCGATTAGTCCCCTCTTTGAAGAGAATGGTTCTAATACCAATTGAGAGCACCTAGAGGGGGGTGAATAGGTGATCCTGTAAAAACTTGAAATTTAATGCCACAAAACTTGATTAGGAGTTAGCACAATAAAGCCAAGTGGCTAGAGAGGAGTTCTTGCAAAACACAATAACCACAAGGAGATCAACACAGAGAGGCACAGTGGTTATCCCATGGTTCGGCCAAGTCCAACACTTGCCTACTCCACGTTGTGGCGTCCCAACGGACGAGGGTTGCACTCAGCCCCTCTCAAGCGGTCCAAAGACCCACTTGAATAACACGGTGTTTTGCTTTGTTTTACTATATCCCGCTTGCGAGGAATCTCCACAACTTGGAGCCTCTCGCCCTTACAATTTGATTATCACAAAGAAGCACAGAAGTAAGGTTGGGATGAGCAACACACACAAGACACAAAATTAGAGCAACAATACGCACACAAGTCACAACACGAGCTCTCAACACAACTTGAAGAGTTCTCTACTCAAATGGAGCTCTAGTTGCTATCACAAAGAATCGAATGCGCGAATATGAAGTCTTGGTGCTTAGGAATGCTCAAGGGATGCTTGGTGTTCTCCTCCATGCGCCTAGGGGTCCCTTTTATAGCCTCAAGGCAGCTAGGAGCCGTTGAGAGCAATCCAGGAAGGCAATTCTTGCCTTCTGTCGACTGGCGCACCGGACAGTCCGGTGCACCACCGGACACTGTCCGGTGCAGATTTCTTTCCTATTCTAGCGCAGCCGACCGTTGGAGACTCGGAGCCGTTGGCGCACCAGACACTGTCCGGTGCACACCGGACATTCCGGTGCTCCCATCCGACCGTTGGCTCGCCACGCGTCACGAGCAGATTGCGCGGCCGACCGTTGGCGCGCCCGACCCTTGGCTCACCGGACAGTCCGGTGAATTATAGTCGTACGCTGTTGACTTGGTTCCTGAGAGCGGCGACTTCGCCGCAGCCGACTCACCGGACAGTCCAGTGATTTATAGCCGTACACCACCGTCGAGACCCGAGAGCAGCCATTTCACCAGAGCCAGCCTGGCGCACCGGACACTGTCCGGTGCACCACCGGACAGTCCGGTGCACCCAGACTGAGCAGAGTCTTAGCTGCTCGAGCCAAGACTTATCCAAATGTATTTTCTCTAATTCTAGCACTTAGACAAATATGTTAGTACACAAAAACCAATGTACTAAGTCTAGAATCATACCTTTGTATTGATTTGCACTTTGTCCACCATTTGGCATAGTTTAACACTTAAGCATTTGTGTTGAACACTAAATCACCAAAATACTTAGAAATGGCCCAAGGGCACATTTCCCTTTCAGAAGTGTAAATCAACAAGAAGGTATGATTCTAGACTTAGTACATTGGTTTTTGTGTACTAATATATTTGTCTAAGTGCTGGAATCAAAGAAAAGAGAAGAAGAAAAGAACTTGGCTCGAAGCAGCCAAGACTCAGCTTAGTCTGGCACACCGGACTGTCCGGTGGTGCACCGGACAGTGTCTGGTGCGCCAGGCTGGCTTCTGGTGAACTGGCCACTCTCGGGAATTCGTCGGTGGCGTACGGCTATAATTCACCGGACTGTCCGGTGGTGCACCGGACTGTCCGGTGAGCCAACGGCTGCCAGCGCAACGGTCGGCCGCCAAATCCGCGGGTGACACGTGGCCCGCTCCAACGGTCGGCAAGAGGCACCGGACTGTCCGGTGTGCACCGAACAGTGTCCGGTGTGCCAACGGCTACAATTATGCAATGGTCGGCTGTGCCATTTTAGGAAGGCAATCTGCACCGAACAATGAACAGTGCCTGTCCGGTGGTGCACCGGACTGTCCGGTGCGCCACCCGATAGAAGGCAAGAATTGCCTTCCCAGATTGCCTCCAACGGCTCCTAGCTAACTTGGGGCTATAAAAGGGACCCCTAGGCGTATGGAGGAGTTACCCAAGCATTCTTTGATCATCTCTAAGCACCAAGACTCCATTCTCGCGCATTTGATTCTTTGTGATAGTGACTTGAGCTCTAGTTGAGTAGAGAACTCCTCGTATTGTGTTGTGAGCTCAAGGTGTGACTTGTGTGCGTGTTTGTGCTCGTGCTTTGAGTCTCGTGTGTGTTGCTCTCCCCTCCCATACTTCTGTGCTTCTTTGTGATCATCAATTGTAAGGGCGAGAGGCTCCAAGTTGTGGAGATTCCTCGCGAACGGGAGATAGTAAAAGAAAAGAAAACACTATGGTATTCAAGTTGATCATTGGATCACTTGAAAGGGGTTGAGTGCAACCCTCGTCCATTAGGACGCCACATCGTGGAGTAGGCAAGTATTGCACTTGGCCGAACCACGGGATAAACCACTGTGTCTCTTGTGCTTGTTTTCTTCGTGACCATTGTGTTTCACAAGAGCTTGGTCCTTAGCCACTTGATTCTATTGAGCTAACACTTAACCAAGTTTTGTGGCTACAAGTATTTGATTTTTTACAGGATCACCTATTCACCCCCCCTCTAGGTTCTCTCAATTGGTATCGGAGCCGTTCTCTTCATGCAAGGGACTAATCACCCGAAGAGATGGATCCTAAGGGAAAGGGGATGGTGGTCAACGACAAGACAAAGGAGTCCATCGTCAACGAGCCAAGAGATGATAAGCCCTCGGACTCTGGCTCGAGTCATAAGAAGAAGGACGGGAAGAAGAAGAGGCGCATCAAGAAGATAGTCTACTACGACAGCGAACGAGTCTTCTTCCCCAAGAGACGACGAATACGACGAGAAAAAGAAACCGGTTAATTCGAATTTTTCTTTTGATTACTCTCGTATTCCGTTTAATTCCAATGCTCATTTACTTTCAATTCCACTTGGGAAACCTCCGCACTTTGATGGAGATGACTACCCATTTTGGAGTCACAAAATGCGTAGTCACCTATTCTCTCTTCATCCAAGTATTTGGAAGATTGTTGAAAATGGAATGCTTTTTGATAGTACTGACAACCCCATTTTCATTAATGAGCAAATCCATAAAAATGCACAAGCTACCACTGTTTTGCTAGCATCCTTGTGCAGGGACGAGTACAATAAGGTGAGCGGCTTGGAGACAACGCCAAGCAAATCTGGGATACCCTCAAGATTTCTCATGAGGGGAACGATGCCACCATGATCACCAAGATGGAGTTGGTGGAAGGCGAACTGGGGAGGTTCGCAATGATCAGGGGAGAGGAGCCAACTCAAATGTACAACAGGCTCAAGACCCTGGTCAACAAGATCAGGAGCTATGGAAGCACGAGATGGACGGACCACGACGTCGTCCGACTTATGCTCAGGTCCTTCACTGTTCTTGATCCTCATCTTGTGAACTCAATGCATGAGAATCCTAGGTACTCAATGCATGAGTTTGTAAGCGGGCGTATGATGATCAAGGAAGCAAGATACGTTGATGAGGCATTGAATGGCCCAATGCCCATCTACGAGCCTCAAACCGTTGTTCTCAAAGCAACGAGCAGCAGGGAGGCGCTACCTAGCAAGGTGGCGCAAGTTGAGGCGGCCGGGCTAATCGAGGATGAAATGGCCCTCATTATCAAGCTCTTCAAGACGGCGCTAAAAGGACACAAGGAGCATCCCAACAAGAGCAAGACAAAGGGAAAGCGCTCCTGCTTCAAGTGTGGTAAGACTGGTCACTTTATTGCTAACTGTCCCGATAATGATAGTGACCGGGGACAAGAAAAGAGTGGGAAGAGGGAGAAAAAGAAGTCCTACAAGAAGGCGAAGGGCGAGGCGCACCTTGGCAAAGAGTGGGATTCGAATTGCTCTTCGTCCGACTCCGACGACGAAGGACTCGCCGCCTCGGCCTTCAACAAGTTGTCTCTCTTCCCCAACGAGCGCCATACTTGCCTAATGGCAAAGGAGAAAAAGGTAAGCGTTCGAGAAACTCCTAAATATACTACTTCTAGCGATGAAGATTCTAGTGATGATGAAGTAGACTATTCTAGCTTATTTAATGGTTTAGATAGAGCCAAGGTAGAAAAGATCAATGAATTGATTGATGCTTTAAATGAAAAGAATAGACTCTTAGAAAACCAAGAGGATATATTGTATGAAGAACATGATAAGTTTATTAGTGTACAAAAATCTCTTGCTTTAGAAACTAAAAGGAATGAGATTTTATCTTCTGAAATTTTTGCTTGCCATGAGTCTATTTCTAGTTTGAAGAATGTTAATGATGAGTTAAATGCTAAGTTAGAAGTAGCTAATAAGTCTAGCTCATCTGTGGAACATGTCGTAATTTGTAATAGATGCAAGGATTTTGATGTTAATGCTTGTAATGAACATCTGGCATCCATTACTAAATTAAATGATGAAGTTGCAAGTCTTAATGCTCAACTTAAGACTTGCAAGGTGGATTTTGATAAACTAAAATTTGCAAGGGATGCCTACACTATTGGTAGACACCCCTCTATTAAGGATGGGCTTGGCTTTAGAAAGGAAGCCAAGAACTTAACAAGTCAAAGGGCTCCCATTTCCGCCAAGGAGAAAGGGAAGGCCCTTATGGCTAATAGTGCTCAAAGTAATCATGCTTTCATCTATAGTGATAGAAAATTTTCTAGAAATGCTCATAGGAATTATGCTTATGATTCACATGCTATGATTGCTTCAAGATCTTCTTTTGTGCATGGTAGAAATATGCCTAGGAAAAATGTTGCTCATGTGCCTAGGAAAGTATGTAATGAACCTTCTACAATTTACCATGCTTGCAATACTTCTTTTGCAATTTGTTGTAAGAATAAGAAAGTGATTGCTAGGAAGTTGGGGCCAAGTGCAAGGGGGACAAGACTTGCATTTGGGTCCCAAAGACTATTATCACTAACCTTGTAGGACCCAACAAGAGTTGGGTACCTAAAACCCAAGCCTAATTTGTCTTGCAGGTTTATGCATTCGGGGGCTCAAGCTAGATTATCAACAGCGGATGCACAAACCACATGACGGGGGAGAAGAAGATGTTCACCTCCTACGTCAAGAATAAGGATTCCCAAGATACAATCATATTTGGAGATGGGAATCAAGGCAAGGTCAAAGGATTAGGCAAGATAGCCATCACTAAAGAGCACTCTATCTCTAATGTATTTCTAGTAGAGTCGCTAGGCTATAATCTAATGTCTGTTAGTCAATTGTGCCACATGGGTTATAATTGTCTATTTACAAATGTAGATGTGTCTGTCTTTAGAAGGAATGATGGTTCACTAGCTTTTAAGGGTGTACTAGATGGCAAACTCTATTTAGTGGATTTTTCAAAAGAGGAGGCCGATCTAGATGCATGCTTAATTGCTAAGACTAGCGTGGGCTGGCTGTGGCATTGCTGTCTAGCACATGTTGGGATGAAGAACCTTCACAAACTTCTAAAGGGAGAACATGTGTGTAACACCCATTTGTAAATTGCTAGGAAAATATACCAATAGAGAAAACAATTTCTCTTTATGTGGGTTTGATCTTCATGTATCATCACTTGTGAACACCATATTCAAAAAAATAATAATAAGTAAATAATTAATAAAAGGATATACCATTAAATTGTGCATCATGCTGGTATTTATATGTTTGTGCATTCACTCATGGAAATAATGAGACAAGAAAACATTAAAGTCCCAAAGTGGAATTTAGGATATAAAATAAAATCTAGGATTTAGAGATGGAGAAAGAAAAGAAATACCACCTAAAACATAGGAAATAAATATATACATAAAAATATTTCTTTCATACCCAAAAAATTTAATTTGAAACATTTTATACATGTGCAAACCTATAACTTAAGTTCAAAGTTGAATTTGAAATTCAAAAGGGAAAGGAAAATCTAAATTTAAGAGAGAAAAACAAAAGAAAAAGAGAAAAGAAGCCAACTGGGCCTCAGGCTTCATTTCGGCCCAACTTCTGATTCCTTCTGCACGGCCCACTTCTCCACCGCGCGCTCCCACCCTCTGCCGCGCGGGGCCCGCACGTCAGCCGCTCTTCGCGCGCGCGCTGGATGAACTCTCTGCTTCGCCGGACCCACACGTCAGCTCTCTTTTCCCCTTCTCCACTCGAGCCGTTGACAGATGGGCCCCCCATGTCGGATCCTTCCCCAACAAACCGCCCGCACCGGCCGGGACCGCAGCTCGCGAGCGCTGCAACCTCGGAACGGCCTCACCCCCGGGCCGGGTCCACGACCTAGACCGGGGTATATGTTCTACGCGCCGCACCTCTCCTACCTCATCCCTGCCCAGAAACGCGCCGCCGCCACCACCAGTACCGTGCGCGCCGAGAGAGAGGGAGAGTTGCCGCCGCCGGTGAATCCTCACTCGCGCTAGAGTTTCAGCCTCGGTGAGTGGCCGACGACGCGCGCCTGAGTCCGGGGAAGCTGATCGTGGAGTCCGTGTGAAGGAAGCTCGTCCCAAGCCGCGGCGATTGCTCACCGAAGACTGAGGTCCGCCGCGGAACCAAGCCCTTCCGTGGTCGGGTGTCGCTGCTCCAAAATTGCCGGTGAGACCCCTTTCTGCAGTTTCGCCATCTTCCCCTCTCGGTGTAGTAGCGATCAATTTCTATATGGGGGCGGTTAGCACCGGATTTCGTGCTCGCCGGTGAACCGGCCGCCGCGGGGGTGAGCTCCGTCGTCGGGGCGCGGCTGGGTTAGGGAGAATGTGCCTGGGCGTCGGATTAGAAACGTGCGGTCTAGATCAGATCTGCGCGTACCGATTCGCTGGGTTGACCTGGGCCGTTTGATCTCGATCGGGCGAATCCGGGGCGAGTTGGGGTATTTTAAATCCGCGTCGTCGGTCGTCGATCGGACGGTTAGGTTTGCGTACCGTTTCGGTTTGTGATACATCTAATCCTAGCGGTCGATAGGAGATCGGGCGGCCGATATTAAGCGATACCCTTTCGCTCGGGCGTTTTGCTTATGAGACCCTGACTAAACCAGAAATAAACCCGCAGTCCCTCGGGCACTATAACCTGTGTCTTAGGATTCTTACCCCGAGCCCCCTGTGTTCCTGTGTAAATGAGGCCCAGTCCAGAACATAATAAAACCAGAGAAAATGATTATTAAATAGATTTTTAATAGGAAAATAATTGCTAGAACTTCAATAAATCATAGGAAATGCATATGAACTCCAAATTACTTCATTCCACTCCCTAAAATTTTGTATTTTTATTCTCTATCACCTAGAACCTCTGTTTTGTCATGAAAACAGTAAGAAATTTATTTCTCACTTAATACTATTTAAAGCACATAAAAACTTTGAAAATCCATAACTTAAAATATATAACTCTAAATTCAGTGATTCCAGTTCCTATGATCTCATTTTAATGTATAGATTTTTACTGTATATTTTATTCATCTGTTTGGTGTGATGTTCATTTTGGCTATACTATGTATGTATTGTGTTGATGCGAATAGACGAGCAAGCCACTGTGGAATCTGAGGTTCAACAAGTTGAAGTAGCTGAGCAGGAGCTCATTGAAGGCAAGTTGTGCCCTTGACCACTTTTTACCCAATAATGTTCCTTAATATCATTTATCCATGCATAGGTTAATTTTGATGGGACCCAATAGGTCACCCTAGATTGTTTATCTCATTACCTTGTTTACCCCTGAATCACTTGGGTAGTTTGCTATTGCTTTACCTGGTTTTGGGATAATCATTTATTACCTCTATGTTCCAATTATGTTGTTATTCTATTATGTTCATGTCAAGTTCATTAATGTTAATTGGAACATAGAGCTTAACTTGAGAACCACGTGCCACCACAAGGGTTTAATGGGACGCCCTTGGCTGACTAATTAGGAAAGCTAGTGGAAGACTACCTTACTCGAAAGGGGCAAGGGCAGTAGGGGAGTGGTCAGTGTAGGGAGGTCCCTGGTTGATTTTGCTGCGATGGCGGTCAGCCAGGAACCCTGCATTGGAACTTCCTATAAACTGTAGCGGGTTTTCGGAAGCTAGTGGAACTTTGTAAAGGCCTCGTAGTGTTGCCCTGCCGCGCTTCCTAGGTAGAGGTGTATGGGAAGTCGCGATCCCTTGGCAGATGGGTAACATGACTTGTGGGTAAAGGGTACAACCTCTGCAGAGTGTAAAACTGGTATACTAGCCGAGCTCACGGTCATGAGCAGCTCAGGACTCTCTGATGTTTAAATTATGGAACTTAAATTCAATTTTGTCATTTGCATTGCATGGGTTTATTATTAATTTTGTTCTATTACTTTTAATATGGTTTGGTATTTACTTACACTTAGTAACTGCTAATAAAATTTTGACCAACTACTTAAAAGCAATGCTCAGCTTTTAACCCCTATCATTGATTGGCCTTACACATCACATGAACTCACACCTTTGTGAGTTTATGTCCACTGGTTCCCCACAACTTGTTGAGCTATGATCATGTGTGAGCTCACCCTTGCTGTCTCACTCCCCCCCACAGGAGAAGAGCAGGTGGTTCAGGAGGAGCCACAAGGCGAGGAGTATGATCTGATCTAGGTGGCGTTTCTCAGTTGACATTGGCGCCGACGATCCTTAGTTCGTTTTATCTTTATTACTTTATTTTGTAATAAGTCTTCCGCTATGTAATAAGTACTCTGATGTTATTGACATTTATCTCTATACACTCTGTTATTATATATGTTGTCTTCTTGGCGCATGTATGAGATGCACCTAGCTTTGTTCCTTAAAGCCGGGTGTGACAGAAGTGGTATCAGAGGAAATGTTGACTGTAGGACGAGACCTAGATAGAGATGGACAAACCCTTTCCTACCTACCTTACTCTGACTCATTCTATACTCATCTCATCTTGATCTCGTCTCACCTTTTTGCTATTCTACTCTGATCATTCTTATCTTTTCTACTCTAAGACAAGATGGATTTCACACCTTGGAATCCTATGACTATGATCTTTCTAAGAGATAGGGAACCTAAGACAAAATTAAAACTATTTTCTCTATTTAAAATGTTGTTTGATTGTGCTGATGCTAAATGCCTGATTTGCTTCTTTGATTGATTGAATTATGGACATCATAGTATGTACCACCATAAGGTATTGAATTAGCTAGGATAGGTAAAATATTAATCTGCTTAGCTAATAAAATTCCCCAAAGTAACCTGATTTGTAAATACCTGCCTTGTCTACTATTTTCTTACCATATGTATCTAACTCAGATGGTCAATACCAGGTGGGGTGGTGGAATTGACTTGCCTCCTAACCAACACACTCGAAGGATATATAGACAACCTCAGCCACAGCCTGCAGAGATGAATCCTCCCAATCCTCCACCAGGCGGAGTTGACCCACTGGTTGCTGCTCAGATGGCGGTGATGCAGCAAATGGCAGACACTATGGCTGATATGCGTGCTCAGATGCAGCAAGAACGCCAGGAGATGCGTCAGGAAAGAGAAGATATACGCCAGGAGTTACGCCAGGAGCGAGATGAGATACGCTAGGAAAGGAGGGCACAACAACAGCAGCTGCAACAACAAATGCAACAGCAACAACAGCAGCAACAGCAGCAACAAGTGCCACTGCCACCACCACCACCACCAGTTCCACCTCGTGATAAGCACCGGGAGTTTATGAGTCATAAGCCACCTACATTCGCTAGCTCTCCTGATCCACTGGACGCGGATGATTGGCTGAAGTCCATGGAGAAGATGCTGAATATTGCATAATGCACTGATCGGGAGAAGGTTTTATATGCTTCTGGACGTCTGACGGGTCCTGCTGCTGACTGGTGGGATTCTTATACTGCTGCCCATGATGCTGCGGATACTATTACTTGGGCAGAGTTCAGTACACAATTCAGGAACTACCATATTCCAGCTGGTATGATAAAGATCAAGAAGAAGGAATTTCTGTCGCTGAAGCAAGGAAGTATGTCAGTCAGCGAGTACCGCGACAAGTTTATTCAGTTATCCAGATATGCCCCTGAAGAAGTTGCTGAAGACGAGAGGAAGCAGGAGCATTTCATTGAAGGACTTAATGGACCACTGCAGTATGCTCTAGTGGCACACACATTTCCGTCATTTCAGAGGCTGCTTGATAAGGCCCTGGCTATTGAACACAAGCGTGTTCAGCTGGGAGATTTGAAGAGAAAGGCAATATCTCAAGGACAAGGAAGCAGCAGTGTTCGTCCTCGCTACAGTTCACCACAGGGTACTCCGACTCGACCAGGAGGACCGCGCCCAGTTCAGCAATCACCACTGAGGACTCCACCTCCTCGACAGGCTACCCCCACTGGCACCCCGACGAAGTTTTTAGGACAGAGTCCAGGCACTACTTGTTTCAAGTGTGGGAAGGCTGGTCATTATGCAAATGTCTGCCCACAGAGGATGGCTACTACTCCAGTTCAGAACAGGCAGCACACACCAAGTGCTGGCAAGGGATATTCTATTGCCAAGGTTAATCAAGTCAGCGTTGATGCTACTCCGAATGGAGGGGACCTCGTAATTGGTATGTTTTATGTTAATGCAATCCCTGCAACCATATTATTTGATTCTGGTGCTACACATTCATTCATGTCTGCTAGATATGCCAACACAAATGAAATACCACTGCTAAATATGAGAAAACCCATGATAGTAATTACACCTAAAGGGCCTGTTGAGGCGAATCAAATGACACGTAGATTGACATTGACCATTATGGGTAGAGAATTTGGAGCTACTGCCATAATATTAGAGTCAAGCAGTATAGATTTGATCCTTGGTATGTCATGGCTAAGAAAGGCAAAGGCCGTTATAGCATGTGGTAGAGGTACCGTAGAACTCACTACCACTAAAGGAGAAAGGTTTCAAGTTAATATTGCAGTAACCTCCTCACCTATGCGTGCAATGTTCTTTATACCTGAGGAGTTTGTTGGTGGCAACATCCGGGTGGTTAGAGATTTTCCGGATGTCTTTACAGAGGAGTTACCAGGGATGCCACCTGATAGAGAAGTTGAGTTTGTTATTGATCTCTTACCTGGAACCGCCCCTATTTCTAAACGGCCATATAGGATGTCCGTAGAGGAGTTGAAGGAACTTAAGAAGCAGTTAACTGAGTTACAAGATGCTGGGTACATTCGTCCGAGTTCCTCACCTTGGGGAGCACCGGTCTTGTTTGTACAGAAGAAGGATGGGTCGCAGCGGATGTGTGTGGATTATAGATCTCTTAATGATGTTACAGTGAAGAACAAGTATCCGTTGCCCCGTATCGAGGATTTATTTGATCAGATGAGAGGTGCAAGAGTATTTTCGAAGATTGATCTCCGATCCGGTTACCATCAGATGAGGATTAGACCATCGGATATTCCCAAGACGGCTTTCTCGACTCGATATGGATTATATGAGTTTACTGTTATGTCGTTTGGATTAACCAATGCACCAGCTTATTTTATGAACTTAATGAACAAGGTGTTTATGGAGTATTTGGACAGAATCGTCGTGGTGTTCATCGACGATATTCTCATCTATTCTCAGAGTGATAACGATCATGAGGAACATCTAAGGTTGGTGCTACAGAAGCTACGAGATAATCAACTCTATGCCAAGTTCAGCAAGTGCGAGTTTTGGATTGGCGAGGTGCCATTTCTTGGTCATATTATTTCTAATGGAGGAATATCAGTGGATCCTGCTAAAGTTAAGGAGATAATGGAGTGGAGAGTACCCACTACAGTTATGGAGATTCGGAGTTTCTTGGGACTTGCTGGGTATTATCGGAGATTTATTGAAGGATTTTCTAAGATTGCTAAGCCTATGACTTCGCTTTTGGAGAAAGGAAAAGAATTTAAGTGGGACGAGAAGTGTCAAGACAGCTTTGATCTATTGAAGAAGAGGTTGATGTCGCCACCAGTATTGGTTATGCCAGACCTACAGAAAGGATTTGATATCTATTGTGATGCATGTGGCCAAGGCTTAGGATGTGTGCTCATGCAAGAAGGACATGTGATCGCTTATGCTTCTCGTCAGTTACGCAAGCATGAATTGAACTACCCCACTCATGACTTGGAATTGGCAGCCGTTGTGCATGCGCTTAAGATTTGGAGACATTATATCATGGGAACCAAGTGCCAAGTATACACGGATCATAAGAGTTTGAAGTATATATTCACTCAGAAGGATCTCAACCTTAGGCAGCACCGTTGGTTGGAGCTTATTAAGGATTATGACTTGGAGATTCACTATCACCCGGGCAAGGCAAATTTGGTTGCAGATGCCTTGAGTCGCAAAGAGCATGTTCATTCAGCTATTGTTGCCCAGCTACCCGATGAGATTGTTAAGGATTTCAGGAGACTTAACCTGGGGATAGTTGCTCATACTGAAGGAGTCACTATTGAGGTGGAACCTACCTTGGAGCAAGAAATCCGCAAAGGTCAACTTGAGGATGCTAAAATAAAAGAGATTAAGGATCTGATTACTGAAGGTCGAGTTCCGGAATTTACGGAAGATGAGCAAGGCACTATATGGTTCAAGGACAGGATGTGTGTTCCTGATATTAAAAGCCTTCGAGAGACTATTTTAAAGGAGGCCCATGATTCGGATTATTCTATTCATCCTGGTAGTACCAAGATGTATCAGGATTTGAAACGGAAGTATTGGTGGTATGGATTGAAAAGAGATGTAGCTGCGCATGTGGCTATGTGCGATGTATGTCAAAGAGTTAAGGCTGAACACCAGAGGCCAGCTGGATTATTGCATCCACTGAAGATACCCGAGTGGAAGTGGGAAGAGATTGGTATGGATTTCATCACTGGATTGCCTCGCACCCAGAAAGGATATGATGCTATATGGGTGATTGTGGATAGATTGACTAAAGTGGCTCACTTTATTCCTGTGAAGACTACTTATAAAGGTTCTCAGCTAGCAGAGTTATATATGGCTCGGATTGTGTGTTTGCATGGAGTACCAAAGAAGATCGTGTCTGATCGAGGTTCGCAGTTTACCTCAAGGTTTTGGAGAAGCTTTCATGAGAACATGAGCACGAAGTTGAATTTCAGTACAGCTTATCACCCTCAGACCGATGGACAGACCGAAAGGACTAATCAAGTATTGGAAGATATGTTGAGAGCATGTGCCCTTCAGCATGGAGGGAGCTGGGAGAAGAGTCTACCTTATGCTGAATTCTCGTATAACAATAGCTATCAGGCCAGTCTGAAGATGTCACCTTTTGAAGCTTTGTATGGGAGGAAGTGCAGGACTCCTCTATATTGGGATCAGACTGGAGAAAGACAGTTCTTTGGGCCTGAACTGATCCAAGAAGCAGAAGAACAAGTCCGTATAATTCGAGAGAATTTGAGAGTGGCTCAAACCAGGCAAAAGAGCTATGCTGATAATAGAAGGAGACCACTGGAATTTGAAGAAGGAGATTATGTGTACCTCAAGGTGTCACCACTACGTGGAATGAGGAGATTTAAAGTCAAGGGCAAATTGTCCCCTCGTTATATTGGACCATTCTTGATCTTTAGGCGAGTTGGGGAGATGGCATACCAAATCGAGTTACCGGATAGTCTATCGGATGTGCATAATGTGTTCCACGTATCTCAACTTAAGAAGTGTCTCCGTGTTCCTGAGGAACAGTTACCGATGGAAGAGCTCAGTGTTCAAGGTGATTTGACTTACACGGAGTACCCGATCAAGATTTTGGATACTTTGACTCGAGTTACGAGAAATAAGGTGGTAAAGATGTGCAAAGTCCAATGGAGTCACCACAGTGAAGATGAAGCAACTTGGGAAAGAGAAGAAGAGCTTCGTATAGATTTTCCCCACCTTTTCCCTAGATCTTCTTAATCTCGAGGACGAGATTATTTTTAAGGGGGGTAGGATGTGTAACACCCATTTGTAAATTGCTAGGAAAATATACCAATAGAGAAAACAATTTCTCTTTATGTGGGTTTGATCTTCATGTATCATCACTTGTGAACACCATATTCAAAAAAATAATAATAAGTAAATAATTAATAAAAGGATATACCATTAAATTGTGCATCATGCTGGTATTTATATGTTTGTGCATTCACTCATGGAAATAATGAGACAAGAAAACATTAAAGTCCCAAAGTGGAATTTAGGATATAAAATAAAATCTAGGATTTAGAGATGGAGAAAGAAAAGAAATACCACCTAAAACATAGGAAATAAATATATACATAAAAATATTTCTTTCATCCCCAAAAAATTTAATTTGAAACATTTTATACATGTGCAAACCTATAACTTAAGTTCAAAGTTGAATTTGAAATTCAAAAGGGAAAGGAAAATCTAAATTTAAGAGAGAAAAACAAAAGAAAAAGAGAAAAGAAGCCAACTGGGCCTCAGGCTTCATTTCGGCCCAGCTTCTGATTCCTTCTGCACGGCCCACTTCTCCACCGCGCGCTCCCACCCTCTGCCGCGCGGGGCCCGCACGTCAGCCGCTCTTCGCGCGCGCGCTGGATGAACTCTTTGCTTCGCCGGACCCACACGTCAGCTCTCTTTTCCCCTTCTCCACTCGAGCCGTTGACAGATGGGCCCCCCATGTCGGATCCTTCCCCAACAAACCGCCCGCACCGGCCGGGACCGCAGCTCGCGAGCGCTGCAACCTCGGAACGACCTCACCCCCGGGTCCACGACCTAGACCGGGGTATATGTTCTACGCGCCGCACCTCTCCTACCTCATCCCTGCCCAGAAACACGCCGCCGCCACCACCAGTACCGTGCGCGCCGAGAGAGAGGGAGAGTTGCCGCCGCCGGTGAATCCTCACTCACGCTAGAGTTTCAGCCTCGGTGAGTGGCCGACGACGCGCGCCTGAGTCCGGGGAAGCTGATCGTGGAGTCCGTGTGAAGGAAGCTCGTCCCAAGCCGCGGCGATTGCTCACCGAAGACTGAGGTCCGCCGCGGAACCAAACCCTTCCGTGGTCGGGTGTCCCTGCTCCAAAATCGCCGGTGAGACCCCTTTCTGCAGTTTCGCCATCTTCCCCTCTCGGTGTTGTAGCGATCAATTTCTATATGGGGGCGGTTAGCACCGGATTTCGTGCTCGCCGGCGAACCGGCCGCCGCGGGGCTGAGCTCCGTCGTCGGGGCGCGGCTGGGTTAGGGAGAATGTGTCTGGGCGTCGGATTAGAAACGTGCGGTCTAGATCAGATCTGCGCGTACCGATTCGCTGGGTTGACCTGGGCCGTTTGATCTCGATCGGGCGAATCCGGGGCGAGTTGGGGTATTTTAAATCCGCGTCGTCGGTCGTCGATCGGACGGTTAGGTTTGCGTACCGTTTTGGTTTGTGATACATCTAATCCTAGCGGTCGATAGGAGATCGAGCGGCCGATATTAAGCGATACCCTTTCGCTCGGGCGTTTTGCTTATGAGACCCTGACTAAACCAGAAATAAACCCGCAGTCCCTCGGGCACTATAACCTGTGTCTTAGGATTCTTACCCCGAGCCCCCTGTGTTCCTGTGTAAATGAGGCCCAGTCCAGAACATAATAAAACCAGAGAAAATGATTATTAAATAGATTTTTAATAGGAAAATAATTGCTAGAACTTCAATAAATCATAGGAAATGCATATGAACTCCAAATTACTTCATTCCACTCCCTAAAATTTTGTATTTTTATTCTCTATCACCTAGAACCTCTGTTTTGTCATGAAAACAGTAAGAAATTTATTTCTCACTTAATACTATTTAAAGCACATAAAAACTTTGAAAATCCATAACTTAAAATATATAACTCCAAATTCAGTGATTCCAGTTCCTATGATCTCATTTTAATGTATAGATTTTTACTGTATATTTTATTCATCTGTTTGGTGTGATGTTCATTTTGGCTATACTATGTATGTATTGTGTTGATGCGAATAGACGAGCAAGCCACTGTGGAATCTGAGGTTCAACCAGTTGAAGTAGCTGAGCAGGAGCTCATTGAAGGCAAGTTGTGCCCTTGACCACTTTTTACCCAATAATGTTCCTTAATATCATTTATCCATGCATAGGTTAATTTTGATGGGACCCAATAGGTCACCCTAGATTGTTTATCTCATTACCTTGTTTACCCCTGAATCACTTGGGTAGTTTGCTATTGCTTTACCTGGTTTTGGGATAATCATTTATTACCTCTATGTTCCAATTCTGTTGTTATTCTATTATGTTCATGTCAAGTTCATTAATGTTAATTGGAACATAGAGCTTAACTTGAGAACCACGTGCCACCACAAGGGTTTAATGGGACGCCCTTGGCTGACTAATTAGGAAAGCTAGTGGAAGACTACCTTACTCGAAAGGGGCAAGGGCAGTAGGGGAGTGGTCAGTGTAGGGAGGTCCCTGGTTGATTTTGCTGCGATGGCGGTCAGCCAGGAACCCTGCATTGGAACTTCCTATAAACTGTAGCGGGTTTTCGGAAGCTAGTGGAACTTTGTAAAGGCCTCGTAGTGTTGCCCTGCCGCGCTTCCTAGGTAGAGGTGTATGGGAAGTCGCGATCCCTTGGCAGATGGGTAACATGACTTGTGGGTAAAGGGTACAACCTCTGCAGAGTGTAAAACTGGTATACTAGCCGAGCTCACGGTCATGAGCAGCTCAGGACTCTCTGATGTTTAAATTATGGAACTTAAATTCAATTTTGTCATTTGCATTGCATGGGTTTATTATTAATTTTGTTCTATTACTTTTAATATGGTTTGGTATTTACTTACACTTAGTAACTGCTAATAAAATTTTGACCAACTACTTAAAAGCAATGCTCAGCTTTTAACCCCTATCATTGATTGGCCTTACACATCACATGAACTCACACCTTTGTGAGTTTATGTCCACTGGTTCCCCACAACTTGTTGAGCTATGATCATGTGTGAGCTCACCCTTGCTGTCTCACTCCCCCCCCCACAGGAGAAGAGCAGGTGGTTCAGGAGGAGCCACAAGGCGAGGAGTATGATCTGATCTAGGTGGCGTTTCTCAGTTGACATTGGCGCCGACGATCCTTAGTTCGTTTTATCTTTATTACTTTATTTTGTAATAAGTCTTCCGCTATGTAATAAGTACTCTGATGTTATTGACATTTATCTCTATACACTCTGTTATTATATATGTTGTCTTCTTGGCGCATGTATGAGATGCACCTGGCTTTGTTCCTTAAAGCCGGGTGTGACAATGTGTTAGGTCTAACAAATGTGTTTTTCGAAAAAGATAGACCTTGTGCAGCTTGTCAAGCAGGCAAACAGGTGGGAAGCGCTCATCACAGCAAGAACATGATGACCACATCAAGACCTTTGGAGCTACTTCACATGGACCTCTTTGGACCCGTCACCTACCTAAGCATAGGGGGAAGTAAGTATGGTCTTGTTGTTGTTGATGATGATTTTTCCCGCTTCACTTGGGTATTCTTTTTGCAGGATAAATCAGAAACCCAAGGGACCCTCAAGCGCTTTCTAAGGCAAGCTCAAAACGAATTTGAGCTCAAGGTGAAGAAGAGAAGAAGCGACAACGGGTTCGAATTCAAGAACCTACAAGTGGAGGAGTACTTTGAGGAGGAAGGAATCAAGCACGAGTTCTCTGCTCCCTACACACCACAGCAAAATGGTGTGGTAGAGAGGAAGAATAGGACACTTATAGACATGGCGAGGACAATGCTTGGAGAATTCAAGATGCCCGAACGGTTTTGGTCGGAAGCTGTGAACACAGCTTGCCACGCCATAAATCAGGTCTACCTTCATCGCCTCCTCAAGAAGACGTCGTATGAACTTCTAACCGATAACAAACCCAACGTGTCTTATTTTCGTGTATTTGGGAGTAAATGTTACATTCTAGTGAAGAAAGGTAGGAATTCCAAATTTGCTCCCAAAGTTGTAGAAGGGTTTTTGCTAGGTTATGACTCAAATACAAAGGCGTATAGAGTCTTCAACAAATCATCGAGTTTGGTTGAAGTCTCTAGCGACGTTGTATTTGATGAAACTAATGGCTCTCCAAGAGAGCAAGTTGATCTTGATGATGTAGATGAAGATGATGTTCCAACGGACGCAATTCGCACCATGGCGATTGGAGATGTGCGACCACAGGAACACCAAGAGCAAGATCAACCTTCTTCCTCAACATTGGTGCACTCAAGATGATGAATAGTGTTGGCGTTTCGGACCCAGGGGGTCCCTGGACCGACGAGTAAATTTGTCGCTGCGTGCCCTTGCCTAGATGGGTTGGTGCGAGATGGAACACAAGTGGGGGAATGGGCCTTGTATTATCCTGCACCAGGGTGCTCATAGTAGGGGTTACAATCCTTGCGAGAGAGTGAGGGCGAGAGAGAGAGAGGGAGAGAGAGAGAGGGTCCGGCCCCTGCTCGTCTTCTCCCGTCCCTTTGCCGTGCGCACGTATGCTCGTATGTTCGTATGCTCGTCCCTCTATCCCCCTCTTTCTCCCCCCTCCTCCTCCTTTTTTCCTCCTCCCTTCTGGGGCCCTGGACACCCCCTTTTATAGACGTAAGGAGATGCCCAGTTGTACAATGGGGTGTAGCTGGGAGCTAATGTGGCTGGCAGGGAAGTGCCCTGAGCCCTATATAGATAACAACGTGGCCGTCGGGGGGACGTCTCGAGTCCTATAGAGGTAGTATCGTGGCCGTTGGAGAAGTGCCTTGAGCCCTGTAGCAGTACAGCTGTTGGTGCTGTATGGATCCTGCTGACGTCTCCTTGCTTCCGTAGGGGGCTTGAGAACCACCGACGTCATGGTTGCATGCAGGAAACCACCATCGCCTATTACCGGGGTAAGCTGGATGGGACGCCGGTCTTGTTCCTTTGTAGCCTGAGCTAGCTAGGAGTAGGGTAATGATGCATCCCTCGTGGCGTGGTTGATCCGAGCCAGAGGTCGGGTGAGGTGGCGACTCCTCTGAGGCCGAGGCTAGGGCTGAGACCCAGGGTCGGGCGAGGACTTGACTCTTCCCGAGGCCGAGGCCGAGGCCAAGCTCAGGGGTTGGGTGAGGCGGAGATTTCCTCCCGAGGTTGAGGCCGAGGCTGAGCCCTAGGGTCGGGCGAGGCAGAGCTTCCTGTTGCGCCCGAGGCTGAACTCGTCCGTTGTCGGTTTTGCCCGGGTGGTTGGCACAGCAGCCGGAGCAGGGCGGGCGGCGCTGTTTTCCTGTCAGATCGGCCAGTGAAAGGGCGAAGTGACTGCGGTCACTTCGACCTTGCCGACTGGGGCGCGCGTGTCAGGATAAGGTGTCATGCGACCTCAGCATTAAATGTGCATGCAACACGGTCGGCTGGTAAGGCGATTTGGCCAAAGTCGCTTACACGACAAGGCTTGCCTTTGGCTGAGCCGAGGGTGCGCTCACTGTCTGAGGAGACCCTCGGGCGAGACGTGGATTCGTCCGGGATCACTGTTCCGCCCGAGGCCGAGCTCAGGCGAGGTGAGACCGTGTCCCTTGGTTGACGAAGCCTTGACTTTGACCCGAGCCGTCAGTCTTCATGGTTTGCTCTGAAGGTGTTTACCAGCCATGATTAGGAGTGGTGGGGGTACCCCTAATTACGGTACCCGATAGTAGCCCCCGAGCCTCGAGGGGAGTGGTGATGCTCGCTTCGAGGCTCTGCCGCATTCTTGGTGAGGGGACCGGCCTTTCTCGGTTATACTTTGTTCCGATGGGTGCGCGCGAGCGCACCCGCCGGGTGTAGCCCCCGAGGCCTCGGAGGAGTGGTTTGACTCCTCTGAGGTCTTAATGCTTTTTGTGATGCCTCGGCCGGTCCTGTTGTTCCCTCATGCGGCCTGGCCGTAGCCCGGGTGCACAATCAGGTTCCGAGTTTTTAAAGCTGGTTTGTTGACGCTGTCAATAGTTTGGCCGTAGCCAGGTGCGAGAGCAGCCCCCGAGCCTCTACACGGAGCGAGAGGACGATCAAGGACTATCTCGACTTTTATTATACGCCCCTTCGTCGCCTTTCCACAAGGAGGAAGGGGGGGAAAGCGCCATGTTACCCTCGGAGGGCACCGATCATGGTGTTTCCGGTGAGTTGCTAACGTGTGATCCGAGTGGACGCCCGTGCCCCATTCGTTAAGGGTCGGCTTGTGGCCTAGAGGCGTGCTCCAAAAGTACCTGCAGGTGATTCGCTGGACCCGGCCCCTTTTCGACAGGGTCCGAGGGCTCGATGCCTCCCTCCGGTGGGATTCCATTACGAGACGTTCCCGCTGGTCTCGGAAATGTCCTAGGGTATCTCAGGAGCGTAGCCCGAGCCTCGGCCATGTATCGGACGTACCCAGGGTCATCCCTCACTCTGCGTGTTCTGGGGCGGCTGTCGAACCCTTTCGAGGGGCCAGCCTGCGAACCCCTGATCAGTAATGGGCGCGGAGCCCGAGTGCCTTCGGGCGGCTGTCGAACCCCTGATCTGACCGCTGCTTCCGCCTGTCTGTTGCAGCAGTTATTGCTGGTCCGCTTTTGGCCACATCAACTGTCGTGCCTACCCCCGCGGCTGACTGACCCGTGACCGCTGCACCCAATCGACACTGTTGGGTCACGCGCGGGGCCGCCTCGAGTCGCGGCACTGGTTCTGCAGTCGAGAAGTCACGGCATTGGCGTAGGCGGCGGTGCTGTTTCCTCGCACGTAGTGACCGTCGCGCCGATTGCATGGTAGGTGGGACCGGGCCTTTGTGCTGGTCCACTGGAAGTGACGAAGTCGAAAGGGTGCATAACCGTGGTGCGGTTTGCACACTCCCTGTGTGGCGGCTCGCCCTTTCGACCGCTGGTTCCGGCGAGGATGAGGGAACGCTTATAACCGCAGGGTGGTTTCATGCCTTTCGTGCGGCGGTTTGCCTCCTTCGCGTTTCGGGTCAGCTCGCACGACGTGTGGCGCCCAACCCCCGTGTCGTAGGGGGCGAACCCTGGAGCATGTTGGTGGAGGCTTTGCCCGTGACACCAAGGGGTGCAAGTGAGGAGATCTGCCTATAAAAGGGGATCGATCCCCCGGGCAGTGGCCATGCCTTTGTTCTCCCCTCATGTGTTGTGCTCCTCCACCTTTCGAGCCCCCTGATGGGGCGCACCGGTGTTGCCTTGCTCTTGCTGTCGTTGGAGGAGCGCGGCCTCGTGGAGATTGGTGCTCTTCAGCCATCGCTCAGCTTCAAGGATTTTCGTCATGCAGCCCGGCTGCATTCCCTCACCAATGGTCATCCATAGGGATGATCACCAGCCTGGTGGTGGAGAGAAGCAAGCTAGGCTGCAACCTCCGCCCTGCCCTCAGCATCAAGGATCTTCGTCATCCGGGCTGAGGCAGAGGAGCGCACCGAGTGGGGGGTCGCCTCCGCGTGGGTCGGTGACCCTTTTCTTCCCCCAGCGTTCGGGGGAGAAGGGCATCCTCCAGTCCTGCGGAGGCGTCCTCCAGCCATGCGGGGGAAGGCGAGCTACTGCTCCCTGGCCAGGGTGCAGCTTTCCGTCCTCCACCCGGGCGGCGGTCGTGCCGCGCACAGGCCGGCCATGTCTAGGTCCTCCTCGCACCATCAGCTGCACCGGGGGGTCGCTCAGCATGTCGTACGCCATGAGGGCGGTACTCGTGTTCTGGGATAGCCTCGGCGAGGACAGGCGTGAGGACCTGCCGGTGCGCTTTGGGGCGGCCGCTGTTCACCGGTGCAGTGTTGGTGGGCAGGTGGCCGCTGTCGTCGGTGCTGAGGTGGTGATCGCCATAGGTGAGGCTTCCTCTTGCACCAGCGGTTGTCTCTATCGACAAGACCGTCGGTGCCATCTGCGCTCCAGGCCTCTAGCTCTTTGGCTTTAATGGCTGGTTCTCGTCCTCCGTGAGGGACGTGAACGAAGGCCCTTCAGCAGTAGTGTTTGCCCTGAGGCCATCGCTGCTGTTGTCTAGCCGCTTGAGACGGAGGTCGTTGTCGCTGCTCCCGCAGAGGTCGCCGGTGAGCCGCTTGGAGTTTGTTATCCCGCGGGCCCCCTGGTGTGGAGGTTGTTCATACCCGCGGGAATGGAACCGGAGTCCCGTTTGTAAGGGAATATACTGGGTATTTGCCTGAGCAAAATGTAACTGCTTCAAAGACTTAGACATTTGTCGTAGGCCGGGAGAACCGCCGAGGGTCCTACCGACGTCTAAGTCTATGTAGCATAGTTACCCCAAGCATATGTATTTGTTCTTTGTGGCAGTCGAGGCCTGAACATTTGGGTATTCGAGTATAAAGTTGTGTTTCGTCCTCATTTCGAGCACTAGGACTTGCCTGTCGGTGGCCGAACCACTTAACCGAGTGTGAGTTGCCTTGCGCGGAAGGTGACGAGTGAGGTATCCGTATCCCGGAGGCGTAGGAGTCCCTCGGCTCGGTCGGCCTTGTCGCTTAAAGCCTCTCTGGCTCGGTCTTAGAACCTTCGGTCGCTCTGCGATGAGCCGAAGCCGAAGGCAGCGTGTAACACCCGGTTTTAAAGAAACAAAGCCGGGTGCATCTCATACATGCGCCAAAGAAGACAATATATATAATAACAGAGTGTATAGAGATAAATGTCATAAACATCAGAGTATTTATTACATAGCGGAAGACTTATTACAAAGTAAAAGAATAAATGTAAAACGAACTAAGGATCGTCGGCGCCAATGTCGACTGAGAAACGCCACCTAGATCAGATCATACTCCTCGCTTTGAGGCTCCTCCTGAACCACCGGCTCTTCTCCTGTGGGGGGGGGGGTGTGAGACAGCAAGAGTGAGCTCACATACGTTCATCGCTCAACAAGTTGTGGGGAATAATGTGGCATGAACTCACCAAAGGTGGGAGTTCATGAAGTGTAAGGCTGATCAATGAAATAAAGGCTGAAGCTGAGCATTGCTTTTATAAGTTGGTCAAAATTTTATTAGCAGTTACTAAGTGTAAGTAAATACCAAACCATAGTAATAATAAGTAAAAGTAATAATAAAATAATCCCAAATGCAATGAAATGACAGGTTAAGTTTAAGTTCCATAATTTAATCATGTGAGTGTCCGAGCCGCTCATGACCGTGAGCACGGCTAGTATACCAGTTTTACACTCTGCAGAGGTTGCGCATCTTTAACAAGTCGTGTTACCCATTTGCCACGGAGTTGATCAGACTCCATACACCTCTACCTAGGAAGCGAGGCAGGGTACCACTACGAGGCCTTTACAAAGTTCCACTAGCTTCAGACTACCCGCTACAGTTTATAGGAAGCTCCAGTGCAGGGTTCTTGCCTGACCGCCATCGCAGCAAAATCAACCAAGGACCTCCCTACACTGACCACTCCCCTACTGCCCTTGCCCCTTTCGGGTAAGGTAGCCCTCCACTAGATTTCCTAGTTAATCAGCCAAGGGCGTCCCATTAAACCCTTGTGGTAGCACTGTTTTCCCGGGTGGTTCTCCATGTTCCCATTAACATAATGATCTTAACATGAACAGTAAAGAATAAAACAGATAATAAGAAGTATAACAATGAGTGCTGAATATCTCTATACCCAATCCACATAAAGCAATAGCATGTACTACCCAAAACTTTAGTAGTAAAACCAGTGGTGAAGCAAGGTATAAAGATAGTCAAATCTAGGGTATCCTATTGGGTCCCATCAAAATTAACCTATGCAGATCATTATGATTAATAAGAACATGAATAGGTAATAGAAGTGATCAAGGGCACAACTTGCCTTCCACGAGCTCCTGCTCAGCTATCTCTACTTGCTGAACCTCAGAATCCTGTGTAGCCTGCCCGTCTACTCGCATCAACACAATACATACATAGTATAGCAAAAATTAACATCACATCAAACATGCAAATATAATATACAGTAATAAACTAGACATTAAAATGGAATCATAGGAACTGGAATCACTAATTTTGGAGTTATAGATTTTAAGTTATGGATTTTCTAAGGTTTTATGCATTTAATATAAGATTAAGTGAAAGAATAATTTTAATGTGTTTGTCATGTCAGAACAGAGGCACTAATGGGTAGACAATATTATTACAAAAATTTAGGAACTGGAACGGACCAATTTGGAGTTCCTATGCATTTTCTATGAATTAAACAAATTCTAACATTTATTTATGCACTAAAAATTGATTTCTGATATTAATTTCTGATTTTCAATGCTCTCTGGACTGGGCCTCAAATACTAGGAAGCGCAGGGGCTCTGGCGCAAAAGAAATTGAGACTCAGACAACTAGGCTATGGACTGCGGGTTGATTACAGCAAAGACCAGGGACTTTTATGCAAGATGCGCGCGGTAAAAGGGTATGGGTGCGCACCAGCCGAACGATCACGTTTCTATGGCTGAGATTATATACGATCGCGACCGAAGCGGTACGCAATCGTGACCCTAGGATCAAAGATCCACGACCAGAAATCCCTCACTTGCCCTAATATGCTCTAACCCTTGGATCCAAAACTCACGGTCCAGATCCAATCCTCGAAACGGTACGCTGATTACTCTAATTTGCGCCGTCAATCATAGGATCAACGCCCCCGGCGCCTTCTCCTCCCACGCCGATGCCAGATGGCGGTGCCGCCCACCCACACGGTGGCGGACCTCGTCGAAGGCTGGACCGACGGTGACCCCGAGCACTAAACTCCGATCTGATCAGCGCAAAACAAGAAGGGAAAGATTGCGAACGCAATAGGAGGCTTATTACCGTGATTTGGGTAGCAGAACTCCCAGCCCACGGGACCATGCGGGTCCGCGGCGATCCACGACTTCGTCGAGGAATTCCCGGACACCCAGTGCACCACTTCCAAATTGCGCCAACGTACGGCTTCTTTGCGGCCAGATCAAGCCACGGAGTACCAGCCTAGGGCCTGGGTTGCGCTACCGGCAGCAATCAACGGCAGCGGGTATTCCTTGTGCAGGACACGGCGGCGCGACGGTTTAAGATGGCGCAGTGGACGCAGATGAAGTGGAATACGAGGGGAGCGTGGTCGAGGGAACACTTATGGCCCCAATCCCCGGCCGGTCTTGTGCCCGCCAGCTCCGCAACCCTCGGCGCGGAAGCTACGGTCGCCCGCCATGCGCGGAGGTTCTGTTGAAGATGGCGCTGATGACTGGGGCCCACCGGTCAGTGGTGGAGAAACAGGGGCGCGGTTCTGGGTCCACGCGCGAGCGAACGATCGCGGCAGCGAGCACGCGAGAGGCCGTTCGGCGGGACCCACATGTCAGCACGTCCGTTTGGTTAATGGGTCGTGCGGGGTCTGGTTTGGATGGGCCGAGAAGAGATTAGGCCCAAGTTCTCTTTTCCAATTCCTAATTCCTTTTCCTTTTTATTTTCTATTTTCTTTTCTCCATTTCCAAGTTAAATTTGAATTCAAACTTTTATGGCTCATCACTTCAACTTATATTTGTGAAATTAGGGATGTTAATTCTGAATATATTTATTTATATATATTATTTATATTTTTTTATATCCCTGCTCTTTTTCTTATTTCCAAACTCTAATTTCCATTTAGGGTTTGACCCAACCTTTAGAATTATTATCCCATTGTTACTATCCTTATTATTTTATTTAATGTGCAAACATATAAAACTCCAACATGATGCATATTCTTTTTATCATTTGTTTTAATTCATCTCCAACTTCCATGTATGCTCTTTTTATGATGCAAATATGGCACATAAGATAAGGAATTCACTATATAATCCTTTATACAATTTTGAGCATTACAAATCCTACCCCCCTTAAAAATAATCTCGTCCTCGAGATTTAAGAAGATTTAGGGAAAAGATGGGGGAAGTCTATACGAAGCTCTTCTTCTCTTTCCCAAGTGGCTTCATCTTCACCATGGTGACTCCACTGTACTTTGCACATCTTTATCACCTTGTTTCTTGTAACTCGAGTCAAAGTGTCCAGAATCTTGATAGGGTACTCAGCATAAGTCAAATCCTCTTGAACACTAAGGTCCTCCATTGGTAGTTGCTCCTCAGGTACCCTGAGGCACTTCTTTAGCTGGGACACATGAAACACATCATGCACATCTGACAGATGATTGGGTAATTCCAGTTGATATGCAACTTCTCCCACTCGCTTTAAGATCAAGAAGGGTCCAATAAAGCGAGGGGACAACTTCCCTTTAACTTTAAATCTCCTCATACCATGAAGTGGTGACACCTTCAAATAGACATGATCACCCTCCTTAAACTCCAGTAGTCTTCTCCTATTATCAGCATAGCTCTTTTGCCTGGACTGTGCAATTCTCAAATTTTCTCTTATTATTTGCACTTGTTCTTCTGCCTCTTGTATAAGTTCAGGCCCAAAGAACTGTCTTTCTCCAGTCTGATCCCAATACAGTGGAGTCCTGCATTTTCTACCATATAAAGCCTCAAACGGTGACATCTTCAAACTAGCCTGATAGCTATTATTATAAGAAAACTCAGCATAAGGTAAACTCTTCTCCCAACTGCCACCATGTTTAAGAGCACAAGCTCTTAACATATCCTCCAGTACTTGATTTGTCCTCTCTGTCTGTCCATCAGTCTGGGGATGGTAGGCTGAACTAAAATTCAACTTTGTATCCAAGCTCTCATGCAACTTCTTCCAAAATCGAGAAGTAAACTGTGATCCTCGATCAGACACGATCTTCTTAGGCACTCCATGTAAACAAACTATCCGAGTCATATACAATTCTGCTAGCTTGGCTCCCGTGTAATTAGTCCTTACTGGTATGAAATGAGCCACTTTTGTTAATCTGTCCACAATTACCCAAATAGAGTCATACCCAGCAGGGGTGCGGGGTAGTCCAACAATGAAATCCATACCGATTTCTTCCCATTTCCACAAAGGAATCTTAAGCGGGTGCAATAGTCCAGCGGGTCTTTGATGTTCGGCCTTGACTCTTTGACATACATCACACTTAGCCACATGAGCAGCCACATCTCTTTTCAGTCCATACCACCAATACTTTTGCTTCAAATCTTGATACATCTTAGTGCTTCCAGGGTGGATGGAGTAATCAGAATCATGAGCTTCTTTTAATATAGCCTCACGGAGGCTATCGATCTCTGGAACACATATCCGATCTTTGAACCATATAGTGCCTTGCTCATCCTCCGTGAATTCCGGAACTCGACCTTCCGTAATCAGATCTTTAATCTCTTGAATCTTAGCGTCACCAACCTGACCTTTACGAATCTCTTGCTCCAAGGTAGGTTCCAACTCAATGGTAACTCCTTCAGTATGAGTAACAAGTCCCAAATTGAGTCTCTCAAAGTCTTTTGCTAATTCATCAGGTAGCTGGACAACGAAAGCGGAGTGAACATGTTCTTTCCGACTCAAGGCATCTGCGACCAAATTCGCCTTGCCCGGGTGATAGTGAATCTCCAAATCATAATCCTTGATGAGCTCCAACCAACGACGTTGCCTAAGGTTGAGATCCTTCTGAGTGAACATATACTTCAAACTCTTATGATCCGTATATACTTGGCACTTAGTTCCCATAATGTAGTGTCTCCAAATCTTAAGTGCATGCACAACTGCTGCCAGCTCTAAGTCATGAGTGGGGTAGTTCAATTCATGCTTCCGCAACTGACGAGATGCATAGGCAATCACATGACCTTCTTGCATAAGCACACATCCAAGTCCTTGGCCACATGCATCACAATAAATATCAAATCCTTTCTGCAAGTCTGGCATAACCAATACTGGTGGCGACATTAGTCTCTCCTTCAATTGATCAAAGCTCTCTTGACATTTCTCATCCCACTTAAATTCTTTTCCTTTCTCCAAAAGCGATGTCATAGGCTTGGCAATCTTAGAGAATCCTTCAATAAATCTCCGATAGTAGCCTGCTAATCCCAAGAAACTCCGAATCTCAGTAACTGTAGTGGGTGCTCTCCACTCCATTATCTCCTTAACCTTAGCAGGATCCACTGCTATTCCTCCATTAGAAATAATATGACCAAGGAATGGCACCTTGTCAATCCAAAACTCGCATTTACTGAACTTGGCATAGAGCTGATTATCCCGTAGCTTTTGTAGCACCAACCTTAGATGTAGTTCATGATCACTTTCATTCTTAGAATAGATAAGAATATCGTCGATGAACACCACGACGAATCTGTCCAAATACTCCATAAACACCTTATTCATCAAATTCATGAAGTAAGCTGGTGCATTGGTCAATCCAAACGACATAACAGTAAACTCATATAATCCATATCGAGTCGAGAAAGCCGTCTTGGGAATATCCGATGGTCTAATCCTCATCTGATGGTAACCGGATCAGAGATCAATCTTCGAGAATACTCTAGCACCTCTCATCTGATCAAATAAATCCTCAATACGGGGTAATGGATACTTGTTCTTCACCGTGACATCATTAAGTGATCTATAATCCACACACATCCGTTGTGATCCATCCTTCTTCTGCACAAATAACACCGGTGCTCCCCAAGGTGAGGAACTCGGACGAATGTAACCAGCCTCTTGTAACTCCGTCAACTGCTTCTTTAGTTCCTTCAACTCCTCTATGGACATTCTATATGGCCGTTTAGAAATAGGGGCGGTTCCAGGTAAGAGATCAATAACAAACTCAACTTCTCTATCAGGTGGCATCCCTGGTAACTCCTCTGGAAAGACATCCGGAAAATCTCTAACCACCCGGATGTTGTCACCAACAAACTCCTCAGGCATAAAGAACATTGCACGCATGGATGAGGAGGTTACTGCAATATTAACTTGAAACCTTTCTCCTTTAGTGGTAGTGAGTTCCACGGTACCTCTACCACATGCTATAACGGCCTTTGCCTTTCTTAGCCACGACATACCAAGGATCAGATCTATACTGCTTGACTCTAATATTATAGCAGTAGCTCCAAAATCTCTACCCATAATGGTTAATGTTAATCTACGTGTCATTTGATTCGCCTCAACAGGCCCTTTAGGTGTAATTACTATCATGGGTTTTCTCATATTTAGCAGTGGTATTTCATTTGTGTTGGCATATCTAGCAGACATGAATGAATGTGTAGCACCAGAATCAAATAATATGGTTGCAGGAATTGTATTAACATAAAACATACCAATTACGAGGTCACCACCATCAGGAGTATCATCAACGCTGACTTGATTAACCCTGGCTATAGAATATCCCTTGCCAGGGGTCTGTTGCTTGTTCTGAACTGGAGTAGTAGCAATCCTCTGTGGGCAGACATTTGCATAATGACCAATCTTCCCACACTTGAAACATTTAGTGCCCGGACTCTGTCCTGCAAACTTCGTCGGGGTGCCAGTGGGAGTAGCCTGTCGAGGAGGTGGAGTCCTCAGTGGTGATTGCTGAACTGGGCGTGGTCCTCCCGGTCGAGTCGGTGTACCCTGTGGTGAACTGTATCGAGGACGAACACTGCTGCTACCCTGTCCCTGTGAGATAGCGTTCCTCTTCAAATCGCCCAGTTGAACACGCTTGTGTTCAATAGCAAGAGCCTTATCTAGTAGCCTCTGAAATGATGGAAAGGTGTGTGCAACCAGTGCATACTGCAAGGGTCCATTAAGTCCTTCAATGAAGTGCTCCTGCTTCCTCTCATCCTCAGCGACTTCCTCCGGAGCATATCTCGACAGCTGAATAAATTTGTCTCTGTACTCGCTGACTGACATATTGCCTTGCTTCAATGACAGAAACTCCTTCTTCTTGATTTTTATCATCCTAGCTGGAATATGGTAGTTCCTGAATTGTGTACTGAACTCTGCCCAAGTAATAGTATCAGCAGCATCGTGGGCAGCAGTATAAGAATCCCACCAGTCAGCAGCAGGACCTGTCAGACGTCCAGAAGCATAAAGAACTTTCTCCCGATCCGTGCACTGTGCAATATTCAGCATCTTCTCAACGGACTTCAGCCAATCATCCGCGTCCAGTGGATCAGGTGAGCTAGCGAATGTAGGTGGCTTATGACTCATGAACTCCCTATGCTTGTCTCGGGGTGGAACTGGTGGTGGTGGTGGAGGCAATGGCACTTGTTGCTGTTGCTGCTGCTGTTGAAGTTGTTGTTGCAGCTGCTGTTGTTGCGCCCTCCTTTCTTGGCGTATCTCATCTCTCTCCTGGCGCAACTCCTAGCGTATATCTTCTCTTTCCTGATGCATTTCCTGGCGTTCTTGCTGCATCTGGGCACGCATATCAGCCATGGTGTCCGCCATTTGCTGCATCACCGCCATCTGAGCAGCAACCAGTGGGTCAACTCCGCCTGGTGGAGGATTAGGAGGATTCATCTCTGCTGGCTGTGGCTGAGGTTGTCTATATATCCTTCGAGTGTGTTGATTAGGAGGCAGATCAATTCCACCACCCCTCCTGGTATTGACCATCTGAGTTAGACACATATGGTAAGAGAATAGTAGACAAGGCAGTAATTACAAATCATGTTACTTTGGGGGATTTATTAGCTAAGCAGTTTAATATTTTACCCACCATAGCTAATTTATTACCTTATGCTGGCACATGCTAAGATGTCTATATAATATTACTTCAATCAATCAAAGAAGCAAATCAGACATTTTTCATCAGAACAATCAACCAACATTTTTAATAGAGAAAATATTTTTTTTAGGTCTCCTATCTCTTAAAAAATGTCATAGGGGTAGGGATTCCAAGGTGTGAAATCCATCTTGTCTTATAATAAAAAGGTAAGAATGATCAGAGTAGAACAGTAGAAGGTGAGACAGGATCAAGATAAGTGTAGAAAGAATCAGAGTAAGATAAGTAGGTAATGGTCTGTCCATTTCTATCTAGGTTTCGGCCTACAGTCAACATTTCCTCTGATACCACTTCTGTAACACCCGGTTTTAAAGAAACAAAGCCGGGTGCATCTCATACATGCGCCAAAGAAGACAACATATATAATAACAGAGTGTATAGAGATAAATGTCATAAACATCAGAGTATTTATTACATAGCGGAAGACTTATTACAAAGTAAAAGAATAAATGTAAAATGAACTAAGGATCGTCGGCGCCAATGTCGACTGAGAAACGCCACCTAGATCAGATCATACTCCTCGCTTTGAGGCTCCTCCTGAACCACCGGCTCTTCTCCTGTGGGGGGGTGTGAGACAGCAAGAGTGAGCTCACATACGTTCATCGCTCAACAAGTTGTGGGGAATAATGTGGCATGAACTCACCAAAGGTGAGAGTTCATGAAGTGTAAGGCTGATCAATGAAATAAAGGCTGAAGCTGAGCATTGCATTTATAAGTTGGTCAAAATTTTATTAGCAGTTACTAAGTGTAAGTAAATACCAAACCATAGTAATAATAAGTAAAAGTAATAATAAAATAATCCCAAATGCAATGAAATGACAGGTTAAGTTTAAGTTCCATAATTTAATCATGTGAGTGTCCGAGCCGCTCATGACCGTGAGCACGGCTAGTATACCAGTTTTACACTCTGCAGAGGTTGCGCATCTTTACCCACAAGTTGTGTTACCCATTTGCCACGGAGTTGATCAGACTCCATACACCTCTACCTAGGAAGCGAGGCAGGGTACCACTACGAGGCCTTTACAAAGTTCCACTAGCTTCAGACTACCCGCTACAGTTTATAGGAAGCTCCAGTGCAGGGTTCTTGCCTGACCGCCATCGCAGCAAAATCAACCAAGGACCTCCCTACACTGACCACTCCCCTACTGCCCTTGCCCCTTTCGGGTAAGGTAGCCCTCCACTAGCTTTCCTAGTTAATCAGCCAAGGGCGTCCCATTAAACCCTTGTGGTAGCACTGTTTTCCCGGGTGGTTCTCCATGTTCCCATTAACATAATGATCTTAACATGAACAGTAAAGAATAAAACAGATAATAAGAAGTATAACAATGAGTGCTGAATATCTCTATACCCAATCCACATAAAGCAATAGCATGTACTACCCAAAACTTTAGTAGTAAAACCAGTGGTGAACCAAGGTATAAAGATAGTCAAATCTAGGGTATCCTGTTGGGTCCCATCAAAATTAACCTATGCAGATCATTATGATTAATAAGAACATGAATAGGTAAAAGAAGTGATCAAGGGCACAACTTGCCTTCCACGAGCTCCTGCTCAGCTATCTCTACTTGCTGAACCTCAGAATCCTGTGTAGCCTGCCCGTCTACTCGCATCAACACAATACATACATAGTATAGCAAAAATTAACATCACATCAAACATGCAAATATAATATACAGTAATAAACTAGACATTAAAATGGAATCATAGGAACTGGAATCACTAATTTTGGAGTTATAGATTTTAAGTTATGGATTTTCTAAGGTTTTATGCATTTAATATAAGATTAAGTGAAAGAATAATTTTAATGTGTTTGTCATGTCATAACAGAGGCACTAATGGGTAGACAATATTATTACAAAAATTTAGGAACTGGAACGGACCAATTTGGAGTTCCTATGCATTTTCTATGAATTAAACAAATTCTAACATTTATTTATGCACTAAAAATTGATTTCTGATATTAATTTCTGATTTTCAATGCTCTCTGGACTGGGCCTCAAATACTAGGAAGCGCAGGGGCTCTGGCGCAAAAGAAACTGAGACTCAGACAACTAGGCTATGGACTGCGGGTTGATTACAGCAAAGACCAGGGACTTTTATGCAAGATGCGCGCGGTAAAAGGGTATGGGTGCGCACCAGCCGAACGATCACGTTTCTACGGCTGAGATTAAATACGATCGCGACCGAAGCGGTACGCAATCGTGACCCTAGGATCAAAGATCCATGACCAGAAATCCCTCACTTGCCCTAATATGCTCTAACCCTTGGATCCAAAACTCACGGTCCAGATCCAATCCTCGAAACGGTACGCTGATTACTCTAATCTGCGCCGTCAATCATAGGATCAACGCCCCCGGCGCCTTCTCCTCCCACGCCGATGCCAGACGGCGGTGCCTCCCACCCACACGGTGGCGGACCTCGTCGAAGGCCGGACCGACGGTGACCCCGAGCACTAAACTCCGATCTGATCAGCGCAAAACAAGAAGGGAAAGATTGCGAACGCAATAGGAGGCTTATTACCGTGATTTGGGTAGCATAACTCCCAGCCCACGGGACCATGTGGGTCCGCGGCGATCCACGACTTCGTCGAGGAATTCCCGGACACCCAGTGCACCACTTCCAAATTGCGCCAACGTACGGCTTCTTTGCGGCCAGATCAAGCCACGGAGTACCAGCCTAGGGCCTGGGTTGCGCTACCGGAAGCAATCAACGGCGGCGGGTATTCCTTGTGTGGGACACGGCGGCGCGACGGTTTAAGATGGCGCAGTGGACGCAGATGAAGTGGAATACGAGGGGAGCGTGGTCGAGGGAACACTTATGGCCCCAATCCCCGGCCGGTCTTGCGCCCGCCAGCTCCGCAACCCTCGGCGCGGAAGCTACGGTCGCCCGCCATGCGCGGAGGTTCTGTTGAAGATGGCGCTGATGACTGGGGCCCACCGGTCAGTGGTGGAGAAACGGGGGCGCGGTTCTGGGTCCACGCGCGAGCGAACGATCGCGGCAGCGAGCACGCGAGAGACCGTTCGGCGGGACCCACATGTCAGCACGTCCGTTTGGTTAATGGGTCGTGCGGGGTCTGGTTTGGATGGGCCGAGAAGAGATTAGGCCCAAGTTCTCTTTTCCAATTCCTAATTCCTTTTCCTTTTTATTTTCTATTTTCTTTTCTCCATTTCCAAGTTAAATTTGAATTCAAACTTAAATTCAAACTTTTATGGCTCATCACTTCAACTTATATTTGTGAAATTAGGGATGTTAATTCTGAATATATTTATTTATATATATTATTTATATTTTTTTTATATCCCTCCTCTTTTTCTTATTTCCAAACTCTAATTTCCATTTAGGGTTTGACCCAACCTTTAGAATTATTATCCCATTGTTACTATCCTTATTATTTTATTTAATGTGCAAACATATAAAACTCCAACATGATGCATATTCTTTTTATCATTTGTTTTAATTCATCTCCAACTTCCATGTATGCTCTTTTTATGATGCAAATATGGCACATAAGATAAGGAATTCACTATATAATCCTTTATACAATTTTGAGCATTACACAGCGGTGGCGTGGACAAAGGCGATGTCGGCTCGAACAGAGGCTTTCTCGATGCGGGGGCAGGTGGCTTCCCAGGCCAAGGAGGTGCAGCAGTGGTAGCTGGAGTTTGGCCAGATCACCCACGAGCGGGACTAATCCTGGAGCCAAGCCGCCGATACCGTGAGCCGGGCTGAGATCCTCAGGGGACGGCTGGCTGGGGCTTCGGAGCGGCTGGCCGAGGCGCGTGCTCGCTTCGCCGTCTGACGCTAGGCTAGATTACGCCGAGGGTGGAAATGACGCCGAGGGTGCCGCTCCTCCTGCTGATGTTTGAGCATGCATGAACAATTCGTCTGAAGTATGCATATGTTTTTTGCGGCCACTGAGGCCTAAACATATTTAGCATTCAGATTATAAAGCTGTGTTTTCTAACCTCTTGTTTCGAGCATTTAGGACTTGTTTGGTAGCAGGATCGCTTTACCCGAGCGAGAGTTACTTTTCGCGGAAGGTGATGAGTGAGGTATCCGTATCCCGGAGGCGTAGGAGTCCCTTGGCTCGGTCGGCCTTGCCGCTTACGTGCTTTCTCACCCGTTTGTAGGACTCTGCTATCGATATAGTCGAAAAATGCACGAAAGTCATTTTCTACCCGAGCGTTAGGACTTGTTCGGTAGCAGGATCGCTTATCCGAGCGTGAGTTACTTTTCGCGGAAGGTGATGAGTGAGGTATCCGTATCCTGGAGGCGTAGGAGTCCCTCGGCTCGGTCGGCCTTACCGCTTACGTGCTCTCTCACCCGTTCGCATGACCCTGCTATCGATATAGTCGAAAGCACGAAAGTTGTTTTCAGTAGAAAACTTTTCTCGGTAGAAAACTTTTCCGAAGAAAATTTCAACGCAGAGGGGGGGTCCCCCCTTCTAGCCCCCGAGGGAGGGTCGGGCTTGGCCGAGGCAAGGCTGACCTTTCCTTGACGGTTAGACTTTATTTAAGCACGTAAAAACGAGGAACATGAACGACTTGAAACATTTTAAGGGTAAAAGCGACATAGCTATTCGATGTTCCAAGCGTTGCTATAGACCTCGCCTTGATCGTTGGCCAGCTTGTATGTTCTGGGCTTCAAGATCTTGGCGATGATGAATGGCCCTTCCCAGGGAGGAGTAAGCTTGTGACGCCCTCGAGCGTCTTGTCGCAGCCGAAGCACCAAGTCTCCCACTTGGAAGCCTCAGGGCCGAACCCTTCGGGCGTGGTAGCGTCGCAGAGACTGCTGATACCGCGCCGAATGTAGTAAGGCAACGTCCCGAGCTTCTTCGAGTTGATCCAGCGAGTCCTCTTGGCTGATCTGGTTGCTTTGGTCGTCGTACGCCTTCGTCCTCGGGGAACCGTATTCTAAGTCCATGGGGAGGACGGCCTCGGCCCCATAGACTAGAAAGAACGGCATGAAGCCCGTGGCCCCGCTCGGCGTCGTCCTCAGACTCCAGACCACCGAGGGTAGCTCCTTCATCCATCGCTTTCCAAACTTGTTGAGGTCGTTGTAGATCCTGGGTTTAAGTCCCTGCAAAATCATACCGTTGGCACGCTCCACCTGCCCATTCGTCATGGGGTGAGCTACGGCGGCCTAGTCCACACGGATGTGGTGGTCCTCGCAGAAGTCCAGGAACTTTTTCCTGGTGAACTGCGTGCCATTGTCGGTGATGATGGCATTCGGGACTCCAAAGCGATGGATGATATTGGTGAAGAACGCCACCGCCTGCTCGGACCTGATACTGGTTAAGGGTCAGACCTCGATCCACTTGGAGAATTTGTCGATGGCGACCGCGGTTGGCCTGTAGAAGCCTTGTCGGAAGGCATTTCCCACGAGGGCTCGAGGTGCTGCATGGTGGCCGCAAGCCCCCGAGTGTATTTCTTGTAACAGCTCTTGTCCTTGGGCGATGGGGATGCATCGCTGAAGGATGCCCGAGGGACTGTGGTGATAGAGCTCCCTTTCATCACCCAGCAAAACGAACGACTTGGCACGCCGAGCCAGTCGCCGAGCTTCGGCCTTGTCGAGGGGCAGCTCTCCTCGGAGGAGATATTCTAGGTACGGGGTCTGCCAGTTCGGGACCGGCGTGACCCCATTCCGCTCCTCCTCAATACGCAGGGCCTCACCCTCGGCGGCCGAGGGCACCTTGGGCTCGGCCGAGGCTTCCTCGAGCTTGGCCGAGGGTATCTCGGGCGTGTCGTCGATCTTGACGGAGGGTTGATGTATATCCTTGGAGAAGACGTCTGGGGGGACCGGTGTCCGCCCCGAGGCTATTTTAGCCAGCTCATCCGTAGAATCATTGAATCGTCAGGCGACGTGGTTGAGTTCCAGCCCGTAGAACTTGTCTTCCAGGCGTCGAACTTCGTCGCAGTAGGCCTCCATCTTCCGATCGTAGCAGTGGGAGTTCTTCATTACTTGGTCAATGACAAGCTGCGAGTCGCCATGAGCGTCGAGGCGCCGAACCCCTAGCTCGACGGCGATGCGCAGCCCATTAACCAATGCTTCGTACTCGGCCATGTTGTTTGACACCGGAAAATGAAGGCGGATCACGTAGCGAAGATGTTTTCCGAGGGGTGAGATGAAGAGCAAGCCCATGTCTGCCCTGGTTTTCATCAGCGACCCGTCGAAGTACATGGTCCAAAGCTCGGGTTGGATTGGAGTCGTCGATAACTGGGTGTCAGTCCACTCAGCCAGGAAGTCGGCCAAGACTTGGGATTTTATGGCCTTCCGAGGGGCGAATGAAAGCGTTTCGCCCATGAGTTCCACTGCGCATTTCGCTATCCTACCCGAGGCCTCTCGGGACTGGATGATCTCTCCCAGAGGAAAGGATGACACCACAGTCACCGGGTGAGACTCGAAGTAGTGTCGCAGCTTCCGCCGTGTCAGAATCACTGCGTAGAGCAGCTTCTGGATCTGCCGGTAGCGGATTTTGGTCTTGGATAGCACTTGCTGATGGAGTAGACTGGCCTCTGGATGAGCAGTGTATGCCCTTCTTCCCGTCTCTCGACTACGACCACGACGCTGACCACCTGAGTGGTTGCAGCTACGTAGATCAAGAGGGCTTCACCCGCAGCGGGGGGCACCAAGATGGTTGCATTTGTAAGGAGTGCCTTTAAGTTCCCATGGGCTTCCTCGGCCTCGGGGGTCCAAGTGAAGTGCTCGGTCTTCCTTAAGAGGCGGTACAAGGGCAATCCTTTTTCACCAAGGCGTGAGATGAAACGGCTCAGAGCCGCAAGGCATCCCATGACCCTCTATACTCCTTTCAAATCTTTTATCGGTCCCATGTTGGTGATGGCCGCGATTTTCTCCAGGTTGGCCTCTATGCCCCACTCGGAGACAATGAACCCCAGGAGCATGCCTCGGGGGACTCCAAAGACACACTTCTCGGGGTTGAGTTTCACGCCTTTAGCTCTCAGACACTTGAATGTCGTTTCAAGGTCAGAGAGGAGGTCGGAGGCTTTCTTTGTCTTGACAACGATGTCATCGACGTAATCCTCGACCATTCTGTCGATGTGTTCTCCGAACACATGGTTCATGCACCTCTGGTAGGTGGCGCCTGCATTCCTCAAACCAAATGGCATTGTAGTGTAACAATACATGCCAAAAGGTGTGATAAAAGAAGTCGCGAGCTGGTCGGACTCTTTCATCTTGATTTGGTGATAGCCTGAATAGGTGTCGAGGAATGACAGGGTTTCACACCCAGTAGTGGAGTCCACAATTTGATCGATGCGAGGTAGAGGGTAGGGAACCTTCGGACATGCTTTGTTTAGACCAGTGTAGTCTACGCACATCCTCCATTTCCCATCCTTTTTCCTTATAAGAACAGGGTTAGCTAACCATTCGGGTTGGAATACCTCTTTGATGAACCCTGCTATGAGTAGCTTGTGGATCTCCTCGCCTATGGCCCTACGCTTTTCTTCATCAAAACAGCATAGGGTCTGCTTCACAGGTCGGGCCCCAGCTCTATTGTCCAGTGAGTGCTCAGCGACATCCCTTGGTATGCCTGGCATGTCTGAGGAACTCCACACAAAAACTTCGGCGTTTGCGCGGAGAAAGTCAACAAGCACTGCTTCCTATTTGGGGTCGAGCTTGGAGCCGATCCGGACTTTTTTGCTGGCGTTGTTGCTGGGGTTGAGAGAGACGGACTTAACTGCCTCGGCTGGTTCGAAGTTGCCGTCGTGCCGCTTCACGTAGGGCGCCTCCTTGGAGAGGCGTTCCAGGTCGGCGATGAGGGCCTCAGACTCGGCGAGGGCCTCAGCGTACTCCACGTATTCCACGTCGCATTCGTACGCGTGGCGGTACGTGGATCCGACGATGATGATCCCGTTCGGGCCTGGCATCTTGAGCTTGAGGTAGGTGTAGTTGGGGACGGCCATGAACTTGGTGTAGCACGGCCTTCCCAACACCGCGTGGTAGGTCCCTCGGAACCCGACCACCTCGAAGGTGAGGGTTTCCTTTCGGAAGTTGGAGGGAGTCCCGAAGCAGATGGGCAAGTCAATCCATTCGAGGGGCAGGATACGCTTTCCGGGTGTGATCCTGTGGAAGGGTGCCGCACCGGCCCGGACCTCGGACCGATCAACCCCCAAGAGTTCCAGGGTCTCGGCGTAGATGATGTTGAGGCTGCTGCCTCCGTCCATGAGGACCTTGGAGAGCCTAACGTTGCCGATGATCGGATCGACGACGAGCGGGTAACTCCCTGGGCTTGGCACAAAGTCGAGGTGGTTGCCTCGGTCAAAGGTGATAGGCTTGTCGGACTAGTCTAGGTAGGCTGGCGCTACCACCTTTACCGAGCAGACCTCCCGGCGCTCCCGCTTGCTGTGCCGAGCCGAGGCGTTTGCCACCTGCCCGCCGTAAATCATGAAGCAGTTGTGGATCTCTGGGAACTCCTCTTCCTTGCCGCCCTCCTTGTTATTGCCTTGGTCCTTGCCGTCCTCCGTCGGGGGCCCAGCCTTATGGAAGTAGTGCCGGAGCATGACACATTCTTCAAGGGTGTGCTTGACGGGACCCTGGTGATAGGGGCACGGCTCCTTGAGCATCTTGTCGAACGCACCGGCCCCTCCAGGGGCCTTCCGAGGGTTCCTGTGCTCGGTAGCAGCGACAAGATTCGCGTCAGCGGCGTTGCACTTCGCTTGCGCCTTCTTCTTGGCCTTCTTCTTTGCGCCACGCTGGGCGGACGCCTCGGGGGCGTCTTCCTTCGGCTCCCCCTGAGGCTGCTTGTCTTTTCGGAAGATGGCCTCGACCGCCTCCTGACCCGATGCGAACTTGGTGGCAACGTCCATCAATTCACTCGCTTTGGTGGGAGTCTTGTGCCCCAGTTTGCTCACCAGGTCTCGACAAGTGGTGCCGGCGAGGAAAGCTCCGATGACGTCCGAGTCGGTGATGTTAGGCAGCTCGGTGCGCTGCTTCGAAAACCGCCGGATGTACTCTCGGAGGAATTCCCCAGGCTGCTGGCGGCAGCTTCAGAGATCCCATGAGTTCCCAGGGCGCACGTACGTGCCCTGGAAATTTGCCGCAAAAGCCTTGACCAGGTCGTCCCAGTCGGAGATCTACGCAGGAGGCAGATGCTCCAGCTAGGCCCGGGCGGTGTCGGAGAGGAAAAGGGGTAGATTACGGATGATGAGGTTGTCATCGTCCGCCCCTCCCAACTGGCATGCCAGTCGGTAGTCCGCGAGCCACAACTCCGGCCTCGTCTCCCCCGAGTACTTGGTGATGGTAGTCAGGGCTCGGAAACGGGCGGGGAACGGCGCTCGTCGTATGGCCCGACTGAAGACTCGTGGACCGGGTGGCTCAGGCGAGGGACTCTAATCCTCCTCGCTGTCGCAGCGTCCCCCGCGCCTGGGATGGTAGCCTCGGCGCACCTTCTCATCGAGGCAGGCTCGATGATCGCGATGGTGATGCTCATTGTCGAGGCGATCCCGGGCAGGTGCCTCGTCTCGTGTGCGCTCGAGATGGACCGAGGCCTCCCGCATGCGTCGGGAGGACGCCGTGTGATGCTCCGAGGGGTTAGCTCGCCTTTGGGAGGCAGAGCTCTCGGCTCGTCGAACTGCGGCACCTTCTAGGAGATCCTTGAGTTCGCCCTGGATATGCCATCCCTCGGTGGTGGATGGCTCCGGCATGGTTCGAAGTAGCATCGCCGCTGCAGCTAGGTCCTGGCCGGACCCGCTGACGACCGGGGGCAGCGCCGCCCTGGCATTGTCGACGATGCGGTGCTGGACGTCCCGGGCCCGATGATAGGCTCCTCCGGCGAGTGTTCGGCCTGCCCACTCCTGTTCGATGTTCTGTCGGAGCTGCACAAGCCGCCCTACTTCCTCGTCGACCTTGGCCTGCATCTCGCGATTTGCTCGAGCTGTGTGTCCCGACCCCCCGCAGGGACTGGGACCACAGCTAGCTCCCGCGGGATGTCAACGTGAGATGCAGGCCTAGGGGGATCGTCAACCTCCGGCATACCGAGGTGGTTGCTGTAAGGAAAATGGACCCCGACCATTTGGCTAATTGAGTTTTGGTGTTTGATGATTAACACAACCTGTGGACTAATATGTTTGCTAGTGTTTATAATTATAGTTCACAGGATGCGAAGAGAATTGGACCAAGGCAATGAGGATGCAACACCTCAAAAGAAGACATAAAAAGATGCATAGGAGTCCAATACTCAAGAACAAAAGAAGCCCGAAGAAATCAGCGAAGAAACCCAAGAAGCGGGCTGTCAGCCAGCGCCTGGTGGCGCACCGGACAGTGATGTCTAGTGTGCACCGGACTATCCGGTGTGCCCGGGCAGACGGCAACGGTCGGATCCAACGGTCGACTGCTACAGGCGCCAACGGTCGGCTGACGTGGCGTGCACCGGACACTGCACAGTAGATGTCCGGTGGTGCACCGGACTGTCCGGTGCACCCGACGACAGAAAGCTGCTGCTTTCTGTCCAACGGCTAGTTTGGGGTGTGGAGGCTATAAATACCACTCCAACCGGCCATTCTCAAGTGTGGGAGCCCAAGCAACATACCAAGGCATATAGTGCACATTTCCAAGAGCTCAAACACCCAAGTGCTTAATAGAATCACTCGGTGATTAGCATAGGTGCTTTGCGAAGTGCTTAGGTTAGTTAGACCGCTTTAGCGCTTGCTCTAGGTGAACCCTAGTTAAGTAAAAGTTTTAGAAGTTCTAATTCACCCCCCCTCTTAGGCGTCACCCGTTTCGTACAAGTGGTATCGGAGCCCGGTTTGGCTCATTTGAAACGCTTTAGCTTCACCGCTAAAAGAGCCGACGCTTTTTAGAGGAAGGGATGGATACCCATAGGCGACCACACTTCGACGGCACTAACTTCCCATATTATAGTGCTAGAATGGCTTGTTACCTAGAGGCCGTTGATCTAGGTGTTTGGAGAGTCACTCGTGACGGGATGAAACCCCTCAAGAATCCCGAGAAACCCACCACGAGTGAGGAAAAAGAAATTCATTTAAATGCTAGAGCCAAAAATTGCTTGTATGAATCTCTTAGCATGGATATTTTTAATCAAGTATTTACCTTGAAAACTGCTAATGAGATTTGGCTAAAATTGCATGAGCTCCATGACGGCACATCCAATGTCCGTGAGCAAAAACATTGCCTAGTCTTAAATGAGTATAATTCTTTTGCTATGAAAGATGATGAGCTTGTTAGAGACATGTATTCTCGTTTGAATCTAATTATCAATGAGCTCAATTCGATTGGCATTAATAAGCTAGGTGATGCGGACATTGTGAGGAAGATTATCTCCCTGCTACCACAACAAAGATATGGGAGCATCATCACCATCCTTCACAACATGGAGGACTTGAGCAACATGACCCCGACCATTGTGATTGGGAAAATCGCGGCTTTTGAGATGTCGCGAAAAATGAGTCGGGGAGAGGAGCCAACTTCCTCAAGACCATATGCTTTTGCATGTGATGAAAGGAAGGGCAAAAAGAAGGCTCCCACTCCAAGTTCCTCAAGCGAAGAAGAGGAAGAAGAAGAAGAAAGTGATGATGATGAAGATAATCAACCATGCACATCATCCTCCGAGGACGAAGAAACAATCCGACGCGTCGGAAAGGTAATGAGGATGATCCGCAAGATTAATCTAATGGGTGTGCCCCTGCAGGTCGAGGATCTTCTCTTTAACATTGACAGGAAAAAACAAAGAAAGAAAGGATGCTTCGCATGTGGGGAGAAGGGCCACTTCAGGGACAGCTATCCAACTTTGGCCGAACCCAAAAAGGAGAGGAGCAAAGACAAGGCGCTAACAAGTGTTAGAACTTGGGATGACTCTTCAAGTGAAGACGAACCTCCAAGAACCCGCAGCCATCGGTCCTCGTCACGATCATCACGGTCATCACACAAATGCCTTATGGCAAGAGGTAACAAAAGCATTTCATCCTCTAGTGATGAAAGTAGTAGTGATGATGAAGGTGAGGGAAAGCCCTCTCTAGATGAGCTTGCGGAAGCCGTAGAATTTTTCCAGGATGTTTGCACTAAGCAAAAAGCTCAACTGAAAACTTTGAAAAATAAGTTGGTTAGCTCTCAAAATGATTACAAAGGTTTGCTAGAAAAATTTGAAACATTTGCAAACTTAAATAGTGAGCTGTCAACTAAAATTGAGCTATTAGAATCTAGTGCTCCATCCACTGCTACCAATGACAGCCTTATTAAAAAGAATGAAAAACTTAAGGCTAAGTTAGCTAGCTCCCAAGAAGCTATTGAAAATTTGCTAGAGAAAATGGAAATTCTTAGCATACACAATAATGAGCTAACTACTAAGCTAGAAAACATTGGTAGCACCCCAGCAGCATCTTTAGTTGAAATACCTGAAATAATTAAGAAAGATGCTTCTACTTCCTGCTTTGATTTAATTGATGATTCTAACCCCTGCAACCAAGTCGTTGTTGAGAATATTATTGTAGAGACATGTTCGGATGAGGTTGCAAAGGAAAATGAACAATTAAAGCAAGAAGTGGCTCGCCTTGGCAAGGCTTTGTATGACAAGAAAGGCAAAGCCAAACAAATCCAACCTCCACAGGATAACACCACTGCGGGAGTGAACAAGCCTATGGAGGGAGAAACTGTGATTTGTAGGCTATGCCACAAGGAAGGCCACAAGTCTTTCCAATGCAAGGCGATGACCCGGGATAAACAAAGGCAAAAGCTCAAGCAAAAGCCATCAAGCAAAATCTCCAACACCTACATCAAAAAGGTGAACAAAAAGGATGCTACACCATACTTGATCAAGAAGAAAAAGAATGGAAAGGTGATAGCAATCAAGGCCAACAAGCAAGCCAACAAAGGAAAGGGGGCCAAACGCATTTGGGTGCCAAAGGAAATAATTTCAACCATGAAAAGCACCAAAAAGGTTTGGATCCCGAAAGGGAAGTGAGTGGACCGAAGGTCCTTGGGAAATTTGGAGACTTGGCAAAGTTGGGATGTACATCATGGGATACATCATATTGGATCAAGTTTATTGCCAAGTGGGTTAGTGAAAATGTTGGACCCAAATTTCCCACCCATGACTAAGGTAACTAGTTTTATTGTATTTCTCGTTTTTAGATATGCGTATCTATTTACCTTTTATCTAGTTTACCTTTCTTGCCTAGTATTACATTTGTTATGTACTTTTGTTCAAAATCATGCATACTAGGTAAATCATATGGTAGGATTGCTTGTTTTTAAATTCATATACTTGAGCAAACGTACATGGTTTAAAATGTTTATTTAAGCACGGCACATAGCTTCTATATCGCTCCATAGTAAATGATGCATAAATTGAAAATTTTGATTCCTACAAGTTGTATCATTTAACCTATATGTGCCAAAGTTAGGATTATGGATAATTTACCCCTCTTGATATCAAATCAAAGTGCATGTCTCCTACAAGTATTCAAAACGTGTATGCACACCTTTAGGGGGAGGTTACTCTATAATCTAACACTTTGAGACTAACACCATTTCAAGTCTATTTCTTGTGATAGTCTCATTGTAAGGAAAATAAGGTCCCCGGAGAAAGACAACAATCTTCCACTGCAAAATCTCCAAGAACTCTCATGTCTCTCAAGCTCACCATTGACTTTCAATTGGTATCTTTTGAGACTACTTTCAGTATCATTTACATGTCTTCTCCAAAATTTGATTAGATTATATTTCATATCATATGCTTCCATGTTGCAAAAATGCATAAGTAGTTAACTCATATTCTGTTACCTATGCATAAGGGAAGTTAGTCTTTTCAAATCATGTCTTGCACCTCTAATTTTCACATGCTTTTTCCTAAGTAGAGGATCTCTGTCAGGGGGAGTATTTCTTCATCTCTAAAAAGGGGGAGAAATTTCTTTCTAAAGAGAACACTCATTTAGGGGGAGTTCCTTTCAACTGGTATCATTCATATGGTTTATTTTAATATCCTTCTAGTGATATCATTTGATACAATTCTTGTTGAGGGCAAGCTGTTATTTACTTCCTACATGCTTTTAATGTCTTCCTTTTCGGTGGTTGATGCCAAAGGGGGAGAAGTTTAGGGACCAAAGCAATGAAAACTATATCAAACACCAAACACCACCAATTTAAAATTTTATATCTACAAATGGCTTTTCAAGTGGTATTGGTTATTTGGTCCAAAAATAGGAAGTAAGTGAATTATGGAGTTAGGGGGAGGCTTAAGTCCATAATTTCACATTATGGGGACAATCATGCATCTAAGCAAGTAGATTGCATATTTTAATTCAAAAACTTGTATTATTTGCTTGCTTTGGTTGTGTTGTCATCAATCACCAAAAAGGGGGAGATTGTAAGGAAAATGGACCCCGACCATTTGGCTAATTGAGTTTTGGTGTTTGATAATTAACACAACCTGTGGACTAATATGTTTGCTAGTGTTTATAATTATAGTTCATAGGATGCGAAGAGAATTGGACCAAGGCAATGAGGATGCAACACCTCAAAAGAAGACATAAAAAGATGCATAGGAGTCCAATACTCAAGAACAAAAGAAGCCCGAAGAAATCAGCGAAGAAACCCAAGAAGCGGGCTGTCAGCCAGCGCCTGGTGGCGCACCGGACAGTGATGTCCGGTGTGCACCGGACTGTCCGGTGTGCCCGGGCAGACGGCAACGGTCGGATCCAACGGTCGACTGCTACAGGCGCCAACGGTCGGCTGACGTGGCGTGCATCGGACACAGCACAGTAGATGTCCGGTGGTGCACCGGACTGTCCGGTGCACCCGACGACAGAAAGCTGCTGCTTTCTGTCCAACGGCTAGTTTGGGGTGTGGAGGCTATAAATACCACCCCAACCGGCCATTCTCAAGTGTGGGAGCCCAAGCAACATACCAAGGCATATAGTGCACATTTCCAAGAGCTCAAACACCCAAGTGCTTAATAGAATCACTCGGTGATTAGCGTAGGTGCTTTGCGAAGTGCTTAGGTTAGTTAGACCGCTTTAGTGCTTGCTCTAGGTGAACCCTAGTTAGTTGAGTGAGTTTTGTAAAACCACACAACCCCTCGGCTCTTGCGTGAGTCGTTGTAATTGTACCGAGTGGGGCGAGAGTCTTGCGAGACCGTGACAACCGCGTTTGTGTCACGGCTGCCACCGTGTACCGGAGGGAACGAGGCCCGCGGCGTTTCGGCCGGAAGCTCGATAGTGGAGACGGCGGGGAGCGTCCGAGAGGAGCCGGAAGCGGAGCACCACTTGCGCGTGGAGAAGGCCCGTGGCTCTCTACGGAGTTACTCGACTGTGGTGCTTGGCCCTCGCGTGGGCTTCCCTTTGCGTAGGGGCACCAACGAGGATTAGTCGGGACCTTGCGTGGTTCCGGATACCTTGGTAAAAATATCGGCGTCATCCACGAGAGTTTGCTTCTCTACTTAGCTCTTTACATTCCGCATTTATATTAAGCATTTAAGTTTCAATCTTGTAGTCATACTTATTTAGTGTAGATTGAAACTTAGTCTTTGCGGTAGAGATAGCAACACTTAGACAAAACCTAGTTTGCACATTCTAGTTTTGATTATTTGCATAGGTTTTGCTCTAGGGATTTAATTGTGGCCTAGTTAAGTAAAAGTTTTAGAAGTCCTAATTCACCCCCCCTCTTAGGCGTCACCCGTTTCCTACAGTTGCCTTCGTTGTGATCCCCCTGATCGACGTGGAAACATTCGCGATTGGGCCATAACCCTCGTCGTCAAGGTTGTGGCCATCGTCAGAGCAACCGGAGAGGCAGTGGTCGCATGCGGACATGAAGTCCCGCATGGCACCGGGGTCATCGAGGCCAGAGAAATCCCAACCGAAGTCGGGGTCGTCCTCTTCCTCAGAACCCGCCGGTCCAGAGGTTGAGACGGTTTTCAGTCGGTCCTAGGTCAACCACATATGGTACCCCGGAAGGTTTGGATACGCCCTTACGAAAGCGCTCACCGTAGCGGGGTCGCTCGGTGGATCGAAGCTGAATCAAAAGGGAACAGGGTGGAATACAGATGGTACCTTTTGGTCGATGGACGGTGGTGAAGTCACGTCGGGGACGGAACGCACCGTCATCTCAGGTACAAGGGTGACGCCCAGCAGGTCCTTTGCGAGGGTGCTGGCGTCGTCAGTCCGCTCGGGGCTAGCACGTTGTAGGGAAGCGGCGCTCGTCGTCGTCTCAGGCACGAGGACAACACCCGACATGTCCCCCGGAGGAGTGCCGGCGTTGTCGGCTCGCTCTGGTTTGACAGTCGATAAGGTGCCGCCTCCTTCGTGGCCACGGTTGCCCCGTCTCCGTCTCCTCCGGCGAGGAGGGTGGTAGGGACAACCGGAGTGTTCCTCTTCCGCCGCGGGGAGATGCCGTCGCGGAGGTCGCCTCCGCCGGGTGAGCCATTGACTGTCGTTGTCGTCGTGCCACGGAGGGAGGAGTACCATGTCGTAGCTGCCGTCGAGGGACATGAACTCGAGACTCCCGAAGCAGAGCACCGTCCCGGGCTGAAGAGGTTGCTGAAGTCTACCCATCTGGAACTCAACGGGAAAGTGTTCGTTAATACGCAGCAGGCCCCTACCTGGCGCGCCAACTGTCGGCGTTTTGGACCCGGGGGGTCCCTGGACCGACGAGTAAATTTGTCGCTGCGTGCCCCTGCCCAGATGGGTTGGTGCGAGATGGAACACAAGTGGGGGAATGGGCCTTGTATTATCCTACTCCAGGGTGCTCGTAGTAGGGGTTACAAGCCTTGCAAGAGAGCGAGGGCAAGAGAGAGAGAGAGAGAGGGTCTGGCCACTGCTCGTCTTCTCCCGTCCCTTTGCCATGCGCACGTATGCTCGTATGTTCGTATGCTCGTCCCTCTGTCCCCCTCTTTCTCCCCCCTCCTCCTCCTTTTTTCCTCCTCCCTTCTGGGGCCCTGGACACCCCCTTTTATAGACGTAAGGAGATGCCCAGCTGTACAATGGGGTATAGCTGGGAGCTAACGTGGCTGGTAGGGAAGTGCCCTGAGCCCTGTACAGATAACAACGTGGCCATCGGGGGGACGTCTCGAGTCCTATAGAGGTAGTATCATGGCCGTTGGAGAAGTGCCTTGAGCCCTGTAGCAGTACAGCTGTTGGTGCTGTATGGATCCTGCTGACGTCTCCTTGCTTCAGTAGGGGGCTTGAGAACCACCGACGTCATGGTTGCATGCAGGAAACCACCATCGCCTGTTATCGGGGTAAGCTGGATGGGACGCCAGTCTTATTCCTTCGTAGCCTGAGCTAGCTAGGAGTAGGGTAGCTGAGACGGAACCTCCCAAGTCGTTAGGCCCACCTATAGTTGTCCTTGTCCAACAGACATCAGACAACCCTGTAGATGTTCCTGAACCACTTGACAAGTTCGGTATCTTTTCTCTTACCTTTCCAGGAATGTTTCACCCGTCTTGCAGACATTACAGAACATCGGAGATATAGAAATGCGGAAGCGATTACAAAAACTTACATTTATTTAGAAAGTAAGATCAAGTTACTTATTACAGACCAGAGTTATAAAACGAGTGCTGAGTAGTATTATTACAATACCAAGGGAGGCAAAAACTCCTCCCGGTAAGTTTTTACACAAAAGTTTTTATGGAGGACCATGTCCTCCCGTAGCTTCACTCTTGTTTTTCTTCATTTGAAACCACCTTGGTACAAAAGCAACAAAAATTTGCTACTTTCTCACCTAAAAACAATGAGGGAATGAACCCTGAGTATGGAATTACTCAGCAAGTCTTACCCGACTAAAGAAAAGACTCTCAAGGGTATGCTAGTTGCAAGGGAGTCAAGGTCAGGTATCTCAAGATCAAAGACTCTATTTTGCATAAATGCTTACTACGAGTGGATCCTTAAAAATAAAGTTTTATTTTCAGGTTAGGTAAACTTACGTGCATCTAGAGTTCTTTCTACCCTAGTTCAAATGCTTGTCCTGCACTAGCCAGTTTCTCATCAATCCCTTCATCTTTAGTGGAATTCTACGTATAAGTCAGTGACCAAGTCTCCATAACCGCGGAGGTACGGCGATCCGAATCGATTATACTCAGCTGAGGATCTCTAATCACACGACATATGTAGCACTTAACCCTTGCATATTTCAACCCGCCACCGGGGTTCTTAAGTCCAGATCAGGTTCACGCGAACCGAGAGCACAGATACACCACTATCCAGCCTCTTGCCACGGAGGGTACACGCTACTCTCGCCACCGCTCCATGCCCATTCCATGTTATCTTATTCTGGCCTTAGTCTACCTGAGGCAAAGCTTACCCATGACGAGGCATGTGACCGGTTAAAGGGTCCTCGGTCAGCAGGCCTACATCGACACGGTCCTTAATCGACTCAGACGGAGACACTACACCGAGACTCCTTTCTCGTGCAAGTCACCCGCCCAGTCTCAGCTTAATCATTTCAAACCCAAAGTTTGGTACCTGGCAGAGGTACATCTTTTCCGATGTTGAACCCATCACGGCTGTGATGGATCCACCATCAAGTTTTATTTTCAAAAACATCCCACCCACTTTTGCCACATCATCTTTTGTAAAAACAAAACATTTTGTTTTTCTAAAGCAAGGCTAAGCATCAAAAATCTTTTGTAAAACGGTGATCAAGGAAGGTAATCAAATTCAAGGAAGGTAATGCAGGAATTGTTTTAGCAATCAACTCCTATCACCTAATGCATCAAACAAGTGAAAAAGGTTTTTTAAAACACAAGGAGGTGGCAAATGCACCGGGGCTTGCCTTTGTTAGTAGGTGAGTCAGGGTCAGGCCCGCAGATGTCAAAGTAGAGACAAGACCCTGCTTGAGATTCCAAAGGTGGTGGTGTCTTCTCTTTGGTCACTTCAATCTCTTCTTCGTTTTCTAAACATAACCACATATATGTATATAAGAATGAATGCCATGTAATGCTCATGAGAGTGCAAATATAATAAGAATTTATTATCTAAGGTGTTGAATACAATTTTCCTTCACGGAACTCCGAGAACTTAGCGTTTCTGGAGTCAGTAAAGGAGTTCACGGGGCAGGGGGGATTTTGGGTTCTAGTTATCAAACAAGGCCCAAATCAACCCAAACTCTACCTAAGGCTTCTAAATAATGTATAGAACTCATATAAAAAGTTTGGACATTTTTGGAATTACCATATTTTTTAAAAAATCCAGAACTAATGCTTTAAACTACTTTAAATGCCTTAAAATTCCTTATTTAACCTAAAAATCATGAAACTATTTTTATTAAATACTATGGAAAATAAGAAGTCTAGGAAAATTGGTTTGAAAATTTTAGGATTTTTCTACAATTTTCTATAGATTTTCAAAGCTCTACTGAAAAAGAAAAAGATTGAATAGTGTTGGGCTGGTATTAGCCCAGTCAGCCCAACACCAGAGGGAAACGTGCGCGCGCGCGCCCGCACGCTGGCAGCTTTGCAGAAACGCCCTCGGGTTTCTGGCTAATCGAAAACAGGTTCTATTACTGTTTAACAGAGTCACTGACCGTTTACAGAAAGACCCCCGCACTCCTATCTATTCTCGATTTGAAGTCCACGACGGCGTTGAGTGCGAGGAAACTCCGGTGAGCTTCTGGACCGGCCGATTGGGGCAACGACTCAGGTCTCCGAGCGACTAACACCAAATTGAACCCTCCCCGACCCATTCCCCCAACCCAATTTCATCAATGACTAACTAATTAGCCCTGGTCACGACAACCGTGAGTATTGTGGCAAGACAGCCGTGTTCCCGGCGACCGGAGGACTCCTAGCGCAATTGTGTGGGTTGTCGAGCATCACCAGCATGCAGAGATGCTAGAACAGGAACAAAGAGGGTATGAGCAGACCTGTGGAGGGCTGGCCACGGTAGGGTGTGATTCACGGCGGCGGAGACCGGAATTGGGGAAAGTTCGAAATTTGCGAGCTCTGGCGAATGATTGAGGGTGGGTTTGGGACTCTGGTTTCGTGATGAGGTAGCGCAACTGCCCCGGCCATCAGTTTATAGCAGGCTTCAACGGTGGCGCTCAATTTGATCGAACAATGTGGGCGGCCATAGATAAGGAAGAATACCGTCGCAGTGACTACGTGGTCCATACCGTGGCAGCTATTCCGGTGATCCACAGGGAGCTAAAGTGAATCGCGACGGTGCGGTGGCAAGGCTTGGACACACGGCGAACAACGGCGATGGCATACCGGCAGTGAGATTCTAATCCGAGGGGCGGTGAGAAAGGGGAGGGGTATTGCGGCTAGCCGGAGTGGCGCCCAGCTCACCGGCGGCAAAGATCTTTCACCCCGCGACGCTATCCATTCACCCAGGGCACAAATCGGGACGTTGGCAGCACGAATCACGGCGGGAGTCGTCGGCGGCGAGATCTCTTTGACGCTGGCGTTCTGATCCACCGGGACACTGTACCATCAGAATCCCATTTCAGAGCATCTGACAGTCAACATTTAGGCTCGATTTTCTCCCAGATTCAAATGGCAACTCAACTAACTTTCTGCAGCAATATTGTAGAGCTATAAACCAGCAATAATTCGACTATAGGGATTGAACTCATTTGAGCACTAGATCAAGGTTGAATTCATACCCAAAGCTGGCTCTGTTACACTGAAAATCTGAATTTCAGAATGGAACCAGCCTGACAGCCAAACTTTAGGCTTAATTATCTCTGGATTTTTCTTAACAACTGAGCTCACACTCTTAAGCAAAGTTGTTCTCCTATGATTGAGCTACAAACTTGATGTGGTGACCTAGGGCAAAAACCCTAGTATTTGAAAGTTACAAGGCTCAAAAGTTGAGCCCACAAATCTGAAATTCAGACTTAGAGTAAATTCTCAATTAGGGTCCTTTTTGCAAATCAATCCAAAACTCAAGGTTTGGCTTGTAAATCTTCCCAAATGTGAACCATGCGACTTTATATGCTTTATCATGGTAGTTTTTACACTTTAGTCCACATGTGCACAATTTTTGCACATAGGTCCCTAGGGTTTGGACTTAGGGTTTTCCAGGGTTCAAATGGGGTTTTTGGATATCCTAGGGGTATAAATGTGATTCAAGTTTATTTTTGGGAATATTTCTTGACTATTTCCCTAAAGCTTTTAGGTTTTCTCAACTTGGGCTAGGTTTTACCCCTTTAATCCCTATTAAGGGTTAAGTTCCTTATCCAGGGTTCTATTTGCAAAATGCTATAACAATACAACTTGTTTGAAATTTTTACCTAGTGAATGCACTCTAGGTGTGTCAAACATATGCAATGCCAATGTTTATGATGTCATGCTCAAGTTTTAGTTGCAGTAACACCAGGGGTGTTACATCCTTTCCCCCATAAAAGAATCTCGTCCCGAGATTAAAAGTCCTAGGGTGAGTAATGGAAAAGGAAATGTGTCACATTTTGATTTCCTTATTTCTTGTACAAGGCAGGAGGTGGTGTGGGGTTCACTCCTTCATTGCAACAACTATACACACTTTACAAATTACATGAGGTTATAAAGCCTGGGAAATTCTTATCTAAAAAGTCTTGAGTTTCCCATGTAGCCTCATCTTCAGAATGTTGGTTCCACTGTATTTTATAGAACTTGAGTCTTTCTTCGGGTAACCCTGTCCTTTTGATCCAAGACCCGAATGGGATGTTCGGAATATGTCAAGTCCGGTTCAAGGACAACATCTGTCACTTCAACGGTTCGATCGGGAACCCAAAGACATTTCTTCAATTGGGACACGTGGAACACATTATATACAGCAGACAAAGTTTCGGGTAGTTGAAGTCGATACGCCACTGGTCCACATTGCTCAAGTATAGGGAATGGACCAATGTACTTGGGTGCAAGCTTCCCTTTTATCCCGAAATGCGATACACCCTTCATTGGTGAAACCTTCAGGTAGACATAGTCTCCTTTAAGAAAATACAAGGGCATTCGCCATTTGTCTGCATAACTCTTCTGACGAGCTTGGGCTTTCTTCATATTATGAATTATTTTCTGAACCTTTTCTTTGGTCTCTTTCACCATATCAGGCCTGAAGAAGTATCTGTCACCAGGTTCAGACCAATTTAGCGGAGTACGACATCGTCGTCCATATAAAACTTCGAAAGGTGCCATCTTGATACTTTCTTGATAGCTATTATTATATGAAAACTCCGCTAAAGGCAAGCATTCATCCCATTTTTGCGAGAAGTCCAAAACACATGCCCGCAGCATATCTTCAAGTATTTGATTAACCCTCTCAGTCTGCCCACTTGTTTGTGGATGATAGGCCGAACTGTGGAGCAATTTGGTACCCAGGGACTTATGAAGTTCTTCCCAAAATTTGGATACGAATTGAGGTCCACGATCCGACACTATAGTCTTCGGAATCCCATGCAAACTAAGAATATGAGTGATATACAATTAGGCATAAACAACAACTGGGTGCACTATCTTGACGGGTAGAAAATGAGCAATTTCCGTAAGCCGATCAACAATAACCCAGATAGAGTCATACCCCTTTGTGGTCCTGGGCAATCCCACAATAAAGTCCATACTTATGTCTTCCCATTTCCATGTCGGTATCTGTAGAGACTGTAATGGACCAGCAGCTTTCAAGTGTATAGCCTTGACACGTCTGCAGGTGTCACATCTAGCCACAAAGCATGCAATTTCGATCTTCATTTTTGTCCACCAATAATGTTGCTTCAGGTCTTGGTACATCTTAGTGCTTCCGGGATGAATAGAATAGCGACTAAGATGTGCTTCATCAAGAATATGTTGGCGGACCTTTTCATTCTTCGGTATCACTATGCGGTTATTAAACCATACAATGCCTTGATCATCTTCTTTGAAACATTTGGCCTTTCCAGCCCTTATCTTCTCACGAATGTGTTTCATACCCTCATTATCCCTTTGAGCATCAATTATCCTTTGCAAGAGGACTGACTCAAGCTTTAGCTGACTAAGGTTCCTTGTTGGACCATTCCCAGGTTTAGCTTCTCCATCTCCTGACATAATGTATTGTCAGAGGTCTTTGCCGTAAGACAGTGACAGGAAACCTTACGACTAAGTGCATCTGCCACCACATTGGCCTTGCCTGGGTGATAATGAATTTCCAGTTCATAATCCTTAATAAGCTCAAGCCATCTCCTTTGTCTCATATTCAATTCTGACTGGGTGAAGATATACTTCAAGCTTTTATGATCTGTATAAATGTGATAGATATTACCCAGCAGATAATGACACCAAATCTTCAGGGCATGAACCACAGCAGCTAGCTCCAGATCATGAGTTGGGTAATGCTCCTCATGTCGGCGCAACTGCCTTGAAGCATATGCAATTATTCGGCCTTCTTGCATTAATACACAGCCGAGCCCACTTCCTGATGCATCACAATACACATCAAAGGGCTTAGTGATATCCAGTTGAGCCAATATCGGAGCAGTGGTTAATAATGTCTTCATTGTTCAAAAGCTTCATTACGCTTGGAAGACCAATTGAATTTAATATCATTCTTCAATAAACTTGTGATTGGCTTCACAAGCTTAGAAAAATCGGGTATAAATCAACGGTAATATCCAGCCAGTCCAAGGAAACTTCGGACTTGATGAACAGTGGTCGGGGGTTTCCACTCCAAAATGTCCTTGACTTTGCTGGGGTCTACCGCAATCCCCCTAGCAGATAGAACATGTCCCAGAAACTGAATTTCCTCCAGCCAAAACGCGCATTTGCTGAACTTGGCATATAACTGATGTTCCCTCAGGCGCGTTAACACGATCCATAAATGTTGGGCGTGCTCCTCTTTATTTTTGAAATATATTAGAATATCGTCAATGAAGACCACCACAAGCTTGTCCAACACGGGCATGAACACCGAGTTCATCAAATACGTGAAGTGGGCAGGAGCATTTGTCAATCCGAAAGACATTACCAGGTATTCAAATAATCCATACCGCGTAGTGAATGCGGTTTTTGGTATATCCTCGGGCCGAATACGGATCTGATGATAGCCCGATCTGAGATCAATCTTGGAGAATACCCTCGCTCCGGTCAGTTGATCAAATAAAATGTCAATCCTCGGAAGAGGGTACTTGTTCTTGATAGTGACCTCATTCAGGGGTCGATAATCCACACACATCCGTAAAGTTTGATCCTTCTTTTTGACGAATATGGCTGGACAACCCCATGGCGACGAGCTTGGCCGGATGAATCCTTTCTCAAGTAGATCTTGTAATTGAATCTTCAACTCTGCCAACTCATTCGGAGGCATACGGTACGATCTTCGAGAAATGGGAGCCATACCGGGCTTCAACTCAATTACAAACTCTACATCCCTTTTAGGTGGCAATCCAGGCAAATCCTCTGGAAAGACATCGGGAAACTCACATACTACCGGAATATCCTTGATTTCCGGTATGATGGCTTCATTAACAATGCCAGTAGCTTTGGTTGGAATGGGGATAGACAAGAGAATTTCTTCTTGATTATGACTCAACCTGATGGTTCTCTGATCAGTGTTGAGAGTTGCTTTATGTTTGGCTAACCAATTCATGCCCAAAATGACATCTATGTCTTGGCCTTTCAGAACGATCATATTGGTAGGAAAGTCCCGTCCGGCCAAAGTTACGGGCACTTGATAGGCCACTTCTCTAGTAAAGATTTGTCCCCCAGGTGAGTAAATTTTAAACCCGTCTTTTGATTCATGGCATGAAATGCAATGTTGCTCCACAATTTTCTTGCTGATAAATGTATGCGAAGCACTAGAATCAAAGAGAATAACTGCGGGATGATTGGCCACAAAGAACGTACCCATCATTACCGGCTCTCGTCCGGTGTAGTGGCCACTTGCGTATAATATATGCGTCCCGTCTTCTTGGTATTTTTGCCTGAAGTATTTCCCTTGACTTGAGATGAATTCCCAGATCCTTGCTGATTATTTGACTGGTTTTGTTTTGGATAAGGGCAATCCTTGATGAAATGTCCAGATTTGTCACAATTGAAACATCCAGTCGATGAACTGGGCAGAGCAGGGAATCGAGTGCCTGGGGCACCCGGCTGACTTGGGGCAGTGGGGGCATTATTGGGACGAATAATTATTGGCTGCTTAAAAGGGAAGGAGGGTGCACGAGAGCGATTCTGGGTGGAAGGACGGAGAACAAACCGTTGCCTTTTCACCGGGCCCTGACTAGGCCTATCACCTCCAAATCCCTTGGATTTTCCGATACCTGCATACTTCGCTTCTACTGCCAATGATGTACTGATAGCTCTTCCATAAGTAAGATTTATGCAGGTTGCCATTTTTCTTTGCAGTCGATCATTTAAACCTCTCATAAAACAATTCCTCTTTTTCAGATCAGTGTTCACTTGATCGATTGTATACTGCGACAGATGATTGAACTTATTGAGATACTGATTAACCGTATCCCCTCCTTGCTTCAGCTTCATAAATTCTTCTTGCTTCATGTGAAGAACACCTTCGGGTATATAATGTTCACGGAAGGCCACCTTGAATTCTTCCCATGTTATCTGATGATTGGCCGGTTGAACGGCCACGAAATTTCTCCACCAAGTGCTGGCAAGGCCGCGCAGTTGCTGGGCTGCGAATAAAGGCTTCTGGGTCTTCGAACAGCGCAGAAGTCCAAATTTTTGCTCAATAACCCGAATCCATTCATCGGCTTCTAACGGGTCTTTGGCTTTAACAAACAGGGGTGGACGTGTCTCTGAGAAGTCCAAATAAGAAGTTTTGCGGGGGCCCTATTGATAACCCCGCCCGCCTTGTTGCTGAAACTGTTGACCCGCCATCTCTCTCAGAAAACGGGTATTATCCGCGGTCGCGTTCACTAAGGCGGCAATCGCCTCGGCAAGTGTGGGAGGGACAAGAGGTGGATTTGGGGTAGTCTCCCTCCCACTGGAGGTTCCAGCTGCATCCTGTGATCGGGTCTTGGACGACATCTGTGGCAACAAACATTTGAAAGCAAATATAATATGCCAAAGATGAAACCATCCAATTTACATTACCAAAAAGAGTAATGTTACAGACTCGATTTTATACAACAGGATACATTACCAAGTATACAATAGCACTACCTATTATACAATAATACAAACTACAATACACTACTTCTATTACAATATGTTGGAGACTTGTTCTCAAATGCTAAGAGTTAAGAACAAGGCAACATAGAAGATGTTAAACACTAAGGCCCTTCGTCCTTCGAAACATTACCCCCCTTCGGGAAATAATGCTTTAGGACGAAGGTCACAAGAGACATACCTTCGTAAATATAATAAATAATGCCGAAGGATTCATACAAAGCGTGAAATATAAATATCAACATAGGATCATTGCTATTTTATTAACATGGAGAAATAGAAATGATTCCAAATTACAAATGTACCTTCGGTCCTGAGAGAAGGTAGAAGTACAAACGTGACGCAAAAGCCAATGCCAAGTCAGCGTGAACAGTACGGGAGTACTGTTCATCTATTTATAGACGCGGGACGCAGCCCACGTAAAATTACATCCATGTCCATTACATTTGTTAACGGTTTATGGAAATCTGTCGAGGCCCCCGAAGTCTTTTCATCTTTAAGTCGGTTCCCCCTTATGCCATCGCGCCGAAGCTTCCCTGCGCACAGCTTCGGCTGCCCTCGACCTTCGTCTGGTTCAGGCTTCGTCCTGGTCGTGCTCCATATCCATAATTCTGAATCCGAAAATACCTGTTCATATAATCCACTTGGAAAACATTGTCAAATCATGTTTTTGAGGACCTTCGGAGGACGAAGGCCCCCAACAGTAGCCCCTCGCAATATTAATTTGTAAATAATAAATTCAGATTGCGATATGGACGAAGGCCTTGAGCCGAAGGTCCGAAAAAACACCTTCCCTTTGCTAGAATAGCAACATTCACTGACAAGCGGGGCCTTTCAATTTTCAACGCCCTAGGCGTATAAATAAGATCACATCGCGAACTCATTTGGTACGCACACTTGCCTTTTGCTTCGGCCCACTAAAATTTTTAGCTCTTGCTCGTTAAGATTTGCTGGTCTTTTTGATTTCGAAGCTTCGGCCTTGGGAACAATTTTTTAGCGTTCCCGAAGATGTCTGAAGGCAAGAAGATCCCTGCTGAGACGAAGCTGAGTCTCGAGGAGGAGAAGAATCTGGGGTTCCTGATAGCGATGGCAGAGACCAATACAGAGAAAATCACGAAGGAGATTCTCGAAGGTTTGTCCGAAGATACTGATGACAGCGACAGCTTTGATGTGGAAAGTGGTGGGGAAGAGGCCGAAGATCGACCGTGGCGACCAAGCCACACAGTTTTTGGGAAAACGACCATCAAGCAGAGTCACATTGATAATATGAGGGGGCGCTATTTCCGAGACATATCTATTGTGAGAGCTGATGCCGGGGAAAAAACTTCTCCCACCCCCGAAGAAGATGAAGTTGTGATTTTCCGAAGCTTCCTCAAGGCTGGGCTTCGATTCCCCCTGAGCAACTTTGTTGTTGAGGTACTAAAGACATTTCAAGTCTATCTCCATCAAATCACTCCCGAAGCCATCATAAGAATGGGAGTGTTTGTCTGGGCTGCGAGGAGCCAAGGTTTGGAACCGAACGCTAAAAGCTTCTGCAACATTCATGAGTTATTATACGAGACGAAGCCCTGGGGAAAGGAGCAATACCACAACAACTTTGGGTGCTACAGCTTCGGCGCCCGCTCCGGGTCAAGCTGCCCTGTGCCGACCTTTCGGAAGAGGTGGCCCGGAGCCTAGATGACTGAATGGTTTTATGTAAAGAATGATCTAACAGCTCAAGAGAATGTGAAGAGTATCATTATGCACCCAATCTGGCAACGCTTCGGTCTTCGAAGGCCGAATGTCGAAATGGACGAAGCCGCCGAAGAATGCCAAAGAGCCTTCGGGGTAGTCTGCTCGTTTATTGGGACAAGGGACTTGGTCCAAGAACACATTGCCTTCAGGGTATGGCCACTTGCAGAAAAGTGGGAAATGCCGAAGGAAACCATTAAAGAGCCCGACGAAGGCGGACTAGTCAGATTAAAGTACACATTCAAATATGCAGATAAATTTGTTGAACCTGATGATGACTGGCTGAAAAGCATTGAAACATTAAGTGATGAATTACTTGGGGCATATTCGAAGGCTGAAAATACTGCACTATCAGCAGCCTTCGGAGGCCGAAAAAAGAAGAGACTCAACCGAGTGTTTGATGCAGTCGGGTTCTTCTACCCTGATTATCGTTATCCCATCCGAAGGCAAAAAAGGAAAAACATAACCTCTGAAAAAGAAGAAGCTGCAACCGCTCCTAGCGAGCCAGAACCGAAAGGAAAAAGGTTGAAGGTCCTCACACACCGACCACGCCATATTGAACCAGCTTCGGTGCCTGAGTTCACCGGAGAAACTTCTTCGGCCGCTGAAGCTAAACAGCCAACCTTGCTGCCAGAAATTGCAGAGATGGCCGAAGCGCCATCCATAGAAAAAATGGAAGAAGCGAAAAATCCGACTAAGGAAAAAGCATCAGAAATTTTGAGTCCTGTAGCAAATGTCGAAGCAGCAAAAATCCAAAAGGGTACAATGGTGACCCCAAAAAGGAAGAGAATGGTAAATGTACTAGATGTCTTGGAGACAATTAAGTCTTCAAGCACAACTCCAAAAAAGAGTGTTGAAATTGCTGAAGCTTCTTCTGAAGCTCCGACGCAACAAGCTGAAGCTGAAGCTGGGCCTTCAGAGCCCTTCAAGGAGCAAACTTTGGAAGCCGAAGCAATAAAAATGACAGAACCAATTTTAGTTGAAGAAACTGACACTGCCATCCCCGAAGCGCGTGCCAGCATGTGTGATTACATCATACGACATGCTTCGGGGAAAAAACTATCTGAAGAAGAAACTCATGAAGCTAACCATTATGCAAAGGAGCTAAAATATCCAAAGGGAGCAGTAATATTCAATGGGACAAATGAAGATGATTTCTTATACTGCCTGCCTGACAACAAAGAGCTATCTGTCTGCCGAGAGATGGCCAGGAGTATTGGTTTCCCGAAGCTTGAATCTGGATTAAGCGCCATGACTAAAGAAGATCTCGCAGACAGTCTTGCGTACAACAGCCTGAAGGTACGGGAATTAAACGCTTGAAAAATCCCCCTTATTATTTTTTTACGCAACTCATTCCTTTTTTCTTATATGAATTCTTTTTCGTATAGGGCCTGATCCTAAGCAACGCGCTAAGAGCGCAAAAGAGCGCCGAAGATGAAAGTTATGAAATTGCGTTTAATAATTTACGCTCCGAAGTTATCAAACTGAGAAACGAAGCTTTGGAAAAAGATAAAATTCTGCTTACACTGGTAGATAAAGTGAAAAAAGACGAAGCTGCTTCAAAGGCCCAAACCGAAGCTCAAAAACGCGAGATTAAAGATCTTCAGAAACAGCTGGCTAGAGCTAAAGAGGAGCGCGCGCTTGAGGAAACGAAACGAGAACTTAGTGATTTTATGGTCAGCAAATTGGAATCAAGAGTTAAAGAGCTTCGCACATCTCAGGGGAAATGCTATGTTAAATCTATAGAATGCGTGAATAAAATTAAAACCAGCTTTGCTAGCGTCGGCGCCTTTTCCAGCGAAGAGAATTTTTCTCGAGGCAATCCCGAAGATCCGCTGGAATGGATTAGCCACGAAGCAGAGGCCTTCGAAGAGATTCTGAACAGTCGTGGCGACATATGCGCTTTTTCGGGCGCCAGAGGAATTGCTTCTGTCTTAGAGAAGAAAGGTTGCGGGCATATAAAATTTTTAGCTCAGTCCGAAGCTACCTTATCTTCCGAAGATATCAAGGACCCCTCGGCCGAAGCAAGCGTGGTTGGTGGCAAATTTTTTACTGATATCTGGAACGACGGCGGCCGAGGAATGGCGCAAGATATCATCCAAAGAAGCGAGAAAGGCATTCATGATGCTAGAAAAGTAGCAGAAGCTGCCGAAAGGAGTACGGAGCCCGAAAGACAATTAGGTACCAATTAGTCGCTCTTGTTGCGTTGTAATTTTCATTTTAAACTTTGCTCGCGATTTGTAAAAGTAATGAAGAAGTGTTCTCTTCGCTCAGAAACCGTTGAACCAACTGCCGACCCCCACACAAAAGGGGATGAAGAAATTAAACAGATGGCCGAAACTATCATGGACAAGGTTGTTGACCAACTTCTGAATGAAGCCGCCGAAGCAGTATTAAGAGAAGATTAGATGCTATTTGGAAGAAACATTTAAAGTGTAATCTATGCAACACTTTGTACATTTGAATGTAATATACAAGTCTCTTTTCATTATTGAATTCTTTACGATGCATGAAACTTTAAATACATACCATTTTTGAGCCTTCGGCGAAAAAACACCTTCCCTTCTTTTCATGCTTCGTGAAGAAGACATTCTTCGTTAAAATTACTCTGATGAATGATATCCATGCTTCGTGAAAACATTCTCCGAAGCTATATTCCGAAGCTATACAACTTTGATATTGATCTGATAAAATTCGCCCTCGTTTCGTAAAAATATTCTTCGAAACTGTATTCCGAAGCTATACAGTTTCGATGTCACTTTCTCAAAGCATCCTTTCGAAGGTTGAGAGTATCCCCTTCTCTTGCCAAATGCAATATGATGTATGATGCTTATGCTATGCAAAATGATGTGATGATGTTATGTTATGCATGTGTCATTTGTTCCGAAGATACACATAAAATATTTTCGTAAGCTCTGCATTCCCTTAGGAACGTCTTTGGAGCTTCTTCGTCTTTTACTTAGACGGTTTCAGCGTTGACTTTTCGCTGTAAGCCTCCCTTAGGAGCTTCTTCGCCTTTTACTTAGGCGGTATCAGCGTTGACTTTTCGCTGTAGGCTCTGCATTCCTTTAGGAACGACTTCTGAGCAGAAAACTTACACTGCGCTCCCTTTGGAACGGCTTTTTGTGACTTCATAAACTTACTCTGCGTTCCTTAGAACGACTTTCTGCTACTCCGAAGGATTTTTGATCCGAAGGTCCTCCTTGGTAAGGGAAAAAGTTTTAGGCTTCAGCAACTTAGGCTTGTGGAGCAAATAGATTTTCCTCGTAGGAAACAACGAAATTATTACATGAAAACTATCAATGTTTTTTGCTTCACAGAAAATAAAACTGAATAGAAAAGACTGCTATCAAAGGTAGGATATGTCAATAAATGTGCTTCGACTCTGGCACAGTGCTGTTGACTGTGCGAGCTTCGGACTGTTCTCTGAAGTCCCTCTGATGTGGAGCGTATTGACTCCCTTCTGGCTGTTGACCTTGCTGCAATGGAGGTGGAGGCGGAAGCTGCTGCCAGGAAGCTTGAGGTTGACTTGCCGAAGCTACAGAAGCTGCAGGGTGGTTGTCTATGTATTGTGGGATATAAGGCGGATGATACGAAGCAGTATGCATGACCTGCTTCGGCTGAGCTTGTTGAGATGCAGCTTCGGCTATTTCCTTTTGCTTCTGGATTGTAACATGGCACGTCCTAGTGGTATGGCCCTTGCCTTCTCCACAGAACAAGCAAAACAGTCTCCTTGGCTGATCTCCGAATCTTCCGCCGAAGCCCCTGGCGCCTCTGCCTCTTGGAGCTGGTGGCCGGAAGGAGGTTTGTTGTTGCCCCGAAGCCTGTGAGGAGCACTGCGGCCTGTTTTGCTGACTCCCCTTATCATCATTCTGAGTGTTGTGGATGGAACGGACATGCCTCGGGTAGTATCTTCCTCCGAAGCCCCTGGTCATTTCAGAAAATCTGAAGGCCTCCTCCCTTCTTTGGCGAAAGTCATTGTCAGCACGAATGTACTCATCCATCTTTTGGAGCAATTTCTCCAGGGTCTGAGGAGGCTTCCGAGCAAAGTATTGAGCTGCAGGTCCAGGTCGAAGCCCCTTGATCATGGCTTCGATAACGATTTCATTGGGCACCGTTGGTGCCTGCGCCCTCAATCGTAAGAACCTTCGGACATACGCCTGAAGGTATTCTTCGTGATCCTGAATACACTGGAAGAGGGCTTGAGCTGTGACCGGCTTCGTTTGAAATCCTTGAAAGCTGGTCAGTAACATATCCTTCAGCTTCTGCCATGAAGTGATTGTTCCTGGCCGAAGAGAGGAATACCAAGTCTGAGCAACATTCCTGACGGCCATAACGAAAGACTTCGCCATGACTGCAGCATTGCCCCCGTACGAAGACACTGTTGCTTCGTAGCTCATCAAGAATTGCTTCGGGTCGGAATGGCCGTCAAACATGGGAAGCTGGGGTGGCTTATAGGATGGAGGCCAAGGTGTAGCCTGCAGCTCAGCAGACAGAGGAGAAGCATCATCGAAAACAAAATTTCCCTGATGGAAATTATCATACCAGTCATCTTCGTTGACGAAGCCCTCCTGATGAAGGTCTTTCTGATGAGGCCTTCTGTTCTGCTCATCGTGAGTGAGATGGCGAACTTCCTCAGAGGCTTCGTCTATTTGCCTTTGCAACTCAGCTAGGCGGGCCATCTTCTCCTTCTTCCTCTGCACTTGTTGATGTAGCATCTCCATCTCTCTGATTTCTTGGTCTAGCTCTTCTTCCTCAAGCGTCGGGCTGACGGCTTTTCTCTTCTGGCTTCGGGCCTCCCGAAGAGAGACGGTCTCCTGGTTGTGGTCCAGCGGTTGTAGTGCTCCTGCCCCAGTCGCTGAAGCTTTCTTCGGCGCCATAGCGAAGGTCTAAAGCTTCCGAAGGTGTTCACAAAAACTCGAAGTGGAAGTGAGTTCACCGGAGGTGGGCGCCAATGTTGGAGACTTGTTCTCAAATGCTAAGAGTTAAGAACAAGGCAACATAGAAGATGTTAAACACTAAGGCCCTTCGTCCTTCGAAACATTACCCCCCTTCGGGAAATAATGCTTTAGGACGAAGGTCACAAGAGACATACCTTCGTAAATATAATAAATAATGCCGAAGGATTCATACAAAGCGTGAAATATAAATATCAACATAGGATCATTGCTATTTTATTAACATGGAGAAATAGAAATGATTCCAAATTACAAATGTACCTTCGGTCCTGAGAGAAGGTAGAAGTACAAACGTGACGCAAAAGCCAATGCCAAGTCAGCGTGAACAGTACGGGAGTACTGTTCATCTATTTATAGACGCGGGACGCAGCCCACGTAAAATTACATCCATGTCCATTACATTTGTTAACGGTTTATGGAAATCTGTCGAGGCCCCCGAAGTCTTTTCATCTTTAAGTCGGTTCCCCCTTATGCCATCGCGCCGAAGCTTCCCTGCGCACAGCTTCGGCTGCCCTCGACCTTCGTCTGGTTCAGGCTTCGTCCTGGTCGTGCTCCATATCCATAATTCTGAATCCGAAAATACCTGTTCATATAATCCACTTGGAAAACATTGTCAAATCATGTTTTTGAGGACCTTCGGAGGACGAAGGCCCCCAACACTACACCACTATTCCTGCTTTTGGTTGCTCCTAGTAGCCTCGCCGTCGGGTGTGGGAGACCATTCATCGACCAGCCTCATAGAAGGAGGGGGCTTAAAAAGGTCTAACTCACCACCAAGTGCTTCTCCCGCAACGTGCGAGGGTCCGGCTTCCGACCCGACAGGATCCGTAGGTGCACTGGGATGTAGTTGTGAATACAGTACATGGACTTCCTCATGTAGGGTATTGCAGTACGCCTGCAGATTGTCAATGGCAGCGCTAAGTTCTTCGACTCGAGCTCGAGCCTTTGCTTCCTTAGCCCAAGCGACTGAACGAGACTGTACCGCCCAATCAAGCGCTATATCCCGATCAGCAAGCTGATCCTGTAGACGGCGGATGTAACCTCTTAATTCGTTTATTCTGTCGCCATCCGCGACCTATATGCTGGTCCTGCGTTGCAGTTCCGTTTGAAGCTGATTTACTCGGGCTTTGAGATCCCCAATCGGATCGTTGCTTCCGCTACTACTATCCTCATCTCGTGGGGCAAGTTGATGGCGAGGTACTCCAATTAGGCCAGTTGACTTACGCGCGGTCTTCCTCGTGTGCGGCGGCATTTCTTTAGGAGAAAAATTTTATTAGTATAATTCTTAGCATGATGCATGTATAATTACAGAAACAACCTTAGTTGATTCATACCTTCTATACATTGCACTTCGCCTATCTGGTCTTTCATATAGATTCTTCAAATATGAGGGGTAAGAATGGAAGAAATCTTTCTAGGTGAGTTTTTAGAAAATCCTTTTGAAGATGCCTCATAATATCTGCAAAGAAGGGCATCGCTCCGATACCAGCTGAGACGGAACCTCCCAAGTCATTAGGCCCACCTACAGTTGTCCTTGTCCAAGAGACATCAGACAACCCTGTAGATGTTCCTGAACCACTTGACAAGTTCGGTATGTTTTCTCTTACCTTTCCATGAACGTTTCGCCCGTCTTGCAGACATTACAGAACATCGGAGATATAGAAATGCGGAAGCGATTACAAAAACTTACATTTATTTAGAAAGTAAGATCAAGTTACTTATTACAGACCAGAGTTATAAAACGAGTGCTGAGTAGTATTATTACAATACCAAGGGAGGCAAAAACTCCTCCTGATAAGTTTTTACACAAAAGTTTTTATGGAGGACCATGTCCTCCCGCAGCTTCACTCTTGTTTTTCTTCATTTGGAACCACCTTGGTACAAAAGCAACAAAAATTTGCTACTTCCTCACCTAAAAACAACGAGGGAATGAACCCTGAGTATGGAATTACTCAGCAAGTCTTACCCGACTAAAGAAAAGACTCTCAAGGGTATGCTGGTTGCAAGGGAGTCAAGGTCAGGTATCTCAAGATCAAAGACTCTGTTTTGCATAAATGCTTACAATGAGTGGATCCTTAAAAATCAAGTTTTATTTTCAGGTTAGGTAAACTTACCTGCATCTAGAGTTCTTTCTACCCTAGTTCAAACGCTTGTCCTGCACTAGCCAGTTTCTCATCAATCCCTTCATCTTTAGTGGAATTCTATGTATAAGTCAGTGACCAAGTCTCCATAACCGCGGAGGTACGGCGATCCGAATCGATTATACTCAGCTGAGGATCTCTAATCACACGACATATGTAGCACTTAACCCTTGCATATGTCAACCCGCCACCGGGGTTCTTAAGACCAGATTAGGTTCACACGAACCGAGAGCACAGATACACCACTGTCCATCCTCTTGCCACGGAGGGTACACGCTACTCTCACCACCGCTCCACGCCCATTCCATGTTATCTTATTCTGGCCTTAGTCTGCCTGAGACAAAGCTTACCCATGACAAGGCATGTGACCAGTTAAAGGGTCCTCGGTCAGCAGGCCTACATCGACATGGTCCTTAATCGACTCAGACGGAGACACTACACCGAGACTCCTTTCTCGTGCAAGTCACCTGCCCAGTCTCAGCTTAATCATTTCAAACCCAAAGTTTGGTACCTGGCAGAGGTACATCTTTTCCGATGTTGAACCCATCACGGCCGTGATGGATCCACCATCAAGTTTTATTTTCAAAAACATCCCACCCACTTTTGCCACATCATCTTTTGCAAAAACAAAACATTTTGTTTTCTAAAGCAAGGCTAAGCATCAAAAATCTTTTGTAAAACGGTGATCAAGGAAGGTAATCAAATTTAAGGAAGGTAATGCAGGAATTGTTTTAGCAATCAACTCCTATCACCTAATGCATCAAGCAAGTGAAAAAGGTTTTTTAAAACACAAGGAGGTGGCAAATGCACTGCGGCTTGCCTTTGTTAGTAGGTGAGTCAGGCTCAGGCCCGCAGATGTCAAAGTAGAGACAAGACCCTGCCTGAGATTCCAAAGGTGGTGGTGTCTTCTCTTCGGTCACTTCAATCTCTTATTCGTTTTCTAAACATAACCACATATATGTATATAAGAATGAATGCCATGTAATGCTCATGAGAGTGCAATTATAATAAGAATTTATTATCTAAGGTGTTGAATACAATTTTCCTTCACGGAACTCCGAGAACTTAGGGTTTCCGGAGTTAGTAAAGGAGTTCACGGGGCAGGGGGGTTTTGGGTTCTAGTTATCAAACAAGGCCCAAATTAACCCAAACTCTACCTAAGGCTTCTAAATAATGTATAGAACTCATATAAAAAGTTTGGACATTTTTGGAATTACCATATGTTTTCTAAAAATCCAGAACTAATGCTTTAAACTACTTTAAATGCCTTAAAATTCCTTATTTAACCTAAAAATCATGAAACTATTTTTATTAAATACTATGGAAAATAAGAAGTCTAGGAAAATTGGTTTGAAAATTTTAGGATTTTTCTACAATTTTCTATAGATTTTCAAAGCTCTACTAAAAAAGAAAAAGAAAAAGATTGAATAGTGTTGGGCTGGTTTTAGCCCAGTCAGCCCAACACCAGAGGGAAACGTGCGCACGCGCGCCCGCGCGTTGGCGGCTTTGCAGAAACGCCGTCAGGTTTCTGGCTAACCGAAAACAGGTTCTATTACTGTTTAACAGAGTCACTGACCGTTTACAGAAAGACCCCCGCACTCCTATCTATTCTTGGATTGAAGTCCACGACGGCGTTGAGTGTGGGGAAACTCCGGTGAGCTCCTGGACCGGCCGATTAGGGCAACGACTCGGGTCTCCGAGCGACTAACACCAAATTGAACCCTCCCTGACCCATTCCCCCAACCCAATTTCATCAATGACTAACTAATTAGCACTGGTCACGGCAACCGTGAGTATTGCGGCAAGACAGTCGTGTTCCCGGCGACCGGAGGACTCCTAGTGCAATTGTGTGGGTTGTCGAGCATCACCAGCTTGCAGAGATGTTAGAACAGGAACAAAGAGGGTATGAGCAGACCTGTGGAGGGTTGGCCACGGCAGGGTGTGATTCACGGCGGTGGAGACCGGAATTGGGGAAAGTTCGAAATTTGCGAGCTCTGGCGAACGATTGAGGGTGGGTTTGGGACTCTGGTTTCATGATGAGGTAGCGTAATTGCCCCGGCCATCAATTTATTGCAGGCTTCAACGGTGGCGCTCAATTTGATCGAACAATGTGGGCGGCCGGAGATAAGGAAGAATACCGTCGCAGTGACTACGTGGTTCATACCGTGGCAGCTATTCCAGTGATCCACAGGGAGCTAAAGTGAATCGCGACGGTGCGATGGCAAGGCTTGGACACGCGGCGGACAACGGCGACGGCATACCGGCGGTGAGATTCTAATCCGAGGGGCGGTGAGAAAGGGGAGGGGTATTGCGGCTAGCCGGAGTGGCGCCCAGCTCACCGGCGGCAAAGATCTTTCACCCCGCGACGCTATCCATTCACCCAGGGCACGAATCGGGACGTTGGCAGCACGAATCACGGCGGGGAGTCGTCGGCAGCGAGATCTCTCTGACGCTGGCGTTCTGATCCACCGGGACACTGTACCATAAGAATCCCATTTCAGAGCATCTGACAGTCAACATTTAGGCTCGATTTTCTCCTAGATTCAAATGGCAACTCAACTAACTTTCTGCAGCAATATTGTAGAGCTATAAACCAGCAATAATTCGACTATAGGGATTGAACTCATTTGAGCACTAGATCAAGGTTGAATTCATACCCAAAGCTGGCTCTGTTACACTAAAAATCTGAATTTCAGAATGGAACCAGCCTGACAGCCAAACTTTAGGCTTAATTATCTCTGGATTTTTCTTAACAACTGAGCTCACACTCTTAAGCAAAGTTGTTCTCCTATGATTGAGCTACAAACTTGATGTGGTGACCTAGGGCAAAAACCCTAGTATTTGAAAGTTACAAGGCTCAAAAGTTGAGCCCACAAATATGAAATTCAGACTTAAAGTAAATTCACTATTGGGGTCCTTTTTGCAAATCAATCCAAAACTCAAGGTTTGGCTTGTAAATCTTCCCAAATGTGAACCATGTGACTTTATATGCTTTATCATGGTAGTTTTTACACTTTAGTCCACATGTGCACAATTTTTGCACATAGGTCCCTAGGGTTTGGACTTAGGGTTTTCCAGGGTTCAAATGGGGTTTTTGGATATCCCAGGGGTATAAATGTGATTCAAGTTTATTTTTGGGAATATTTCTTGACTATTTCCCTAAAGCTTTTAGGTTTTCTCAACTTGGGCTAGGTTTTACCCCTTTAATCCCTATTAAGGGTTAAGTTCCTTATCCAGGGTTCTATTTGCAAAATGCTATAACAATACAACTTGTTTGAAATTTTTACCTAGTGAATGCACTCTAGGTGTGTCAAACATATGCAATGCCAATGTTTATGATGTCATGCTCAAGTTTTAGTTGCAGTAACACCAGGGGTGTTACAGTAATGATGCATCCCTCGTGGCAGGGTTGATCCGAGCTAGAGGTCGGGCGAGGTGGTGACTCCTCCAAGGCCGAGGCTGGGGTCGAGACCCAGGGTCGGGCGAGGACGTGACTCTTCCCGAGGCCGAGGCCGAGGCCGAGCCCAGGGGTCGGGCGAGGTGGAGATTTCCTCCCGAGGCCAAGGCCGAGGCCGAGCCCTGGGGTCGGGCGAGGCGGAGCTTCCTGTTGCGCCCGAGGCTGAACTCGTCCGTTGTCGGTTTCGCCCGGGTGGTTGGCACAACAGTCGGAGCGAGGTAGGCAGCGCTGTTTTCTTGTCAGATCGACCAGTGAAAGGGCGAAGTGACTGCGGTCACTTCGACCTTGCCGACTGGGGCGTGCGTGTCAGGATAAGGTGTCAGGCAACCTCAGCATTAAATGTGCATGCAACACGGTCGGCTGGTAAGGCGATTTGGCCAAAGTCGCTTGCACGACAAGGCTTGCCTTTGGCTGAGCCGAGGGTGCGCTCACTGTCTGAGGAGACCCTCGGGCGAGACGTGGATTTGTCCGGGACCACTGTTCCGCCCGAGGCTGGGCTCAGGCGAGGTGAGACCGTGTCCCTTGGTTGACGAAGCCTTGACTTTGACCTGAGCCGTCAGTCTTCACGGTTTGCTCTGAAGGTGTTTACCAGCCGTGATTAGGAGTGGTGGGGGTACCCCTAATTACGGTACCCGACAAACAGGTTCCTCAAGAAGAGGCGTGTGATCAAGGGGGAGCACAAGAAGACCAAGTTGTGGAGGAAGAAGCACCACGGGCCCCTCCAACTCAAGTCCAAGCGACGATTCAAAGGAATCATCCCGTCGACCAGATTTTGGGTGATATAAGCAAGGGAGTAACTACTCGCTCACGTCTAGCTAATTTTTGTGAGCATTACTCGTTTGTCTCTTCTATTGAGCCTTTCAGGGTAGAAGAGGCCTTGCTAGATCCGGACTGGGTGTTGGCCATGCAGGAAGAGCTCAACAACTTCAAGCGAAATGAAGTTTGGACACTGGTGCCACGTCCTAAGCAAAACGTTGTGGGAACCAAGTGGGTGTTCCACAACAAACATGACAAGCACGGGGTGGTGACAAGGAACAAGGCTCGACTTGTGGCAAAAGGTTATGCCCAAGTCACAGGTTTGGACTTTGAGGAGACTTTTGCTCCTGTAGCTAGGCTAGAGTCGATTCGCATTTTGTTAGCCTATGCCGCTCACCATTCTTTTAGGTTGTTCCAAATGGATGTGAAGAGCGCTTTCCTCAACGGGCCAATCAAGGAGGAGGTGTACGTGGAGCAACCCCCTGGCTTTGAGGATGAACGGTACCCTGACCACGTGTGTAAGCTCTCTAAGGCGCTCTATGGACTTAAGCAAGCCCCAAGAGCATGGTATGAATGCCTTAGAGATTTTCTAATTGCTAATGCTTTCAAGGTTGGGAAAGCCGATCCAACACTTTTCACTAAGACTTGTGATGGTGACCTATTTGTGTGCCAAATTTATGTCGATGACATAATATTTGGTTCTACTAACCAAAAGTATTGTGAGGAGTTTAGCAGGGTGATGACTCAGAAATTTGAGATGTCGATGATGGGCGAGTTGAACTACTTCCTTGGGTTCCAAGTGAAGCAACTCAAGGACGGCACCTTCATCTCCCAAACGAAGTACACGCAAGACTAGCTCAAGTGGTTCGGGATGAAGGACGCCAAGCCCGCAAAGACTCCAATGGGAACCGACGGACATGTCGACCTCAACAAAGGAGGTAAGTCCGTTGATCAAAAGGCATACCGGTCTATGATAGGTTCCTTGCTTTACTTATGTGCTAGTAGACCGGATATTATGCTTAGCGTCTGCATGTGTGCTAGATATCAATCCGACCCAAGGGAATGTCACCTTGTGGCCGTTAAGCGAATTCTTAGATATTTAGTTGCTACGCCTTGCTTCAGAATCTGGTATCCAAAGGGGTCTACCTTTGACTTGATTGGATATTCAGACTCCGATTATGGCTGGTGCAAGGTTGATAGGAAGAGTACATCAGGGACGTGCCAATTCCTAGGAAGGTCCCTGGTGTCTTGGAGTTCAAAGAAACAAACTTCCGTTGCCCTATCCACCGCTGAGGCCGAGTATGTTGCCGCAGGACAGTGTTGCGCGCAACTACTTTGGATGAGGCAAACCCTCTGGGACTTTGGCTACAATCTGAGCAAAGTCCCACTCCTATGTGACAATGAGAGTGCAATCCACATGGTGGACAATCCTGTTGAACACAGCCGCACAAAGCACATAGACATCCGGCATCACTTTTTGAGAGACCACCAGCAAAAGGGAGATATCGAAGTGTTTTATGTTAGCACCTAAAACTAGCTAGCCGATGTGGCAGAACCTCCCAAGTTATTGGGCCCACATGCACCTGTCCTCATCTCAAAGACCTCAGACGGCATGCATGTGCACCAGATAACTTAACAGGATCCGTCTGATTGCCCCAAGGACATCGGATAAACCACTTACAACCAGAACCGTGGGATTAAGTAACACAAATCACACATACAACAATTTTGCAGCGGAAATTTTATTACCAAATTTTACAGGTTACAAAAATTTTACATTATTTTATCGGAGTGATTACAAAAGTATAAGTTTGAAATATATGCTAGCTCAAGTGACCATCCTCATTAAGAAGTATAGAATAAGTACTTAGACTTATAAGAAGGCCGAGCCCACCAACACTTAACACCATCAACAGCAGCACAAAACTATAACCTGAAAAACAATAGGGAATAAAAACTTGAGTATGGAATTACTCAGCAAGACTTACCCGACTAAAGAAAAGACTCTCAAGGATATGCTGGATTTGGGAATCAAGGAGAGGCTTTAGCAAGAATCAACTTAGATACTTTTGCAGAAATAGCTTACTAAAGTGAGTCCTTACTTTCAATATTTTAACGCCAGATTAAATATTAATAGACTCTGTTTGCATCTGGTCTAATTTCACCATCTCATCAATACAACATCATTTTTATTCATGAGGTCCACATCCTAACTTAGGTTGCAGGTCAGTGATCAAGTCTCCACTGTCCGGGGATATAACGGCAATCCGAATCGATTTACTTAGCTGAGGATCTCTAACCACACGACATATGTAGCACTTAACCCTTGCATATGTCAACCGTTCCCACAGATCCTCTGCAACGTGAACCGGTACGCGCTACCCGGGAGCACAGTACTCCTCCATCCAGCCTCTAGCCAGGAGGGTACACGCTACTCCCACCATCTCCCACGCCCAGTGCTCGGTTGTCTTTTCACCTATGGAATAGCCGGGTTCAAGCTTACCCTGTCCCATATCCAGGGCATGTGGCCAATTAAGATAGTCCCTAATCATACAGGCCTACATACGCATCCAATCCTTAATTGACCCGGATGAAACATCACCTGTTCCTAGCCCAAGTCCCGATTTAAGTACTTCCACCCTTAGGATTGTTTGTGTTCCTTAGGATGAAAAGAGCATTATAGGGAACTTTGCAGTAAGATCCCACCATTGCTCCCAATGAAAATAATCTTGCAGGTAGAAGCCACCTTTCCCTAGGATAACCCCTGAGCAAGGCCTTATTGCGAAAGACAACTTCTATCCACAAGATCTAAGCAGAGCTAAGCATTTTTGTAAATCATATTTTGATACTTCATCAGAAGTATCTATAAAGGTATGGATATCAAGGAAGGCAATGCATCAAAGGGTTCCAAGCAACTCCTATAAACCTAATGCACATTTCACTAGACTTAAAGTGTGCAAAAATTATTTAAAAACACAAGGAAGGGATTGCATGCACCGGGGCTTGCCTTTGTTGTAGTGAATAGGTTCTAGATCCCACTATCCAATAACCAGTTAGATAGCTCCATCCACTTGATGAGCAGGCACTGGAGTAGACTCCTTCAAACACCACTTCTTCTAGGTGTTCTACAAGTCAATTACAAATACATGTATGCTTATGTTATGATATGAAATGCAAACTCTCACAAGGAGAGGTGGGAAACATAAATACCTCAAACTAAAACACATGACAAGTATACACATGGTTTTACACCACCAACACTTGCTAATAGAGGCCAAATCGGATTCACTTAGGCAAACCTGAGAACTAATCTGTCGGGGACCATAATTAGGGGTACCCCCAAGACTCCTAATCTCAGCTGGTAACCCCCATCAGCACAAAGCAGCAAAGGCCTGATGGGTGCGATTAAGCCAAGGCTCGGTCCACTCAAGGGACACGACCTCGCCTCGCCCGAGCCCAGCCTCAGGCAAGGGCAGCCGACCCCAGAGGATTCACGTCTCGCCCGAGGACCCCCTCAAGCAACAGACACACCTTCGGCTCGCCCGAGGCCCAGTCTTCGCCAAGAAGCAACCTTGGCCGGATCGCCACACCGACCGACCGTATCGCAGGAGCATTTAATGCAAGGATGGCCTGACACCTTATCCTATCACGCGCCCTTCAGTCGACAGAGCCGAAGTGACTGCAGTCACTTCGCCGCTCCACTGACCGACCTGACAAAAAGACAGCGCCGCCTGCGTCGCTCCGACTACTGTGCCACTCGACAGAGTGAGGCTGACAGCAGCCAAGTCCGGCCTCGGGCGCCATAGGAAACTCCGCCTCGCCCAACCCCTGGGCTCGGACTCGGGCTCGGCCCCGGAAGACAACAAACTCCGCCTCGCCCGACCCCTGGGCTCGGACTCGGGCTCGGCCCCGGAAGACGACGAACTCCGCCTCGCCTGACCCTAGGGCTCGGACTCGGGCTCGGCCCCGGAAGACGACGAACTCCGCCTCGCCCGACCCCAGGGCTCAGACTCGGGCTCGGCCCCGGAAGACGACGAACTCCGCCTCGCCCGACCCCAGGGCTCGGACTCGGGCTTGGCCCTGGAAGACGACGAACTCCGCCTCGCCCGACCCCAGGGCTCGGACTCAGCCTTGGCCTTGGACGACAGTCTCCGCCTCGCCCGACCCGGGGCTCGGACTCGACCTCGACCTTGGAAGACCGACTCGACCCCAACCTCGGAGGAGCCTCCGCCTCGCCCGACCCAGGGCTCGGACCGACCACGTCACAAGGGGGGCCATCATTACCCTATCCCTAGCTAGCTCAGGCTACGGGGAATAAGACCGACGTCCCATCTGGCTCGACCCGGTAAACAGATAATGATGCCGCCCCGCGTGCTCCATGACGACGGCGGCTCTCAGCCCCTTACGGAAGCAAGGAGACATCAGCAAGGACTCGACAGCCCCGACAGCTGTCTTTCTGCAAGGCTCCAACGCTCCTCCGACGGCCACGACATCACATGAACAGGGTGCCAAAACCTCTCTGGCTGCCACGACAGCATGTACTTAGGGCACTAGCTCCTCTTTGCTAGACACGATAGCGCACTGCTACACCCCCCATTGTACACCTGGACCCTCTCCTTACGCCTATAAAAGGAAGGTCTAGGGCTCTCTTACAAAAAGGTTGGCGGTGTGGGAGGACGGGACGGCGCGTAGAGTCCCTCGCTCTCCCCCCACGCGGACGCTTGTAACCCCCTACTGCAAGCGCACCCGACCTAGGCGCAGGACAACATGGAGGCCGCGGGTTTCCCCTTTTTTCCTCTCTTCTCCCCCCTTCGTGCTCCGTCTCGCGCCGACCCATCTGGGCTGGGACACGCGGCGACAATTTACTCGTCGGTCCAGGGACCCCCCGGGGTCGAAACACCAACAGTTGGCGCACCAGGTAGGGGCCTGCTGCATGTTGACGAACAGCTTCCCGTCAAGCTCCAGATGGGTAGTCTCCAGCAACCTTTCCAACCCGGGATGGTGCTCCGTTTCGGGAGTCTTAAGTTCATGTCCCTCGACGGCAGTTACGACATGATACTCCTTCCTCCGCCGCGCGACGGCGACAATGGCGGCCGACAACCCGCCCGCCGGCGGCGGAATCGACGACGTCTTCCCCACGAGGCGAAAGAACAACATCCGAGTTTGTCCTGTCACCTCCCCCGCCGACGGAGGAGGAGGCGGGGCAACCGTGGCCAAGCAGGAGGCGGCGCCTCGTCGGCTGTCGAGCGAGTCAACGGCGCCGGCGCCCCGACGGGGGACACGTCGGGCGTCGACCTCGCGTCTGAGGCGAAGACGAGCGCCGTTTCCTCGCAACACGCCAACTCCAAGCGGACGGACAACGCCAGCACGCTCGCGAAGGACTTGCTGGGCGTCACCCTCGTACCTGAGACGACGGTGCAGTCCACCCCTGACGTGACTTCGTCACCGCCTGTCGACCAAGAGGTACCGACCAATTCCCGTCTCGTGCCTTTTGGATTCAGCCTTGACCCACCAAGCGACCCCGCTTTGGTGGAAGCCTTCATAGAGGCATGCACCAACCCTCCGGGGTATCATATGCGGTCACCCTGGGACCGGCTGATGGTCGTCTCAACCTACGGACCCTCGGGTTCCGAGGAAGATGACGAGCCCGACTTTGGTTGGGATTTCTTCGGGCTCGGTAACCCTAGTGCCATGCGGGACTTCATGACCGCATGCGGGACTTCATGACCGCATGCGACTACTGCCTTTCTGATTGTTTCGACGGTAGCCGCAGCTTCGGCGACGAAGACTGCGACCCAAGTCGTGAATGTTTCCACGTCGATCTAGGGGGTCCCAACGAAGGCAACCATCTTGGTATACCGAAAAACGGTGATCCCCCTAGTCCTGCACCTCGTGTTGACATCCTTCGGGAGCTTGCTGTGGTCCCAGTCCCTATGGGGGGTTCGGACGCACAGCTCGAGCAAATCCGCGAGATGCAGGCCAGGCTCGACGAGGGAGCAGGAACACTTGAGCCGCTCCGCCGGAACATCGGGCAGGAATGGGTAGACCAAGCTCCGGCCGGAGAAGCGCGTCATCTACCCCAGGGCATCCAGCTCCGCATCGCCGACGACGTCAGGGCAAGGCCACCACCGGCTTCCAGTGGGGTTGGCCAGAACCTGGCTGCAGCAGCAATACTTCTCCGTGCAATGCCGGAACCATCAACCACTGAAGGGCGGCGTATCCGGGGAGAGCTCAAGAATCTCCTGGAGGATGCCGCGGTCCGACGGGCCGAAAGCTCTGCCTCCCAAAGGCAGGGATACCCCTCGGAGCATCGCGCCGCGACTTCCCGATTCATGCAGGAAGCCTCGGTCCACACCGGGCACACACGCAACACAGCGCCTGCGGCCCTGGGTCGCCTCAGCAACGAGCACCACCACCGCAACCATCGAGCCCACCTCGACGAGAGGGAGCGCCGAGGCTACCACCCCAGGCGTGGGGGGACGCTACGACAGCGGGGAGGATCAGAGTCCCTCGCCCGAACCACCCGGTCCGCAGGCTTTCAGCCAAGCCATACGACGGGCGCTGTTCCCGACCCGGTTCTAAACCCCGACTACCATCACAAAGTACTCGGGGGAGACAAGGCCGGAACTGTGGCTCGCGGACTACCGGCTGGCCTGCCAACTGGGTGGAACGGACGATGACAACCTCATCATCCGCAACCTCCCCCTGTTCCTCTCCGACTCCGCTCGGGCCTGGCTGGAGCATCTGCCTCCGGGGCAGATCTCCAACTGGGACGACCTGGTCCAAGCCTTCACCGGTAACTTCTAGGGCACGTACGTGCGCCCTGGGAACTCCTAGGATCTCCGAAGCTGCCGCCAGCAGCCGGGAGAGTCTCTCCGGGACTACATCCGGCGATTCTCAAAGCAGCGCACCGAGCTGCCCAACGTCACCGTTTCGGATGTCATCGGCGCGTTCCTCACCGGCACCACCTGCCGCGACCTGGTGAGCAAGCTAGGTCGCAAGACCCCCACCAGGGCGAGCGAGCTGATGGACATCGCCACCAAGTTCGTCTCTGGCCAGGAGGCGGTTGAGGCCATCTTCTGGAAGGACAAGCAGCCCCAGGGCCGCCAGCCGGAAGATGTTCCCGAGGCGTTCGCTCAGCGTGGCACCAAGAAGAAAGGCAAGAAGAAGTCGCAAGCGAAACGCGACGCCGCCGACGCGGACCTTGTCGCCGCCACTGAGTATAAGAACCCTCGGAAACCTCCCGGAGGCGCCAATCTCTTCGACAAGATGATCAAGGAGTCGTGCCCCTATCATCAGGGACCCGTCAAGCACACCCTTGAGGAGTGCTCCATGCTTCGGTGCCAATTTCACAGGGCCGGGCCACCTACGGAGGGTGGCAGGGCCCACCACGACGACAAGAAGGAGGATCACAAGGCAGAGGAGTTCCCCGAGGTCTGCGACTGCTTCATGATCTACGGTGGGCAAGTGGCAAACGCCTCGGCTCGGCACCGCAAGCAAGAGCGTCGGGAGGTCTGCTCGGTAATGGTGGCGGCGCCAGTCTACCTAGACTGGTCCGACAAGCCCATCACCTTCGACCAGGGCGATCACCCCGACCGCGTGCCGAGCCCAGGGAAATATCCGCTCGTTGTCGACCCCGTCATCGGCAACGTCAGGCTCACCAAGGTCCTCATGGACGAGGGCAGCAGCCTCAACATCATCTATGCCGAGACCCTCGAGCTCCTGCAGATCGATCTGTCCTCGGTCCGGGCCGATGCGGCGCCTTTTCACGGGATCATCCCCGGGAAACGCGTCCAACCCCTCGGACGACTCGATCTGCCCGTCTGCTTCGGGACTCCCTCCAACTTCAGAAGGGAAACCCTCACGTTTGAGGTGGTCCGGTTCTGAGGAACCTACCACGCAATGCTGGGGAGGCCATGCTACGCCAAGTTCATGGTCGTCCCCAACTACACCTACCTCAAGCTCAAGATGTCGGGCCCCAAAGGGGTCATCACCGTCGGCCCCACGTATCGACACGCGTATGAATGCGACGTGGAGTGCGTGGAGTACGCCGAGGCCCTCGCTGAATCCGAGGCCCTCATCGCCGACCTGGAGAGCCTCTCCAAGGAGGCGTCAGACGTGAAGCGCCATGCCGGCAACTTTGAGCCAGCGGAGACGGTTAAGTCCGTCCCTATCGACCCCAGCAACGACGCCTCCAAGCAGATCCGGATCGGCTCCGAGCTCGACCCCAAATAGGAAGCAGTGCTCGTCGACTTTCTCTGCGCAAACGCCGAAGTTTTCGCGTGGAGTCCCTCGGACATGCCTGGCATACCGAGGGATGTCGCCGAGCACTTGCTGGATATCCGAGCTGGAGCCCGACCCATGAAGCAACCTCTGCGCCGATTCGACGAAGAAAAGCGCAGAGCCATAGGCGAGGAGATCCACAAGCTGATGGCCGCAGGGTTCATCAAAGAGGTATTCCATCCCGAATGGCTTGCCAACCCCATGCTTGTGAGAAAGAAAGGAGGGAAATGGCGGATATGTGTGGACTACACTGGTCTAAACAAAGCATGCCAAAAAGTTCCCTATCCTCTGCCTCGCATCGATCAAATCGTAGATTCCACTACTGGATGTGAAACCTTGTCTTTCCTTGATGCCTACTCAGGGTATCACCAAATCAGGATGAAAGAGTCCGACCAGCTCGCGACTTCTTTCATCACACCTTTTGGCATGTACTGCTATGTTACTATGCCATTTGGTTTGAGGAATGCGGGTGCGACGTACCAAAGGTGCATGAACCACGTGTTCGGCGAACACATTGGTCGAACGGTCGAGGCTTATGTCGATGACATCGTAGTCAAGACGAGGAAAGCCTCCAATCTCCTTTCCGACCTTGAAACGACATTCTGGTGTCTCAAGGCGAAAGGCGTAAAACTCAATCCCGAGAAGTGTGTCTTCGGAGTCCCACGAGGCATGCTCTTGGGGTTCATCGTCTCCGAGCGGGGCATCGAGGCCAACCCGGAGAAAATCGCGGCCATCACCAACATGGGGCCCATTAAGGACTTGAAAGGCGTACAGAGGGTCATGGGATGCCTTGCGGCTCTGAGCCATTTCATCTCGCGCCTCAGCAAAAGAGGCCTACCTCTGTACCGCCTCTTAAGAAAGACCGAGTGCTTCACTTGGACCTCCGAGGCCGAGGAAGCCCTCGGGAACCTGAAGGCACTCCTTACGAACGCACCCATCTTGGTGCCCCCAGCCGCCGGAGAAGCCCTCTTGATCTACGTCGCCGCTACCAGTCAGGTGGTCAGCGCCGCGATCGTGGTTGAGAGACAAGAAGAAGGGCATGCATTGCCTATCCAGAGGCCGGTTTACTTCATCAGTGAGGTACTATCCGAGACCAAGATCCGCTACCCGCAAATTTAGAAGCTGTTGTACGCGGTGATCCTGACGCGGCGAAAGTTGCGACACTACTTCGAGTCTCATCCGGTGACTGTGGTGTCATCCTCCCCCTGGGGGAGATCATCCAGTGCCGAGAGGCCTCGGGTAGGATTGCAAAGTGGGCGGTGGAAATCATGGGCGAGACGATCTCGTTCGCCCCTCGGAAGGCCATCAAGTCCCAAGTCTTGGCGGACTTTGTGGCTGAATGGGTCGACACCCAGCTCCCAGCGGCTCCGATCCAGCCGGAACTCTGGACCATGTTTTTCGATGGGTCGCTGATGAAAACAGGGGCAGGCGCGAGCCTGCTCTTCATCTCGCCCCTCGGGAAACACCTATGCTACGTGCTGCGCCTCCATTTCCCGGCGTCCAACAACGTGGCTGAGTACGAAACTCTGGTCAACGGGTTGCGCATCGCCATTGAGCTAAGGGTCCGACGCCTCGACGCTCGCGGTGACTCGCAGCTCGTCATCGACCAAGTTATGAAGAACTCCCACTGCCGCGACCCGAAGATGGAAGCCTACTGCGATGAGGTTCGGCGCCTGGAGGACAAGTTCTACGGGCTCGAGCTCAACCACATCGCTCGACGACACAACGAGACTGTGGATGAGCTGGCTAAGATAGCCTCGGGGCGGACAACGGTTCCCCGGACGTCTTCTCCCGAGACCTACATCAACCCTCAGTCAAGACCGACGACACGCCCGAGCCCGAGAAGGCCTCGGCCCAGCCCGAGGCACCCTCGGCCCCCGAGGGTGAGGCACTGCGCGTCGAGGAAGAGCGGAATGGGGTCCAGCCTAATCGAAACTGGCAGACCCCGTACCTGCAATATCTCCACCAAGGAGAGCTGCCCCTCGACCGAGCCGAGGCTCGGCGACTGGCGCGGCGTACCAAGTCGTTCGTCTTACTAGGTGACGGGAAGGAGCTCTACCACCACAGCCCCTCCGGCATCCTCCAGCGGTGCATATCCATCGCCGAAGGCCAGGAGCTCTTACAAGAAATACACTCGGGGGCTTACGGTCATCACGCAGCGCCCCGAGCCCTTATTGGAAACGCCTTCCGACAAGGTTTCTACTGGCCGACCACGGTGGCCGACGCCACTAGAATTGTCCGCGCCTGCCAAGGGTGTCAATCCTACGCAAAGCAGACCCACCTGCCCGCTCAGGCTCTACAGACAATACCCATCACCTGGCCGTTTGCTGTGTGGGGACTGGACCTCGTCGGTCCCTTGCAGAAGGCACCCAGGGGCTACACGCACCTGCTGGTCGCCATCGACAAATTCTCCAAGTGGATCGAGGTCCGACCCCTGAACAGCATTAGGTCCAAACAGGCGGTGGCATTCTTCACCAACATCATCCATCGCTTTGGGGTCCCGAACTCCATCATCACCGACAACGGCACCCAGTTCACCAGCAGAAAGTTCCTGGACTTTTGCGAGGATCACCACATCCGGGTGGACTGGGCCGCCGTGGCTCACCCCATGACGAATGGGCAGGTGGAACGTGCCAACGGCATGATTCTGCAAGGACTCAAGCCGAGGATCTACAACGACCTCCACAAGTTCGGCAGGCGATGGATGAAGGAACTCCCCTCGGTGGTCTGGAGTCTAAGAACAACGCCGAGCCGAGCCATGGGCTTCACACCGTTCTTTCTAGTCTATGGGGCCGAGGCCGTCTTGCCCACGGACTTAGAATACGGTTCCCTGAGGACGAGGGCGTACGACGACCGAAGAAACCAGACCGACTGAGAGGACTCACTGGACCAGCTCGAAGAGGCTCGAGACATGGCCTTACTACACTCGGCACGGTACCAGCAGTCCCTGCGACGCTACCACGCCCGAGGGGTTCGGTCCCGAGACCTCCAAGTGGGTGACCTGGTGCTTCGGCTGCGACAAGACGCCCGAGTGCGGCATAAGCTCACGCCTCCCTGGGAAGGGCCGTTCGTCATCGCCAAGGTTCTGAAGCCCGGGACATACAAGCTGGCCAACAGCCAAGGCGAGGTCTACAGCAACGCTTGGAACATCCGACAGCTACGTCGCTTCTACCCTTAAGATGCTTTCAAGTCATTCGTACACCACGTTCACACACAAAGTCTAACCATCAAGGAAGGGTCAGCCTTGCCTCGGCAAAGCCCGACCCTCCCTCGAGGGCTAGAAGGGGGAAACCCCCTCTGCGTCAAAATTTTCCTCGGAAAAAGTCTTTCTGCCAGAACGTCTTTCGTGCTTTTTGACTACTTCAAAAGTGGGGTCCTGAAAACGACGGAGTACACGTAAGCAGCCAAGGCTGACCGAGCCGAGGGACTCCTACGCCTCCGGGATACGGATACCTCACTCATCACCTTCTGCGATAAGTAACTCACGCTCGGATAAGCGATTCCGCTGACCGAACAAGTCTTAATGCTCGGAGACCTTTCTGCCGAAACGATTTTTTGGGCCTTCTCGACTACATCGTTAGCAGAATCCTACGGACGAGTAAGAGTACACATAAGCGGCAAGGTCGATCGAGCCAAGGGACTCCTACGCCTCCGGGATACGGATACCTCACTCATCACCTTCCGTGAAAAGTAACTCTCGCTCGAACAAACAATTCTGTTACCGACAAATAAGTCTTGATACTCGAAACAAAGGGAAAAAGAAACACAGCTTTACAACACAACGACAGTATGTTTGGGCCTCGGCGGCCGCAGAAAACATACGCACACTACAAGGTAAACCGATCCTGCAGGTTCGGACCTCGATGGAGGGAGAGCAGCAGCACCCTCGACGTCAACACCACCTTCGGCGAAGTCCGACCGAGCCTCGAACGGCAACACAGTCGGAGGATCTCCGCTCCAAAGGACGACGTCAGCACCACGCCCGGGCCATCGTCGCCAGGGTCTCCTCTAGGAGTCCGGCTCGAGCAGACAGCTCGGCCGGTCGCCCCGAAGCCTCAGCCAGCTGTCCCCCAAGGACATCAGCCCGGCCCATGGCCTCGGCAACTCGACTCCGGCGCCGGTCCCGCCAGTGGATGGCCCGGTCAGGCTCCGGCCGACGAAGTCTTCTTTTCGAGCCAACTCTACCTCTGTCCATGCTGATATCGCTGCCTCCTGCTCTGGCTCATCGAAGAGCGGTCGAGGGTTTCCTTTAACAAAGCAAGAGAAGCCTCGGGCGGCAAGGCCGACTGAGTCGAGGGACTCCTACGCCTCCGGGATACGGATACCTCACTCATCACCTTCGCACGAGGCAACTCACACTTGGTGAAGCGGTTTAGTTAGCTGACAGGCGAGTCCTAGTGCTCGAAATGAGGAAAAAACACGGCTTCACGCCAAAAGATACATACATGTACAGGCCCCGACAGCCACAATGAACAAACACCGGCACTCAAGGTGCCATTACAAACGGAACTCCGGTTCCACCCCCGCAGGTACGAACAACCCCCCACGTTGGAGGGCCTGCGGGGCGACAAAACCCCTGGTGACTCGCTGGCGCCCACTCCGGTAGCAGCGACAACGATGCCCGCTCCGAAGTGGCCAAACAGCAGCAGCTATGACCTCAGGGCGGACGCTGCTGCGACGAGCTCCTCGCCCTCGCCCCCACTCGAGGGGCGAGGACAAGCTATCGAAGCCAAAGAGCCGGAGGCTCGGAGCGTGGATGGTGGCGGTGACCCCGTCGGCGACGAGGACTTCTTCAGCCGCCGCCACCTCAGCGCCGACGATGGAAGCCATCTGCCCACCGGCAGATTCCCACTCGAATCCTCCCGGACGAGCGAAGCACCGACCTCCACGCAGAGGCGCCGTACCAGGGCAAAGGCAGGATAGCCCCAGAACACGAACGCCGCCCTAGCAGCGCGCGACGTCTTGGGCGGTCCCCCGGTGCGCGCGGCGCGACAACCGCTCTCGCGGCGGGAGGGGACACCGGGAGCCGAACCAGGCCAGCTGAGCCAGCAAGCCCAACGCGCTGAAGCTGACGACGCTCGCCACCGACCAGCCCCGCGTTGTCGAAGTCCGGCCCTCCCGCTAGGCTAGTGAGCGCCCTCTCCCTTGAATGCTGAGGGAGAAGGTGACCCACAAACCCGCGCGGGAGGTAGGGCTCTGGCTCAGCCTGGCCTCCGCCCCAGCCAGGATGACAAAGATCCTTGAAGCTAGGGGCGGGACCAAGATCGCAGCCCGGCTCGCTTCTCCCCACCACTGAACTGGTGGTCACCATCTTGGGTGATCACCGGCGAGGCGAAGTGGCCGGGCTGCCTGATGAAAATCCTTGAAGCCGAACGATGGCTGGAAGGTACCAACTTCCGCGAAGTTGCGTTCCCCCAACGACGACAAGGCAGAAGAACCGCGAGCGCCCCCCATCTGGGGGCTCGGAAGGTAGAAAGACGCGATGCATGAGGGGAGCGCGAAGACATGGTTGCCTTTCAAGGGGGTCACCCTCCTTTTAAAGACAACTCTCCCCACTTGCGTCCTCAGTCGTCGCGGGCTGAGTCTTCTCCAACACGGTCCAAGGTCCTCCCCCTACGACACGGGGGCTGGGCCCCACGCGTCATGCATGCTGGCACAGGGCAGACAAAGCCAAACCACCGCGCACGGTGCGCGCAATTGCCCAGCAGTTACGAGCATTCCTCCACTTTCGCCCAGGCCAGCGGGTGAAAGGGCGGACCGCCATGCAGGCGGCGTGCAACCGCACCCAGGGGGCGCACCCTTTCGACTTCGACGCATCCAGCATGGAGGCCCGAGCCCACACGTCATGTAACCGGCGTGCCGGTTACTACGTGCAAGAAACTGCACCGCCACTCGTGACCAGTACCGCGCCTTCTCGACTGCGGAACCAGTGCCGCGACTCGAGGCGACCCTGCGCATGACCCGACAGTGCCAACCGAGCACATCGGTCACGGGTCGGTTAGCCGCGGAAGAGGGCACGACGGTCGATACGGCCAAAAATGGGCCGGCAGTAATGGCGGTGGCAGGCGGGCGGAAGCGGCAGTCGAGTCGTCAGCAAGCTCACGTCCCCTCCTGGGATAGCAAAAGGACCTTCTCCCACGGCGGAAGACGACGTGTCTGTGTTCTGTTCCTCGAACGGCTCGCGCACGCACAACAGCCGCCCCGTGAACCACTCGTCCTGTCGCATTAACTCTGCGGCAGGACAGGCGGCACCTTTGGCAGGCGAAGCAGGCGACGCTTCACCTCCACCATAATGACCACGTCAAAAAAGGTGTGCCACGTCATTCGATTTCGTATCCTTTTCACTTCCTCTTTCTCTCTCTTGCCTTAGGGGTCGGGAAAGGGGATACTCCGAAAGGGATCCTTCTCCGCGAAGGAAGCGGGCCCCGAGCCCCCCTACTGATCAGAGGTTCAAAGGCTGGCCCCTCGGAAGGGTTCAACAGCCGCCTCAGAGCACCCGGGCTCCGCGCCCACTACTGGTCAGAGGTTCGAAGGCCGGCCCCTCGAAAGGGTTCAACGGCTGCCTCAGGCCACTCGGGCTCCACGCCCACTACTGGTCAGAGGTTCGAAGGCCGGCCCCTCAAAAGGGTTCAACGGCCGCCTCAGGCCGCTCGGGCTCCGCGCCCACTACTGATCAGGGGTTTGTAGGCTGGCCCCCGAAGGTTTCGACAGCCGCCTCAGACGCAGAGCGAGGGATGACCCTGGGTACGTTCGATACATAATCGAGGCTCGGGCTGTGCTCCCGAGGTACCTTAGGACATTTCCAAGACCAACGGGAACGATTTTGTAACGGAATCCCACCAGAGGGAGGCATCGAGCCCTCGGACCCCGTTAAAAAGGGACTGGGTCCGGCAAGTCACCCACAGGTACTTTTGGAGCGCGCCTCCGGGCCACTAGCCGACCCCTAACAAATGGGGCACGGGCGTCCACTCGGATTACCCATTAGCAACTCACTGAAGACACCATGTTTGGCGCCCTCCGAGGGCAACATGGCGCTTTCCCCCCTCCTCCTTGCGGAAAGGCGACACAGGGGCGTATGTAAAAAGCTGAGTCTGTCCCTGACCGTCCTCTCGCTCTATGCGGAGGCTCGAGGGCTGCTCTCGCAAACCCGGCTCCGGCCAAACCGTTGACAGCGTCAACATACCAGCCCGAGAACTTGGGACTCGACTGTGCACCCGGGCTACGGCCAGTTCGCATGAGGGAACAACCAGACCGGCCAAAGCGTTACGAAACGTACTAAGACCTCGAAGGAGTCAAACTGCTCCTCCGAGGCCTCGGGGGCTACACCCGGCGGGTGCGCTCGCGCGCACCCCCGGGAACAAAAAGCAACCGAGGAAGGCCGATCCACTTGCAAAAAAGTGCGACAAAAGCCTCCAAGCGAGTATCAACACTCCCTTCGAGGCTCGAGGGCTACTGTCGGGGACCATAATTAGGGGTACCCCTAAGACTCCTAATCTCAGCTGGTAACCCCCATCATCACAAAGCTGCAAAGGCCTGATGGGTGCGATTAAGCCAAGGCTCGGTCCACTCAAGGGACACGACCTCGCCTCGCCCGAGCCCAGCCTCGGGCAAGGGCAGCCGACCCCGGAGAATTCACGTCTCGCCCAAGGACCCCCTCAAGCGACGGACACACCTTCGGCTCGCCCGAGGCCCAGTCTTCGCCAAGAAGCAACCTAGGCCGGATCGCCACACCGACCGACCGTATCGCAGGAGCATTTAATGCAAGGATGGTCTGACACCTTATCCTGTCATGCGCCCTTCAGTCGACAGAGCCGAAGTGACCGCAGTCACTTTGCCGCTCCACTGACCGGCCTGACAAAAAGACAGCGCCGCTTGCGTCGCTCCGACTGCTGTGCCTCTTGATAGAGTGAGGCTGACAGCAGCCAAGTCCAGCCTCGGGCGCCATAGGAAACTCCGCCTCGCCCGACCCTTGGGCTCGGACTCGGGCTCGGCCCCGGAAGACGACGAACTCCGCCTCGCCCGACCCCTGGGCTCGGACTCGGGCTCGGCCCCGAAAGACGACGAACTCCGCCTCGCCCGACCCCAGGGCTCGGACTCGGGCTCGGCCCCGGAAGACGACGAACTCCGCCTCGCCCAACCCCAGGGCTCGGACTCGAGCTCAGCCCTGGAAGACGACGAACTCCGCCTCGCCTGACCCCAGGGCTCGGACTCGGGCTCGGCCCCGGAAGACGACGAACTCCGCCTCGCCCGACCCCAGGGCTCGGACTCGGGCTCGGCCCCGGAAGACGACGAACTACGCCTCGCCCGACCCTAGGGCTCGGACTCGGGCTCGGCCCCGGAAGTCGACGAACTCCGCCTCGCCCGACCCCAGGGCTCGGACTCGGCCTTGGCCTCGGACGACAGTCTCCGCCTCGCCCGACCTGGGGCTCGGACTCGACCTCGACCTCGGAAGACCGACTCGACCCCGACCTCGGAGGAGCCTCCGCCTCGCCCGACCCAGGGCTCGGACCGACCACGTCACAAGAGGGGCCATCATTACCCTATCCCTAGCTAGCTCAGGCTACGGGGAATAAGACCGGCGTCCCATCTGGCTCGCCCTGGTGAACAGATAATGATGGCGCCCCGCGTGCTCCATGACGACGGCGGCTCTCAGCCCCTTCCGGAAGCAAGGAGACGTCAGCAAGGACTCGATAGCCCCGACAGCTGTCCTTCCGCAAGGCTCCAACGCTCCTCCGACGGCCACGACATCACATGAACAGAGTGCCAAAACCTCTCTGGTTGCCACGACGGCATGTACTTAGGGCACTAGCTCCTCTCTGCTAGACACGATAGCGCACTGCTACACCCCCCATTGTACACCTGGACCCTCTCCTTACGCCTATAAAAGGAAGGTCCAGGGCTATCTTACAAAAAGGTTGGCCGCGCGGGAGGACAAGACGGCGCGTAGAGTCCCTCGCTCTCCCCCCACGCGGACGCTTGTAACCCCCTACTGCAAGCGCACCCGACCTGGGCGCAGGACAACACGGAGGCCGCGGGTTTCCCCTTTTTTCCTCTCTTCTCCCCCCCCCTTCGTGCTCCGTCTCGCGCCGACCCATCTGGGCTGGGACACGCGGCGACAATTTACTCGTCGGTCCAGGGACCCCCGGGGTCGAAACACCGACATAATCCATCTTAGATCTCATCCAAAATCTTAAAACTTTTTAAGCAACTTCATCTCTTCAATAAGCTACTAGGTGTCCTCACTTCCTAGGTGAAATCCTTTTCTTTATGGGCAATAAAGAAAATCATATCCAAATAGTTCCAAACTGTGCCCAAGGGTTCAACTTCTGATAACAAGCATCTCCAAAAAAATTTCATGATTTTTGGTGCTCAACTCTTATTTCTAAAATTCCAATAGTCCTTCAAAGAGCACCCTAAATTCACTTAAAATTTGCTAACAGCTCTAAAAGTCCTAAAACCATTTTTATCTGAGAGTTCATGAATTTAGACATCCAACAAAATTGATCTCACTAATTTTGGATTTTTCTACAATTTCTGGCACAGTTTACAAGTTCTCTGTTAAAACAAAAGGGAAAACCATGTACAGTGTTGGGCTGAAACCTAGCCTAGACAGGTTGCGCACAGGGCAAAGCTAGCCCATGGTTGGCGGCCCGCGTCCGCCCGGCACCCATGCACAAGAGCCCTCGCTACATTGCCTAAACGAGTTCTAGTACCTGTCACTCTTGGATGTGTCGCTGACAATAACACATAAGCCCCCCATTCTTTCGTCTTCCAAAATCGCATCCTCGAGTCCAACTGGCGGCGCTGATGAACATCCAGCCTGCCACAACGACGGAGAGCTCGAGCACCCTTTGAACACCCGCTAGACCTAACCCTAACCCAAACCGAATGGTCTTGGGCATGGACTCAGCTCGTAAATCCCTATAGCGACTTACCCACGCCCACGATGGGGTTCCGGGTCTGCGGCGCCCGTCTACAAGGTATTAACACCGGAGGGTTCAACTAAGGGAACTGGGAGCACTAGTAGATTACGCAAGAAACGATGCTTACGTAAACCAGCGTCGGACCGATAGAATTTTGGTGGGTCGACATAGGGGCAATTCGCGGACTAATATGCGGCGTCGAGCTCGCGTTCCGAGCTATCCAGAATAGCAATGACCAAACAGACACTTCGGTGAGCTTCACCAACATATACGGACATTAGAACATTAAATCAGAGGCGTCGAACCATACCGTGTTCGCCTGGCCACGTGAGGTTGATGTGTTGGCGAGGTGATCACCAGACATGCTCGGCAGCTTGATCAGCGGAACTGGGCACATCCAGGGTATGGTTTGGGGAGGGAAAAGCAATATTACTATTTGAAACTACATACGGCGATCAAGGACTGAGGCAAGGATCTCTCCTTTGCTCCTGCACCTTTCCCCCCATGGTTTGCCCTTTAAATAGGCAGTGAAAAGATCATGGGGACTGGATTTTTAAACTGGCAGCAGGGATAACAATAAACAGAAAGTGTAGTCGTGGCTCACTCAAGAAAGCCCACGCCGGTGCTGCAGCGTGAAGATTATCCATAGCAAAGGGAGGGAGGTGAAGGTAGGATGGCACTGTTCTGGATATTTGCACAGGTGATATTTCAGTGATGAACAAATCTGAATACCCCTACCAGCACTCCATCCCAATCTTCATCCTATTCCAAAGTTGGTCACGGCAAGAAAAACTGAACTTGGTCACTTCTAGTAGCCAAATATCTGATTTGTCCCTTTCTGTAGACAGTAAACCAACAGATAAGAATTCTAGTGTGTGCAGACTTAAATGGATCCAAACTGATATTTCTAAAGGGATGAAGCCACTAGAACTGCTGCTGTCCAGCATACCCCATTAAAGATTCATTAGATGAGGACCCCCTCTCATTCACTGCTCACAAAATATGTCAAAATTTGGATATTTTTTAGTAGATCTGAGGCCACTAGATCCCTGGCTCTGGACTTCGACCTTATCTCTACCCAAACATCCAAAGAAACCAGCAGGGAGAGGAGATAATCTTCTTCAGAAACTGTCTTCAGTCCTAAACGAATTACTGTTGCTTAGCTGGACTGACAGGGGCCTTTCAAGGTCATTCCATTACATTTTCCCTGTAGCAACACCTTAACTTAATCATAGGAAACTTGCTCATTGACTATAGCTCTTCAACCCACTACAGCATTCCACTGCTAGAAACACATGGATCACAAACTATAAGGTTCCAAAGCCAAGCACACACTCTGAAACTCTTCTTCAGAGAGCTGAACCCAAATGCAACCCTTTAAGTCTGACAAGGCATATTAGAGAGCATTTTACTCACAATTCCATATGACAACAGACCCGTCTCCCTTAACAAGCCTTATTCTCCAACCATATGTCTTCCACTTTGGTACAACACTCCAAAGCTGAAACTACTCAGAACTGAAGTTGTGGTGTTCCAAATTATAGCAAAAACAGCCAAACACTCGATCTCAGCTTAACTGAACTGCCCTCACTATTTCTGACAGAGGACTTTGCAGCTCCATTATCTCTCAATCTTTACATAACAACAGGACCATCTCCTTGCATGAAACTTGTCCATCTATATCTGGTCTCCAACTTTGCTATAGAAACTATAGTCTAAAACCACTCATATTGATCACAAAACAACTCCAAATTAAGCATCCTATACTGAAATTCAGGTTTCAGAGACTGAACCCAAAGCAGTTGGAACCAGCCTGACAGTCCAACTTTGAGCCACATTTACTCCTTTTTTTGTGTAGCACCAAACCAAACTCACTTAAAGAAATTCGTTCTCCTATATATGGTCTTCCATTTTGCTATACAGCTCTTGGTATAAAACCATATGGATTAATCATAACTGAGCTCCAAATAGAGCATCATTGGCTGTTTTTCAGAGTTTCAGCTCTGAACCACTAAGTCACCAATACACTGACAGTCCAACCTTTGAGCAGCTGTTACTTAACTTTTTATGTGGGATCATGTCCATCATCCTTCAATAAAGTTGTTCACCATTAGGTGGTCTTGAATTCCTCTATATACTCTACAGCCTAAAACCTCATGGATTAGGCATAAATGGGCTCCAAAAACAGCAACTTTCACTGAAATTCAGTTTTCAGTAACTGAATTCAATTCAGTTTCAGCCACAAATAGTCCAACTTTGAACAAGTTTTTTTCCATTTTCTGTGTGGAATCAAGTCAAAGACACTTTAGTAGATTTGTTCACTATCATATAGGCTTCAACTTCTCCATAAACACCCCAGCACAAAACATTACAGAACAGCCACAAACCAGCTCCAAAACTGCTATCCACACTGAAATTCAGTTACTGTTTCCAATCTGAAAATTCAGAAACACAGCAGCACCACTTTAAACCACTCTTTTGCCTGGATTCCAAATGTTTCTAGGGGCAAGTTGCTTAATAAAGTTTATACTACTATAGCTCCTCTACAAGTTTGATATAGTGACCATTGACCAAAAACTCTTGGATTCCAAACTACACTAGCCCAAAGTTTGCACAAAATACTGAAATTCAGACACTGAATTTCACTAAGTCTAAAATATATAAAATCTGACAGCTCTAATTTGGACCACTTTTTCAACTAGTTGCATATAGTTTTAGGGCTGGTACACTTAATAAGGATTGTTCTCCGACAGTCACTTTACAAGTTTGTTATACTAACTCCTTACCAAAAGTCCATAGATCAAAATTTATAAGGGTCCAAAAATAGCTATATGAAACTGTTTTCAGCCCAATTCAAACTGAACCCAAAACTGAATTTCTGCAAATTACTCCAAATTTCTCCACACAACTTGGAATTCTCCAAATAAGAAACTTATTCACTTTTCTAAGCTCTACCATTTTGGTATATGGACTTTTAGCTAAATCCTTCTAGATTTTGAATTCCCCTTTTGGGCTAGTTTTAGGGTTTCAAATGAGTTTCATTTGTGTTTCAGCTTCTTCCAGGGATTAATCCCTTTGATCCCTCCACCTAGAGCAAAGTTACTCTCTAGCTCAAGCTCCAATCTTTGATACACATAGCTCATATCCAAAATGTTCTGGTTTAGGATTTCCTTTACTTAACCATCTATTCCAAGCAAAGCTCAAGTTAAGGTTTGGAGTTATTCCATCTTCTTAAGCGCTTCTTCCACTTGACCATCATTCCAAAACAAGGCTACTCTAGGCTCTAAGACTTACCTTTAACATTTAAGACTCCAAGTCAACTTGTTACTTGCTTAAGAGATGACCTACCCCTGTTTAGCTTAAGCCAAGTCCTTAAACTAAACTCTAAACCCAACACACAACATCACACTTTTGAAAAAGTTTAACCTAGTGAATGCATTCTAGGTGTAACAAGCACATTAATGCAGATGCTTATGATGACATGTCAGAGTTTTAGTTTACGTAACACCAGGGGTGTTATGGCTGATATCTTAACCAAGCCTTTAGATGAGAAGACCTTTTGCAGGCTGCGTAGTGAACTAAATGTCTTAGATTCGCGTAACTTGGATTGATCTATAGCATACATGTGTTTTATACCTTTGATCATGTTCCTTTATGCATATTATTGCTTATTTATGGTGCTCAAGTTGTGCAAGGGATCCTTGGACCTCACAAGTCCATGTGTGAATGATGCACATACTTAGGGGGAGAAATGCTACAACTTGACCCTTTGAGACTAACCGTGTGCTTGAGTTTACTTAATTTAGTCTCAAAGGTGGATTGAAAGGGAAAGGTGAACTTGGACCATGCAGGACTTCCACTGCACTCCGATGAGAGGGTAATTTACTCCAAGTTCATCTCCATGCTCTTATTGCCTTTTTACTCTTAATTGACGATTTTGGTGAGGCAATGGGGTTTAAGGGCCAAGAATGATCCCGTTTTGGTGCTTAATGCCAAAGGGGGAGAAATTAAAGGCCAAAGCAAATGGATCAGCTACCACTTGAGAAATTTGAAAACAGTAGAGTTAGCACTTTTGATTTGTCAAAATTCTCTTATGTGCAAAATTTGGTCTCTTGTGGGGAGAATGTAGGATTATGGGAAAAAGGGGGAGTTTTTGGCTCTTGATCAATTTTTCTCGTGGAATACCTCTCTTTATGCCTAAACAAGTGTGTTTGACTTAGAGATAGGAAAATGAGTTTGATTTCAAAAACAAACCAAGTGGTGGCAAAGAATGATCCAAATATGCCAAATTTGAATCAAAAACAATTCTTGTTCTCAATTGCTTTGATCATGCACTTCTTTTAGTTGCTTTTTGATGTGTTGGCATAAATCACCAAAAAGGGGGAGATTGAAAGGGAAATGTGCCCTTGGGCCATTTCTAAAGTGTTTTGGTGATTAAGTGCCCAACACAAATTGAGTGAGCAATTATGTGCCAAATGATGGATGAAATGCAAATCAACAAGAAGGTATGATTCTAGACTTAGTACATTGGTTTTTGTGTACTAATATATTTGTCTAAGTGCTAGAATCAGAGAAAAGAGAAGAAAAGAACTTGGCTCGAAGCAGCCAAGACTCAGCTCAGTCTGGCACACCGGACTGTCCGGTGGTGCACCGGACAGTGTCCGGTGCGCCAAGCTGGCTTCTAGCGAACTTGCCACTCTCGGGAATTCGTCGGCGGCGTACGGCTATAATTCACCGGACTGTCCGGTGGTGCACTGGACTGTCCGGTGAGCCAACAGCCGCCAACGCAACGGTCGGCCGCCAAATCCGCGGGGGACGTGTGGCCCGCTCCAATGGTCGGCAGAAGGCACCGGACTGTCCAGTGTGCACCGGACAGTGTCCGGTGTGCCAACGGCTACAATTCTGCAACGGTCGGCTGTGCCATTTTAGGAAGGCAATCTACACCAGACAATGAACAGTGCCTGTCCGGTGGTGCACCGGACTATCCGGTGCGCCACCCGACAGAAGGCAAGAATTGCCTTCCCAGATTGCCTCTAACGGCTCCTAGCTGCCTTGGGGCTATAAAAGGGACCCCTAGGCGCATGGAGGAGTTACCCAAGCATTCTTTGATCACCTCTAAGCACCAAGACTCCATTCTCGTGCATTTGATTCTTTGTGATAGTGACTTGAGCTCTAGTTGAGTAGAGAACTCCTCGTATTGTGTTGTGAGCTCAAGTTGTGACTTGTGTGCGTGTTTGTGCTCGTGCTTTGAGTCTTGTGTGTGTTGCTCTCCCCTCCCATACTTTCGTGCTTCTTTGTGATCATCAATTGTAAGGGCGAGAGGCTCCAAGTTGTGGAGATTCCTCGCGAACGGGAGATAGTAAAAGAAAAGAAAACACTGTGGTATTCAAGTTGATCATTGGATCACTTGAAAAGGGTTGAGTGCAACCCTCGTCCATTAGGACACCACAACGTGGAGTAGGCAAGTATTGCACTTGGCCAAACCATGGGATAAACCACCGTGTCTCTTGTGCTTGTTTTCTTCGTGATCATTGTGTTTCACAAGAGCTTGGTCCTTAGCCACTTGATTCTATTGAGCTAACACTTAACCAAGTTTTGTGGCTGCAAGTATTTGATTTTTATAGGATCACCTATTCACCCCCCCCCCCTCTAGGTGCTCTCAAACACCCTGATTTTGGGGGTATAAAATTTCTTTCTAATTATCACCCAAAATCATGTGTTACTCTTCTTTTTCTCACTCTAGGTTTTCTCTCTCTCTAGATTCAATCTCCCTTTTTCCTTCTTGATTAGAGATAGCCTAAACTAGTGAAGGTTAATGTCGGCGTTCCGAGACCGGGGGGTCCCCGAGCCGACGAGTGAGTGTGCCGCGTGCCCCAGCCCAGATGGGTCGAGCGCGTGGGCGAGCGCGAAGGGGGGAGAGAGAGAGAGAGAGCGAGAGCGAGGCGGCCGGAGCCGGGTCGTGAGGGAGTCGGAGAATTCCCGCGGCCTTCGTGTTCGTCCCGCGCCCAGGTCGGGTGCGCTTGCAGTAGGGGGTTACAAGCGTCCGCGCGAGGTGAGGGGAGCGAGCGGCCCCGAGAGAGCGCCGGCCCCTGCCCTTCGTCCCCGCGAGGCCAACCTTCTCTAAGAAGGCCCTGGTCCTCCCTTTTATAGGCGTAAGGAGAGGATCCAGGTGTACAAATGGGGGTGTAGCAAGGTGCTACGTGTCTAGCGGGGGAGAGCTAGTGCCCTAAGTACATGCCAAGGTGGCAGCCGGAGAGATCTTGGCACCCAGCTAGTGTGGCGTCGTGGCGGTCGGAGAAGCGATGGAGCCGGACGGAGGGACAGCTGTCGAAGTGGCTGGGCCCTTGCTGACGTCTCCCTGCTTTCGTAAGGGAGCTGAGAGCCGCCGTCGTCATGGTGAAGCGGGGCGCCATCATTGCCTATCTGGCGGAGCTAGCCAGATGGGACGTCGGTCCTGTTCTCTGCGGCCCGAGTCGGCTTGGGGTAGGGTGATGATGACGCTTCCTGTTGACGTGGCGGGCTCGTGTCCTAGGTCGGACGACGTGGAGGCTCCTCCGAGGCCGAGGTCGAATCCGTCCTGCATGGCCGAGGCCGAACCTGAGCTCCCGGGTCGGGCGAGGCGGAGGTCGTTCGGCAGAGGCCAGGGTGGAGTCCGAGCCCTGGGTCGGGCGAGGCGGAGTTCGTCGTCTTCTGGGGCCTTAGCCCGAGTCCGAGCCCTGGGTCGGGCGGAGCGGAGTTCGCCGTCTTCCGGGGCCTTAGCCCGAGTCCGAGCCCTGGGTCGGGCGGAGCGGAGTTCGCTGTCTTCCGGGGCCTTAGCCCGAGTCCGAGCCCTGGGTCGGGCGGAGCGGAGTTCGCCGTCTTCCGGGGCCTTAGCCCGAGTCCGAGCCCTGGGTCGAGCGGAGCTTCCTCTGGCGCTTTCGGCCAAGCCTGGCTACCCGTCAGTCTTACCTTTTGCGTTAAAGGCCCCAGTGATTTGGTCGGTCGGCGCGGTGATTTAGTCAGGGTTACTTCTTATCGAAGGCATGGCCTCGGGCGAGCCGGAGATGTGTCTGCCGTGAAAGAGGAGACCTCGGGCGAGATGGAACCATCTCAGGGTCGGCTGCCCTTGCCCGAGGCTAGGCTCGGGCGTGGCGTGATCGAGTCGCTCGTATGGACTGATCCCTGACTTAATCAAACCCATCAGGCCTCTGCAGCTTTATGCTGATGGGGGTTACCAGCTGAGAATTAGGCGTCTTGAGGGTACCCCTAATTATGGTCCCCGACAGTAGCCCCCGAGCCTCGAAGGGAGTGTTAACACTCGCTTGGAGGCTTTCGTCGCACTTTTTTGCAAGGGGACCAGCCTTTCTCGGTTGCACTTTGTTCCGGTGGGTGCGCGCGAGCGCACCCGCCGGGTGTAGCCCCCGAGGCCTCGGAGGAGTGGTTTCACTCCTTCGAGGTCTTAATGCCTTGCGTAATGCTTCGGCCGGTCTGGCGGTTCCCTCATGCGAACAGGCCGTAGCCTAGGTGCACTGTCGGGGCCCAAGTTCTCGGGCTGGTATGTTGACGCTGTCAACGGTTTGGCCGGAGCCGGGTTTGCGAGAGCAGCCCCCGAGCCTCCGCACAGAGTGAGAGGACGATCAGGGACAGACTCGGCTTTTTTACATACGCCCCTACATCGCCTTTCCGCAAGGAGGAGGGGGGGAGAGCGCCATGTTACCCTCGATGGGCACCGAACATGGTGTCTCCGGTGAGCTGGGATCGGGTAATCCGAGTGGACGTCCGTGCCCCGTTCGTTGGGGGTCGGCTAGGGGCCCGGAGGCACGCCCAAAAGTACCTGCGGGTGATCTGCCGGACCCGGTCCCCTGGCGACGGGGTCCGAGGGCTCGTTGCCTCCCTCCGATGGGATTCCATTACAGAGTCGTTCCCGCTGGTCTCGGAAATGTCCTAGGGTACCTCGGGAGCGCAGCCCGAGCCTTGGTTATGTATCGAACGTACCCCTGGTCATCCCTCGCTCGGTGTCTGAGGCGACTGTGAACCCTTCGAGGGGCCAGCCTTCGAACCCCTGATCAGTAATGGGCGCGGAGCCCGAGTAGCCTGAGGCGGTCGTGGGACCTTTCGGGGGCCGACCTTCGAACCCCTGACCAGTAGTGGGTGTCGGGCCCACGCGATCTGAGGCGGCTGTTGAACCCTTCGGGGGGCCAGCCTTCGAACCCCTGATCAGTAAGGAGGCTCGGAGCCTAGTTCCTTCACGGGGAAGGATCCCTTTGGGGTTATCCCCCTTCTCGGTCCCTGTTGCAAGAGATAGAGAAAGAGGAAAAGGGAAAAAGGATGCGAAATTGAACGTCGTGGCGTACCTTTTTCGGTGTGGTGGTTTTGGCGAAGGCAAAACGTTGCCAGCTGCTCCCGCCAGTAGCGCCGCCCATCGAGCCGCGGAGTTAATGCGCCGGGGCGAGTAGTTGGCGAGGCTGCCGTTGCGCGTGCGCGAGCCGTTCGAGGAACGGGTCACGGGCGTGTCGCCTTCACACCGTGAGAGAGAGAGGGTTCTCTCGCTACCTCCGGACGGGACGTGAGCCTGGCTGATGGCGTGGTCGCTGCACTTGCGCGCCTGCCACTGTCATTACTGCCGGCCCACTTTTGACCGCGTCTGACCGCTGCGTCAGGCTGGCGCAGCTGGGCCGCGCGCTGGGCCGCCTCGGGTCGCGGTATTGGTTCCGCAACCGAGGAGGTGCGGTGGTGGCGCAAGTGGCATAGTGGCTTACATGCAGCATCCGGCGCGCCGGTTGCGCGACGCGTGGGCTTGAGCCTTCGTGCCGGCCTGTCAGGAGTCGGAGAGGCGTGTCCACTTGGCGCGGCTGCATGCCGCCCGCATGGCTGCCCACCCCCTTCGCCCGTTGGTCTGGGCAAAAGTGGAGGGTCACTTGTAACCGCTGGGTGGTCGCGCGCGCGCCGCGCACGGTGGTTCGGCTTCTTCCGCTCGGAGCCGGTCTGCATGACAGGTGGGTCCCAGCCCCCGCGCCGCAGGGAAGGGCTTTGGAGGCGTGTTGGAGAAGACTCAGCCCGTGACGGTTGGGGGCGCAAGCATGGAGAGTTGCCTTTAAAAGGAGGGCGACCCCTTTCGTAAGGCGACCATGTCTTCTTCCTCCCTTATGCGCCGTGTCTTTCCACCTTCAAGCCCCCGGATGGGGGAAACCGCCGTCTCCATGCCTCATCGTCGGGGGACACCACTCCTTGGGAGTGGGTACCTTTTGGCCATCGTTCGGCTTCAAGGATTTTCATCATGCAGCCCGTTTGCTCCCCTCCGCTGGGGGTCACCCGAGACGGTGACCACCAGCTCCTGGGTGGGGAGGAGCAAACCGGACTGCGATCTAGGTCCCACCCTCAGCTTCAAGGATGTTCATCATCCTCGCTGGGGTGGGTGCCGGACTGAGCCGGCGCTCCACCTCCCGCACGGGTTCGTGGGTCATCCTCTCCCACGATGTTCGATGGAGAAGGCGCTCACTGGCCCTGCGGGCGACGCGGACTTCGACAACGTGGGGTGGGTCGGCGGCGGACGTCGTCACCTCCAGCGTGTCGGGTCCGCTGGCTCGGCTCCGGCGGCCCCTTCTATTGGGGGGCAGCTGTCGCGCCGTGTACACGGGAGGTCCACCCTAGACGTCGCGCGTTGCTAGGGCGGCGTTCGTGTTCTGGGGTGGCCCTGCCTTTGCACCAGGGCGGCGCCTTTGCGCGGAGGCCGGTGCCCCACTCATCGGGGAGGATTTGAGTGGGGATCTGCCGGTAGGCTGGTGGCTCCTGGCGTCAGTGCCGAGGTGGAGGCGGCTCGAGAAGTCCCCGTCAGCGACGGGATCACCGCCACCATCGGCGCTTCGGGCCTTCGGCTCTTTGTACTTGTCCTCGCCCCTCGAGCGTCAGCGCGGGCGGGGGCAAGGCTGCAGCAGTGCCTACTCCCGAGGCTTGCGCTGCTGCAGTTCGGCCATCCGGAGTGGGGGCCGTTGCCGTCGTAGCCGGAGCGGACGGTGACGAGCCGCCCGTCAGTTTTCTGTAGCCCCGCAGGCCCGCCCCTACCGAGTGGGGTTGTTCGTACCTGCGGGGGGGGGGGGGGGGAACCGGAATTCCGTTTGTATCGGCACTTCGAGTGCCGGGTTTTTCTGTTCATTTCGGCTTTTGGGGCCTGAACATGTGTGTAATTACGGCATGGAGCCGTGTTTTTTCCTTATTCCCGAGCACTAAGACTCGTCTGCTGATTATCTGAACCGCTTTACTAAGCATGAGTCGCCTCGCGTCAAGGTGACGAGTGAGGTATCCGTATCCCGGAGGCGTAGGAGTCCCTCGGCTCAGTCGGCCCTGTTGTCCGAGGCTCCTCTAGCTTAGTTAAAGAGACCCCTCGGCCGCTCTCCGACGAGCCGGGGCCGGGGGTAGCGATATCAGCATGAGCAGAGGCGGAGTTGGCTCGGGAATGAAACCTGGTTGGCCGGAGCCTGGCCGAGTTGTCCGTTGGCAGGATCGACGCCGGGGTTGGTCAGCCGAGGCTTCGGACCGGGCTCGCGCCCTCGGAAGGTGGTTGGCCGAGGCCCCGGAGGTGGCTGGCCGAGCCGCCTGCTCGGGCCGGATTCCCGGAGAAGTCCCTGACAACGATTGCCCGGGCGTAGCGATGACGCCGCCCTTTGGAGCGGAGGCCCTCGGCCTGCGTCGCCGTCCGAGGCTACTTCGGGCCTTGCCGAAGTTGCTGTCGATGCCGAGGGTATCGCCGCCCCCTTCCAGCGCCAAGACCTGAGCCTGCAGGATCAGCTTGTCTTGTAGCGTGTGCTTTGTGCGGCCGTCGAGGCCAGAACACACACCCTTGCTGTGTTGTAAAGCTGCGTCCTCTTTCCTCTTGTTCCAAGCACCTGGACTTTTTGTCGGTAACAGGGATATTTGTGCGAGCGAAAGTTGCTTCTCGCGGAAGGTGAGGAGTGAGGTATCCGTATCCCGGAGGCGTGGGAGTCCCTCGGCTCGGTCGGCCTTGCCGCTTACGCGCACTTTTACTCATCCATGAGGCCCTATCACTGACTTAGTCGAGGAAACTCAAAGAATCGCTTCGACAGAAGAGCTTCCGAACGTAGAGACTTGTTCGATCCGCGGAGTCACTTTATCCGAGCGCGAGTTACTTATCGCAGAAGGTGATGAGTGAGGTATCCGTATCCCGGAGGCGTGGGAGTCCCTCGGCTCGGTCAGCCTTGGCTGCTTACGTGTACTCTGTCGTTTCCATGACCCACTTTTCGAAGTAGTCAAAAAGCACGAAAGATATTCTGATAAAAGAGATTTTTTGTTCGAGGAAAATTTTGACGCAGAGGGGGTTCCCCCCCTTTTTAGCCCCCGAGGGAGGGTCGGGCTTTGCCGAGGCGAGGCCGACCCTTCCTTGTTGACTAAACTTTGCGTGGGTGCGAAGTATATGAACAATTTGGAAACATCTCAAGGGTAGAAGCGACATAGCTGTTGGATGTTCCAAGCGTTGCCGTAGACCTCGCCTTGACTGTTGGCCAGCTTGTACGTTCCGGGCTTCAGAACTTTGGCGATGACGAACGGCCCCTCCCAGGGGGGCGTGAGCTTGTGCCTCCCTCGGGTGTCTTGCCGAAGCCGAAGCACCAGATCGCCCACCTGGAGGTCTCGGGGTCGGACCCCTCGGGCGTGGTAGCGTCGCAGGGACTGCTGATACCGCGCCGAGTGTAGTAAGGCCCTGTCCCGAGCCTCATCCAGCTGGTCCAGCGAGTCTTCTCGGCTAGCTTGGTTGCTTTCTTCGTTGTAGGCCCTCGTCCTTGGGGAGCCGTATTCCAGGTCAGTGGGCAGGACGGCCTCGGCCCCGTAGACCAGGAAGAACGGCGTGAAACCTGTGGCTCGGCTTGGTGTCGTCCTCAGGCTCCAGACCACCGAGGGGAGTTCCTTCATCCATCGCTTGCCGAACTTGTTGAGACCGTTGTAAATCCGGGGCTTGAGCCCTTGTAGAATCATGCCGTTGGCACGTTCCACTTGCCCATTCGACATAGGATGAGCTACGGCGGCCCAGTCTACCCGGATGTTGTGATCCTCGCAAAAATCCAAGAATTTTTTGCCGGTGAACTGGGTGCCGTTGTCGGTGATGATGGAGTTCGGGACCCCGAAGCGATGGATGATGTTGGTGAAGAACGCCACCGCCTGCTCGGACCTGATGCTGTTCAGGGGTCGGACCTCGATCCACTTGGAGAATTTGTCGATGGCGACCAGCAGGTGCGCGTAGCCCCCGGGCGCCTTCTGCAGAGGGCCGACGAGGTCCAGACCCCACACGGCGAAGGGCCAGGTGATGGGTATCGTCTGCAGAGCCTAAGCGGGCAGGTGGGTCTGCTTCGCATAGAATTAGCACCCTTCGCAGGCGCGGACAATTCTAGTGGCGTCAGCCACCGCCGTCGGCCAGTAGAAGCCTTGGCGGAAAGCGTTCCCGACGAGGGTTCGAGGTGCTGCATGATGGCCGCAAGCCCCCGAGTGTATTTCCTGCAGGAGTTCCTGACCCTCGGCGATGGAGATGCATCGCTGGAGGATGCCCGAGGGGCTGCGGTGGTAGAGCTCCTTCTCATCGCCCAGCAAGACGAACGACTTGGCGCGTCGCGCTACCCGCCGAGCCTCGGCTTGGCCGAGGGGCAGCTCTCCTTGGCGGAGATATTGCAAGTACGGGGTCTGCCAATCCTGATCTGGCATGACCCCGCCTTGCTCCTCCTCGATGCGCAATGCTTCGCCCTCGGGGGCCGAGGGCTCCTCGGGTTGAACCGAGGATGGCTCGGGCTGGGCCGAGGTCGCCTCGGACGGGGCCGAGGGCACCTCGGGCTCGGGCGTGTCGCCTATCTTGACGGAGGGTTGGTGCAGATCCCGGGAGAAGACATCCGGGGGAACCGTCGTTCGCCCCGAGGCTATCTTCGCCAGCTCGTCCGCAATCTCGTTGTAGCGCCGGGCGATGTGGTTAAGCTCGAGCCCGTAGAACTTGTCTTCCAGGCGTCGAACCTCGTCACAGTAGGCCTCCATCTTCGGGTCGCGGCAGTGGGAGTTCTTCATTACTTGGTCGATGACGAGCTGCGAGTCGCCGCGTGCATCGAGGCGTCGGACCCCTAGCTCGATGGCGATTCGCAGTCCGTTGATCAGAGCCTCGTACTCAGCCACATTGTTGGACGCCGGGAAATGGAGGCGGAGCACGTCCCGCAGGTGTTTCCCGAGGGGCGAGACGAAGAGCAGGCCCGCGCCGGCTCCCGTCTTCATCAGCGACCCGTCGAAAAACATGGTCCAGAGCTCCGGTTGGATCGGAGCCGTCGGCAACTGGGTGTCGACCCATTCGGCTACGAAGTCCGCCAGTACCTGGGACTTGATGGCCTTCCGAGGGGCGAATGAGATTGCTTCGCCCATGATTTCCACCGCCCACTTCGCGATCCGACCCGAGGCTTCCCGACACTGGATGATCTCCCCCAGGGGGAAGGATGACACCACAGTCACCGGATGGGACTCGAAGTAATGTCGCAGCTTTCGCCTCGTCAGGATCACTGCATACAGCAGCTTCTGGACTTGTGGGTAGCGGATCTTAGTCTCGGACAGCACTTCGCAGACGAAGTAAACTGGCCTCTGAACGGGCAAAGCATGCCCCTCTTCCTGCCTTTCGACCACGATCGCGGCGCTGACCACCTGAGTGGTAGCGGCGACGTAGACCAAGAGGGTTTCTCCATCAGCTGGGGGTACCAAGACGGGCGCCTGGGTGAGGAGCGCCTTCAGGTTCCCGAGGGCTTCCTCGGCCTCGGGAGTCCAAGTGAAGCACTCGGCCTTCCTTAAGAGACGGTACAGGGGCAGGCCTCTTTCGCCAAGGCGCGAGATGAAACGGCTCAAGGCCGCGAGGCATCCCATGACCCTCTGTACGCCTTTTAAGTCCTTGATGGGCCCCATGTTTGTGATCGCTGCGATCTTCTCCGGGTTGGCTTCGATGCCTCGCTCGGAGACGATGAATCCCAAGAGCATGCCTCGGGGCACCCCGAATACGCACTTCTCGGGATTGAGCTTGACGCCCTTCGCCTTGAGACATCGGAATGTCAGTTCAAGGTCGGAGAGAAGGTCGGAGGCTTTCCTCGTCTTGACTACGATGTCATCGACGTAGGCCTCGACCGTGCGACCGATGTGTTCGCCGAACACATGGTTCATGCACCGCTGGTACGTTGCACCCGCGTTCCTCAAACCGAACGGCATGGTGACATAACAGTACATGCCGAAGGGCGTGATGAAAGAAGTCGCGAGCTGGTCGGACTCTTTCATCTTGATTTGATGATACCCTGAGTAGGCATCGAGGAAAGACAGGGTTTCGCACCCTGCAGTAGAGTCCACAATTTGGTCGATGCGAGATAGAGGGTAGGGGACTTTCGGACATGCTTTGTTGAGACCAATGTAGTCTACACACATCCGCCATTTTCCCCCTTTCTTCCTCACAAGTACAGGGTTGGCAAGCCATTCGGGATGGAATACCTCTTTGATGAACCCCGCTGCCATCAGCTTGTGGATCTCTTCGCCTATCACCCTGCGCCTTTCCTCGTCGAATCGGCGCAGGGGTTGTCTGACTGGTCGGGCTCCGGCCCGAATATCCAGCGAGTGCTCGGCGACTTCCCTCGGTATGCCGGGCATGTCCGAGGGACTCCACGGAAAGACGTCGGCGTTTGCGCGGAGAAAGTCGACGAGCACTGCTTCCTATTTGGGGTCGAGCCCGGAACCGATTCGGATCTGCTTGGAGGTGTCGCCACTGGGGTCGAGAGGGACGGCCTTAACCGTCTCTGCTGGCTCGAAGTTGCCGGCATGCCGCTTCACGTCCGGCACCTCTCGGGAGAGGCTTTCCAGGTCGGCAATGAGGGCCTCGGACTCGGCGAGGGCCTCGGCGTACTCCACGCACTCCACATCGCATTCGAATGCGTGCTTGTACGTGGGGCCGACGGTGATGACCCCGTTGGGGCCCGGCATCTTGAGCTTCAGGTAGGTGTAGTTGGGGATGGCCATGAACTTCGCGTAGCATGGCCTTCCCAACACTGCGTGGTAGGTTCCTCGGAACCCGACCACCTCGAACGTCAAAGTCTCCCTTCGGAAGTTGGAGGGTGTTCCGAAGCAGACAGGAAGGTCGAGCTGTCCGAGGGGCTGGACGCGCTTCCCGGGAATGATCCCGTGGAAGGGCGCAGCGCCTGCTCGGACGGATGACAGGTCGACGCGCAGGAGCCTGAGGGTCTCGGCGTAGATGATGTTGAGGCAGCTGCCTCCATCCATCAGGACCTTGGTGAGCCTGACGTCGCTGATGACGGGATCGACGACGAGCGGGTACTTCCCTGGGCTCGGCACGTGGTCGGGGTGGTCATCCCGGTCGAAGGTGATGGGCTTGTCGGACCAGTCTAGGTAGACTGGCGCCGCCACCTTCACCGAGCAGACCTCCCGACGCTCCTGCTTACGATGCCGAGCTGAGGCGTTTGCCGCATGCCCTCCGTAGATCATGAAGCAGTTGCGGACCTCGGGGAACTCTCCTGCTTGGTGATCTTCCTTCTTGCCGTTGTCGCGGGCCCTGTCACCCTCTGCGGGTGGCCCGGCCCGGTGGAAGTGGCGCCGAAGCATGACGCACTCCTCGAGGGTGTGCTTGACGGGCCCCTGATGGTAGGGGCACGTCTCCTTTAGTGCCTTGTCGAAGAGGTTGGCGCCTCCGGGGGGCTTTCGAGGGTTCTTGTACTCGGCGGCGGCGACAAGGTCCGCGCTGGGGGCGTCGCGTTTCGCTTGCGACCTCCTCCTGCCTTTCTTCTTGGCGCCGAGTGGAGTAGACGCCTCGGGAGCATCTTCCGACGGGCGGCCCTGGGGCTGCTTGTCCTTTCGGAAGATGGCTTCAACCGCCTCCTGACCAGAGGCGAACTTGGTGGCGATGTCCATCAGCTCGCTTGCCCTGGTGGGGGTCTTGCGACCCAACTTGCTCACCAGGTCACGGCAGGTGGTGCCGGCGAGGAACGCGCCGATGACATCGGAGTCGGTGATGTTGGGCAGCTCGGTGCGCTGCTTCGAAAATCGCCGGATGTAGTCCCGAAGGGACTCTCCCGGCTGTTGCCAACAGCTTCGGAGGTCCCAGGAATTCCCGGGGCGCACGTACGTGCCCTGGAAGTTGCCGGCGAAAGCCTGGACCAGATCCTCCCAGTTGGAAATCTACCCCGGAGGCAGGTGTTCCAACCAAGCGCGAGCGGTGTCGGAGAGGAACAGGGGGGAGGTTGCGGATGATGAGGTGGTCGTCGTCCGTCCCACCCAGCTGACAGGCCAGGCGGTAGTCCGCAAGCCACAATTCCGGTCTCGTTTCCCCCGAGTACTTTGTGATAGTAGTCGGGGGTCGGAATCGGGGCGGAAACGGCGCCCGCCGAATGGCTCGGCTGAAGACCTGCGGACCGGGTGGTTCGGGCGAGGGACTCCGATCCTCCCCGCTGTCGTAACATCCCCCGCGCCTGGGGTGATAACCTCGGCGCACCCTCTCGTCGAGGCGGGCCCAACGGTCGCGATGAGGGTGCTCGTCGCCGAGGGGGCCCGGGGCCGCAGGCGCGGTGTTGCGCGTGCGTCCGGTGAAGACCGAGGCTTCCCGCGTGAGTCGGGAAGTCGCGGCACAAGGTTCCGAGGGGTATCCCTGCCTTCGGGAGGCAGAGCTCTCGGCCCGCCGGGCCGCAGCGCCTTCCAGGAGATGCTTGAGCTCTCCCTGGATTCACCGACCCTCGGTGGTTGATGACTCCGACATTGCGCGGAGGAGCATCGCTGCGGCGGCCAGGTCCTGACCGGTTCCGCCGGATGCGGGTGGCGGTCTGTCCCTAGCATCGTTGGCGATGCGGTGCTGGAGACCTTGGGGCAGGTGACGTATTCCTCCGGCCGGGGGCTGGCTCGCCCATACCTGCCCGATGTTCTGGTGGATTGCCTCGAGCGCTCCTGCTCCTTCGTCGAGCGCGGCCTGCGCCCCGCGGACTTGCTCGAGCTGTGGGTCGTGACTCCCCGCCGGAACGGGGACCACAGCTAGCTCCCACGGGATGTCGGCGCGAGGCGCTGGCCTAGGGGGATCACCATCCTCCGGCATGCCGAGACAGCCGCCTCCGGAGGGATCCCCTAGCTCGACGTGGAAACATTCGCGGCTCGGGCCGCAGTCCTTGTCGCCAAGGCTGCGGCTGCCGTCGGAACAGTCGGAAAGGCAGTAGTCACATGCGGTCATGAAGTCCCGCATGGCACTAGGGTTGCCAGATCCGGAGAAATCCCAGCAGATGCTGGGGTCGTCATCTTCCTCGGACCCAGAGGGTCCGTAGGTCGAGACACCCGTCAATCGGTCCCAAGGCGACCGCACACGAAACCGCAGAGAGGTTGCACTCGCCTCAACGTGAGCGCCCGCCAAAGCGAGGTTGCCAGGCGGGTTGAGGCCGAGTCGAAATGACAAAGGATGGGAATCAGCCCGTACCTTTTGGTCGACGAGGATCGACGAAGTCGCATCGGGGGCTGATCGTGCTGTCGTCCTGGGTGCGAGGGCGACGTCCTGCAGGCCCTCCGTGAGCGTGCTGGCGTCGTCCCCTTGCTCGGGATCGGCGTGTCGCGGGGGGACGGCGCTCGCCTTTGCCTCAAACGCGTGGGTGATGCCCGACGCGTCCTCCGTCGGGGCGCTGGGGATGTCGATTTGCTCGACAGTCGACTGAGCGCAGCCTCCCGCTTGGCCTTGGTTCCCCCGCCTCCTCCTCCGATGGCGAGGGAGAGGAAGGGGTGAACTCGAGATTTGTCCTTCCCCCACGTGGGAAAGACGTCGTCGATTCCGCCGCCGGCGGGCGGGCTGTCCGCCACCATTGTCGCTGTCGCGCGGCGGTGGAAGGAGTATCATGTCGTAGTTGCCGTCGAAGGACATGAACTCGAGACTCCCGAAACGGAGCACCGATCCGGGTTGAAGAGGTCGTTGGAGACTGCCCATCTGGAGCTTGACGGGAAACTATTCGTCAACACGCAGCAGGCCCCTACCTGGCGCGCCAACTGTCGGCGTTCCGAGACCGGAGGGTCCCCGAGCCGACGAGTGAGTGTGCCACGTGCCCCAGCCCAGATGGGTCAAGCGCGTGGGCAAGCGCGAAGGGGGGAGAGAGAGAGAGAGCGAGAGCGAGGCGGCCGGAGCCGGGTCGTGAGGGAGTCGGAGAATTCCCGCGGCCTTCGTGTTCGTCCCGCGCCCAGGTCGGGTGCGCTTGCAGTAGGGGGTTACAAGCGTCCGCGCGAGGTGAGGGGAGCGAGCGGCCCCGAGAGAGCGCCGGCCCCTGCCCTTCGTCCCCGCGAGGCCAACCTTCTCTAAGAAGGCCCTGGTCCTCCCTTTTATAGGCGTAAGGAGAGGATCCAGGTGTACAAATGGGGGTGTAGCAAGGTGCTACGTGTCTAGCGGGGGAGAGCTAGTGCCCTAAGTACATGCCAAGGTGGCAGCCGGAGAGATCTTGGCACCCAGCTAGTGTGGCGTCGTGGCGGTCGGAGAAGCGATGGAGCCGGACGGAGGGACAGCTGTCGAAGTGGCTGGGCCCTTGCTGACGTCTCCCTGCTTTCGTAAGGGAGCTGAGAACCGCCGTCGTCATGGTCCAGCGGGGCGCCATCATTGCCTATCTGGCGGAGCTAGCCAGATGGGACGTCGGTCCTGTTCTCTGCGGCCCGAGTCGGCTTGGGGTAGGGTGATGATGACGCTTCCTGTTGACGTGGCGGGCTCGTGTCCTAGGTCGGACGACGTGGAGGCTCCTCCGAGGCCGAGGTCGAATCCGTCCTGCATGGCCGAGGCCGAACCTGAGCTCCCGGGTCGGGCGAGGCGGAGGTCGTTCGGCAGAGGCCAGGGTGGAGTCCGAGCCCTGGGTCGGGCGAGGCAGAGTTCGTCGTCTTCTGGGGCCTTAGCCCGAGTCCGAGCCCTGGGTCGGGCGGAGCGGAGTTCGCCGTCTTCCGGGGCCTTAGCCCGAGTCCGAGCCCTGGGTCGGGCGGAGCGGAGTTCGCCGTCTTCCGGGGCCTTAGCCCGAGTCCGAGCCCTGGGTCGGGCGGAGCGGAGTTCGCCGTCTTCCGGGGCCTTAGCCCGAGTCCGAGCCCTGGGTCGGGCGGAGCGGAGTTCGCCGTCTTCTGGGGCCTTAGCCCGAGTCCGAAACCTGGGTCGGGCGAAGCGGAGTTCGCCGTCTTCCGGGGCCTTAGCCCGAGTCCGAGCCCTGGGTCGGGCGGAGCTTCCTCTGGCGCTTTCGGCCAAGCCTGGCTACCCGTCAGTCTTACCTTTTGCGTTAAAGGCCCCAGTTGTGACGGAACCTCCCAAGTAATTAGGCCCACCTACAGTTGTCCTTGTCCAACGGACCTCAGACAACCCTGTAGGTGCCCCTGAACTACTTGACAAGCTCGGTATCTTTCCTGACCTTACCAGGAACGTTTCACCCGTCTTGCAGACATTACAGAACATCGGAGATAAAGGAATGCGGAAGCAATTACATAAACTTACATTTATTTCAAAAGCAAGCTTGAGTTATTTTGTTACAGACCAGAACTAAAGAGCGAGTGCAGAGTAGTAATATTATACAAACCAAGGGAGACACAAACTCCTCCCGATAAGTTATAAACAAAAGATCCTATGTGGAGGACCGAGTCCTCCCGCGCTTCAGTCTTGTTTTTCCTCATTTGGTACCACCTTGGAGCAAAAGCAACAAAAATATGTCGCTTCCTCACCTAAAAACAACAAAGGGATAAACCCTGAGTATGGAATTACTCAGCAAGTCTTACCCGACTAAGGAAAAGACTCTCAAGGGTATGCTGGATAAATAGGAGTCAAGGAGAGGCTTTAGCAAGAATCAACTTAGATACTTTTGCAGAAATAGCTTACTAAAGTGAGTCCTCACTTTCAATATTTTAGCGCCAGATTAAATATTTAATAGACTCTGTTTGCATCTAGTCTAATTTCATCATCTCATCAATACAACATCACTTTATCCATAGTGTTTACATCTTGACTTAGGTTGTAGGTCGGAGCTCAAGTCTCCACTCTCCGGGGATATAACGGCGATCCGAATCGATTTACTCAGCTGAGGATTTCTAACCACACGACATATGTTTCTCGTAAACCTTGATGTCTACTATTCCCACGGATCCTCCACTGCATGAACAGGTCCGCGCCACCCGAGAGTACACCACCCCTTTTAGGCGATCCGTTGCCAGGAGGGTACGTGCCACTCTCGCCATCTCTCCACTCCCAGTGCGCGATTGTCTTTTCATGTATGGAATAGCCGGGTTCAAGCTTACCCTGTCCCATTCTCAGGGCATGTGGCTAGATAAGATAGTCCTTGATCAACAGGCCTACATACGCATCCAATCCTTAATTGACCCGGGCGGAGCATCACCTGTTCCTAGCCCAAGTCTCGATTTAAGTATTTCCATCCTTAGGATTGTGTCTATTCCTTAGGATGAAAGAGCATCACAGGGAACTTTGCAGTAAGATCCCACCATTGCTCCAAATGAAATTACTCTTGCAGGTAGAAGTCATCCTTTCTCGAGTTAAATTAAGGACAACCTCTATCCACAAGATCTAAGCAAGGCTAAGCATTTTTGTAAATCATATTTTGATACTTCACAGAAGTATCTATTAAGGTATGGATATCAAGGAAAGCAATGCATCAAAGGGTTTCAAGTAATTCCTATGAACCTAATGCACATTTCACTAGACTTAAGTGTGCGAAAAGTATTTAAAAACACAAGGAAAGGGGTTGCATGCACCGGAGCTTGCCTTTGTTTATAGATGAGTCAGGCTCGGACTCGCAGATGTTAAAGTAGGGACGAGACCCTGCCTGAGACTCCAAAGGTGGTGTTGTCTTCTCTTCAGGGACTTCCACTTCTTCTTCGCGTTCTAAACATAACCATATAGGTATATATAAGAATGAACGCCATGTAATGCAAACTCTTACAAGGAGAGGTGGAGAACAGAAACACTACAACTAAAGCACATAACAAGAATATACCTATTTCTTATTGCTCGATTAAAGTGACCAATTTGAAATCACTTAGGTAAACCAGGGAATTACCCCAACCAAGGTCTCAAGCAAAAGCTTAAAACTCCATAAGCAACTTCATCCAAGGATCAAGATCTCACTAGGCACACTTGTTTCTTCATCCACAGATCAGGTTTCACTTGTTAAACTTGTTTCACCTTCCAAACACTTATTTATATTTTGATTAAGGGTTTATTATTTCTCTATTGGGACCTTACAAGGCTTTCTGATCAAAATGCTTCCAAACAGCTCCAAAATTTTACCAAGTGCTCAACTTCAGGTAAAAAGACTTTCCAAGAATTTCCAGAATTTTTGGTGTTATATTTTTATTTCTAAAATTCAAATGGGTCTGTCAAGAGCACTTTTAATTCTCTTAATATCTTCCAACAACTCCAAAAAACCCTAATAATATTTTTACCAGAGAGGTCTTGATTTTAGACACCTCACAAAATTGGTCTCACTGCTTTTGGATTTTTCTACAATTTCTGGCACCATTTCTAAGTTTTCTGGTAAAAGAAAAAGACAAATCATGCATAGTTCTGGGCTTAATCCTGCTACTCGGCCCACGCAACCGGGCAAGTCGGCCCATGGCTGGCAGCCCGCGCGCCTGCTCTGGCCATTTTTGCAAAAAGTACCTCGCGCCCGAGCAAACCCCAACTGGGACCAAACCACTGTTTCTTAGGGTCACTGATCACTTCGTTTAAGCCCCTCGGCTCTGTTGTATTCTCAATTTCATAACCCCGATACCCTGCCGCCCTACTCCGGCGACCGGCACTGAATCGGTCATGGCAGCTCGTCGCAGCTGAGGGCGACAGCGCCAACACCACCCCTCACCCACCGATAACTTGGACGGGCGCTCAATTTGGCCGCGGAACACCGGAGCACTGCTACCTTCAGCGGCGGGGGCGAAGTTGGTCCGGCGACCCAATTCTACGGCCACGGCGTGGTAGAATTCCAAACTCCGGCGTGGAGAGCAACAACGATCAGTCTCAACCAGGGTGCTTGTGTGAGAATTACTGGGGACGGCGTGGATTAGCAGGTCAGCGGGGAGGTTGTCCACGGCGCTAGTCCGCGGCGTCGCGACCTTGTTCCTGGTGATTCACAACGGTAGAGCTTACGAACTAAGCACTGTGAGCTTCACTGTTATAGAAGGAATACGGAACATGTCTTACTCGTGGGTGGGATTGCTCCAGCTACCCTGGCCACGGTGAGGTGAGTCATCGGTGAACGTGGTCACCACTGTCAGCTATCAACTCCAGATCAGGTGCTGGCAAAGCAGTAGAAGAGCTGGGGAATGGTTAAAGGCTTGATCAAGCTACGGAGGACAGGTTTGATATGCTGGAGATGCTAGGAAAACAGCAAGAGCACGACAGGGTCCTCTTTAGGCTTTATAGCCCATGGCAAGCCATCCCAAACCATGGGTTTGCTGGGGCCAGGCTGTAACTTAGCAGGAGGACACCATATCAACATGTTCCACACTACTCTTGCATGACCACCACGTAGAGCAGAGGTCAATAGGCATGACAGAGGTGGCCAAGGTCCTAGGGACAGCAAGTTACCTAGCAGATAAGCAGCTGCACACAAGAGACCAGGTTCACCCCCCCCCCATCCACCTTGCTGCGTGTATTGCATGGGTGCCATATACACCACTCATAGCACAATTTGCCCAGCTCCCCACATACCCTTATCTCCTTTAGAAGGAACTGGAGTCTATAGTGGAGGGTGATATTTTTAGCAGATATTTGTAGCTGCACTGAATTGCTGCTGCCCACTGAACCATGCTATTTAAAGTGGCTGAAATGGGATAGGTGTCCCTGAACTTGCACAATTTATAGAGGTGAAGAGCTCCCTGGGTGCCAGCACAACCCCTGCACACCCACATAGCACTCAAGCACAGCCAAACATTGATTCTGGTCGAGCTCCCCCAGTTAAATATCCATTTTGTCCTTTACTGCAGGTAGCAAACATCAGTTAAGCCTCTAGTGCAGATATTTTATTCCTAGTTCAGAACTTGATATTTCTCCCAGCAACAAGTAATGCCTCTAGACCTTAGTTATGTGCTACATCCATATCTCCATCTATACACAAGTACAACCACAGCAGGAGATTCTTCTTCAGTCTCTAAACCAAGTCTGAACCAGCTTCATCAGCCATACTATCCTATTGTATACCTCCCTGATGATCCCCTTCAAATCCTCGGTTTTCCATAGAAAAAGGGAGAGCGAGTTCAACAAAACTTGTCCACCAAACAACCCTCTACGATTCCTCCATAAAACCCTTAAGATTTTACCCCTTGGATCAACCATCAACTAGCTCCAAAGTCTAAAGAAAAACACTGAAAATTCAGTTTCAGAGGTCTGAAACAGCATTACACAGATTCTGACAGAGGAAGTTTAGAGGTGTTTTACTCCCATTTTTTTTAGAACCGAGTCCAACCCTCTTGATAAAACTTATTCTCTGTACTATGGACTCCAACTTTGCCACATAGTTCATAGTCCAAAATCACAAGAGTTGATCGCAATAGGGCTCTAAACTTTGCATCACGTACTGATTTCAAACTTTCAGTTCTGAATAGACTAAGTCACCAACCACCTGACAGTCAAACTTTGAGCAGCTGTTACACTGCTTTTTATGTGGGATCATGTACATCATCCTTTAATAAAGTTGTTCACCATTAGGTGGTCTTTACTTCCACTACAGAAACCTCAGTCCAAAACCTTATAGATCAACCACAAAAGGGCTCCAAACATGGCACGAGACAATAACTTCAGTTTTCAGAATTGAACCAATTTCAGTTAAATCATTGTCTGTCAGTCCAATATTGAGCAAGCTTTCTCTCCAATTTTTGTGTAGGATCAAACCAAAGTTACTTAAGGAGACTTATTCACCATCATATGTTCTTTAATTTCTCTATATATTCTACAGCCCAACACCCTATGTATTAGGCACAAATGAGTTTCAAAATCAGCCAAAATACTGCAATTTCAGACTTAGTGTACTGTTCTGAATCTGAAAATGCAAAGATCTGTTAACCCCTCTTTGGACTACCTTTTCTGCTAGTAGCATATAGTTTTAGGGCTATCACACTTAATAAGGATTGTTCTCCAATAGTTACTCTAAAAGTTTTATAAAGTGAGCCATAGCCAAATACTCCTGGATTCCAAACTACAAAGGTCCAAATTTTGACCAAATTACTGAAATTCAGAATCTGAATTTCACTAAGTCTGAAATCTACAAAATCTGACAGCTTTACTTTAGACCAGTTTTATCCCAAGTTACAAATAGTTTTAGAGCTAGATGACTTAACCAAACTTATACTCCTCATGTAGCTCTATAACTTTGTTATAATGATCATCTTCAAACTGTTTATAGACCAAATGTTATGAAGGCCCAAAAACAGCTAGTTGATATTATTTTCAGCAAACTTCAAATCTGATTCAAAACTGAATTAAACTTTTTAGTCCATCTTTTCCTCTAAAACTTGGAATTCTTCATACATGAAAGTTGCTCAACTTCCCAAAATCTACAACTTTGATATATGGACCACTAGCAAATTCTCTCTAGATTTAAAACTCCACTTTTGGGCTAGTTGCGGGTTTCAAATGTGACTCCTCATCTAGTGATTTATCAACTCAATCCTTACTCCTAAAAGCCAAGTGACTCCCCTTAATCTCAAATCCAACTCTAGTACATGAAACTCATGTCCAAAGTGTCCTTGGTTTAGGAGTTGTTTTGTTTATCCACAATTCCAAGCAAGGTTTTCCAATCTCACTTATGGTTTTGCAGGCTGATCCAGTTCCTCAATTATTTCTTTCACTTAACATACCTCCGAAATCATAGTTTCTCTCGGTTCTAAGTCTTGCCTTTAGCACTCTAAGACTTCAAACCCAACTTATCACTTGCTTGAGAGATGATCTACTCCTGTTTAACTTGAGCCAAGTCCTTAAACTAAACTCTAAACCCAACACACAACATCACACTTTTGAAAAAGTTTAACCTACTGAATGCATTCTAGGTATATCAAACAAGATAATGCAAGTGCTTATGATGACATGTCAGCATTTTAGTTATCGTAACACCAGGGGTGTTACAGTCTTCCCCCCTAAAAAGAAATCTCGTCCCGAGATTAAAAGTCCAAGCTAAGTAATGGAAAAGAAAATGTGTCACCGGTTTCTTTCCCACTTCTGGTAACATATTGTTGTCAACACCTCTAAGGCAGTTACCTGAGCACCCTCCCAAGGAGTCATTCCTTCAGCATGGAACATCCAATGTGGCCAAGATGGCTTTCTAGCACATTCCGGAATACGCACTACCACCTCATACCATGGTTGTCCTCTAAGAACAGTGCGCGACCACTGGTACTTGGGTGTTTCGATATATCCGACTTCTTGAAGTAGTCGCCACAGGACCACTGGAACACCAAAATCTCGTAGAAACTCTCCAACTCCGGTAGGGGCTTCTTGTTGATTCATCTTCAGAGAAGAGCAACAGAACACTCTACTTACTAAAAATGTATGAACAAGGTAGCTACATAGGGGGTTTAATTTAAAGTTTGTATGACATGATGCATGTGTAAATACAGAATCAACCTTAGTTGATTCATCCTTCTATACGTTGCACTCTTCCTATCTGGTCTTTTAAGATAAACTCTTCAGAATACTTAGGTAAGAAAGGAAGAAAGTCTCTAGGTAAGAATTTTAGAAAATCCTTTTGAAGATGCCTCATAATATCTGCAAAGAAGGGCTATGCTCCGATACCAGCTGTGACGGAACCTCCCAAGTAATTAGGCCCACCTACAGTTGTCCTTGTCCAACGGACCTCAGACAACCCTGTAGGTGCCCCTGAACTACTTGACAAGCTCGGTATCTTTCCTGACCTTACCAGGAACGTTTCACCCGTCTTGCAGACATTACAGAACATCGGAGATAAAGGAATGTGGAAGCAATTACATAAACTTACATTTATTTCAAAAGCAAGCTTGAGTTATTTTGTTACAGACCAGAACTAAAGAGCGAGTGCAGAGTAGTAATATTATACAAACCAAGGGAGACACAAACTCCTCCCGATAAGTTATAAACAAAAGATCCTATGTGGAGGACCGAGTCCTCCCGCGCTTCAGTCTTGTTTTTCCTCATTTGGTACCACCTTGGAGCAAAAGCAACAAAAATATGTCGCTTCCTCACCTAAAAACAACAAAGGGATAAACCCTGAGTATGGAATTACTCAGCAAGTCTTACCCGACTAAGGAAAAGACTCTCAAGGGTATGCTGGATAAATAGGAGTCAAGGAGAGGCTTTAGCAAGAATCAACTTAGATACTTTTGCAGAAATAGCTTACTAAAGTGAGTCCTCACTTTCAATATTTTAGCGCCAGATTAAATATTTAATAGACTCTGTTTGCATCTAGTCTAATTTCATCATCTCATCAATACAACATCACTTTATCCATAGTGTTTACATCTTGACTTAGGTTGTAGGTCGGAGCTCAAGTCTCCACTCTCCGGGGATATAACGGCGATCCGAATCGATTTACTCAGCTGAGGATTTCTAACCACACGACATATGTTTCTCGTAAACCTTGATGTCTACTATTCCCACGGATCCTCCACTGCATGAACAGGTCCGCGCCACCCGAGAGTACACCACCCCTTTTAGGCGATCCGTTGCCAGGAGGGTACGTGCCACTCTCGCCATCTCTCCACTCCCAGTGCGCGATTGTCTTTTCATGTATGGAATAGCCGGGTTCAAGCTTACCCTGTCCCATTCTCAGGGCATGTGGCTAGATAAGATAGTCCTTGATCAACAGGCCTACATACGCATCCAATCCTTAATTGACCCGGGCGGAGCATCACCTGTTCCTAGCCCAAGTCTCGATTTAAGTATTTCCATCCTTAGGATTGTGTCTGTTCCTTAGGATGAAAGAGCATCACAGGGAACTTTGCAGTAAGATCCCACCATTGCTCCAAATGAAATTACTCTTGCAGGTAGAAGTCATCCTTTCTCGAGTTAAATTAAGGACAACCTCTATCCACAAGATCTAAGCAAGGCTAAGCATTTTTGTAAATCATATTTTGATACTTCACAGAAGTATCTATTAAGGTATGGATATCAAGGAAAGCAATGCATCAAAGGGTTTCAAGTAATTCCTATGAACCTAATGCACATTTCACTAGACTTAAGTGTGCGAAAAGTATTTAAAAACACAAGGAAAGGGGTTGCATGCACCGGGGCTTGCCTTTGTTTATAGATGAGTCAGGCTCGGACTCGCAGATGTTAAAGTAGGGACGAGACCCTGCCTGAGACTCCAAAGGTGGTGTTGTCTTCTCTTCAGGGACTTCCACTTCTTCTTCTCGTTCTAAACATAACCATATAGGTATATATAAGAATGAATGCCATGTAATGCAAACTCTTACAAGGTGAGGTGGAGAACAGAAACACTACAACTAAAGCACATAACAAGAATATACCTATTTCTTATTGCTCGATTAAAGTGACCAATTTGAAATCACTTAGGTAAACCAGGGAATTACCCCAACCAAGGTCTCAAGCAAAAGCTTAAAACTCCATAAGCAACTTCATCCAAGGATCAAGATCTCACTAGGCACACTTGTTTCTTCATCCACAGATCAGGTTTCACTTGTTAAACTTGTTTCACCTTCCAAACACTTATTTATATTTTGATTAAGGGTTTATTATTTCTCTATTGGGACCTTACAAGGCTTTCTGATCAAAATGCTTCCAAACAGCTCCAAAATTTTACCAAGTGCTCAACTTCAGGTAAAAAGACTTTCCAAGAATTTCCAGAATTTTTGGTGTTATATTTTTATTTCTAAAATTCAAATGGGTCTGTCAAGAGCACTTTTAATTCTCTTAATATCTTCCAACAACTCCAAAAAACCCTAATAATATTTTTACCAGAGAGGTCTTGATTTTAGACACCTCACAAAATTGGTCTCACTGCTTTTGGATTTTTCTACAATTTCTGGCACCATTTCTAAGTTTTCTGGTAAAAGAAAAAGACAAATCATGCATAGTTCTGGGCTTAATCCTGCTACTCGGCCCACGCAACCGGGCAAGTCGGCCCATGGCTGGCAGCCCGCGCGCCTGCTCTGGCCATTTTTGCAAAAAGTACCTCGCGCCCGAGCAAACCCTAACTGGGACCAAACCACTGTTTCTTAGGGTCACTGATCACTTCGTTTAAGCCCCTCGGCTCTGTTGTATTCTCAATTTCATAACCCCGATACCCTGCCGCCCTACTCCGGCGACCGGCACTGAATCGGTCATGGCAGCTCGTCGCAGCTGAGGGCGACAGCGCCAACACCACCCCTCACCCACCGATAACTTGGACGGGCGCTCAATTTGGCCGCGGAACACCGGAGCACTGCTACCTTCAGCGGCGGGGGCGAAGTTGGTCCGGCGACCCAATTCTACGGCCACGGCGTGGTAGAATTCCAAACTCCGGCGTGGAGAGCAACAACGATCAGTCTCAACCAGGGTGCTTGTGTGAGAATTACTGGGGACGGCGTGGATTAGCAGGTCAGCGGGGAGGTTGTCCACGGCGCTAGTCCGCGGCGTCGCGACCTTGTTCCTGGTGATTCACAACGGTAGAGCTTACGAACTAAGCACTGTGAGCTTCACTGTTATAGAAGGAATACGGAACATGTCTTACTCGTGGGTGGGATTGCTCCAGCTACCCTGGCCACGGTGAGGTGAGTCATCGGTGAACGTGGTCACCACTGTCAGCTATCAACTCCAGATCAGGTGCTGGCAAAGCAGTAGAAGAGCTGGGGAATGGTTAAAGGCTTGATCAAGCTACGGAGGACAGGTTTGATATGCTGGAGATGCTAGGAAAACAGCAAGAGCACGACAGGGTCCTCTTTAGGCTTTATAGCCCATGGCAAGCCATCCCAAACCATGGGTTTGCTGGGGCCAGGCTGTAACTTAGCAGGAGGACACCATATCAACATGTTCCACACTACTCTTGCATGACCACCACGTAGAGCAGAGGTCAATAGGCATGACAGAGGTGGCCAAGGTCCTAGGGACAGCAAGTTACCTAGCAGATAAGCAGCTGCACACAAGAGACCAGGTTCACCCCCCCCATCCACCTTGCTGCGTGTATTGCATGGGTGCCATATACACCACTCATAGCACAATTTGCCCAGCTCCCCACATACCCTTATCTCCTTTAGAAGGAACTGGAGTCTATAGTGGAGGGTGATATTTTTAGCAGATATTTGTAGCTGCACTGAATTGCTGCTGCCCACTGAACCATGCTATTTAAAGTGGCTGAAATGGGACAGGTGTCCCTGAACTTGCACAATTTATAGAGGTGAAGAGCTCCCTGGGTGCCAGCACAAGCCCTGCACACCCACATAGCACTCAAGCACAGCCAAACATTGATTCTGGTCGAGCTCCCCCAGTTAAATATCCATTTTGTCCTTTACTGCAGGTAGCAAACATCAGTTAAGCCTCTAGTGCAGATATTTTATTCCTAGTTCAGAACTTGATATTTCTCCCAGCAACAAGTAATGCCTCTAGACCTTAGTTATGTGCTACATCCATATCTCCATCTATACACAAGTACAACCACAGCAGGAGATTCTTCTTCAGTCTCTAAACCAAGTCTGAACCAGCTTCATCAGCCATACTATCCTATTGTATACCTCCCTGATGATCCCCTTCAAATCCTCGGTTTTCCATAGAAAAAGGGAGAGCGAGTTCAACAAAACTTGTCCACCAAACAACCCTCTATGATTCCTCCATAAAACCCTTAAGATTTTACCCCTTGGATCAACCATCAACTAGCTCCAAAGTCTAAAGAAAAACACTGAAAATTCAGTTTCAGAGGTCTGAAACAGCATTACACAGATTCTGACAGAGGAAGTTTAGAGGTGTTTTACTCCCATTTTTTTTAGAATCGAGTCCAACCCTCTTGATAAAACTTATTCTCTGTACTATGGACTCCAACTTTGCCACATAGTTCATAGTCCAAAATCACAAGAGTTGATCGCAATAGGGCTCTAAACTTTGCATCACGTACTGATTTCAAACTTTCAGTTCTGAATAGACTAAGTCACCAACCACCTGACAGTCAAACTTTGAGCAGCTGTTACACTGCTTTTTATGTGGGATCATGTACATCATCCTTTAATAAAGTTGTTCACCATTAGGTGGTCTTTACTTCCACTACAGAAACCTCAGTCCAAAACCTTATAGATCAACCACAAAAGGGCTCCAAACATGGCACGAGACAATAACTTCAGTTTTCAGAATTGAACCAATTTCAGTTAAATCATTGTCTGTCAGTCCAATATTGAGCAAGCTTTCTCTCCAATTTTTGTGTAGGATCAAACCAAAGTTACTTAAGGAGACTTATTCACCATCATATGTTCTTTAATTTCTCTATATATTCTACAGCCCAACACCCTATGTATTAGGCACAAATGAGTTTCAAAATCAGCCAAAATACTGCAATTTCAGACTTAGTGTACTGTTCTGAATCTGAAAATGCAAAGATCTGTTAACCCCTCTTTGGACTACCTTTTCTGCTAGTAGCATATAGTTTTAGGGCTATCACACTTAATAAGGATTGTTCTCCAATAGTTACTCTAAAAGTTTTATAAAGTGAGCCATAGCCAAATACTCCTGGATTCCAAACTACAAAGGTCCAAATTTTGACCAAATTACTGAAATTCAGAATCTGAATTTCACTAAGTCTGAAATCTACAAAATCTGACAGCTTTACTTTAGACCAGTTTTATCCCAAGTTACAAATAGTTTTAGAGCTAGATGACTTAACCAAACTTATACTCCTCATGTAGCTCTATAACTTTGTTATAATGATCATCTTCAAACTGTTTATAGACCAAATGTTATGAAGGCCCAAAAACAGCTAGTTGATATTATTTTCAGCAAACTTCAAATCAGATTCAAAACTGAATTAAACTTTTTAGTCCAACTTTTCCTCTAAAACTTGGAATTCTTCATACATGAAAGTTGTTCAACTTCCCAAAATCTACAACTTTGATATATGGACCACTAGCAAATTCTCTCTAGATTTAAAACTCCACTTTTGGGCTAGTTGCGGGTTTCAAATGTGACTCCTCATCTAGTGATTTATCAACTCAATCCTTACTCCTAAAAGCCAAGTGACTCCCCTTAATCTCAAATCCAACTCTAGTACATGAAACTCATGTCCAAAGTGTCCTTGGTTTAGGAGTTGTTTTGTTTATCCACAATTCCAAGCAAGGTTTTCCAATCTCACTTATGGTTTTGCAGGCTGATCCAGTTCCTCAATTATTTCTTTCACTTAACATACCTCCGAAATCATAGTTTCTCTCGGTTCTAAGTCTTGCCTTTAGCACTCTAAGACTTCAAACCCAACTTATCACTTTCTTGAGAGATGATCTACTCCTGTTTAACTTGAGCCAAGTCCTTAAACTAAACTCTAAACCCAACACACAACATCACACTTTTGAAAAAGTTTAACCTACTGAATGCATTCTAGGTATATCAAACAAGATAATGCAAGTGCTTATGATGACATGTCAGCATTTTAGTTATCGTAACACCAGGGGTGTTACACCAGTGATTTGGTCGGTCGGCGCGGTGATTTAGTCAGGGTTACTTCTTATCGAAGGCATGGCCTCGGGCGAGCCGGAGATGCATCTGCCGTGAAAGAGGAGACCTCGGGCGAGACGGAACCATCTCAGGGTCGGCTGCCCTTGCCCGAGGCTAGGCTCGGGCGTGGCGTGATCGAGTCGCTCGTATGGACTGATCCCTGACTTAATCAAACCCATTAGGCCTCTGCAGCTTTATGCTGATGGGGGTTACCAGCTGAGAATTAGGCGTCTTGAGGGTACCCCTAATTATGGTCCCCGACAGTTAATTATTTATTTTTGCCAAAACCTTATGAGTCATGACATGTTGCATCAGCTGAGTTTAAAATATTCTTTGAAGTGTTGCACAAGTTTGAATTTATTTGAATTTAAAACCTAGTTTGAATTTGGATTTGAAAACCCCTATAGAAAAAGAAATGGAAAAGGAATTAGAAAATTCAGAGAAAAAGAAAAGGAGAAAACAGCCCAAACCAGCCCAGTTGGCCCAGCAAGGCCGCGCGCCCGTGCGCCCGCGCCGTCTGACAGGCGGATCCCGCCTGTCAGCGACAGTTCTCCCTCGCGCGCGCCCTCCCTCTCTCGCTTGCTGCCTTGTGGGGCCAACCTGTCGGTGCTAGTTTCCTTCCCCGCGCGCTCCCTCTCTCTCTCTCTCTGTCTCGCGGGCCCGGTCCGCCAATCGCCGAGCCATTGCCCCGCACGCCCCTTTCTCCTCTCTCTGCGCCATGGACCCTACCTGTCAGTTCCGCCCCCTCCACGCTCGTCGTGGACCGGCGCGTGAGCACTCACGCACGTCGCCGGATTTCTTGGCCACGACGCCCGCCCACACGCCCAGCTCCCTTCTTAGAGCCCCACCAGTGCCCCGCACTCGCCCCCCACCTCATTTCGCTCAACATCACCCTTACTCGCGCTCTGTCCACGCCGCCAGCCACCTCCGGAGACCCGCGCTCACGTTCCCAGCCATCCAGCTCGCTGGAGACCGCTCCAAGCCTCCTCGAGCTCCGCCCCGAGGTGAGACACCCATTCCCGTGCCCAATTTCCCTTATTGCGCCCTGTGCTCGGCCAATTTCACCTTCGCCGATGCTCGACGGCGGCAGTCCGCCGTGCTCGCGCAGTGACTGACTAATTTAGCCTGGTCTAGTTCACCGGAGCAGGTCCCTGTGTCGCCCCTGCCTCTGCTGAAGCTAGCCCAGGCCTTAGCGCGCCTTAAGTCCCCTCCTCGTGGCCGGAATGGCTCACTGGACTTACTCCAGTCCGCCCGAGACCTTCTCACTGCCGTTCTCCCCTCTCTGCCCGTGGATTCATGGCCTCTTCCTCGCCATTGAGTTCATCGTGGCGTCCTCTTCCCCTCTGCCCAACTCCGGCGACCCTGGAGCCACCCTAGCTCGCACCTGCCTCAACTCCGGCGACCTCACCGCCGTGGAGAGGAGCGGCGCCGCCCGCAGCCATCTGTTTCCCCCTAGTCTGATCCCCTCCGTTCGATTCAGATCGAACGGCTCGGACCATGGATAACGCTTCGCCGCCCGTAGTCGTCTGTTTCCCCATGGTTTGATCCCCTCCGTCCGATTCAGATCGAACGGCTCGGACCACGGATAACGCTTCGCGCACGCGTGCCCTGACGCCCTGGCCCGCCTATCAGCGCCCAAGTTCTTTGGCGCTGGGCCTGCTCGGTCAATGCGCCCTCCCCCTCTGCCGCTGACGCCTCTTGCCCCGCTTGTCAGCCGCACCTGCGCGCGCACGCCCGCGCGATCTAATCTCAGCCGTCGGTTTCTGATCCAACGGTTGAGGGAGCCCAATACCCCTTCGTGTGGCTGTTTTGCTTAAGAAACCCTCTGGTTTTAGGAAATCAACCTACTGTCCTCTATTTTAGCGCATAGGTCCTTGGTTTGTTTTAATTAGACCCCTGGACTGTTATTTAATCACAGATTTAGCCCAAATTTCATATTTCAAACTTCAAAACTTGTTTATTTCATATCTTTTTCATATGAAATCCAAATTTAGTGGTTCAAATTGCAAAATGTTCACCAAATTATTCTCTGTTCAAATAAAATACGACCAACTGTAATCTGTACACTTTAATTTTTACACTTAGAGTATAGAATTAAAGTATATGTTGATTTATTTATTTAATGAAATAAATAAAAGGAGAACCCTAGGAATAAAGTATATTCAATCTTGAGAGATTAGTGTTATGCATTACATGGATTTATTTTTGGCTTAACCTCTAGGCCTTAATAACATAAATAGAATTAGGAATGTAATTATGGATAATACTTAAAAGATAATCAAATTTCTAAATGAGAGTAGTTTATCTTATAATTCTAGCTTTCATTTGTTTTAATCACTACTTAACCCTTTTGAGCTATGTTCCAAACATTTAGAGAGTAATCAATTCCCCAATTAGGATTAGTCCATTTTTATAACTTGACCTCATTCCTCTGTACTTAATACTATATCTTTTTGAGTTGTGTGCCAATGTTTGTACATGTTTGATGTGATGTTCATTTTTACCTTCCAAATGTATTGAATGTATGCTCGCTTTACTTAGACAACGGGCAGCTCGTGGTTCCTGAATGTGTTGCCGAAGATCCCTCTGAGCAACAACCTGGTGAAGGCAAGTGTCCTCAGACCTATCATGTCCTACTTTACTTTATAATTCACTGTCCCACATTACTTTATTAAAACCTAAGGATTGACTAGTTTATATTTCCCTTACCCTTGTTTACCTTTTTGGGTTAATCATGGTTAGCTTATGCTATTGCTTAAACTTAATCAATGAACATGATGTGATCTTTTATGATACGATGATGTTATCCCGATGGGGTCCTTGTGATTACTTTAGGGGGCTCAGGCTCTTTCCTGAGTACCTCTCTGTAAGGACCTGTTTGGGGAGTGACAACCCGGGATAACAGTGCAACCATGAGGGTGGAATGGGATGCCCTTAGCTGATTAATTAGAGGAACCAGAGGAGTAGTTGGCTTCACCGTAGGGCCGTCAATGGGGTTCGGGCACAGTACTTGCTCTGCCGAGGTTGGTTGCAGAGGTTCTTTGATTTGGTTTTGTTAGTCACCCTTCCTTTGGGGAGATGTACTGTGTTTATCAAACTGGAGAAACCTAACGGGCGGCTATGACCTCTAGGAAATCTTTGTAAAGGCTACGTAGTGAGACCTTGCTAGGTCACCTTGGTAGTGATCAATAGGGAGGCTAGAACCCCGGGCAGAATGGGAATCATGGCTTGTGGGTAAAGTGTGCAACCTCTACAGAGTGTTAGAAACTGGTATATCAACCGTGCTCACGGTTATGAGCAGCATTGGGATCCTCTTCGATTAGAAGAACAATGGTTACTTTTATGATGATGATTAAGAATGGTGATTATAATTCTGATCTCTAGTATTTCCTCTTGGAGGGAGTGCCTCTGGGTAACAACAGGGTTATTACTAAAATTTGGCTCTACTTATAATAATAAAACTTGACCAACTAAAAGCGACTGCTTAACCTTAACTCCACATACCGCTAGTCCACCTTAGCCAAATGGGACATTTGCTAAGTATGATGATGTGTACTCACCCTTGCTTTACAAACCACCCCACCCCAGGTTGTCCCCACTGTTCTCAGTGCTCAGGAGGTGAAGTTGGCAACATGGATGACTTTGAGGAGTTCCAGGAATACGACGAGTTCTAGTTTACTTTAGTGGCAAACCCCCAGTCAGCTGCCTGTGTAGGCTTAGCATCTACATTTTGTAATTCTGCACTTTGATATTTATGTTGAACAATGGTTATGTATTAGACTCTGTGGATGTCTTGGACATCTTGATGTAATAAAGTACCTTTCCGCTATTTATTTCAAGCATTGTGTGATGATGTCCAATTATGTAATCACTGTGTACGTGAGTTTCTGATCCTGGCACGTACATGGTTCGCATTCGATTTACCTTCCAAAATCGGGTGTGACACATTCAAGCTCAGCATCCCCTTAGAAATGACTTTGGAGCTTCTTCACCTTTTACTTTGGTGGCATTTTGGCTCTGCATTCCATTAGGAACGACTTTTGAGCTTCAGAACTTACTCTGTGCTCCCTTAGGAACGTCTTTGGAGCTTTGGAACTACTCTATGCTCCCTTAGGAACGTCTTTGGAGCTTCAAAACTTAGTTTTGTCACCCTCGATGGTGTAACGACAGGTTTATTACATCAAATTGAAGGTGAAACCTTACTATATTGTTTTTTGCAACAGAAATATGAAAACAAAAATTAGTAGAAATGGGGCATATCAAGACTTTCTTTTGACCAAAACAATGTGTTATCTTTAGTATATGTGCCTGGACTCAGGCACAATGCTGTTAATATGCGAGTCTCAGACTGCTCCCGAAGATCACGTTGTTGTTGGGGCCGAAGGTGCCCTTCTGGCTACTGATCATGGCTTGGGGCAGACACCATTGGTGGGTGTGGTGGCAACTGGGTCCAGGAAGCTTGGGAGTGACTTGTTGAAGCTGCTGAAGCTGTAGGTTGTTGGTTGCCTACATATTCTAGGATGTATGGAGAGTAGCATGAAGTAGTATGGAGGACTTGCTTCGGCTGGTTCTGCCGCGCCTTGGCTTTAGCAATTTCCTTTTGCTTTTGGATTGTGACCTGCCACGCCCGTGTTGTGTGGCCCTTATCCTCGCCACATAAGAGGCAATACAACTTCCTAGGTTGATTACCAAATATTCCTCCATTGAAGCTTCTTCCTCCTCTGTCTCTTGGAGTTGGTGGCTTGTAGGGAGTCTAATGCATGCTCGAAGACTGTGAGCTATGATGGCTGCTCTGAGCATTATTGGCCCGTTCATCATTGACATTGGAGTTATGGATGGACCTGACATGCCTAGGATGAAGTCTTCCTCCGAAGCCCCTGGTCATATCAGAGAACCTGCATGCTTCCTCCCTTCTCTAGCGAAAATCATTATTGACTCGGATATACTCGTCCATCTTCTGAAGAAGCTTCTCCGGGTTTTGCGGGGGCTTCCTAACAAAATATTGGGTTGTTGGTCCTGGCCAAAGCCCCTTGATCATGGCCTCAATGACAATATCATTAGGCACTATAGGAACTTGTGCTCTCAAACGTAGGAACCTTCGGACATACACCTGAAGGTACTCCTCATGGTCTTGCATGCACTGAAACAGAGCCTGAGCAGTGACTGGCTTCATCTGAAAGCCTTGGAAGCTAGTGACTAGCATATCCTTGAGCTTCTGCGATGATGTGATTGTTCCTGGCCGAAGGGAGGAGTACCATGTTTGGGCCACGCTTCTGACTACCATGATGAAGGACTTTGCCATGACAGCGGCGTTGCCCCCATACGAGGATATTTTTGCCTTGTAGCTCATCAAGAATTGCTTTGGATATTAGTGCCCATCATACATGGGCAACTGCGGTGGTTTGTAGGATTGTGGCCACGGGATAGCCTGCAATTCTGCTGCTAGAGGAGAAGCATCATCAAAAGTAAAGTTACCATGATGAAAGTCATCGTACCATTCATCTTCGTTGAATGAGCTCTCCTGATGAAGCTCCATGTGCTGAGGCCTTCGGTCCTAATCATCTTGAGTAAGATGATGCATCTCCTCAGCGGCTTCATCAATCTTCTTCTGAAGATTAGCCAGGCGAAGCATCTTCTCCTTTTTCCTTTGTACTTGTTGATCGATTGCTTCTAAATCCCTGATTTCCTGGTCAATCTGCTCCTTCTGAAGAGTTGGGCTAGTGGCCTTTCTCTTTTGGCTCCTGGCCTCTCGTAGAGAGAGTGCGTCCTGATTTGTGTCCAGTGGTTGTAGGGCAGCCCCTGGCACCGTTGCCTTCTTCGGTGGCATGTCAAAGGTGGATGCTTTGCTGAAGGTTGTGGAAGTGAATTCACCAGAGAGGGACGCCAATGTTGGTCACTTGTTCTCAAATGCTATAAATTAAGAACAAGGCAACACAATTGTAAATGGTTAAAGACATTCATCCTTCGAAGCATTATTTCCTCTCGAATATAATGATCTTTAGACGAAGGTCATGAAGGACATACCTTCATCATTTCAGCACGTAAATGTAAATGCAAATAAGAAAGTAAAGGAACACAAAAGAATAAAAGTAATAATAAGTATGTATCAATAATCTATTTATTCTTGTATTCCATAAACATGAATAAGCATCAATAATATTCATATTACATTAGTACCTTCGGCTTGCAAGAAGGTGAGGGTGCGAGAATGACGCGAGAGTGATTACAATCCAGCGTGAACAGTACGGTGTTACTGTTCATCTATTTATAGGCACGGGACGCAACCCGGATAAAAGTACATTTATGTCCCTGGTAACTATCTATAATCTTAACATGAACTATTAAGGACTGTATGGTCTTTATCCTCTTTCAGTCAACATCATACTTGAGCTTCGTCAACATGTCTAGTCGAAGTCCTTTGGTTTCCAGCTTCGTCGTCCATTCTTTATTTCCCTTCGTTCTGTCATAAGAGAAGTCCTCCATCCCAAATCTGAAGCTTTTTGTAACTATTCATAATCATGCTGAAAACATATGGTTAGTCACATTTTGAGGACCTTCGAAAGAGGAAGGCCCCCAACATGGAGCGAAACCCTGTGCGGCGCCAAGGCTCTGCATGTACTGGAACATCTTCGTCATCCTTGCCTCCATCTCCTGACGTTCCCTCATCTCTGTTTCTAGCTAGGTCTGTAATATTCCAAGCCAATGTTATAGTAACTCAAAGAGAAGGTATATAACTCAAGGAATGACGAGTTACAGAAGCACTAACCTCGAGTTGTTGTATGTGATGATGTGAGTTGTCCTACCGAGGTCGTATGGCTAGGCTCGAGCTCGTGCTCCTTGCTCGCACCTGAGACAGAGTGGGAGTGGACGACAAGTCGATTGCCCCATCAGCAATCCAGTACCGCCCATGTCTCTTGCCTCCTCTGACCCTCATGAGGACATTAGGGTCGATCTGCTCGGTCCTCGGATCATATTCTAGCCCATGGACCTCTTGTTCCATGGCAGTGTAGTCATGAAGGCGGTTGTAGATGGAGCGGTTGTTGTACGCCTCGAGCCCGTCATCCGGGTTGTAGGTGACATCGGATGTCGCCTTGCCCTTGTGGGCCATATCATAGGCCAAGAACATGGAGCAAGGCTAGCCACCATGTGACGCCGACTGCAAGAAAACCAACGAGATAGTTACAAATAATATCTAGTCCAGTGTTATATACCTAAATAAAAACGAGGGGGTATCATGCTTCTGCATATTGGCCTAGGCTGCGACTATCTTGGTGGTGGGAGGGACCATGCATCATCAGACGTCATTCCTGGCTAGCGTTGTGCGCCTCGTCCCACTCAGGCGAGCACCACCTATCCACCATCTGCTCCCAGCACAGAGGATGTGCGGCGCACCAATATGGAATCATCTACAAATTAAACACGTACACTGCATATCAGAAGATAAAATTAAGGGAAAATTTTGTCATGGATATTAATGTGTTGTATTTACCTGCAAGTACTGGTCAACGATATGGTTTGGGCTTGCTGCTTGGTCACCGTCTCCCCAAGAACGAAGTCGTGGTAGCTGACGATGGCCTGGATTCATGCCTCATAGTGCATGTCCACGACGAGCTTCTTACAGCTCGTGGTGGCCACCACATCCTCCCTAGCCTTGTATCTAGCCTCGCATCTGAAGAAATCCTGCATATAAACATGATGTATCCATACATTATTTCAAGAATGTGCAACGAATGCGACATATTTTACTTTATAGTAAGACTTACCCATAGCTCTTGCTTCACCCGCTCCGCCTTGTTGTTGAATTCTCTGTTGTCCCGGTTCTACTGCATTGGGGGCGACAGCATAGTAGTCGAAGGTGTAGGCTGAGCCCATCACTCCGGCGTACTCAACCAGTCCAGGGAAGTGTTCCATGCACCGCAGGCCGAGGCTGCCATTGGGGTTGCGACCATGACCCCCAGCATTCTCCACAACCATCCAAGATCTGTCCAAGTGATAAATAAAAAGTATTAGTTTATATTATGAATTTTAACACATAATATGAACAAGCATGGAGAACATAAAGTTACATGTCTCTGCCCATCCGGCCGAATCAGCGGTCGCCTGTCTCGAAGTATGGGACGCTGAGGGAGACTCGTGGGACCTTGCAGGTAGACGTTCCTTGAACCTCAGGCGCTAGAACCTGAGGCGTCATGGTGAGCGTCGTCGTCCTCCTGCTGCATCGCCTACTGATGGACGTCATCGTCCTGCTGCTCCACCTGCTGCTGGACGTCGTCGTCCTGTTGTGCCTCCTCTGCTGTTCTGCTCCTCCTCCCCCTCCTCCTCCTCAGCCAACCTCCCACCATCTTTGTCCAACAACCTGCAATTACAAATAAACACATATAAAAAAGATGTATGTAGAAATAGGTGTGAAATAAAAAAACTATAGCATTACATTGATTAAAAATAATCTTCATATGTGTTGGGGTTAGCTGGATCATAACTCTCATCATCACTATCAACCATTTCATAGTCAACACCATCTGAAGGTGCAAGTTCGTCATTAATGTCATTGCCTTCAAGTATTACTAAGTCATTCTCATTTTGCACCTACGCCGGTAAGTCATGCATGGAGTACTGGTACCAAACATGCATTTCGAAGTTTGTCTTCGTAGCTCGGTCATACGTCCATACCCCTTCCTCCCAAGCACGTACCAATTCATCAATAAATGGCTCCATGTACACGCCCATTTTATTCCCTAGTATCCGGGAATTATCAACGACACGAATATGTTGGTATAACAAACACGGGCTAACATGTGTACGTGGCAGCGCTCATTCCATAGGGATTGAACCCATCTGTTGAGAGCACCTAGAGGGGGGTGAATAGGTGATCCTGTAAAATTAAACACTAAATAGCCACAAACTTGATTGTTAAGGAGTTAGTGAAATCAAGTGGCTATGGAACACGCTCGTGCGAACAAAGCAATCACAAGAAGCAACACACGAGACACACGATTTTTATCCCGTGGTTCGGCCAAGTAACACTTGCCTATTTCCACGTTGTGGCGTCCCAATGGACGAGGGTTGCACTCAACCCCTTTCAAGCGATCCAATGATCAAATTGAATACCATGGCTTTCTTCCTTATAGTCTTTCTCCCGTTTGTGAGGAATCTCCACAGATTGAGCCTCTCGCCCTTACAAGTTTGTCACAAGAGAATCACAGTAGTAAGAGAGGGAGAGCAACACATGCAAGACTCAAATCCGTAGCACACACACGCACACAAGCCAAGACTTGAGCTCAAAACATAGCACAGGGAGTACGCAACTCAAACGGAGCTCAAATCACCAACACAATCGATCAAATGCATGGAGTCGGAGTCTAGGAGTCTTAGAATGTATCTTGTAAGCTTGGTGTTCTGCTCCATGCGCCTAGGGGTCCCTTTTATAGCCCCAAGGCAGCTAGGAGCCGTTGGAGACCAACATGGAGGCTATCCTTGCCTTCTGTCGAGTGGCGCACCGGAAATTCTGGTGCGCCACCGAACAGTCTGGTGCGCCATCGAACAGCCACTGTAGCATGTCCGGTGCACGATCCCCTTCCATATCGGGTGCAGCCGACCGTTGCTCCTCCGGGACAGGTGGCGCACCGGACACTGTCCGGTGCACACGGGACAGTCCGGTGCACCAGTCGACCGATGGAGCAGGCCATGTTTCGCGTGTTGATCGCGCGGACAACCGTTGGTGCTGGCGCCATTGGCTCACCGGACAGTCCGGTGCACCATCGGACAGTCTGGTGAATTATAGCCACGTCGCCTTTTTCCTTTTCTCGAGAGCGATGAGTTCGTCGTGGATGACTCACCGGACAGTCCGGTGCACCACTGGACAGTCCGATGAATTATAGTCGTACGACTCCGTCAATTCCCGAGAGCAATCGGTTCACCGTCGGCCAGTCTGGGGCACTGGACACTGTCCGGTGCACCACCGGACAGTCCGGTGTGCCAGGCCGAGCTAGCCAACTCTTTTCCAATTTGTTTCTTCTCTTCTCAGCACTGTTTCTAGCACTTAGATAACCATGTTAGTACTCAAAAACAATGTACTAAGTCTAGAAACATACCTTGTATCTTGATTTGCACTTTTCACACATTTAGCACATGAGGACTCAATTAATATGTGTTGAGCATCTAATCACCAAAATACTTATAGAAATTGCCCAAGGGCACATTTCCCTTTCAATCTCCCCCTTTTTGGTGATTTATGCCAACAAATTAAAAAGCAACAAAAGAAGTGCAACATCAATGCAAATGAAGACCAAATTGTTTTTGCTTATGATTTGGCATATTTGGATCACCCTTTGCCACTACTTAGTTTGTTTTTGCAAATCAAATTCTTTTTCCTATCTCTAAGTCAAACAAACTTGTTCGGGCAAATAGAGAGATATTCCAAGAGTAAAATTGATCAAGTGCCAAAAACTCCCACTTTTCCTATAATCAATATTCTCCCCCATAAGAGACCAAAATTTTGCAATAAGAGGATTTTGGGCAAAATGCAAATTTTAACTCTACCATTTTTGAAATTCATAAGTGGTTGGCTGATCCATTTGCTTTGGCCTTAATTTCTCCCCCTTTGGCATTAAGCACCAAAATGGGATCATTTTTGGCCTTCAACCCCATTGCCTCACCAAAAATGTCAATTAAGAGTAAAAAGGCAATGAGAGCATAAGTATGAACTTGGAAATAAATACACTAATACTGGAGTGTAGTGGAAGTCTTTGCGTCGTCCAAGTTCATTTCCCTTTCAATGTACCTTCGAGACTAAATCAAGTGTACTCAAACAAACAAATTAGTCTCAAAGGGATCAAGTTGTAGCACACTCCCCCTAAACACGTGCATCACTTGCATACGGACTTGTGAGGTCCGGGGGTTACTTGTACAACTTGAGCACCATAAATAAACAACAAATGATATAAATGCTCAAATTAACATGATCAAAGGCATAGAACACATGTATGTTATAGATCAATCCAAGTTACGTGAATCTAAGACATTTAGCTCACTACGCAACCTGCAAAACCTTTTCTCATCTAAAGGCTTAGTGAAGATATCGGCTAGCTGGTTCTCGGTGCTAATATTGTACACCTCAATATCTCCCTTTTGCTGGTGGTCTCTCAGGAAGTGATGTTGGATGTCTATGTGCTTAGTGCAGCTGTGTTCAACAGGATTATCCGCCAAGCGGATTGCACTCTCATTGTAACATAGGAGTGGGACTTTGCTCAGATTGTAGCCAAAGTCCCAGAGGGTTTGCCTCATCCAAAGTAGTTGCACGCAACACTGTCCTACTACAACATACTCGGCCTCAGCAGTGGATAGGGCAACAGATGTTTGTTTCTTCGAACTCTAGGACACCAGGGACCTTTCTAGAAATTGGCACGTCCCTGATGTACTCTTCTTATCGACCTTGCACTTGGCATAATCGGAGTTTGAGTATCCAATCAAGTCAAAGGTAGACCCCTTTGGATACCAGATCCCGAAGCAAGGCGTAGAAACTAAATACCTAAGAATTCGCTTAACAGCCACAAGGTGACATTCCTTGGGGTCGGATTGATATCTCGCACACATGCATACACTAAGCATAATGTCCGGTCTACTTGCACAAAGATAAAGTAATGAACCTATCATAGACCGGTATGCCTTTTGATCAACAGACTTACCTCCTTTGTTGAGGTCAATGTGCCCGTCAGTTCCCATCGGTGCCTTCACGGGCTTGGCATCCTTCATCCCAAACCTCTTGAGAAGATCCTGAGTGTACTTTGTTTGGGAGATGAAGGTGTCATCATTGAGTTGCTTCACTTGGAATCCAAGGAAGTAGGTCAACTCGCCCATCATCGACATCTCGAACTTTTGCATCATCACCCTGCTAAACTCCTCACAAGACTTTTGGTTAGTAGAACCAAATATTATGTCATCGACATAAATTTGGCACACAAAGAGATCACCATCACAAGTCTTGGTAAAAAGAGTGGGATCAGCTTTCCCAACCTTGAAAGCATTAGCAATTAAGAAATCTCTAAGGCATTCATACCATGCTCTTGGGGCTTGCTTAAGTCCATAGAGCGCCTTAGAGAGCTTATACACGTGGTCGGGGTACCTGTCATCCTCAAAGCCAGGGGGTTGTTCCACGTATACCTCCTCCTTAATTGGCCCATTGAGGAAAGCGCTCTTCACGTCCATTTGGAATAGCCTAAAGGAATGGTGAGCGGCATAGGCTAATAATATTCGAATAGACTCTAACCTAGCCACAGGAGCAAAAGTCTCCTCGAAATCCAAACCTGCGACTTGGGCATAACCTTTTGCCACAAGTCGAGCCTTGTTTCTTGTCACCACCCCGTGCTCGTCTTGCTTGTTGTGAAACACCCACTTGGTTCCCACAACGTTTTGCTTTGGACGTGGTACGGTGGCACCAAGCTCCAGACTTCATTTCTCTTGAAGTTGTTGAGCTCTTCCTGCATGGCCAACACCCAGTCCGGATCCTGCAAGGCCTCTTCTACCCTAAAGTCTCAATAGAAGAGACAAACAACTAGTGCTCACAAAAATTAGCTAATCGTGAACGAGTAGTTACTCCCTTGCTGATGTCACCCAAAATCTGATCGACGGGGTGATGTTTTTGGATCGTCGCTCGGACTTGAGTTGGAGGGACCCGTGGTGCTTCTTCCTCCATCACTTGATCTTCCTGTGCTCCCCTTGATCCTTCCTCTCTTCTTGGGGTACCTATTCACCGTCTTGAGTTGGGGAATGCACCATTGTTGAGGAAGATGGTTGATCTTCTTCATGTGGTTCCTGTGGTCGCACTTCGCCTATCGCCAGCGTGCGCATTGCGGCCGTCGGAACTTCTTCTTCATCTATGTCATCAAGATCAACTTGCTCTCTTGGAGAGTCAATAGTCTCATCAAATACAACGTCGCTAGAGACTTCAACCAATCTCGATGATTTGTTGAAGACTCTATACGCCTTTGTATTTGAGTCATACCCTAGTAAAAACCATTTTACTGCCTTGGGAGCAAATTTAGAATGTCCACCTTTCTTCACCAGAATGTAGCATTTGCTCCCAAATACACGAAAGTAAGAAACTGGGTTTGTTACCGGTAAGGAGTTCGTAGGAGGTCTTCTTGAGGAGACAATGCAGATAGAGCCGGTTTATGGCGTGGCAGGCTGTGTTCACAGCTTTCGACCAAAACCGGTTGGGCGTCTTGAACTCTCTAAGCATCATTCTCGCCATGTCGATTAGCGTCTTGTTCTTCCTCTCTACCACACCATTTTGCTGTGATGTAAAGGGAGCAGAGAACTCGTGCTTGATGCCTTCCTCCTCAAGAAACTCTTCAACTTGTAGATTCTTGAACTCTGACCCATTGTTGCCCCTTATCTTCTTCAGCTTTAGTTCAAATTCGTTTTGAGCTCTCCTTAAGAAGTGCTTTAGGGTCCCTTGGGTTTTTGACTTATCCTGCAAAAAGAACACCCAAGTGAAGCGAGAAAAATCATCAACAATTACAAGACCATACTTACTTCCCCCGATGCTAAGGTAGGCAACGGGTCTGAGGAGATCCATGTGAAGAAGCTCCAATTGTCTTGATGTTGTCATCACATTCTTGCTGTGATGAGTGCTTCCCACCTGTTTTCCTATCTGACATGCTGCACAAGGTCTGTCTTTCTCAAAACAGACATCAGTTAGTCCTAACACATGATCTCCCTTTAGAAGCTTATGAAGGTTCTTCATCCCAACATGTGCTAGACGGCAATGCCACAGCCAGCCCATATTAGTCTTGGCGATTAAACATGCATCTAGACCAGCATTCTCTTTTGAAAAGTCAACTAAATAGAGCTTGTTGTCTAATACACCCTTAAATGCTAATGAACCATCACTCCTTCTAAAGATAAATACATCAACATTTGTAAACAAACAATTATAACCCATGTGGCACAATTGACTTACAGACAGAAGGTTGTATCCTAGCGACTCTACTAAAAATATATTTGAAATGGAGTGCTCACTTGTGATGGCTATCTTTCCAAAACCTTTGACCTTGCCTTGATTCCCATTTCCAAATATGATTGTATCCTGGGAATCATTGTTCTTGACGTAGGAGGTGAACATCTTCTTCTCCCCCGTCATGTGATTTGTGCATCCGCTGTCGATAATCCAGCTTGAGCCCCCGGATGCATAAAACTACAAGGCAAATTAAGCTTGGGTTTTGGGTACCCAACTCTTGTTGGGTCCTACAAGGTTAGTCACAATAGTTTTTGGAACCCATATGCAAGTTTTATCTCCCTTGCATTTGGATCCCAACTTCCTAGCAACTACTTCTGCATTCTTACATGAAAGCACAAAAGAAGTGTTGCAAGCACGAAAAACAGTAATAGGTTCATTGCACATTTTCTCAGAAGCATGAGTAGCATAATTTCTCCTAGGCGCATGAGACACAACATGATTGCGCCTAGGCCTATTTCTACCACAATTATAAGTAGAGCTGGAAGCAATCATAGCATGATCATAATATCTATTATTATGAGCATTCCTAGTACATTTTCTATCATAAATGTAAGCATGATTCTATTGGGGACTACTAGCCATAGGGGCCTTCCCTTTCTCCTTGTTGAAAATGGGAGTCCTTTGACTTGTTAAGTTCTTGGTTTCCTTTCGAAAACCAAGCACATCCTTAATTGAGGGGTGTCTACCAACAGTGTAGGCATCCCTAGCAAATTTTAATTTATCAAATTCAACTTTGCAAGTCTTAAGTTGAGCATTAAGACTTGCCACCTCATTGTTCAATTTAGTAATAGAAGCAAGATGTTCATCACAGACATCAACATCAAAATCCTTACATCTATTACAAATAACAACATGCTCTACACATGAACTAGTTTTGTTAACTTCCTCTAGCTTAGCATTTAATTCATCATTTAAACTCCTTAAACTAGAGACACATTCATGGCAAGCAGATAACTCAGAGGATAGCATTTCATTCCTTTTAACTTCTAAAGCAAGAGATTTTTGAACATTAACAAACTTGTCATGTTCCTCATACAAAATGTCCTCTTGTTTTTCTAGCAATCTATCCTTTTCATTTAGAGCATCAATTAATTCATTAATTTTGTCTACCTTAGCTCTATCTAGTCCTTTAAACAAGTCAGTGTAATCTACTTCATCATCAGAAGATTCCTCATCACTAGAAGAAGAGTACTTAGGGGAATCTCGAATATGTACCTTCTTCTCCTTAGCCATGAGGCAAGTATGGCGTTTGTTGGGGATGAGTGAAGACTTGTCGAAGGCCGAGGTAGCTAAACCTTCATCATCGGAGTCAGACGAGGAGCAGTCCGAATCCCATTCCTTTCCAAGGTGCGCCTTGCCCTTTGCCTTCCTGTAGTTCTTCTTTTTCTCCCTCTTCCTGATCTTTTCTTGTCCCTGGTCATTATCATTATCAGAGCATTGTGCTATGAAATGACCAGTATTACCGCATTTGAAGCATGAACGCTTTCCCCTTGTTTTATTCTTGTTGGGGTACTCTTTGCATCCTTTGAGCGCAGTCTTGAAGTGCTTGATGATAAGCGCCATTTCGTCCTCATTGAGCCCGGCAGCCTCCACTTGTGCTACCTTGCTTGGTAGCGCCTCCTTGTTGCTTGTTGCTTTGAGAGCAACGGGCTGCGGCTCGTAGATGGGTAGTGGACCATTTAGCGCATCGTCCATGTATCGCGCCTCCTTTACCATCATGCGCCCACTCACGAATTTTCCAAGGATTTCCTCGGGCGTCATCTTGGTGTACCTGGGATTTTCACGAATAAGGTTTACAAGATGGGGGTCAATTACAGTAAATGACCTTAGCATGAGTCGGACGACATCATGATCCGTCATTCTCGTGCTTTCGTAGCTTTGGATCTTGTTGACCAGAGTCTTGAGCCTGTTGTAGGTTTATGTTGGCCCCTCCCCCCTAATCATCGTGAATCTCCCCAGCTCGCCTTCCACGAGCTCCATCTTGGTGATCATTGTGGCGTCGTTTCCCTCATGAGATATCTTGAGGGTGTCCTAGATCTACTTAGCATTGTCCAAATCGCTAACCTTGTTGTATTCATCCCTGCATAGAGATGCTAGCAAAACAGTAGTGGCTTAGGCATTTTTACGAATTTGCTCATTAATAAACACAGGATTATCGGTACTATCAAAATGCATCCCGTTTTCTACAATTTCCCATATACTAGGATGAGAGAAAATAGATGACTACGCATTTTAAGACTCCAAAACGAATAGTCCTCTCCATCAAAGTGTGGAGGTTTTCCGAGGGGAATTGATAGTAAATGCACATTTGAATTGTACAGAATGCGAGAGTAATCAAAAGAATAGTTTTTATTAACTGTCTTTTTCTTGGACGAGGAGTCGTCATTGTTGTCCCTTGGTGAAGAAGAAGATGCATCGCTGTCGTAGTAGATGATCTTCTTGATGCGTCTCTTCTTCTTCCCATCCGTCTTCTTGTGACTCGAGCCGGAGTCGATAGGCTTGTCATCTCTTGGCTCATTGAAGAGAGACTCCTTCTCCTTGTCATTAATCACCATCCCCTTACCCTTAGGATCCATCTCTTCGGCCGGTTAGTCCCTTAAATGAAGAGCACGGCTCCGATACCAATTGAGAGCACCTAGAGGGGGGTGAATAGGTGATCCTATAAAATTAAACACTAAATAGCCACAAACTTGATTGTTAAGGAGTTAGTGAAATCAAGTGGCTATGGAACACGCTCGTGCGAACAAAGCAATCACAAGAAGCAACACACGAGACACGCGATTTTTATCCCGTGGTTCGGCCAAGTAACACTTTCCTACTTCCACGTTGTGGCGTCCCAATGGACGAGGGTTGCACTCAACCCCTTTCAAGCGATCCAATGATCAACTTGAATACCACGGCTTTCTTCCTTATAGTCTTTCTCCCGTTTGCGAGGAATCTCCACAGATTCGAGCCTCTCGCCCTTACAACTTTGTCACAAGAGAATCACAGTAGTAAGAGAGGGAGAGCAACACACGCAAGACTCAAATCCGCAGCACACACATGCACACAAGCCAAGACATGAGCTCAAAAAACAGCACAGGGAGTACGCAACTCAAACGGAGCTCAAATCACTAACACAATCGATCAAATGCGTGGAGTCGGAGTCTGGGAGTCTTAGAATATTTCTTGTAAGCTTGGTGTTCTGCTCCATGCGCCGAGGGGTCCCTTTTATAGCCCCAAGGCAGCTAGGAGCCGTTGGAGACCAACATGGAAGGCTATCCTTGCCTTCTGTCGAGTGGCGCATCAGACAGTCCGGTGCGCCACCGGACAGCCACTGTAGCATGTCCGGTGCACGATCCCCTTCCATGTCGGGCGCAGCCGACCATTGCTCCTCTGGGCCAGGTGGCACACCGGACAGTCCGGTGCACCAGCCGACCGTTGGAGTAGGCCACGTGTCGCTCGTTGATCGCGCGGACGACCGTTGGTGCTGGCATCGTTGGCTCACCGGATAGTCCGGTGCACCATCGGACAGTCCGGTGAATTATAGCCACGTCGCCTTTTTCCTTTTCCCAAGAGCGATGAGTTCATCGCGGATGACTCACCGGACAGTCCGGTGCACCACCGGACAGTCCGGTGAATTATAGCTGTACGACTCCATCAATTCCCGAGAGTAGTCGGTCACCGTCGGCTAGCCTGGGGCACCAGACACTGTCCGGTGCACCACCGGACAGTCCGGTGTGCTAGGCTAAGCTTTCCAATTCGTTTCTTCTCTTCTCAGCATTGTTTCTAGCACTGAGATAACCATGTTAGTACTCAAAAACAATGTACTAAGTCTAGAAACATACCTTGTATCTTGATTTGCACTTTTCACACATTTAGCACATGAGGACTCAATTAATATGTGTTGAGCATCTAATCACCAAAATACTTATAGAAATTGCCCAAGGGCACATTTCCCTTTCATCTGTGGCCAGCGCAACACGTACATTACGAGCCTCTTCGGCTTTCTCATGGTGAATGGCATCAAAGTGTTTCCATGCTTCACCATCGGATGTGTGCACCATCTTGTCAGGATTGTATAGTTTTCCATTTTTGTGCCGTGTCATCTGTTTCACGGATTCCTTGGTCATAGGTGGGCTATATATATATATATATATATATATATATATATATATATACATGTGTATGGATATATAGATAATATTATGTATTGTATTTGTTTCGAATATCCAAGTTTAAATAGTTTGACTTAGGATAATTCTAGAAAGAGTACTCTACTAGGTGATATAGATGAATAAAGTTATACATAGTTAGAGCAAGAAAATGTTGAACTTTGAGTCTATGAACATGTGATCTTTATGAACTTGTTATATTGTGAACTACTTGTTATGTTATGAACTTGTGATATTTGTAAACTTGTTATATTGTGAATTGTTGACTTGTGATCTTTGTTGTATTGTGAACTTGTTATATTGATATGTTTACTGGTCGTATTTTAGATTCCGACCATTACCCATATATTTTCCATATTTGTCGGGGACCATAATTAGGGGTACCCCCAAGGCTCCTAATCTCAGCTGGAAACATGGAAAACTGTGCATGCAAAAATGATATCCATGTTAGGTAACACAAGTTATGACCGATTTCAGAAGCAGATCGGAATCTTGGAGCACCATGCTCACTAAACATAACCGTGAACTTGCCATCAAGTTGTTTAAAAACTGTATAAAACACAAACAAAGTCAGAAAATCATGAAACTTGTCCACATGTCATGATATCATATGTAGAGACTGTGATAAAAATTTGAGAATGTTTCGAGAAAGCTGTGACGCCCTATGTATAGAAATCTAGCCGGTCTACATTGAAACTCTATGATTTCATGTGTAGGCCACTTAGGTTTCTACACATAGCGTGTCACAGCTTTCTTGAAACATTTTCAAATTTTTATCAGACCCTCTACATATGGTATCATGACATACAGACAAGTTTCATGATTTTCTGACTTTGTTTGTGTTTTATACAATTTTTAAACAATTGGATGGCAAGTTCACAGTCATATTTAATGAGCATGGTGCTCGAAGATTCTGGTCTGTTTCTAAAATCGATCGTAAGTTATGCTAAATAACATGCATATCATTTTTGCATGCACGGTTTCCATGTTTCGAGTGACTTGCAGTTCAAATGTGAACTTTCCAAAGAAATTCAATTAAACTAACTAAATCTAATATTTATAGAAAACACTTTTATAATTGTGCAAAAATGGAACATGTAGGTCTACATAGTGTAGGAACATACCACAAAAGTTTGGTTGGGAAAAGAAAAAAATAAAAATATATTGTGCCAAGTGCCCAAGAATGGCACTCGGCAAAGCATTCTTTGCCGAGTGTCAGGCGTAGGACACTCGGCAAAGTAGCTTCTTTGCCGAGTGCCAAAGCCTGGTGCTCGGCATAGATAACAGCCGTCAGCTTTAGACGGCTGCTGATGGTCCTTCGCCTAGCGTCGAATTGCGCCGAGTGTTTGGCACTCGGCAAAGTAGCCTTTGCCGAGTGTCTTCCTGTGCCGAGAGTCCCGCTCTCGGCAAACACGATCGTTACCGAGAGTGAAACTTTGCCGAGTGTGGCACTCGGCAAAGAAGTCTTTGCCAAGTGCCCGACAAAAAACACTCAGCAAAGCATTGAGCAGTCGGCAAAGAGCCAGTTTCCGGTAGTGATGGTGGGTATGCTGATAACTCGAACGTCGCCGGTAGCGACATGCTCGCGGACAAAGTGTAGGTTGATCTCCACGTGCTTCATGCGCTAATGCTGCACAGGATTGGTGGAGAGGTACCACGCTAACATTGTCGCAGTAGATGAGGACGGGACACTGGAGGTGGTTGTGGAGCTCTAGGAGAAGCTGGCGCAGCCAAGAGGCCCCAGCCACGCTGTTGGCCACAGCACAGTAGTCGGCCTCAGCGCCAGAGTGAGAGACGACAGGCTGGCACTTGACAGCCCAAGAGACGAGGTTGGCGCCCAAGAACACGACGTAACCAGAAGTGGACCGGCGCGTGTCGGGACAACTAGCCAGTCAGCGTCGGTGTAGACCGCAAGTTTCGACGTCAGGGAGGGTCGGAGTAGAAGGTCGTAGTCTAGGGAGCCACGGAGATAGCATAGGATCCGCTTGAGAGCTGTGAGATGGGGCTCCCGCGGGGTGTGCATATGCAGGCACACCTACTGGATGACGTAGGCAATGTCGGGCCTAGAGAAGGTTAGGTACTGGAGTGCGCTGGTCAAGCTCCAATAGCCATCGAGGTTTGCTTGAGTGTCGACAGGCGTGGATCAGGGCTTACAGTCGGACATGTCAGCCCGCTCTAGGATATCGATGGCGTACTGGCGCTGGTGAAGGAAGAGACACTGAGGCCGGCACTCGGCGGTGATGCCGAGGAAGTGGTAGAGGGGCCTTAGGTCCTTCATCGCGAACTCCCACAGAAGGACGACGTTCATGAGCTTTAGGAGGTCAGTGGTGGATGTCGTGAGCACAATGTCATCGACATAGAGAAGGAGGTAGAAGGTGTCGTTGCCGCACCAATAGATCAAGAGGGACGTGTCCGACTTGGCCTCGATGAAGCCAATTGTGAAGCCCAAAATTTGGTAGAAAAATATATATATATATCATGAAATAATAAAATAAAGAGATAAAAATATATATAACAGTGTGGAGAGAATTTTTTAAGACCTTTGAAATCTATTAGGGATTCTCCCTCCTCAAATTCAAACAATAATATTAAATTAGTTAAGTAACTAATAAATTGATAAAGAAAGGTTGATCTCTTGATGATGATTTTGTGGTGATGCATTCTATGGAACACATAAACTTGACCTCCAATTTTAACTAAAAACATAAAATATAAAAATGAAAGGAAATGTTTAGGATACCATTTATTCATCCCATAAATAAATGACAAGAAAAACAATAAATAATAATATTAGAAACAATAGACGTTATATTTACATTAGAATTAATGTGGTACTTGGGAAATTTGAAAATTCAAAATAGGAGTTGAATTTGATTTAGATGTCTAAAATTTGAAAATGGAAAGAGGAATAAGGAAAGATAATGAGATAAAAATGGAAAAGGATATACATTATAAAGAAAGATATATATGATTAATTATAATTTTTCACACTAGTGCTTTATTGGTGCATTTAACCTATGTGTGAACCACAAACATATTTGAATTCAAATACTAAACTTTGAAATTAAGAAAGAAATGCAAAACAAAAATAATAAAAGAAAAATAAATGGGAAATTCGAATTGGGCCCAAAATCCCCGGCTGGCCCATTCCTCCACTCGCTCATCCTGCTTTAGGGTTGCACGCCTCGGCGCCGATAGCCTAGGCCCGCTAGTCAGCCCCTCTGTTGCTCCGCGCCCGAATCACGCCACCGACGTGTGGGGCCTGTACGTTAGTCGTTCTCCACCCTGTGTGTTGCGCTCATTTGCAGACTCTGCAAGCGCTGCCATGTGGGCCCATCCACTATTCTTCTTCTCCACGGCGCTAAGGTTGTTGCGCACCGAACGCCATGGAATTCGCGCGGTGGCCGAATCCCTGTCTCTATTGCGCTTCCCCTCCGCCTATAAAACTAGCCGAGCACTTGGGAACCTCCTCCATACCACCACCATCGCCGTGAAGAAGACAGAAGCTGCTACACCACCAACTCCGTGTCGTCACAGCAGAATCTCACCTGGGCCACCGCCTTGGCCTCAAAGACCCATTCCGGGGAAAGGGTAGGCCTCAGGGAAGGGCTCGGTGGCACCTTCGAGCTTTGTGATCACCTGCTGCTGCCTTAATTGCTCACCGGAGTCGGTGGTTGTCGCGGTGTCGCCTCAGTTCGTGGGCCGGTGACGCCGATGCTCCATAGAAGGTAATTGCTACTCCACGTAATCACCACCATCCCCACCTTGTGTAGCCCATGTTAGATTGGTAAGCTGTGCTCGGTAGCGCGGAAGCGGGTGGCTCTGTCAAGCCACCACCGCGAGCTCAGGGCGGCGCCGCCGTGATCTGTGGCTGGGGAAGGGGGGCGAGATGGGGCCATAGATGCAGAATCGGATGGCTAGACCTGTGTACCAGTTCGGCTCATTAAAATGGGACCACCAGATCGGAATCCAAGGGCATGGGATTGATCACGGGGAATTTTAAATCTGAACCGTAGAATCAGGATCCTGCAGTCACCATGCCATACCAGTTCGTGTTATCATGCGATCTAATCTGTGTCGTGCACTGATGATCGGGTGGCCCGAATCTCCCGCTACCCCTTCGGCCTGCCCTCTTGCAAAGGAGCCCCTGGAGAATTTAGTAATCAACCCGCGGTCCATCGCGGGGGAGTTATGAGTCTTGGAACTATTTACATAGTAAACCATGTACTTATTTGTTTTATGCGCATAGTCCAGAGAGCAGAGAAATTAGATAATAAATTTTAGAAAATGATTTTTAATACAAAAACAATACTAGAAACTTGTATAATTCATAGAAAATCATATTAAGTCCAAATTGATCCATTCTATTTCCTATAATTTTGTAATATTATTGTTTATTAACTAGTGTCTCTGTTTTGACATAAAAACCATATTAAAATTAATCTCCTAATTAATCTTGTACCTAGCACCTAGAAATTTTGGAAATTCATAACTTAAAATCCATAACTCCAAATTAATGATTCCTGTTCCTATGATCTTATTTTAATATGTAGATTATTAATATATATTTTGTACTTATGTTTGGTGTGATGTTAATGTTGCCTATACACTGTTTGTCTGTATTGCTACGTTTAGCAGTGAGGTCACGAGAACCTGAAGATCATCCTGATACCTGGAATCTCAAGTCCTAGGCAAGTTGTGCCCTTGATCACTTCTTTTTACCCAATCATGTTCTTATTAATCATAATGATCTGTATAGGTTAATTTTGATGGGACCCAATAGATTACCCTAGTTTGACTATCTTTATACCTTGTTTACCACTGAATTTTTGGGTAGTATCTGCTATTGCTTTATGTGGTTTTGGGTATAGAGATATACATTATCCATGGTCACACTTTTATTATCAGATTGTTATTTATTGTTCATGATAAGATCATTATATTAATTGGAACATGGAGAACCACCCGGGAAAACAGTGCTACCACAAGGGTGGTATGGGACGCCCTTGGCTGACTAATTAGGAAAACTAGTGGAGGACTATCTTACCCGAAAGGGGCAAGGGCAGTAGGGGAGTGGTCAGTGTGGGGAGGCCCTTGGGTTGATTTTGTTGCAATGGCGGTCAGGCGAGGGGTCCCTGCATTGGAGCTTCCTAGAAACTGTAGCGGGTTTTCTAAAGCTAGTGGAACTTTGTAAAGGCCTCGTATGTTACACTGCCTCGCTTCCTTGGTAGAGGTGTATGGGATTCATGACCCCTTGGCAGATGGGTAACATGACTTGTGGGTAAAGATGTGTAACCTCTGTAGAGTGTAAAACTGGTATATCAGCCGTGCTCACGGTCATGAGCAGCTCAGACACTCACATGACTAATTTATGGAACTAAATTCAATTTGTCATATGCATTTCATTGCAGGTGTTGTTATCACTTTTGTTCTACTACTTAATTGGGTTGGTATTTACTTATACTTAGTAATTGCTAATAAAATTTTGACCAACTTTAAAAGCAATGCTCAGCTCTAACCATCCTCTTTGGTAAGCCTTACACTTCACATGAGCTCCCACCTTTGGTGAGTTCATTCACATTATTCCCCACAACTTGTTGAGCGATGAACGTATGTGAGCTCACTCTTGCTGTCTCACACCCCCATAGGTCAAGAATAGGTACCGCAGGATGAGGCGCATGGAGGATGCTGTGACGAGTTCGTGAGAGGTCTAGGCCGTCGTCTCCCAGTCAACTTTGGGTGGCTAGATCGTTGTCTCCTTATGATGTAATTATTTAGTTATTTTGTACAGAACCTCTATTATATAGCAAAGATGTGACATTCGTTTCTGTACCATGGTTCATCATATGTGTGAGACTTGGTCCCAGCACACTTGGTGATTATTTCACGCCTGGGTTTTGGACCCCTAAAACCCGGTGTGACACCAATGGAGACCAAGTAGGAGGCAAAGCGACTGTACCAAGCCCGTGGCACCTGCTTGAGGCCGTACAGAGAGTAGTTCAGCCGGCAGACTAGATCTAGGTGAGCGACGTCGACGAAGCCGATTGGCTAGCTGCAGTAGACAATCTTCATCAGAGTGTCATGAAGGAAGGCATTTTTGACATAGAGCTGATGGATCACCTAGTCCTGGAAGAGGGCGAGGGAGAGTGAAAGGGAAATAGGTCAAACCTTTTCCAATATGAATTTTGGTGGTTGAATTGCCCAACACAAATTATTGGACTAACTAGTTTGCTCTAGATTATGAGTTCTACAGTTGCCAAAGGTTCGCAACAAACCAATACAAGTCAAAAGAAAGGGTTCAAAACTAAGGAGCAAAGTATACCGAAGGCAGCCCTGGTCTGGCGCACCGGACTGTCCGGTGTGCCACCGGACAGTGTCCGGTGCACCAGGGAGATCAACTCTGAACTTGCTAGCTTCGGCAATTTGGGAGGCCGCTCCGCTATAATTCACCGGACTGTCCGGTGTGCCAGCGGAGCAACGGCTACTTCGCGTCAACGGTCGTCTGCAAGTGAACAGTAAAAGCAAACAGTGTGCGCCTGTGTGCGCAGAAGTCAGAGCAGGCGCCAGAAGGCGCACCGGACAGTGAACAGGACCTGTCCGGTGTACCACCGGACTGTCCGGTGGCCCAGTTGTCAGAAGCTCCAACGGTCGGAACCCAATGGCCTGGTGACGTGGCTGGCGCACCGGACAGTGTCCGGTGGCGCACTGGACTGTCCGGTGCGCCATGCGACAGAAGCCTTCACCAACGGCTATATTGGTGGTTGGGGCTATAAATACCCCCAACCACCCCACCTTCAAGGCATCCAAGCATTCACTACACCTCATTAAATACAAGAGCAATATACAACACTCCAAGACACAAATCAAAGCCTCCGATCGAATCAAAGTCCCCAATTCAACTCTAGTTCTTAGGACTTGTGAGATCGACTTGTGTTCTTTTGGTGCTCTTGTTGCTTGGTTGGCTTTCTTCTTTCTCTCATTCTTACTCTCAAAATTTTGTAAGCGAAGCAAGAGACACCAATTGTGTGGTGGTCCTTGCGGGGTCTAAGTGACCCGGGAAATCAAGGAAGGAAGATCACACGGTCTAAGTGACCGTTTGAGAGAGGGATAGGGTTGAAAGAGACCCAGTCTTTGTGACCACCTCAATGGGGAGTAGGTTTGCAAGAACCGAACCTCGGTAAAACAAATCACCGTGTCATCCATTCTTATTTGCTCGTGATTTGATTTTGCCCTCTCTTTTGGACTCGCTTATATTTCTAACGCTAACCCCGGCTTGTAGTTGTGCTTAAGTTTATAATTTTCAGATTCTGCCTATTCACCCCCCCCCCCTCTAGGCGACTTTCAATTGGTATCAAAGCCCGGTGCTTCATTAGAGCCTAACTGCTTGAAGTGATATCGGGAGAACACGCCAAGAAGGAGATGGTGATCGGCGAAAGCCCACCACAAGCCACGGGAAGGCTCCATCGGGAGAATCCCGCAACAAAAAGAAGGAGGTCTCACCTCCTCACAAGTCGAGATGAAGAAGGTGGTCTACTACGAGACCGATTCTTCATCGCCATCCACCTCCGGCTCCGACGCGCCGTCCGTAACTTCTAAGCGCCATGAGCGCAAGAAGTTTAGTAAAATCCCCCTACACTATCCTCGCATTCCTAAACATACTCCTTTACTTTCCGTCCCATTAGGCTAACCACCGGTTTTTGAAGGTGAAGATTATTCTATGTGGAGTGCTAAAATGAAAGGTCATCTAACTTCACTCCACAAAAGCATATGTGAGATTGTTGAGTATGGAATGCAGGTACCATAGGTGGGGGATAAAGACTATGACTCGGATGAGGCCGACCAAATCCAGCACCTTAACTCCCAAGCAACAACTATACTCCTCTCCTCTTTAAGTCGAGATGAGTATAACAAAGTCCACGGGTTGGAATCCGCCAAGGAGATTTGGGACGTGCTCAAGACCGCGCACGAAGGAGATGAGGTGACAAGAATCACCAAGAGGGAAACAATCAAGGGGGAGCTCGGTCATTTTATGCTCAACCAAGGAGAAGACCCGCAAGCCATGTACAACCGGCTAAAAACCTTGGTGAACCAAGTGCGCAACCTCGGGAGCACCAAGTGGGATGACCATGAAATGGTCAAGGTTATTCTTAGATCACTCGTATTTCTTAACCCCACTCAAGTTCAATTAATTCATGGTGATCCAAGATATAAACTAATGTCTCCCAAGGAAGTAATAGGAAAATTTGTGAGCTTTGAATTGATGATCAAAGGCTCAAAGAAAATCATCGAGCAAGGCGCCTCCTCCGCACCCGAGGCACAACCCGTCGCATTCAAGGCGACGAAGGAGAAGAAAGAAGACTCTACACCAAGTATGGTCCCCATCGACGCCTCCAAGCTCAACAATGAGGAGATGGCGCTCATCATCAAGAGCTTTCGCCAAATCCTCAAACAAAGGAGGGGGAAGGACTACAAGCCCCGCTCCAAGAAAGTATGCTACAAATGTAGTAAGCCTGGTCATTTTATCGCTAAATGCCCTTTGTCTAGTGATAGTGACAGGGATAACAACAAGAGGGGGAAGAAGGAGAAGAAGAGATATTACAAGAAGAAGGGCGGCGATGCCCATGTGTGCCGAGAGTGGGACTCTGACGAGAGCTCCACTGACTCCTCCTCTGACGAGGACGCCGCCAACATCGCCGTCAACAAAGGACTTCTCTTCCCTAACGTCAGCCACAAGTGCCTCATGGCAAAGGACGGCAAGAAGAAGAAGGTAAAATCAAGGTCCACTAAATATGCAACTTCTAGTGATGAGGATAATTCTAGTGATGATGAGGACAACTTGCTTACTCTTTTTGCCAATCTTAACATGCAATAAAAAGAGAAATTGAATGAATTGATTAGTGCTATTCATGAGAAGGATGAACTCTTGGATAGCCAAGAGGACTTCCTAATTAAAGAAAATAAGAAGCATGTTAAGACTAAAAATGCTTATGCTCAGGAGGTAGAGAAAAATGAAAAAATAATTAGTGAGCTAAGTACTTGCCATGACACTATCTCCAACCTTAGAATTGAGAATGCTAATTTGATTACTAAGGTTGAGAAGCCAAATATTTGTGATGATTCAATTACCAATCTTAGAAATGATAATGCTAGTTTAATTGCTAAGATTGAGAAATTGAATGCCTCTCTTGCTAGCCTTAGAAATGAGAATGAAAAATTAATTGCTAAGGCTAAGGAATTAGATGTTTGCAATGTTTCTATTTCCAATCTTAGAGATGAGAATGATATTTTACATGCTAAGATTGTTGAATTAAATGATTGCAAACCCTCTACATCTACCGTTGAGCATGTTTCTTTTTGCACTAGATGTAGAGATGTTAACATTGATGCTATTCATGATCACCTTGCTATGATTAAACAACAAAATGATCATATAGCTAAATTAGATGCTAAAATTGCCGAGCATGAACTAGAAAATGAGAAATTTAAATTTGCCTGTAGCATGCTTTATAGTGGGAGACGCCCTGGCATTAAGGATGGCATTGGCTTCCAACAGGGAGACAATGTCAAGCTTAATGCCCCTCCTAAAAAATTGTCCAATTTTGTTAAGGGCAAGGCTCCCATGCCTCAGGATAACGAAGGTTACATTTTATACCCTGCTGGTTATCCTGAGGATAAGATTAGGAGAATTCATGCAAAAAAGACTCATTCTCACCATGCTTTTATTTATAAGAATGAGGCTTCTAGCTCTAGGCGTTCTACACATGTTAAAATGCCTAAGAAGAAAACTCCTAATGCATCAAATGATCATAACATTTTATTCAAGACTTTTGATGCTTCCTATGTGCTAACTAACAAATCAAGCAAGGTAGTTGCCAAATATGTTGGGGGCAAACACAAGGGCTCCAAGACTTGTGTTTGGGTACCCAAGGTGCTTGTTTCTAATGTCAAAGGACCCAAGACCGTTTGGGTACCTAAGAACAAGGCCTAAATTTTTGTGGTAGGTTTATGCATCCGGGGGCTCAAGTTGGATCATCGACAGCGGGTGCACAAACCACATGACTGGGGAGAAAAAGATATTCTCCTCTTACGAGAAAAACCAAGATCCCCAAAGAGCTATCACATTCGGGGATGGAAATCAAGGTTTGGTCAAAGGATTGGGTAAAATTGCTATATCACCTGACCATTCTATTTCCAATGTTTTTCTTGTAGATTCTTTAGATTATAACTTGCTTTCTGTTTCTCAATTATGCAAAATGGGTTACAACTGTCTTTTTACGGATGTACGTGTTACTGTCTTTAGAAAAAGTGATGATTCAGTAGCATTTAAGGGAGTGTTAGAGGGTTAGCTATACTTAGTTGATTTCAATAGAGCTGAACTCGACACTTGCTTAATTGCTAAGACTAACATGGGTTGGCTTTGGCATCGCCGACTAGCCCACGTTGGAATAAAGAATCTTCACAAGCTTCTAAAGAGAGAACACATTTTGGGACTAACAAATGTTCATTTTGAGAAAGACAGGATTTGTAGCGCTTGTCAAGCAGGGAAGCAAGTTGGTGTTCATCATCCACACAAGAACATCATGACGACTGACAGGCCACTCGAGCTCCTCCACATGGACCTATTCGGCCCGATTGCTTACATAAGCATCGGCGGGAGTAAGTACTGTCTAGTTATTGTGGATGATTATTCTCGCTTCACTTGGGTATTCTTTTTACAGGAAAAATCTCAAACCCAAGAGACCTTGAAAGGGTTCTTGAGATGAGCTCAAAATGAGTTTGGCTTGAGGATCAAGAAAATAAGAAGCGACAACGGGACGGAGTTCAAGAACTCATAAATTGAAGGCTTTCTTGACGAGGAGGGCATCAAGCATGAGTTCTCTTCTCCCTACACGCCACAACAAAATGGTGTAGTGGAGAGGAAGAATAGAACTTTATGGACATGGCAAGAACCATGCTTGATGAGTACAAGACTTCGGATCGGTTTTCGGCCGAGGCGGTCAACACCGCTTGCTACGCCATCAACCAGTTATATCTACACCGAATCCTCAAGAAGACATCTTATGAACTCCTCACCGGTAAAAAGCCCAATGTTTCATATTTTAGAGTCTTTGGTAGCAAATGCTTTATTCTTGTTAAAAGAGGTAGAAAATCTAAATTTGCTCCTAAGGCTGTAGAAGGCTTTTTACTTGGTTATGATTCAAACACAAGGGCATATAGAGTCTTTAACAAGTCCACTGGACTAGTTGAAGTTTCTTGTGACATTGTGTTTGATGAGACTAATGGCTCTCAAGTAGAGCAAGTTGATCTTGATGAACTAGATGATGAAGAGGCTCCGTGCATCGCGCTAAGGAACATGTCCATTGGGGATGTGTGTCCTAAGGAATCCGAAGAGCCTCCACAAGCATAAGATCAACCATCTTCCTCCATGCAAGCATCTCCACCAACCCAAGATGAGGATGAGGCTCAAGATGATGAAGGAGAAGATCAAGAAGATGAGCCACCTCAAGAGGACGGCAATGATCAAGGGGGAGATGCCAATGATCAAGACAAGGAAGATGAGCAAGATCCAAGGCCGCCACACCCAAGAATCCACCAAGCAATCCAACGAGATCACCCTGTGAACACCATCTTCGGCGATAGTCATAAGGGGGTAACCACTCGATCTCGTGTTGCTCATTTTTGTGAACACTACTCCTTTGTTTCCTCTATTGAGCCACACAGGGTAGAGGAAGCACTTCAAGATTCAAATTGGGTGTTGGCGATGCAAGAGGAGCTCAACAATTTCACAAGGAATGAGGTATGGTATTTGGTTCCACGTCCTAACCAAAATGTTGTAGGAACCAAGTGGGTCTTCCGCAACAAACAAGATGAGCATGGTGTGGTGACTAGGAACAAAGCACGACTTGTGGCCAAGGGATATTCACAAGTCGAAGGTTTGGATTTTGGTGAAACCTATGCACCCGTAGCTAGGCTTGAGTCAATTCGTATATTACTTGCCTATGCTACTTACCATGGCTTTAAGCTTTATCAAATGGACGTGAAGAGTGCATTCCTCAATGGACCAATCAAGGAAGAGGTCTATGTTGAGCAACCTCCCGGCTTTGAAGATAGTGAGTATCCTAACCATGTTTATAAACTCTCTAAGGCGCTTTATGGGCTCAAGCAAGCCCCAAGAGCATGGTATGAATGCCTAAGAGATTATTTTCTTATCACTAATGGCTTTAGAGTCGGTAAGGTCGATCCAACTCTCTTTACTAAAACAATTGAAAATGATTTGTTTGTATGCCAAATTTATGTTAATGATATCATATTTGGGTCTACTAACAAATCTATTTGTGAAGAGTTTAGTAGGATCATGATTCAAAAAATTGAGATGTCTATGATGGGGGAGTTAAAGTATTTTCTAGGATTTCAAGTCAAGCAACTCCAAGAGGGCACCTTCATTAGCCAAATGAAGTACATTCAAGACATACTCACCAAGTTTAGAATGAAGGATGCCAAGCCCATCAAGACACCCATGGGAACCAATGGGCATCTCGACCTCGACACGGGAGGTAAATCTGTAGATCAAAAGGTATACCGGTCGATGATAGGTTCTCTACTCTATTTATGTGCATCTCGACCGGACATTATGCTTTCCGTATGCATGTGTGCAAGATTTCAAGCCGATCCTAAGGAAGTTCACCTTAGGGCCGTGAAGCGAATCTTGAGATATTTAGTTCAAACACCTAAGTTTGGTCTTTGGTACCCCAAGGGATCCTCATTTGATTTATTAGGATATTCCGATGCTGATTGGCAGGGTGTAAGATTGATAGGAAGAGCACATCAGGGACTTGTCAGTTTCTGGGGAGATCCTTGGTGTCTTGGGCTTCAAAGAAACAAAACTCAGTAGCTCTTTCTACCGCCAAAGCCGAGTATATTGCTGCAGGCCATTGTTGCGTGCAATTGCTTTGGATGAGGCAAACCCTTAGGACTATGGCTACAAATTTAGCAAAGTCCCTCTCCTATGTGACAATGAGAGTGCAATTCGCATGGCGGATAATCCCTTTGAACACAGCCGCACTAAGCACATAGTCATTCGGTATCACTTTTTGAGAGATCACCAACAAAAGGGGGATATCGAGATAGCCTATATAAACACCAAAGATCAATTGGTCGATATCTTTACCAAGCCTTTAGATGAGCAAACCTTTACCAAACTTAGGAATGAGCTAAATATTCTTGATTCTCGAAATTTTGATTGATACTTTGCACACATAGATCATTTATATACCTTTGATCATATCTCTTTTATGTCTATGACTTATGTGTCTTCAAGTGTATTTTCATGCTTAGTCATAGAATTGAAAGGGAAATGGAGTACTCGGCAAAGAAGGCGCTTCCACTCAACTCCATTGGTATTTGCCGGTATTCCACATCATTCTCCACTTTGGTATAATCTTCACTCATCTCTATTTATTTACCATTGGGGAGAAAGTTAAAGGGCTTGTATTTCACTCACAAGTATCCGTTTTTGGCAATTCATGCCAAATGGGAAGAAAGTATGAGCCTAAAGCAAAAGGACCGCACCACCACCGAATTTTAAAAATGAAGTTTTTCAAATTGATATCTTATTATGTTCAAAAGGGGAGAAAGTAGTATCTTCAAAAACTTGCAAAACCCTCTTGAACACTAAGAGGAGATTTTTATTTAGGGGGAGTTTTGTTTAAGTCAAAGGAAAAGCATTTGAAACCGGGGGAGAAAATTTCAAATCTTGAAAATGCTTCTTTCAATCTTATTCATGTACCTTTGACTATTTGCAAAATGTTTTGAAAAGAATTTTTACAGAGGATTTGCAAAAACAAAACCCGTGGTGCAAATGTGGTCCAAAATTTTAAATAAGAAGAAAACCATCCATTCACATCTATTGAAAAAGTATATTGGTTTCAATTCCAAGCAACCTTTGCACTTACGTTATGCAAACTAGTTCAATTCTGCACTTCTATATTTGCTTTGGTTTGTGTTGGCATCAATCACCAAAAAGGGGGAGATTGAAAGGGAAATAGGGTCAAACCTTTTCCAATATGAATTTTGGTGGTTGAATTGCCCAACACAAATTATTGGACTAACTAGTTTGCTCTAGATTATGAGTTCTACAGGTGCTAAAGGTTCGCAACAAACCAATACAAGTCAAAAGAAAGGGTTCAAAACTAAGGACCAAAGTATACCGAAGGCAGCCCTGGTCTGGCGCACCGGACTGTCCGGTGTGCCACCGGACAGTGTTTGATGCACCACCGGACAGTGTCCGGTGCACCAGGGAGATCAACTCTGAACTTGCCAGCTTCGGGAATTTGGGAGGCCGCTCCGCTATAATTCATCGGACTGTCCGGTGTAACACCGGACTGTCCGGTGTGCCAGCGGAGCAACGGCTACTTCGCGCCAACGGTCGTCTGCAAGTGAACAGTAAAAGCAAACAGTGCGCGTCTGCGCGTGCAGAAGTCAGAGCAGGCACCAGAAGGCGCATCGGACAGTGAACAGGACCTGTCCGGTGCACCAATGGACTGTCCGGTGGCCCAGTTGTCAGAAGCTCCAACGGTCGGAACCCAATGGCCTGATGACGTGGCTGGCGCACCGGACAGTGTCCGGTGGCGCACCGGACTGTCCGGTGCGCCATGCGACAGAAGCCTTCACTAACGGCCATATTGGTGGTTGGGGCTATAAATACCCCCAACCACCCCACCTTCAAGGCATCCAAGCACACCTCATTCAATACAAGAGCAATATAACACTCTAAGACACAAATCAAAGCCTCCGATCGAATCAAAGTCCCCAATTCAACTCTAGTTCTTAGGACTTGTGAGGAGATCGACTTGTGTTCTTTTGGTGCTCTTGTTGCTTGGTTGGCTTTCTTCTTTCTCTCATTCTTACTCTCAAAACATTGTAAGCGAAGCAAGAGACACCAATTGTGTGGTGGTCCTTGCGGGGTCTAAGTGACCTAGGAAATCAAGGAAGGAAGCTCACTCGGTCTAAGTGACCGTTTGAGAGAGGGATAGGGTTGAAAGAGACCCGGTCTTTGTGACCACCTCAACGGGGAGTAGGTTTGCAAGAACCGAACCTCGGTAAAACAAATCACCGTGTCATCCATTCTTATTTGCTCGTGATTTGTTTTCGCCCTCTCTTTTGGACTCGCTTATATTTCTAACGCTAACCCCGGCTTGTAGTTATGCTTAAGTTTATAATTTTCAGATTCCGCCTATTCACCCCCCTCTAGGCGACTTTCAGAGAGAATGGCTCAAACGGTGGCACACTTGACGATGGGGTTGAAGGTCTCGTTGTAGTCCACTCCAGGGCGCTAGGTGAAGCCCTAGAGGACCCAACATGCCTTGTAGCGGTCGAGGGGCTGTCCGAGGTTAGCTTGTGGTGAAAGAGTCACTTGTCGATGACCATGTTGGTGCCTGGTGGACACGACACCAGATCCTAGGTGTGGTTGGCCAGCAGGGCCGCGTACTCCTCCATAGCGCGACGCCTGTGAGGGTCTGCAAAGGCGGCGCGAATGGAGAAGGGGACCGGGGAGGCGCCTAGAGGGGTGGCAGTCGTGTCAGCCACCAGGATCAGTCGGTCGATGGGGCAGAGAATGTCGGCTGCGCGGGCAGTCACCATCAGGTGGATGTGCCCCGGGTCATGGTGGATGGCGACCGGGTAGTACACAGGAGGCTCGGTGCGGGTCGGTGGGGCGTCGGGAGCCGAGGGTGGGGCCCGCTCGCGGCGATATAGATGAGGGCAGGGTCGATGAAGTGAGTCACGCTCATCGACTGGGTGAAGCAGTCCACGCTCGTTGACTGGGCCACGCATGGTACCGGAGGGGTCGACATGGCCACGCATGGCGCAGGCGTGGTCGCAGGGGCCGCGCGTGGCGTAGGTGGGGTCGACAGGGCCGCATGAGGCGCGAGCGAAGGCGTCGAGGCCGCGTGTGGCGCGGATAGAGGCACGAGCGGAGGTGGTGGAGCCACGCATGGCACAGGCAATAGCGAAAGATGGGGCACCTGGAGTGGAGGTGGAACTGGATCGGACTTAAGGAGGGAGTCGAGATCGATGGGTGGGGAGAGCCACCAAGGGGAAACACATCTTCGTCGAAAACAACATGACGAGAGATGATGATGCGATAGGAGACAAGGTCAAGATAGTGATACCCCTTGTGGTCGGGGGAGTAATCAAGGAAGAGGCAGCGAGTGGAGCGAGGAGATAGCTTATGTGGAGCGGTGGCGTAAGTGTTGGGATAGCAGGCACAACCGCACAATCGAACACGCGGAGGTGGCCATAAGAGGGGGTTGTGTCATATAGGGCGAAGTGGGGAGTGGGGTGGTTCACCGCCTTTGAGAGGAGGTGGTTGAGGAGATGTGTGGCGGTGTTCAGGGCCTCTACCTAGTAGCTGGCGGGGAGAGACGCTTCAAAAGGGAGGCAGCGGATCATGTTGGTGGTGGTGCGAATGATGCATTTCGCGCAACCGTTCTAGGGAGAGGTGTAGGGACACGAGAAATGTATCTGGACGCCGTAGGTGAGGAAGAAGAAGGGAGAGGCGTTGTTGTCGAACTCACAGCCATTATCACACTGGAGGGCACGAACCGGGCGACAGGACTGGGTGTTGACCCAGGCGAAGAAGTGGGTGAGGGTGTTGAATGTGTCGGACTTCAACCGAAGTGGGAATGTCCAAAGAAAATGAGAGAAGTCGTCTAAAATGATTAGGTAGTATTTTTAACCAGAGAGGCTGAGGACAGGTGAAGTCTAGAGATCTTAATGGACAAGAGCAAAGGACTAGGTAGCCCTAGGCGTGGAAGTGGAAAAAGGAAGACGAGAGTGACGATCGAACTGACAAGCATGACAGAGGCACTCAGAGGAACCCTAGGTATATGAGATATCTGAGCGGCTGGAAAGCTGGTACATCACGTCAGGTCCAAGGTGCCTGAGACGACAATGCCAAATGGCGGAGGTGGTGGTAGTAGCAAGAGCATGGGGGAGGCTACGCTGGTGTGGGAAGTGGAGGGCAAGTGAATAGAGTAGAGGGGGCTGGAGCTGTCACAGCGAGGAGCACGACACGCATAGGAAGGTGGAATATGGTGAGCCCCTAGGGATCAAACTCCATAGAATAGTGGTTGTCACTAGTGAAGCGACGAACCGAGAGAAGGGGATGGGTCAGACCGAGAGCAACAAGGACGTCGTTAAGGTAGAATGGTCCTGGAAGAACCGATGCACCTATTAAGGTGACTAGGATGGTGGAACCGTCCCCCACCATGATAGAGAGAGGGTGTGGGGGTGTGGAGGATGGTGGTGGGATAGCAAGGTAGTGGTAGGAGTGGTATGGGAAGAGGCTCTAAAGTCGACCACCCAATTGGTGGGAGAGGGAAGGGATGGAAAAGGCACGGGATGTGTGGAGAGGGCCAGGGGAGGTGCTCTAACATGGCCACTAGGAGGGGAGGGGGAATACGGAGGCTCGATTGCCAAGGAAGCGATCACAGCACGTAGGAAGACAATGGGTCCGAGCACGTGACGGCTGGCCTAGGGGTGGAGCTCGACGCAGTCACAGAGAACAGGTTCATGGCCTGGTCGAAGGACACGAAAATACCCCGGACAAGGTGCCTGTCGTGAAGGAGGACGCGCACGATGACCACGGCAGAACTGGGCGGAGCCAGAGGCACTGAGGGTGGTGGAATACTGTAGGAAGTGCCGGGAGCGACGGCTTAGGGTAGAAGAGCAATGGGAAACGGGATCGCAGCCATGATGCCGGGTGGAGGTCTGCGCAGGACGGAATAGGGAGCCAAGGAGGTAGCCAGGGGGAGATGAGCCCTGCGGCTAGGAAACAGAGGAGCTCATGGTGGCTGGACGATGGCGCCGGGAGCAGAAGGACGGGCGTGGAGACGGCGTGGCCTGAGGGAGGTGAGGTGGGCCCTAGACGCCGGAGGAGCACTGGGCAGTGGCTAGGAGGATGACGTGGTCACGAGGCAACTCCTGGGGTAACGGCCAGGGGTAGTGGTGCGGCCGGTGGTGTCGGGTCCGACAACGGTTGAACGAAAGTCTCGACATGCACAGAAGATTGGTGAAGACCGACGCGGCCCTGGACGGCGGCAACGCAGCTCCAAGCGACGACGGCCCGCGGTGGTGCAGCTCCTAGCAGCGGCTGTGGCGGTGGGTAGGTCCGCGCGTCGGCGACCAAGCCAGGTGGCCGACGACTATGGGGATGGAGAAGAGACGACGAAGGGCAGGTGGCCAACAACCATGGGATGGGGAGAAGAGAGGCTTAAACCCTATACCTAGCTCTAGTACCAAGTTAGATGGGAAACTCTAACCCTAATTAGGGTTGGGAGTGTATATAAATAGGTGAGTGTTATGGACCAAGACCCATTACAATGGACACTAACGTAAATAACACTCTAACAGCGATGTGAACGCCGCAATCCAGAATATATCACTTTAGTTGCATAATGCGCAGCAAAGAGACCACAATAGCTGATCAGCGCGGCACTCAGTAGTGACCTCATCAGCAAAAATGTGCCGAGAAGACAAGCAAGCTTAAACACCCAACACTTGCTATGGAACTGAGCACAGTGCAGAGAAAGAGAAATCAAGAGCGTCATAAAAAATGTTTGAGCAAGCTCAGCAGTTAATTCCGTCAAGCCTCCTCAAATCTGAAATGAATACATCAACAGCTACAAATTGAGCACAGCGGTCCTTCAGTTTTAGTTTTAGGCCCAGCAAATCGAACACACACTTAAAACCTGTGAGATAATAAGCTCTGAGATACTAAAGCAACTGCAGCAGAAAATATGGACTACCCTAGAACTCAGATTTCGATTACCCCAGAAATTACTAGAGCAGAGCAATGTTTTTTTACAGGATACATCAGCCATTCACAAAATAACTAAACCCGCATTTTTCCTGCTGTACAGTAATCCTTACAAATGATGGCAGACTGGCCACAATTCTACAATCTTTTTTAATTCCCTTCAGATTTTCTTACCAAGGGCTTGACTCTGATCTTTATCCTTGGTTTGGCTGCTGCACGTGCAGTATCTACAGCTGTTTCCTTGCTTGATACCTGGGGTTCAGAGATTCGAACAGGAGTTGTTTCAACACTTAGAACTGGAGCTGGTGGCCTTGAAGGCAAAACTTCCTGTGAACCTGAAGGGTTCACTGTTCTCCGCTGTTCAGGGGTAGCTCTTCACCTTCTAGCTGCTTTTTGGCTAACTCTTTCTTTTCCTTCTTAAGGAGTTTTTTCTCTACATACTCTGGGTCATATTTTTTTATCTAGTTTTTCGTCACGTTTCCGCTTTTTATCTTTCTTGCTTTTTTTCTTTCTCTCTTCTGTTTCCACTCCGTTCAGTCTCTGGAGCTTGGTTTACATCATAGTTGGAGACACCTTCAAGCTGACTGCTAGGTTCGTCTAAAACTTCCGGCGGATTAATGGCAGGAGAGAACTGATCCTTGGGAACAGTATCCAGCCTGGAATCAGCAGTGCACTGTAGCTCCTTGGAAATATCATGCCTGTCCATTAGTTTAGCATTGCTAACACTTGCCGACATCCTTGATCCAAGGTCGTGACATGAGTTTTGTTCCTCAATGTTATGATCGCTTACATTTAATGGTTCATTTGCTGCTCCAGCCATGGGGGCATCCATTGACATTGAGCTGCATTGACCCGGTTCATTTTCATTTCTTGCACCATCAGAATGGCCTCTATGGTCAGCATCAGATGCTTTACTGGAAGATGCAGTAAGCTTCACCCTAATTTTGACCACATTCCTTCTTTCACTGCAGTAAGATATATTATCAGCATCTTGAGTGGGTCCAGAGGTCGGTAAGACCTCCCGGACATTAGGAGTGCTAGTGGAAGATTCCTGAGACTTTGATGGTTGAGGAATTGAGGAATCATCTTTAGTGTGCTGATCACTGAAGATGTCGTTGACCACCAGAGGGGGGTGTGAGGACCTTTGGAACACCAAATAACGTTGGGGACCTGAATGAAAATGTCAATATGAGAGCAAATTAGCACACAGAATCCACATGGACTCATGCTTGGCATGGTAGAAGTAAAATGCAGAAAATTTATTTTAGTAGGACCATACGTAACCCAAAATTGATCCTACCTCCATCACAAAAAGAATGCAATTCTAGGTGCATTCTTTATTGAAGTATCTAAGTTTAACCAAATATATAGCTAAAATATTAACGTGTATGGCACCAAATAGGTATGGTAAAAAAAATCTCATGGCAAATCTAATGATATTTATTTGATATCATAAACACTGATATTTTTCATATAGTTAGTCAAACTCAAGCTACTTTAACTTGGTAGTGTGCTAGAATTGTGTTCTTTTCTTGACGACTCCCAAGTACTTTGAATAAATGGTTTTTGAGGTGGTGGACATTGTCCTTATAGGGTGTATGCTGGAACTGAAAATCAGTACGAATGTCAAGGATTCAGTTAGCAGAATGATTCAAATAAGGGGGAAAGGTTAGCTCGATGGTAGAATACTGCATGTGTTTAAAATTTTAGAGTAAAAAAACATGCAAAGTTTAATGTCCCCGTTTCCGAACTGAAATCATCTTCATTTTGATGTTTGCAATTTTGTTGGTCACAGTAGTACAACAGTTGAATTAGAAGCGGGGTTTTAGAGGGGGGGGGAGCCAGAAACCAATGCAACTATGACAATTCTTAGCTTCTCACTGCAGCCACTGGGGGGGAGGGGGGTTCATGCAAAACTTCTGGAACACCAGCTTATATACAAACTAGTAAAGTGTCTGTACGTTGCTACGGTATCCATTTACGCTTAAGTATAGAGTATAAAATAAAACATTGTTGCCTAAGTGGGTTTAGAGCCAACAATCATGGTTTGAATCCCCATTTGTGAACAAAATAGCGTTTTTACCATTTAAATGCAGGAGAGCACGACGACGGTGGAAATTGGAACCGTGAAAACTGGTGCTTTATGTAGTACAGATGTCAATGCAATAACAAGTAATCAACGAAACAAAATAATGAATACATATGCAATAACAAACTCACTAACCTTCCAGCAGCAACTTGCAATATGCAGAACACTTGATGACGAAGAAATATGTTATTGTATGCCTTTGTGCCAGCAAGCAGATGAAGAAGACCAACTAGAGTTACCAAATTTATTTGATCATTGGCGTGAGGAACAATACTTGTTTGACATATACGCAAGACATGAACAGCCAACTTTGTCGCTCCTTCAACAGCTTCCATGTCAAAAGATAGCAAAGCATACAAAACCATCAAAAAGTACTCTAGCAATCCAACCTCACAAAGACTTTTCTTTGTCCACATATTTCAAGAACAACAAAAGAGCTGCATCGAGTCCTTTATGGTGTAACTCAAGATCAATAAGAATCCTGCTAGCTTCAATAGTTCAATTCGAACTTTCCATGGTTTATCCATGTTGCGGAAAGGGGCAACCAATTCAAAAATGTGATCCTGCAGTAATGAGAAGTTATGCATGAATGCGATATGCACAATGCAGAGCACAACAGCATATGGACAATATATGTGGAGAAGAGTGGTGGGAACGTGAATTTTCTTACAAGGCATACAAAAGATGGCACCTTCTTTGCTATTCGTACAAGGGTACGAATGCAGCTGACAGTCAAGACCCCATTATAACCAGGTATAAAGCTGCACAAAGGTTGAGGTCAATTATTACCAGCTTTCAGAACAGGATGACATGTAAATAAATGACACTTGTTGGGAAGCTCCACATACTTGTCAAATTGCAAGAACCGATCAATTTGCTTGAGAAGAGAGGGTAGGACGCTCATGCCCTGCAGAAAAGCTTGATCTCATTTTGTGTACAATCATAATGCCTTAAAATGAAATTCATGATCAATAAGAACCCAAAAAAATATTTGGTCTTATTTCACTTTTTGTACGTGAAAGAAGCAAGCCTCAAAATTCACTCAACAACAACAACAAAGTCTTTTAGTCCCAAACAAGTTGGGGTAGGCTAAAGTTGGAACTCAATAGAAACCACAAGTCAAGGACAGGATCACAGGATCCACTTTGACAAAAAGACATTTGGTCAGGACAGGATCCACTTATCAGACAAATTGTCTAAACATCATGCAAACAAGTCACCACTGTAAATTTCCGCACTGAATGAATAAAGCATTAGCATTAGACCAGCAAACAGGTATACAAAACTATTCAGTCTAGTTAACCTCAAAAAAACTATCTTGAACAGACTAGCTTATTTCCATGAAGGTGACCATGTATGTTCATAACTAATCATATCAAACCATTTTGCTCCTACCAAGCGTGAAGCGTAAACTGATAAGATGGAATGCATCTAACAATAAATATAGGTCACATTTTACTAGATTTTATGCACGACTTGGAGCCACTATCACCTGCAAAATCTGAAATTGTGAACAATTGAAATCTATCAGAAGCAATCTATATATACATAATCTTCAATTAAGAAATAACCGCGTACAAAAAAACAGCCAATAGGTACTTTACTCCTACCTAGATACTATCTAGAATTTTCAACTATGGATATAGATAAAAAAAGGGATGATTAGTATCTGAAACACAGTAACTCATATCATGAATAGTCTTGTACATCTCCACATCGATTTAGTTGCTTAGCCAAAGTGTTGCAATTATTTAGACAAAAAAATAACTATGAGAAAATAGCCGTATCAAAGATGAAAATACCTTCCGAAATGAGTCTGGTCCCATCTGCTTCTCCAACATTTGAAAACAGCTACCTGTTCAAAATTCAAGAGAAAATTAGAGAGAAGAATACATATAGGCGTTGTTTGGCACAGCTTATTTTCAGCTTCTTCATAAATTTAAGCAGAAGTTGTGCAAAACAGGTAGCTTCACAGCAGCTTATCAGTTCAGCAGCTTCTCAGAATGAACTAAAAGCAGCCAACAATCAGAAGCTGTTTTTCACCAGCTTCTGAAATAAACTGCTTTTCCAACAAGTAGCAGCTGTGCCAAACAGGCCATAGACCAGTATGGTACTTGAAATGCTCAAAACTTACAGCTTTCAATGAACGAACTTTCCCATATGAACCGATTGCTTGAATTCCATATAAATCACTTGAAGCAGCAATAGAGCTCAAAGCAGTTGCACCACTAACATCAGATTCACATACTGAGCAGTTAGCCTATTACAAATACAAAAGAAGATGTTAATCATGATCTTCAATTCTTATGAAAATAAGACCTAGTTAATGAATTGTGTATATTAATGGCAGAAGGAAATGTTGCTAGATGAAAACCACAAATTGATATGCAATCCTCAATAAACCTATAATAAGATGGTGTCTAGATTCGCCATTAGAGGAAGTCTAGAGTGAGGCCTTCTACATTAGGTTGTCCTTATTATAATTTAACAGGTGATTACTCTCAAGCTGTATTTTTTCCTTGAACGATGCAGCAGAGCTGCATGTCATCTCATGCCACTTGATGAGGTTGGGAGGTTGCTTTGTATAGGGCTCCTCCCCCATTCTCTCTATAAGACAAAGACACTCAGCTCTCCTACGTGAAAAAAAAAATGGTAAACAAACCTTAAGGATCCCATCGAATCACATGCCAAATCATTATGGTAAATCCAAGTGGCCATAGAATAAGTTATTCACTTATTCTATAGATGTGCTATTCAAAATATTCGTATGATTGATCATTCAGTGGTAACAAGAATCAGAATAACAAATGTTTTTGGTAAAAGACGAACCTTGAAACGCCTATAACGCGCCTCGTTATTCCCAAGGTAACGCTTGATAATAACTCAGTTAGAAAACCAGCCAAACCATCCAAAAGCCATTCTGTTCATGCAGGATATTGTTTGGCAACAGTGTTTTACCTATGTAATAATAAAAAATAGCTACATAAATTAACAGCTAGAGATGAATTACCGTCACTGGACTCCTCTGCACTTGTGTATATTCCAAACCATTGCTTTGCAAGGGCATAAGCCAGTTTCGTTCTTGTGCCAATTATCTGAACTATTTTACAAGTTAGTGCAAACTGCAAGGTATGAAACATAATACCTGACTATAATGTAATGCAGGTGTACAAAGCATTACCAAGAGCCACTAATTAAGGGGATACAAAGAAGCAAGGTTAATGCATAATACAAAGTGTTATCAAGCCACCAGTTAAGGGTATACAAAAAAGCAAGGTTAATGCTTAGGAAGATAAAGTAAAAGTAATAGCAGGTCATGATTCAGACACATGGATTGCAGATTTTCATGCACTCCTATCCAAAGGATGACAGGTTTACAAAGCCCTATACAGAAAAAATACAAAATATAAGGCAAGCAAACATACAGAAGTATTTAACATATTCCATAAACATATTTACAGTATTTGCTGGAGGTACTGTCATATAGGCATCTAAACCAGAATCTAACCTAGTTAAAACACAAATACTGGACTACTGGAGCAGAAATTATGCATTCATGGATTGCTTACTGACACTAAATGCTCTCAGCGAAAGGAGGGCTTCAAAACAACAGCTGATACAAAAAATAGTTTAATAAAGAATAAGCACAATTGATAAGCACATGCTATAGCAGCCACGCATTCAGATCTCATTAAAAAGTATGGTGTCAAATCATTGGTCTAGATCAGAGGGGACAGGGTAGTAAAATAAGAGAAACAAACGCACCTGATCTATAACTTTCTCATCATGCAAGATATCAGAACTGAGGATGCATGTGGAGGCTCCTAAGCTTGCTGGTAATATTGTCATTTCAGATGGAAGAAAAATGTGTTTGTATAAACCTAAGGGAAATGGTGCAGAAAGATAGTCTTCATAACAGCTGCAAAAGAAATGCAAATTTCAGAAATCAATTAAAAAATAAGCTTATTGAGATACTAATAAAATCAACACCAATCTAAGCACTTTTCACAGAAAAAAAAAAGATTGATCAGCACCTGTATGCATTGTGGAAAAATGCAATAGTGTTCTGAAGCTTTGCCAAAGCAGGGGATAAACAGATGTGTGAGACATTTATGTCATTTCTGTCATGAAGAACTTCAAGTGCGCCAACAACCAAGGATATCCACTGTGCACTAACTGGAGTCTTCAATTTATACACATAAGTTTTTTTTTGAAGGATCTTCCTTACTAGAGACCTTCTAAGATCAGGAAACAGAACATAACTAACATGCACAAAAAAAAATGAACTGTAATACCAGGTGTATTAAAGCTAAAAGAGCTTCCTTGTTACTTCACAAAAGTTAGTTCTTCAAAAACAAGGAAATTAATATTTTCCCTCCAGATCTCTTGATCAAGACTGAACGCATACCTGGTAAAGCAAGTCACCACTGCTGACAGCAATGAAATCCATGCTAACTGTAAATTCTAGGTCAAATCTGAGCATAACATGATATAGAGAGAGAATTATTAACACGCAAAGGCAAATATTGTACCAGGATTCACAAAAGCATGAACGAATGAAGTTAACTTACGGACAGTGTTCTGTAGCACTATCAACACAAGGAAACCAACAGTGTGCCCGCCTTATCTGACTACTGCTACGCATGACATTGCCAACGAACTGAATGCCAGTTTCAGCCTTCTCCAAAATATAATCTATGTGAACCAGTTTTATGTTCTTCACCTATAATTTGTTAATGAAAGTATCATGTCTGTGCATGTCTAATAATACATAAATAGCTGGTAAATAATGTGTATTAGTGTAAACATGCATTCTACCTTTTCATATTCAGTCTCATTTCCAGTTTCCTTGCTCTTCTCATTTCCAGTTTCCTCTTCTTTTTCCTTTTCATTTTCCTTTCCTTCTTCCACTGCAGAATTTTCTATTCCCTCTTCCACTGCAGCCATTAACAATTTGATCATAGGAAGTTTGAACAGGATTTCCACCATGTTCTTCAAGCCTTCCACTATTTTCTTCATGCTTTTCACTGTTTTCATCTAACTGCTGTTCAGTCATTGACTTGACTGATCTCTCAGATGACACAATGAGATTTGGTGTAGCTTCTCGATTTAGAGACAAAGTATACATTGAACATGCAGCATCAGCAGCAGTCTTCAAACATGATACTGAAGACCCATTCGGTTGATCACTTTCATTTTTCCAATGAGGGGAATAGTCAAACTCAACAGTTTCACCATCCATCAAATGCTCTGGATCATCATATTGTCAGCATGTAGGGCAAATCTGTTGTTTTCAGCTAGAACTTTTATCTCAGTGTACCTTAAAAAATGGACCAAAAACAAGTTCTCAGATTCCCGTAGTCATATAGTCAGCACATAGAGTAATGTTGATCCAGACTGGTCTCTAATAATTATTTGAGTGGTCCTATACCCTTGTATTGTTACAAAATCAGACAACAATGAGCAACACAAGTACACAACAAAAAGTATCCATATCATCAAACAAAATGCAGGAGGCATGTATATGTTCATAATAATGTTGTTATTTTATACATAGCTTAAATATAATTCACAAAAAGAACAGGTTGCTTCCAATCCAAATTGTGTACTTGGCATCCTTTGCCCCATTAAGTAAAGAGCATAATCCAAAGGAAAAGTGGAAATTGCATTCAAATGTTGAATCTAGCATAACAACTTAATCTGCAACTTGCCTGGGAGAATAATGACAGCTATAACAACTTTCTAACACTGTCGATCTACTATGATACACATAGGCCAACACTTGTAGTTATCAAAGGCTACAGTACAGCACACTTTTGGTGCAAACGAAGGTTGCAATTTCCCCCAGCTCCTTTACTAAATTCACGGATATTTTCTTAACAAGAACTACAAGGGATTATACTCACTTTTCTGAAAAATAACAAATACCATAGATGTATCAACAACAACAACAAAGCCTTTTAGTTCCAAGCAAGTTGGGGAAATACCAAACATGTATATATTTTCAGAATTTTCTACATTATAGTTTACATACAATGCAATCCCTGTGCTTAGATTACTCAAATCAAATGAAGTAATTTCAAATATAGAAAGTTAAAGCTACCTTCAGTTGACACAGTGAAACCAAAGCACTACTACTTTAAAAAAACTAGGTTTACAAAAAGGCCAGAATTCACAGGGATATATAGCATACTACAGTGCCTATCAAAATATAGCACAGCAGCAAATGGTCAAATGCATCCCAGTCAGGTTTCAAAGAATAACTTAGGGTTCAATTTACAAAAATGCAGCTCGTGGTTTAGCAGTATGACAACAGAGACAGCTCATGGTTTACGCAATGGCTCTTTCAGCACAGCATCCCAATAATTTGCTCCCTCTATTGCAGAAATCTAGTAAGCATAGGGCAGATCAATTACTAAGGTGGGACCATCATAACACAAAGCATCATAATGTGCATGGTTAAATAAGCTTAACGAACTCTCACGAAAACTGAGACCTCACAGGCAACTAATTGTTGCACTCCACATGTAAGAACAGTTACTAATGCAATTGATAGAATTTGACATTACGATACAGGCCAAGGTGTGAATAGCCAAGCACAAGTAGACGAACAAAGCTTTACCAAACATTATTAAGCAATCACATTGTACAGCACACTACTCAGGCAGTAGCATAAAATTCAGTCAGTACCCAGCAGTGACATTATACTATCAAATCCGATAACTGATTCACAGCAAATGAATTGAGTCATGTGTTAAAAATCAAACAAAGCATTTTAACTCTAACACACAGCCAAACGCTCGCATCATAAACACCTGCTCCACCTCGAGCTCCAAACTCTAATCCTCGCGCCTCAACCCATCACCCTATAAGCAGCACAGAAGAACCGCTAAACCCGCACAAAAGGTCATGGCGCGCGCACCAGGGGAGAGGATCGCAACTATTTCGGCACATTTAAAGCTGCGGCGCGGCTCACCCGTAGATCAGCTGGTTCTCCATGTCGATGGAGAGGCAGAGCTTCTGGTGGAGCACGGTGGCGCCTCCTCCCGTACTCCACCGTCACCCTTCTGCTTCCTCGCCTTCGCCATCCCTGCAGCTCCTCCTAACTCCTCTTCCTCCTGCGCTAGGGTTTGGAGGCTTCTAGAAATGGTTGGTCGGAGACCCGCAGGGCTGAGTGAGGTGTGGTGGTGTCGTGGTACGCCACGTCATCCCGAGGCTAGGCTCTGCGACGCGAGAGGAGGATTCGGTGCCAGTTTATTGGCCCGGGTGCGCGAGCGCTCACCGGCGCTCGAGCCCGTCGGCGTCGCGGCTGAGATCTTTCGCCGCCCCGGTGAAAGGGTTCAGCGTGGACCCGGCGCACGGGTCGCGATGGGGACGGGAGCCTCCGCGCGTAGTTGATGAGGAAGACGGTCTTTCTCATTCTATGGTTGATGGCAATGCAGAAGCAGAACCCGTTCTTGTGGAGGACGCAGTAGTTGATGAGGAAGCTAAGTTGGTTGCACAAACAGTGTCTTGTTCGTCCACAGCTAGAGAGGATAAGTATCTGCATGCCCTCCTTCTCCTCCCTCTCACCATGGACTATGACATTTAAGCGTCATTGTAAGTCCTATAGTAACTTGTCGCTTCGTAGAAGTGCTCGTCTTACATAGCATAGTGTGTTTATAAATCTGGTTAACTTTAGATATTTTTGAGATTGACGAGAAGCCAACAAGAGTTCAATTCAAGCTTGCGCACACCATCTAAAGAAGTTGTTCGCATTATACCTCCTCATGAAGCTTTTGAGTTTAAAGGGTCATGTCTTTTAGGACTTTGTGGCAGAGGTTTTTTTGCTTTTTCATTAGATTATGTTTCATTGTGCTAGTGTGACCATCGTTGTTTTGTGCTTCTATTGCTAGGGAGCTACTGTTGTTGGTAGGGTTAACATAGCTTTTGTTGTATCAGTTGTTTTTGTTGTAGTCCGTTTCGGGAGGTTGTCTTATTCTTTATCAATATAATCGGTGGTGTCCGATTTGTTAAAAAAAATACATACACAAAGACAGAAATAAAGTGGGAAAAACTTGCGAGCACCTTTTCTTTGAGGTTCCATATAGAAATTTTCAATGAATAGTATCATTAGCATTCTAACTACTATTACTGTGTGCAGATTTTACTTCAATAAATGCACTGAAAAAAGTTAATTAGCACAATCTAGGAGCAACTCTTAAGGGTACGCGGATTTTATTATATTATATATCCTAAGGTTTTATTTTCCGTCGTGCTAATCCACTCGTCTACTTGGACTTGAATAATTGGTTTAGATGGTTTATAATAGAGGGCAGGACAAGCACTTATTGATTTATTCCTTATCCTTTCCTGGGTTGTGCTCATTGTCCAATGCTTCAGGGATTCTGATATATTGAAGTGGCGACCATTTTATGCAACACATGATATGGCATGAAAAGCTCATTACATGGAACATGTTTGGCCATGAAATTCGAGAAGCTTTGTGCTGCCTAGGACGTGCAAAATATCTCTAGGTGTCAGTCCAATGATTTATGGTGTGTTTGGTTTGTGAAGTCATCCAATGCTTAATGAGGTGATCCATCATAACTTCATTCCATCAATTTTAGTTGAATCAGCTCACTCCTCATGTATATACTAATTATTAGCTTATGAGGAATGAGGTGATGATGGATCAACTCATTCTATTCAACAAACCAAATAAAAATGTGAGGAGTGAGAAGAAGATGAATCACTTCATTCCTCAAACCAGACACGCCCTTAACACTTGGGAACTTCAATATTAGTATAGTTATTTGAGCTGATTATTTTATTTAGTAATTTAGAACTATGATGTCAGAAGATGAGGTTTATTATGTTGCAAGACTCCTTGGTGATTTGGTCGCATATCGTGATTTAATATGGTTAGTATTATTGTAATGGTTTAGAACATATTTAAATAACGATCTAATTTAAATAAGGCACATAGAAATGTAAGGGTAGCTAACTAGTTTTAAATAGTAGCGCACATGCACGCATGAAAAGCGAACAACATAGATGGCAGTTAGAGATCCATATTTATGGTACTATTTGGTTCACATATTGGTAACGTAATGAGTAACCAATAACGTTAAATCATGTTTGTTTAAATCTAACCGTAATCGATACCACACTACAAATGGATGTCGTCTTATTCAAATTTGCTACCACCGGTATTCGATTGTGAATCATTATCATTACCATTTACGTTACATTTCGTGAACCAAACCGCACCTAAAATCATAGCGGCATTGAGAGAATTCGCTCTATCTTTCGCTTTTTTTATATATTCACAGCAGTTCATGCCTGCAGTCTACCACAGATAGACCGATCAGCATCCTATGGAAATCCAATAAGCAGATCCTATGACCTAGCAAAACAATCATGCCGTCTATACCAACTCTGCAATCCTAGAATAAACACCAGACTGAAGAAAAAAGTGAAAGAATTAACAAATGTACAGCTGGGCTCGCCCTGTTCCTGCTACTCCTGCTCTTCTTCTCGGTGCAAGGGCAAGCCCCGGCTCCTCATGGTGTGCGTGCTCGACGTCGTCATGGCGTGGGAGGCTGACGCTGACGCTGATGCGTGCGATGTAGCGGACGTAGACGGCGAGCTGGTGCCGGACGATGACCCGACAGAGTAGTGCGAGCCCCGCAGGCCGTGGGGCCTCCGCCGGTACCGCGACCCGGGCACGCCCGGGCGCGTCGGCTCCTCGAGCGTGCTCTGCTTCTTGGACAGGATGATCACCACGCGCTTCATGTCCGGACGCAGCCGCGGGTCGGCCTGCACGCACAGCAGCCCGATGCGCACGCACAGCTCGACCTGCTCCGGCACCGCCGACGACTTGACCGCCGGGTCAAGCAACTCCAGGCTCCGACCTTTCTTGTACAGTCTCCAGGCCTGCAGGTATGTACGCATGAGGAGTGGGAGTGGAGGACGAAGAAAACAAGCAAAGAGTACACGAGTGCATTATAATAGTACTGCATATAGGAGGAGTACGCACGTATTCCAGGAGGCTGTCGGCCTCGACGTCGAGGGGCGGGACAAAGGCGGAGTTCTTGCGGCCCGAGACAATCTCGAGAACAACCACGCCGAAGCTGAAGACGTCGGCCTTGGTGGAGAGGTCGCCGTGCATGAGGTACTCGGGCGCCATGTACCCGTTAGTGCCGGCGACACGGGTATGGACGCGAGAGTGACCATCGCCAGCCTCGGGGAAGAGGCGGGCCATGCCGAAGTCCGCGATCTTGGGCACCCACCGGTCGTCTAGGAGGATGTTGCTGGCCTTGATGTCGCGGTGGATGATGGGCGTGTGCGCGTCCTCGTGGAGGTAGAGCAGGCCACGCGCCACGCCGACCACAACCTCGTGCCGCCGCGGCCAGGTCAGCTCCGCTCGTCGTGACCGGTCGCTGTTGCTGCTGGCTGGACATGACACCCGCAAGCAGTGTCAGCTTCAGAGGCTGAGAAGCATATGCAGAATTGCAGATATAGCAGAGAGATGAATGTAACACAAAAGAAAGATAGTAAGAAAAAAAAGGACAATGTCTGTGCGTCTCATAAAGTCACAAATCGGAATAAATGATCCAGAAATCGCTGTGGCAAAAAAATAAAACGACAGCTTGTGAACGGTGAGAAAAAAAATCGGCACAATCCAACTTACGGTAGAATCGTGAAAAGTTCCTCAAAGCACTTGAATTTTTCAATACACTCAAAACTAAATCGAGTAGTAGGGCTGGTCATTCGATCTATTAGAGTAATTCGGTTCGATCTATTCGGGTTTTTGAAATTTCAGGTTTTAAAAAATAAGAACCGAAATTTTTAAAATAATTTTAGGAACTGAACCTAAATAGACCCACAATTTCAGTTCGGTCTATCCGATCCACCGAATAAACACAGAATGTAGAGAGACTAACAATATGTTTGGTTAGAGGCATCGAATAGTCCGGAGTCATCCGAACCTACATCCGAGCCTAAAATAGTGTTTGGTTACCATCCTAGATTCATCTCATTTGTCATCGCCTCGTTCCGATGTAAAACTAAAACCTAGAAGCTACCCATTCCTCGCAAAACAGACAAACCAACTCATTCCTCCCATCCGAACCTACAAGGAGCGAGTCCATGCTGGATCACCTGGTTCCGAACAGGGTTATTCCACTAACCAAACAGACTGTAAATTGAAAGCACCTATAAATCTGCTTTTTACGGCTTTCAGAGCATCTCCAACAACAAGAAGTTTTAAATTTGAGTTCTAAAGATTAAAATAAGAAGTAAGATCTAATTTAAAATGTTTAGGGCCATAAAAAAAATTTACACCTCCAACAATTGAGTCCTATATCACGTTATTAGGAAATAGTTCATATTAGTTATGGAATAAAATGTTAGAAATAGTATACAAAACGAGGATAGGGCTCTAGCATACGAGATCCTATATTTAGGACCTGAGGACATCATACGAGATCCTATATTTAGGACCTGAGGACATCGGGTCCTATAATTGTTTGATAATTTTTTTTTGAAATGTTGGAGCTGATTTTCAGTGTTGGAGTCTTATATTTCAAAATATGACCCCGTTTATGACTCCTCTTAGAGATGCTTTTGGATGGAACTGCAAAAATATATATATAACTTTTTAGTAGTTTTTAGTGTCTTACACTAAACGGTTTTTAGTTTTTTTTACAGTTCACAGTCCACAATAGCCACAGCTCACAGCTTACAATATTTTTTTTATAGCTACGGTCCAACCAAACAGGTCCAACCAAACAGACCCTAAGAAATCAAACAGACCCTAAGATTTTTTGAGTGCTTAAGATTATTATACATCGCAGGGAGTAATCATGATTATCGAGTCAATATATATAAAGGTCATCTAAACAATCCCGTCCTCGTACGGTGTACCAAGTATCCCGGGAGAATCGACCGTTCCAGTGAGAAAACAAAAACCCCGTATCCCACTCCCACAAGCGTTCTCGCATCACGCTGACGATACGCTCTCGTCCGTGAGGGAAGGGAAGGGAAGTAGGGAACGCACGCACACGGTTACACAGAGAGGAGTCAAACACGCTGCAGACGGAGCAGTACTCTCTATCCGTCCAACAAAATTCAAATAAATCCAGTGCGTACCCACCCCACATGGCAATTTCTTTTTTTCGTTTTATTTTAATAAACCACCTCTGATGTGGTCGTAGAAACTGTGATTCTAATCTCTGCCTGTCCCCTTGTGAGATCGCAGCACAATTTCGAAACAATGACGGGAGGGAGAGGAGAGGAGGATGAGCAATGGGGGAAGGAAGGGGACTCACAGTGGGAGTGGGAGGCGGAGGCGGATGGGGGGAAGAGGATCTTGTCGAGGCTCTCGTTGGGGACGTACTCGTACACCAGCAGCTTGTCCTCCGCCCCGCGCGCGCAGTAGCCGATGAGGTTGACCACGTTGCGGTGCTGCACCCGGGACAGCAGCGTGGCCTCGTTCCGGAACTCCCGCGCGCCCTGCCGCGACCCGGCGCCCAGGCGCTTGACGGCCACGTCGCGCCCGTCCTCGAGGCGGCCCCGGTACACGGGGCCGAACCCGCCCTGCCCGAGCCGGTTCTTCTCCGAGAAGCCCCGCGTCGCCGCCGCCAGGGTCTCGTACTTGAACCCGCGCTGCTCCCGCGCCGCGATCGCCTCCAGGTCCGCCTCCTCCTCCCTGTCGCGCCGGGACTGGTCGGACGAGGACCGGCGGGAGGACGGGAAGTGGCGGGCCAGGCGCTCCAGGAGCGCCCGCGGCTTCATGTTGCTGGCCTCGTCGGCCAGCGCCTCGCTGCCGGCGGCCGATGAGTGGGGACTCGGGGGGAGGGTATATCGATCGATCAGAGGCGGTCGCTTGGGGCTTGCGGCGACCGGACGTGGGGGGTGGAAAGTGGGATTTGGGGACGGAAGCGCGTGCCGGCGTGCGGTAGCTGCCTAGCTCGGCGGACGGGCAGGCAGGCTTGCGGCTTCAGCGGCGGGAGGGGGAGGCGCCGAGGCGGTGGGTGTGGAATTTTCGTCGGGGTCGGGAACTCCACAAGACCAAGAGCGCAGCGGGTCAAGCGACAGCTGGTGCTGCTGCTATTGTTCAAGAACCGTCACTGTCGCGGCAAAAAGTGCAGGCGACTGCGCATTGACGAACGCCGGGGTTTTCGCCCGCCGGTTCCACAGAACAGAGGAAGAGAAAGCGCCCGCCTGTGGCCTGGCCGCCCTCGGCGTCCGTCGGCGCAGCGCAGCACGCGGCGACAAGCGGCAAGGACGACGAGACGCGCTCACGCGCAGCCGTGCAGGCCGGGTAGGGTGATAGGGTCATGTCGCACGTATTCCTGGGAAACCGGTAGGAAGCAAACGGCACGGTCGAATTTTAATTCAGTTTTTAAGTTTAGAGGTCTGCGCTATAGTTAATGATATCGATGTTATATGGCTCGACTATAGACTACATCATCTTAGATCACTATGCTCGAGATAGCGGATTAGAGACCTAGTTAATTTAATTTATTTGAATATAGTAAGACATAGGTTTTAAATATGTCAACTATATTATATTGTGTTTTAGTTGTGTGTTATACTTGAGGTCTCGTATAGCAGTGTCAGGTTTGTACATGTCTTAAAAATAACCTAGCTATACATTAGTATTATTACGTATGGCCGAATTTGATGTTATAGGACTTGACGTCAACCTAGAGGTCATAGATCTTGACGCCGATCACGACACCAACACTCATGGCACCATCTGCATCCCGGTATGTGCATTCTCCCTTCTCCCACGACATCTCTCACTAGTTCGACCTTGATATGTTTCATGTCTCTCTCCTCATAGGCATCCCCTTGTCCTTCCAATCTTCTCTAATATATCGATTTGGCCTTAAAAGTTTGGACTCAATCTTTAGATCTTTGAGACCATGATATCATCCCTCTCCTTAACTTATACGTTGTTTTTTAGATAATGGGAAAGAAAATCCCGGCCTTCACCTCATGTGAGGATCCGCACCACTTATTACAACTCAAAACTGAAAAGACTCACTACCACGCATGGTAGGGAAAAACAAACTTAGACTGGACCAATCTAAACAGAAATACGGTTTGTGAACCGCCAACCGAAGTCCACAAAGATCTCCAAAACCACCAATTTCAATGCTCGACATGCATTCATCATCGCTGTTTTGTCTTCATGCCGCTGTAACTGTGCCCAGCATCGACCCCAGTAGACTCTCCTTAGAGCACCTACAAATATGTTTTAGACGAACACGCTCCAAAAACCATGTCATTTCTACTAAGCCAAAGAGCCCAACATATGGTAGCCACCCCAGCCATTATAAGACCTCTAAGTCTCTTATTATACCCCATTAACCATCCACCAAAAATATGGCTAATGGTTAATAGATTCATCCTTCGAACAAAACATTATTTTTGTTTCCCTCCCATCGTCTACGCACCAAATTATCTTTTATGAGGATTACACCTTTTTGGAGGTGGAATTTTCAACCTCTAGACCGGATTAATAGCCCTAACAACTCTACACATTCGTTCATTGTGCATTGATCGAACATAAAATTGTTTATTCTGGTGCAATGACCACTCAAACACAAACTCATGCTCGTTCAAATGGACATGCATCAGTGCATCACTAATGAAACCAATCTGTACCAAGTTACCAAAGTGGGCTCTACCAGACCTCTTCTAAAGGAGACTAAACGGTATGGAGCCACAGAAAGACGCAAACGACACCCCTTTGTGTCAAACAATACTATACAGATTGGAGTACCTGTCACACAAAGAAAAATTCTCCAGCCACTTATCTTCCCAGAACCTAATGTTAACTCCATTGTTAATGAAAGGGAATTAGGCTTACACCTATTTCCTAAATGATTTTGATGGTTGAATTGCCCAACAAAAATAATTGGACTAACTAGTTTGCTCTAGTGTATAAGTTCTATAGGTGCAAAAGGATCACACTTAGCCAATAAAAAGACCTAGCAAAGGTTTCAACCAAAGGAGCAAGGATCAACCGAAGGTTGTCCTGGCTTGGCACACCGGACTGTCCGGTGTGCCACCGGACAGTGTCCGGTGCACCACCGAACAGTGTCCGGTGCACCAGGGCACCTCAGGCCAAACTCTTCATCTTCGGGAAATCCTGGAGCCAGCGCGCTATAATTCACCGGACATGTCCGGTGTACACCGGACAGTGTCCGGTGCTCCAAGGAAGATGCGGCTCCAACTTCGCAGCCTCGGGAATTCGTGGAAGCTGATCCGCTATAATTCACCGGACATGTCCGGTGTGCACCGGACTGTCCGGTGAGACAACGAGGCAACGGCTACTTCGGCGCCAACGGCTACCTGTGGGCGCAGTAAATGCGCGCCAGCGCGCGCTGAAGTCAGGCTCGCCCATACTGGCGCACCGGACATTGAACAGTGCATGTCCGGTGTGCCACCGGACATCATGGTGGGCCCAGAAGTCAGAAGCTCCAACGGTCGGCCGGGTGACGTGGCTGTCGCACCGGACATGTCCGGTGTGCACCGGACTGTCCGGTGCACCCTTCGACAGACAGCTCCACCAAACGGCTAGTTTGGTGGTTGGGGCTATAAATACCCCAACCACCCCACATTCATGGACATCCAAGTTTTCCCACTTCAAACACTTACAAGAGCTGTAGCATTCAATTCCAAGACACACCCAAGTGATCAAATCCTCTCCAAACTCCACACAACGCCCTAGTGCTTAGTGAGAGAGATTTGCTTGTGTTCTTTCGAGCTCTTGCGCTTGGATTGCTTTCTTCTTTCTTTGATTCTTCATTGCGATCAAACTCACTTGTAATTGAGGCAAGAGACACCAATCTTGTGGTGATCCTTGTGGGAGCTTTATGCTCCAAGTGATTGAGAAGAAGAAGCTCACTCGATCGGTGGATCGTTTGAGAGAGGGAAAAGGTTGAAAGAGACCCGGCCTTTGTGGCCTCCTCAACGGGGAGTAGGTTTGCGAGAACCAAACCTCAGTAAAACAAATCCACATGTCCCATTGTTCATTCGCTCGCGATTTATTTTGCGCCCTCTCTCGCGGACTCGTTATTGTTTCTAACGCTAACCCGACTTGTAGTTGTGTTTATATTTGTAAATTTCAGTTTCGCCCTATTCACCCCCCTCTAGGCGACTATCAATTGGTATCAGAGCACGGTGCTTCATTAGAGCCTAACCGCTCGAAGTGATGTCGGGAGATCACGCCAAGAGGGAGATGGAGACCGGCGACAAGCCCACTACGAGCCGCGGGTCGACCTCATCGGAAGAGTCCCGCAACAAGAGGAAGGAGAAGAAGAACTCCTCCAACAAAGGGAAGGAGAAGAAGTCCTCTTCTCACAAGTCGCATCGGAGTAGCGGCAAGCACAAAAAGATGAGGAAGGTCGTCTACTACGAGACCGACACTTCATCACCATCGACATCCGGCTCCGACGCGCCGTCCGTCACTTCTAAGCGCCACGAGCGCAAGAAGTTTAGTAAGATCCCCCTACGTTATCCACGCATTACTAAGCACACACCTCTACTTTCAGTCCCTTTAGGCAAGCCACCAACTTTTGATGGTGAAGATTATGCAAGGTGGAGTGATTTAATGAAATTTCATCTAACCTCACTCCACAAAAGTATATGGGATGTAGTTGAGTTTGGTGTGCAGGTACCATCCATAGGGGATGAAGATTATGATGCGGACGAAGTTGCCCAAATCGAGCACTTCAACTCCCAAGCAACGACCATCCTCCTCGCCTCTCTAAGTAGGGAGGAGTACAACAAGGTGCAAGGTCTAAAAAGCGCTAAGGAGGTTTGGGATGTGCTCAAGACGGCACATGAAGGTGATGAGCTCACCAAGATCACCAAGCGCGAGACGATCGAGGGGGCGCTCGGTCGCTTCCGTCTTCGCCAAGGAGAGGAGCCACAAGATATGTACAACCGGCTCAAGACCTTGGTAAATCAAGTGCGCAACCTCGGGAGCACAAAATGGGATGACCACGAGGTGGTTAAGGTTATTTTGAGATCACTCATTTTCCTTAACCCTACTCAAGTACAATTAATTCGTGGTAATCCAAGATACACACTAATGACTCCCGAGGAAGTAATCGGGAATTTTGTGAGCTTTGAATGTATGATCAAGGGCTCAAGGAAGATCATCGAGCTTGATGAGCCCTCCACTTCCGAAGCTCAACCCATGGCGCTTAAGGCAACGGAGGAAAAGAAGGAGGAGTCTACATCAACTAGACAACCCATCGACGCCTCCAAGCTCGACAACGAGGAGATGGCTTTAATCATTAAAAGCTTTCGCCAAATCCTCAAGCAACGGAAGGGGAAGGATTACAAACCCCGTTCCAAAAAGGTTTGCTACAAGTGTGGTAAGCCCGGTCACTTTATTGCTAAATGTCCATTATCAAGTGACAGTGACAGGGATAATGACAAGAAGGGCAAGAGGAGAGAAAAGAAGAGGTACCACAAGAAGAAGGGCGGCGATGCCCATGTATGCCGCGAATGGGACTCCGACGAGAGCTCCACCGACTCCTCCGACGATGAGGACGCCGCCAACATCGCCGTCACCAAAGGCCTCCTCTTTCCCAACGTCGGCCACAAGTGTCTCATGGCCAAGGACGGCAAAAAGAAGGTAAAATCAAGGTCCTCCACTAAATATGAAACATCTAGTGATGAGGATGATGATAAAAATGAGGAGGATAACTTGCGCATTCTTTTTGCTAACCTCAACATGCAACAAAAGGAAAAATTAAATGAATTAATTAGTGCTATACATGAGAAGGATGATCTCTTGGATTCTCAAGAGGAATTCCTTATTAAAGAAAATAAGAAGCATGTTAAGGTCAAAAATGCTTATGCTCTAGAGGTTGAAAAATGTGAAAAATTATCTAGTGAGCTAAGCTCTTGCCATGAAACAATTGACAACCTTAGAAATGAAAATGCTAGATTAATTGCTAAGGTTGATTCACATGTTTGTGATGTTTCAATTCCCAAATTTAGAAATGATAATGTTGATTTGCATGCTAAGATTAAGGAATTGAATGATTCTCTTGTTAGCCTTAGGATTGAGAATGAAAAATTAATTGCTAAGGCTAAAGAATTAGATGTTTGCAATGTTACAATTTCCAATCTTAGAAATAAGAATGATATTTTGCACGCCAAGATTGTTGAACTTAACTCTTGCAAACCTTCTACATCTACTGAGCATGTTTCCATTTGTATTAGATGTAGAGATATTAATGTTGATGCTATCCATGATCACCTAGCCTTAATTAAGAAACAAAATGATCACATAGCACAACTTAATGCTAAGATTAGTGAGCATGATTTAGAAAATGAAAAATTTAAATTTGCTAGAAGCATGCTCTATAATGGGAGACGCCCTGGCATTAAGGACGGCATTGGCTTCCAAAGGGGAGACAATGTCAAACTTAACGCCCCTCCTAAGAAATTGTCAAATTTTGTTAAGGGCAAGGCTCCCATGCCTCAGGATAACGAGGGTTACATTTTGTACCCTGCCGGTTATCCTGAGAGCAAAATTAGGAGAATTCATTCTAGGAAGTCTCACTCTGGTCCTAACCATGCTTTCATGTATAAGGGTGAGACATCTAGATCTAGGCAACCAACCCATGCCAAGTTGCCTAGAAAGAAAATTGCTAATGCATCAAATGATCGTAGCATTTCATTTAAAACTTTTGATGCTTCTTATGTGTTGACTAGCAAATCCGGCAAAGTGGTTGCCAAGATTATTGGGGGCAAACACAAGGGCTCTAAAACTTGTGTTTGGGTACCCAAAGTTCTTGTATCTAATGCCAAAGGACCCAAAACTGTTTGGGTACCTAAAGTCAAGAACTAAATTTGTTTTGTAGGTTTATGCATCCGGAGGTACAAGTTGGATTATTGATAGCGGGTGCACAAACCACATGACCGGGGAGAAAAAGATGTTCTCCTCATACGAGGAAAACCAAGATCCCCAACGAGCGATCACATTCGGGGATGGAAATCAAGGTTTGGTCAAAGGATTGGGTAAAATCGCTATATCACCTGACCTTTCTATTTCCAATGTTTTTCTTGTAGATTCATTAGATTACAATTTGCTTTCCGTATCTCAATTATGCAAAATGGGTTATAACTGTCTATTCACTGATGTAGGTGTTACTGTCTTTAGAAGAAGTGATGATTCAGTAGCTTTTAAGGGAGTATTAGAGGGTCAGCTGTACTTAGTTGATTTCAATAGAGCTGAACTCGATACTTGCTTGATTGCTAAGACTAACATGGGTTGGCTCTGGCACCGCCGACTAGCCCATGTTGGGATGAAGAATCTTCACAAGCTTCTAAAGGGAGAACACATTTTAGGACTAACAAATGTTCATTTTGAGAAAGACAGAATTTGTAGCGCCTGCCAAGCCGGGAAGCAAGTTGGAACTCAACATCCACACAAGAACATCATGACGACCGATAGGCCGCTTGAACTACTCCACATGGATCTATTCGGCCCGATTGCTTACATAAGCATCGGCGGGAGTAAGTATTGTCTTGTAATTGTGGATGATTATTCTCGCTTCACTTGGGTCTTCTTTTTGCAGGAAAAATCTCAAACCCAAGAGACATTAAAGGGATTCTTGAGACGGGCTCAAAATGAGTTCGGCTTGAGGATCAAGAAAATTCGAAGCGACAACGGGACGGAGTTCAAGAACTCTCAAATTGAAGGCTTTCTTGAGGAGGAGGGCATCAAGCATGAGTTCTCTTCTCCCTACACTCCACAACAAAATGATGTAGTGGAGAGGAAGAATCGGACTCTATTGGATATGGCGAGAACCATGCTTGATGAATACAAGACACCGGATCGGTTTTGGGCCGAGGCGGTCAACACCGCCTGCTACGCCATAAACCGGTTATATCTTCACCGAATCCTCAAGAAGACATCCTATGAACTCCTAACCGGTAAAAAGCCCAATATTTCATGTTTTAGAGTTTTTGGTAGCAAATGCTTTATTCTTGTTAAAAGAGGTAGAAAATCTAAATTTGCTCCTAAAACTGTAGAAGGCTTTTTACTAGGATATGACTCAAACACAAGGGCATATAGAATCTTTAACAAGTCCTCAGGACTTGTTGAAGTTTCTTGTGACGTTGTGTTTGATGAAACTAATGGCTCTCAAGTAGAGCAAGTTGATCTTGATGAGATAGGTGAAGAACAGGCTCCGTGCATCGCGCTAAGGAACATGTCCATTGGGGATGTGTGTCCTAAGGAATCCGAAGAGCCTACAAGTGCACAAGATCAACCATCCTCCTCCACTCAAGCATCTCCACCAACTCAAAATGAGGATGAGGCTCAAGTTGAGGATGAAGAAGATCAAGGAGATGAGCCACCTCAAGATGACGACAATGATCAAGGGGGAGATGCAATTGATCAAGACAAGGAGGATGAGGAAATTCCAAGGCCGCCACATCCAAGAGTCCACCAAGCAATCCAACGAGATCACCCCGTCGACACCATCCTCGGCGACATTCATAAGGGGGTAACCACTAGATCTCGTGTTGCTCATTTTTGTGAACATTACTCGTTTGTTTCCTCTATTGAGCCAACCAGGGTAGAGGAAGCACTCTAAGATTTGGATTGGGTGGTGGCGATGCAAGAGGAGCTCAACAACTTCACAAGAAATGAGGTATGGCACTTAGTTCCACGTCCTAATCAAAATGTTGTAGGAACCAAGTGGGTCTTCCGCAACAAGCAAGACGAGCATGGTGTGGTGACTAGGAACAAAGCTCGACTCGTGGCCAAAGGGTATTCACAAGTTGAAGGTTTGGATTTCGGTGAAACCTATGCATCCGTAGCTAGGCTTGAGTCAATTCGTATATTATTGGCCTATGCTACTTACCATGGCTTCAAGCTTTATCAAATGGACGTGAAGAGTGCCTTCCTCAACGGACCTATCAAGAAAGAGGTCTATGTTGAGCAACCTCCCGGCTTTGAAGACAGTGAGTATCCTAATCATGTCTATAGGCTCTCTAAGGCGCTTTATGGGCTCAAACAAGCCCCAAGAGCATGGTATGAATGCCTTAGGGATTTCCTTATTGCAAATGGCTTCAAAGTCGGCAAGGCCGATCCTACTTTATTTACTAAGACTCTTGCAAATGATTTGTTCGTATGCCAAATTTATGTTGATGATATCATATTTGGGTCTACTAACGAATCTATATGTGAGGAATTTAGTAGGATCATGACACAGAAATTCGAGATGTCGATGATGGGGGAGTTGAAGTATTTTCTAGGATTCTAAGTCAAGCAACTCCAAGAGGGCACTTTCATTTCTCAAACAAAGTACACTCAAGACATTCTAACCAAGTTTGGGATGAAGGATGCCAAGCCCATCAAGACACCCATGGGAACCAATGGGCATCTCGACCTCGACACGGGAGGTAAGTCCGTGGATCAAAAGGTATACCGGTCGATGATAGGTTCATTGCTTTATTTATGTGCGTCTCGACCGGACATCATGCTTTCCGTTTGCATGTGTGCAAGATTCCAATCCGACCCTAAGGAATCACACCTTACGGCCGTAAAACGAATCTTGAGATATCTAGCTTATACTCCTAAGTTTGGGCTTTGGTACCCTCGGGGATCCACTTTTGATTTGATTGGTTATTCGGATGCCGATTGGGCAGGGTGCAAAATCAATAGAAAGAGCACATCGGGGACTTGCCAGTTCTTGGGAAGATCCTTGGTGTCTTGGGCTTCAAAGAAGCAAAATTCGGTCGCTCTTTCAACCGCCGAAGCCGAGTACATTGTCGCAGGACATTGTTGCGCGCAATTACTTTGGATGAGGCAAACCCTGCGGGACTATGGTTACAAATTAACCAAAGTCCCTTTGCTATGTGATAATGAGAGTGCAATCAAAATGGCCGACAATCCCGTCGAGCATAGTCTCACTAAGCACATAGCCATTCGGTATCATTTTCTTAGGGATCACCAACAAAAAGGGGATATCGAAATTGCTTATATTAATACTAAAGATCAATTAGCCGATATCTTTACCAAGCCTCTTGATGAACAATCTTTTACCAAACTTAGGCATGAGCTCAATATTCTAGATTCTAGGAATTTCTTTTGTTAACTTGCACACATAGCTCATTTGTATACCTTTGATCATATCTATTTTATATGTGCTATGACTAATGTGTTTTCAAGTCTATTTCAAACCAAGTCATAGGTAAATTGAAAGGGAATTGGAGTCTACGGCGAAAACAAAGGCTTCCACTCCGCAATCCATCCTTCGTCGTCACTCCAAGCTACTCCTCATTCATGGGGGAGAAAGCAAAGCAAAAGGACTCCGTCTTTGGTATAATCTTCACTTATATGCTTTATTTGCCAAAGGGGGAGAAAGTAGTTAGGAAAGGGCTTATATTTCACTCTAAGTATCCGTTTTTGGCGATTCATGCCAAAGGGGGAGAAAGTATAGAGCCCAAAGCAAAAGGACCGCACCACCAAACTAATTCAAATTTTGTATTGAAAATCTTCAATTGGTATTTTTTTGTTAAAAAGGGGAGAAAGTAGTATTTCAAAAATGTTATATCAAAACCCTCTTGAACACTAAGAGGAGAATCTCATTTAGGGGGAGTTTTTTGTTTTAGTCAAAGGAAAAGCTTTTGAAACAGGGGGAGAAAATTTCAAATCTTGAAGATGCTTTGCAAAATCATATTCCTTTACCTTTGACTATTTGCAAAAGGACTTTGAAAAGAGTTTACAAAAGAACTTGCAAAAACAAAACATGTGGTGCAAGTGTGGTCCAAAATGTTAAATAAGAAAGAAACCATCCATGCGCATCCTAAGTATTTGTATTGGCTCAATTCCAAGTAACCTTTGCACTTACATTATGCAAACTAGTACTTTTATATTTGCTTTGGTTTGTGTTGGCATCAATCACCAAAAAGGGGGAGATTGAAAGGGAATTAGGCTTACACCTATTTCCTAAATGATTTTGGTGGTTGAATTGCCCAACACAAATAATTGGACTAACTAGTTTGCTCTAGTGTATAAGTTCTACAGGTACAAAAGGATCACACTTAGCCAATAAAAAGACCTAGCAAAGGTTTCAACCAAAGGAGCAAGGATCAACCGAAGGCTGTCCTGGCCTGGCACACCGGACTGTCCGGTGCACCACCGGACAGTGTCCGGTGCACCAGGGCACCTCAGGCCAAACTCTTCGTCTTCGGGAAATCCTGGAGCCAGCGCGCTATAATTCACCGGACATGTCCGGTGTACACCGGACAGTGTCCGGTGCTCCAAGGAAGATGCGGCTCCAACTTCGCAGCCTCGGGAATTCGCGGAAGCTGATCCGCTATAATTCACCGGACATGTCCGGTGTGCACCAGACTGTCCGGTGAGACAACGAGGCAACGGCTACTTTGGCGCCAACAGCTACCTGTGGGCGCAGTAAATGCGCGCCAGCGCGCGCAGAAGTCAGGCTCGCCCATACTGGCGCACCGGACATTGAATAGTGCATGTCCGGTGTGCCACCGGACATCATGGCGGGCCCAGAAGTCAGAAGCTCCAACGGTCGTCCGAGTGACGTGGCTGTCGCACCGGACATGTCCGGTGTGCACCGGACTGTCCGGTGCACCCTTCGACAGACAGCTCCACCAAACGGCTAGTTTGGTGGTTGGGGCTATAAATACCCCAACCACCCCACATTCATGGCCATCCAAGTTTTCCCACTTCAAACACTTACAAGAGCTCTAGCATTCAATTCCAAGACACACCCAAGTGATCAAATCCTCTCCAAACTCCACACAACACCCTAGTGCTTAGTGAGAGAGATTTGCTTGTGTTCTTTCGAGCTCTTGCGCTTGGATTGCTTTCTTCTTTCTTTGATTCTTCATTGCGATCAAACTCACTTGTAATTGAGGCAAGAGACACCAATCTTGTGGTGATCCTTGTGGGAGCTTTGTGCTCCAAGTGATTGAGAAGAAGAAGCTCACTCGATCGGTGGATTGTTTGAGAGAGGGAAAGGGTTGAAAGAGACCCGGCCTTTGTGGCCTCCTCAACGGGGAGTAGGTTTGCGAGAACCGAACCTCGGTAAAACAAATCCACGTGTCCCAGTGTTCATTCGCTCGCGATTTATTTTGCACCCTCTCTCGCGGACTCGTTATTGTTTCTAACGCTAACCCGGCTTGTAGTTGTGTTTATATTTGTAAATTTCAGTTTCGCCCTATTCACCCCCCCTCTAGGCGACTATCAGTTAAGGCGAAACATTCCTAGCTAGGTTTTAAAAACATGTCTCGAACCTTCAATAGACCGGACTAAAAATGAGAATCTCTCGGTTTTCTACCTACGCTTCCAATTGGTTTATCATTCAAGTATTTTCGTCTTAACATGCTTTGCCACATTCCATTTTTTGTTTATAAATTTAAACCACCACTTAATAAGCACTGGTTCTACACATCCAGATCCTTTACCCCAAGACCCCCTATCTCCTTTGGTTGACAAATTACTCCCCATCTTGCTAGCCTATACTTCTTATGCCCATCTGATTGCTAAAAAAATCTTGATTTGTAGTACTCCAACTTATGTAGGACACCCCTCGGAATCTCATAGAAAGACAACATAAACATGGCCAAATTCGATAGAATCGATTCGATAAGTACCATTCTCCCCCCAACTGATAAGTGCTTGCCCTTCCAATTACTCAACTTCTTTTTAAAACACTGTTCTATCATACTCCAGTCTGCATTCGACAACTTCCTGTAATGCATCGTTATACCAAAATACATGAAAGGAAAACTTCCAGACTGACACCCAAACAAAGACGAGTAAAGATGTTCTGCTTTATTTGCTCGTCCGAAGCAAAATAACTCACTTTTGTGAAAGTTAATTTTAAGCCCCGAAACCTGCTCAAAAGCGCATAACAACATTTTAAAATTTTCGGCCTTAACTATGTCATAGTCCATAAATAAGATTTTGTGATCCGCATACTGTAAAATTGATAGACCACCATCAACCAAGTGGGAAACAACTCCAACAACCAAACCTTCCCATTTTGCTCTGTTTACTACTAAAGCCAACATATCTACCACAATATTAAACATCAGCGGTAAAAGTGGATCACCCTGATGTAGGCCTTTCTTTGTTTCCTAAGTGTTCCCCACCTGGTCATTTATCTTCCCCACCCGGCCCTTGCGCATTATTGCTTCAATCCACTCACGCTATTTTTGAGCAAAACCCTTCATTTGCAAAGTCTCCCGAACAAACTCCCACTTCACCTTATCATATGCTTTCTCAAAATCTACTTTGAAGATCACCCCATCCTATTTCTTCCTATGCGTCTCATGCATTGTCTCATGCACCACCACTACTCCTTCCATGATATTACGCCCCGGTAAAAAAGCTGTTTGTGTGGGGCTAATCACCTTCGGAGCCACCAGGTTTAACCTGTTTGTGAGCACCTTAGTGAATATCTTGAAGCTAACGTTAAGCAGGCATATGGGTCTAAATTGGTGTATTCTCGAAGCTTCCTGACATTTTTGAAATATAATTATTGTTCCAAAATTTAGTCTATACAACGGTAGCGACCCACTAAAAAAGTCTGCAAACATAGCCATAAGGTCCCCTTTAATCACTTTAAAAAAATTCTACCTAGAAACCATCTGGACCAGGCGCTTTGTTATGCTCCACTTGAAAAGGTGATTTCTTTATCTCATCCTCCAAAAACTCCATAGTTAAAAGATGATTTTCTACCTCCGATACATGTGGTATATCGGCGCACAGACTTTCATCCAAACTAATTTGAGATATTTCAGGAGGACCAAATAAGCCCTTATAATAGGATGTAATGTACCTTTTTAGATTTTCATCACCTTGTACAATTTGTTCTCCATTTTGTAACTGATAAATTCTCGACTTCCTAAGAGAACCTCCAATAGTTATGTAAATTTTAGCTCTCTAAATCATAGATTTAAGAAGTTGCTAAATGGCTTTTGAAGTAAAAAAATATGAGTTCTCCAATAGTTCTCTAAATATAGGTTGTAATTTTGTTTTGTAGCTATCTACATAAAAAATAAGTCATAAAACTACATAATACAGTCAACATTTTTGTTTAGGGAGTTGTTAAATGTCACACCCGGCTTTAAGGAACAAAGCCAGGTGCATCTCATACATGCGCCAAGAAGACAACATATATAATAACAGAGTGTATAGAGATAAATGTCATAAAACATCAGAGTATTTATTACATAGCGGAAGACTTATTACAAAATAAAATAATAAAGATAAAACGAATTAAGGATCGTCGGCGCCAATGTCGACTGGGAAACGCCACCTAGATCAGATCGAACTCCTCAGTGTTAGGCGGCTCCTCCTGAACCACCTGATCTTCTCCTGTGGGGGGGTGTGAGACAGCAAGGGTGAGCTCACACATGATCATAGCTCAACAAGTTGTGGGGAACCAGTGGACATAAACTCACAAAGGTGTGAGTTCATGTGATGTGTAAGGCTAATCAATGATAGGGGTTAAAGCTGAGCATTGCTTTTAAGTAGTTGGTCAAAATTTTATTAGCAATTACTAAGTGCAAGTAAATACCAAACCATAAATAAAGTAATAGAACAAAATTAATAATAAACCCATGCAATGCAAATGACAAAATTGAGTTTAAGTTCCATAATTTAAACATCAGAGAGTCCTGAGCTGCTCATGACCGCGAGCACGGCTAGTATACCAGTTTTACACTCTGCAGAGGTTGTACCCTTTACCCACAAGTCATGCTACCCATCTGCCAAGGGGTCGCGAATCCCATACACCTCTACCTAGGAAGCGCGGCAGGGCAACACTACGAGGCCTTTACAAAGTTCCACTAGCTTCCGAAAACCCGCTACAGTTTATAGGAAGTTCCAATGCAGGGTTCTCGGCTGACTGCCATCGCAGCAAAAATCAACCAAGGACCTCCCTACACTGACCACTCCCCTACTGCCCTTGCCCCTTTCGGGTAAGGTAGTCTTCCACTAGCTTTCCTAATTAGTCAGCCAAGGGCGTCCCATTAAACCCTTGTGGTGGCACGTGGTTCTCAAGTTAAGCTCTATGTTCCAATTAACATTAATGAACTTGACATGAACATAAACAGAATAACAAAAAGAATTGGAACATAGAGGTAGTAAATGATTATCCCAAATCCAGGTAAAGCAATAGCAAACTACCCAAGTGAATCAGGGGTAAACAAGGTAATGAGATAAACAATCTAGGGTGACCTATGGGGTCCCATCAAAATTAACCTATGCATGGATAAGTGGTATTAAAGAACATTATTAGGTAAAAAGTGGTCAAGGGCACAACTTGCCTTCAATGAGCTCCTGCTCAGCTACTTCAACCTGCTGCTCAACAGGATCCTCGGTCACGGGCTCTTCTACTCGCCACAATACAAACAAGTTTAGTGCATATAGAGAAATTAACATTACACCAAACATATAAACAAAATACACAGTAATAATCTACACATTAAAATAAAATCCTAGGAACAGGAATCATAGTTTTTGGAGTTATAGATTTTAAGTTATGGATTTTCAAAGGTTTTATGTGTTTAAAATGGGATTAAGTGTGGGATTAATTTTCTTACTGTTGTCATGATAAAACAGAGACACTAAGTGGTAGAGAATAAAATTACAAAATTTTAGGAACTGGAATGACTCAATTTGGAGTTAGTATGAATTTTCTATGGATTTATTAAGTTCTAGTAATTATTTTCATATTAAAAATCTATTTTCTATTTCATTTATTCAAATTAAATGATCACTGGACTGGGCCTCAATAAATGGAAAACGCAGGGGTTTCGGTGCAGTTCTTCCTAAGACTCAGATCACCCGCACAGTGGACCGCGGGTTGATTTTCGTATTTCACGGGGGCTCTTTTGTTAAATTGACTGGTCGAAAGGGTATCCTCGGTCCCCAGCCGTTCGATCAAGCGCGAACGCCCAAGATTAGATCGGCCATTATAATAAACAGATGCGACGATAGCTGTTAGATCGAAGATCGATGGTTCAGATTTTAAATATCCTAGATCGCACGAGATCCACACGATCACGATCCGATGGGCAAGACCGAGTCCCACGAAGGGAGGGTTCTCTAACCTAATCTCGGCCGTCCATCGGATCATCCATGGCCCAGAACCAATCCCCCCTTCCTCCCTCACCGAAACACGGCGGCGCTTGTCGCCCGCGGTGGCGATCTCACCGGAGAATCCCTCCCCGTCGACTCAGTGCACGAACCCCGCCCCAAATCGGCCCTACATGTTGCGGAGTTCAAATCGAGTATAGGGCCGTGGTCCTTACAAGCAGAGATGACGAGCCGACGGTGAACCACGAAGGTGCGCGGTGGCGGGAGGTGCGAGAGTCGACGGCGCTCCTGGTCGGGTCCCGCGGTGGTGTTCTCCCGAGAAATCCGCGATAAGGAGAACGACGAAGTAACGCCGCCACCCACCGGTGAGGATTGACGTCCAAGCGGCGGCAATGGCGGTGGCACACCGGCTTGCCCGCGGCGGCGATCTATGAAGGCACGGCGGCGCACCGTTGAGGGTTTAGGGATGGCGGCGGATTCAGCGGTGGGAGCATGGGGAACAAGTGGGCGAGTCCATCCATTAATAGGGGCCCAGAAGTTGCCATGCACGCCCGGCATTCTCGGCCAAGCTACGGAGTCCGTTGCGAGGTGAGCGGGGCGCGGCGCATGGGGAAGAACGTGACTGACAGCGTGGGGCTTCAAGTCAGCGAGAAACCGAGCTTGCGCTGAAGACCGACAAGCGGGCCCGCGTGTCATCGGTGGAGCGACGGAAGCGGGGAGTCTGACGGGGTGGGCCTTCCTGTCAGCGGCGAGCGCGCAGGGTGAGTGCGCGGTGAGCGGGGCGACGTGGGCCGTGCGGTAGTGATCACCAGATGGGCCGAATGGGAGATAGCCGGCCCAGTTAGGGGTTCTCAACCTTTTTCTTTTTATTTTCTGTTTCATTTCATTTTTAAATATCCATTTTTGAATTCAAACTTGTTTGTGAGCTTCATAAATGAGTTAAATACCTAAATTAAAATATTAGTAGGAACAAAATGTATTCTTTCATATATTTATTTTCCTTTATTTTGTATAATCTCTTCCTTCTCTCTTTTCTTAATTCTAGGAATATTTTAGGATTTAAATCCCCATTTGGATATTTAACATATTTCTTTTTGTATTATTATAATATTGTCACAAAAATGCACACACAAATAAAATATTCAGCATGATGCAATAATTCAGTAGCATATCTTTTTATTAATTGTTTTTGGACATGGTGTTCACATACGATGATGCATAAAGATCAAACTCACATAAAGAGAAATTGTTTCTCTATTGGTATTATTTCTAGCAAATTACAAAGTGGGTGTTACAAATCCTACCCCCCTTAAAAATAATCTCGTCCTCGAGATTAAGAAGAACTAGAGAAAAGGTGGGGAAAATCTATACGAAGCTCTTCTTCTCTTTCCCAAGTTGCTTCATCTTTTCCGTGGTGACTCCATTGCACTTTGCACATCTTTATCACCTTATTCCTTGTAACTCGAGTCAATGTATCTAAAATCTTGATCGGGTACTCCGTGTAAGTCAAATCACCCTGAACACTGAGCTCTTCCATCGGTAACTGTTCCTCAGGGACACGGAGACACTTCTTAAGTTGAGACACGTGGAACACGTTATGCACATCCGATAGACTATCCGGTAACTCGAGTTGGTATGCCATCTCCCCAACTTGCCTAAAGATCAAGAATGGTCCAATATAGCGAGGGGACAATTTTCCCTTGACTTTAAATCTCCTCATTCCACGAAGTGGTGACACTTTGAGGTACACATAATCTCCTTCTTCAAATTCCAGTGGTCTTCGTCTATTATCAGCATAACTCTTTTGCCTGGTTTGAGCCACTCTCAAATTTTCTCGAATTATACGAACTTGTTCTTCTGCTTCTTGAATCAATTCAGGCCCAAAGAACTGTCTTTCTCCAGTCTGATCCCAATATAGAGGAGTCCTGCACTTCCTCCCATACAAAGCTTCAAAAGGTGACATCTTCAGACTGGCCTGATAGCTATTATTGTATGAGAATTCGGCATAAGGCAGACTTTTATCCCAACTCCCTCCATGCTGAAGGGCACATGCTCTTAACATATCTTCCAAAACTTGGTTAGTCCTTTCAGTCTGTCCATCAGTCTGAGGGTGATAAGCCGTGCTAAAATTCAACTTTGTACTCATGTTCTCATGAAAGCTTCTCCAAAATCTTGAGGTAAACTGTGAACCTCGATCAGACACGATCTTCTTTGGTACTCCATGTAAACACACAATCCGAGCCATATATAACTCTGCTAACTGAGAACCTTTATAAGTAGTCTTCACAGGAATAAAGTGAGCCACTTTAGTCAATCTATCCACAATCACCCATATAGCATCATATCCTTTCTGGGTGCGAGGCAATCCAGTAATGAAATCCATACCAATCTCTTCCCATTTCCACTCGGGTATCTTCAGTGGATGCAGTAGTCCAGCTGGCCTCTGATGTTCAGCCTTAACTCTTTGACATACATCGCACATAGCCACATGTGCAGCTACATCTCTTTTCAATCCATACCACCAATACTTCCGCTTCAAATCCTGATACATCTTAGTACTACCAGGATGAATAGAATAATCCGAGTCATGGGTCTCCTTTAAAATAGTCTCTCGAAGGCTTTTAATATCAGGAACACACATCCTGTCCTTGAACCATACGGTGCCTTGCTCATCTTCCGTGAATTCCGGAACTCGACCTTCAGTAATCAGATCCTTGATCTCTTTTATTTTAGCATCACCAATTTGTCCTTTGCGGATCTCTGGCCCCAAAGTAGGTTCCACATCAATAGTAACTCCTTCAGTATGAGCAACTATCCCCAGGTTAAGTCTCCTAAAATCTTCCACAATCTCATCGGGTAGCTGGGCAACAATAGCTGAATGAACATGCTCCTTGCGACTCAAGGCGTCTGCAACCAAATTTGCCTTGCCCGGGTGATAGTGAATCTCCAAATCATAATCCTTAATAAGCTCCAACCAACGGCGTTGCCTAAGGTTGAGATCCTTTTGAGTGAATATATACTTCAGACTCTTATGATCCGTATATACTTGGCACTTGGTCCCCATGATATAATGTCTCCAAATCTTAAGCGCATGCACAACTGCTGCCAATTCCAAGTCATGAGTGGGGTAGTTCAATTCATGTTTCCGTAACTGACGAGACGCATAGGCAATCACATGTCCTTCTTGCATAAGTACACATCCTAAGCCTTGGCCACATGCATCACAATAGATATCAAATCCTTTCTGTAGGTCTGGCATAACCAATACGGGTGGCGACATCAATCTTTTCTTCAATTGATCAAAGCTATCTTGGCACTTCTCGTCCCACTTAAATTCTCTTCCTTTCTCCAAAAGCGAGGTCATAGGCTTAGCAATCTTAGAAAATCCTTCAATAAATCTCCGATAATATCCTGCTAATCCCAAGAAACTCCGAATCTCGGTAACTGTAGTGGGTACTCTCCACTCCATTATCTCCTTAACCTTAGCAGGATCCACTGCTATTCCTCCATTAGAAATAATATGTCCAAGGAATGGTACCTTGTCAATCCAAAAATCGCATTTGCTGAATTTGGCATATAGCTGGTTATCTCGTAGCTTCTGTAGCACCAATCTCAGATGTTCCTCGTGATCACTATCACTCTTAGAATAGATAAGAATATCGTCGATGAATACCAAGACGAATCTGTCCAAATACTCCATAAACACCTTGTTCATCAAGTTCATAAAATAAGCTGGTGCATTGGTTAATCCAAACGACATAACAGTAAACTCATATAATCCATATCGAGTCGAGAAAGCCGTCTTAGGAATATCTGATGGTCTAATCCTCATTTGATGGTATCCCGATCGGAGATCAATCTTCGAAAATACTCTTGCACCTCTCATCTGATCAAATAAATCCTCAATACGGGGCAACGGATACTTGTTCTTCACCGTAACATCATTAAGAGATCTATAATCCACACACATTCTTTGCGACCCATCCTTCTTCTGTACAAACAGTACCGGTGCTCCCCACGGCGAGGAACTCGGACGAATGTACCCAGCGTCTTGTAACTCAGTTAACTGCTTCTTAAGTTCCTTCAACTCCTCTACGGACATCCTATATGGCCGTTTAGAAATAGGGGCGGTTCCTGGTAAGAGATCAATAACAAACTCAACTTCTCTATCAGGTGGCATCCCTGGTAACTCCTCTGGAAAGACATCCGGAAAATCTCTAACCACCCGGATATTGTCACCAACAAACTCCTCAGGCATAAAGAACATTGCACGCATGGATGAGGAGGTTACTGCAATATTAACTTGAAATCTTTCTCCTTTAGTGGTAGTGAGTTCTACGGTACCTCTACCACATGCTATAACGGCCTTTGCCTTTCTTAGCCATGACATACCAAGGATCAGATCTATACTGCTTGACTCTAATATTATAGCAGTAGCTCCAAATTCTCTACCCATAATGGTCAATGTCAATCTACATGTCATTTGATTTGCCTCAACAGGCCCTTTAGGTGTAATTACTATCATGGGTTTTCTCATATTTAGCAGTGGTATTTCATTTGTGTTGGCATATCTAGCAGACATGAATGAATGTGTAGCACCAGAATCAAATAATATGGTTGCAGGAATTGCATTAACATAAAACATACCAATTACGAGGTCCCCTCCATCCGGAGTAGCATCAACGCTGACTTGATTAACCTTGGCAATAGAATATCCCTTGCCAGAACTTGGTGTTTGCTGCCTGTTCTGAACTGGAGTAGTAGCCATCCTCTGTGGGCAGACATTTGCATAATGACCAGTCTTCCCACACTTGAAACAAGTAGTGCCTGGACTCTGTCCTGAAAACTTCGTCGGGGTGCCAGTGGGGGTAGCCTGTCGAGGAGGTGGAGTCCTCAGTGGTGATTGCTGAACTGGGCATGGTCCTCCTGGTCGAGTCGGTGTACCCTGTGGTGAACTGTAGCAAGGACAAACACTGCTGCTTCCTTGTCCTTGAGATATTGCCTTTCTCTTCAAATCTCCCAGCTGAACACGCTTGTGTTCAATAGCCAGGGCCTTATCAAGCAACCTCTGAAATGACGGAAATGTGTGTGCCACTAGAGCATACTGCAGTGGTCCATTAAGTCCTTCAATGAAATGCTCCTGCTTCCTCTCGTCTTCAGCAACTTCTTCAGGGGCATATCTGGATAACTGAATAAACTTGTCGCGGTACTCGCTGACTGACATACTTCCTTGCTTCAGCGACAGAAATTCCTTCTTCTTGATCTTTATCATACCAGCTGGAATATGGTAGTTCCTGAATTGTGTACTGAACTCTGCCCAAGTAATAGTATCCGCAGCATCATGGGCAGCAGTATAAGAATCCCACCAGTCAGCAGCAGGACCAGTCAGACGTCCAGAAGCATATAAAACCTTCTCCCGGTCCGTGCACTGTGCAATATTCAGCATCTTCTCAACGGACTTCAGCCAATCATCCGCGTCTAGTGGATCAGGTGAGCTTGCAAATGTAGGTGGCTTATGACTCATGAACTCTCTATGCCTGTCTCGGGGTGGAACTGGTGGTGGTGGTGGAGGCAGTGGCACTTGTTGCTGCTGTTGTTGCTGTTGCATTTGTTGTTGCAGCTGCTGTTGTTGTGCCCTCCTTTCCTGGCGTATCTCATCTCGCTCCTGGCGCAACTCCTGTCGTATATCTTCTCTTTCCTGACGCATCTCCTGGCGTTCTTGCTGCATCTGGGCACGCATATCAGCCATAGTGTCTGCCATTTGCTGCATCACCGCCATCTGAGCAGCAACCAGTGGGTCAACTCCGCCTGGTGGAGGATTAGGAGGATTCATCTCTGCAGGCTGTGGCTGAGGTTGTCTATATATCCTTCGAGTGTGTTGGTTAGGAGGCAAATCAATTCCACCACCCCGCCTGGTATTGACCATCTGAGTTAGATACATACGGTAAGAAAATAGTAGACAAGGTAGTAATTACAAATCATGTTACTTTGGGGGGGGATTTATTAGCTAAGCAGTTCAATGTTTTACTTACCATAGCTAATTTATTACCTTATGCTGGCACATACTAAGATGTCCATATATAATAATTCAATCAATCAAAGAAGCAAATCAGGCATTTAGCATCAGCACAATCAAACAACATTTTTAAAGAAAGTAGTTTTGAATTTTGTCTTAGGTCCCCTATATCTTTAAAAGATCATAGTGGTAGGATTCTAAGGTGTGAAATCCACCTTGTCTTAGAGTAGAAAAGATAAGATTAACCAGAGTAGAATAGCAAAAAGGTGAGACAAGATCAAGATGAGATAAGTATAGAATGAAACAGAGTAAGGTAAGTAGGAAGGGGTTTGTCCATTTCTATCTAGGTCTCGTCCTACAGTCAACATTCCTCTGATACCACTTCTGTCACACCCGGCTTTAAGGAACAAAGCCAGGTGCATCTCATACATGCGCCAAGAAGACAACATATATAATAACAGAGTGTATAGAGATAAATGTCATAAAACATCAGAGTATTTATTACATAGCGGAAGACTTATTACAAAATAAAATAATAAAGATAAAACGAATTAAGGATCGTCGGCGCCAATGTCGACTGGGAAACGCCACCTAGATCAGATCGAACTCCTCAGTGTTAGGCGGCTCCTCCTGAACCACCTGATCTTCTCCTGTGGGGGGGTGTGAGACAGCAAGGGTGAGCTCACACATGATCATAGCTCAACAAGTTGTGGGGAACCAGTGGACATAAACTCACAAAGGTGTGAGTTCATGTGATGTGTAAGGCTAATCAATGATAGGGGTTAAAGCTGAGCATTGCTTTTAAGTAGTTGGTCAAAATTTTATTAGCAATTACTAAGTGCAAGTAAATACCAAACCATAAATAAAGTAATAGAACAAAATTAATAATAAACCCATGCAATGCAAATGACAAAATTGAGTTTAAGTTCCATAATTTAAACATCAGAGAGTCCTGAGCTGCTCATGACCGCGAGCACGGCTAGTATACCAGTTTTACACTCTGCAGAGGTAGTACCCTTTACCCACAAGTCATGCTACCCATCTGCCAAGGGGTCGCGAATCCCATACACCTCTACCTAGGAAGCGCGGCAGGGCAACACTACGAGGCCTTTACAAAGTTCCACTAGCTTCCGAAAACCCGCTACAGTTTATAGGAAGTTCCAATGCAGGGTTCTCGGCTGACTGCCATCGCAGCAAAAATCAACCAAGGACCTCCCTACACTGACCACTCCCCTACTGCCCTTGCCCCTTTCGGGTAAGGTAGTCTTCCACTAGCTTTCCTAATTAGTCAGCCAAGGGCGTCCCATTAAACTCTTGTGGTGGCATGTGGTTCTCAAGTTAAGCTCTATGTTCCAATTAACATTAATGAACTTGACATGAACATAAACAGAATAACAAAAAGAATTGGAACATAGAGGTAGTAAATGATTATCCCAAATCCAGGTAAAGCAATAGCAAACTACCCAAGTGAATCAGGGGTAAACAAGGTAATGAGATAAACAATCTAGGGTGACCTATGGGGTCCCATCAAAATTAACCTATGCATGGATAAGTGGTATTAAAGAACATTATTAGGTAAAAAGTGGTCAAGGGCACAACTTGCCTTCAATGAGCTCCTGCTCAGCTACTTCAACCTGCTGCTCAACAGGATCCTCGGTCACGGGCTCTTCTACTCGCCACAATACAAACAAGTTTAGTGCATATTGAGAAATTAACATTACACCAAACATATAAACAAAATACACAGTAATAATCTACACATTAAAATAAAATCCTAGGAACAGGAATCATAGTTTTTGGAGTTATAGATTTTAAGTTATGGATTTTCAAAGGTTTTATGTGTTTAAAATGGGATTAAGTGTGGGATTAATTTTCTTACTGTTGTCATGATAAAACAGAGACACTAAGTGGTAGAGAATAAAATTACAAAATTTTAGGAACTGGAATGACTCAATTTGGAGTTAGTATGAATTTTCTATGGATTTATTAAGTTCTAGTAATTATTTTCATATTAAAAATCCATTTTCTATTTCATTTATTCAAATTAAATGATCACTGGACTGGGCCTCAATAAATGGAAAACGCAGGGGTTTCGGTGCAGTTCTTCCTAAGACTCAGATCACCCGCACAGTGGACCGCGGGTTGATTTTCGTATTTCACGGGGGCTCTTTTGTTAAATTGACTGGTCGAAAGGGTATCCTCGGTCCCCAGCCGTTCGATCAAGCGCGAACGCCCAAGATTAGTGTCGGCGTTTCGAGACCGGGGGGTCCCCGAGCCGACGAGTGAGTGTGCCGCGTGCCCCAGCCCAGATGGGTCGAGCGCGTGGGCGAGCGCGAAGGGGGGAAGAGCGAGGTGGCCGGAGCCGGGTCGTGAGGGAGGCGGAGATCCCGCGGCCTTCGTGTTCGTCCCGCGCCCAGGTCGGGTGCGCTTGCAGTAGGGGGTTACAAGCGTCCGCGCGGGTGAGGGGAGCGAGCGGCCCCAAGAGAGCGCCTGCCCCTGCCCTCGTTCCCGCGAGGCCAACCCTCTCTAAGAAGGCCCTGGTCCTTCCTTTTATAGGCGCAAGGAGAGGATCCAGGTGTACAATGGGGGTGTAGCAGAGTGCTACGTGTCTAGCGGGGGAGAGCTAGCGCCCTAAGTACATGCCAAGGTGGCAGCCGGAGAGATCTTGGCACCCAGCCGGTGTGGTGTCGTGGCTGTTGGTGGAGCGACGGAGCCTGGTGGAGGGACAGCTGTCGGAGCAGTTGGGCTCTTGCTGACGTCCCCCTGCTTCCGTAAGGGAGCCGAGAGCCGCCGTCGTCATGGGTCTAGCGGGGCGCCATCATTGCCTATCTGGCGGAGCTAGCCAGATGGGACGTCGGTCTTATTCTCTGCGGCCCAAGTCGGCTCGGGGCAGGGTGATGATGGCGCTTCCTGTTGACGTGGCGGACTTGTGCCCTAGGTCGGGCGACGTGGAGGCTCCTCCGAGGCCGAGGTCGAGTCTGTCGTCCATGGCCGAGGCCGAGCCCGAGCTCCTGGGTCGGGCGAGGCGGAGGTCGTTCGGTAGAGGTCAGGGCGGAGTCCGAGCCCTGGGTCGGGCGAAGCGGAGTTCGTCGTCTTTCGGGGCCTTAGCCCGAGTCCGAGCCCTGGGTCGGGCGGAGCGGAGTTCGTCGTCTTCCGGGGCCTTAGCCCGAGTCCGAGCCCTGGGTCAGGCGGAGCGGAGTTCGCCGTCTTCCGGGGCCTTAGCCCGAGTCCGAGCCCTGGGTCGGGCGGAGCGGAGTTCGCCGTCTTCCGGGGCCTTAGCCCGAGTCCGAGCCCTGGGTCGGGCGGAGCGGAGTTCGCCGTCTTCTGGGGCCTTAGCCCGAGTCCGAGCCCTGGGTCGGGCAGAGCGGAGTTCGCCGTCTTCCGGGGCCTTAGCCCGAGTCCGAGCCCTGGGTCGGGCGGAGCGGAGTTCGCCGTCTTCCGGGGCCTTAGCCCGAGTCCGAGCCCTGGGTCGGGCGGATCGGAGTTCGCCGTCTTCCGGGGCCTTAGCCCGAGTCCGAGCCCTGGGTCGGGCGGAGCTTCCTATGGCGCCTTTGGCAAGGCCTGGCTGCCCGTCAGTCTCACTCTTTGCGTTAAATGCCCCTGTGACTTGGTCGGTCGGCGCGGTGATTTAGTCAGGGTTGCTTCTTAACGAAGGCAAGGCCTCGGGCGAGCCGGAGATGCGTCTACCGTAAAAAAGGGGGCCTCGGGCGAGACGAAAACACCTCGGGGTCGGCTGCCCTTGCCCGAGGCTATGCTCGGGCGAGGCGTGATCGAGTCGCTCGTACGGACTGATCCCTGACTTAATCAAACCCATCAGGCCTCTGCAGCTTTATGCTGATGGGGGTTACCAGCTGAGAATTAGGCGTCTTGAGGGTACCCCTAATTATGGTCCCCGACAGTAGCCCCCGAGCCTCGAAGGGAGTGTTAGCACTCGCTTGGAGGCTTTCGTCGCACTTTTTTGCAAGGGGACCAGCCTTTCTCGGTTGCACTTTGTTCCGGTGGGTGCGCGCGAGCGCACCCGCCGGGTGTAGCCCCCGAGGCCTCGGAGGAGTGGTTTCACTCCTTCGAGGTCTTAATGCCTTGCGCAATGCTTCGGCTGGTCTGGCGGTTCCGTCATGCGAACAGGCCGTAGCCCGGGTGCACTGTCGGGGCCCAAGTTCTCGGGCTGGTATGTTGACGCTGTCAACGGTTTGGCCGGAGCCGGGTTTGCGAGAGCAGCCCCCGAGCCTCCGCACAGGGCGAGAGGGCGATCAGGGACAGACTCGGCTTTTTTACATACGCCCCTACGTCGCCTTTCCGCAAGGAGGAGGGGGGGAGAGCGCCATGTTACCCTCGATGGGCACCGAACATGGTGTCTCCGGTGAGCTGCAAGCGGGTAATCCGAGTGGACGTCTGTGCCCCGTTCGTTGGGGGTCGGCTAGGGGCCCGGAGGCACGCCCAAAAGTACCTGCGGGTGATCTGCCGGACCCGGTCCCCTGGCGACGGGGTCCGAGGGCTCGTTGCCTCCCTCCGATGGGATTCCGTTACAGGATCGTTCCCGCTAGTCTCGAAAATGTCCTAGGGTACCTCGGGAGCGCAGCCCGAGCCTTGGTTATGTATCGAACGTACCCCTGGTCATCCCTCGCTCGGTGTCTGAGGCGACTATGAACCCTTCGGGGGGCCAGCCTTCGAACCCCTGATCAGTAATGGGCGCGGAGCCCGAGTAGCCTGAGGCGGTCGTGGAACCTTTCGGGAGGCCGACCTTCGAACCTCTGACCAGTAGTGGGTGTCGGGCCCACGCGATCTGAGGTGGCTGTTGAACCCTTCGGGGGGCTAGCCTTCGAACCCCTGATCAGTAAGGAGGCTCGGAGCCTAGTTCCTTCATGGGGAAGGATCCCTTTGGGGGTATCCCCTTTCCCGGTCCCTGTTGCAAGAGATAGAGAAAGAGAAAAAAGGGAAAAAAGGATACGAAATGGAACGACGTGGCGTACCTTTTTTGGTGTGGTCGTTTTGGCGAAGGCGAAGCGTCGCCAGCTGCTTCTGCCAGAAGCGCCGCCTGTCCAGCCGCGGAGTTAATGCGCCGGGGCGAGTAGTTGGCGAGGCTGCCATTGCGCGTGCGCGAGCCGTTCGAGGAACGGGTCACGGGCGCGTCGTCTTCACATCGTGAGAGGGGGTTCTCTCGCACGCAAAGTTTAGTCAACAAGGAAGGGTCGGCCTCGCCTCGGCAAAGCCCGACCCTCCCTCGGGGGCTAAAAGGGGGGAAACCCCCTCTGCGTGGGTGCGAGGTATATGAACAACTTGGAAACATCTTAAGGGTAGAAGCGACGTAGCTGTTGGATGTTCCAAGCGTTGCCGTAGACCTCGCCTTGACTGTTGGCCAGCTTGTACGTTCCGGGCTTCAGAACTTTGGCGATGACGAATGGCCCCTCCCAGGGGGGCGTGAGCTTGTGCCTCCCTCGGGCGTCTTGCCGCAGCCGAAGCACCAGGTCGCCCACCTGGAGGTCTCGGGGTCGGACCCCTCGGGCGTGGTAGCGTCGCAGGGACTGCTGATACCGCGCCGAGTGTAGTAAGGCCTTGTCCCGAGCCTCTTCCAGCTGGTCCAGCGAGTCTTCTCGGCTAGCTTGGTTGCTTTGATCGTCGTAGGCTCTCGTCCTCGGGGAGCCGTATTCCAGGTCCGTGGGCAAGACGGCCTCGGCCCCGTAGACCAGGAAGAACGGCGTGAAACCCGTGGCTCGGCTCGGCGTCGTCCTCAGGCTCCAGACCACCGAGGGGAGTTCCTTCATCCATCGCTTGCCGAACTTGTTGAGGTCATTGTAAATCCGAGGCTTGAGCCCTTGTAGAATCATGCCATTGGCACGCTCTACTTGCCCATTCAACATGGGATGAGCTACGGCAGCCCAGTCCACCCGGATGTTGTGATCCTCGCAAAAATCCAAGAATTTTTTACCGGTGAACTGGGTGCCGTTGTCGGTGATGATGGAGTTCGGGACCCCGAAGCGATGGATGATGTTGGTGAAGAACGCCACCGCCTGCTCGGACCTGATGCTGTTCAGGGGTCGGACCTCGATCCACTTGGAGAATTTGTCGACGGCGACCAGTAGGTGCGTGTAGCCCCCGGGCGCCTTCTGCAGAGGGCCGACGAGGTCCAGACCCCACACAACAAAGGGCCAGGTGATGGGTATCGTCTGCAGAGCCTGAGCGGGCAGGTGGGTCTGCTTCGCATAGAATTGGCACCCTTCGCAGGTGCGGACAATTCTAGTGGCGTCATCCACCGCCGTCGGCCAGTAGAAGCCTTGCCGGAAAGCGTTCCCGACGAGGGCTCGAGGTGCTGCATGATGGCCGCAAGCCCCCGAGTGTATCTCCTGCAGGAGTTCCTGACCTTCGGCGACGGAGATGCATCGCTGGAGGATACCCGAGGGGCTGCGGTGGTAGAGCTCCTTCTCATCGCCCAGCAAGACGAACGACTTGGCACGTCGCGCTACCCGCCGAGCCTCGGCTCGGTCGAGGGGCAGTTCTCCTTGGCGGAGATATTGCAGGTACGGGGTCTACCAATCTTGATCAGGCGTGACCCCGCTCCGCTCCTCCTCGATGCGCAGTGCCTCGCCCTCGGGGGCCGAGGGTTCCTCGGGCTGAACCGAGGATGGCTCGGGCTGGGCCGAGGTCCCCTCGGACGGGGCCGAGGGCGCCTCGGGCGCGGGCGTGTCGCTGATCTTGACGGAGGGTTGGTGCAGATCCCGGGAGAAGACGTCCGGGGGAACCGTCGTTCGCCCCGAGGCTATCTTTGCCAGCTCGTCCACAGTCTCGTTGTAGCGCCGGGCGATGTGGTTAAGCTCGAGCCCGTAGAACTTGTCTTCCAGGCGTCGAACTTCATCACAGTAGGCCTCCATCTTCGGGTCGCGGCAGTGGGAGTTCTTCATGACTTGGTCGATGACGAGCTGCGAGTCGCCGCGAGCGTCGAGGCGTCGGACCCCTAGCTCGATGGCGATTCGCAATCCGTTGATCAAAGCTTCATACTCAGCCACATTGTTGGATGCCGGGAAATGAAGGCGTAGCACGTAGCGCAAGTGTTTCCCGAGGGGCGAGACGAAGAGCAAGCCCGCGCCGGCTCCCGTCTTCATCAGCGACCCGTCAAAAAACATGGTCCAGAGCTCCGGTTGGATCGGAGCCGTCGGCAACTGGGTGTCGACCCATTCGGCTACGAAGTCCGCCAGTACCTGGGACTTGATGGCTTTCCGAGGGGCGAACGAGATTGTCTCACCCATGATTTCCACCGCCCACTTTGCGATCCGTCCCGAGGCCTCTCGGCACTGGATGATCTCCCCCAGGGGGAAGGATGACACCACAGTCACCGGATGAGACTCGAAGTAATGTCGCAGCTTTCGCCTCGTCAGGATTACTGCATACAGCAGCTTCTGGACTTGTGGGTAGCGGATCTTGGTTTCGGACAGCACCTCGCTGACGAAGTAAACTGGCCTCTGAATGGGCAAAGCATGCCCCTCTTCTTGCCTTTCGACCACGATCGCGGCGCTGACCACCTGAGTGGTAGCGGCGACGTAGACCAAGAGGGCTTCTCCATCAGCTGGGGGTACCAAGACGGGCGCCTGGGTGAGGAGCGCCTTCAGGTTCCCGAGAGCTTCCTCGGCCTCGGGAGTCCAAGTGAAGCACTCGACCTTCCTTAAGAGACGGTACAGGGGCAGGCCTCTTTCGCCGAGGCGTGAGATGAAACGGCTCAAGGCCGCGAGACATCCCATGACCCTCTGTACGCATTTTAAGTCCTTGATGGGCCCCATGCTTGTGATGGCTGCGATCTTCTCCGGGTTGGCTTCGATGCCCCGCTCGGAGACGATGAATCCCAGGAGCATGCCTCGGGGCACCCCGAAGACGCACTTCTCGGGATTGAGCTTGACGCCCTTCGCCTTGAGACACCGGAATGTCACTTCAAGGTCGGAGAGAAGGTCGGAGGCTTTCCTTGTCTTGACTACGATGTCATCGATGTAGGCCTCGACCGTGCGACCGATGTGTTCGCCGAACACATGGTTCATGCACCGCTGGTACGTTGCACCCGCGTTCCTCAAACCGAACGGCATGGTGACATAACAGTACATGCCGAAGGGCGTGATGAAAGAAGTCGCGAGCTGGTCGGACTCTTTCATCCTGATTTGATGATACCCTGAGTAGGCATCGAGGAAAGACAGGGTTTCGCACCCAGCAGTGGAATCCACGATTTGATCGATGCGAGGTAGAGGGTAGGGAACCTTTGGACATGCTTTGTTCAGACCAGTGTAGTCTACACACATCCGCCATTTCCCCCCTTTCTTCCTCACAAGCACAGGGTTGGCAAGCCATTCGGGATGGAATACCTCTTTGATGAACCCTGCTGCCATCAGCTTGTGGATCTCCTCGCCTATCACCCTGCGCCTTTCCTCATCGAATCGGCGCAGAGGCTGTCTGACCGGTCGGGCTCCGGCCCGAATATCCAGCGAGTGCTCGGCGACATCCCTCGGTATGCCGGGCATGTCCGAGGGACTCCACGCAAAGACGTCGGCGTTTGCGTGGAGAAAGTCGACGAGCACTGCTTCCTATTTGGGGTCGAGCCCGGAACCGATCCGGATCTGCTTGGAGGTGTCGCCACTGGGGTCGAGAGGGACGGCCTTAACCGTCTCCGCTGGCTCGAAGTTGCCGGCATGTCGCTTCACGTCCGGCACCTCTCGGGAGAGGTTTTCCAGGTCGACGATGAGGGCCTCGGACTCGGCGAGGGCCTCGGCGTACTCCACGCACTCCACATCGCATTCGAACGCGTGTTTATACGTGGGGCCGACGGTGATGACCCCGTTGGGGCCCGGCATCTTGAGCTTCAGGTAGGTGTAGTTGGGGATGGCCATGAACTTCGCGTAGCATGGCCTTCCCAATACTGCGTGGTAGGTTCCTCGGAACCCGACCACCTCGAACGTCAAAGTCTCCCTTCGGAAGTTGGAGGGTGTTCCGAAGCAGACAGGAAGGTCGAGTCGTCCGAGGGGCTGGACGCGCTTCCCGGGAATGATCCCGTGGAAGGGCGCAGCGCCTGCTCGAACGGAGGACAGATCGACGCGCAGGAGCCTGAGGGTCTCGGCGTAGATGATATTGAGGCAGCTGCCCCCATCCATCAGGACCTTGGTGAGCCTGACGTCGCCGATGATGGGATCGACGACGAGCGGGTACTTCCCCGGGCTTGGCACGTGGTCGGGATGGTCATCTTGGTCGAAGGTGATGGGCTTGTCGGACCAGTCTAGGTAGACTGGTGCCACCACCTTCACCGAGCAGACCTCCCGGCGCTCTCGCTTGCGATGCCGAGCCGAGGCATTCGCCGCATGCCCTCCGCAGATCATGAAGCAGTCGCGGACCTCGGGGAACTCTCCTGCTTGGTGATCTTCCTTTTTGTCGTCGTCGCGGGCCCTGCCACCCTCTGCGGGTGGCCCGGCCTTGTGGAAGTGGCGCCGAAGCATGACGCACTCCTCGAGAGTGTGCTTGACGGGCCCCTGATGGTAAGGGCACGTCTCCTTGAGCATCTTGTCGAAGAGGTTGGCACCTCCGGGGGGCTTCCGAGGGTTCTTGTACTCGGCGGCGGCGACAAGGTCCGTGCTGGCGGCGTCGCGTTTCGCTTGCGACTTCCTCCTGCCTTTCTTCTTGGCGCCGAGCGGAGTAGACGCCTCGGGTGCATCTTCCGACGGGCGGCCCTGGGGCTGCTTGTCCTTTCGGAAGATGGCCTCGACCGCCTCCTGGCCAGAGGCGAACTTGGAGGCGATGTCCATCAGCTCGCTCGCCCTGGTGGGGGTCTTGCGACCCAACTTGCTCACCAGGTCACGGCAGGTGGTGCCGGCAAGGAACGCGCCGATGACATCGGAATCGGTGATGTTGGGCAGCTCGGTGCGCTGCTTCGAGAATCGCCGGATGTAGTCCCGAAGAGACTCTCCCGGCTGTTGCCGGCAGCTTCGGAGGTCCCAGGAATTCCCGGGGCGCACGTACGTGCCCTGGAAGTTGCCGGCGAAAGCTTGGACCAGATCCTCCCAGTTGGAAATCTGCCCCGGAGGCAGGTGCTCCAACCAAGCGCGAGCAGTGTCGGAGAGGAACAGGGGGAGGTTGCGGATGATGAGGTTGTCGTCGTCCGTTCCACCCAGTTGATAGGCCAGGCGGTAGTCCGCGAGCCACAATTCCGGTCTCGTTTCCCCCCGAGTATTTTGTGATAGTAGTCGGGGGTCGGAATCGGGTCGGAAACGGCGCCCGCCGAATGGCCCGGCTGAAGACCTGCGGACCAGGTGGTTCGGGCGAGGGACTCCGATCCTCCCCGCTGTCGTAGCGTCCCCCACGCCTGGGGTGATAACCTCGGCGCACCCTTTCGTCGAGGCGGGCCCGACGGTCGCGATGAGGGTGCTCGTCGCCGAGGTGGCCCGGGGCCGCAGGCGCGGTGTTGCGCGTGCGCCCGGTGTAGACCGAGGCTTCCCGCATGAGTCGGGAAGTCGCGGCACGAGGTTCCGAGGGGTACCCCTGCCTTCGGGAGGCAGAGCTCTCGGCCCGCCGGGCCGCAGCGCCTTCCAGGAGATGCTTGAGCTCTCCCTGGATTCGCCGACCCTCGGTGGTTGATGACTCCGGCATCGCGCGGAGGAGCATCGCTGCGGCTGCCAGGTCCTGACCGGTTCCGCCGGATGCGGGTGGCGGCCTGTCCCTGGCATCGTTGGCGATGCGGTGCTGGAGACCCTGGGGCAGGTGACGTATTTCTCCGGCTGGGGGCTGGCCCGCCCATACCTGCCCGACGTCCCGGCGGATTTCCTCGAGCGCTCCTGCCCCCTCATCGAGCCCGGCCTGCGCCCCGCGGACTTGCTCGAGCTGTGGGTCGTGACCCCCTGCCGGAACGAGGACCACAGCTAGCTCCCGCGGGATGTCGGCGCGAGGCGCTGGCCTAGGGAGATCACCATCCTCCGGCATGCCGAGATAGCTGCCTCCGGAGGGATCCCCTAGCTCGACGTGGAAACATTCGCGGCTCGGGCCGCAGTCCTTGTCGTCAAGGCTGCGGCTGCCGTCGGAACAGTCGGAGAGGCAGTAGTTGCATGCGGTCATGAAGTCCCGCATGGCACTGGGGTTGCCAGTTCCAGAGAAATCCCAGCAGATGCTGGGGTCGTCGTCTTCCTCGGACCCAGAGGGCCCGTAGGTCGAGACGCCCGTCAATCGGTCCCAAGGCGACCGCACACGAAACCCGAAAGGGGTTGCACTCGCCCCAACGTGAGCGCCCGCCAGAGCGAGGTCACTAGGCGGGTTGAGGTCGAGTCGAAATGACGAAAGATGGGAAGCAGCCGGTACCTTTTGGTCGACGAGGAGCGACGAAGTCACATCGGGGGCTGATCGCGCCGTCGTCCTGGGTACGAGGGCGACGTCCTGCAGGCCCTCCGTGAGCGCGCTGGCGTCGTCCACTTGCTCGGGGTTGGCGTGTTGCGGGGGGACGGCGCTCGCCTTCGCCTCAAACGCGAGGGTGACGCCCGACGCGTCCTCCGTTGGGGCGCTGGGGATGTCGATTTGCTCGACAGCCGACTGAGCGCAGCCTCCCGCTCGGCCCTGGTTGCCCCGTCTCCTCCTCCGATGGTGAGGGAGAGGATGGGGCGAGCTCGAAAGTTGTCCTTCCCCCACGCGGGAAAGACGTCGTCGATTCCGCCGCCGGCGAGCGGGCTGTCGGCCACCATTGTCGCCGTCGCGCGGCGGTGGAAGGAGTATCATGTCGTAGCTGCCGTCGAGAGACATGAACTCGAGGCTCCCGAAACGGAGCACCGTCCCGGGTTGAAGAGGTCGTTGGAGACTGCCCATCTGGAGCTTGACGGGAAACTGCTCGTCAACACGCAGCAGGCCCCTACCTGGCGCGCCAACTGTCGGCGTTTCGAGACCGGGGGGTCCCCGAGCCGACGAGTGAGTGTGCCGCGTGCCCCAGCCCAGATGGGTCGAGCGCGTGGGCGAGCGCAAAGGGGGGAAGAGCGAGGTGGCCGGAGCCGGGTCGTGAGGGAGGCGGAGATCCCGCGGCCTTCGTGTTCGTCCCGCGCCTAGGTCGGGTGCGCTTGCAGTAGGGGGTTACAAGCGTCCGCGCGGGTGAGGGGAGCGAGCGGCCCCAAGAGAGCGCCTGCCCCTGCCCTCGTTCCCGCGAGGCCAACCCTCTCTAAGAAGGCCCTGGTCCTTCCTTTTATAGGCGCAAGGAGAGGATCCAGGTGTACAATGGGGGTGTAGCAGAGTGCTACGTGTCTAGCGGGGGAGAGCTAGCGCCCTAAGTACATGCCAAGGTGGCAGCCGGAGAGATCTTGGCACCCAGCCGGTGTGGTGTCGTGGCTGTTGGTGGAGCAACGGAGCCTGGTGGAGGGACAGCTGTCGGAGCAGTTGGGCTCTTGCTGATGTCCCCCTGCTTCCGTAAGGGAGCCGAGAGCCGCCGTCGTCATGGGTCTAGCGGGGCGCCATCATTGCCTATCTGGCGGAGCTAGCCAGATGGGACGTCGGTCTTGTTCTCTGCGGCCCAAGTCGGCTCGGGGCAGGGTGATGATGGCGCTTCCTGTTGACATGGCGGACTTGTGCCCTAGGTCGGGCGACGTGGAGGCTCCTCCGAGGCCGAGGTCGAGTCTGTCGTCCATGGTCGAGGCCGAGCCCGAGCTCCTGGGTCGGGCGAGGCGGAGGTCGTTCGGTAGAGGTCAGGGCGGAGTCCGAGCCCTGGGTCGGGCGAAGCGGAGTTCGTCGTCTTCCGGGGCCTTAGCCCGAGTCCGAGCCCTGGGTCGGGCGGAGCGGAGTTCGTCGTCTTCCGGGGCCTTAGCCCGAGTCCGAGCCCTGGGTCGGGCGGAGCGGAGTTCGCCGTCTTCCGGGGCCTTAGCCCGAGTCCGAGCCCTGGGTCGGGCGGAGCGGAGTTCGCCGTCTTCCGGGGCCTTAGCCCGAGTCCGAGACCTGGGTCGGGCGGAGCGGAGTTCGCCATCTTCCGGGGCCTTAGCCCGAGTCCGAGCCCTGGGTCGGGCGGAGCGGAGTTCGCCGTCTTCCGGGGCCTTAGCCCGAGTCCGAGCCCTGGGTCGGGCGGAGCGGAGTTCGCCGTCTTCCTGGGCCTTAGCCCGAGTCCAAGCCCTAGGTCAGGCGGAGCGGAGTTCGCCGTCTTCCGGGGCCTTAGCCCGAGTCCGAGCCCTGGGTCGGGCGGAGCTTCCTATGGCGCCTTTGGCAAGGCCTGGCTGCCCGTCAGTCTCACTCTTTGCGTTAAATGCCCCTGTGACTTGGTCGGTCGGCGCGGTGATTTAGTCAGGGTTGCTTCTTAACGAAGGCAAGGCCTCGGGCGAGCCGGAGATGCGTCTGCCGTAAAAAAGGGGGCCTCGGGCGAGACGGAAACACCTCGGGGTCGGCTGCCCTTGCCCGAGGCTAGGCTCGGGCGAGGCGTGATCGAGTCGCTCGTACGGACTGATCCCTGACTTAATCAAACCCATCAGGCCTCTGCAGCTTTATGCTGATGGGGGTTACCAGCTGAGAATTAGGCGTCTTGAGGGTACCCCTAATTATGGTCCCCGACAATTAGATCAGCCATTATAATAAACAGATGCGACGATAGCTGTTAGATCGAAGATCGATGGTTCAGATTTTAAATATCCCAGATCGCACGAGATCCACACGATCACGATCCGATGGGCAAGACCGAGTCCCACGAAGGGAGGGTTCTCTAACCTAATCTCGGCCGTCCATCGGATCATCCACGGCCCAGAACCAATCCCCCCTTCCTCCCTCACCGAAACACGGCGGCGCTTGTCGCCCGCGGTGGCGATCTCACCGGAGAATCCCTCCTCGTCGACTCAGTGCACGAACCCCGCCCCAAATCGGCCCTACACGTTGCGGAGTTCAAATCGAGTATAGGGCCGTGGTCCTTACAAGCAGAGATGACGAGCCGACGGTGAACCACGAAGGTGCGCGGTGGCGGGAGGTGCGAGAGCCGACGGCGCTCCTGGTCGGGTCCCGCGGTGGTGTTCTCCCGAGAAATCCGCAATAAGGAGAACGACGAAGTAACGCCGCCACCCACCGGTGAGGATTGACGTCCAAGCGGCGGCAATGGCGGTGGCACACCGGCTTGCCCGCGGCGGCGATCTATGAAGGCACGGCGGCGCACCGTTGAGGGTTTAGGGATGGCGGCGGATTCAGCGGTGGGAGCATGGGGAACAAGTGGGCGAGTCCATCCATTAATAGGGGCCCAGAAGTCGCCATGCACGCCCGACATTCTCGGCCAAGCTACGGAGTCCGTTGCGAGGTGAGCGGGGTGCGGCGCGTGGGGAAGAACGTGACTGACGGCGTGGGGCTTCAAGTCAGCGAGAAACCGAGCTTGCGCTGAAGACCGACAAGCGGGCCCGCGTGTCATCGGTGGAGCGACGGAAGCGGGGAGTCTGACGGGGTGGGCCTTCCTGTCAGCGGCGAGCGCGCAGGGTGAGTGCGCGGTGAGCGGGGCGACGTGGGCCGTGCGGTAGTGATCACCAGATGGGCCGAATGGGAGATAGCCGGCCCAGTTAGGGGTTCTCAACCTTTTTCTTTTTATTTTCTGTTTCATTTCATTTTTAAATATCCATTTTTGAATTCAAACTTGTTTGTGAGCTTCATAAATGAGTTAAATACCTAAATTAAAATATTAGTAGGAACAAAATGTATTCTTTCATATATTTATTTTCCTTTATTTTGTATAATCTCTTCCTTCTCTCTTTTCTTAATTCTAGGAATATTTTAGGATTTAAATCCCCATTTGGATATTTAACATATTTCTTTTTGTATTATTATAATATTGTCACAAAAATGCACACACAAATAAAATATTCAGCATGATGCAATAATTCAGTAGCATATCTTTTTATTAATTGTTTTTAGACATGGTGTTCACATACGATGATGCATAAAGATCAAACTCACATAAAGAGAAATTGTTTCTCTATTGGTATTATTTCTAGCAAATTACAAAGTGGGTGTTACATTAAATGGTTGCCAAATGTAGAGAGAAAATGAGGTTAGATGACAAGTTGTTAAATTTAGAAAGTTCATTTAGAGAACTGTTGGAGAATATTTTTTATGTTAACTATCTAAATTATTAATTTAGGAAGTCTTTTAGAAAACTACTGGAGTTGCTCTAAGACGCCCATTCGCTAAAAGTTGAAAGTACTTTGTATTAGCATCCCCTTGCAACAGATGTTTTGCTTTTGATCTTTGGTACCATTTTAACTCTTCTTCCTGAAGCAGTGAAGCGAGTCTATTGCTTAAGTACCTTTTAAGATTGAGCTCCTGTTGCAGAAGTAAACAGTGCTCAGATCTTTTATCTAACTCATCCAACTTATCCAAAAGCTGGGACTTGTCCTTCTTATTCATTCCAGCCACATTACGAGCCCAACCTCTAAGGTGCTGCCTCACTCTTCGAATTTTCCTCTGCCATGCTTCCATCGGTGATAACACACCAGTCTCCTCTACCCACAACTCTTTTACCATGTCAATGAACCCATTTCGCAAGAGCCAACCAAGTTTGAATTTAAAACTATTTTGCTGACCCCCAGAACATGTGTTTTCTAAATGAAGTAAAAGAGGAGCATGATCTGAGATTTCTCTCGGCAAAGCCACCACGGAACTTTTGCTCCCACTCCGTCGACATTAGAACTCGATGAAGCTTTTCAAAGGTCGGCATTACTTGGGAACTAGCCTGAGTAAACTGCCTGCCTGTGAGCTCGAGTTCTCTCAAGTTCAGCCCTTCAATTATGGGGCTTCCTAAGGATGTTGAAGTCACCACCAACTAAGATCGATAAAGAAGTATGAGAACATACGTTTACCAACTCAGCAAGAAAGGAAGGTTTCAAATTAGCCTGCGCTGGGCCATAGACACATACCAGAGCCCACTTGAATTCATCACTTCTAATATTCAAGTGGAACTTAACATAGAAATCGCCTTCATCAATGGCTCCTACGTGAAACACACTTAAGTCAACACCTACCATGATTCCTCCAGACCTTCCTCTTGGCTCTTTGCAGTGCCACAAAAAAGTCTCTACCAGCACACAACACTAGTAGAAAAGAGCTCTAAGGTGGCGACACACAGAAATTTATACTGACGGTTTCAGTTACAGCACGCCAGTGAAAAAAACAGGCGGGCCCGCCTTAACTTACCGGCAGTGTAAATATATATACACTAGCGGTTCACTTAACAGAACCGTCAGTGTAAAGGATGCATTTACACTGGCGGCTATATTAAGTGAGCCGCCAGTGGAAATATCATATACACTGGCGGCTGTATAAAGTGCACCGTTAGTGTAAAGGATATATATACACTGGCGGCTGTATAAAGTACGCCGCCAGTGGAAATATCATATACACTGGCGGTTGTATAAAGTGCACCGTCAGTGTAAAGGATGTATATACACTGGCGGCTATATAAAGTACACCGACAGTAGAAATATCATATACACTGGTGGCTGTATAAAGTGCACCGTCAGTGTAAAGGATGCATTTACACTGGTGGCTATATTAAGTAAACCGCCAGTGGAAATATCATATACACTGGCGGCTGTATAAAGTACACCATCAGTGTAAAGGATGTATATACACTAGCGGCTGTATTAAGTAAACCGCCAGTGGAAATATCAAGTCAACTAAAGGACTAACAAGTATGCTAAGTATTGAACAGGTGCTTAATGCAAAGCTAACAGGGTTCAACACAAGTGAACAAGTGTGATGGTCCAAAGACTGGATTATCTATAGATAATGGACATCACAAGTAAGATGGACATTGCTTAAGTGAGACTCGATGTGCGTAACTCAGAGATAACTGATCAAGCCAAGAATGGAGGCAAGAAGAGCTTCAAGGTACCAAGTGCACGGGAGAAGGTCAAAGAGGCTGAGGAACCCAAAGCCAAGGGTGAAGAAGAAGACTTACAAAGTCAAAGTTGAGAAGAGTTATGGCACATCAAGGATCACTACATAAGGACGTGACATACAACCAATGAGGCAACATCTACAGTTGTCACACCCGGTTTTAGAAGGCAAACCGAATGTGTCGGCGTTCCGAGACCGGGGGGTCCCCGAGCCGACGAGTGAATGTGCCGCGTGCCCCAGCCCAGATGGGTCGAGCGCGTGGGCGAGCGCGAAGGGGGGAGAGAGAGCGAGAGCGAGGTGGCCGGAGCCGGGTCGTGAGGGAGTCGGAGATTCCCGCGGCCTTCGTGTTCGTCCCGCGCCCAGGTCGGGTGCGCTTGCAGTAGGGGGTTACAAGCGTCCGCGCGGGTGAGGGGAGCGAGCGGCCCCGAGAGAGCGCCTGCCCCTGCCCTTCGTTCCCGCGAGGCCAACCTTCTCTAAGAAGGCCCTGGTCCTTCCTTTTATAGGCGTAAGGAGAGGATCCAGGTGTACAAATGGGGGTGTAGCAAGGTGCTACGTGTCTAGCGGGGGAGAGCTAGTGCCCTAAGTACATGCCAAGGTGGCAGCCGGAGAGATCTTGGCACCCAGCTAGTGTGGCGTCGTTAGGGATGTTCCTAAAACATCCGACTTGTATCACAAATCTAATATTTTAGCATAGATATACATATAATTTAAAGCTAATTTTTGGCAATGTTATGAAGAATATTATGAAGTATTTAAATAAATTTTTGTATACTTTTTTATGTACATTATTTTCTCCCTACAACAAAAAAGGTGAAAAAACATCCGAATTCGTATTCGGATAGACATCCGAATTTTATATCAATTATTTAAAAATATCTAGAACGAATTTAATGTTTATTTTCTGTGAAGATTAATAGCCTCAATGCTAAAAACAAGAATATAAATTTACATAGCAAATTCTATATGTTATTTATTCACAATCGAAGAAAGAAGACCAAAAAATTGACATCCGAATAAATATCCGAATCCATCCCTAGGTGTCGTGGCTGTCGGAGAAGCAATGGAGCTTGACGGAGGGACAGCTGTCGGAGTGGTTGGGCCCTTGCTGACGTCCCCATGCTTTCGTAAGAGAGCTGAGAGCCGCCGTCGTCATGGGTCCAGCGGGGCGCCATCATTGCCTATCTGGCGGAGCTAGCCAGATGGGACGTCGGTCCTGTTCTCTGCGGCCCGAGTCGTCTCGGGGTAGGGTGATGATGGCGCTTCCTGTCGACGTGGCGGGCTCGTGCCCTAGGCCGGGCGACGTGGGGGCTCCTCCGAGGCCGAGGTCGAGTTTGTCCTGCATGGCCGAGGCCGAACCTGAGCTCCTGGGTCGGGCGAGGCGGAGGTCGTTCGGCAGAAGTCGGGGTGGAGTCCGAGCCCTGGGTCGGGCGAAGCGGAGTTCATCGTCTTCTGGGGCCTTAGCCCGAGTCCGAGCCCTGGGTCGGGCGCAGCGGAGTTCGCCGTCTTCCGGGGCCTTAGCCCGAGTCCGAGCCCTGGGTCGGGCGGAGCGGAGTTCGCCGTCTTCCGGGGCCTTAGCCCGAGTCCGAGCCCTGGGTCGGGCGGAGCGGAGTTCGCCGTCTTCCGGGGCCTTAGCCCGAGTCCGAGCCCTGGGTCGGGCGGAGCGGAGTTCGCCGTCTTCCGGGGCCTTAGCCCGAGTCCGAGCCCTGGGTCGGGCGGAGCGGAGTTTGCCGTCTTCCGGGGCCTTAGCCCGAGTCCGAGCCCTGGGTTGGGCGGAGCGGAGTTCGCCGTCTTCCGGGGCCTTAGCCCGAGTCCGAGCCCTGGGTCGGGCGGAGCGGAGTTTCCTCTGGCGCTTTTGGCCAAGCCTGGCTTCCTGTCAGTCTTACCATTTGCGTTAAAGACCCCAGTGACTTGGTCGGTCGGTGCGGTGATTTAGTCAGGGTTACTTCTTATCGAAGGCAAGGCCTCGGGCGAGCCGGAGATGCGTCTGCCGTGAAAGAGGAGGCCTCGGGCGAGACGGAAACATCTCAGGGTCGGCTGCCCTTGCCCGAGGCTAGGCTCGGGCGTGGCGTGATCGAGTCGCTCGTATGGACTGATCCCTGACTTAATCAAACCCATCAGGCCTCTGCAGCTTTATGCTGATGGGGGTTACCAGCTGAGAATTAGGCGTCTTGAGGGTACCCCTAATTATGGTCCCCGACAGTAGCCCCCGAGCCTCGAAGGGAGTGTTAACACTCGCTTGGAGGCTTTTGTCGCACTTTTTTGCAAGGGGACCAGCCTTTCTCGGTTGTACTTTGTTCCGGTGGGTGCGCGCGAGCGCACTCGCCGGGTGTAGCCACCGAGGCCTCGGAGGAGTGGTTTCACTCCTTCGAGGTCTTAATGCCTTGCGTAATGCTTCGGCTGGTCAGGCGGTTCCCTCATGCAAACAGGCCGTAGCCCAGGTGCACTGTCGGGGCCCAAGTTCTCGGGCTGGTATGTTGACGCTGTCAACGGTTCGGCCGGAGCCGGGTTTGCGAGAGCAGCCCCCGAGCCTCCGCACAGAGCGAGAGGACGATCAGGGACAGACTCGGCTTTTTTACATACGCCCCTACGTCGCCTTTCCGCAAGGAGGAGGGGGGGAGAGCGCCATGTTACCCTCGATGGGCACCGAACATGGTGTCTCCGGTGAGCTGCAATCGGGTAATCCGAGTGGACGTCTGTGCCCCGTTCGTTGGGGGTCGGCTAGGGGCCCGGAGGCACGCCCAAAAGTACCTGCGGGTGATCTGCCGGACCCGGTCCCCTGACGACGGGGTCCGAGGGCTCGTTGCCTCCCTCCGATGGGATTCCGTTACAGAGTCGTTCCCGCTGGTCTCGGAAATGTCCTAGGGTACCTCGGGAGCGCAGCCCGAGCCTTGGTTATGTATCGAACGTACCCCTGGTCATCCCTCGCTCGGTGTCTGAGGCGACTGTGAACCCTTCGGGGGGCCAGCCTTCGAACCCCTGATCAGTAATGGGCGTGGAGCCCGAGTAGCCTGAGGCGGTCGTGGAACCTTTCGGGGGGCCGACCTTCGAACCTCTGACCAGTAGTGGGTGTCGGGCCCACGCGATCTGAGGCGGCTGTTGAACCCTTCGGGGGGCCAGCCTTCGAACCCCTGATCAGTAAGGAGGCTCGGAGCCTAGTTCCTTCACGGGGAAGGATCCCTTTGGGGGTATCCCCTTTCCCGGTCCCTGTTGCAAGAGATAGAGAAAGAAGGAAAAGGGAAAAGGGATACGAAATTTGAACGACGTGGCGTACCTTTTTTGGTGTGGCCGTTTTGGCGAAGGCGAAACGTCGCCAGCTGCTTCCGCTAGAAGCGCTGCCCGTCGAGCCGCGGAGTTAATGCGCCGGGGCGAGCGGTCGGCGAGGCTGCCGTTGCGTGCGCGAGCCGTTCGAGGAACGGCTGTTTTGCTTTGCGTTTTTTGAACCCCGCGTCCGGTTCGGGCGGTGCGTTGGAACCGTCTTCACCTGGGTCTTTATATACCCCGGAGAGGGCCCGGTGACGGTTCTCGACTCCGCTTCTTGTCTCCCTCTTAGGCTTTTTCGCAGTCTGAGAGATCCAGCCAGGGAAAAGAAAACCGCCCTCCCCTGTCCTTCGCGCCGCCACCCTTTCTGCTTCGGCGATGGCTGACCGGGTGACCATCATCCCGCCGCGCGACCCGTGGCCCTTCTCCACGGTGACGGCGGGTGATCTGGAGGACCTCGTCGGCGAGGGTTTGCTCCGCCCCCTCACCGACGAGCAGCGGCCGGAATGGATTCCTCCCGCGGGTGGAGTCACTCCATCCCCTCCGCCGGGGTACGTTGTGAGCTTCATCTCCTTCCACGAGCGGGGATTTGGTGTGCCGACGAGCCGCTTTATGCGGGCCATCCTGTTCCATTACGGGGTGGAGTTGCACAACCTCACCCCCAACTCCATCGCGCAGGCCGCTATCTTCGTGGCGGTGTGCGAGGGGTATTTGGGGATCGCCCCCCACTGGGATTTGTGGACCCATCTCTTCTTCGCCGAGCTTTTTGCCTCGCCGACGGGGGAGAGGAAGGTCCGTGCAGTGGTGCGGGCCGGCGGCTGCACCCTTTTGTTGAGGCAGTCGCGGTCGTTGCAGTATATCCCTGCCGTCCTCGCGTCCTCAAACAAGGGCTGGCAGCGTCGGTGGTTCTACCTCCGGAACGACGGAGAGTTGCTCCCGCCGTTCTCTCAGCGGGTTGTCACCGCCGCTCCCGACGCCTGGCGCCACGGGACTCCACACGAGAGGCAGAAGAACCTCGAACCTCTTCTTCAGGCCCTGAAGGCGTTGCGGGAGGGAGGACTCACCGCCGCGGGTGTGGTTGCCGCCATCCACCGTCGGAGGGTGCTCCCTCTGGCCGAACGGCGGCTGTCGCTTTGGGAGATGACCCTGGAGGCCGACTGGGAGGGGTCACGGATGTCCCCTGATCCTCTTCCCCATGACGCCCTCCAATGGCGAGTGTCGGCCGCGATGGGGAAGCCGGACTCCCATGCCTTCTCCCAGCCTCGAATGCGCCCCGACCAGGGGTGCGTCGCTCTGGTGAGTGTTCGCTCCTTCCTTCCTCATATACCGGGTTGTTCCCGGTTCTCACGATTGGGTTTCTTTCCCTCTCCCCCCCTTTTTAGGAGGTGGGGCGGCACAAACCCTCCTTACCGCGGGTCCCGGAGGACGCGGTGGGTCGGGCAGCACGGCGGGTCACCGCGGAGGAGGAGAAAAAGAAAAAGGACGCGGAGAAGGCCCGGGCCCGCAGGCGGAGGCGGGCTCGGGACGCCCTGGAGAAACGCCGTCGTCAGCAGGAGAGGGAAGGACTCCCCAGGGAGCTGTCGCCGGAGACATCCGACGACGACGACGACGACGACGATGAAGAGGAGGAGGACGACATGGCCGCCCGTCTCGGCCTCAGCCCCAGCTTGGGGTGTGGCCGGGAGCTGTCGAGCCAGCCCCCGAGCGGGCCGATGTCGTCGGTTCCTGGGGCCGAGACGCCGGATCCCCGACCTGAGGGGCGGGGGCAACCCGAGAGGGTACTTGACCCCTCGGCTGGAGGGGCTGACGCGACTCCAGGGAGCCGGGCCGAGGGGTTCGTCCCTCGAGAGCCGTCCCCCGCGCCGGCAGCGCGGGGGAGCGGTCCTCAGGTTGCCATGGCGGCGCCTGGGCAGTCCGCCTCCCGGGCGTCAGGAGCGCCCAAGGCGAGGGCGGTGCCAGGGCTGTCAGCGAGGCGGACCTCGGCGGTGGTCCCAGGGAGCGGGAGCCAAGAGACCTCCCCCCAGGCACAGTGGATCATGGCCCGGAGCGGGTAAGTACCTTGGAATGTCTCCGTCCCGGCGCTTCATTCATACGTCTGGGCCGTGATTTTCCCTTCCTTCTTTTTCCCAGCAAGCGGAGCCACGGCCCTACCGACCTGGCGCCCCGGAAGGCCCTTAAGACGACGTCGGTCCAGGCGGCTGGCGCCATCTCGGGCCCCGCCGCTCAACCGACCCTTTCTCAGGGCGCCCCGCCGCATGGGGCTCAGGCGTCGCGTGTCCCGGGGGAGCAGGTCCCCGAGGTGGGCTCCTCTGCCGAGGCGGCCATCGTGATCGGGGAGGCGGCCGGCGCCGACGCGGTCCCGGGCCCGCCTGCCGTGTCGGCCATGCCGGCGCCTGCCGCCACCGCAGTTGGCGTCGCCCCAGTCGGAGAGCATATGGTTGCTGCCGGCGTCGAGACGGCCGCAGCGTCGGCGCCCGGGGCTTCAGAAGAGGTGGGCATGGACGCGCAGTTCATCCAGGCGGGCAGCAGCCTTGTCGCTGTGCGGCGGAGCCCCGAGGTCTGGGGCCAGTTGCTCCGATTCCGGACCCGCAAGGCTCCGGACCCCATCTTCGTTCTTGACGACGAACAGGAGGACCGGTCCTGGGACGAGCTCCGCAATCGTGCGGAAGCAGCGGTGGGGTCGCTCCGATCGTCGCTGGAGGTTCTCTGCGGGGACGTCCCCAAAATCCTCCAGGTAACGGTTTCAGGCATACCTTCTCCCTTCTGCGAGCGAGGCGTTCGTCGTGATGCCTTGTCTTCCTTTCCAGGATCTGACGGACCGGAGCGCCGCCAAGTCGTCGTTCATCCGCCGCGAGGTCGACGTCTGGGGCTCGCTGCGGTCCCTGAGGACTTCGCTCGCCGGAGCTACCTCGCGCCTCTCTCAGCAGGACGCTAAGATAGCGGATCTCCAGTTGCTCTGTGCTGACCTGAGGGCCGAGGCGGCGGCGGCGCGCACAGAGGCGCTACGGCAGCGGTCGGAGCTCGTCCAGGTTGCCGAGGAGCGGGACCAATCTCGGGGCCAGGCTGCCGAGGCCGAAAGCCGGGCCAAGACCCTCGCGGCCGATCTGGCCGCAGCCCAAGTCGCGGCCTCGGAGCAGCGCGTCCGAGCCGGAGGTATGGCTCGACCGTCCTTGGTTCTCGTTCTTGTCCGTTTCTTCCGCTTGTGTTTGAGGTCTCTCTTCTGGTTGTTCGCAGAGCTTGAGTCTGCCCTCGGCGAGTCGGCCAAAGCGCTCGCCGAGGCGCTTGCCGGGGCTGCTGAGCAGAGGGAGGCCGATCTCGCGGCCATGTCCGAGGCCGTCTCGGATGCCTATCGGACCCTTGGTCCCGGCGACGTCCCTTCAGGAAGCTCCCCCCAAAGCCGTCTTCAAGCCCTAGGTGGTTACGCGCGCGGTAAAGTCCGCGGGGCGCTACACCACGGCGTCAGGCGGGCCTTCGCCGTGCTTGCTTCCCACTACGTCGTGGACCTGGAGCGGGTCAGTGAGGGGTATTGCCTTCCTGACGAAGACGAGGCCGCCCTGGCGGAAGTTCAGCGGCTCGACGCGGTCGCTGCGGGTCCGAGCGCGGCGCTGGCGACCATCTTCGAGGCGGAGATTCTTCCTCCTGTGCCGCCGCCGGAAGTGGAGGTGGACCTTACCGACGGCGGGAGTGGAGCTGAGGGCGCGGCGCCTTCCCAAGGCGACGCCTGACTTTTGTTGGGACAATTTCTGTTGGATGTGCGATTTGCCGCGGCCGCCGAGGCCTGGACACTTTATTTCTCTTGCGTGAAGTCATACTCTTTTCTGTTTCAATTTGCGCGCCTGGCCCGACTTGTCAACAATAGGGTGATTTCCCGAGCTGGGTCCTTTTTCGTGGCAGGCGATGAGTGAGGTGTCCCTAGCCCGGAGGCATAGGTGTTCCTCGGCTCAGTCGGTCTCGCCACTCATTTGTACCCAAGTTCGCTCCTCGGGACCCTGCTTCTGACGTATCCGAGAGAACGCAAAAAAAACCCCTTCTTGATCGAAAAAAGAATTTTTTGACGCGGAGAGGCGCATCCAGACTCGACGAGAGGGGTTCCCCCTTTTTAGCCCCCGAGGGAGGGTCGGGCTCCGCCGGGGCGAGGCCGACCCTTCCTTGATGACTGATTCTCGTGTGTGAGTGGGGGAAGGGCGTAGCCCCTGAGCGTCGTCCGTGCAGAGGCCGTTTGACGAGTCGGGCTCCTGCCCGAATATCCGGCGAGTGCTCGGTGACATCCCTCGGTATGCCAGGCATGTCCGAGGGACCCCACGCAAAAATGTCGGCGTTTGCGCGGGGAAAGTCGACGAGTACTGCTTCCTATTTGGGGTCGAGCCCGGAACTGATCCAGATCTGCTTGGAGGTATCGCTGCTGGGGTCGAGAGGGACGGCCTTAACCGTCTCCTGCTGGCTCGAAGTTGCCGGCATGTCGCTTTACGTCCGGCACCTCTCGGGAGAGGCTTTCCAGGTCGGCAATGAGGGCCTCGGACCAGGCGAGGGCCTCGGCGTACTCCACGCACTCCACATCGCATTCGAATGCGTGTTTGTACGTGTGGCCGACGGTGATGACCCCGTTGGGGCCCGACATCTTGAGCTTCAGGTAGGTGTAGTTGGGGATGGCCATGAACTTCGCGTAGCATGGCCTTCCCAACACTGCGTGGTAGGTCCCTCGGAACCCGACCACCTCGAACGTCAAAGTCTCCCTTCGGAAGTTAGAGGGTGTTCCGAAGCAGACAGGAAGGTCGAGCTGTCCGAGGGGCTGGACGCGCTTCCCGGGAACGATCCCGTGGAAGGGCGCAGCGCCTGCTCGGACGGATGACAGATCGACGCGCAGGAGCCTGAGGGTCTCAGCGTAGATGATGTTGAGGCAGCTGCCCCCATCCATCAGGACCTTGGTGAGCCTGACGTCGCCGATGACGGGATCGACGACGAGCGGGTACTTCCCTGGGCCCGGCACGTGGTCGGGGTGGTCATCCTGGTCGAAGGTGATGGGCTTGTCGGACCAGTCTAGGTAGACTGGCGCCGCCACCTTCACCGAGCAGACCTCCCGACGCTCCTGCTTACGATGCCGAGCCGAGGCATTCGCCGCATGCCCTCCGTAGATCATGAAGCAGTCGCGGACCTCGGGGAACTCTCCTGCTTGGTGATCTTCCTTTTTGCCGTCGTCGCGGGCCCTGTCACCCTCTGCGGGTGGCCCGGCCCGGTGGAAGTGGCGCCGAAGCATGACGCACTCCTCGAGGGTGTGCTTGACGGGCCCCTGATGGTAGGGGCACGTCTCCTTGAGTGCCTTGTCGAAGAGGTTGGCGCCTCCGGGGGGCTTCCGAGGGTTCTTGTACTCGGCGGCGGTGACAAGGTCCGTGCTGGCGGCGTCGCGTTTCGCTTGCGACTTCCTCCTGCCTTTCTTCTTGGCGCCGAGCGGAGTAGACGCCTCGGGAGCATCTTCCGACGGGCGGCCCTGGGGCTGCTTGTCCTTTCGGAAGATGGCCTCGACCGCCTCCTGACCAGAGGCGAACTTGGTGGCGATGTCCATCAGCTCGCTCGCCCTGGTGGGGGTCTTGCGACCCAACTTGCTCACCAGGTCACGGCAGGTGGTGCCGGCAAGGAACGCGCCGATGACATCGGAGTCGGTGATGTTGGGCAGCTCGGTGCGCTGCTTCGAGAATCGCCGGATGTAGTCCCGAAGGGACTCTCCCGGCTGTTGCCGGCAGCTTCGGAGGTCCCAGGAATTCCCGGGGCGCACGTACGTGCCCTGGAAGTTGCCGGCAAAAGCCTGGACCAGATCCTCCCAGTTGGAAATCTGCCCCGGAGGCAGGTGCTCCAACCAAGCGCGAGCGGTGTCGGAGAGGAACAGGGGGAGGTTGCGGATGATGAGGTTGTCGTCGTCCGTCCCACCCAGTTGACAGGCCAGGCGGTAGTCCGCAAGCCACAATTCCGGTCTCGTTTCCCTCAAGTACTTCGTGATAGTAGTCGGGGGTCAGAATCGGGGCGGAAACGGCGCCCGCCGAATGGCCCGGCTGAAGACCTGCGGACCGGGTGGTTCGGGCGAGGGACTCCGATCCTCCCCGCTGTCGTAGCGTCCTCCATGCCTGGGGTGATAACCTCGGCGCACCCTTTCGTCGAGGCGGGCCCGACGGTCGCGATGAGGGTGCTCGTCACCGAGGTGGCCCGGGGCCGCAGGCGCGGTATTGCGCGTGCGCCCGGTGTAGACCGAGGCTTCCCGCATGAGTCGGGAAGTCGCGACACGAGGTTCCGAGGGGTTCCCCTGCCTTCGGGAGGCAGAGCTCTCGGCCCGCCGGGCCGCAGCGCCTTCCAGGAGATGCTTGAGCTCTCCCTGGATTCGCCGACCCTCGGTAGTTGATGACTCCGGCATCGCGCGGAGGAGCATTGCTGCGGTGGCCAGGTCCTGACCGGTTCCGCCGGATGCGGGTGGCGGTCTGACCCTGGCATCGTTGGCGATGCGGTGCTGGAGACCTTGGGGCAGGTGACGTATTCCTCCGGCCGGGGGCTGGCTCGCCCATACCTGCCCGACGTTCCGGTGGATTGCCTCGAGCGCTCCTGCTCCCTCATCGAGCCCGGCCTGCGCCCCGCGGACTTGCTCGAGCTGTGGGTCGTGACCCCCCGCCGGAACGGGGACCACAGCTAGCTCCCACGGGATGTCGGCGCGAGGCGCTGGCCTAGGGGGATCACCATCCTCCGGCATGCCGAGACAGCTGCCTCCGGAGGGATCCCCTAGCTCGACGTGGAAACAGTCGCGGCTCGGGCCGCAGTCCTTGTCGTCAAGGCTGCGGCTGCCGTCGGAACAGTCAGAGAGGCAGTAGTTGCATGCGGTCATGAAGTCCCGCATGGCACTGGGGTTGCCAGATCCAGAGAAATCCCAGCAGATGCTGGGGTCGTCATCTTCCTCGGACCCAGAGGGTCCGTAGGTCGAGACACCCGTCAATCGGTCCCAAGGCGACCGCACACGAAACCCCAGAGAGGTTGCACTCGCCTCAACGTGAGCGCCCGCCAAAGCGAGGCCGCCAGGCGGGTTGAGGCCGAGTCGAAATGACGAAGGATGGGAATCAGCCCGTACCTTTTGGTCGACGAGGATCGACGAAGTCGCATCGGGGGCTGATCGTGCTGTCGTCCTGGGTGCGAGGGCGACGTCCTGCAGGCCCTCCGTGAGCGTGCTGGCGTCGTCCACTTGCTCGGGATCGGCGTGTCGCGGGGGGACGGTGCTCGCCTTCGCCTCAAACGCGTGGGTGATGCCCGACGCGTCCTCCGTTGGGGCGCTGGGGATGTCGATTTGCTCGACAGTCGACTGAGCGCAGCTTCCCGCTCGGCCTTGGTTGCCCCGCCTCCTCCTCCGATGGCGAGGGAGAGGATGGGGTGAGCTCGAAAGTTGTCCTTCCCCCACACGGGAAAGACGTCGTCGATTCCGCCGCCGGCAGGCGGGCTGTCCGCCACCATTGTCGCTGTCGCGCGGCGGTGGAAGGAGTATCATGTCGTAGCTGCCGTCGAAAGGCGTGAACTCGAGACTCCCGAAACGGAGCACCGTCCCGGGTTGAAGAGGTCGTTGGAGACTGCCCATCTGGAGCTTGACGGGAAACTACTCGTCAACACGCAGCAGGCCCCTACCTGGCGCGCCAACTGTCGGCGTTCCGAGACCGGGGGGTCCCCGAGCCGACGAGTGAATGTGCCGCGTGCCCCAGCCCAGATGGGTCGAGCGCGTGGGCGAGCGCGAAGGGGGGAGAGAGAGCGAGAGCGAGGTGGCCGGAGTCGGGTCGTGAGGGAGTCAGAGATTCCCGTGGCCTTCGTGTTCGTCCCGCGCCCAGGTCGGGTGCGCTTGCAGTAGGGGGTTACAAGCGTCCGCGCGGGTGAGGGGAGCGAGCGGCCCCGAGAGAGCGCCTGCCCCTGCCCTTCGTTCCCGCGAGGCCAACCTTCTCTAAGAAGGCCCTGGTCCTTCCTTTTATAGGCGTAAGGAGAGGATCCAGGTGTACAAATGGGGGTGTAGCAAGGTGCTACGTGTCTAGCGGGGGAGAGCTAGTGCCCTAAGTACATGCCAAGGTGGCAGCCGGAGAGATCTTGGCACCCAGCTAGTGTGGCGTCGTGGCTGTCGGAGAAGCAATGGAGCTTGACAGAGGGACAGCTGTCGGAGTGGTTGGGCCCTTGCTGACGTCCCCATGCTTTCGTAAGAGAGCTGAGAGCCGCCGTCGTCATGGGTCCAGCGGGGCGCCATCATTGCCTATCTGGCGGAGCTAGCCAGATGGGACGTCAGTCCTGTTCTCTGCGGCCCGAGTCGTCTCGGGGTAGGGTGATGATGGCGCTTCCTGTCGACGTGGCGGGCTCGTGCCCTAGGCCGGGCGACGTGGGGGCTCCTCCGAGGCCGAGGTCGAGTTTGTCCTGCATGGCCGAGGCCGAACCTGAGCTCCTGGGTCGGGCGTGGCGGAGGTCGTTCGGCAGAAGTCGGGGTGGAGTCCGAGCCCTGGGTCGGGCGAAGCGGAGTTCATCGTCTTCTGGGGCCTTAGCTCGAGTCCGAGCCCTGGGTCGGGCGGAGCGGAGTTCGCCATCTTCCGGGGCCTTAGCCCGAGTCCGAGCCCTGGGTCGGGCGGAGCGGAGTTCGCCGTCTTCCGGGGCCTTAGCCCGAGTCCGAGCCCTGGGTCGGGCGGAGCGGAGTTCGCCGTCTTCCGGGGCCTTAGCTCGAGTCCGAGCCCTGGGTCGGGCGGAGCGGAGTTCGCCGTCTTCCGGGGCCTTAGCCCGAGTCCGAGCCCTGGGTCGGGCGGAGCGGAGTTCACCGTCTTCCGGGGCCTTAGCCCGAGTCCGAGCCCTGGGTCGGGCGGAGCGGAGTTTCCTCTGGCGCTTTTGGCCAAGCCTGGCTTCCTGTCAGTCTTACCATTTGCGTTAAAGACCCCAGTGACTTGGTCGGTCGGTGCGGTGATTTAGTCAGGGTTACTTCTTATCGAAGGCAAGGCCTCGGGCGAGCCGGAGATGCGTCTGCCGTGAAAGAGGAGGCCTCGGGCGAGACGGAAACATCTCAGGGTCGGCTGCCCTTGCCCGAGGCTAGGCTCGGGCGTGGCGTGATCGAGTCGCTCGTATGGACTGATCCCTGACTTAATCAAACCCATCAGGCCTCTGCAGCTTTATGCTGATGGGGGTTACCAGCTGAGAATTAGGCGTCTTGAGGGTACCCCTAATTATGGTCCCCGACAGAATGCGAACCATGTACGTGCCAGGATCAGCAATTCACGTACACAACAGTTTACATAACATGGACATCATCACACAGTGCTCAAATAGCATTAAAAGGGAAATAATAGTCGATTACATCATATGTCTGGGACATCCACATAGTATTTACAATAATCAAAGTGCGAAAACGAAACGTAGATAACACGGCCTTCACAGGCAGCCGACTGGGGGTTGCCGCTAACCCACGCCTAGAATTCATCGTAGTCTTGGAACTCCTGGAAATCTCCTTCCACGGCTTCATCTTCTCCTGAGCAGTGGTTGCAATGCGGACAACCTGGGGAAGGGGGGGGTTTGGTGTGTAGAGCAAGGGTGAGTACACATCAACATACTCAGCAAGCGTCCTGTTTGGCTGTAGTGGACTAGCTTTATGTGGGGGTAAGTCAAGCAGTTGCTTTTAGTTGGTCAGATTATTATTTACTAGTAGAAAGCCAGGTTTTAACATTAACCCAAGTTATTAACCCAATGTACCCTTTCCAAACGGAAAGAATACCACTTACCATTACCATAATCATAACCAGAATCATCAATCTCATTGCCACCTGTACCAAAATGTCTCTGATCAAGTATCACTAATCTCTAGAGCTCCCTTGGCCGCTCATAACCGCGAGCACGGCTGATATATCAGTTTCATAACACTCTGCAGAGGTTGCGCACTTTACCCATAAGCCGTGATTCCCTCTCTAGCCCGGGCTTGCAAGACCCTTATTCACTCCCGAGGTGAATGGCCAGGGATTCACTACGAAGCCTTTACAAAGATTCCCTAGGGCTGTAGCCACCTGTTAGGTTTCCTAAATATACCGCACTCCTCCCCAAGGGACAAATCCACCTTGGCAGAGCGAGCCGCATACACCGAGCCCCATTGACGGCATGACGGCTAAGTGATCTACACCCCGGTTCCTCTAATTATTCAGCTAAGGGCGTCCCATTCCACCCTCATGGTTGCACTGTTTTCCCGGGCGGTCATCTATTGAACAGGTCCTTACGGAGAGGCACTCGAGAAACCGCTCGAGTCCCCTTGAAGGTCACAAGTATGATCATAAATAAGAAGGGGAAAACAACGTATCATAGATAATCACATCATGTTCATTGATTAGAGTTGAGCAATAGCATCAGACTAAGCAGTAATAATCCGACCCAAATAGGTAAACAAGGACATGGATAACAAAAGCTAGTAAATCCTTAGGTATAAGTGTGTAATGCGGGAGGTGAATTAAAGAATGAATAGGACTGAGATGGGTCAAAGGACACTTGCCTCCACCAACCGACTGCTGCTCAGGGGCTTCTCCTGCGGGTTCCTCGGGCTCTTCGACCGGATCGTTCTCTATGCGATTACAAGCATACATACATCCATCCATTCAAATTAGGAAACAAACAGTACACCACACAAGGGAACAAATAAAGTAAATATACATAAAGTATGACATTCGATATCGCATTCATTAAGGTTAGAAAGAAACGGGGAAAGGTCTCGCAGGGGTTAAAGCTTATGCACTAATGATTAGTTAAATTATGCGCTCTAGTTCCAATTGGTTCTAACAAAAGAATTAGTTATATGCATTAACGGGAACCTAGTCATTTTTAGTTGATCAACATTGAACGAGATAAACAATTAACTATATGAGTTGACTAACGTAACGGAATTCTAAATTGAGTTTTCCATTTTATTAACATGAACGATGATTAGCTTGCCTAAAATAAAATAAATAACAATGATAACAGAAAATAACATAAAATAAAATAAAATAAAAAAATAAAAACAAAAACAAAAAAGGGGGGCGGCCGAGCAGGGGCGCGCAGGGGCGGTTGAACCGGCCAGGGGCGGCCGAGCAGGGCACGCAGGGGCGGCCGAGCTGGGGCAGGGGCGGCCGGGCTGGGCGGCTGGGCGCGGCCGAGCAGGGCGGCTGGGCCGGCCGAGCAGGGGCGGCTGGGGGCGGCCGGGCCGGGCGGCTGGGCGCGGCCGAGCAGGGCGGCTGGGCCGGCCGAGCAGGGGCGCGGGGACGGCTGAGCGGCGGGGGCACGGGGCAGGGGCGGCCGAACGGCGGTTGGGCCGGCTAGGGGGGCGGCCGAGCGGCAGGGGGAGAGGAGGGGAGAGGGGAGAGGGAGGGGAGGGGAGAACCTCACTGGTGACGGGGACGGGGCGGCCGAACCGGGGCAAGGGTGGGGGCGGCCGAGCTTGGCAGGGGGGCGGTGGCTAGGGCAGCGGGCGGCGGCGGCTAGAGAGAAAATGGGAGAGAGGGAGGGAGAGGGAGGGATTTGGGGGGAGAGGGGAGGGGGCGGCTGGGCCGGCTGGGCCCAAGAGGGGGCGCGCGGGGGGGGGGCGGCTGGGCTGGCTGGGGGCGGCTGGGCCGGCCAGGAACGGCACACGGCGCGGGAGAGAGAAAAGGGAGGAGAGAGAAAAAGAAAAGAGAAAAAGAAAAAAAGGTTTTTTCTCCTTTTCGAAATCCGTTTTTTCTAGATGAATGCATTTACATTTTCAAACAATCCAAAAGAATGCATGGTCCGGCATGGTGCATCAAACAACATAAAGTATTTTAGGGTTTTGCTTCACACGAGAATTCCAAACCGAATCCCGCTAACTTTGGAAAAGATCAAGGTCTAGCGAGGGAAAAGAAAAAAGAAAGGGTAACGCCCGAATTTTAGCGAGTGAGGAAAAGAAAAAATTCAACTCCAAAATTCGGGGCGTTACAAACCTATCCCCCTTAAAAGAATCTCGCCCTCGAGATTCAGGGTTGGCTAGCAAAGAGCTCTGGGTACTTGGCCATCAGATCATCTTCACGCTCCCAGGTTGCTTCTTCCTCAGAGTGGTGATCCCATCTGACTTTGCACATTCTGATGGTCTTCCTTCGGGTGACTCTATCTGCAATCTCAAGGATCTGCGTCGGCTTCTCGACGTAGGTCAAGTCCTCCTGGACTTCAAGACCTTCCACTGGCAACTGCTCTTCTAGCACACGCAAACACTTCTTCAACTGAGACACATGAAAGACATCATGCACGGCAGACAAATTCTCTGGCAGGCTGAGCTGATAGGCCACTTCTCCACGCCTTGCGAGAATTTGATACGGACCAATGTAGCGGGGTGCTAGCTTGCCTTTCACTCCGAACCTTCTGACTCCCCTGATCGGTGACACTTTCAAATAGACAAAGTCTCCGACTTCGAAACTCAGCTCTCTTCTTCTTGTGTCTGCGTAGCTTCGCTGCCTCGATTGCGCTATCTTCAGATTCTCTCGAACCATTTTGATGTTCTCTTCAGCTTCAAGCAGAATGTCCGGCCCAAACACTTGCTTTTCTCCAGGCTGATCCCATTGCAATGGAGTTCTACAACTCCTTCCATAGAGCGCCTGAAATGGTGACATCCTCAAACTGGTTTGGTAACTGTTGTTATAGGAAAACTCTGCATAAGGCAATCTCTTGTCCCATCCGGACTGATCTTGCAACACACAGGCTCTCAACATGTCTTCAAGAATTTGATTGGTCCTCTCGGTCTGACCATCTGTCTGCGGGTGATAAACTGAACTGAAATTCAAATGCGTGCCCAAGGCTTCATGCAATTGCTGCCAGAAATGAGATGTGAACTGCGTTCCTCTGTCTGACACTATCTTCTTTGGCACACCATGAAGACAAATGATCCGAGACATGTACAATTCTGCCAATACTGCACTGCTGTAGCTGGTCTTGACAGGTATGAAGTGGGCTGACTTGGTTAAGCGGTCCACCACTACCCAAATGGAATCGTAGCCGGCTCGAGTGCGAGGCAATCCGACTATGAAATCCATACCGATTTCGTCCCATTTCCATTGAGGAATTTGCAACGGTTGCAACAATCCAGCTGGTCTTTGATGTTCGGCCTTGATCCGCCGACAACTATCACACATAGCCACATGCTCTGCGATTTCCCTCTTCATTCCATACCACCAAAATTTCTTCATTAGATCCTGATACATCTTCTCACTTCCAGGATGAATCGAATAAGCTGTCTCATGAGCTTCCTTGAGAATCAACTCCCAAATAGACTGGACATTGGGAACACACAAGCGGTCTTTGAACCATACCACACCTTCAGCATCTTCTCGAAAATCTTTGCCTTTGCCTTCCAGAATCAGTCGCCGGATCTCACTGATCTTCTCATCATTCTTCTGCGCTTCTTTGATTTCTCGCTCCAAGGTAGGTTCCAGCTCAACTGTGACTCCTCGCGAATTATTCAGAAATCTGAGACTCAACCTGTCAAACTCTTTGGCCAACTCATAAGACATCGGGTGAGCGACCATCAGATTGACCTGACTCTTCCGGCTCAAAGCATCTGCCACTACGTTTGCTTTGCCTGGATGGTAATGGATCTCCAACTCATAGTCTTTGATCAACTCTAACCATCTTCGCTGCCTCATGTTCAGCTCTGTCTGAGTGAATATGTACTTCAGACTCTTGTGGTCTATGTAAACATCGCATTTCTGTCCATACAGATAGTGCCTCCATGTCTTCAGTGCGTGAACCACTACTGCCAACTCTAGATCATGGATTGGGTAATTCTTCTCATGAACCTTCAACTGTCCGGACGAGTAAGCCACAACTCTTCCCTCTTGCATCAACACACATCCCAAACCAGTGTAACAAGCATCACAGTACACCGAGAAGGGCTTGTGCACATCAGGCAAGACTAGGACAGGCGCTGTAGTCAACTTCTCTTTCAGCGCTTCAAAGGCCTCTTGACATTTCTGGGTCCACTTGAACTCAACCTTGTTGCCTAGCAATGCTGTCATCGGTTTCGCAATCTTTGAAAGCCCTTCAATGAATCGCCGATAATATCTGGCCATTCCAATGAAACTCTTGATTCCTCGGACATCTGTTGGCGCTTTCCAGTTTAGAATGTCTGCCACTTTCTTCGGATCCACAGCCAATCCTTCTTTGTTGATTATGTGACCCAAGAACAAGACTTCACTGATCCAGAACTCACACTTGTTCAACTTTGCATACAACTGGTGCTCTCGCAATCTCTGCAATACCATCCTCAAATGATCTGCATGCTCTTTTTCGCTTTGAGAATAAATCAGAATGTCATCAATGAATACCACCACAAACTTATCAAGATAATCCATAAATACACTGTTCATCAAGTTCATGAAGAACGCTGGTGCATTGGTCAAACCAAAAGACATCACTGTGAACTCATACAAACCATACTTGGTAATGAATGCCGTCTTCGGAATATCCGAAGGTCGGATCCTAAGCTGATGATAACCTGACCTCAGATCAATTTTGGAGAACACACTGGCTCCTCTCAACTGGTCGAACAGATCTTCTATTCTGGGCAAAGGGTACTTGTTCTTGATGGTTACCTCGTTCAGAGCTCGATAATCGATACACATCCTTTTGGTGCCATCTTTCTTCTCCACAAATAGGACAGGGGCGGCCCAAGGCGAGGTGCTTGGCCGGATGTAACCTTTCTCTGACAGCTCATCAATCTGCTTCTTAAGCTCAACAAACTCGGGTCCGGATATTCTGTAAGCTCTCTTATAGATAGGGGCGGTTCCAGGAAGAAGCTCTATGGCAAACTCAACTTTCCGCTCTTGTGGCATACCCGGTAAATCCTTGGGAAACACATCTGGAAACTCAGACACAGTCTTGATCCTCCCAATTGGGTCTGCTTCACTGCTATCGACAGCCGTTTGATAACAACTTCCTTTCTTCGGCTCAGGCGGGACTAACTCGGTCACCACTTCCTCTCCTAGTGGGGACACCAACTTGATTGTCCTCTTATCACAACTGATAACTACCTGATACTTATCTAGCCAATTCATCCCTAGGATGACATCTATTCCCTGAGTACCCATTACTATGAGATTAGCGGGAAACGCTATCCCCCTTATTTCCACACTTACATTCAAACAAATGCTATCGGCTCGAATTCTACCACCAGCTGAGTCAATTTGAATGGGGGTCGACATGGTAGTAATTGGAAGATTATGTGCTTTCACCCATGATGCAGTAATAAAAGAATGCGTTGCTCCAGTATCAAATAACACTTCTGCAATATGGGAGTCGACTGGGAACATACCTACTATCATGCCGGGGGTCTCCTAAACTGCTTCAGCCTCCAAGTGGTTCAGTCTTCCATGATTATAACGCGGCTGAGAGCGGTTGCCTGCTCTAGGCTGAGACGCGTTCTGCTTTGCTTGGGCATTGGGGCCTGACTGCTGCTGGGCTGCTTTCTTCGGACATTGCATCACCCAATGGCCTTGCTCTCCACAGTGGAAACATGCCCTGTTTCCAACCTGAGCTGGTGCTGCCTGACTGTTCTGCTGAGTTGCGGGGGCAGGAAGACGAGGTGCTTGATGATTCTGCCTCTGAAACTGACCTCCTCCTGACTGATGGTTCTGACGATTCTGATACTGATGCTGAGGATACTGCCTTTGGAACTGCTGATGCTGCTGAGGTGGACGTTGGTTCTGCCTGAACTGCTGAGGTTGATTGCCTGAGAAACGAGGACGACTGCTGCTTCCAGGCTGGGGTCCACTGATCTTGCGCTTACGATCCTCCATCTCCTTATGCTTCCTTTCTGTCATGATTGCTCTGTCAATCAAGTGCTGGAATGTCGGGAAGGTGTGATTCATCAGCTGATACTGTAGAGGGTCGATCAGGCCTCTCAGAAAACGGTACTGTCGCTTGGCATCGGTGTTGACATCTTCAGGAGCATAGCGAGACAGCTGCAGAAACCTGTCCCAGTACTCACTGATAGACGATGACCCTTGCTTGAGGGCCAGAAACTCCTTCTTCACTGTCATCAGGCCTGCGGGCACATGGTACTGACGAAAGCTACCTCTGAACTCTTCCCATGTGATGGTGTCGGGGTCGGCATGGGTGGCAAGATAAGACTCCCACCATGACTGAGCTGCTCCTCTCAACAGACGAGGACCATACATGACTTTCTCCCGGTCATCACACTGAGCGGTATGCAACTCCCGCTCCACAGTGCGCAACCAGTCTTCAGCATCCATGGGGTCAGAAGAATGAGCAAACGTTGGGGGATGACCTCTCATGAATTCAGCACGCTTGTCCCTGGGCATCTGAGGCATCTGAGGCTGAGGTGGTGCCTGCTGCTGCTGATGCTGCTGAATGGCGGCCAGAGTCTGACTGATGGCTTGAATTGCCTGAGTCTGCATCAGAAACATCTGCTCGATGGACATCGGGGGCGGGGGCGGCAGCTGCTGTTGCTGGGGCGCCTCACCCTGCTGACCGGCTTGCTCCTGCTGAGCACGCCTTCCTCCTCCATGCCTGTTCTCTAACATCTGCAGAATGCAACCACGCATCAGAACTGATCTTGCAAATCTTGCAGCATAAGAAGAGAGTATAGAATTCTTCAACAACACTGAACAGATGAGCATCTTCACTGATCTCCAACACAGACCAACACAACTTCTCAGATAAAGAGGAAAGTGGAATAAAAGGTTTCCCAACTAAATAACTAACTCCTTTAACATATAACAGGTAAACCAAAATGCAGGGGATACCCACACTCTGGTGACAGTCATTACAAAGATCCAAATCCAACATAGTTCATCATGACAAGCATCAATGCACAGGATATAGCAAACTACCCTGTCTAGCTAAGACTAACTAAGAGCGAGACTAACGCTAAGACTGCAGCTTCTACGTATATATATGCATTAATTACAAGATCTAACTCTAGCGATCTATGGTTCCAAGTCTATCTTGGTCTTGCAGTCGGGATTGCCATAAGACTGGCGTCCACGCCGAGGTGAGCGGTACGGGTGCTGAGTCCCGACAGGAGCGGGGGAACCATCATCCAAGTGACGACGCTCCGCGCGCTCAGCCCGCAGCTGGGCGATCTCAGCACGAGCCCTACTCAACTCGTCTAGTGCATGGTCCAGCTCCGTGTTTAGCACGGCGGCTAGGTTGACTGTGCTGCTCAACCTAGGATTGTCCTCACCAACAGGTGAGACAATCACGCCTCCTGTGCTGCCAGATGGATGGCGGGGGTAATACCTCAGGTTGAGACCATCAGCTACCCCACCGAGAACCGAGCAGTAGTGCGAAAGCGCACGCCGTGCGACATCTTGCATGGTTGCCTCAGCTGAGTCCCGCTCAGAGATAGAATAGTGCTTTGAGCAGATCTCCGCACCTAGAGACTGTTCTCTAGACGACGCACCAAGCAGGTCACCTCCCAGCGGTCCGGGTAGACCCCGCGACTATGCTAGTAGACCACATAGCGATACTCGATGGACCAAGTACGTCGGTCAAGTGCCCGACGTAGCAGGGTGTCGAGCGCATCGTGGAAGTGACACCCGCGAGCAGCGTCGTGAGTGATGGGTCGAGCAACCCATCCTTCCGGCTCCTGGACAGAAGAGAAGTCGGTGTCATGGCTCGAGCTGTCGTCGCCATCTCCGTCGTCTGGGTCTCCTCCAGCAGCTACTCCCGAGACTGGGGCGCCCAGTGGTGGTGCAGGGGGCGCCTCCAGAGGAAGCACAGGGGAGCAGCTCCTCACAGACTCTACCTCCTGCTGGAGCGAGAAAGAAGAGCCCTGCTGCTCCTGTCGTCGATGCTCCTGCTCCTCATGCAGGCGGTGGTGCAGCCTCTCCAAGTGACTGGACTGTCCGGCCACTGGACGGCGAAGCGGACGCTCAGCAAGGCGGGAGGGTAAGAAGGGGATGACGGACTTTCGTGCAGTGTGTCTAAGATGAGCCATCTACAAAAGACACCGCAAGCAAAAGAGTGAGAACAGAATTACTATGACCAGCAAGTAATGAACCATAAATAAATGAAGGAGTAGAATAAAACATAATTTTCAGCAAGGTATAACATATAGTAGGACATAGTTTTTGGTCGGTATGACCAACTTTTGAAGAGATATCAAAGTCAAGGCAGGGACAGAGGTCTATAGTCCTTAGAACAACCATTCTACTCTAGGTTAGCGGTCCTACAGTCAGCACGGCTTTGATACCAGCTTATGTCACACCCGGTTTTAGAAGGCAAACCGAATGCGAACCATGTACGTGCCAGGATCAGCAATTCACGTACACAGTAGTTTACATAACATGGACATCATCACACAGTGCTCAAATAGCATTAAAAGGGAAATAATAGTCGATTACATCATATGTCTGGGACATCCACATAGTATTTACAATAATCAAAGTGCGAAAACGAAACGTAGATAACGCGGCCTTCACAGGCAGCCGACTGGGGGTTGCCGCTAACCCACGCCAAGAATTCATCGTAGTCTTGGAACTCCTGGAAATCTCCTTCCACGGCTTCATCTTCTCCTGAGCAGTGGTTGCAATGCGGACAACCTGGGGAAGGGGGGGTTTGGTGTGTAGATCAAGGGTGAGTACACATCAACATACTCAGCAAGCGTCCTGTTTGGCTGTAGTGGACTAGCTTTATGTGGGGGTAAGTCAAGCAGTTGCTTTTAGTTGGTCAGATTATTATTTACTAGTAGAAAGCCAGGTTTTAACATTAACCCAAGTTATTAACCCAATGTACCCTTTCCAAACGGAAAGAATACCACTTACCATTACCATAATCATAACCAGAATCATCAATCTCATTGCCACCTGTACCAAAATGTCTCTGATCAAGTATCACTAATCTCTGGAGCTCCCTTGGCCGCTCATAACCGCGAGCATGGCTGATATATTAGTTTCATAACACTCTGCAGAGGTTGCGCACTTTACCCATAAGCCGTGATTCCCTCTCTAGCCCGGGCTTGCAAGACCCTTATTCACTCCCGAGGTGAATGGCCAGGGATTCACTACGAAGCCTTTACAAAGATTCCCCGGGGCTGTAGCCACCCGTTAGGTTTCCTAAATGTACCGCACTCCTCCCCAAGGGACAAATCCACCTTGGCAGAGCGAGCCGCATACACCGAGCCCCATTGACGGCACGACGGTTAAGTGATCTACACTCCGGTTCCTCTAATTATTCAGCTAAGGGCGTCCCATTCCACCCTCATGGTTGCACTGTTTTCCCGGGCGGTCATCCATTGAACAGGTCCTTACGGAGAGGCACTCGAGAAACCGCTCGAGTCCCCTTGAAGGTCACAAGTATGATCATAAATAAGAAGGGGAAAACAGCGTATCATAGATAATCACATCATGTTCATTGATTAGAGTTGAGCAATAGCATCAGACTAAGCAGTAATAATCCAACCCAAATAGGTAAACAAGGACATGGATAACAAAAGCTAGTAAATCCTCAGGTATAAGTGTGTAATGCGGGAGGTGAATTAAAGAATGAATAGGACTGAGATGGGTCAAAGGACACTTGCCTCCACCAACCGACTGCTGCTCAGGGGCTTCTCCTGCGGGTTCCTCAGGCTCTTCGACCGGATCGTTCTCTATGCGATTACAAGCATACATACATCCATCCATTCAAATTAGGAAACAAACAGTACACCACACAAGGGAACAAATAAAGTAAATATGCATAAAGTATGACATTCGATATTGCATTCATTAAGGTTAGAAAGAAACGGGGAAAGGTCTTGCAGGGGTTAAAGCTTATGCACTAATGATTAGTTAAATTATGCGCTCTAGTTCTAATTGGTTCTAACAAAAGAATTAGTTATATGCATTAACGGGAACCTAGTCATTTTTAGTTGATCAACATTGAACGAGATAAACAATTAACTATATGAGTTGACTAACGTAACGGAATTCTAAATTGAGTTTTCCATTTTATTAACATGAACGATGATTAGCTTGCCTAAAATAAAATAAATAACAATGATAACAGAAAATAACATAAAATAAAATAAAATAAAATAAATAAAAACAAAAACAAAAAGGGGGGGGCGGCCGAGCAGGGGCGCGTAGGGGCGGTTGAACCGGCCAGGGGCGGCCGAGCTGGGCTGGGGCGGCCGAGCAGGGTGCGCAGGGGCGGCCGAGCTGGGGCAGGGGCGGCCGGGCTGGGCGGCTGGGCGCGGCCGAGCAGGGCGGCTGGGTCGGCCGAGTAGGGGCGGCTGGGGGCGGCCGGGCCGGGCGGCTGGGCGCGGCCGAGCAGGGCGGCTGGGCCGGCCGAGCAGGGGCGTGGGGACGGCTGAGCGGCGGGGGCACGGGGCAGGGGCGGCCGAGCGGCGGTTGGGCCGGCTAGGGGGGCGGCCGAGCGGCAGGGGGAGAGGAGGGGAGAGGGGAGAAGGAGGGGAGGGGAGAACCTCACAGGTGACGGGGACGGGGCGGCCGAACCGGGGCAGGGGCGGGGCGGCCGAGCTTGGCAGGGGGGCGGCGGCTAGGGCAGAGGGCGGCGGTGGCTAGAGAGAAAATGGGAGAGGGGGAGGGAGAGGGAGGGATTTGGGGGGAGAGGTGAGGGGCGGCTGGGCTGGCTGGGCCCAAGAGGGGGCGCGCGGGGGGGCGGCTGGGGGCGGCTGGGCCGGCCAGGAACGGCCCATGGCGCGGGAGAGAGAAAAGGGAGGAGAGAGAGAAAGAAAAGAGAAAAAGAAAAAAAGGTTTTTTCTCCTTTTCGAAATCCGTTTTTTCTAGATGAATGCATTTACATTTTCAAACAATCCAAAAGAATGCATGGTCCGGCATGGTGCATCAAACAACATAAAGTATTTTAGGGTTTTGCTTCACACGGGAATTCCAAACCGAATCCCGCTAACTTTGGAAAAGATCAAGGTCTAGCGAGGGAAAAGAAAAAAGAAAGGGTAACGCCCGAATTTTAGCGAGTGAGGAAAAGAAAAAATTCAACTCCAAAATTCGGGGCGTTACAACAGTCATGTGGTGTAAGTCATAAGGCTCAAGACCAAGCTCACAGAAGTGAACAAGGTCACTAGAAGGAGGAGTAGTGTCAAAACCAGAACTAAAAGTAGCCCAAAAGAGCTAAGTTCACCTTGATCTATAATTTAGGTTGGTTCTATGTTTGGATATATTCTATGTGACCTTTGCAGGATGTTGGAACTCAGATATGTTAATCTAGATCAAGTCAAGTTGACTTGATGGTTTAGAGTCCAACATTAATCTCAAACGTGTCAAATGCTAAACAGGTGCAAAAACAATAATCAAGGTACGTCTCTAGACTTAGTGAATTGTTTTTGTAACTAACATGTTTCTCTAAGTACTAGAAACCTTGTCAAGAAAAGTGGAAATGGAATTGAAGAAGTTTGGCTAAATCTAGCCAAAACTTGCATCAGTCTATGGTGCATCGGACTGTCCGATGGTGCACTAGACAGTGTCCGGTGCACAGGCTGGTTGAGTAGGAAATATCATATACGCTGGCGGCTGTATAAAGTGCACCGTCAATGTAAAGGATGCATTTACACTAGCGGCTATATTAAGTAAACCGCAGTGGAAATATCATATACACTGGCGGCTGCATAAAGTGCACCATCAGTGTAAAGGATATATACTGGCGGTTTCAGTTACAGCACGCCAGTGAAAAAAACAGGCATTCACTTATTGAAACTGTCAATACATTGCATGAATAATCAGTACCAGAGAGGATTCCGTACCCCAATACATTGCGTGATTACTCAGTGATCGGTACCCCAATACATTACATCAATACCAGAGAGGTGATCAATACATCTGAGATAAACAATATATCACTAACTACTTCATTACATCTAACTACTTCATTACATACACTACATCATTGATATTCCAGCAGCGATCCAATCTCTCAATAATGTCATTTCTAGACTTGCATTTACAACGTAATCAGCTTGGCCATGCGAACTACTCCCTGATCCTCCTATGTGTCCTCGATCCAATAAATAGTTATGCAAAGCAAAACAAGCAATTATAATCTTCACTTGCATGCTTCTTTCGTAAAATGGGAGTCCTCGTAGCACATGCCACCTTGATTTGGGTAGTCCAAAAGCCCATTCAACTACATTACGTAGACTCGAGTTGTGGAAATTAAACTTTTCCCGCACACTCTCTACTCCTGTTTGATTAAAATCTTCTAAGTGATGTCTCTGATTCTGATATGGTGGCAAGTAACCTTCGCGAATTGAGTAACCCACATCCACTAGATAATACCTCCCTGTACAAACAAATAAACCCAGAAAAAGATTTACTACATCGTAATGCATGTATGCAATGGCGCCAACAAAACATGCATGCCACCATACCTGCTGGTGGGTGTGGATAGTTCGCTTCTCCCATACAACTCCTGAGCACTGCCATGTCATGGCAAGAACCAGGCAACCCAGCACCTACAAAAGTGAACCGCATATCCATGTCCACTATAGCTAATACATTGTAGCTGGGCCACCCTTTTCTATTTATGTGTTCAAGCCTCGACTCATGACATACATGAGCTGGAACGTGTGTGCCATCTAAGGCTCCTATGCACCCATCAAAGAAAGGGGCATAAGGTCTAAGCTTGTTATGCACTTTAGAAAATGTTGGATCCTTTGGGCATATAGTGGTTTGTGCAAAACTATACAGTGCATCTGCCACCATAGCCATTTTTCTATGGATGGTATCCAAAGGCCTTTCAAATCTGTCTCTAATTTGTCGTGTTGCTTGTTGTGTCCCACATGCCCATAAGAACATCCCTAATGCTTCACATGACTCCACCTCTTGTGTTGACCTTAATCCATGATACCTCACTAAAGTATCATGCAATTCTCTAAAAGAATCTGGAGTCATACGAAAATTGTCGTGACACCTCCTGAAGTCCCTCATATTAAGTTCCACTCATTGCCGTCCTGTCACGTGCGGCAATAGAGTATGAAGATTGATCATAGGAGCAAGAGTATACGAACTAGAAGCGAAAGCAGCTAGAACCGCCGCCGCACCAGCTTGTTGGAATATGTTGGAGCTATCATCACTTGTCGTGTCGCTATGGCTGGAGTCTTCTGCACTACTCATCTCGGAGTTGCCTACATTTAACAGAAATGCAATACTCACCAATTCAAAACAAAAATACAATACTTAACATATAATACTTAACATACAATGTTATAAAACTAAAGTGCACAAGCACATAAATTAAATTGAACTACAATATGTTCGCAAACATCAAATTATACCAGAGTGATTACAACACACACATTCAAAACTAGACGGGAAAACTTAACAGTGTATCAAAGCATTATTATAACACCACACAGATAAGCTACTTGTTATTAATATGATTCCATTGGAACCTAATCCAATGGAGGCGTCCCTCTTTGCTTGTCAGTTGAAGAAAAAACTTCCTATTTATATTGTTTTTGCAAAGAATATTTGCCATGCAGTACAAATCAGAGTCCCAGCTAAGGCAATGGCCGCAAAGATAAAGATCCCAACTAAGGCAGTTTATAAAAATGTGCCTAAACATTATGTGCCGGCCAGACCTCTACTAACTCTTGAGAAACTGAGGAAGGTCCCTGCTAGTATTAAAAGGTTGCATGACTGGTACATGCGTGCATCATCAGTTGGCATTGACGCCATTAGTGTGCATATACAAGACCATGCTTTTATTGGTTCGGACCAAAAGGCCTTTCTTGCATTCGAGGATATGTGGTTAATGATGAACCTTCAGAAACTCGACGTGCAACTTGTGACTCTGTTTGCACCATAAGTGTCGCTCATATTTCCACATCTATGTGTTATTAATTTTCAATATCTGACACACGCACGTGTGACTTGTAGAATGCAACATGACCAACAAGAGATCATGTACGGTACCAAGCCCGATGCTAATGCCGGTAAAAGGATTGTGTATCTGAACACAATATTGATATGTGAGGAAAGCCACACTTTCAGAATTGGCAAAGACAATGAAGAGTTAAAGGGAAAGACGGACGAAGAAGTTGAGCATTGCATAAATACTATGAAGAATAATTTTGAAGCAAGATACGCCACCTACATAGCAAATGCAATGCTTAAATTTTAAGACGGGGAAGTTATAATGGCCCCGTACAACTTTAAGTAAGTGTGATTGTGCATAAAAAATAATAATTTCAATACACATGCATCACAAATTAATTTGATTTGTATAGGGATCACTGGACATGCTTCCTCATTTATCCTAAGGTTGGAAAGGTGCTGGTGCTCGACTCCTTGAACTATGACCCTTCAACCTATGCAAAATTCCTTAGTATCTTAGAGCAGTAAGTCTTTTCTATGCATGCATGCATACTTATATCATTGAAATTTTTTTGAAACATGGAGATTCTACTTGAGATCACAGAGCATTTAGGTTCTATAAGTTTAAAGGTGGAAAGTACGACAAGACCAAAAAATGTGTTCCACTAGACATCCATCATCACTGGCCGGTAAGTATGTGAATTTATGAATACATATCATACACAATGTAACACCTCTGGTGTTACTGTTACTAAAACTTGAGCATAACATCATAAGCATTGGCAATTTCATATGTTTGACACACCTAGAGTGTTACTAGGTAAAAATTTCAAACAAGTTGTATTGTTATAGCATTTTGAAAATAAGACCCTAGTATAGGATACTTAACCCTAAAGGGGATCCTGAAGGGTAAAACAAGAGCCAAATAGAGAAAACCTCAAAGACTAAGTAAAATAGTCATAAAAGTTACCAAGGATGGACCTATATTACATTTACACCCCTGAGATGCCAGAAACCCTAATTGAAACCCTGGAAAAACCCTAAATCTAAACCCTAGGGGCCTATGTGCAAAACTAGTCCACTTTTGGACTAAAGTGCAAAAACCATGATAAATGAGTATCCTAAGTCATTTGGTTCGCAAATGTGTGGATTTGTAAGCTAAATCTTGGATTTTGGACTTATTTGCAAAATGGACCTCATTTGAGTTCTATGCTAAGTCTGAAAACAGGGTTATAGTCTCAACTTTAGAGCTGTGTAATTTTCAAAATAGGGAGAATTCACCTTAGGGCACCACACCAATTTTGTAGCTCTTTGAAAGGGGAACAACTTTGCTTAAGAGTGTAATCATAGTTGTTGAGAAGAAATTGGAGATAATTAAACCCAAAGATGGGCTGTCAGGCTGTTTAAATTCTAAACTTCAGACTAGCAGTGCAACTGCAAGCACTTTGGGCATGAATTAATGCATGATCGAGCAAGGATTTGCCTAGGGTTGCTATACCAAGATTATAGCTGGATCCTAGGGCTACAACTTTGCTAAAGAGTGTCGATCATGTTACTATATAAAATCAAGAGAAAATCTACCCTAAATCCTGGCTATCAGATGCACTGAATGAGGGTTGCCATGGTACAGTGATCTGAATAAGATCAGATCGACTGCCTGGCCGTTCACCGCCGACGATCTTCGCCGTGATTCATGCCATCATAGTGATTCGTGTTCGTGGGTAAGGGGATAAGCACAATGGAGTAAGAACCTCGGTACTGGATTAGCTCGGACTCAGGCACAGATAAGGATCGCCATACCCCCTTGTTCATCGACCACTCGGGATGGGATCTCGCCGCCGTTGAGCCATCACTGTTGTCCGCCGCGTGTCCAGATACTTTACCACGTTGCGGTTAACCGTGCTATGCATGTCCGGTGATCGCCGGAGTACCTGCCACGGTGAAAGCCACCTGTGTCTAGCGCCAGAGCCCTTTTCCCCTCCGGTCGCCAGCGCGATTCGGTCAAATTGATCACCACCGCTTGAGCAGCCTATAAATTGGAGCCTCAGCATGTTCCGCTAGGTAATTGTGTGTCCAGTAAAACCACTCTCAGCTCCGATCGTTTCCCATAGTTCCCCAATTTGGGACTTCCCCCAAATCGGTCGAAGAACGCCGCAAAACCGAGCTCACCGTGGGCAGCTCTCCACAGGTCTGATCATGTTGTTCTTGATCTTGTTCCAGCATCCTTGTGTGTTCCTATAACTCATCGACCTAACCAATTGCTTGGAGCAGGAGTAGATTGTCGGGAACACCTTGAATTGTTTCCGGGTTGTGTGGTCACCATGGCTAGAGCAAACCATGTGGCCATTGATGAAATTAGGTTGGGGAAAACCTCGGTCTAGGTCTAAATTAGGAGCCAGTCGTCAGAGAGTATCAATCCTTGCGTGCCCCGCCCAGTCTAGCTCGCCGGAGCTTGGCTCCCCGTGCAGTACGCCGTCGAGGACTTCATCATGTAAAGGAATAGAACGTAGGGGTTCTGCTTGCAAACCGTCAGTGACTCAGAGCAACAGTAAAGAAACCTACTTCGAGTTAGCCAGAACGCCGAGGGCCTTTTCGCAAAGCTGCCAGCATAGGCGCGGGTGTGGGTGCGTGCGTTTTCCTGTGCAGGCTGGGCCGCCTGGGCCAGATTTGGCTCTACACTATTTCATCTTTTCTCTTTTCTTTTACTGTCCAACTTTAGAAATTGGTAGAAAATAGTAGAAAAATCCTAAAAATGTCAAACCAATTTTCCTAGATTCCCTATTTTCCATAGTATTTAATAAAAATAGTTTCATGATTTTTAGATCAAATGGGGAATTTTGGAGCATTTAAAATAGCTTAAAACATTGGTTCTAGATTTTTAGAAATTAGATAGTAATTCCAAAAATCCCCAAACTTTTTATATGAGCCCAAAACATTATTTAGAAGCCTTGGGTAAAGTTTGGTTTGATTTGGACCTTGTTTGATAACTAGAACCCAAAACCCCACCCCTGCCCTTTGAATTCCTTTACTGACTCCGAAAAACCTAGTTTCCCGAAGAACCGTGAAGGAAAGTTGTACTCAAGACTTAGGAAACAAACTTTACTATCTTTGCACACTCATAAGCATCTCATGAGCATTCATTCTTATATGTATATATATGGTTATATCTAGAAAACGAAGAAGAAGTTGAGGTAGAAGAGGAAAAGACTTCACCACCGCCACCTGTGGAATCTTAGACAGGGAATTGTTTTTACTTTGACATCTGTGGATCCGAGCCTGACTCACCTGTAAACCAAGGCAAGCCTCGGTGCATTTGCCACCTCCTTGATGCTTTTAAAATCTTTCTCACTTACTTGATGCATTAGGTGATAGGAGTTGATTGCTAAAACAATTCCTGCATTACCTTCTTTGAATTTGACTACCTTCCTTTGAATCCCTGCTTTACAAAAGATTTTACTATGCTTAGTCTTGCTTTAGCAAAAACAAAATGTTTTGTTTTACAAAAAGATGTTGTGGCAAAATGGGAGGGATGTTTTTGAAAAAGAAAAATTTGATGGTGGATCCATCATGGCCATGATGGGTTCAGCATCGGAAAAGATGTACCTCTGCCAGGTACCAAGTTTTGGGTTTAAATGATTAAGTTGAGACCGGGCGGGTGACTTGCACGAGAAGAGAGTCTCGGTGTAGTGTCTCCGTCTGAGTCGCTTAAGGACCGTGTCGATGTAGGCTTGATGACCGAGGACCCTTTTAACTGGTCACATGCCTCGTCATGGGTAAGCATTGCCTCGAGCAGACTAAGGCCAGAATAAGATACCACGCAATGGGAGTGGAGAGATGGCGAGAGTAGCGTGTACCCTCCGTGGCAAGAGGCTGGACGGTGGTGTATCTGTGCTCTCGGTTAGCGTGAACATGATCTGGTCTTAAGAAACCCGATGGTGGGTTGACATATGCAAGGGTTAAGTGCTACATATGTCGTGTGATCGGAGATCCTCAGCTGAGTATAATCGATTCGGATCGCCGTACCTTCGCGGTTATGAAGACTTGGTCACTGACCTATACGTAGCAATCCAGTAAAGATGAAGAATGGTTAAGAAATTGGCTAGTGCAGGCCAAGTGATTGAACTAGGGTAGAAAGAACTCTAGTTATAGGTAATTTTACTTAACTTGCTAAATAAAACTGGATTTTTAAGGATCCACTTTAGTAAGCATTTCAACAAACAGAGTCATTGATTATTGAGAAACCTTCCTTGACTCCCTTATAACTAGCATACCCTTGAGAGTCTTTTTCTTAGTCGGGTAAGTCTTGCTGAGTAATTCCATACTCAGGGTTTTATTCCCTGTTGTTTTTAGGTGAGGAAGCAACAAACTTTTGTTGTTTCTGTTCCAAGGTGGTTGCAAAAGAAGAAAATCAAGAATAGAGCTGTGGGAGGACAAGTTCCTCCATAAAAACTTTTTGTGTAATACTTATCGGGAGGGGTTTTTGCCTCCCTTGGTTTTGTAATAATTATACTCCGCACTCATGTTGTATACGCTGGTCTGTAAATATTTAACTCTATCTTACTTTCAAATAAAGGTAAGTTAATATAATTGCTTCCGCATTCTCGTAACTCAGATGCTTGTAATGTCTGCGTGACGGGTGAAACGCTCTTGGGAAAGGTAAGAAAAGCAGATACCGAACTTGTCAAGTGATTCAGGAACACCTGCAGGGTTGTCTGAGGTCCGTTGAACAAGGACAACTGTAGGTGGGCCTAATGACTTGGGAGGTTCCGTGACACACAACGCTGCAACTAAATAACCAATTTCTCCTGTTATGTATGTAGTGCAACCACAAGGATCGGTCCTATGTGGGTTCTATGCGTGTGAGTTTATGAGAATGAACGGACGATACATCACAAACCCTATCAAGGTATTATTAGTAATAGTCATGTTTGTATTTGTAAATTAACGATGAATAGATGATGTTTATAAGCTTCCTTTACAGGAATTTCAAAAAGGAATTCCGGAGAACTTGACCGAAGCTGCATTGTATGGTATAGTTGAAGACCTATGCACATTCATATTATAAGAGGTCATTCCAGCCGAAGTGAAATATCACGACGCTTCCAGTACATTAGCTATGCCAGAGTTTAGAATATTAACAGAAGTTAGTAGACTATCTCTTAAATGAGATAGTTACTAGCTAGAGCATAGGTGAAAACTTATATGTTCAGTTTTGATGTATAGAATGTATCAAATTTAATTAAGTTTTGATTGATTGAAAATGTATAGTTGTAAACAGAAAAATATGTGTATAAAATTCAGTTTTGATGTATAAAATTCAGTTTTGTTTCAAATGGTAAGCAGACCGCCAGTGCTAATATTATTTCCACTAGCGAGCTGCTAAAGAAAACCGCCAGTGATAATAATGTTTCCACAGATGTTTTCTTAAGCAGTCCGTCAGTGAAAATTTAGTTTTGTTTGAAAATTTGAAAAAAGGCAGGAAACTTATACTGGTGGGCAGCTAAAGAAAACCGCCAGTGATAATAATCTTTCCACTGGCGGTGTCTTAAGCAGCCCGCATGTGAAAATGATGTTTCCACATGCGGTGTCTTAAGCAGCCCGCCTGTGAAAATGATGTTTCCACATACGGTTTTTTAAACAAACTGTCAGTGCTAAATATATTTACACTAGCGGCCCGTTTAAGAAAACCGCCAGTGCTAATAATGTCAGCACTGGCGGTTTTCTTAAGAAACTGCATGTGGAGACAACATTTTCATAGGCGGGCTGCTTAAGACACCGCCAGTGCTAATGATATTTACACTGGCGGGCTGATAAAGAAAACCGCCAGTGCTAATGATATTTATACCGGCGGTTTTCTTAAGAAACCGCATGTGGAGACAACATTTTCATAGGCGGTTTTCTTAAGCAAACCGCCAGTGATAATAATATTTCCACATGCGGTTTTTTAAGCAAACCGTCAGTGCTAATGATATTTACACTGGCGGGCTGCTAAAGAAAACCGCCAGTGATAATGATATTTATAGCGGCGGTTTTCTTAAGAAACTGCATGTGGAGACAACATTTTCATAGGCGGTTTTCTTAAGCAAACCGCCAGTGATAATAATATTTTCACATGCGGTTTCTTAAGCAAACCGCCAGTGCTAATGATATTTACACTGGCGGGCTGCTAAAGAAAACCGCCAATACTAATGATATTTGCATTTGCGGTTGGCAAACAACCGCCTGTGAAAAAGGTTTATTTCTACTGGCCCCTAGTACTGGCGGCACTGAAAAACGCCAGTGCAAATAGCTCTAGGATCGCCACTATAGAGTTTCTGTGTACTAGTGCAGATTCTTTAGGAACGGTGCTGGAAAATCCTTTGTACCAGTTTCTGAAATTGCAATGAAATCCAACCTATGCTCTCTAGACAAATCAGAGAGTAACCGGTGTTTCGCTGGGTCTCTAGCCCCATTAGCGACTCTGGTGGTATCAAACTAGAGCTAAAAAGTGTGCCGATGGACGAACGCAATGTGCTTTTATAGGGTGGTGATCCTGATCCCTGGCTGAGAGGACAGCTTGAAGATTAGTTGAGGACCAAATTAATGTATGTTAGAAACTAGTGAAGATTGACAAAAACAGACGTGGTATTTGAATAGAAAAAGGAGTAGACGAACACCTTATATTTAGATGAAAAAAGAACAGTGATTAGTTAGTTAGTTAGGAGGAGACTGGAAAGAGAGCAAAATAGTCTTTTAGAACACGGTCCTGGAATTTTCTGGCTACTTCAACAATCCTTTACAGTTACAGAACAAAATGGTGCAAGGATTCCAAAAGTTACAAGCAGGCAAAACATGCCAGACACATGCTTTCGTTTCGTCGTCCTCTGAGTCGGCCAGGCGGGCCTGCCTTGATGAAGGGGAATAGCAAGCAGGCTTCTTCCGGCGCTAGCTAGAGGGGTAGAGCCTCCAGAGCACGTGTCGGCGGCGTGACTCCTTCAGGAGGGCATGTGGCCGGGGCCGCCTTCTGGTGCTGCCGGCGAGGCCTCGCTGACGTCGAGGATCTCGACGCGGCGGTTGGTCCGCTTCCTGATCTTGATGGCCACGTCCTGCGGGCTGAAGGCGGCGCCGCACACGACGACCCGGCCGTGCTTCTTGTCGATCAGGTGGTTCTCTAGCCCTGCAAGAAGTCCAGAAGGAGAAGGTCCAGAGATGTCTCCGAGGCCGAGGCCGAGGTTGAGGTCTCAGCTGGAGTGTTGTTTACCTTCCATCTGGAGGAGCGCCCTCCTGATCCGCTGGTAGCACCCGTTGCAGTCGATGCTCATCCTCAGGGTCATGATGCAGTAGGGCTGCTGCTGAGTACATGGTACGCGTCACTGCCTCTCGATGTTTCAGCTCTCGAAAACCATTTTGCTAGGACTGACTGGCAGAACGTAAATAGAACACCCATGGTAACACTCACCCTGTAGTAGTCCATGGAGACTAGTCGAGGAGCGGCGAGATGACGACGACGACGAAAGCGGTTTCCACTTGGTCTGAGGCAGGCAAGCGAGGTGCAGAGTGTGAAAAGGGCGGCAGAGTGTGAAAAGGAAGGGATTAGCGTGCGAGCTGTGGCTTGAGAGTTGAGACTACTTGAGAGCACGATTCTTTTATGGTCACTTCTTCACTCGAGTGATTCATTCCGGTGTGGTCTCGATCAATGTGCTCTCTGGGAATCAGATTCTGGAGCACCAGTGGGCAGAGGGCCTGCGTATATGTATATGCTTCCACATCTTTGTTCCTCTCAGATTCACCGGCCCCTACTAGATTACTGGCATCCTGCAAGGTCACTCCTGTCCACGTGTCCTGTGCCATTCATTGTACGAGAGAAGGCTATAGACCATTGGAGTGGAGCCTATTTGTGTTGACGGTATCGTTTGGGTAAGTTTGGATTATAACTCAAATTTGGACTACGTGCAAAAAGAAAAAAAAATCCCAGCAAAACACCTCTCAAGCATGAACTTTTCAGAATGCCAAAAAAGGGAGGCATTAAAGGAGCTAATCCTATGTTGGCTTGCAACTTTGCAAAGAGCAGCTTACATCTTCCAGAAACCATATAAACCTTTTCATGGAAGTTCCTTTACACGTCTGATGGGATTGATGTCAATGCAGGTGCAACACATACGTGCTGACAATGTTTGGACTAACAGGCTGTGCCTTCAGTATCAGCGGGGTTCCGGATTGGGTAAACGAACCACCGCGAAACCCACAAGCATCTCGGTGCTACTGCTGCAGCCAGCGCTTGCCAGGTTGAACCGCTGGCCCAATGCGGCAAGAAGTAGCACAAAACATAGTAGTAAGCTAACAAGTTGATCCAGGGGGAAAAAAAGTAAGCTTGGCCGTGACCTCTATATCAGGATATCAAGTAGTAAGTCTGTAAATCTAGGAATTCTGTACTAAACAGCAAAGCCAAACGAATATGTAGAGTGAGCGAACAGACGGGACGAATCCCAAAACGTTTTCCTACTACAGCCCTACAACCTTCGTTCGCATGATGGAGGGATCGAGAGCGCCCTCATAGCGGTGGCCCTCCGAGCCCGTCATCGTTGTCGAACTCGTGCATGTGATCCAAGAGGTAGTTGGCGGTCAGCTGCTCATTCTTGTTGCACGCGAAGAACACTTCCAGGACCAGTGCCCGGTCAAAGCCCATACCTTCAAGCTGTGCATGAAGGATGTGATGGGATGAATTGGATGTAAAAACCATGCAGGTAAGGGCAAGTGTGTATGAACTAGTCAAGATCCATCGACATACACGAAGTATAGCTTCGTTCTCCTCTGGAGTGACTGCAATGGTCTCAGCTGCATCCGCCATCTGGTCCAGCATCCTGATTCAGGAAGTACAAAAAAACATCAGACGATGTCGGCAGTACAAACAAAAATACACGGGCAGCACGAGGAAGGAGCGCAAACATTTCATTCTCTTCGTCTCCCTCAAGTGGTTCATTGATCATCCGCATGAACTCTGCTTGGTTTTCCTGGATTAGCTGCATAACCTGGGGATTTTGTTTACCCAATTCTTGCAGCAATGGCTGCACAATGCAGATAAAGAAATTGTGGGTGAATGGATCACAAAAGGGAGATCGTTGGAGACTGAAAGAGGATGAGCAACAGAGCACACAAACAGACCTGCAAAATCTGAGGATTAGCCTGCACCAAACCAAGCAGGTTTTGGAATTGTACGTTGTTGCGCAAAACATCAAGGTTTCCTGTGCCAGCATTGGCGGAAGCATTCGGAAGAGACTACAGTTCAGACAATGACGAATATGAGATCCAAAGTCAACTAGTTGCAAAAATGTCAGTCTGCATGCACAGAGGGGAGTTACTTGGGGAAAGAGGTCTAGAGGGTTAGCATTTGGTCCAGATGGAGCTGCAGTTTGAGCTGTTTGTGCAGCCTGGACAGGATTGGCTGGCTGGATACTCGGAGGTGATGTAGGAACATCCATTTGTTCAGGAATCCCCTAAACAGAAGAGGAAGGACATTAGTGTGTCTACATTTGTAAAACAAAATTGTATCCTCGTAATGTAGGTTAAAAGGGCAATTAACTTTTAACAGTCACCAAATATTCAAATTAAACATATCTGCATGCGGCTTCAATCTAATTTTATGCAATAGATAATGTATTCACTAGTTAAATGTATTTGGGCATACATAGATCGCCGAAAGTTCATTATAATTAAGGCCTAGAAAGTAGCAAGGGAGGACAAAGAATCATTCTTACAGAATATAAGTACTCAACAGCGCGCTCTGGGTTGTTATACGCAACCCGCAGAGCACGTAGTACAGTGTCTCTGTCCCATATCCCGCCACCCATTTCAAGAATGGATTGAATTGTTCCTTCCAAGTTGCTGCCAGCAACTAGGTTTGAGGCAGCCTGACCATAACTATCTGCCTCGGTGCTGTAGCAAATTTTACGAAATACCAATACATCATCAAACAAAAATTATGCTTATTACAAGATTAGTTAAATCATCTAAGATGGAAGGAAAATCAGGAACTTACGATACAGCAACAGCAGGAGCTGCTGAGGCTGTAGCAGTTGCAGCCAGTGCACTGACAGGTACACTAATTCAGAGAATGCAATGAGTTAGCTGGCAATAACAATGGTACCATGAAGTGAATGGAAATTATACCCAACTTAAGTATTGTTACACTCAAGGTAGACATATGATAAGTCAAATAGTACTACTACCTCTGACCCATAAAACTTTACATTCTAGTTCTGTCCTAAGTCAAACTATTTATGTTTAACCAATTTTATACCCAAAAAATACCGATATTTATATTACCAAATTATAAGTATAGCTAGATATGGAGTCTGCTGATATTGATATTTATATTACAGTCTAGGGAGCACATTTTCATAGTTGTCATAAATGTTGATGCTCTTCTTGATAAATTTGGTCAAACTTAATTGTTCGACTTAGGACAAGGTTTGAATGACATGTTGGTAGTAAGAAACTTCCTCAAAACAGTTAGAGCCTGAAATGTGGCATAAATCTGCAAATATCACAGCCTGTCAACTACAGTGTCAAAGGCTTAAAGACCGTACTACTATGCACAACCTTTTGTTTTGCTATAATTCAATACAAACATAGAACTGACACTGAAATCAATGATTGCAAATGTTTCCTGCACTAGAACCAGCTGAAAAGGATCCATACTACCAATCCTAACACAAATCAAGCCTTCACATACAAATAAATATGAAGCTCACATAGGTGCTGGTGCAGCTGGGGCTGCTGACGTTTGAGGTGGAATAGCAGGCACTGTCTGAGTAGGAGGTGCCTGCAAAAGTAGTTTAAGTTGATGTCTATATCTCAACAAAAATATATTACAGTGCACATATAACTAAAACTCCACTTTGGTTGGCTTAGAACTTTAGGCCTTTACCTCTGGTGACCTTTGGTTAAATAAAATAGCGACCACATATAACTAAAAGCCACTTATTTAACAGACCTATATGCTTTAATTTGGATATATAATATATCAAATAACTAAAAGACCATAAAAACTTATTTTTGACTGTCATAGTGCATTGTATTGTTTGAAATAATTTTTATGGTCCAGAACTTTTCTACAGTAAACAAAAAACTTATTTTTGGCTAAAGTTCTGTATACATTAGATGGGTCAAGAAAAAGTTAAAGTACTGAAAAAATAACAAGATGTGAAAATAATCAGTGTCAACACAAATAAAATTATTCTAACGTCTCACCTGATTCGCAGTTGTCTTAGCTGGTGCTGCACTTGATGATCCCTTGTTCTGTGAAAGGTTACATTTGTACTGTGATAAGATATATATAAAATTTTGAAGCAATTGTAGACATTCCAAATTCACAGTAGCCTTTGCATCCATATATACAATATTGCCTAGTAAGCTAATAATACGAAATGAAGCACAAATTCTTTCAAACAATACAATGCACTATGACAGTTATTCAGTTAACGTTAACAGTTAATTCATATTTGGTTTTGGCAATAACTTTCTTATCATCTCAAGTCATACTCGTGAATTGCCATGTGTCAACCAGAAAAACAAACAAGTAGGCTACCTGTCTGAGCATTATAACAAGGAAATTATTCTCGGTCACTTGATTTTCCTCTAATGTGGTGTCATCGCTGAGCACCTTTCCTTGATGTATAAGGACTTGTTGGTCAGCTGGGTAGGAAGCCTGCTCTTGCATATTCTCTATGACCTTTTTCACGGCAGCAACCTGATTCAAGAACTTGTGTCAATAGCGGGCATGCAACAACATCACTACGAATTTCTTATATTAGATAGAAACTGAAAGAACCATAAAAACAGGATGCTGATGGAATCTAAGATTGCATTACCAAAAACCTTATTATGTTAAGTAGATAACAGAAATAAAAAGAGGTTTATAGTAAAAAAACTTGCAATTTTGAAGCTTTCTTTTATGGCACCCAACTGATTCACCTTCTTTGATCCACCAAGCCACAGTACCAAACAAAGGAAATCCAGCAAAACATCCTAAAAAGCTTCCTAGAAACAAACTGTCAAAGAGTGGTCACTTGTAGATGACATTAACATCAACAAGTCAATAGTAGCTTCCGTGCATAAACTGAAATTGAAAATAACTAGAAAAATACTTGTGCATGTGAGCTATCACATTGCCTTATATTTTTCAGTCAAACACAACCTCCAGAAATTTACATAACAGTGATAAAAACACAACCTGCAGAAAATCATAACAGCAACAATAGATCGGCCAGCTAGAAAGGGAAGCACCAATGGATTAATGGCCTAAGGGTTGATAACTTCACCATGCCATCTGACTCCTGTATCCACCAAAAAAGTCACCTAGAAGGAACCCAAACCCAAGCCACCACATCCATAAACAAACTCTGCAACAGGCCAACGGTTCTCAGTTCTGCAATTCTATTTGCACCATTGGAACCCACAAGCAACCTACAGATTGGTCCATGCCCGATTTGTTCACGGTTTCCAACACACCCACCACCTCTGCACATGAACCCACCAAACCCTAGGCCCCAGGCCCCCAACAAATCTAACAAGCAGCCAAATCTCCTGAAGCAGCCCCATCGATCCATCTAGCAACTAGAACCATAGCGACAGATTGGTTCCTTGTTGGTGGGGTCCACTTAGATCTGGAAGCTGGAGCCCTTAGCATCTTCATGATGACCTTCATCTCACCGTACTGGTGTCAACTGTGTTGAGATCAAGGGTTGAGACAGGAGAGGGCAGAAAGGAGCGAGTAGGGCGAGTTCTTTTCAGTCTCCTATTTTGGCCCAAGTAGAAGTGTGCTTTAGCGAGTTGGGTCTTGTAGTTTGGTGAATTTATATGTACCTACTGCTGTTTATGGAAGGTGTCCAAATCAGTCAGGTTGTGATGTTGTAGACAACATGGAAGCTGTAGCTGGATAAGGATGCTGACTGCTGACAGGGTGTTCACCATGCACATGGTTTGCATTTTGGCTGTGCAGATACGTGCACCTCTATTAGTTGGGTCACTTGTATATGTATGGTTGATAGGCATCATTGCACCTGTGAACCATTCCTATTTGAAAGATTGTCAATGTTTATCTTCCTCGTCATGCTTAACTTGCCTTATCTTGGTTATGTTTATCTTCCTCGTCATGCTTAACTTGCCTTATCTTGGTTCATAGCGCACATGTAGTTATCGTTCCAATCAGAATCTTTCTCTAGCATGTCAAATTATTGAAATAAGTGGTGTCAGGTGTGAATCTAAGACAAGTGCAGTAGGTCATGAGATGGGTAGCCAGGCAATGTCCTCATTTTATCCTAGCTGATAAATAAAGAGAAGTCATCCCCTTACAATCTCTACTGCCAATTGTAAGAAAGTAAGGTTGATTTACTCCTTATATCTATAAACTTTATTGCTACCAGTTTCTTATCTAGAGAGCTGAAATAACCAGAGAAGGGGTGTTGATAGCATCCTTCTATTCATGAATGATAGCATCTAAGGTCCGCGATGAACATAGGCAATTAGACATACTGAAAAATCTCTCAAAGGCTTTGTTTTGTGGCCGCCATCACATGCACCTATTTGATTCACTCCAACCACATTACCAAATAGTTGAAAATCCAACATTACATCCTAAAGCTACTTAGAAATAAACTGGCAGAAATTAGCTTATACTGATAAGATCTAACATCAACAAGTTAAGAATGGCTCCTGAGTGTAAACTGAAACCGCAATAACTAATCAATGCTCGTGCCCGCGAGGTGATGAAGTATCGTGTTGCCTTACTTTTTATTCAATTAAACACACAACCTGAAGAGATGTAGGACAGCGACGATAGATTGACTGCAACCTATGCTCTATCTACCAACTACAATGCCTGATAACTTCACCTTGTCATCTGATTCATGTATCCAAGAAAACATCACTAGAAGGAACCCAAATTGAAACCAGAAAATCCACAGGCGAAGTCTGCAACAGCTCTCCGTTCCGCCTGTTCCACACGCACCACCGGAACCAAATCAGCAACCTACAGATTGGATCCACGGCAGCTTCGCCCGCGGCTTCCAATACTCTCATCGCCTCCACAGCGGAACCAACCAAATCCTAGACCCCAAACAAACCTAACAAGCAGCCAAATCTAGCGAAGCAGCCCCGCCAATACATCAGCAACTAGAAACATAGCGACAGATCCGGAGCGCAACCGATGAGTACCTTGTCGGTGGGCTCCACTTCGATCTGGAAGCTAGATCCCTTGAGCGTCTTCACGGAGACCTTCATCTCGGCGCGCCGCCGTCGCCGCCTGCGTCGAACTGGAGGGTTGGAGGCGGACAGCAGCGGTCCGGCGGAGGAGGGAAGGCAAGAAGGGGCGAGCTCAGTTTTCTGATGTCGCAGACGTCGTGAAAGTTGTAGTCGGATAAGGACGTTTGCTAGGATGATGTGTGCCGTGCACATGGGCTATTTTTGTACGATGTTTTGAGACAGTTATCATGGTTTTCTTCAACACAAGTGTATAGTTCTCGCTTTCAGAAAAACAAATATTTTTAACTTTGGTCAGATGTATAGAATACTGATATTTAAACTATATCATTAGTATTATTAAATAGGTAATTAGATATGTTTTTATGATACATTTATTAAATATATATAAATTTTATTAATATTTCATATAAACTATGTCGTCACATAATGATACTAGGTATTGTAACTACCCGAGAGATTCATAGCCTAGGGTGCAAAATGGAGGCTCGTTAGAGCATCTCCAACAACGTGACCTATAAAAATGCCTTATAATTTAAAAATAAGTAAATTTTATAGAATTTAGGGCACCAACAAAACACTTCGCTCCAACAGTAAAGCCCTAAATCTAGATTATAGGGCAGTCCACTACGGTGTAGTATATTTGAGGCACTTGAGAAGGTGCCCTATAGTTTTTTGACAAAATTTGTTGAATTGAGGCACTGTTGGAGTGGTTTTTCTTGTGTAGAGCCCTATATTTCAATTTTAGGCACTAGTTTGAGGCATTGTTGGAGATGCTCTTAGATCTATGTATCGCTATAGCTAGCGGCACATGATTTGTTCATAAAGGTTTATTTAGGTCGTGAAAGTATATATCATACATTCTTTTTGTGAGACAAATTGGTGAATGAGGAGGCAAAGAAGATTGCGTACTCATGTATTGTCTGAGCAAATGACTTATTACTGACTTTTTTTAGGTTCCAGCCAGAATTCTAAGCAAAATGGTCTCTAGTTCACCAAAACATCGAGAAGGGATAAATCTCTGCCTGTCTCATGTTTTGTTTCTTGTTTTGCTTTGATTTACACTTCTTTATTTATCGTTGGTATAAGTTGTTTGTGAAGCGTAGGACATTGTGAGACAAAGACTTGTATTCCACTGCAATCTACTCTACTCATCTGAATTTTGTCGCGTACCGCTACGAGTAGAGTAAGAAAGTTCTAAGTTTTGGTTTAAGTTTTTAATCGCCTATTTAGCTCCTCTAGGCAACATCCAGATCTGTGTTGCCCTCAAAAGGAACTTTCACTCATCCACAAAGCACTCAACATGCTCCTCTAAGAGCATCTCCAACAACGTGACCTATAAAAATGACCTATAATTTAAAAATAAGTATATTTTATAGAATTTAGGGCACCAACAAAGCACCCCGCTCCAACAGTAAAGCCCTGAATCTAGATTATAGGGCAGTCCACTACGGTGTAGTATATTTGAGTCACTTGAGAGGGTGCCCTATAGTATTTTGATAAAATTTTATGAAATGGGGCACTGTTGGAGTAGTTTTTCCTGTGTAGAGCCCCATATTTCAATTTGAGGCACTAGTTTGAGGCATTGTTGGAGATGCTCTAAAAATACATAGCAAAGAGGACATATCAAATAAAGCAGGTGAATAGTTAGCTATGGAAGGACCACCTCTAAAGATAAGGACAATGGTGGGTGCATCAGGGTTCTTGATCTTGGCTCGAATTTAGTGGTCAATCTCGATGGACTTGAACTTGCTAAAAATCTCATCCATGGTAGGGGTCTCATAGTTGGGCGATTCTAAGACCTTCACCTCCCAAACTCTATTTAGAGCATGTAGTGACTTGAGTGCTCCATCATGATCGTCATAGAGTAATTGTACCTTGTCAGCGTTCATCTGGCTGGCAATCAACTAGAAGCAAGAAAACATAGAATTGATGGTCTCTCCAGTCAATTGTACGAAGTTCCGGTACTCTCGGCGGTAGGTCTCAAAAAGGACGATTTTCATATGATCAACTAGGTGAGGGCCAGTACGTTACGACGGAAACATATAATACCACGATAACTTATATACAAAGGTGTATTATACTGTTATGAGAAAATGTTTCGTAATCTATTTGTGATCCTAGTCATACATAATTTTTTGTTATTTTAATCTAGTTATTTCACCATTACATTGCAACCATCCGTACCATACAGACTTCTATATACGCTTTTAAAAATGTCATGTCAATTGCATCATTTAAATGCTAAGACTATCATAATAAATTACAAATAACTTATACAAATTTTTAGGAAATATCACAAGGTCTTACAATTCTATATATATTAGGTGTGTGCCTGTGCGTTGCGACGGAAGTAACAATGGAACTGAAAACGGATGGAGAGTGCAAACATCACTATAATATACAAAATCCGGACAAGTACATAGCTTCTGTTCATAGCAAGAGCCATATAAAGCTGATGAACAAGATTAGCTCAAAGAAATATGATACCAGCAGGAACAAGATTGCTAGGAAACTCGATTACATTTACTTCAACAAAGGTTCCTCAAAATACTCTGTTCTTGCAACTGGTTCTGTCATAAAGGTCATTTTACATCTTACAGGTTCACTATAAATTAATCACTGAAACATGACGTATCAGATGAAATAGCACCAAGATCTACAAAAAAACTTGAGTTATGATCTATCGACGTGAGACCACCAGTCGACAATCTTCGTCCCTTGTTGCTGGTCAAATACGTGAGACAATCAGGTGCTCCACAGCACCGCCCATGGAAGAAGACCTGACACCACCAGTCGACAATGATCCGCCCATGGAAGAAGACCTAACACCAATTAGACAATTATTTAATAAAAACACAAATTGGAAACATACAAATGACCATGGGATCATCCCTCAACAAGTCATCTATGGCCAAAACACAAAGCTAATACTTAGCTACTAAAATTAGTTGAAGCCATCCAAACAATCTATTTAATAGTTCAACTATTAGCTATGTTTAGCAAATTAGCTAGCTACTATCACTGTTCTCGAATATTTGTTGCATGTTGGTTCATTTTTGAACTAAAACATGACAAATAAAAAAGATACGAGAGAATATTTGTTAGCTAGCTAATTTTACTAATATTTTTTAGCTAACTAATCATTAGCTCTATTGCATTCAAACTCACTCGTCCTCAAACGAGCTCAAATTTCTCAGCATAAGATTGTAGTTGGCAGGAATAATTGCAAATCAGTTCTGAAGCTCTCATGAATTTTTTGAACTCATTACTAAAGTCTAAAACCTTATAGCAGAATAAAGTTGAACCTTATATGTTATTGTACTAAACAAGCTTTAGAAATAAATAAATAAATAAAAGAATGCTTCACGCACCTCCATGGAGGGCTGGAGTACTCGTACATCCTGCCACTGCCAGAGAATATGATGACTCCGATTTGTGCATCACAAAGAATGGCTAGCTCGTTTGCCTTCTTGAACAACCCCATCCGCCTCTTGGAGAAGGTAACTTGGCGGTTTGTTGGATTCTCAATCTTCTTCAGCTCTACTTTTCCGCGCCCCATTGGTACAGCTTGGTGCTTCTACTCTTATCTTCTATTCAACCTACAAGAACATATGCTGCGAACATTGACAGTCATGATTCAGGACACCAAAGCACAACCATGATAAGAAACAAATAAATAGTTCATATGCGTGAGAGGAGGTAGAAGCAAATGACTTCGAATCACCAAGGCCATGAAATAAAATTAACAGACAGTTTCAGTCTTTCAGTTTCATGAAGATCAAATGAATTTAAGAGCTCGATATGGTGTAGTATAGTGGTGTGACCTAGGTGACCCCAAGGCATTATGTGATATAGCATAAAGGGATTCAAGCCTTCATGGCTTAAACGAAATAGCACCAATCACAATGGTATGTGTACAATCTACTAAAATAACATATTATCACATTGCTAAATACTCCTTATGTTCATAAGCACCTGCCTTCTGTCATTTTAAAGCACGCAACAAAACATTCATAGTTGTTACCAGTAACATAAGTAAAAGCATCTAGAATGGCCTTATAAAAATAATAGTAAAGATTCACAAAAAGAAGGGGATGGGTTCATGCTGATATGCTTCTATGGTCTTCACCAACAAAATATAAAAATTCAAAAAAAAACTCCAATACTATAATAGTTTAGAAAAAGGACATCTTATAGTATGAAATCACATAAGATGTGTAACTGAAATGGACATACCCTGATCACTGGCATTAAAACAGTTTTCACCAATCACAATGGAATGTGGACAATCTACTGAAAAAACATATTAAATACTCCTTATGTTCATAAGCACCTGTCGTCGGTTATTTTAAAGCACGCAACAAAACATTCATCATTGTTACCAGTAACATAGGTAAAAGCATCTAGAATGGCCTTATAAAAATAATAGTAAAAGATTCACAAAAGAAAGGGGATAGATTCATGGTGATATACTTTTATGGACTTTACCAACAAAGTATGAAAATTCAAAAGTTTGTTCAAACAACAGTGCAGTAAGACAAACTTACCTCAGGAATCATTACATGAGCAAGATTAGCATACAAAAGGTCAATTGAGACCCCATTAATTTTGAATCCCAGAACAGGCACATGAGCATCTGGTACTGGATGTAACTCAGAAACTTCTGGCATCTCAGCTAGGATGTCATGAAGCCATATGAAGAAGTACTCCTATGGAGGGAAAAATTAAAAGGTTCATTTGGCATCATAGTGATACAATAACTCGGATTTCAAAGGGAGCCCCTCTTACGTTTCGAGTTGCATGTCTTGGACCAACACATAGGGTGTCAATGTCGGCACCAGGGCCATGTACCTGTACAATAGATTACACACCATATTCAGAGCAGTTCCTTTAAGCCACTGTGATAAACAACATGATAGAAGCAATAATCAAAGATCTGTACCTAACTGAAATTTTAAGATCTGTACCTAACTGAAACATAAAATCCATACACACAATGTTTAATATATACATGTAATATGTACATTATGCAGTAGACCCATAATGGTAAATGAAAGTGGCTAATTATTGAATAAAAAGCCATTTTAACTCAGTGGTAGAGTAATGCCATGGTAAGGCTGATGCCCAGCCGATTCCTGGGTCGCCTTAATTTGGTCAGCCAACTATTTGGCGGAGCATGGAAAGGCAACAACCAAATGAGACCACAGTGTACAATAACAATTTATAATTTTTTAATAAAATATATATAAAGATATTTGATAAACAGTAAGGTGGATTACCCCAAGACGGTATGAACCAAATGTAAAGATCTTTGCATTTGCTTCATGCACAAATTGCTCCCCATACCCGCTGATCCTAGTAGCCTTCTTAATCCAAGCTTTCACAGTCTGCCACAACATCCAACATCTTCAAATCAGTATATGCCTAAGTGAATGATAATCCAAAATGGAGGGGCATCCATGGATATTGTTCAACCTGGTCCAGCTTGCCTAAAACCTCTTCTCGCAAGATAGCCTCATCTTGCCTCTCATAGAGTCGTGCATCTAAAAGGTACTGATCAACACAAATAGAACCACGATGTTAAAACAAATAGCATGAATCTGAGGAAAATTAAAAAAATGTGGAAGAGCTTTTGGTTTATCAGATATACAAATCCCCAACCTTTTCAACCTCAGCTGTCTGCATAAGGTACTTCTCAGTCGGCCCACTCAGCGAGATTGGCTCAGTGACTCCATGATAACCATTATTGTTCTTCACCTTCGACATTCCACAGCCCTCACTAACTCTCCGAACACTCAACTTCAGAATTACAAATTCTCACACAGCTAAAGAACAAATCCGTGTCATTTTAGAAGAAAACAAAACCTTGGAGTACAAATTCTTATGAGTACCTCTTTGGAATTGTTAGGTAGTACTTTTAGCAAATTTTGTCTGCATGCACAGATAGGAACACAGATTAGTGTGTGCTCATTGAAGATGTATACTTTTGTTTAGCTCCCTATAAGCTATAACTGGCTTCAGATGTTCTGAGCCTCTTAGTATGTTAATTCGGAAAAATTGAGTGTGGTTCGAATACCAAATACCTTTCCTCCTCAAATTTCAGCTGGGTTTCTTCTAGCACAGTCTAAATGTCTGTTGCCACACTACAGGTTCAGAAACAATTAACAAACTGTAGTGATACAGATGAAGGAACATGACTTTCAGATTTGATCAGAGCAACCAGTTAGCGTACTCAGTTGAAAGTTAGTCCTTTCCATAGAAACAAAAGGTTAATAGTAGCTTTGCACTCTTGATGTACTTGAGGGTAGGAAAGGGTAAGTAGATGAATTTTCAATGAATTCCATAGAAACATTAGTATACCCATCTGAGTGCATATAATATGCAAACTAAACAAGCTAAGAAAATACAAATTAGAGCGCACACTTGATTATCAGACTGGAAACCATGCTCAGAGAGATGTTAACCATAGGCACAATCAAATCTATAGTGTAATAACTATAACAACAACAGAGATAGCCTTGTATACTAAACCTACCACTGGTCGGGATTGGTAGCACTAAATTCAGTACCTCATACAAATGGAAGGAGTAGATTCTAGATATAGAGTAGAAATGTCCTTATAAGCCTCGAGAAATTGGCACATAACCTAAAAGAACTGTAAAGAGGTGCATCGACAATTTGAAAAGTGCTAGTGTGGTACCCGCAATAAGAGATGGGCGTATGGTACCTCTCGGAGCCCATCTCTTATATGCACTATAGAAGTTGAGAAAAGAGCATCCTTCATATTTACCTGCTCCAACAACTTTGTGAATCTCATCAATGAAAAGAATGGTCTGCCCATCAAAATCTGTAACTTCTTTGAGGACAACCTTGGGTCTATCCTCAAACTCTCCACGATATTTGGCACCAACAATTAATGCACCCATATCAAGTGCAATTAGTTGTTTAAAAGAAACAATAGAATAGAGTTTAAAAAATCACATGTAATTTTTTTTAAAAAAAAGTATCCATAGAAGTCAAGAAGGTATAGTGGTTACAATTTAAATGCACTAAAGCAAAAAGGGAATCTAAACCAACATCGAACTGGTACTGATTAGTAATAAGTCAGTACTTTGGAAACTGATTAAAATCATCTGCAAACATATAAGAAAATGATATACAACATCAAAGAGCCAGCTATGTCCATACATTCCAATCTATATCAGAACAGAACCCTTAAGTCCTAAACCAATAAGTGCCTAACAATCAAATAGGTCGCAACTCCTAATGCAGTGGTCCAACAGTCATATCGAATGTACCAAAACAGCATAACAAATGAGCACCTATAGTTAGTGAAATGAGCTTAGTCTATTTTGTCAGTTTTATTTAAAATTATGAGAAAATAGTAGTGTTAAGTTGTATGTGTTCATAATTGCTAGTATAACTGAAAATCAGGAAAAACAAATCCAATAGTGAAGAATCTCAGACTAAGTGTCTTTATATTTCACATGCCAAGTATGTTACAAAACAAAATAATTTAACATTTAGTTTTTACAAATCGTTTCACACTTACAGTGGGATCGAGACCTTTGAGATCTTGATAATGATCGTCCTGTGTTCTTTCGTTCATGTACCTACCACTACATCTATGAAAGCACAAATTTATTTCTTTTTAGTTTTTCATACAATGTTGCTAAGGACAACCAAGAGCATATATCAAAGGATAAAGAAACAAATAATGAACCTTCTTGTTCTCATGCACATTTTTTGTGGCGTTTTTTCGATTCTCCTCGCATAAACTATTGAAATTTCTCGACCACCAATGACTTGATGATTCATCTCGCGCTTGGCAACTGTAGCATCCTCAAGGTAGCAAAATTTGACAAATCCAAAAGCACTTAGTTCCCTGTAAAATTGACCAATTCAACCAAGGATTAAGAAGGAAAGAAGTCATTGTCATTCAACAAATATACTCTATGTTCCAACAGATGGTTGTTCATTCCAATCCCAATTTAAGAAAGAACCGGTAAATACACTTAAAAACCTATTTATCAAAAAACAGGGAACATATACAACAAAACCATGCCATGATATTAAATGGGATTCTTTTTATTGCCAAAAGAACCAGAATTTTTATGAGATAATTTCAAGCCATGTGAAGTCTTAAAATAACTTATACAAAATCTTAAACCATCACTAATATGTAATATGTTGAATTAAGGGGATGATAATGTTTAATAGATAGAAAGCACAAACAGAAGAGCAACTAACCTGTAAGGATAATATTAAGAAGATCCATATTCCATCAAAACTATGAAATATGTGCCAAAATGAGCATATCTCCACAAAATTAACGTTTTCCATCGAATAAACATCACCTGTAGATTCGTTCTCCTGGATGATGACCAGAATATGGCTAGGGCTTGATTGTATAGATGGCTTGATGCTTAGCTCTTTCCTGCAAAATTGGATATTTAGATAAACATACACAATAGGAACAGAAATAAGAACTCCAATATTATCAGATTTCTTCAGATAAGTATAAACCTGAATAGAGAGTCGTAGGTGATAATAATTTGTCCAAATATTTCGTACTAATAACAATAGATAATATTAACTATAAATGTAATCAGGAGAAGCATGGTGTATATATAATTAGTCCGTACATAAACAACTACTTGTACCTTAGGAACATAGAATCCTTTAATCATGGAGTAGGCTCGTGCGTAGGAAGGTCTCGGCGGCAGCCCGACCGACCTCACGACGTGGAGCAACACACGTTGGAGCGTGCACAGCATGGATGCCTCGACGATGGTGGCCTAGATTTCCTGGCATGAGGTCAGGAGGTTGACGACGACAAAGGAGGAAGCGGTGGCATCCGCGACCACGACGCTCGTGCACGGTCAAAGGTTGTTGCCATACTTGCAGCTGCCGCCGTTCTTCGATGATTAGCCTCTGCTGGGTTTAGGTCTAAGCTCTGCCATTGCTTGTAATTATATACTTCTATGAAATACAAAGCCAAAGTATGCTTTTGTGCAACTATTTTCTAGGAAATGCTACCCCTAATCATTTACACACATCTAAAATAGGTTCCTAACAAGTGTCATCATGCAAAGGCATCATCTATCCCACTCTAAAAAAGCTTCAATAATGGATAGATAGGATAAGTACCTCAGTATCATTCATATTAAATCGAATTCTAAAGGTCACAGTGCCACACATCTAAAAGATGGGCTTTTAGACTAAATAAATTCATATGACACAGATAGGATAAGTATCCCCTCTATATCATTCAGGTATTCAATACTGGATTCACACACATAGGTTTTCGAATTCTAAAGGTCACACATCTAAAAGATGGAATTTTAGACTAAATATAATTCACATGACGCATAAACAGGACAAGTATATCCTCCTTATCATTTAGTTATTCAATAATGGATTTGTACACACGGGATTTTTTTAAAAGAACTTGTGATGTGACAATGGAAATAACAGGATTTTGCATGCTATATAGAACCTTCACATCCAATCCAAGTATGACTAATTAGAAATAGGCATGGAACCCTTACTGCCCCGTCTATCCCATTCTCGCGCGCACCAGCAACTTGGTCTACTGTTGTCAGTAATCAATCACAGATCAAATCCACAAAAATCAAACCCCAACACTGATGCAGCAAACAAATCAATAGATTAGCAATGGGTGTGAGCCTTGTCCCAAACCACAGTCAATACACAGAGGTAGAGGTGGAACGACTCTAACCTGAGGTAGAGGTGGAACAATCCTAACCCTAACGAGGTAGAGGCCGAGGGCTACTGGTGGGCATGAGGATAACGTGAGAGCAGAGGACAGCGACGTTGAGGATGCCGGTGATGTAGGCGGCTGCGCCACCAAACCCTAGACCCTAATCTCCATGGTAGAGGCGAGCGCAGAGCGAGACAAAAGAAGACATGTACCAGAGAGATGGGGAGGCCGAGGCCCAGTTCCCACCGACGCCGCAGTCGGCGCCGCCCTTGCTCGCGTCGTAGAGGAGAGAAGTGGTGGAGTTAGGACGTGGCTGTGGACCTCTCACCACCACCAACCCGAGTGGCCGAGAGCGAGCCGCGTCGAGATCATGGTGGCGGCCCAACGACTGTGTCCGGCCCGATCTGGTGAAGCCGAGCAGAGAGCGAGACGAGAGGGCGGCGGCGTCGGTTCCAGAGAGGGAGAGGTTGCTCGTGGCTATCGTGGGAGGACAGCGCGGGCGACTACCGTGACACGGACGGTCGAGATCGATTAAAGGCAGAACGAGGGAGGCAGACTACTATTGCTTACTTAATAAGTAGTACAGATATACCTATCTCTCTCTATATATAGAATTGTAAGACCTTGTGATATTTCCTGGAAATTTGTATAAGTTATTTGTAATATCTGTACTACTTATTAAGAAGGTAAGAGTAGTCTGCCGTTCTGCCCTCCCCCGTTCCGCACGCAGAAAAAAAATCAAATCGTGACTGCTCAAGGATCGAACCTTGGATCTATTGAGTAGAATGCCTAGCCTTCCACCCTCTAGCCAACATGACTCATGTTGAATTGTGTACAACTTTAACTAAGACTTTATTTGTGTTTAACCCGCCATCCACTTTGTATGCTCACTGAGTCTAGAAAAACATTTATAGCTTGGCCCCTGATCTTTCTGGAATTTGGGACACAGTCCAGAAAATAAAGAAAATAGGGAAAAGGAGTTTAGAAATTGATTTTTAGTTTAAAAATAATTGCAGAAACCCATTTAATTCATGGAAATTTCATATTAAATCCAAATGAGTTCATTCCAATTTCTATAATTCTATAATATTATTTTTTATCACATAATACCTCTATTTTATCATGAAAACAACAATAAAATTGATTTCCTAATTAATCCTATATCAAATACATAGAAACTTTGGAAATTCGTAACTTCCCCATTTTAATTCTAAATTAAACCGTTCCAATTGTATTAGTCTCGGATGAATATTTACTACGCAGTAACAATATTGATTATACCATGTTTCATACTTTTATAATTAGATATTTATTTATCCTATGTTAATTGGGTTAATCTATGTCTATTGGATTAATTTATTTAATATATTAATATAGTATTCTAACTTTATGGTTGTACGATGTTTGACCATTAGTCTTGCAAACACACACACTTACCTTTTTATTTAAGCAAAAGCGTGTGGTGGTACGTGTCCGATGACTAACGATGTACGAGGGAATTTCTTCCGGTATGTGTGAAACGTGTTCTCCAATAATGAGACCATGCAAATCGTGACATATATCGAAGTCTGCATGATACTGATGGTTGCAATGTAGTGGTGAAACAGATAGATTATAAATAACAAAATTTATGTATGGCCAGAATCACAAATTGATTATGAAACATTTTCTCATAACGGTATGACACATATTTTGTATATAAGTTATCGTAGTATACTGGTATTATATATTCCTGTTGCAACGCACGGGCATTCAGCTAGTGTATATATATATATATATATATATATATATATATATATAACATGTCCACAAGTCATCATATGATACATGTCTTTTATCTCATGTAAGCATAATATTTCTATGCAACTGACTTATAAATAACTTTTTGAGCAGTTTCCTGTAATGGAGAATCCTCAAAATAACAACAGTTGTTTCCTCTGTAGCTTTTCCGGTGGCCCTGCACGAAAACAATATGAAAGCATGTTTTTAAACAAAGAAATAACAAACAAAAGGTTTCATGAATACAACTGACTTGACCTACCAATGATTGGCCACGTTGGATTTTGAGAAAAAAAATTGATTTGCATGGACCAGTTTCGATAATGGCAAGCACCTATGACCTGACACAAGCTATAGTATATTAGCACATACAATGCAACTATAAAAAGCTAGTAAATAGAAACACAACATGAATCTTGTCAGGAAAAGAACCAAATCATTGGAGATCTAAAACTCATAATATGTTAACACCAAAATAGGTGTGCACCCATGACAAAAAATAATAAGACCATAAATATATGTAGAACATCAGAAGAAATGGTCTATTTCATCGACGGTGCCAAGCAGGTAAGGTCGACATAGCCATGAACACTTCAAAGCAAGACAATATATACATTCGTTGTACCACATAAAACCCAGATTGTAACACCCTGAATTTTGGGTATAAAAATTTCTTTGCTCTATATTCAAAATTAAGGTGTTACTCTCTCCCTTTTCTCCCCTTTTCTTTTTTCTAGATAGTGGAGAGTTATTATATATATATAGTAAGTATATGTAAATTGTTCGATTCATGCCGTTGTGTAGTGTTTATGAGTGCAAAAGTTTTCGAAACATGTCGATTTATATCGGTGATGTTTCCGGGAGTTTTGAAGCATTCAAAACGTTCTTTCGGGTATTAAATGTGAATTTCATATTTTCCCGATATTAATTTAATCCCTAAAATTTAGTATTTGCGAAACTGAAAATATTACGAAAACTTGACTATATATATATATATAATTCCTCTCGCCGAGCCTGTTCTAGATCTCATGACCTTTTCGCGAAATCGCCAAACCGCCTCTCCTCGCGAATGGGGGGCGCTCGTGTCTGCAACACCTCCGTCCATCTCGGCATCTACCCTTGTCTACCCTTGTGTCTATCCCCGCCTAACCCCCGCTTCTATCCCCATCTACCCTTCACCGTCTATCTCCGTAAACTCCACTTTGTAATGCCTCGTCGCACAACGCCCAATGCTTTGTGCGCACAACCGCCTTTCCCTCTCTCTCTCTTTTCCTCTCGTGGACATTCCAGACCCACATGTCAGCTCCGTCTAACCTCGACATCTTCCCTGATCGTTACTCTACACATTGCAACCCCCCCTTCGCATGCATCAACCATACGCTGGCAAACTAGCCCTGCGCCCATGTCGATTCATCCTCGTGCACCTGTTGTGCCTTTCCCGTGTAGCCCTTGCTCCCTAGTCGCACGCGCTCATCGTCGTTATATATCCCACTAGCTCAAGCCCCCATGTCAGCTTTGTCGTACCAAACCATCACCTATTCGCGCATGTGTAACACGGACGTAGTCTCAACTACCTCGTTTCACCTTGCCTTGTCACGCAACGCCCCACGTGTCATGCACACAACCGCCTCGTCGCACCCCTCCTCTATATTTACGCAGACGTCCCTTCTCCTATTTCTCCAATGCTAAAACCCTATCCACTTTCCCTAGATCCAGATCGCGTGAACCTTTGGTTACCATGTATGCTCCCTTCTCCTATCTACCTCGTGCTCCTCTCTATGCTCACCACGACAGCGTGCAGCAGTTTGTTTCCTCCCGATGAAGCCCCTCACGTGCGCCTCCCCATCCCTCATGGCTATGGCTGACCTCCCCCTCACCCTACCCCCACACGTGCCCTTGTGCTCGACGAAGCCTCTCCAGCCAACCAGCCCTGGCGACGGCACGACTAGGCCCCATACAGGAAGCGGTGCGGTGCCCAATACTATCCCCTGCGCGCGCATGCCCTGCCTCTAGCCGGTAAAGCTCTCATCCACGGTGCGACACCCAATCCACGCCCCTGCGTGGCTGCTGCCCATGAGTAGCCTCGCGTGCCCTCTTTCGGCGAGCAGGAGACGCCGCCACCCAGCACCGACCGCCGGCGACCTCCACTCTAGCCGACCAGCCCTGGCGGCGGCACAGCTAGGCCCCGTCCAGGAAGCGGCACGGTGCCCAATCCTATCCCCTGCACGTGCGTGCCCTGCCTCCAGCCAGCAAAGCTCTCATCTGCGGTGCGACACCCAATCCACGCCCCTACGCGGTTGCTACCCACGAGTAGCCTCGTGTGCCCTCTTTCGGCGAGCAGGAGCCGCCGCCACCCAGCCCCGACCGCCGGTGACCTCCACCCCAGCCGATGTCGTTACTTCTTTCCCCACCTATGATGCGCAATTCCCTTCGGTCGGCGAGACTAGGCACGACAACCAGCTGACCGCCCAACAACACCTCCATTTGTGAGCTCAAGAGCCCCCACGCTAGGCACCATCGTATTCATGTGTATAGATGGCCAAACGGGCCGGGCCGGCCCGACCCGACATGACCCATCAGGCCCGACTAGTGAACCGTGCCATGCCAGACGGGCCCACGTGCCGCGGTAGTGGCCCAGGCACGGCCCGTCAGCCTGCTAGTTGTGGCAGCCCTCCCAAGTTATCAGGCCCACGTGCACCAATCCTTGCCTTGATGGCCTCAGATGGCTATGCACCTATACCAGGTAACTTAACAAGGCTATCACGAGTTCAACAACTTGAACTCATCATCCCAAGGATCTCCCACCATACATGCATATTACAATAATCGCATTTGATATACACACTTCGGAGATAAGAGCGGAAGACTTTACAAAACATTCTTTTTATTTCTAAAACTGAAGGTTATTACAAAGGAAGAGTTACATTTATTACAAGTCCTGATATACTCAAAGTGCATAACTTATTACAATAGCAGGAAGGTAGGAACCCTACAAAGCTTATACATAAGCCTAACTAATCCTCCTCCAGAACTGGAAACGCCCTCCAACCACAGGAACTCCTAGAGTACTCCTCATCACCTACAACAACATGGGTTCGAAAACCCTGAGTACGGAGTGTACTTTCACAAGTCTTACCCGACTAAGGAAAAAAAGACTCTCAAGGATATGCTGGTTAAATAGGAATCAAGGAAAAGGCTTTAGCAAGAATCAACTTAGATACTTTTACAGAAATGGCTTACTAAAGTGAGTCCTTACTTTCCATATTTTAACGCCAGGTTAAATATTAATAGACTCTGGTTGCATCTAGTCTAATTTCACCATCTCATCAATACAACATCATTTTTACTCATAATGTTTACATCCTGACTTAGGTTGTAGGTTGGAGATCAAGTCTCCACTCTCCGAGGATATAACGGCGATCCGAATCGATTTACTCAGCTAAGGATCTCTAACCACACGACATATGTTTCTCGTAACTCTTGCATATGTCTACCATTCCCACGGATCCTCCACTGCATGAACAGGTCCGCGCCACCCGAGAGCACACCACCCTTTTTAGGCGGTCCTTTGCCAGGAGGGTACGTGCCACTCTCGCCATCTCTCCACTCCCAGTGCGCAATTGTCTTTTCATGTATGGAATAGCCGGGTTCAAGCTTACCCTGTCCCATATCCAGGGCATGTGGCCAGTTAAGATAGTCCTTGATCATACAGGCCTACATACGTATCCAATCCTTAATTAACCTGGGTGGAACATCACCTGTTCCTAGCCCAAGTCTCGATTTAAGTACTTCCATCCTTAGGATTGTTCTGTGTTCCTTAGGATGAAAAGAGCATTATAGGGAACTTTGCAGTAAGATCCCACTATGCTCCCAATGAAAATATTCTTGCAGGTAGAAGCCATCCTTCCTCAGGATAACCCCTGAGCTAGGCATTATTGCAAAAGACAGCCTCTATCCACATGATCTAAGCAGAGCTAAGCATTTTTGTAAATCATATTTTGATACTTCATCAGAAGTATCTATAAAGGTATGGATATCAAGGTAGGCAATGCATCAAATAGTTTCCAAGCAATTCCTATAAACTTAATGCACATTTCACTAGACTTAAGTGTATAGAAATCTTTTAAAAACACAAGGAAGCGGTAAATGCACCGGGGCTTGCCTTATTGCAGTGAAGAGGTACTCGATCCCTCTACCCAACCATCAGTTAGATAGCTCCATCCTCTTGATGAGTAGACATTGGAGTAGACTCCTTCAAACACCACTTCTTCTAGGTGTTCTACAAGTCAATTACTATACATGAATGCTTACGTAAGGATATGAAATGCAAACTCTCACAAGGAGAGGTGGGGAAACATAAATACTCCTAAATAAGTACATGACAAGTATACACATACTTCTACACAACCTAGTACTTAATAAAAGTGACCAATTTGAATTCACTTAGGTAAACCAGGGAATTAATCCAACTTATATCTCCTCCAAAAGCTTAAAACTTCTTAAGCACTTCATCTCTTCCCTAGATAAACTTATCTCCTTTCCAAAGCACTAACCCACACTGAACTGCTATTTCAGCTAACTGAATAAAATTCAGTCACAATCACTCTGATAGTCCAGTTTTGGACAGTTGTTATTTTCTACTTTATGTGGATTCAAGCCTAACTTGCTTAAAGGGATTTGTTCCTTATAACATGGTCTTTCACTTTGCTATAGCATTCCTACCCTAATTCTTCTTGGATTAATTACCACAAGGGCCCAAATTGAATAAAAACACATAAATTCAGACTTAAATATTATTCTAAGTCTGAATCCCAACACCTGACAGTCCACCTTTTGGCCACTTTTATCCCCAAATTTATGTGGAACCAAGTCCACCTCACTTTATAAAACTTACTCTCTTTACTATGGTCTCCAGCTTTGCTATGGAAACTTTAATCCAAAACCCCATGAATCAGTCACAAATGAATTCCAAACTAGGCATCCTGCTGCAATTCAGTTCTCAGAACTGAATAAAAATTCAGTTATGTGTCCAACCTAACAGACCAACTTTAGCCAACCTTTTCTCTAATTTTTACACATCAACAAACCATGTTCACATTACCAAAGTTATTCCTTAGATATAGCTCTACTACTTTTGTATAGTACCCCTAGGTTGAAAACATTCAGAATAATTTTTATGAAGCACCAAAGTGGAGCTCAACACACTAGAATCTAGTTTCAACCTTCTGCACTCAGTCTGGGATCCAGAAACCTGACAGCCTATTTTTGAGCGAATTTTACATCTAGTTTGGAGCAACAAACAGTGGTAGAGTTCAAGAACTAACTTGTGTGAGCTTCATCGGCCAACAAAGATTACCGAACAAGCAACATGGACAATTACCTGCTGGAGTTACTCCGGCTATAGCAAGGTGAAGTTCCATTGACCCAAACTGAAGGACACCGATCAAGGGCGGGTTTCACTGAATATATAGGAAAAAGGGTCCCTGATCTTTGCCCACAACTCGGTGAAGGAGATAATACTAGGGTGCCAACACTGCATGAATTACATATTTACATGTTTGACACCTACTCCACACAGGTTTACAACCCCAGCCCATAACATTGTATCTGGTCGAGCCCACTATTAAAATATCCCACCTATTCACTGGATATGGACAGAGGTAAATATAGATAAAAAAACTCCACGGCAGCAAGGCATATCCCATGTTACTTCCCCTCCCGCAGCAAAGTTTATTCCTATCCATAACTGCCATAGAAGCAGCTGGATTCGTTAGTGGATATAGATCTTTACTGCAGATATTTTTGATCCCTATTGAACTGCCACTGCTTAACTGAACTCACAACTTCACCCCTTTATTTTTCCCAGCTCCAAGCAACAACAGGGGAACCGACCTTAAGGAACCTTGTTCACCAACTAACCCACTATCAATCTTCCATACAGATTCAAGCCTTATAATCCTTAGATCAGACACTAAACAGTTCCAAAGTCAGGGGAAAAAATATTGAACCAAATCCACAGTGACTGATTCAGGTTTTCATTTCCATGCCTGATAGACATAGTTTGAACACCCTTTTCTCTCTATTCCAAACAAGGATAGCTCAAGCATTCCTGAACAAATTTGTTCCCCAACCATGGCTCTTCAGGTTTACTATAAAAATCCAGGACCCAAAATATGTAGATCACAAGTTATGTGGCTCTGAAGTTGGCCACACATCACTGAAACACAGTTTCAGTTCTCTGAATTTATTGAATCAGCCAACACTGCCCCCTTGCACATTTCCTTGTTTAGCTGCATTGATCACCCAATTTCTTTTAGTAACAGACCACTATCCCTTCACAAAAGTTATTCTCCATGGATATCTCTACCTGTTTTGTATAGAAACTCATGCCTGAAATCATATAGAACAAATGCTGTGGTGATCCAAAATTTAGTAAAAACACTGAAAATTCAGTTTCAGAGGTCTGAAACAGCTCCATACCCAGCCTGACAGAGTGTTTTGGCATTCCTTTTTCTGTCAACTCTACACCATGGCAAGCCCAGTCTCTGCATGAAACTTGCTCTCCTTTAGATAACCTTTAACTTTGCTACACAGAATAGGGCTCATAATCCATAGATTAATTACTACAGAGCTCCAAAGGTGAGTAAAAACTAACTGAAACTGCCAGCAGCAGTCACTTAAATCCATCTCCAACTTGGTCTGACAGAGAGTGTTTAGAGGCATTTTACTCCCAAGTTCCTGTAGAACCAAGTCTTTCCCACTTTATAAAACTTGTTCTCATTACTAAGTTCTTCAACTTAGCTATAGCAACTTTAGTCCAAAACCACTTGCATTAATCACAAATGAGCTCCAAAGTAGACACCATTCACTGATTTCAGGTTTCAGCCATTGAACCAAATTCAGTTACAGAAATGCCTAGCAGCTGTTCTTTGGGGGCATTTTTCTCCACTTTTTTATGTGGGAACAAGCCAAAGTCACTTAAAGAAACTTGTTCACCATCATATAGGCTTCATCTTCTCTATAAACACCATAGCACAAAACATTATAGAACAGCCACAAACTAGCTCCAAAACTGCACTAAAAATGCTGATTTCAGACTTTCAGTTCTGAATAAACTAAGTCAACACAATCTGATAATCCAACTTTAGCAAAGTTTTCTTCCACTTTTTGTATAGGATCATTCCAAACAAACTTAAATAAAGTTGTTCACCAACATGTGTTATTAAATCCCTTTATGGACCCCTCAGTCCAAATCCTTAGGGATTAGTCACAAACAAGCTCCCAAAACTACTATCAAACAGTTCCATTTACTATTTTCAATCTGAAAATTTAGAAATCTATCAATCAATCTTTGGACTATCTTTTCTACCAGTAGCATATAGTTTTGGGGCTATATCACTTAATAAGGATTGTTCTCCAACAGTTACTCTAAAAGTTTGATAAAGTGATCCATATCTAAACCCTCATAGATTCCAAACTACAGAGGTTCAAAGTTTGCCCAAATTACTGAAATTCAGACTCTGAATTTCACTAAGTCTGAATTCCACACTTTCAGACAGCTCTACTTTAGACCAGCTTTTCTCTAGGTTCCAAATAGCTTTAGGGCTAAGTGTCTTAATCAAACTTATACTCCTCATGTAGCTCTATAGCTTTGTTATAATGATCATCTTCAAACTGTTTATAGATCAAATGTTATGAAGGCCCAAAAACAGCTAGTTGATATTATTTTCAGCAAACTTCAAATCTGATTCAAAACTGAATTAAACTTTTTACTCCAACTTTTCCTCTAAAACTTGGAATTATCCATACATGAAAGTTGTTCAACTTTCCAAAATCTACAACTTTGATATATGGACCACTAGCAAATTCTCTCTAAATTTAAAACTCCACTTTTGGGCTAGTTGAGGGTTTCAAATGTGACTCCTCATCTAGTGATTTATCAACTCAATCCATACTCCTAAAAGCCAAGAGACTCCCCTTAATCTCAAATCCACTATAGTATATGAAGCTCATGTCCAAAGTGTCCTTAGTTTAGAATTTGCTTTACTTAACCATCTCTTCCAAGCAAAACTCAAGTTAAGACTTGGGTTATTCCAGTTCCTTAAGTGCTTCTTCCACTTGACCATCATTCCAAAACAAGGCCACTCTAGGCTCTAAGACTTATCTTTAGCACTTAAGACTTCAAACCAACTTGTCACTTGCTTGAGAGATGATCTACTCCTGTTTAACTTGAGCCCAGTCCTTAAACTAAACTCTAAACCCAACACACAACATCACACTTTTGAAAAAGTTTAACCTAGTGAATGCATTCTAGGTATATCAAACAAGATAATGCAAGTGCTTATGATGACATGCCAGCGTTTTAGTTATCGTAACACCATGGGTGTTACACTAGTCGGGCCGGGCCGGGCCGGTGGCACGTTGGCCCATTTGAGTTTATTGTATAATTCAACAAAAAATATGTAGATATTGGGGCTCAAACACACAGCCAAGTGTATGAGTGACTTAAACACACCCATTTAGCCAGTGAGGCTATGGTTTTATTGTGTTATATGTTGAATTCTTATACTTAATATATGTAAACTATTATTTTTAAAATAAAAATATAATTGTGTCGTGCTCGTGCCAGCACTATGGGTCGAGATGGTGGCCCAGGCACGACATTATAGTCGTGTCGTGCCAGGCACTAGCACTATACTAGCCGGGACGGGTCGTGTTTGGGCCGTGCTTTTTCGTGTCGTGCCTAGGCTGGCCCATCGTGTTAGTGCTAAATGGCCATCTATATTCTTGTGTTCCTCTGTTCTTGCGTGCGGTTAGGAGACGAGGAGGAATAACATGCAACCATATGAGATCCCACCCTTCTAGATCCTCTATGGTTGTGTTTTTAGTAACCCTTTGTGTGGGTTGTTTTCAACCAATGTAATCGTACCACGTCACCGTTAACCCACGATATACCAGATACACGATAACTTTTGTGTTAGACGTCTGATTCATTCCGTTCCAGTCGTGTTAGCTTTGTAATAATGTTGTGCACATGTTAAAATATTACTTTGTCATGACACATATTTTATTTATTTATTTAATTGTTAGTTTGTCTGTTGGTTATTAAGATAAAATTTAGTTAAAACTAATTTATAGTTTTAACTTGCACTTTTATATATATACGTTAACATGACTAATATTAGCTCAAATATTTTGATTCAATACTTGCTTAGTGTAATCGCAACATGTGTTTATCAGTACTCGTATATCGTGTCACTTTTAATCCGCAAAACATTATTTTTTAATATAATTTGCATCGTCAATATGTTTCGATTCATTTGAGTCGCGTCAACTTCGTAACAATGTCGATTTAGTTTTTTTAACATTATTTTATCATGACACATATTATAATTAATTAATTGTTCATTCAATGGTTATTAAAATGACTTTCCAATTAAAACTAATTTATAGTTTTAGTTTGTGCTTTTTGAATATATGTTAATGTGATTAACGTCAATTCAAATGTTTTTAAATTAATACTTGTTTAGTATAAATGCGATAACTTCTCAACCGTAGCTTTGATTTCAATGTTTCTTTTTTCGCGTGGCCGTAGAAGTGTCTCTATTTTCGTATTACATGTTTTTATAATATTTTCCCTTACATGGTATAACGTTCTTATATATATGTGTGTTTGATTGAGTGTGCATGTTCGTGTTCGCTGCGTGTCGTGAATAGAACATGATTTGTTCTAGAGCTTCGAGGAATCAACGATCAAACTTTACAGATCAAGTGATCAATCTTTTCAAGTTCTACAAGGTTGAAGACCCTGAGCATCTATTTGCTGAAGGCAAGTGTCCTCTGACCTACTTGTGTCCTATTCATATGATAATTTATTTTCCTGCATTACATAATTAAAACCTAAGAATTGACTAGTTTTCTATTTACCCTGTCCTTAATTATCTTTTGGGTTATTATGGTTAGATTTATGCTAGTGATCTACTTTAATCAATGAACATGTTGGTATCCAATTATGATTCGATGATTTTACTCTGGTTATGATTATGAACTTGTGACACTTTAGGGAGCTTGGGCGGTTTCCCGAATACCTCTCCGTAAGGACCTATTCGTTGAGAGACCACCAGGAAAAATAGTGCAACCATGAGAGTGGAATGGGACGCCCTTAGCTGATTAAATGGAGGAATCTGGTGTAGTTTGCTTTACTGTTGTGCCGTTAATGGGGGATAGGGCATAGTGCTTGCTCTGCTAAGGGTGGGGTGCTGAGGTTCATTCGATTTGGTTTTATTAGTCACCCCTTAGGGAGGAGTACTGTGTTTATACGACTGGCAAAACCTAACGGCGGTTATACACCAAGAGAATCTTCGTAAAGGCTATATAGTGATACCTTGTCAGACCAACTAGGAAGTGATCAATGTGGAGTAGCGTTCCTCAGGGAGAAAGAGAATCACGGTTCATGGGTCCACTGGTGCTGAACAGGGTTGGTAGACAAGTAAAAAGCACTGACATTATCACAGTACACAATGGTGGCTCGACGAAGAGGGCAATGGAGCTCATGAAGGAGTTGGTGCAACCAACACGCCTCCGCAGCTCCATTGGTGATAGCGCGATACTCGGCCTCAGCTGGATCGAGAGACAGTAGGCTGGCGCTTCGATGACCAGGAGATCAGATTGTCACCCAAGAACACACCGTAGCCAGATGTGGAGCGATGAGTGTCGGGACAACCAACCCAATCAGCATCAAAATAGACTGTAAGGTCATCAAGCGAGCTCCTGTGAAGATGAAAACCTAGGTCCAAGGTTCCCTGAACATAGCACATGATGCGCTTCATGGCAGTGAGATGAGGCTCCTTTGGATCATGCATATGAAGACAGACCTGCTGGACTGCATAGGCAATGTCAGGACGAGTAAAGGTGGGATATTGAAGAGCACCAGCTATACTGCAGAACTGTGTCGGGTCAGCCACAAGAACATCATCTGCAGGTAACTTAGCGTGGGTATCAACAGGGGTGCTGCAAGGTTTGTAGGCACTCATACCAGCACGGTCCAGAATATCCAGCATATATTGCTTCTGAGAGAGAAAGAGACCATCAGCTCGATGCTCAACTGACAAGCCCAAGAAGTGATGAAGATGACCCATATTCGTCATAGAAAATTCCTAGTGAAGAGCTACAATAATCCGCTGAAGAAGTCTCGGTGCTGAAGCTGTGAGAACAATATCATCCTCGTAGAGAAGCAGGAAAGTTGTGTCAGCACCACGGCGGTAGATGAACAGTGACGAATCAGCCTTAGACTCAACAAAACTGAGGGCGATGAGATGTCCAGCTATCTGAAGATGCCATGCGTGAGGAGCCTGCTTCAACCCATACAGAGACTTGTTCAAGCGACACACATACTTAGGCCGAGAGGGATCAACAAAACCTGAGGGTTGTTCAGAATAAACTGTCTCATTGATTGTCCCTTAAAGGAATGCATTCTTGATGTTCAGCTGATGAATGGGCCAGGAACAGATAGAGCCAAAGTGAGAACAACTTGGACAGTAGCAGGTTTGACAACCAGGCTGAAAGTTTCATTATAGTCAGCGCCAGGACGTTGAGTGAAGCCCTGAAGAACCCAGCGAGCCTTGTAACCATTAGCCAAAAAATTTTGTCGGAAGATCCATTTACCCGTGACAAGGTTGATTCTCGGCGATCGAGGAACCAATTCCCAATGTGTCGTTGGCCTAGAGGGCATCGAACTCGGCCTGCATGACCGCCTGCAACTGAGGATCAGTGAGGGCAGTGTGGACGGGCGTCGGGATGGGAGAGATGGTCCCGGCATGAAGATTCAGCCGGTCGACCAGTTGCGTGAAGCCAGACTTGCCACGAGTCCGCATGTCGTGATCATTGATGACTGGCACAATGGATTGTGCGACCACACGCCTAGCCCTGCTGGCAGTGACCTAAGACAACGTGTCCACAGGGGCAGCAGGGTCAGGCATGACAGGTCCGCCTGAGCCAGGGGCGGTCGATCCGTCCGTGTTGGTGTCCAGGGTGCTCGGGGCGCCTGGGTTGCCCATGCTGGGACTGGCCGGGTTTGATGGGGCATCAGGGCTGCCTGAGCTGGAGTCAAGCTCGATAGTTGTAGCATCCCAAAAATCCTAATCTAGGTTTGAAACCCTAATCCACCTTTTACCCCTCCCTTCATCCTCTAATTCTAAAATCCTCCCCTAAATTTTCCTTCATCATATGCATACATTTTGTTTGATCACAAAAGCACCTCACTTGGATTCTATTTTCTAAACACTTAGAGTATCTACAAAATATTTTGTTCCAAAGAAAAAGATGCAAAAAGGGGAATAGGTTTTGGAAAAATAAAAAGAAAAAGAGAAAACCCTCTCCCCCCCCTGCTGGGCCGTTTTCCAGCCCAAACCCGCGCCCCCCCCCCTCGCGCTCGCGCTCCCCTCCGCATTCGGCCCGTTTTCGGCCTGCTTCCGCGCGCGCGCCAGCCCGCTCCATGCCCCGCCCTCCTCTCGCTGACAGGGCGTCCCCACCCGTCAGCCGCCCGCTCGCCCGCTCGTTCGCCCGCTCGCTCGCTCGCTCTCGCTGACCTAGCGGCCCCACCCGTCAGCCGCTTCGTCGTCCGTCCGCCGTCCCCTCGCCGAAGTCACCTCCGCCGTCGCCTCCGTCCTTCCCCCTACCGTCCGGCCGCACAGGGAAGTTTGGCACCGCTCCGTCCTCCTCCCCGTGACCGCGTCCTCGCCGGTACCGCCCCCGCCGTAGCGTCCCCTCGGCGACGCTGTGCGGCATTAATGCCGGCACTGTGAGGCTCGCCGGCGTCCGCCGAGCTCCACCGCCCCCCTTGCCCCCGCGCGCCTATAAAAAGCTCGCCCCGAGCTCCTTCTTCCTCGCACCGGCCTCGGCCATCCCTCTCCTCCCCTCCCCCGAGCACAATTCGCGAAGCGCCGGCGTCGTTCTCCTCTCCGGTGAGTCTCTTCCTTCTCCTCCCTCTCCTTCTCTGTTGGTCCGGCAAGGAATTAAGTGAGCAGAGCGGCTCCCTCGCGTCGCCCCGAACCCAAAGCGCCACCTCCCAGCCCCCGTTCCCCACCCAGAGCCCACCGGCGGCGATCCCCGCCGCGGAACTCCGCCCCCTCCCCGTGGGCAGCCCCCTCTCAGCCCCCTCTGGTCAAATTGAGCCTACCGTGGGAATCGCCAGCCTTCGCCCGTGCTAAACCACCCCCCCTTGGCCGGAGAACCGGGCCACCGGCGGCAAGCCGCCGTCAAGCTTCCCCGGCGGCCGGTTTTCCCTCCCCCGCGCTCGGCCGGTTCGCCCGCCGTCTGGCCGAAACGCCGTCCCTCCCCCCCCTCTCTCGCTGGCAAGTGGGCCCCATGCGACGCCGTCACCCTCGCGGCCGCGCCGTTCTCCCCCCTCGCTCGTGGGCCGCGCTGGGCTGAAAGCGCCTCAGCGCGCGCGCTCGCGCCCGGGGTGGGCCGAAAGCCGCGTCCCCGACCCAGGAGAGAGGAATTCTCCTTTCTTTTTCTTTTCCACCCTTTTTCCCATTTAAATAGTTTTCTCAATATCTTATGCACTAAAAATTATCAAAAAGGATTTCCAAGGTTACATAAAATAATGTTGTTAGAAAATGGCACACTATGATTGATAAACCACTATTGATGTATTGTTTTATTGCATGTTTCCTAGAAGAAGCAGGGATCGTTGATCCGGAACCCGTAGCCCCGGAAGAAGGGCCAGAACCCGAACTTCCGGAAGTAGATCTTCTGTGCCAGGAAAGCTTCGACGAAGGCAAGTCCATCCTTCCCTTGATGCATAAATTACCTATTCTCTCTACCACTGCCTAGGCCGGGAATTATGGGAAATATTGCATTGTGAGTGAGAGCTGGCCCGCATTAACATACACATTCTGGATACGTAAAGTGGATTGGGAGAAAAGGCTATGTGTATCTCCAAATAAAATCTCTTTTGAAAAATTATGCGATGAAGGGTACTCACCCTCATCACCTGAGAGTGGGATGATCAGGGACTCCCTGGTTTAGGGGAGGGCCTAAGGTGTTGGCTCAGCTGGTTTAGGCGTGAGCAGAAGGATTGTCCCCTCATATAAGGACCGGTTTGTCATCTTCACTACCTGTACTCCTTTGTCGTACAACCACTCGAGACTGTGTGGGCAGTCACTCGATCCGAACTCGTGTGGTCCGACCCCAGGGTTAAGAAGGCTGGGGAGCACCGGAGGATAAGGAAGGGGAAAGTTTTGTCCGGTTTGGGCATGGTGGTGGCCTGACTCCTTCCGGATAACCATTAAGGTTAGGATGCACGAGTAAGGAAAGAGATCCGGCATTCAGGTCTCGCGACGGTGAGATCGCAGAAACCGGGCTAGTGGGTAAAGTGTACCCCTCTGCGCAGAGTTGAAACCTATTCGAATAGTCCGTGTCCACTGGTATGGATGAGTCTGGTGTGGTATGGCAATTAGAACTTTTTCTCTAAGTTTCTTATCAAGGGAAAGGTGTGTTTAAATGGGTTTTGGAAAAAGATATAGAGCCTCTGGAGCGGGAAGCTCAGTGGCAGTTGAGTTTTTGGTTACTTATAATAGCATGGGAAAACCTTCAAGCAACTGTCCCTCTCTAAGAAAATAATGAGTGACTACAACTCCACTAAATTGAGCATGTACATCATAGGTCTCTTTCTCTCTACGGGAGCGGGGTGGGCTTGCGGAATACCTAGTGTATTCACCCAGATTTATTTATGTTTTTCAGCAGCCGAGGACTTCTTTTCCGCTTTGCTTGATTAAGAGGGCTGTGTCTGCACCCAGTTCTGCCTGTGGCTTGGGCTAGTGTATTTTGCCTACTGCGCTTCTCTTTTTGGCTCCCTCTCGAGCTTGTACCCGGTATTGTAATAAATTTATCTAAAACTCTGTACTATTTGAAGTAAGAAATGTGTTTACTAGCCTCCTGGGACTAGTAATTGTTTCACATTTGAGTCCCAAAGGATCGGGGCGCTTCAGGTGGTATCAGAGCCATAGGACTGGCCGTAGGTCGCAGCCCTGACCCTAAAACCTACCTTAACAAGAAAATACCTCTCACCTCAAGAAAAGTTTTCTCTTCCCTTCCCCAGTTTTAACAAGACCCTTCTTTTCCTATTCCAGATGGAAGACTCTCTGGCCATTAAGACATCCTACTGCTCAGAAGTGGAAGGGTTCCCCCGCCTCTTGCGAAGCTGTGCGCTCCGCATGGGAATCCGCAAGAAGCCGGAATACGTCTGGACGGAACATTTCGAGGGCGGGATGATAAAATGCTCTATGGCAGTCTACCTGGGGGAAAGCCACAGCTATCCAAACCAACGTTCCTTCTAAGTCACTCTTACCGGAGTTCATTTCCTAGATGCTTGCCAGAATGTCGCCCGAAAAGCCCTCCGTCAGCTATGTCAAAACTACAACAAAGTAATCATTGAAACCCCCCTTCGCTACTTTCCACCCAGCAACAAGAACACCCCCACCTGGAGGAAAAGACTTCAGGCCCTATCAGGAGGAGATCCTACCGAGAATGATCCCACCATTGTCTACATGGCTGGATACCTTCATACCCTTGATAACCAATATGATGACCTCACCCTCCACTGCACCTCTCTAACCTCCCGGGTGGAAAGCCTGGAGCAGAAAGTCAGGGAACTCTCAGAAGAAAAGGTGTCCCTTCAAGAGAGCCTCGCAATAGCCGAAGGTGAGGAAACCAATACCCGAGAGGCCTACCGCACACTGAAGATGGACTACGACAAGAAACTGAAGAAGCTTGCCCCCGCAAAGAAAATCCGCAAGAAGACCAAGAGCCAAGGATGCCAGACTGAGCAGAAGGAAGAAAACCCTCCAAGGAACCTATCCGACACCGATGAAATGTCCCTGGCTAGCCTTGATGACCTTCTCAAGGAGTTTGGGGACACATTAGAGAAGGAGTGCGGGAGTACCCTAGATAGCACTCGCGTGTGACGAACTTATGATAGCAGGGTGTTGTGTCATGTAATGGCTTGATGTAATGAATAAAATAACCAGTTAAAAAAAATGGCATGTGCATAATAGTAACTCTCTTCCCATGGCAGATGGCTTCGGATAAAACCACGCCTACCGCCTCCGGGATTGGAGCAGGTTTTCCCTTAGGAGCTGAGGGAGGAGCCGGTGGAGAAGGGGATGGGACCCACCTCCCCGCACCTCCGGAACTACCACTAGATCTGGCCCAAGTTCTAGCCCATCAAACCAGACTCATTGAAGTCCTCACTCGAAGTCTGGAGAACCAGCGCCCAGGTGGTGGAAGGCCCCAGGACAGGATGGGAGAATTCCTGAGACTCAAGCCTCCCACATTCGCGGGGTCCAGCAATCCCCTCGATGCAGATGACTGGCTTCGCACGATCAAGAGGAAGATGGAAGCCATCGCTTGCCCTAAGAATCAGCGTGTTCAGCTGGCAGCTCATCAGCTTTCAGGAATGGCTTTAGCATGGTGGGACACTTTCAGTGAAGCCGTCAGAGATGCTACCTGGGCAGAATTCGAAACAGCTTTCCGTGAGCACCATGTACCCCAAGGGATAGTTCAACTCAAGGAGGATGAATTCCGGGAGCTAACCCAAGGTGGGCGATCAGTCAGTGAGTATGTGCACAAGTTCACAGAGCTGGCCCGCTACGCGCCTGAGGATGTCAGCACCGAGGCCAGGAAAATGGCCCGTTTCCTGAGAGGGTTAAGACCCGAGCTTAAGACCATCCTCGCCAGCCAGGACTTCCACAGCTTCTCCCACCTTTCCAACAAAGCTATTCAAGTGGAAAGAGCCAAAGAGGAGGAAAAAGGGCACATCAAGAGAAAGTTCCAGGTCCTGCGAGCTCAACAGCAAGAGCGTCACCAGAGAGCTCGACCCTTTGGGCTCCCACCCAGGGGTCCAGGCTTCGATAAACAATCTGGACCCTCTCCATCGCGCTACAGTCAGCAGAGTCAGAGCTCCCATCAGGCACCCTCCGTTGCAAGCAACCAGCCGCCAGCAAACGCCTGTTGGCACTGCGGAGACCCCCGGCACTTCAAGAACAACTGCCCTCAGCTGAAGGCACCCGGACCAACCCACTCCAACTCGGTGAACGGCCCCAAGTTCCCATCAGCACCTACCTCCAAGGCGTTTCCTTCCAGCAGCCAGCAGAGCAGGGCTCAGTACCAGGGCAGGGCCCGAGTCAACCACGTCGACGCTCAGGAAGCCCAGCAGGCCCCGGGAGTAGTGCTCGGTGAGTTCCTCGTCGAATTTACTCCCGCTTCTGTGCTTTTTGATTCAGGAGCATCCCATTCATTTATAGCCGCTAAGTTTGTGGAGAAGCATGGCATACCCTCTACACCTTTAGCTATCCCCTTGGTCACCCGAACCCCGGGATCAGACCTCCTATGCAAACTCAGATGTTCTCAAGTCAGGATTCTTTTAAGTGGGGTAGTATTCCTGGCAGACTTAACCATCTTGCCATCCCAAGGCATTGATGTAATCCTAGGAATGGATTGGCTAGCTAAGCACAAGGGTGTTATCAGCTGCGCAAGCAGAACTGTCCTTCTCATAGATCACCAAGGAAAGGCAGTTTCCTGCCAAGCCCAACCGCCTGCAAGAGATCCAATGGTGTTTAGTCTGGCAGTAGAAAGCATGTCTGTAATCAAGGAATTTGAAGATGTATTTCCAGAAGAGTTGCCCGGGATGCCACCAGAAAGAGAAGTAGAGTTCTATATAGACCTCATTCCCGGCACTGCGCCCATCGCAAAAAGACCATACCGCATGGCCCCCACTGAATTGGCAGAACTAAAACTTCAGCTTTCAGAACTACAGCAAAAAGGGTACATCCGCCCCAGTTCGTCTCCCTGGGGAGCACCCGTTCTTTTCGTGACCAAAAAGGATGGGAGTATGAGGATGTGTATTGATTATCGATCCTTAAACGAAGTTACAATCAAGAATAAGTACCCCCTTCCCCGGATTGACGACCTCTTCGACCAGCTGCAAGGAGCCAAATACTTCTCCAAGATAGACCTCAGGTCAGGATATCACCAACTCAGGATTAAGGAAGCAGACGTTCAGAAAACTGCATTCGTCACCAGATACGGGCAATATGAATTCACAGTGATGCCATTTGGATTAACCAACGCACCCGCCTTTTTCATGAACCTCATGAATAACGTATTTATGGAAGAATTGGATAAGTTTGTCGTGGTTTTTATCGACGACATCCTCATCTATTCCAAGAGCCGCAAGGACCATGAGCAGCACCTTCGAACCGTCCTCGGAAGACTCAGAGCTCATCAACTTTATGCTAAGTTCAGCAAGTGTGAGTTCTGGCTAGAGAAGATAGCCTTCCTAGGGCATATCTTGACTGCTGAAGGGGTAGAAGTGGACCCATCTAAGGTAGAAGCTGTTTCAAATTGGAAGCAACCATCCAACGTCAGTGAAGTTCGAAGCTTTCTGGGAATGGCAGGGTATTATCGCCGTTTTATCAAGGGATTCTCCAGCATAGCAAAGCCCTTGACGGAACTTCTCAAAAAGGACAATAAGTTCGTGTGGACTCCTGATTGTGAAGAAAGTTTCCAAATCATCAAGGAGAAGCTTACAACCGCGCCAGTTTTGACTCTACCAGACATACACCAGGAGTTTGTCATCTTTTGTGATGCTTCCAAGCAAGGCTTAGGGTGTGTCTTAATGCAAAATGAGAAAGTCATTGCTTATGCATCCCGATTACTCAAGCCGCACGAACAGAACTATCCTACCCACGATCTGGAATTGGCAGCCATAGTGCACGCTCTAAAAATATGGAGGCATTATCTGATTGGAAACAAATGCCACATCTTCACTGATCACAAGAGTCTAAAGTACATCTTTACGCAACCGGACCTCAACCTCCGTCAAAGAAGGTGGCTCGAATTAATCAAAGATTACGACCTCGAAATCCACTACCACCCCGGAAAGGCCAATGTGGTAGCAGACGCCCTCAGCCGGAAACCCTTCGGGATTAGAGGAACAAACTTCCTAGAAGATTGGAAGAAAGAATCAGCTCAGCTGAATGCATGTCTGGGAGACAACGGTGGCCTGGAAGTCAAGCCCAATCTAGAAGATCTCATATGCAAGGCCCAATGCCTCGACACAGAAACAACCAAGCTTAAGGAAAGAGCACGCAAAGAGCAACTTCCGGACCTAAGAACAGACGAGCAAGGAGTCCTCTGGTTCAAGAACCGTCTGTGCGTGCCAATTGGAAAGGCACGGGAGACCCTGCTTGATGAAGCTCACAACTCAGCTTACTCTATCCACCCAGGGACCACCAAGATGTACCTGGACCTCAAAACCAGGTATTGGTGGAGAGGGATGAAGAAGGAAATAGCACAGTACGTGGCCCGATGTGACACCTGTCAGCGAACAAAGACCGAACATCAGAAGCCTGCAGGCCTGCTTCAACCCCTCCCAATACCCGAATGGAAGTGGGAGGAAATAGGCATGGATTTCGTAACCGGACTACCCAGATCACAAAGAGGAAATGATTCCATATGGGTAATAATCGATCGTCTCACCAAAGTGGCCCATTTCATTCCAGTGAAGACCACTTTTGGAGGAGCAGCCCTCGCCCGATTATACCTTAAAGAGATAGTCAGGCTACATGGCATTCCACGGAAGATAGTATCAGATAGAGGAACGCAGTTCACTTCAAAGTTTTGGAAGGGCCTTCAGCAAGCAATGGGCACCAAGCTAGATTTCAGTACTGCCTATCACCCCCAGTCAGATGGTCAAACAGAGAGAGTTAACAAAGTCCTTGAAGATTTACTAAGAGCCTGCGTACTAGCCTTCAACAGGGATTGGGAGTCTAGTTTGCCGTACGCCGAATTCTCATACAACAATAGCCATCAGGCCAGCATCAAAATGTCACCATTCGAAGCACTGTATGGAAGAAGATGCCAAACTCCCCTAATGTGGTCCAATGTAGGGGAAAGGACACTAGAGGGGCCCGACTTCGTTAAAGAAGCCGAAGAAAAAGTTGCCTTGATCCGCAGAAGGTTACTTGAAGCTCAGAGTCGACAAAAGAGTTACGCAGACAATAGGCGAAGGGAACTCAGATTTGAGGAAGGAGATTTTGTTTATCTCAAAGTTTCTCCAATGCGTGGTGTCAGAAGGTTCCAGTTAAAGGGAAAGCTAGCACCCCGTTTCTGAGAGCACCTAGAGGGGGGGGGGTGAATAGGTGATCCTGTAAACTTCAAAAACTTAAGCCACAAAACTTTGATTAAGTGTTAGCACAGTTAATGCCAAGTGGCTAGAGCGAAGATGATAATCACAAGAAGTTCAACACAGAGATGACACGGTGATTTATCCCGTGGTTCGGCCAAGTACAAAACTTGCCTACTCCACGTTGTGGCGTCCCAACGGACGAGAGTTGCACTCAACTCCTCTCAAGTGATCCAATGATCAACTTGAATACCACAGTGTTATGCTTTTCTCCTCAATATCCCGTTTGCGAGGAATCTCCACAACTTGGAGCCTCTCGCCCTTACACTTAAGATTCACAAAGAAGTACGGAGTAAGGTGGGAATGAGCAACGCACACAAGACTCGGAAATCAGAGCAACAACACGCACACAAGTCGCAACAAGAGCTCGCAACGCAACACAAAGAGTTCACAACTCCACAAGAGCTCTATATGCTATCACAATGAAACGAATGCGTGAGATCGATGTCTTGGTGCTTAGAAGTGTTGTAGGAATGCTTGGTGTCCTCCTCCATGCGCCTAGGGGTCCCTTTTATAGCCCCAAGGCAGCTAGGAGCCGTTGAGAACAAATCTGGAAGGCCATCCTTGCCTTCTGTCGTCGGGGGCACCGGACAGTCCGGTGCACACCGGACACTGTCCGGTGCCCGATTTGTTTCCTTTTCAGGCGCTGCCGACCGTTGCAGCCCGTTGAAGATCTGCGAGCCGTTGGCGCACCGGACAGTCCGGTGCACACCGGACAGTCTGGTGCCGTCTTCCGACCGTTGGCTCTGGCCACGTGTCCCGCGCGGATTGCGCGGCCGACCGTTGGCCCTGGCCGACCGTTGGCTCACCGGACAGTCCGGTGCACACCGGACAGTCCGGTGAATTTTAGCCGTACGCCGTCGGCGAATTCCCGAGAGCGGCCAGTTCGCGCGGAGTCGGCCTGGCGCACCGGACACTGTCCGGTGCACACCGGACAGTCCGGTGCTCCAGACCGAGCAAGGTCTTGGCTGCACATGGCCAAGTCTTTCTCTCCCCTTCTCGTTTCTTCTTCTTTCTGTTTCTAACACTTAGACAAGTATATTAGTTCACAAAACCAATGTACTAAGGATTAGAAACATACCTTTACTCCATGATTTGTACCTTGTTCCATTTTACAATTAGGCACCTGTGTTGGACACTAAATCACCAAAATACTTAGAAATGGCCCAAGGGCACATTTCCCTTTCAATCTCCCCCTTTTTGGTGATTTATGCCAACACAACATAAAGCAAGTTGAACAAGTACAAAAACACTTCAAATAATAACTCAAATTTATTTTGAATCAATTTTGGCATATATGGATCATCCTTTGCCACCACTTGGTTTGTTTTTGCAAATCAACCTCAAATCTCTATCTCTAAGTCAAACACACATGTTGAAGCATAAAGAGAATCATTCCAAAAGAGTTTGATCAAAAACTCCCCCTTTTTCCCATAATCAATACTTCTCCCCACAAGAAGCCAAAAGAGACAAGGGTTTTGACAAATCAAAAAACTCTACTCTACTATTTTCAAATATCTCAAGTGGTAGCTGATCCATTTATTGCTTTGGCCTTTATTTTCTCCCCCTTTGGCATCAAGCACCAAAACGGGATCAATCTTGGCCCTTTAACCCCATTGCCTCACCAAAATCTTCACTTAAGAGCAAATGGCAATAAGAGTTAATGAGATGGACTTGGAGTAAGTTACCCCTCATCGGAGTGCAGTGGAAGTCTTGCATGATCCAAGTCCACCTTTTCCCTTTCAATTCTACTTTGAGACTAAATCAACCAAGCTCAATCAAATGGTTAGTCAAAAAGGATCAAGTTGTAACACATCTCCCCCTAAATGTGTGCATCACTTTGCAACGGACTTGTGAGGTCCAGGGAGTGTTTGTACAACTTGAGCACCATAATAAGCAACATAATGCAGAATGAACATGATCAAAAGCATGAATACATGTATGCTACAATTTAATCCAAGTTCCGCGAATCTAAGACATTTAGCTCACTACGCAGCCTGCAAAAGGTCTTCTCATCTAAAGGCTTGGTAAAGATATCGGCTAGCTGGTTCTCGGTGCTAACATAAAACACTTCGATATCTCCCTTTTGCTGGTGGTCTCTCAAAAAGTGATGCCGGATGTCTATGTGCTTTGTGCGGCTGTGCTCAACGGGATTTTCCGCTATTCGGATAGCACTCTCATTATCACATAGGAGTGGGACTTTGCTCAGATTGTAGCCAAAGTCCCTGAGGGTTTGCCTCATCCAAAGTAGTTGCGCACAACACTGTCCTGCGGCAACGTACTCGGCCTCAGCGGTGGATAGGGCAACGGAGGTTTGTTTCTTAGAGTTCCATGACACCAGGGACCTTCCTAAGAATTGGCACGTCCCTGATGTACTCTTCCTATCGACCTTACATCCAGCATAGTCGGAATCTGAGTACCCAATCAAGTCAAAGTTAGACCCCTTTGGATACCAGATCCCGAAGCAAGGCGTAGCGACTAAATATCTAAGAATTCGCTTCACCGCCACCAAGTGACATTCCTTAGGATCGGATTGAAATCTAGCACACATGCATACGCTAAGCATAATATCCGGTCTACTAGCACATAAATAAAGTAAAGACCCTATCATTGACCGGTATGCTTTTTGATCAACGGACTTACCTCCTTTGTTGAGGTCGGTGTGTCCGTCGGTTCCCATCGGAGTCTTTGCGGGCTTGGCGTCCTTCATCCCAAACCGCTTTAGCAGATCTTGCGTGTACTTCGTTTGGGAGATGAAGGTGCCGTCCTTGAGTTGCTTCACTTGGAACCCAAGGAAGTAGTTCAACTCGCCCATCATCGACATCTCGAATTTCTGCGTCATCACCCTGCTAAACTCTTCACAAGACTTTTGATTAGTAGAACCAAATATTATGTCATCGACATAAATTTGGCATACAAACAAATCACCATCACATGTCTTAGTGAAAAGAGTTGGATCGGCTTTCCCAACCTTGAAAGCATTAGCAATTAAGAAATCTCTAAGGCATTCATACCATGCTCTTGGGGCTTGTTTGAGTCCATAGAGCGCCTTAGAGAGCTTACACACGTGGTCGGGGTACCGTTCATTCTCGAAGCCAGGGGGTTGCTCCACGTACACCTCCTCCTTTATTGGCCCGTTGAGGAAAGCGCTCTTCACATCCATTTGGTACAACCTGAAAGAATGGTGAGCGGCATATGCTAGCAAGATACGAATGGACTCTAGCCTAGCCACAGGAGCAAAAGTCTCCTCAAAGTCCAAACCTGCGACTTGGGCATAACCTTTTGCCACAAGTCGAGCCTTGTTCCTTGTCACCACTCCGTGCTCGTCTTGTTTGTTGCGGAACACCCACTTGGTTCACACAACGTTTTGCTTGGGACGAGGCACCAGCGTCCAAACTTCGTTGCGCTTGAAGTTATTAAGTTCCTCCTGCATGGCCAACGCCCAATCCGGATCTAGCAAGGCCTCCTCTACCCTGAAAGGCTCAATAGAGGAGACAAAAGAGTAATGCTCACAAAAATTAACTAATCGAGATCGAGTAGTTACTCCCTTGCTAATGTCACCCAGAATTTGGTCGACGGGATGATCCCTCTGAATCATCGCTCGAACTTGGGTTGGAGGTGCCGGTTGCGCTTCTTCCTCCATCACGTGATCATCTTGTGCTCCCCCTTGATCACACGCCTCCTTTTGATGAACCTGTTCATCGTCTTGAGGTGGGGGATGCACCGTCGTTGAGGAAGAAGGTTGATCTCCTTCATCTTGTTCCTGTGGCCGAACGTCTCCAATCGCCATGGTTCGTATAGCGGCCGTCGGAACATCTTCTTCATCTACATCATCACAATCAACAGCTTGCTCTCTTGGAGAGCCATTAGTCTCATCAAATACAACGTCGCTAGAGACTTCAACCAAACCCGATGATTTGTTGAAGACTCTATACGCCTTTGTATTTGAATCATAACCTAATAAAAACCCTTCTACAGCTTTGGGAGCAAACTTAGAATTTCTACCCTTCTTCACTAGAATGTAGCACTTGCTCCCAAATACACGAAAGTACGATACATTGGGTTTGTTACCGGTTAGTAGCTCATATGACGTCTTCTTGAGGAGGCGATGTAGGTAGACCCGGTTGATGGCGTGGCAAGCCGTGTTCACAGCTTCCGACCAAAAGCACTCGGGGGTCTTGAACTCTCCAAGCATCGTCCTCGCCATGTCGATTAGCGTCCTGTTCTTCCTCTCTACCACACCATTTTGCTGTGGTGTGTAGGGAGCGGAGAACTCGTGCTTGATCCCTTCCTCCTCAAGAAACTCCTCCACTTGAAGGTTCTTGAACTCGGACCCGTTGTCGCTCCTTATCTTCTTCACCTTGAGCTCAAACTCATTTTGAGCTCTCCTGAGGAAGCGCTTGAGGGTCCCTTGAGTTTCAGACTTATCCTGCAAAAAGAATACCCAAGTGAAGCGGGAAAAATCATCAACAATAACTAAACCATACTTACTTCCTCCTATGCTTAGATAGGCGACGGGTCCGAAGAGGTCCATATGCAGCAGCTCCAGGGGTCTCGACGTGGTCATCACATTCTTGCTGTGATGTGCTCCTCCCACTTGTTTTCCTGCCTGACAAGCTGCACAAGGTCTATCTTTTTCGAAATAAACATTTGTTAGACCTATCACGTGTTCTCCCTTTAGAAGCTTGTGGAGGTTCTTCATCCCCACATGTGCTAAGCGGCGATGCCACAGCCAGCCCATGCAAGTCTTAGCCATTAAGCATGCATCTAGACTGGCCTCTTCTTTTGCAAAATCTACTAAGTAAAGCTTGCCGTCTAGTACACCCTTAAAAGCTAGTGAACCATCACATCTTCTAAAGACAGACACATCTACATTTGTAAATAAACAATTATATCCCATTTGACATAATTGACTAACAGATAGCAAATTATATCCAAGACTCTCCACTAAGAATACATTTGATATAGAATGCTCATTAGAAATTGCAATTTTACCTAACCCTTTTACCTTGCCTTGATTCCCATCACCGAATATAATTGAATCTTGGGAATCCTTATTCTTGACGTAGGAGGTGAACATCTTCTTCTCCCCCGTCATATGGTTTGTGCATCCGCTGTCGATAATCCAGCTTGAACCCCCGGATGCATAAACCTGCAAGGCAAATTTAGGCTTGGGTCTTAGGTACCCAACTCATGTTGGGTCCTGCAAGGTTAGCACAAATATTCTTAGGGACCCAGATGCAAGTTTTATCTCCCTTGCATCTTGCCCCTAACTTCCTAGCAATTACCTTCTTACCCTTTCTACAAATAGCAAAGGGAGCATTACAAGCATAATAAATGGTAGAAGGTTCATTCACTACTTTCCTAGGAGCATGAATAACATTCTTTCTAGGCACATGAGCAATTTTTCTCCTAGGCATATCCCTATCATGCTTATAAGAAGAACTAGAAGCAAACATAGCACGAGAATCATAAACATGTGAATCAAAATCATTATAAGCATTTCTAGCATTTCTCCTATCATAATACATAAAAGCATGGTTCTTTTTAGCATTACTAGCCATAGGGGCCTTCCCCTTCTCCTTGACGAAGATGGGAGCCTTATGGCTTGTTAAGTTCTTGGCTTCCCTCTTGAAGCCAAGCCCATCCTTAATTGAGGGATGTCTTCCAATTGTATAGGCATCCCTTGCAAATTTTATCTTTTCAACTTCACTCTTGCTAGTCTTAAGTTGGGCATTAAGACTAGCCACTTCATCTTTTAGTTTTGAAATTGAAACTAAGTGTTTGCTACAAGTGTTAACATCAAAATCCTTACACCTAGTGCAAATTGTAACATTTTCAACACAAGACTTAGATTTATTTATTACTTCTATTTTAGCATTTAAATCATGGTTAACACTTTGTAAAGTAGCAATGGTTTCATGACAAGAAGATATTTCGCTAGAAAGCACTTCATTTCTTTTTACTTCTAAAGCATATGATTTTTGTGCCTCTACAAATTTATCATGTTCATCATACAATAAATCCTCCTGTTTTTCTAAAAGCCTATCCTTTTCATTCAATGCATCAATCAATTCATTGATTTTATCTATCTTAGATCTATCTAAGCCCTTAAACAAGCATGAATAATCTATGTCATCATCATCACTAGACTCACTATCACTAGAAGAAGCATAAGTGGAGTCTTGAGTACTCACCTTCTTCTCCCTTGCCATAAGGCAAGTGAGACGCTCGTTGGGGAAGAGAGCCGATTTGTTGAAGGCAGTGGCGGCGAGTCCTTCGTTGTCGGAGTCGGAGGAGGAGCAATCCGAGTCCCACTCCTTTCCTAGATGCGCCTCGCCCTTTGCCTTCTTGTATTGCTTCTTCTTCTCTCTTTTGCTCCCCTTTTCCTGGTCACTTTCATTATCGGGACAGGTAGCAATGAAATGACCAAGCTTACCACATTTGAAGCATGAGCGCTTCCCCTTGGCTTTGGTCTTGCTTGGTTGTCCCTTGTGACCTTTAAGCACCGTCTTGAATCTTTTGATGATGAGAGCCATCTCTTCATCATTGAGCCCGGCCGCCTCGACTTGCGCCACCTTGCTAGGTAGCGACTCCTTGCTCCTCGTTGCTTTTAGAGCAATGGGTTGAGGCTCGTGGAGTGGTCCGTTCAACGCGTCGTCGACGTATCTTGCCTCCTTGATCATCATCCGCCCGCTCACGAATTTTCCAAGCACTTCCTCGGGCGTCATCATCGTGTACCTGGGATTCTCACGAATATTGTTCACGAGATGAGGATCAAGTACGGTAAAGGACCTGAGCATTAGGCGGACGACGTCGTGATCCGTCCATCGCGTGCTCCCGTAGCTTCTTATCTTGTTGATAAGGGTCTTGAGCCGGTTGTATGTTTGCGTCGGCTCCTCGCCCCTTATCATGGTGAATCGTCCAAGCTCTCCTTCCACCAATTCCATCTTGGTGAGCAGGGTGACGTCGTTTCCCTCATGAGAAATCTTGAGGGTGTCCCAGATTTGCTTGGCGTTGTCCAAGCCGCTCACCTTATGGTATTCATCCCTGCACAAGGAAGCTAGAAGAACAGTAGTAGCTTGTGCATTCTTATGAATTTGTTCATTAATGAACATGGGACTATCCGAACTATCAAAATGCATTCCACTCTCTACAATCTCCCAAATACTAGGATGGAGAGAGAATAGGTGACTACGCATTTTGTGGCTCCAAAATCCGTAGTCCTCTCCATCAAAGTGTGGGGGCTTGCCAAGTGGAATGGAGAGCAAATGTGAATGTGAACTTTGCGGAATACGAGAGTAATCGAAAGAAAAGTTCGAATTAACCGGTTTTCTCCTCTCGTAGTTGTTGTGGTCCTCGTCCTTTTGGGAAGAAGTAGACTCGTCGCTGTCGTAGTAGATGATCTCCTTGATGCGCCTGGTCTTCTTCTTCTTCCCTTCCTTCCGTCTTTGACCCGAGCCAGAGTCGGTAGGCTTATCGTCCTTAGGCTCGTTGACGAAGGATTCCTTCTCTTTGTCGTTGATCACTATACCCTTCCCCTTAGGATCCATCTATTCGGGCGGTTAGTCCCTTTGTGAATAGAACGGCTCCGATACCAATTGAGAGCACCTAGAGGGGGGGGGGGTGAATAGGTGATCCTGTAAACTTCAAAAACTTAAGCCACAAAACTTTGATTAAGTGTTAGCACAGTTAATGCCAAGTGGCTAGAGCGAAGATGATAATCACAAGAAGTTCAACACAGAGATGACACGGTGATTTATCCCGTGGTTCGGCCAAGTACAAAACTTGCCTACTCCACGTTGTGGCGTCCCAACGGACGAGAGTTGCACTCAACTCCTCTCAAGTGATCCAATGATCAACTTGAATACCACAGTGTTATGCTTTTCTCCTCAATATCCCGTTTGCGAGGAATCTCCACAACTTGGAGCCTCTCGCCCTTACACTTAAGATTCACAAAGAAGTACGGAGTAAGGTGGGAATGAGCAACGCACACAAGACTCGGAAATCAGAGCAACAACACGCACACAAGTCGCAACAAGAGCTCGCAACGCAACACAAAGAGTTCACAACTCCACAAGAGCTCTATATGCTATCACAATGAAACGAATGCGTGAGATCGATGTCTTGGTGCTTAGAAGTGTTGTAGGAATGCTTGGTGTCCTCCTCCATGCGCCTAGGGGTCCCTTTTATAGCCCCAAGGCAGCTAGGAGCCGTTGAGAACAAATCTGGAAGGCCATCCTTGCCTTCTGTCGTCGGGGGCACCGGACAGTCCGGTGCACACCGGACACTGTCCGGTGCCCGATTTGTTTCCTTTTCAGGCGCTGCCGACCGTTGCAGCCCGTTGAAGATCTGCGAGCCGTTGGCGCACCGGACAGTCCGGTGCACACCGGACAGTCTGGTGCCGTCTTCCGACCGTTGGCTCTGGCCACGTGTCCCGCGCGGATTGCGCGGCCGACCGTTGGCCCTGGCCGACCGTTGGCTCACCGGACAGTCCGGTGCACACCGGACAGTCCGGTGAATTTTAGCCGTACGCCGTCGGCGAATTCCCGAGAGCGGCCAGTTCGCGCGGAGTCGGCCTGGCGCACCGGACACTGTCCGGTGCACACCGGACAGTCCGGTGCTCCAGACCGAGCAAGGTCTTGGCTGCACATGGCCAAGTCTTTCTCTCCCCTTCTCGTTTCTTCTTCTTTCTGTTTCTAACACTTAGACAAGTATATTAGTTCACAAAACCAATGTACTAAGGATTAGAAACATACCTTTACTCCATGATTTGTACCTTGTTCCATTTTACAATTAGGCACCTGTGTTGGACACTAAATCACCAAAATACTTAGAAATGGCCCAAGGGCACATTTCCCTTTCAGTTTCATCGGTCCTTACCCTGTCATTTCTCGAATAGGACCCGTGGCATACCGTCTTGAGCTACCAGAATCCATGTCAGATATTCACAATGTGTTCCATGTGTCTCAACTCCGCAAATGTCTAAAAGTACCAGAAACCCGTATCGAGGCAGAAGCAATTCAGATTCAAAAAGATCTCCAGTACCGGGAAAAGCCAGTGAAGATTCTCGACTCAGCAGTCAGAAGAACCCGCAATTCAGAAGTAAGGCTTTGTAAGGTTCAGTGGAGCAGAGATGGAGAAGAGGAAGCCACCTGGGAAAGTGAGGACTCTCTGAGGAAGGAATACCCTTACCTTTTCTCGAGCCCCGTCTAATCTCGAGGGCGAGATTCCTTTAAGTGGGGTAGGTTTGTAGCATCCCAAAAATCCTAATCTAGGTTTGAAACCCTAATCCACCTTTTACCCCTCCCTTCATCCTCTAATTCTAAAATCCTCCCCTAAATTTTCCTTCATCATATGCATACATTTTGTTTGATCACAAAAGCACCTCACTTGGATTCTATTTTCTAAACACTTAGAGTATCTACAAAATATTTTGTTCCAAAGAAAAAGATGCAAAAAGGGGAATAGGTTTTGGAAAAATAAAAAGAAAAAGAGAAAACCCTCTCCCCCCCTGCTGGGCCGTTTTCCAGCCCAAACCCGCGCCCCCCCCCCCCTCGCGCTCGCGCTCCCCTCCGCATTCGGCCCGTTTTCGGCCTGCTTCCGCGCGCGCGCCAGCCCGCTCCATGCCCCGCCCTCCTCTCGCTGACAGGGCGTCCCCACCCGTCAGCCGCCCGCTCGCCCGCTCGTTCGCCCGCTCGCTCGCTCGCTCTCGCTGACCAAGCGGCCCCACCCGTCAGCCGCTTCGTCGTCCGTCCGCCGTCCCCTCGCCGAAGTCACCTCCGCCGTCGCCTCCGTCCTTCCCCCTGCCGTCCGGCCGCACAGGGAAGTTTGGCACCGCTCCGTCCTCCTCCCCGTGACCGCGTCCTCGCCGGTACCGCCCCCGCCGTAGCGTCCCCTCGGCGACGCTGTGCGGCATTAATGCCGGCACTGTGAGGCTCGCCGGCGTCCGCCGAGCTCCACCGCCCCCCTTGCCCCCGCGCGCCTATAAAAAGCTCGCCCCGAGCTCCTTCTTCCTCGCACCGGCCTCGGCCATCCCTCTCCTCCCCTCCCCCGAGCACAATTCGCGAAGCGCCGGCGTCGTTCTCCTCTCCGGTGAGTCTCTTCCTTCTCCTCCCTCTCCTTCTCTGTTGGTCCGGCAAGGAATTAAGTGAGCAGAGCGGCTCCCTCGCGTCACCCCGAACCCAAAGCGCCACCTCCCAGCCCCCGTTCCCCACCCAGAGCCCACCGGCGGCGATCCCCGCCGCGGAACTCCGCCCCCTCCCCGTGGGCAGCCCCCTCTCAGCCCCCTCTGGTCAAATTGAGCCTACCGTGGGAATCGCCAGCCTTCGCCCGTGCTAAACCACCCCCCCTTGGCCGGAGAACCGGGCCACCGGCGGCAAGCCGCCGTCAAGCTTCCCCGGCGGCCGGTTTTCCCTCCCCCGCGCTCGGCCGGTTCGCCCGCCGTCTGGCCGAAACGCCGTCCCTCCCCCCCCCTCTCTCGCTGGCAAGTGGGCCCCATGCGACGCCGTCACCCTCGCGGCCGCGCCGTTCTCCCCCCTCGCTCGTGGGCCGCGCTGGGCTGAAAGCGCCTCAGCGCGCGCGCTCGCGCCCGGGGTGGGCCGAAAGCCGCGTCCCCGGCCCAGGAGAGAGGAATTCTCCTTTCTTTTTCTTTTCCACCCTTTTTCCCATTTAAATAGTTTTCTCAATATCTTATGCACTAAAAATTATCAAAAAGGATTTCCAAGGTTACATAAAATAATGTTGTTAGAAAATGGCACACTATGATTGATAAACCACTATTGATGTATTGTTTTATTGCATGTTTCCTAGAAGAAGCAGGGATCGTTGATCCGGAACCCGTAGCCCCGGAAGAAGGGCCAGAACCCGAACTTCTGGAAGTAGATCTTCTGTGCCAGGAAAGCTTCAACGAAGGCAAGTCCATCCTTCCCTTGATGCACAAATTACCTATTCTCTCTACCACTGCCTAGGCCGGGAATTATGGGAAATATTGCATTGTGAGTGAGAGCTGGCCCGCATTAACATACACATTCTGGATACGTAAAGTGGATTGGGAGAAAAGGCTATGTGTATCTCCAAATAAAATCTCTTTTGAAAAATTATGCGATGAAGGGTACTCACCCTCATCACCTGAGAGTGGGATGATCAGGGACTCCCTGGTTTAGGGGAGGGCCTAAGGTGTTGGCTCAGCTGGTTTAGGCGTGAGCAGAAGGATTGTCCCCTCATATAAGGACCGGTTTGTCATCTTCACTACCTGTACTCCTTTGTCGTACAACCACTCGAGACTGTGTGGGCAGTCACTCGATCCGAACTCGTGTGGTCCGACCCCAGGGTTAAGAAGGCTGGGGAGCACCGGAGGATAAGGAAGGGGAAAGTTTTGTCCGGTTTGGGCATGGTGGTGGTCTGACTCCTTCCGGATAACCATTAAGGTTAGGATGCACGAGTAAGGAAAGAGATCCGGCATTCGGGTCTCGCGACGGTGAGATCGCAGAAACCGGGCTAGTGGGTAAAGTGTACCCCTCTGCGCAGAGTTGAAACCTATTCGAATAGTCCGTGTCCACTGGTATGGATGAGTCTGGTGTGGTATGGCAATTAGAACTTTTTCTCTAAGTTTCTTATCAAGGGAAAGGTGTGTTTAAATGGGTTTTGGAAAAAGATATAGAGCCTCTGGAGCGGGAAGCTCAGTGGCAGTTGAGTTTTTGGTTACTTATAATAGCATGGGAAAACCTTCAAGCAACTGTCCCTCTCTAAGAAAATAATGAGTGACTACAACTCCACTAAATTGAGCATGTACATCATAGGTCTCTTTCTCTCTACGGGAGCGGGGTGGGCTTGCGGAATACCTAGTGTATTCACCCAGATTTATTTATGTTTTTCAGCAGCCGAGGACTTCTTTTCCGCTTTGCTTGATTAAGAGGGCTGTGTCTGCACCCAGTTCTGCCTGTGGCTTGGGCTAGTGTATTTTGCCTACTGCGCTTCTCTTTTTGGCTCCCTCTCGAGCTTGTACCCGGTATTGTAATAAATTTATCTAAAACTCTGTACTATTTGAAGTAAGAAATGTGTTTACTAGCCTCCTGGGACTAGTAATTGTTTCACATTTGAGTCCCAAAGGATCGGGGCGCTTCAATAGTGGGCAGCAAGAAGGCACCAGGTGAGGGCGCGCTAGAACGAGTACCTGCAGCCACAGTGCTAGACCTTAGGGAAATAGCATCATCATCATTGTTTAAGAAATCCAACGTGCTAGGATCCAAGGCAGATGTGGCCATTTCAGAAAAGGGAAATACAGATTCGTCACATGGTAAGATATGATAATTCGGTTGGAGTGTAGGTTGAGACATCGATAGCCCTTGTGATCAGAGGAAGAGCCGAGGAAGACACATAGCGATGAACGAGGAAATAATTTGTGAGTGGCAGTGGCAGATAAATTGGGGTAACACACACAGCCAAAGACACGAAGATGAGTGTAATCGGGGTGGGTGTCATAGAGGGTAAAGAACGGTGTAAGGCCACTTAGGGTTTTAGTGGGATGGCGATTGAGAAGGTATGTGGCAGTGTTAAGCGACTCAACCCAATAAACCGGAGGTAGGCTACCTTGAAAAAGCAACGAGCGTACAATATTATTGACTGTGCGAAGAGTACGCTCGGCTTTATCGTTTTGCTAAGAAGTGTGTGGGCAAGACATGCGGAGAATGGCACCGTGGGAGAGGAAGAATGTGCGAGCCAAGGAGTTGTCAAACTCACGACCATTGTCGCACTGGATGGCCTTGACAGAGGTGCCAAACTGCATGCACACATGAGCAAAAAAGTTAGAAAATATTGGTGAAAGTATCTGATTTAAGACAAAGAGGAAGTGTCCAAGTATAATGCGAATAATCATCAATGATAACAAGATAATATTGGTAACCAGACACGCTGACAACTAGATAGGTCCAAAGATCACAATGTATTAAATCAAATTTATTGAAGGCACGAGTATTGGATAAACCAAAAGGAAGACAAACATGACGACCAAGCTGGCAAGCATGACATAGATGATCATGTTTTGGTTTATTACAAGTGATGGCCTGGGAGCTAATGAGCTTGGACAAAGCGTCAAAATCGATATGACCGAGACGATAGTGCCATAGGGTAGACATCACGACAAGGGCGGGTGTGCTGCTGGTGGTGTGCGGGAAGAACGGGTAGAGGTCACCCGTGCTATTGCACCTGGCGATCACGTTCCGTGTTTGAAGATCCTTCACAAAAAGGCCAAAGGGGTCAAACTCGATAGAATAATTGTTATCAATGGTAAAGTGACAAACGGAAATCAAATTCTTAATAATGCTAGGGGACACGAGAACATCATTAAGAACAAGAGAACGTCGTGGAGTAGTAAACGAGTATGAGCCAGTGGAGGTAATGGGTAACAAGGAACCATTACCGACGATAATCGAGGAAGGACCAGACAATGAGGGTGGACGAGGAGATAAGAGTATACTAGATTGTGTGGTCATGTGCGAGCCAGCACCGGAGTCGGCATACCACTCAACGGAGTTCGGTGGCGTCAGTGACATCGTGTTGAACTTGTTGGTGAGGGACGCTTGGTCCCAAGACCCGCCGGCCATGGGATTCCAGGGCGCATACAGAGGCATGTCGGTCGAAGGAGACGGTGGTAGAGGTGGCCCGCCACCATAGCCGAAACCAGGGGTGGAGGTTGGTAGTAGCCCCCCTGGTGCGGCATCATGTGCAGGCCCGACTGAGGTTGCTGGTCGAGTGACGGGCGTGGCATGTGGCCTGGGAACACACCGTAGCCATGTGGCCATAATTGGATGCAACCGGACTAGGGGTTCCCGTATCCAGGGGTAGTATCGACGCGCCTAGACAAGGCCCTAGATGCCCGGCACCCTAGTTGCCGGTGCTGGGGTTGTCGTTGTTGCCATCGTTCCCACCGCGTCGCAACGGCGGTGGCGGTTTCCTCCGTTGCCGCTAGCCCCATCGGAGCCAGCACCCGAGCCAGCAGGCGCGGTAGAGTGCCACTGCTGCTGCGACTGCTGGTGCATGACCAGGGCCTAGGTGCCAGACTTGGACTCAGAGGGAGCGTCGTCGCAGCTGTCGTTGATGTCGATTTCCTCGAGGAGCAGCAGGGTGCGTGCCTCCGGGAAGGTGGGGAATGGACGCTGCATCTTGAGGTTGGACACCATGTGCCGGTACTTGACGTTGAGGCCACGAAGAAGGGTAAGGACGAGTTGTCGGTCACCAATCAGGTCGCTGAACTCCTTGAGAGAGGCGGCCATCGTCTCGAGGCGGTGACAGTAGTCCGTGATGGACAGGGAACCTTGCTTGAAGGAGCGGAACTTAGCCTCCATCATCAGGGCACGAGACTTGCGTTGCCCGAGGAACTCGTCCTCAAGGTACAACCATGCATCGCGGGCGGTGGGATCATGGATCATGAGCCCCTGCTTAAGATTGTTGGAGACAGTGTAGTACACCCACGTGAGGACGCAGTAGTCCATCTGCGCCCACGTGGATCGCGCGGGTACGACTCGTCGGAGAGGACGTGGTCCTTGAGGTTGTATTTGTTGAGGACGACGAGGAACATGGAGCGCCAGCGGCCGTAGTTGTTGGTCGGCTTGTTTAGGGTCACGGTCACGAGGACCTTGATGTTCATGACCCTGCTCCCTTGGGCATGGATCACGGTGTTGGCCTCCTCCTTGGCGGTGAGCGCCTGGTCGAGGGCTTTAGCAGCCGCGTGGTCCTCAGCCGCGCGTCTTTGGGTCGCGTCCGCGGCAGCTGCGTCGTCCATGGCGACACAGCGGGAGGGATAGGGCCCGGCGAGAACTTCGGTGGCGGGCAGGGAGATGGCATTTGGCGAGGGATCTCATTAGCGAGCGAGGTTGGAGGTGGAGCCGGTGATGGATCAACGTCAGCTATGGTTTGCGGAAGCGAGGCCGCGGGAGCGAACCTTCTGTGATACCATGTTAGAGAATGGAATACATGATAATTACTCAGAGACCATAGTTGTGTACATATAGGCACGATGGGGAACCGCGTACGGTAGGCCCATGGGCCGTGTCGTGTTTACATTCTAACAATCGATATATTTGGTAGCAACACTTGACTTGTTCTTATAGGAGTAACACATTGATGGTTCATTATCACATTATAATTTTAGTGGTTTTGTTATGTTATCTACCACTTTTAAACTAAGCACAATTTTTTTAGCCATATAGCATGCCTTGGTGTCTTGTAAAATGCAACAAACATTATCAATAATGTAGTGATAGTTTATTTTGAGCTTTTACATGATATTGCTCCTCCTACGAGTGTGAATATATAACCTGGCATTAACTTTCAATCTTCATCACACCCCCACATAATCTGAGTATGATTATCGTATGATAGCAAGGCTACTCGGTTTTCTATATGTGTAACATGAATCATTTTGCATCTTGTAAATATCACAATACCTTTTAAATTATTTTTGTGTGTCTATCCCTCGATTCTGCTAAAATCTGCTAAGCATACCGATTATGAATGCCAAATAAGAGTGAGTACATTTTTTTGATGTGAATAGGATGGGGAGGTCCCACTATTAGATTAAATTAAAAAAAATAAAAAGTATTTACAACCATTCAAAAAATGGGATTGTACATTTCAGCTATCTAACCAAAGAGGGATGTTACTTTGGAATCGGTCCTGGGCGCGGTAGCCCGTGTTAACGCTACGATCCCCGATCCCGAGGAGAGGATAGGAGGGGTCGATGGCGGCGACAATGGCGGTGTGAAGTGCGATGGGGTTGCCCACAACAATGACGCAAGAGAGGGGGTGGCGGGGATGCGGAGGAGAGAGAGGGAGGCTAAGGACGGCGGGGTCGCGTGTGAAGAGGAGAGAGAGGGATGACCGGATGATAAATTTTAGATGATTCAAATAATATTAATCCCTACGCCACATATGCTTCCATGCCCCCAACCCCCCCCACAGCCTCTGCCCCCGCCTCCGTTACTGTCATCCATCAACGCGCCTCCTTCCTCCCCCCGGAACCCCCGTCCTCTTCGCATCCTTCCCATCCCAATCCTCGACGCCGCCACGCCGCCCCATCCTCCTTGTGTGCTCCCCGACCTCGGCGCCACCCCCAACCAGCCCTAACCCCGTCGTGCCCACCTCCTCTCCTTCCTCGTCGCGTCGGCCCACCAGTCGCACAAGTTTGAGTTCTTTACTGAGAAGTCGACCGACCGCGACCAGAGATACCGAGGTGGAGTTCTTCGAAGAAAATCTGTCCTGACGCAGTGCTGCGGGAGTAAGACATGGACCCCAACGAGGCGATCAGCTGCCTCCTCTCCCAATATCCCTTCTAATGCCACTCCCCTTTTCCTCACCATTTTGTGTGTTGGCTCTATCGGATGTACTGGTTAGAGTTGCAGTAACTGTGGATCTATCAGATGTTTCATGTTTGCATAAGGAAATAGGATAGTTCCCCCCTCATGTGTTTAGGCATTATAAAATGGTTTGGATTGGTCGAAGGACTACAAAACACATGAACATTGGCTGTCGTATTTGTCCCATTCAATTTGATTTGCGGCGTGGCATTATCCCTTCGAGTTCTGAGTGCGAGTTTGAGTTTGCACATGCAATTAGTGGTTTCAGATCTCCATTCATTCCAATCAACGAACTAAATTACTTCGTTTCTGCATTCGGGTGGTTGTAACCATGGAGGTGTATTTAGATTTCATCAGTTCATTTACTGCATGCTTATTAGTATGGACGCGGCAATAGCTTCGTGTTCTACAAGTGCGCGTTTGTTTTCAATTTCTGGAAATCACTTGGTTGATTCAATTAGTTTTTTTTTCTTGCAAAGGATTTTGGGTTCCAGTTCTTTGGCGAATGAAACACTGCTGCCAATTTTTGGCTGACTGTGTGGGGTTGGAGGTAGAGGTGAGGTCATTGGTATCTGCTCATTTCTACTCTATAATTTCGCTACCCTGTCACTTTGGGACTCTGTTTCTGTTTCTGCTTTGATCATGACCACCAACTGCCATGATTGAATGGTTCACTTTGCCTGTGTTTTAAAACCAGTGTAACATTTGGCTCCGGCTTCCATTGTTTCTTATCGGTCATACGGTTGTTGTTTTCGAAATTATAGTTCTGAGATATATGACACGAGAAGCCACTCTATCACATTTATCTGGACACTGAGGATAGTGTTAAGACTAGCTCCAACAAAGTACAGTAAAGCGTTCACTACGCTAAATATACCGGATGAATCCGTTCGCTACGTCTTCAGCAACACCCGGTATGACCTCCGGTAAATTATAGAGTGCGTTCGTGATCTAGCAAATGTGGCGGACTCCGCTACCACTCGCTATCCACTGTTCACTCTGTGCCGCTTCCTATGTTCGCTCCTGCGCAAACTCAAAAACTTCCCATCGGGTGCTGCACCTTCTTTGTGGTCTTCGGCTTCGACGATGGCGAAGCCGCGGAAGGAAACAAGCGAAGCTGCATGGGGGAGGCAAGGCAAGACAACTTTGCTCCACGTCGTGCAATGCCCTGCTTGTGGTGCTGGCCGGTCTGTTGCAACAGGTGAGCTTTGCGCGGCTGCCGATGGTGTGCATCGGCGGTAGTGCTACGACCTTCAGCTCCTTCGTTGTCCTAGACATGTTGCCAGCAACACTCGACCCTCGTCTATCGTCTCGCGGCTGTAGCAGGTTGTGGCTGGGAGGTGTGCACCCAAGTTACTCGACGTATGACCACAGGTGGTGGCTGGGAGACCAAGAACTACTGTGGATTACCTTGAAAGAGTGATGAATGATTTTTTTTATTTGATCATGGCATACAAACAGTGGTTAACATTCTATTAAAACAATTAGGAAAAATAGAGAATAAGATATAGAGGATGAAATTTAGAAGACATTGCTGGAGAAAGTCTAGATATAGATGATGGAATCTTTTAGAGAGTTTTGTAAAGTACAGAGAATATTCCTTTAGGGGATAAAATTTAGAGGACGTTGCTGGAGATAGCCTAAGTGTTATGTCAAACCCTAAATCCAGAGTTAAACCTTACCATGGAACACGTCATTTGTTTTTTTTCAGTTTCTAATTACTATTTGTCGGCGTTCCGAGACCGGGGGGTCCCCGAGCCGACGAGTGAGAGTGCCGCGTGCCCCAGCCCAGATGGGTCGAGCGCGTGGGCGAGCGCGAAGGGGGGAACAGAGAGAGAGGTCGGTGGCCGGAGCCGGGTCGTGAGGGAGTCGGAGAATTCCCGCGGCCTTCGTGTTCGTCCCGCGCCCAGGTCGGGTGCGCTTGCAGTAGGGGGTTACAAGCGTCCGCGCGAGGTGAGGGGAGCGAGCGGCCCCGAGAGAGCGCCTGCCCCTGCCCTTCGTCCCCGCGAGGCCAATCTTTTCTAAGAAGGCCCTGGTCCCTCCTTTTATAGTCGTAAGGAGAGGATCCAGGTGTACAAGATGGGGGTGTAGCAAGGTGCTACGTGTCTAGCGAGGGAGAGCTAGCGCCCTAAGTACATGCCAAGGTGGCAGCCGGAGAGATCTTGGCACCCTGTTGGTGTGGCGTCGTGGCTGTTGGAGGAGTAACGGAGCCGGACGGGGGGACAGCTGTCGAAGTGGCTGGGCCCTTGCTGACGTTCTCCTGCTTTCGTAAGGGAGCTGAGAGCCGCCGTCGTCATGATCTAGCGGGGCGCCATCATTGCCTATCTGGCGTAGCTGGCCAGATGGGACGCCGGTCTTGTTCTCTGCGACCCAAGTCGGCTCAGGACAGGGTGATGATGACGCTCCCCGTTGACGTGGCGGTCTCGTGTCCTAGGTCGGGCGTCGTGGAGGCTCCTCCGAAGCCGAGGTCGAGTCCGTCCTGCAAGACAGAGGCAGAGTCCGAGCCCTGGGTCGGGCGAGGCGGAGATCGTTCGGCAAAGGCTGAGGCGGAGTCCGAGCCCTGGGTCGGGCGAGGCGGAGGTCGCCGTCTTCCGGGGCCTTAGCCCGAGTCCGAGCCCTGGGTCGGGCGGAGCGGAGTTCGCCGTCTTCCGGGGCCTTAGCCCGAGTCCGAGCCCTGGGTCGGGCGGAGTGGAGTTCGCCGTCTTCCGGGGCCTTAGCCCGAGTCCGAGCCCTGGGTCGGGCGGAGCGGAGTTCGCCGTCTTCCGGGGCCTTAGCCCGAGTCCGAGCCCTGGGTCGGGCGGAGCGGAGTTCGCCGTCTTCCGGGGCCTTAGCCCGAGTCCGAGCCCTGGGTCGGGCAGAGCCTCCTATGGCACCTCTGGCGAAGTCTGGTCGCCCGTCGGTCTTACCTTTTGCGTTAAACGCCCCGGTGACTGGGTTGGTTGGCGCGGTGATTTAGTCAGGGTTTCTTCTTATCGAAGGCGGGGCCTAGGGCGAGCCGGAGATGCGTCTGCCGTGAAAGAGGAGGCCTCAGGCGAGACGGAGTCATCTTAGGGTCGGCTGCCCTCGCCCGAGGCTAGGCTCGGGCGTGGCGTGGTCAAGTCGCTCGTATGGACTGATCCCTGACTTAATCAAACCCATCAGGCCTCTGCAGCTTTATGCTGATGGGGGTTACCAGCTGAGAATTAGGCGTCTTGAGGGTACCCTAATTATGGTCCCCGACAGTAGCCCCCGAGCCTCGAAGAGAGTGTTAACACTCGCTTGGAGGCTTGCGTCGCACTTTTTTGCAAGGGGACCAGCCTTTCTCGGTGGTACTTTGTTCCGGTGGGTGCGCGCGAGCGCACCCGCCGGGTGTAGCCCCCGAGGCCTCGGAGGAGTGGTTTCACTCCTTCGAGGTCTTAATGCCTTGCGTAATGCCTCGGTTGGTCTGGCGGTTCCCTCATGCGAGCAGGGCGTAACCCAGGTGCACTATCGGGGCCCAAGTTCTCGGGCTAGTATGTTGACGCTGTCAACGGTTCGGCCGGAGCCGGGTTTGCGAGAGCAGCCCCCGAGCCTTCGCACGGAGCGAGAGGACGATCAGGGACAGACTCGACTTTTTATATACGCCCCTACGTCGCCTTTCCGCAAGGAGGAGGGGGGGAGTGCGCCATGTTACCCTCGATGGGCACCGAACATGGTGTCTCCGGTGAGCTGCAATCGGGTAATCCGAGTGGACGTCCGTGCCCCGTTCGTTGGGGGTCGGCTAGGGGCCCGGAGGCACGCCCAAAAGTACCTGCGGGTGATCTGCCGGACCCGGTCCCCTAGCGACGGGGTCCGAGGGCTCGTTGCCTCCCTCCGATGGGATTCCGTTACAGAGTCGTTCCCGCTGGTCTCGGAAACGTCCTAGGGTACCTCGGGAGCGCAGCCCGAGCCTTGGTTATGTATCGAACGTACCCCTGGTCATCCCTCGCTCGGCGTCTGAGGCGACTGTGAACCCTTCGACAGGCCAGCCTTCGAACCCCTGATCAGTAGGGGGCACGGAGCCCGAGTAGCCTGAGGCAGTCGTGGGACCTTTCGGGGGCCGACCTTCGAACCCCTGACCAGTAGTGGGTGTCGGGCCCACGCGATCTGAGGCGGCTGTTGAACCCTTTGGGGGGCCAGCCTTCGAACCCCTGATCAGTAGGGAGGCTCGGAGCCTAGTTCCTTCACGGGGAAGGATCCCTTTAGGGTTATCCCCCTTCTCGGTCCCTGTTGCAAGAGATAGAGAAAGAAGGAAAAGGGAAAAAGGATTCGAAATTGAACGTCGTGGCATACCTTTTTCGGCGTGGTCGTTTTGGCGGAGGCGAAGCGTCGCCAGCTGCCCCTGCCAGAAACGTCACCTGTTCCGCCGCGGAGTTAATGCGCCGGGGTGAGTAGTTGGCGAGGTTGCCGTTGCGCGTGCGCGAGCCGTTCGAGGTACGGGTCACGGGTGCGTCGTCTTCACGCCGTGAGAGGGAGTTCTCTTGCTGCCTCCGGATGGGACATGAGCTTGGCAGATGGCGTGACCGCTGCTCTCGCGCGCCTGCCACCGTCATTACCGCCGGCCCATTTTTGACCGCTTTTGACCGCTGCGCCAGGCTGGCGCTGCCGGGTCGCGGGCTGGGTCGCCTCGAATCGCGGTATCGGTTCCGCAATCGAGGAGGTGCGGTGGTGGAGCGAGTGGCATAGCGGTTCGCATGCAGCGCCCGGCGCGCCAGTTGCACGACGCGTGGGCTTGAGCCGTCGCGCTGGCCTGTCAGGAGTCGGAGAGGCGCGTCCACTTGGCGCGGTTGTATGCCGCCTGCATGGCCGCCTGCCCCTTTCGCCCGCTGGTCCGGGCAAAAGTGGAGGGTTACTTGTAACCGCTGGGTGGTTGCGTGCGTCGTGCGCGGCGGTTCGGCTTCTTCTGCTTAGAGCCGGTCTGCATGACAGGCGGGCCCCAGCCCCCGCGCCGCAGGGAAGGGCTTTGGAGGCGTGTTGGAGAAGACTCAGCCCGTGACGGTTGAAGGCGCAAGCGGGGGGAGTTGCCTTTAAAAGGAGGGCGACCCCCTTCGTAAGGTGACCATGTCTCCTACCTCTCCTATGCATTGTGTCTCTCCATCTTCCGAGCCCCCGGATGGGGGGAAACCGCCGTCTTTTCGCTCCATCGCTGGAGGAACGCAACTCCTCTAGCTTAGTTAAAGAGACCCCTCGGCCGCTCTTCGACGAGCCGAGGCCAGGGGTAGCGATATCAGCATGAGCAGAGGCATTGTTGGCTCGGAAACGAAACCTGGTTGGCCGGAGCCTAGCCGGGTTGTCTGTTGGCAGGATCGACGTCGGAGCTGATCAGCCGAGGCTTCGGACCGAGCTGGCGCCCTCGGAAGGTGGTCGGCCGAGGCCCCGGAGGTGGCCGGCCGAGCCGTCCGCTCGGGCCGGGTTCTCGGAGAAGTCCCTGGCAGAGATTGCTCGAGCGTGGTGATGACGTCGTCCTTCGGAGCGGAGGCCCTCGGACCGCGTCGCCGCCCGAGGCTAGGTCGGGCCTTGCCGAAGGTGCTGTCGATGCCGAGGGTGTCGTCGCCCTCTTCCAGCGTCAAGATCCGAGCCTGCAGGGTCAAATCGTCTTGTAGCGTGGGCCTCGCGCGGCCGTTGAGGCCAGAACACATACCCTTGTTGCGTTATAAAGCTGCGTCTCTTTTCCTCTCGTTTCGAGTATCTGGACTTTTTGTCGGTAGCAGGGATGTTAGTGCGAGCAAGAGTTGCTTCTCGCGGAAGGTGATGAGTGAGGTATCCGTATCCCGGAGGCGTGGGAGTCCCTCGGCTCGGTCGGCCTTGCCGCTTACGCGTACTTTTACCCGCCCATGAAGCCCTGTCACCGACTTGGTCGAGAAGGCTCGAAGAATCGCTTCGACAGAAGAGCTCCCGTACGTAAAGACTCGTTCGATCCGCGTATTCGCCTTATCCGAGCGCGAGTTACTTATCGCAGAAGGTGATGAGTGAGGTATCCGTATCCCGGAGGCGTAGGAGTCCCTCGGCTCGGTCAGCCTTGACTGCTTACGTGTACTCCGTCGTTTCCAGGACCCACTTTTCGAAGTAATCAAAAAGCACGAAAGATGTTCTGGTAAAAGAGATTTTCTTTTCGAGGAAAATTTTGACGCAGAGGGGGTTCCCCCCTTTTAGCCCCCGAGGGAGGGTCGGGCTCTGCCGAGGCGAGGCTGACCCTTCCTTGTTGACTAAACTTTGCGTGGGTGCGAGGTATATAAACAACTTGGAAACATCTTAAGGGTAGAAGCGACGTAGCTGTTGGATGTTCCAAGCGTTGCCGTAGACCTCGCCTTGACTGTTGGCCAGCTTGTACGTTCCGGGCTTCAGAACTTTGGCGATGATGAACGGCCCCTCCCAGGGGGGCGTGAGCTTGTGCCTCCCTCGGGCGTCTTGCCGCAGCCGAAGCACCAGATCGCCCACCTGGAGATCTCGGGGTCGGACCCCTCGGGCGTGGTAGCGTCGCAGGGACTGCTGATACCGCGCCGAGTGTAGTAAGGCCCTGTCCCGAGCCTCGTCCAGCTGGTCCAGCGAGTCTTCTCGGCTAGCTTGGTTGCTTTCTTCGTTGTAGGCCCTCGTCCTCGGGGAGCCGTATTCCAGGTCCGTGGGCAGGATGGCCTCGGCCCCGTAGACCAGGAAGAACGGCGTGAAACCCGTGGCCCGGCTTGGCGTCGTCCTCAGGCTCCAGACCACCGAGGGGAGTTCCTTCATCCATCGCTTGCCGAACTTGTTGAGATCATTGTAAATTCGAGGCTTGAGCCCCTGTAGAATCATGCCATTGGCACGTTCTACCTGCCCATTCGACATGGGGTGAGCTACGGCGGCCCAGTCTACCCGGATGTTGTGATCATCGCAAAAATCCAAGAATTTTTTGCCGGTGAACTGGGTGCCATTGTCGGTGATGATGGAGTTCGGGACCCCGAAGCGATGGATGATATTGGTGAAGAACGCCACCGCCTGCTCGGACCTGATGCTGTTCAGGGGTCGGACCTCGATCCACTTGGAGAATTTGTCGATGGCGACCAGCAGGTGCGTGTAGCCCCCGGGCGCCTTCTGCAGGGGGCCGACGAGGTCCAGACCCCACACAGCGAAGGGCCAGGTGATGGGTATCGTCTGCAGAGCCTGAGCGGGCAGGTGGGTCTGCTTCGCATAGAATTGGCACCCTTCGCAGGCGCGGACAACTCTAGTGGCGTCAGCCACCGCCGTTGGCCAGTAGAAGCCTTGGCGGAAAGCGTTCCTGACGAGGGTTCGAGGTGCTGCATGATGACCGCAAGCCCCCGAGTGTATTTCCTGCAGGAGTTCCTGACCCTCGGCGATGGAGATGCATCGCTGGAGGATGCCCGAGGGGCTTCGGTGGTAGAGCTCCTTCTCGTCGCCCAGCAAGACGAACGATTTGGCGCGTCGCGCTACCCGCCGAGCCTCGGCTCGGTCGAGGGGCAGTTCTCCTTGGCGGAGATATTGCAGGTACGGGGTTTGCCAATCTTGATCTGGCACGACCCCGTTCTGCTTCTCCTCGATGCGCAGCGCTTCGCCCTCGGGCTCCGAGGGTTCCTCGGGGTGAGCCGAGGATGGCTCGGGCTGGGCCGAGGTCACCTCGGACGAGGCCGAGGGTGCTTCGGGCTCGGGCGCGTCGCCTATCTTGACGGAGGGTTGGTGCAGATCCCGGGAGAAGACGTCCGGGGGAACCGTCGTTCGCCCCGAGGCTATCTTCGCCAGCTCGTCCGCAGTCTCGTTGTAGCGCGGGGCGATGTGGTTAAGCTCGAGCCCGTAGAACTTGTCTTCCAGGCGTCGAACCTCCTCACAGTAGGCCTCCATTTTCGGGTCGCGGCAGAGGGAGTTCTTCATGACTTGGTCGATGACGAGCTGCGAGTCGCCACGCGCATCGAGGCGTCGGACCCCTAGCTCGATGGCGATTCGCAATCCGTTGATCAGAGCCTCGTACTCAGCCACATTGTTGGACGCCGGGAAATGGAGGCGGAGCACGTAGCGCAGGTGTTTTCCGAGGGGCGAGACGAAAAGCAGGCCCGCGCCAGCTCCCATCTTCATCAGCGACCCGTCGAAAAACATGGTCCAGAGCTCTGGTTGGATCGGAGCCGTTGGCAACTGGGTATCGACCCATTCGGCTACGAAATCCGCCAGTACCTGGGACTTGATGGCCTTCCGAGGGGCGAACGAGATTGCCTCGCCCATGATTTCCACCGCCCACTTCGCGATCCGCCCCGAGGCTTCTCGGCACTGGATGATCTCCCCCAGGGGGAAGGACGACACCACAGTCACCGGATGGGACTCGAAGTAATGTCGCAGCTTTCGCCTCGTCAGGATCACTGCATATAGCAGCTTCTGGACTTGCGGGTAGCGGATCTTGGTCTCGGACAGCACTTCGCTGACGAAGTAAACTGGCCTCTGAATGGGCAAAGCATGCCCCTCTTCCTGCCTTTCGACTACGATCGCGGCGCTGACCACCTGAGTGGTTGCGGCGACGTAGACCAGGAGGGTTTCTCCATCAGCTGGGGGTACCAAGATGGGCGCCTGGGTGAGGAGCGCCTTCAGGTTCCCGAGGGCTTCCTCGGCCTCGGGAGTCCAAGTGAAGCACTCGGCCTTCCTTAAGAGGCGGTACAGGGGCAGGCCTCTTTCGCCGAGGCGCGAGATGAAACGGCTCAAGGCCGCGAGGCATCCCATGACCCTCTGTACGCCTTTTAAGTCCTTGATGGGCCCCATGTTTGTGATCGCCGCGATCTTCTCCGGGTTGGCTTCGATGCCCCGCTCGGAGACGATGAATCCCAAGAGCATGCCTCGGGGCACCCCGAAGACGCACTTCTCGGGATTGAGCTTGACGCCCTTCGCCTTGAGACACCGGAATGTCAGTTCGAGGTCGGAGAGAAGGTCGGAGGCTTTCCTCGTCTTGACTACGATGTCATCGACGTAGGCCTCGACCGTGCGACCAATGTGTTCGCCGAACACATGGTTCATGCACCGCTGGTACGTTGCACCCGCGTTCCTCAAACCGAACGACATTGTGACATAACAGTACATGCCGAAGGGCGTGATGAAAGAAGTCGCGAGCTGGTCGGACTCTTTCATCTTGATTTGATGATACCCTGAGTAGGCATCGAGGAAAGACAGGGTTTCGCACCCTGCAGTGGAGTCCACAATTTGGTCGATGCGAGGTAGAGGGTAGGGGACCTTCGGACATGCTTTGTTGAGACCAGTGTAGTCTACACACATCCGCCACTTCCCCCCTTTTTTCCTCACAAGTACAGGGTTGGCAAGCCATTCGGGATGGAATACCTCTTTAATGAACCCTGCTGCCATCAGCTTGTGGACCTCCTCGCCTATCACCCTGCGCCTTTCCTCGTCGAATCGGCGCAGAGGCTGTCTGACCGGCCGGGCTCCGGCCCGAATATCCAGCGAGTGCTCGGCGACATCCCTCGGTATGCCGGGCATGTCCGAGGGACTCCACGCAAAAACGTCGGCGTTTGCGCGGAGAAAGTCGACGAGCACTGCTTCCTATTTGGGGTCGAGCCCGGAACCGATCCGGATCTGCTTGGAGGTGTCGCCACTGGGGTCGAGAGGGACGGCCTTAACCGTCTCCGCTGGCTCGAAGTTGCCGGCATGCCGCTTCGCGTCCGGCACCTCTCGGGAGAGGCTTTCCAGGTCGGCAATGAGGGCCTCGGACTCGGCGAGGGCCTCGGCGTACTCCACGCACTCCACATCGCATTCGAATGCGTGTTTGTACGTGGGGCCGACGGTGATGACCCCGTTGGGGCCCGGCATCTTGAGCTTCAGGTAGGTGTAGTTGGGGATGGCCATGAACTTCGCGTAGCATGGCCTTCCCAATACTGCGTGGTAGGTTCCTCGGAACCCGACCACCTCGAACGTCAAAGTCTCCCTTCGGAAGTTGGAGGGTGTTCCGAAGCAGACAGGGAGGTCGAGCCGTCCGAGGGGCTGGACGCGCTTCCCGGGAATGATCCCGTGGAAGGGCGCAGCGCCTGCTCGGACGGATGACAGGTCGATGCGCAGGAGCCTGAGGGTCTCGGCGTAGATGATGTTGAGGCAGCTACCTCCATCCATCAGGACTTTGGTGAGCCTGACGTCGCCGATGACGGGGTCGACGACGAGCGGGTACTTCCCCGGGCTCGGCACGTGGTCGGGGTGGTCGTCCCGGTCGAAGGTGATGGGCTTGTCGGACCAGTCTAGGTAGACTGGCGCCGCCACCTTCACCGAGCAGACCTCCCGACGCTCTTGCTTACGATGCCGAGCCGAGGTGTTTGCCGCATGCCCTCCGTAGATCATGAAGCAATCGTGGACCTCTGGGAACTCTCCTGCTTGGCGATCCCCCCTTTTGTCGTCGTCGTGAGCCCTGCCACCCTCTGTGGGTGGCCCGGCCCTGTGGAAATGGCGCCGAAGCATGACGCACTCTTCGAGGGTATGCTTGACGGGCCCCTGATGGTAGGGGCACGCCTCCTTGAGTGCCTTGTCGAAGAGGTTAGCACCTCCGGGGGGCTTCCGAGGGTTCTTGTGCTCGGCGGCGGCGACAAGATCTGCATCGGGAACGTCGCGTTTCGCTTGCGACTTCCTCCTGCCTTTCTTCTTGGCGCCGCGCGGAGTAGACGCCTCAGGAGCATCTTCCGACGGGCGGCCCTGGGGCTGCTTGTCCTTTCGGAAGATGGCCTCTACCGCCTCCTGGCCGAAGGCGAACTTGGTGGCGATGTCCATCAGCTCGCTCGCCCTGGTGGGGGTCTTGCGACCCAACTTGCTCACCAGGTCACGGCAGGTGGTGCCGGCGAGGAACGCGCCGATGACATCGGAGTCGGTGATGTTGGGCAGCTCGGTGCGCTGCTTCGAGAACCGCCGGATGTAGTCCCGGAGAGACTCTCCCGGCAGTTGCCGACAGCTTCGGAGGTCCCAGGAATTCCTGGGGCGCACGTACGTGCCCTGGAAGTTGCCGGCGAAGGCCTGGACCAGATCTTCCCAGTTGGAAATCTGCCCCGGGGGCAGGTGCTCCAACCAGGCACGAGCGGTGTCGGAGAGAAACAGGGGGAGGTTTCGGATGATGAGGTTGTCATCGTCCGTCCCACCCAGTTGACAGGCCAGGCGGTAGTCCGCAAGCCACAATTCCGGTCTCGTCTCCCCCGAGTACTTTGCGATAGTAGTCGGGGGTCGGAATCGGGGCGGAAACGGCGCCCGCCGAATGGCTCGGCTAAAGACCTGCGGACCGGGTGGTTCGGGCGAGGGACTCCGATCCTCCCCGCTGTCGTAACGTCCCCCACGCCGGGGGTGGTAGCCTCGGCGCACCCTTTCGTCGAGGCGTGCCCGATGGTCACGATGAGGGTGCTCGTCGCCGAGGTGGCCCGGGGCTGCAGGCGCGGTGTTGCGCGTGCGCCCGGTGAAGACCGAGGCTTCCCGCGTGAGTCGGGAAGTCGCTGCACGAGGTTCCGAGGGGTACCCCTGCCTTCGGGAGGCAGAGCTCTCGGCCCGCCGGGCCGCAGCGCCTTCCAGGAGATGCTTGAGTTCTCCCTGGATTCGCCGACCCTCGGTGGTTGATGACTCCGGCATCGCGCGGAGGAGCATCGCTGCGGCGGCCAGGTCCTGACCGGTTCCGCCGGATGCGGGTGGCGGTCTGTCCCTGGCATCGTTGGCGATGCGGTGCTGGAGACCTTGGGGCAGGTGACGTATTCCTCCGGCCGGGGGCTGGCTCGCCCATACCTGCCCGATGTTCTGGCGGATTGCCTCGAGCGCTCCCGCTCCCTCATCGAGCCCGGCCTGCGCCCCGCGGACTTGCTCGAGCTGTGGGTCGTAACCCCCCGCCGGAACGGGGACCACAGCTAGCTCCCGCGGGATGTCGGCGCGAGGCGCTGGCCTAGGGGGATCACCATCCTCCGGCATGCCGAGACAGCCGCCTCCGGAGGGATCCCCTAGCTCGATGTGGAAACATTCGCGGCTCGGGCCGCAGTCCTTGTCGCCAAGGCTGCGGCTACCGTCGGAACAGTCGGAGAGGCAGTAGTCACATGCGGTCATGAAGTCCCGCATGGCACTAGGGTTGCCAGATCCGGAGAAATCCCAGCAGATGCTGGGGTCGTCATCTTCCTCGGACCCAGAGGGTCCGTAGGTCGAGACACCCGTCAATCGGTCCCAAGGCGACCGCACACGAAACCCCAGAGAGGTTGCACTCGCCTCAATGTGAGCGCCCGCCAAAGCGAGGTCGCCAGGCGGGCTGAGGCCGAGTCGAAATGACGAAAGATGGGGAGCAGTCGGTACCTTTTTGTCGACGAGGGGCGATGAAGTCACGTCGGGGGCTGACCGCGCCGTCGTCCTGGGTACGAGGGCGACGTCCTGCAGGCCCTCCGTGAGCGTGCTGGCGTCGTCCACCTGCTCGGGGTCGACGTGTTGCGGGGGGATGGCGCTCGCGTTTGCCTCAAACGCGAGGGCGACGCTTGGCGTGTCCTCCGTTGAGGCGCCGGGGATGTCGATTTGCTCGACAGCCGTCGGAGCGCGATCTCCCGCTCGGCCCTGGTTGCCCCGCCTCCTCCTCCTCCGATGGCGAGGGAGAGGATGGGGCGAGCTCGAAAGTCGTCCTTCCCCCACGCGGGAAAGACGTCGTTGGTTCCGCCGCCGGCGGGCGGGCTGTCCGCCACCATTGTCGCTGTCGCGCGGCGGTGGAAGGAGTACCATGTCGTAACCGCTGTCGAGAGACATGAACTCGAGGCTCCCGAAACGGAGCACCGTCCCGGGTTGAAGAGGTCGTTGGAGACTGCCCATCTGGAGCTTGACGGGAAACTACTCGTCAACACGCAGCAGGCCCCTACCTGGCGCGCCAACTGTCGGCGTTCCGAGACTGGGGGGTCCCCGAGCCGACGAGTGAGAGTGCCGCGTGCCCCAGCCCAGATGGGTCGAGCGCGTGGGCGAGCGCGAAGGGGGGAACAGAGAGAGAGGTCGGTGGCCGGAGCCGGGTCGTGAGGGAGTCGGAGAATTCCCGCGGCCTTCGTGTTCGTCCCGCGCCCAGGTCGGGTGCGCTTGCAGTAGGGGGTTACAAGCGTCCGCGCGAGGTGAGGGGAGCGAGCGGCCCCGAGAGAGCGCCTGCCCCTGCCCTTCGTCCCCGCGAGGCCAATCTTTTCTAAGAAGGCCCTGGTCCCTCCTTTTATAGTCGTAAGGAGAGGATCCAGGTGTACAAGATGGGGGTGTAGCAAGGTGCTACGTGTCTAGCGAGGGAGAGCTAGCGCCCTAAGTACATGCCAAGGTGGCAGCCGGAGAGATCTTGGCACCCTGTTGGTGTGGCGTCGTGGCTGTTGGAGGAGTAACGGAGCCGGACGGGGGGACAGCTGTCGAAGTGGCTGGGCCCTTGCTGACGTTCTCCTGCTTTCGTAAGGGAGCTGAGAGCCGCCGTCGTCATGATCTAGCGGGGCGCCATCATTGCCTATCTGGCGTAGCTGGCCAGATGGGACGCCGGTCTTGTTCTCTACGACCCAAGTCGGCTCAGGACAGGGTGATGATGACGCTCCCCGTTGACGTGGCGGTCTCGTGTCCTAGGTCGGGCGTCGTGGAGGCTCCTCCGAAGCCGAGGTCGAGTCCGTCCTGCAAGACAGAGGCAGAGTCCGAGCCCTGGGTCGGGCGAGGCGGAGATCGTTCGGCAAAGGCTGAGGCGGAGTCCGAGCCCTGGGTCGGGCGAGGCGGAGGTCGCCGTCTTCCGGGGCCTTAGCCCGAGTCCGAGCCCTGGGTCAGGCGGAGCGGAGTTCGCCGTCTTCCGGGGCCTTAGCCCGAGTCCGAGCCCTGGGTCGGGCGGAGCGGAGTTCGCCGTCTTCCGGGGCCTTAGCCCGAGTCCGAACCCTGGGTCGGGCGGAGCGGAGTTCGCCGTCTTCCGGGGCCTTAGCCCGAGTCCGAGCCCTGGGTCGGGCGGAGCGGAGTTCGCCGTCTTCCGGGGCCTTAGCCCGAGTCCGAGCCCTGGGTCGGGCAGAGCCTCCTATGGCACCTCTGGCGAAGTCTGGTCGCCCGTCGGTCTTACCTTTTGCGTTAAACGCCCCGGTGACTGGGTTGGTTGGCGCGGTGATTTAGTCAGGGTTTCTTCTTATCGAAGGCGGGGCCTAGGGCGAGCCGGAGATGCGTCTGCCGTGAAAGAGGAGGCCTCAGGCGAGACGGAGTCATCTTAGGGTCGGCTGCCCTCGCCCGAGGCTAGGCTCGGGCGTGGCGTGGTCAAGTCGCTCGTATGGACTGATCCCTGACTTAATCAAACCCGTCAGGCCTCTGCAGCTTTATGCTGATGGGGGTTACCAGCTGAGAATTAGGCGTCTTGAGGGTACCCCTAATTATGGTCCCCGACACTATTGGAATGATCTTTAGTGTTTTTTTAAAAAAACTACCCACTGCTGTGCTAACCGTGAGGTTTCAAGATTTTTTAAAGGAATCTTTTACTATGTACATAGTTGTCAGAATTTTTGGAAGCACTACTATATAGACATTTTAATATAAATTGAGTGAATATATCTTAAGGGCATGTTTGGTTCTACCCCAATCCATATGGATTAAGGGGGATTGAGGGGGTTTTAATCCCTAGTAAGTCAAAATTCCTACCAATCCGTATCAATCCCCTCCAATCTATATGGATTGAAAATAACCGAACAAGCCCTAACATGCCTTTCTATTTAACGGGAATACTCTTCCAAATGGCGGCATCTATGTTGGAAACTTTGCTGGATTAGTTTCTCTCGTGTCGGGTGGATACCGCCACACCGACGTCATTTATGATCGACTGGTTCAGGCTTGCTAAATTTGCATGTGGATATTGTGGTTCTGGAAGGGTACAACATCGCAGAGTTGTTGGTGAGATACGAGGCAGAGTCCGGCGTCCGCGGCCTCGTGCTTGGATCAACCTCCCTCTTATACTCATTGTTTTTAACCTATACAACTTAAGTGCCTCAATCAAGAAATGGTAAAAATCTGGCCATTTGTTAATGTGGTGCTAACTTTTACAAGGTCTTTTAGTATTTCACACTTCTCATTTTAGCCCTGCTCTCTTAGATTACTCTTGTGTGAGTTTGGTTATCAACAGTCAAAGTAATACGAGAGTCAAATGTGGTGGTCGTAGGCCGCATAAGAGTTTATTGAAACTTCTATGGAGCCTCCCTCTTATACTCGTGGCCCTTGACTTCTACTAAAGAAATACTTCTCTGTTGACTTTTGAGATGTTTAATTGGATGCAGAAATATATGTAACCTAAGCAGTTCAAAGAATTTGGAAAAATATGCTCATTGGGGGACTCTTGTTATGTTAATGTAGGTCTGTAGGATCTCTGGATGCATACCTGTATGTATGCAGAAACCAGAACCAGAATTCCAGTTTCTTGGGATTACTATTTTGAGCATGCTAAGAATAGTTTGGTCACTTTAACTGTCAAGGTAGTCTCGATACGTCCTGTTTATTTGTTGGTGATATGCGTCATTTGTTTGCTTATTTTAGTTCATGGGGAAACAATATGATCTAATGCTTGGAATTTAAATTCGTTGTCCTGAAAGAAACAATTGATGACTTTTTAGGGGCCCAGTGCGAAATCCGATATAGCGGCCCCATCCACACACAAATATATATAATTATACATATATTATCAAATATTTGACGTATAAAAATTATTATGCACTGTTCTAAAGTTTATAAGATAACAAATATAAAATATAGCCAAAACACTTACATGTTATCTGATATCATTAAAAATATCTTCTAACATTTTGTGATACAAAGTCATCGCTTATATCATTGAGATCAATCTCATCCAACAACTTTTTTCGATATATAGAATTGCCAAGTCATTTTACCTCTCTTGAGTTATTGTTGACCATAAATAGTTTATAAAAATATTTCAATTTTAAAAAGCTTCTCTCTGTCGATGCAACCATCATGTGTATAGTAAATAATACTCTCTATATCAAAGTAGAACTCGTTTTGCTTCTTTAGTCGATTAATAATCATTTAGTTGAATATAAACATAAAAATCAAGAGATAAAACAAATACTATTTTGAAACGGACGGAGTATTCGATAAGTAATTGAAACATTAGTTTAACAATCTAAACGAGACTGGTCGAGTGGATTAATCATAATCTAGTTGAATATAAACATAAAAATCAAGAGCTAAAGCAAATACTATTTTAAAACGGACGGAGTATTCGATAAGTAATTGAAACATTAGTTTAACAATCTAAACGAGACTGGTCGATAGCGTATCGCTCTTTGCGTATTTATGTCTAGAATATATAGGTTTAACAGGAAAAAAGTGCTAGTGTCCAGTGATTAGGGGGCCTCTATTTTTGGGGGCCCGGTGCGGCCGCACCCTCCGCACCCCCTCAAGTACGGCCCTGATTCGAATGCAACCAGATCTTTACAAAAAAGTGTATCTCATCCTTGTTGTAGCTTATATGATTCTTGTTTGTGTCCATGTCATACACTGTACAATATATTGCAAAAGGCTTTCAACTTTCAAGAGCTAATAGAGAAACACTACAACAAGTTGATTGCGATATTCAGGTTAATTCCATTTCTTTTTCTTTTCAATCTTCTTGAACCATTAGGTTTGTGCACTAGCCAATGGCATAGCCTTTAAGACAGTTATCCATGCCCCTAAAAGATATTTAATAGTCAACAGTAAAGCATCTGACAGCAATCAAGAAACCTCACCAAATAACTTAGCACCTTACTTCTTAAGAAAAGGTATAACTAACACCCTTTGGCAAGTACAGTAAAATCCAGGAGATGGAGAAGCAAAATATGATACAGGAATGGTACATGAACTGACCAAGTCTAGGAAGCCATATAAGAACAAAGGAAGACATTCCCAGCACAGCTGAAAGCAGAGCTAAGAACAAGCTTGCCAGGTAAGGAAGACTTCAACACTTATCCAAACCATTTATCTTGTTTACATGATGCACCTTTAGTAATTTGATTCTTGACATGTCCATCATTTCTTAGTTGAAAAGTCAAATGCATAATTCATTGTTTTATTTCATGAACTCAAGTAACATGTGAAGGTTAAATCTTTCTTACTATAAATTTTAGGATATTCTTGGAATTGGACGTCCAGGATGAGAAGTGGAGGTAGCTGGACCCCAAGTGGTGTCTATGAGGTGTTTAACTTTAGATCAGCTGCTCGTCGCTAGATCCCAAAGTGAAGTTCACAAATTTTGGTTATAGTCAAGGTTGTCTGCGTGGCCATTAGCTCAATCAAAGAATCTACTGATTCGGTGAAAGAGTGTAACACTAACACCCTTATGTCACATGTGACTCTTGGTTAGTGAACTATATGATGTGTGTATCACCGTCATATCATAGTGATTTTGTCAATAAGTATCTATGTTTTATACTAATGTGGCAACGCACGAGCTAGTAGATATATGGCGTGTTTGGTAGGCTGCATATGGGCCAGCCAGGCTGGTGAGATACACCGTACTTTTGTTTGGTTGCTTGTCTCTGTATCTGGTGGGCTGAGGGGCGATGTTTGGTTGCATGTATGTTTGCGCTCACCTGTACTGCGGGATGCAGCATCTCGCTGCGAGCCAGGCTATGGAGAAACGGGTTTTATTTCTGTATCTTGGGAGCCAGGCTCCAGGTAGCCTGTTTGGAGCGGCCAGACTCCACCGCGAAACAAACCAAACATGCTGATAGAGACAGACTACATCTAAACTGGGCAGACCGCCAGACTCTCGCTTTATTTTTTTTTCTGCCTATATTGCTCTTCTTTCAGGAAAAAGGGTAAGCAAACCGGCAAAATTCAATGTTTTACCAAAGTTTTAGTAATAAAATTAACTAGGTAGCCACGTACGAAAATGTATTTGACGACATATGGCATAGTATTAAATGCTTTCAAATCTAGCCCCAAAATAAATAATAAACCTTGATTATTCTGTGTAGCTGAGGGAGATTTTGTCCTTATATATCAAATCTCCCCCTCCGAACCTGCGTGACGGTCGTGCCGTGGCTATATATATACAGCCCACATACCCGAGCGAAATCTGCATTGCCCTGCGACCCTGCCGCCCGCCGCCGCCGCCGGACGGTATCAACGCCCCCGAAATCTTCAATGGCGTTCGTGGCGCTCATGGTGACGGCGTTCCCTGTCCTGATATTGCTCCTGAGGGTGGCATGGATCACCCTGTCCTGCTACTTGCTGACGCCGCTGAGAATCCGCCGGATCATGGCCCGGCAGGGCGTCCACGGGCCCCCGCCGCGCCCGCTCATCGGCAACCTCCGCGACGTGTCGGCGCTCGTGGCGCAGGCCACCGCCAACGACATGCCGGCCCTGAGCCACGACACCGTCGGCCGCCTCATGCCGCACTACGTGCTCTGGTCCAGGACATACGGTGAGTCTGGGATGGCTAGAATGTATGTACCCGAGGTCGCCGCGGCATTGCGCTGCGCCGTTGACCCCTCCTACCCCGAGTCTGGGATGGCTAGAATGTTCTTGTGACGCACGCGTGCGTGCGTGCTGGGCTGCAGGGAAGTCGTTCGTGTACTGGTACGGGAGCGAGCCGCGCCTGTGCCTGACGGACGCGGCGCAGATCAAAGAGTTCCTGTCGTCCAAGTACGCGGCGAGCGCCACGGGCAAGTCGTGGCTGCAGCGCCAGGGGACCAGGCACTTCATCGGCCGAGGAGTCCTCATGGCCAACGGCGCGCACTGGTCGCACCAGCGCCACGCCGTCGCCCCAGCGTTCATGCCCGATAGGCTCAAGGCGAGTCGTGCGCCGCCGCCGCCATTTGCATTCTTTCTCTCTCATTTTCCCCGTTTGTTTTTTTCCCGTTTCTTTTCTACTGGACTGGACGTGCTGGCCGCTGACGTCACCGGGCGTATCGCAGGGGCGCGTGGGTCACATGGTGGAGTGCACGAAGCAGACGATCCGGGCGCTCCGGGAGGCAGCGTCGGTGCCGTCACCCGGCGGCGGGCGGCGTCGCGAGGTGGAGATCGGCGGGTACATGGCTCGACTCACCGGCGACATCATCTCGCGCACCGAGTTCGACACGAGCTATGATACGGGAAAGCTCATCTTCCGTCTCCTCGAGGACCTGCAGCGCCTCACCGCGAGCTCCAGTCGCCACCTGTGGATCCCCGGCAGCCAGTGAGTGATCACTCGATGCCGGCCGGCTGCCGGTCCTACGCACGCAGTGTCTTGCCTCCTGGCCTTTGTCGCTACCCCTGTCCCTGTCCATGCCCGCATCTGCTCGATCATGCTTAAGCGATGGACAATGACGCGGCACGCACACTGAACAGGCATCGGCTTGTTTGATGCCTCGACTCGAAAGGATTCCGTCGCCACTTACACTCCTGTACATATCGCCGTACGCCTGTCATGAGCAAACAACTTTTTGGACGTGCACACACTAACTGCAGGCGTTGGCGTACCTACGTGCGTGTCTGAAACTGTCTGGACGTCGCTGCTGTGCAGGTACATCCCGAGCAAGTACAGGAGGGAGATCAGGCGGCTGAACGGCGAGCTGGAGGCCGTGCTGACGGAGTCCATCGGGCGGAGCAGGGAGATCGCCGACGAGGGCCGCACGACGTCGGCCTACGGCCGGGGGCTGCTGGCCATGCTACTGGCCGAGATGGAGAAGGAGAAGAAGGCGGAGCAGTTCAGCTACGACCTGCAGCTGGTGGTCGACGAGTGCAAGACGTTCTTCTTTGCGGGGCACGACACGTCGGCGCTGCTGCTCACCTGGGCGCTGATGCTGCTCGCCACGCACCCGGAGTGGCAGGACAGGGCCCGCGCCGAGGTCGCCCGAGTCTGCGGCGACGACCCGCCGTCGTACGACGACCTCTCCAAGCTCACCGTGGTACGTCCGTCCGTCCTATCGTCGTTGCGCTGAGCCGGCCGGTGATGTTTGGCATTGCCTTGTCCCTGACGTCGTCCATCCATCCGTGCTCTGCTTGCAGCTGCAGATGATCATCCACGAGACGCTGCGGCTGTACCCGCCGGCGACGCTGCTGCCTCGGATGGTGTTCGAGGACATCCGCCTCACCGGCGGCCTCCACCTGCCGCGCGGCCTGTCGGTGTGGATCCCGGTGCTGGCCATCCACCACGACGAGTCCATCTGGGGTCCCGACGCGAACGAGTTCAGGCCGGAGAGGTTCGCGGCGGGCCGGCGCCCGCTGTTCCTGCCGTTCGCGTCGGGCCCGCGCAACTGCGTCGGGCAGGCGTACGCGCTCGTGGAGGCCAAGGTCGTGCTCGCCATGCTGCTCTCCCACATCCGCATCGCCATCTCCGATGACTACCGCCACGCGCCGGTTAATGTGCTCACTCTCCGCCCCAAGCACGGCGTGCCCGTCCACCTCCGGCCGCTGCGGCCGTGAGCGATAAGACTGAAGAGTGAAGACCCCCCATCCCCCGAAATTTGTTTTGTTCGTTTGGTGCCCCGGCCGCGGTGCGCGCCTTCTCGGCTGCATAGAGTGCCTCAAGTTTTGTTCTCTCATGTTAGCGCCGCTGACACGTGACACCGGCACGTCAGCTGTTCATCAAGGTATCATGACGCCATAGCCTGATGTAAGTCCAGGGTTGGTGGAGCTTTTGGTACCGACTTAGGGCTTGTTTGGTTATTTTCAATCCATACGGATTGAAGGGGATTGGTACAAATTGGAAGATATTTTAACTTACTAGTGCTTCAAACATCCTCAATCCATATGGATTGTGGTAGAACCGAATAAGCCCTTAAAAGATCATATATGTATGCAAATGAGTGACATAATTACATTGACTAAGCACATGGGTTTGCAAAATTGCGTTATCGAGGACTCCACGGCATACTATACTTTCTAGATCATGCAGGTTCACTGCTACGGAAATGATTTTCACATATGGTCGCAGGTGGAGGCTTTTGATTAGCGGAGACTAGCATATTATCTGTGCCAAAGCTACGGTTAAAAAGAGAGAAGATGAAAAAAGGGATCGACTGTGGCATCGAGGCGGGTGAGGAGAGGAGGGGTAGCGGGGTTGTGGGGGGGGATGGCGGGGTCGTGAGAGGAGGGGGACAGATGAAGGATGATGAAAGCTCCAAATAATATTGTCTATGGAATTTAAGTAAGGGAAATGAAGTTATTTAACGATTTGAATCGTTGGTTTTTTGACGGTATGTTAATTCTGAGTGCAATTTGTTTGGTGGATTTAGTGAAAGTTGTAGATGTAGGGATGAGTTTTGCAAAGTTTAAAATGGTGGATTCACTACTAAAAAACGAGTATTTACTGAGTGTTTTTTTCAGTCACTTTGCCGAGTATTTTTTTAAACTCGACAAAGAGCTTCATTGTCGAGTGTTTTGTTTTTACACTAGACAAAGACAATTTTCAAATCACAATTTAAAGTAGTAAATTAATTTAAATTTAAAAAGCTTTTAACTTCAAAGTTGTATAACTCATAAATATGTACATTTTTTCTTTTGGTCATTTCTTCATATGACAAAGTAAAAATAAATTTATTCACAAAACTTACATATCTCTCTTGTTTTTTGTTTATGAAACTAAAAGAGAGATGTATAAGATTTGTGAACAATTTTAGAACTATCATGTTGGATGAGCAAATGACCAAACAACCAAAATAAACATTGTAGATCTTGAAAAGTTATAGAGTTTTGTAGTTTGCAACCTTTAGATTTGAAGTCATCTTGTCAACGAAGACTACGTCTGAACTTTAAAAATTTTAATTTTTTTCCAAACGATCTCAGATGGAAAAACCACCAAAATTAAAGTTGTAGGTCTTAAAAAGTTATGAAACTTTATAGTTCATAATTGTTTAATTTAAAATCATTTTGTCATGTAAAACTATGTTTGAATTTTTAAACGACCACATATGGAAAAACTGCTAAAATTAAAGTTGCGGGTCTCAAAAAGTTATGAAACTTTGTAATCAACAACCTTTTGATGTGAAATAATCTTGTCATGTAAAAATGCGTTCAAAGTTTTAAAATTTGAAATTGAAATTTTTTAAATGACCTTGGATGAAGGAACTATCAAAATAAAAGCTATAGAACTTATGCAACTTTGTAGTTGACAAACTTTTCATTTAAATCCACTTAGTGCCTCAAACAATCAATTTACACTTGGTTTGTTATAACATGTGTAGAAAAAACGTAATATAGACATGATTGAGGTATGGTGCAATGGTAGAGGAGTTTGTGCACGAGATAGAGTTCATGGGGTTCTAATCCCATACGACAAAATGCTATAAAAATGTTGAGATATGTGAATGGGTAGGCATTGGCTAGCGTTGGCTGGTGGGGTGGTTCCCTAATTAAAAAAAATATTTTACTATATTTTATACTTTTTTAATTTACTTTTTGTTGAGTGTTTTTGTACTTGGCAAAGTTTTTGCTTAGTGCCAAAAAAACACTAGACAAAGAATCCTTCGCCAATAAAATATTTGTAGAATGTTACACTCGGTAAGGTAAAGTGTTTGCCGAGTGTAAAAAAATCTTTGCCGAATGTATAAGACACTCGACAAAAAAAAGTGAATCCGACAGTGATTATATAGTGGTGTAGATGTACATAGATGCAGTGTCGCCTTCCAACATGGCTACCTCCGTTAATTAACTAAAAAGAGATTTAAAATATGTATCTTCGTTAATGATCTCCAAATAATATGAAAAATCAGCACTACCATCTCTTTATCACCACACAAACTTATTTATGACTACACAATATGCTATCTATTCGTATCATATTTTATAATCTCATATTTAATATTTTAGCTACTAAACAAACTTAATAAAAAACAACTATAAAATTTTAAATCTTGTCAAACACTACAACTTTGGCATAGTATGTTTCTTCACCTGAGATTGTTAAAAAAATCTAAATATCACAATATATAAAGTTAAAACATACATTTAAGACTCTAAATGACTTCAAATAAAAAATTTATCAACATCAAACATGTAGATTAGGTCGACCACTATAGTTTTGGTATTAACTATGTGGGCATTTTAAGTAATTTAGGAATTCTAAATTTTTAATTACAAAATCTATAAATTATCACACCCGGTTTTAAGAACAAAACCAAATACGTGTATGCGTGCTTAGAAAGTTTAGTCACATATATGACGACTTTATTAGTGATAACAATTATCCATATTCCGCATAAGACAATGTTATCTTGTTACATATGTGTAGGTCAAAAGTTCAACGGATCTAGTGGCCTCCATAGGCGCCGACCGAGAAGTCCATAAGCCAAGACTTCATCACCATCTTCATCAACATGCATGTTAAAGGAAAATTTGGGTACTTTTGGTTCTCAACAAGTGCACAAAATATGTTATGCAAGCTATTATCAAGAAAGGCTAAACTTGGTTCATTTGCTAAAAGCTTTTATTTCAAATCCGTTTATAATGACAAATAATTATTATGTGATTCTCAACTCATAAATTTCTTGTAACAAGGATCATCATGAAGAATGGATTATGGTTTACATGCCCGTGATTATGGATCCTGTTTTGGTTTTCAAAGGACATATAACAAGGTTAAAGATGGACTAGTTTTAAGTGTCGTTTAGAGTTGGGAGACACTTAGAATAGTAATGACATTTATTTTTCTTTGATCGTACTATAAAGGGGTATGAACTAGTAGCTTAATTTAGGTAAGACTAATGAGTTTAGTTTGGTGTACACTAGTTGTATTTAGTTCTAGGTAGCTCTAATGAGACCCAACAAAAAATTGGATCAAAACCCATTTCAATTGTTTCCAAAGTTGGATATGTTAGAAGGGTTTTAGAGACGCTAGACCCTAAAGTTTTAGGGTCATCAGACCAATGGTGATGGTTCGATGCCTCCACATAATTAACCTAAGAGAGCTTGAATGTTAGACCCTATAAACAGTAGAGCATCGAACCATAGGGTATGGATCCAACGATCTATGGAAATAGACTAGAGAGTTTGAGGGGACATCAAACTAGTTCAATGGTGGTCATGGGACCATATGACACAGCCGTAGTACGTAAAGTTCTTCCTACAGGGCCATTGGATCATGTAAATGTGGTATCTTCAGACCAATGTGTAAGGGTTCGATGACCTATGTTAAGTGACCATACACTCACTGTAGTAACTCAAACAACTAGTTCTAACATAGGAAGTACACAATTATCATTATGTCTAGTTGGACCATATAAATTGGTCCAACATTAGGGCATTGAACTGTCCAACCATTCCCAAATTTGCCTAGAGTTACTATAACTACTAGTTGGTTGGTTGGGGGCGGGGTTATATATACCCTATCAACCGGCTCATACAAGTGATCTTGCCTATTTAAGAGTTGAATCAACCCCTTTGGAGTGTGAGAAAGAGCCTTTGCCTAGTGAGAGATTTGAGAGTTGGAAATCACTATATTAGTGGCCTCATTAGCACATAGAGAGTAATTAGTGTGCATCCATCGATCTCATGAAGCTTGATTTAATCAAGTGGGAGTTTGTGCTTATTACTCTTGGTGATCGACATCATCTAAACCATTCAATGGCAATCGAGAGTGTAGTGATCACTTAGAGAGATTTTGGGTGACCTAACTAAAGATCGTACATGGTTGTAGCGGTTCACTGTGTTGGAGCAACAAAAAATCAGCTTGTAGTGAGCACTTGAACATTGCACATACCAAGGGGGTGACACCCTTCTGCATGTGCTCCAATGAGGATTAGTGGAGAGTGTTGACTCTCTGAGATCTTGGCAAAATTGAGGAGTCTTCTAATCCTTACTTTACTATATGCATTCACATTTGAACAATTCAATTCAAGTATTTACATTCTTATAAATTTCTAGTATTTTATTAGAAGTTAGGGTGCATAACTCTTTACCACATCATTAGACACTTTGGTTGAAATTGTGCTTATTATTAGACTTTAATTTGCGCATGAAATTTTAGAGAAGCCCAATTCACCCCTCTCTTTGGTTGTGATAAAGAAGTGAATACCCATGACTTAGACTAGTTAGACAGTCAGAAGAAATAGTTGTATAAGTCATGGGAATACTCTAAAAGAAAGCCAAATCAATTTGAAGAAGATTGCTCAATTTGGACTTCAACACAGCAGGGCTGCGACGCACCGGACCAGTCCGGTGGCGCACATGACCTAGTACATAGAGATTATATGGCCTAAAACAAGCACCTAGGGAATGGCGTGAAAAGTTTGACAAAACTTTGACATCTACCGACTTTGTTGTGAATGAAGCCGATAAATGTGTGTACTATCATTAAGGTGGGGGCGAGGGAGTAATATTGTGCCTGTATGTTGATGACATACTGATCTTTGGTCTTGATGTGATCAAGGAAGTGAAGGACTTCTTGTCCAATATGTTTGTGATGAAAGATTTGGGATAAGATGATGTTATTCTTAACATTAAGTTGCTAAGAAAAGGCAATAGTGGGACTACACTTGTGCTATCTCATTATATAGAAAAGGTTCTAAGTCGCTTTGGATATAGCGAGTGTGAACCTGGTCCTACGCCTTACGATCCTAGCAAACTATTAAAGAAAATCATAGAATAGTGTCGGCGTTTCGAGACCGGGGGTCCCTAAGCCGACGAGTGAGTGTGCCGCGTGCCCCAGCCCAGATGGGTCGAGCGCGTGGGCGAGCGCGAAGGGGGGAAAGCGAGGTGGCCGGAGCCGAGTCGTGAGGGAGGTGGAGATCCCGCGGCCTTCGTGTTCGTCCCGCGCCCAGGTCGGGTGCGCTTGCAGTAGGGGGTTACAAGCGTCCACGCGGGTGAGGGAAGCGAGTGGCCCCAAGAGAGCGCCTGCCCCTGCCCTCGTTCCCGCGCGGCCAACCTTCTCTAAGAAGGCCCTGGTACTTCCTTTTATAGGCGTAAGGAGAGGATCCAGGTGTACAATGGGGGTGCAGCAGAGTGCTACGTGTCTAGCGGGGGAGAGCTAGCGCCCTAGGTACATGCCAATGTGGCAGCCGGAGAGATCTTGGCACCCAGCTGGTGTGGTGTCGTGGTTGTCGGAGGAGTAACGGAGCCTGGTGGAGGGACAGCTGTCGGAACAGTTGGGCTCTTGCTGACGTCTCCCTGCTTCCGTAAGGGAGCTGAGAGCCGCCGTCGTCATGGGTCTAGCGGGGCGCCATCATTGCCTATCTGGCGGAGCTAGCCAGGTGGGACGTCGGTCTTGTTCTCTGCGGCCCGAGTCGGCTCGGGGTAGGGTGATGATGGCGCTTCCTGTTGACGTGGCGGACTTGTGCCCTAGGTCGGGCGACGTGGAGACTCCTCCGAGGCCGAGGTCGAGTCTGTCTTCCATGGCCGAGGCCGAGCCCGAGCTCCTGGGTCGGGCGAGGCGGAGGTCGTTCGGCAGAGGCCAGGGCGGAGTCCGACCCCAGGGGTCGGGCGAAGCGGAGTTAGTCGTCTTCTGGGGCCTTAGCCCGAGTCTGAGCCCTTGGTCGGGCGGAGCGGAGTTCGCCGTCTTCCGGGGCCTTAGCCCGAGTCCGAGCCCTTGGTCGGGCGGAGCGGAGTTCGCCGTCTTCCGGGGCCTTAGCCCGAGTCCGAGCCCTGGGTCGGGCGGAGCGGAGTTCGCCGTCTTCCGGGGCCTTAGCCCGAGTCCGAGCCCTGGGTCGGGCGGAGCTTCCTATGGCGCCTTTGGCAAGGCCTGGCTGCCTGTCAGTCTCACTCTGTCAAGTGGCACCACAGTCAGGATGGCGCAGGCGGCGCTGTCCTTTTGTCAGACCGGTCAGTGGAGCGGCGAAGTGATGGCGGTCACTTCGGCTCTGCCAGGGGGCGCGCGTCAGGATAAGGGTGCCAGGCTACCTTTGCGTTAAATGCCCCTGTGACTCGGTCGGTCGGCGTGGCGATTTAGTCAGGGTTGCTTCTTAACGAAGGCAAGGCCTCGGGCGAGCCGGAGATGCGTCTGCCGTAAAAAGGGGGCCTCGGGCGAGACGGAAACATCTCAGGGTCGGCTGCCCTTGCCCGAGGCTAGGCTCGGGCGAGGCGTGATCGAGTCGCTCGTACGGACTGATCCCTGACTTAATCGCACCCATCAGGCCTCTGCAGCTTTATGCTGATGGGGGTTACCAGCTGAGAATTAGGCGTCTTGAGGGTACCCCTAATTATGGTCCCCGACAGTAGCCCCCGAGCCTCGAAGGGAGTGTTAGCACTCGCTTGGAGGCTTTCGTCGCACTTTTTTGCAAGGGGACCAGGCTTTCTCGGTTGCATTTTGTTCCGGTGGGTGCGCGCGAGCGCACCCGCCGGGTGTAGCCCCCGAGGCCTCGGAGGAGTGGTTTCACTCCTTCGAGGTCTTAATGCCTTGCGTAATGCTTCGGCTGGTCTGGCGGTTCCCTCATGCGAACTGGCCGTAGCCCGGGTGCACTGTTGGGGCCCAAGTTCTCGGGCTGGTATGTTGACGCTGTCAACGGTTTGGCCGGAGCCAGGTTTGCGAGAGCAGCCCCCGAGCCTCCGCACAGGGCGAGAGGGCGATCAGGGACAGACTCGGCTTTTTTACATACGCCCCTACGTCGCCTTTCCGCAAGGAGGAGGGGGAGAGAGCGCCATGTTACCCTCGATGGGCACCAAACATGGTGTCTCCGGTGAGCTGCAAGCGGGTAATCCGAGTGGACGTCCGTGCCCCGTTCGTTGGGGGTCGGCTAGGGGCCCGGAGGCACGCCCAAAAGTACCTGCGGGTGATCTGCCGGACCCGGTCCCCTGGCGACGGGGTCCGAGGGCTCGATGCCTCCCTCCGATGGGATTCCGTTACAGGATCGTTCCCGCTGGTCTCGGAAATGTCCTAGGGTACCTCGGGAGCGCAGCCCGAGCCTCGGTTATGTATCGAACGTACCCCTGGTCATCCCTCGCTCGGTGTCTGAGGCGACTGTGAACCCTTCGGGGGGCCAGCCTTCGAACCCCTGATCAGTAATGGGCGCGGAGCCCGAGTAGCCTGAGGCGGCCGTGGAACCTTTCGGGGGGTCGGCCTTCGAACCTCTGACCAGTAGTGGGTGTTGAGCCCACGCGATCTGAGGCGGCTGTTGAACCCTTCGGGGGGCCAGCCTTCGAACCCCTGATCAGTAAGGAGGCTCGGAGCCTAGTTCCTTCACGGGGAAGGATCCCTTTAGGGGTATCCCCTTTCCCGGTCCCTGTTGCAAGAGATAGAGAAAGAGGAAAAAAGGAAAAAGGATATGAAATTGAACGACGCGGCGTACCTTTTTTGGCGCGGTTGTTTTGGCGAAGGCGAAGCGTCGCCAGCTGCTCCTGCCAGAAGCGACGCCTGTCCAGCCGCGGAGTTAATGCGACGGGGCGAGTAGTCGGCGAGGCTGCCGTTGCGCGCGCGTGAGCCGTTCGAGGAACGGGTCACGGGCGCATCATCTTCACGCCGTGAGAGGGGGTTCTCTCGCTGCCTCCGGATGGGACGTGAGCTTGGCTGACGGCGTGACCGCTGCTCCTGCGTGCCTGCCACCGTCATTACTGCCGGCCCATTTTTGACCGCGTTTGACCGCTGCGTCAGGCTGGCGCTGCTGGGTCGCGCGCTGGGTCGCCTCGGGTCGCGGTATCGGTTCCGCAATCGAGGAGGTGCGGTGGTGGCGCAAGTGGTGCAGTTGCTTGCATGCAGCATCCGGCGCGCCGGTCGCGCGACGCGTGGGCTTGGGCCTCCATGCCGGCGTGTCAGGAGTCGGAGAGGCGCGTCCACTTGGCGCGGTTGCATGCCACCTGCATGGCTGCCCGCCCCTTTCGCCTGTTGGTCTGGGCAAAAGTGGAGGGTCACTTGTAACCGCTGGACGGTTGCGTGCGCCGTGCGCGGCGGTTTGGCTTCTTCTGCTCGGAGCCGGTCTGCATGACATGCGGGACCCAGCCCCCGCGCCGCAGGGGAGGGCTTTGGAGGCGTGTTGGAGAAGACTCAGCCCGTGACGGTTGGGGGCGCAAGCAGGGAGAGTCGCCCTTAAAAGGAGGGCGACCCCTTCCGTAAGGGACCACGTCTTCTTTCTCCCTTATGCACCGTGTCTCTCCACCTTCCGAGCCCCCGGATGGGGGAAACCGCCGTCTTTTCGCCTCATCGTTGGAGGAACGCAACTCCGTGGGAGTTGGTACCTTTCAGCCATCGTTCGGCTTCAAGGATTTTCATCATGCAGCCCGGCTGCACCCCTCCACCGGCGGTCACCCAAGATGGTGACCTCCGGCTTGATGGTGGGGGAAAGCGAGCCGGGCTGCGGCCTCTGCCCCTTCCTCAGCCTCAAGGATTTTCATCACCAGGGCTGGGGAGGGGCGTGTGCCGAGTTGAGGTCGGCCCCCGCGAGGGCGGTGGCCCGCTCCTTCACCCAGTGATCGGAGGGAGGAGCGGTCGTCGTCCATGGCGCTGGCATCTGCAGCGTGCCTGGCCTTCGGACGCGAGTGGCTTCGGAGCCGCTCGTGGAGCCGGCGTTTGCCACGGCAACTGGAAGAGGTTCTTCCGCCGACGCGACAGCCAAGGCTGGCCATGGACCGACCTCCAACTCTACGGCCTTCTGCCCGTACTTGCCTCTCGAGTTTGGGCAAGGGCGGGGGCCTCCTAGCAGCAGCATCCGCCCTGAGGTCATCACTGCTGCTGTTCGGCCCCCCGGGGCAGAAGTCTTCATCGTCGCCGCTGCTGGGGCGAGCGATGACTAGCCGTTCGTCGGTCTTCTGTTGCCCCGCAGGCCCGCCCCTATCGAGTAGGGTTGTTCGCGCCCGCGGAGACGGAACCGGAGTTCCATTTGTAATGGCACTTCGAATGCCAGTGTTTTTGTTCATTACGGCTTTAGGGGCCTGAACATGTATGTAATTACGGCACGGAGCCGTGTTTTTCCCCATTTTTTGAGCGCCAAGACTCGTCTGTTGACTATCTGAACCGCTTCACCAAGTATGAGTCACCCCGTGTCAAGGTGACGAGTGAGGTATCCGTATCCCAGAGGCGTAGGAGTCCCTCGGCTCGGTCAGCCTTGGCTGCTTATGTGTACTCCATCATTTCCAGGACCCACCTTTCGAAGTAGTCAAAAAGCACGAAAGATATTCTGGTAGAAGTGATTTTTTTTTTCGAGAAAATTTTGACGCAGAGGGGGTTTCCCCCCTTTTAGCCCCCGAGGGAGGGTCGGGCTTTGCCGAGGCGAGGCCGACCCTTCCTTGTTGACTAAACTTTGCGTGAGTGCGGGGTATGTGAACAACTTGGAAACATCTTAAGGGTAGAAGCGACGTAGCTGTTGGATGTTCCATGCGTTGCCGTAGACCTCGCCTTGGCTGTTGGCTAGCTTGTACGTTCCGGGCTTCAGGACTTTGGCGATGACGAATGGCCCTTCCCAGGGGGCGTGAGCTTGTGCCTCCCTCGGGCGTCTTGCCGCAGTCGAAGCACCAGGTCGCCCACCTAGAGGTCTCGGGGTCGGACCCCTCGGGCGTGGTAGCGTCGCAGGGACTGCTGATACCGCGCCGAGTGTAGTAAGGCCCTGTCCCGATCCTCTTCCAGCTGGTCCAGCGAGTCTTCTCGGCTGGCTTGGTTGCTTTGATCGTCGTAGGCTCTCGTCCTCGGGGAGCCGTATTCCAGGTCCGTGGGCAAGACGGCCTCGGCCCCATAGACCAGGAAGAACGGCGTGAAACCCGTGGCTCGGCTCGGCGTCGTCCTCAGGCTCCAGACCACCGAGGGGAGTTCCTTCATCCATCGCTTGCCGAACTTGTTGAGGTCGTTGTAAATCCGAGGCTTGAGCCCTTGTAGAATCATGCCATTGGCACGCTCTACTTGCCCATTCGACATGGGATGAGCTACGGCAGCCCAGTCCACCCGGATGTTGTGATCCTCGCAAAAATCCAAGATTTTTTTGCCGGTGAACTGGGTGCCGTTGTCGGTGATGATGGAGTTTGGGACCCCGAAGCGATGGATGATGTTGGTGAAGAACGCCACCGCCTGCTCGGACCTGATGCCGTTTAGGGGTCGGACCTCGATCCACTTGGAGAACTTGTCGACGGCGACCAGCAGGTGCGTGTAGCCCCCGGGCGCCTTCTGCAGAGGGCCGACGAGGTCCAGCCCCCACACAGCGAAGGGCCAGGTGATGGGTATCGTCTGCAGATCCTGAGCGGGCAAGTGGGTCTGCTTTGCATAGAATTGACACCCTCTGCAGGTGCGGACGATTCTAGTGGCGTCAGCCACCGCCGTTGGCCAGTAGAAGCCTTGCCGGAAAGCGTTCCCGACAAGGGCTCGAGGCGCTGCGTGATGGCCGCAAGCCCCCAAGTGTATCTCTTGCAGGAGTTCCTGACCTTCGGCGATGGAGATGCACCGCTGGAGGATGCCCGAGGGGCTGCGGTGGTAGAGCTCCTTCTCATCGCCCAGCAAGACGAACGACTTGGCGCGTCGCGCTACCCGCCGTGCCTCGGCCTGGTCGAGGGGTAGCTCTCCTTGGCGGAGATATTGCAGGTACGGGGCCTGCCAATCTTGATCAGGCGTGACTCCGCTCCGCTCCTCCTCGATGCGCAACGCCTCGCCCTCGGGAGCCGAGGGTTCCTCGGGCTGAACCGAGGACGGCTCGGGCTGGGCCGAGGTTACCTCGGACGGGGCCGAGGGCGCCTTGGGCTCGGGCGTGTCGCTGACCTTGACGGAGGGTTGGTGCAGATCCCGGGAGAAGACGTCCGGGGGAACCGTCGTTCGCCCTGAGGCTATCTTTGCCAGCTCGTCCGCAGTCTCGTTGTAGCGCCGGGCGATGTGGTTAAGCTCGAGCCCGTAGAACTTGTCTTCCAGGCGTCGAACCTCATCACAGTAGGCCTCCATCTTCGGGTCGCGGCAGTGGGAGTTCTTCATGACCTGGTCGATGACGAGCTGCGAGTCGCCGCGAGCGTCGAGGCGTCGGACCCCTAGCTCGATGGCGATTCGCAATCCGTTGATCAGAGCTTCGTACTCAGCCACATTGTTGGACGCCGGGAAATGGAGGCGCAGAACGTAGCGCAGGTGTTTCCCGAGGGGCGAGACGAAGAGCAGGCCCGCGTCGGCTCCCGTCTTCATTAGCGACCCGTCGAAAAACATGGTCCAGAGCTCTGGTTGGATCGGAGCCGTCGGCAACTGGGTGTCGACCCATTCGTCTACGAAGTCCGCCAGTACCTGGGACTTGATGGCCTTCCGAGGGGCAAACGAGATTGTCTCGCCCATGATTTCCACCGCCCACTTTGCGACCCGTCTCGAGGCCTCTCGGCACTGGATGATCTCCCCCAGGGGGAAGGATGACACCACAGTTACCGGATGAGACTCGAAGTAATGTCGCAACTTTCGCCTCGTCAGGATCACTGCATACAGCAGCTTCTGAACTTGTGGGTAGCGGATCTTGGTTTCGGACAGCACCTCGCTGACGAAGTAAACTGGCCTCTGAATGGGCAATGCATGCCCCTCTTCTTGCCTTTCGACCACGATCGCGGCGCTAACCACCTGAGTGGTAGCGGCGACGTAGACCAAGAGGGCTTCTCCATCAGCTGGGGGTACCAAGACGGGCGCCTGGGTGAGGAGCGCCTTCAGGTTCCCGAGAGCTTCCTCGGCCTCGGGGGTCCAAGTGAAGCACTCGGCCTTCCTTAAGAGACGGTACAGAGGCAGGCCTCTTTCGCCGAGGCGCGAGATGAAACGGCTCAAGGCCGCGAGACATCCCATGACCCTCTGTACGCCTTTTAAGTCCTTGATGGGCCTCATGCTGGTGATGGCTGCGATCTTCTCCGGGTTGGCTTCGATGCCCCGCTCGGAGACGATGAATCCCAGGAGCATGCCTCGGGGCACCCCGAAGGCACACTTCTCGGGATTGAGCTTGACGTCCTTTACCTTGAGACACCGGAATGTCACTTCAAGGTCGGAGAGAAGGTCGGAGGCTTTCCTTGTCTTGACTACGATGTCATCGACGTAGGCCTCGACCGTGCGACCGATGTGTTCACCGAACACATGGTTCATGCACCGCTGGTACGTTGCACCCGCGTTCCTCAAACCGAACGGCATGGTGACATAGCAGTACATGCCGAAGGGCGTGATGAAAGAAGTCGCGAGCTGGTCGGACTCTTTCATCTTGATTTGATGATACCCTGAGTAGGCATCGAGGAAAGACAGGGTTTCGCACCCAGCAGTGGAATCCATGATTTGATCAATGTGAGGTAGAGGGTAGGGAACCTTCGGACATGCTTGGTTGAGACCAGTGTAGTCTACACACATCCGCCATTTCCCCCCTTTCTTCCTCACAAGCACAGGGTTGGCAAGCCATTCGGGATGGAATACCTCTTTGATGAACCCTGCTGCCATTAGCTTGTGGATCTCCTCGCCTATCACCCTGCGCCTTTCCTCGTCGAATCGGCGCAGAGGCTGCCTGACCGGTCGGGCTCCGGCCCGAATATCCAGCGAGTGCTCGGCGACATCCCTCGGTATGCCGGGCATGTCCGAGGGACTCCACGCAAAGACGTCGGCGTTTGCGCGGAGAAAGTCGACGAGCACTGCTTCCTATTTGGGGTCGAGCCCGGAACCGATCCGGATCTGCTTGGAGGTGTCGCCACTGGGGTGAGAGGGACGGCCTTAACCGTCTCCGCTGGCTCGAAGTTGCCGGCGTGTCGCTTCACGTCTGGCACCTCTCGGGAGAGGTTTTCCAGGTCAGCGATGAGGGCCTCGGACTCGGCGAGGGCCTCGGCGTACTCCACGCACTCCACATCGCATTCGAACGCGTGTTTGTACGTGGGGCCGACAGTGATGACCCCGTTGGGGCCCGGCATCTTGAGCTTCAGGTAGGTGTAGTTGGGGATGGCCATGAACTTCGCGTAGCATGGCCTCCCCAATACTGCGTGGTAGGTTCCTCGGAACCCGACCACCTCGAACGTCAAAGTCTCCCTTCGGAAGTTGGAGGGTGTTCCGAAGCAGACAGGAAGGTCGAGCCGTCCGAGGGGCTGGACGCGCTTCCCAGGAATGATCCCGTGGAAGGGTGCAGCGCCTGCTCGGACGGAGGACAGATCGACGCGCAGGAGCCTGAGGGTCTCGGCGTAGATGATATTGAGGCAGCTGCCCCCATCCATCAGGACCTTGGTGAGCCTGACGTCGCCGATGATGGGATCGACGACGAGCGGGTATTTCCCCGGGCTCGACACGTGGTCGGGGTGGTCAGCTTGGTCGAAGGTGATGGGCTTGTCGGGCCAGTCTAGGTAGACTGGCGCCGCCACCTTCACCGAGCAGACCTCCCGACGCTCTCGCTTGCGATGCCGAGCCGAGGCATTCCCCGCATGCCCTCCGTAGATCATGAAGCAGTCGCGGACCTCGGGGAATTCTCCTGCTTGGTGATCTTCCTTTTTGTCGTCGTCGCGGGCCCTGCCACCCTCTGCGGGTGGCCCGACCCGGTGGAAGTGGCGCCGAAGCATAACGCACTCCTCGAGGGTGTGCTTGACGGGCCCCTGATGGTAAGGGCACGTCTCCTTGAGCATCTTGTCGAAGAGGTTAGCACCTCCGGGGGGCTTCCGAGGGTTCTTGTACTTGGCGGCGGCGACAAGGTCTGCGTCGGCGGCGTCGCGTTTCGCTTGCGACTTCTTCTTGCCTTTCTTCTTGGCGCCGCGCGGAGTAGACGCCTCGGGAGCATCTTCCGACGGGCGGCCCTGGGGCTGCTTGTCCTTTCGGAAGATGGCCTCGACCGCTTCCTGGCCAAAGGCGAACTTGGTGGCGATGTCCATCAGCTCGCTCGCCCTGGTGGGGGTCTTGCGACCCAACTTGCTCACCAGGTCACGGCAGGTGGTGCCGGCAAGGAACGCGTCGATTACATCGGAGTCGGTGATGTTGGGCAGCTCGGTGCGCTGCTTCGAGAACCGCCGGATGTAGTCCCGAAGAGACTCTCCCGGCTGTTGCCGGCAGCTTCGGAGGTCCCAGGAATTCCCGGGGCGCACGTACGTGCCCTGGAAGTTGCCGGCGAAAGCTTGGACCAAATCCTCCCAGTTGGAAATCTGCCCCGGAGGCAGGTGCTCCAACCAAGCGCGAGCAGTGTCGGAGAGGAACAGGGGGAGGTTGCGGATGATGAGGTTGTCGTCATCCGTTCCACCCAGTTGACAGGCCAGGCGGTAGTCCGCGAGCCACAATTCCGGTCTTGTTTCCCCCGAGTACTTTGTGATAGTAGTCGGGGGTCGGAATCGGGCCGGAAACGGCGCCCGCCGAATGGCCCGGCTGAAGACCTGCGGACCGGGTGGTTCGGGCGAGGGACTCCGATCCTCCCCGCTGTCGTAGCGTCCCCCACGCCTGGGGTGATAGCCTCGGCGCACCCTTTCGTCGAGGCGGGCCCGACGGTCGCGATGAGGGTGCTCGTCGCCGAGGTGGCCCGGGGCCGCAGGCGTGGTGTTGCGCGTGCGCCCGGTGTAGACCGAGGCTTCCCGCATGAGTCGGGAAGTCGCGGCACGAGGTTCCGAGGGGTACCCCTGCCTTCGGGAGGCAGAGCTCTCGGCCCGCCGGGCCGCAGCGCCTTCCAGGAGATGCTTGAGCTCTCCTTGGATTCGCCGACCCTCGGTGGTTGATGACTCCGGCATCGCGCGGAGGAGCATCGCTGCGGCTGCCAGGTCCTGACCGGTCCCGCTGGATGCGGGTGGCGGCCTGTCCCTGGCATCGTTGGCGATGCGGTGCTGGAGACCTTGGGGCAGGTGACGTATTTCTCCGTCCGGGGGCTGGCCCGCCCATACCTGCCCGACGTCCCGGCGGATCGACTCGAGCGCTCCTGCCCCCTCGTCGAGCCCGGCCTGCGCCCCGCGGACTTGCTCGAGCTGTGGGTCGTGACCCCCCGCCGGAACGGGGACCACAGCTAGCTCCCGCGGGATGTCGGCGCGAGGCACTGGCCTAGGGAGATCACAATCCTCCGGCATGCCGAGACGGTTGCCTCCGGAGGGATCCCCTAGCTCGACGTGGAAACATTCGCGGCTCGGGCCGCAGTCCTTGTCGTCAAGGCTGCGGCTGCCGTCGGAACAGTCGGAGAGGCAGTAGTTACATGCGGTCATGAAGTCCCGCATGGCACTGGGGTTGCCAGATCCAGAGAAATCCCAGCAGATGCTGGGGTCGTCATCTTCCTCGGACCCAGAGGGCCCGTAGGTCGAGACGCCCGTCAACCGGTCCCAAGGCGACCGCACACGAAACCCCAGAGAGGTTGCACTCGCCTCAACGTGAGCGCCAGAGCGAGGTCGCTAGGCGGGTTGAGGTCGAGTTGAAATGACGAAGGATGGGAATCAGTCGGTACCTTTTGGTCGACGAGGAGCGACGAAGTCACATCGGGGACGGATCGCGCCGTCGTCTTGGGTACGAGGGCGACGTCCTGCAGGCCCTCCGTGAGCGTGCTGGCGTCGTCCACTTGCTCGGGGTTGGCGTGTTGCGGGGGGACGGCGCTCGCCTTCGCCTCAAATGCGAGGTTGACGCCCGACGCGTCCTCCGTTGGGGCGCTGGGGATGTCGATTCGCTCGACAGCCGACGGAGCGCAGCCTCCCGCTCGGCCCTGGTTGCCCCGCCTCCTCCTCCGATGGCGAGGGAGAGGATGGGGCGAGCTCGAATGTTGTTCTTCCCCCACGCGGGGAAGACGTCGTCGATTCCGCCGCCGGCGGGCGGGCTGTCGGCCACCATTGTCGCCGTCACGCGGCGGTGGAAGGAGTATCATGTCATAGCTGCCGTCGAAAGACATGAACTCGAGACTCCCAAAACGGAGCACCGTCCCGGGTTGGAGAGGTCGTTGGAGACTGCCCATCTGGAGCTTGACGGGAAACTGCTCGTCAACACGCAGCGTGCCCCTACCTGGCGCGCCAACTGTCGGCGTTTCGAGACCGGGGGGTCCCTAAGCCGACGAGTGAGTGTGCCGCGTGCCCCAGCCCAGATGGGTCGAGCGCGTGGGCGAGCGCGAAGGGGGGAAAGCGAGGTGGCCGGAGCCGAGTCATGAGGGAGGTGGAGATCCCGCGGCCTTCGTGTTCGTCCCGCGCCCAGGTCGGGTGCGCTTGCAGTAGGGGGTTACAAGCGTCCACGCGGGTGAGGGAAGCGAGTGGCCCCAAGAGAGCGCCTGCCCCTGCCCTCGTTCCCGCGCGGCCAACCTTCTCTAAGAAGGCCCTGGTCCTTCCTTTTATAGGCGTAAGGAGAGGATCCAGGTGTACAATGGGGGTGCAGCAGAGTGCTACGTGTCTAGCGGGGGAGAGCTAGCGCCCTAGGTACATGCCAATGTGGCAGCCGGAGAGATCTTGGCACCCAGCTGGTGTGGTGTCGTGGCTGTCGGAGGAGTAACGGAGCCTGGTGGAGGGACAGCTGTCAGAACAGTTGGGCTCTTGCTGACGTCTCCCTGCTTCCGTAAGGGAGCTGAGAGCCGCCGTCGTCATGGGTCTAGCGGGGCGCCATCATTGCCTATCTGGCGGAGCTAGCCAGGTGGGACGTCGGTCTTGTTCTCTGCGGCCCAAGTCGGCTCGGGGTAGGGTGATGATGGCGCTTCCTGTTGACGTGGCGGACTTGTGCCCTAGGTCGGGCGACGTGGAGACTCCTCCGAGGCCGAGGTCGAGTCTGTCTTCCATGGCCGAGGCCGAGCCCGAGCTCCTAGGTCGGGCGAGGCGGAGGTCGTTCGGCAGAGGCCAGGGCGGAGTCCGACCCCAGGGGTCGGGCGAAGCGGAGTTAGTCGTCTTCTAGGGCCTTAGCCCGAGTCCGAGCCCTTGGTCGGGCGGAGCGGAGTTCGCCGTCTTCCGGGGCCTTAGCCCGAGTCCGAGCCCTGGGTCGGGCGGAGCGGAGTTCGCCGTCTTTCGGGGCCTTAGCCCGAGTCCGAGCCCTGGGTCGGGCGGAGCGGAGTTCGCCGTCTTCCGGGGCCTTAGCCCGAGTCCGAGCCCTGGGTCGGGCGGAGCTTCCTATGGCGCCTTTGGCAAGGCCTGGCTGCCTGTCAGTCTCACTCTGTCAAGTGGCACCGCAGTCGGGATGGCGCAGGCGGCGCTGTCCTTTTGTCAGACCGGTCAGTGGAGCGGCGAAGTGACGGCGGTCACTTCGGCTCTGCCAGGGGGCGCGCGTCAGGATAAGGGTGCCAGGCTACCTTTGCGTTAAATGCCCCTGTGACTCGGTCGGTCGGTGTGGCGATTTAGTCAGGGTTGCTTCTTAACGAAGGCAAGGCCTCGGGCGAGCCGGAGATGCGTCTGCCGTAAAAAGGGGGCCTCGGGCGAGACGGAAACATCTCAGGGTCGGCTGCCCTTGCCCGAGGCTAGGCTCGGGCGAGGCGTGATCGAGTCGCTCGTACGGACTGATCCCTGACTTAATCGCACCCATCAGGCCTCTGCAGCTTTATGCTGATGGGGGTTACCAGCTGAGAATTAGGCGTCTTGAGGGTACCCCTAATTATGGTCCCCGACAAATAGCAAGGGATCAATTAAAATATTCCCAAATAACTGGTTCGCTCATATATTTATCTAGTGCTACGAGGCATGACATCTTGTTTGCCATGAAAAAGCTCTACCAGTTTGTGCCAAATCAAGGAGATGATCATTGGCGTACTCTTGAGAGAGTACTATGCTATTTAAAAGGTACAATGAGTTTTGGCATTCACTATATCACGTACACATGGTCACTAGAGGGTTATTGTGATGAAAACTAGATATCTATGCTGTTGAGATATATACCACAAGTGGATATGTGTTCTCACATGGAGGTGTTGTTGTTTCATGGAAGTTTTGCAAGCAGATCATCTTAACAATGTTAACTAAACTCACAACATTGGACACCGCCTCGGTTGAGGCTGAGTGGCTTCGTAAACTCCTTATGGATCTACTAGTGGTTGAAAACCTATACCGTATATTTCCATTTATTATGATAATCAGAATGTGATTATCAAGGTGATCAGTTTGAAGGACAACATGAAGTCTACAAGGCATATAAAGAGGCATCTAAAATCTATTAGAAAATTGAGAAACTCTCAAGTGGTAGCGATGGATTATGTCCATACGTCTAAAAATCTGATAGATCAATTCACTAAGGGTCTATCACATAATGTGATATATAGTGCATCGAGTGAATGGGCTTGAGATCCACTTGTAGTCTATCTTAATGGTAACTTGTTCTATGTGATTAGAGATCCTGTGAATTAGAATGACAAAACAAGCTAGTGGTAGACTATGAGGAAAGACCCTTAAAAAAGTCCATGTCAGATGCACATCTTTCCTTTCTGTAAGGCAGGCTGGTGTTTCACCTTAACATGTTCCAAGTGGCTCATTAGAGCAAAGATGTCCTACATAACGTCTTTTGAGGAACATACCTATATGGGTTCAGCTGCTAGTCACAACTTATGAGATTTGGATGATCTCTAGATAACCATGAAAGGCACCAAAGTTTTACTTATATGCTCCAACTAGAGGGGATGTTTTGGCAATCAGTATCAATATGGAGTTTGGATGAAACTTTATTCACCAAAACTGACAATTCAAGGCATAGTCCATTGCGCAGTTGTGAAAAAGTGTAATCATTGCTCTAGATGGATGTTCAACTTAGCAGTCTCCATCGAAACACTGGTATATCAAACACTTGGAATATTGAGAGCATTTCTGTTCGGCTTAGCATTTAGTGAGGATTGTTGGATATATATGTGAGTACATGGGTTTGGCCCATATAGTATTTATAGGTATATGCCCGTGCGTTGCAACGGCATACAAATTGATGAATCTCCAACAGCTCAGGGCCTTGACGACGAACGGGGTGAGTACAATGATAACGACAAAATTCGTGATTAAACAATACTCGTGTGTTACCACAACCCATAAATTGTACGACGACTATATGAATTCATCGACATTGATATCTTTTGCTATATAGTGTTTCTTTCTGATTTTATATTAGATATTCGAACTCCATATCACTGTTCTAGCAGTACACCAACCAGGTCCACCGATACATAGTGTGAAATGATCCCTACAATATACCAAACATTTTTTATGTCTTAGACATCTTATCGTTCCTAGAGTTTTTCAGGAGCTCAAACTTTAGATAGAAAATTGAGAAATCAGAAGTTACGGTCACAATAATCAATGATTAAAGAATAGCTCGGCTATGTGAAAGCATCCCCAATTAGATCTGTTATCTTCTACCTAGTGAAGAAATACGGCCGAAAGTTCCTGAATATGGGCCTTGCATGTATATGACAACTCTTTTTTTTGGGTATGGAAATCCACATTTTATATACTGCTAGTATATATACGAGCTATCCTTCTTAGTGTACTTTTACGTATCACGCACATGCATTTTGGTTTGGAGCATAAAACAACGGCCCCCTGCAGGCTTTAGCGCTTCTCCCAGACCCATCGGCTCGGCCTGAAAATCTACCGAAGGAGCGCCATCTTTCGAACGTTCCAGTTTTCGACGTGCCTGGATGACACAGGGACTGTCAGTCCTCACCACATACGCTTGTAGAACATCATCTATCGAGCGGTTAGCTACAAATATGCTTGGATGCTCGTGAGCCCATTATAGGATAGGATCGCTTAACACAAGTGCATAGAAGTTTTCAGTACCTGCACACCTTCCCCCATTCAGCACCGAAGTAGTATTCCGTGTACCCGGTTGCTGAAACAGTGGGACGACAGTAAACACCGTGTCAGGGCCAGAGCAAAATACGCATAAAAACAGCCGGCGAACTGAGCTGAGCAATAGCATGGATGGACCAGTAGGGATCAAGCCCTGGTTTTGACTCACTTCAACTAAACTCCAATCACCTAACAGAATAGGCCTCCAGTGCCCGATCGACTTGTCCTGCAACCGGATGCAACGAGCAGCGAAACACAGATCAGTCGGGGTTTTTTTACCACCAATGGTTGACACATCTTCGTATTTTAAAGTACAAAGTTATAGACTTTGGTTGCTGTGGTGTGCGGATCGCACGTACCTCCAAGTCCTCCCATTTGGCGAGCTTCATGTTCGATTTCTCGAGCAAGGACCCAAAATTGGTGCAGTTCCGTTTGAACCGCCACAGGCCTCTCAACGAGCCCGCCGGGTCGGCGAACTCGCAGTCCTCCTCATAAGCTCTCAACGTGAGATTCCCTATGAAACACGCACGTTCCGTTCTTAGATAATTAATCAAGCTCTAGTACGTACCCCGTGACAGTTCATCGGAGAAGATTGAGACCTGTGACGAAGTACGGTCGCGCTAAGACCGCCTGCAGATTCTGGAACAAAAACAACAAGAGAAGACAAAAGGTAAAACCAGTAACAAAATATTTATCTCAAAAGGAAACAACAGAATGCTTGGTATTAACAAGATAACTACATTTTCAGCAAATGAAATAGGGCAAAAACACTCTCGACGACTATCAATCGAGACACATACCGGCTGATTGGATGGGCGGACGAGCAGCGCTCGGCTCTAGCGAGGGTGGCCCGCCAAAAACTGAACGCCAGAGCGTATGCACGCATGCAGCAAAGGAATATATTTTTTACCTATGCTGCATCTACGGGTGCAGCTTCAGCTTGGCTCTATACAGTTAATCAAACAGCGGTTGCTTTTTGGTCAATGCACACGCTCAGTCTGGACGGATGTGCGCAGCATACCAATCACAAGGATAGGACCCAGGATCACCTCTATTTTCAGATTTAGCAAAGGATTCAGGTCAAGCTTGTGTATCTTGACACTCATCTAGACCTACAGAACCAATACCACGCCATGTAGGAACCAATCAATGACACTCCATTACCGAAGAATCAGGCACAACTAATCTATCCTTAAATATGCATTTTATCAAACACCTAAACTACGAGAAGTGGTAAGCTAGTAGCTCATAGCAATTGATAAGCACTTCTCACCTACAAAAACAACGATAAACACATCCTCAATCTCATTTTCGTCTCTTCCCCATCCCAAATCAACAAACTCCTCATCATAGATCCTAGTGGTTTTCACACTCTTCATGCATATAGACAATTTAAACAATAGACAAGTCAGTTTTTCCAAATGACAAAATTTCATTTGTGTGTGTGTTTGAATCTAAAAACGCTAGAAAATCTAAGAGGAAATACCCTATTCATATCCTTTACTTGATTTTGCAGAACTCAGATTGTGGACTGCTATGTTGAATTTCTTTGATGGGAATGTGCTAGGTGACAGTATTTGTCATGGTAAAAAGATGTTCCAACTAATAGCTCAGGCAAAAATAGTTCTACCACAATTATGAAAAATGGAGAAACATAGCTCCGGGGAAAATTAGCACACGGAGTCAGAAGCAATCTACATTGTAACAACAATATTAATATATTAGACATAAAGTTTACCAAAGCATAAATATTGTCACTGAAAGAGATAATGTCACTTACCTATGGATGAGCAGGATAGTTCCACCAACAATTATGAAAAATGAAGAAGCGCAACCCCATTGAAATCCTTGATGTAAAGAGAAATCATAAACATATAGGTACCAATATGATTGCTTAAAATTTCAAATAGTTAACAACATTTGGGCTATAAATATTAAAATGTATGGAATCCTTGATGCGAAAATAATAATAAATGCATGAGTACCCAAATGCTTAACTAAAATTTCATTTTGTTAACAACATTTTGACTGTAAATGTTAACATGTACGGGAACACGTATTTAAAAATTAAAACTAACTATATGAAGCAGTCCAGTCCTATCAACAGCTCGCTGCATGTAATTTACAAAATTAAAAGAAGTTGCACAGATCCCATTTTTCTTAGAGAATCACCAAAAAACAATGACAAAATCAACTCTGGTGGAGAACAGAGAAGGCCATTCAGAGATTGATATGTCGTTCCCAAAGGGAATTTTTTTAACAAAGACCATATACATGGAGTTCAAAATAAAAGTCCAGAACTGCTAGTTGACCAATCCAAAATACATCAATCCAGTGTCCACATTAGGGAGGAAAATCCACAGATCCAAACTCACCAGATGACTAAAAAATAGCGGCTACTCCCAGGTAAGTAGGAATCTAAGACAAAACTATGGATAATTAAAATCCGCAAGATGGCCATGAACAAATCACTCACCAATGGTTCCTGCGATGGAGATGTGCTTGATGTCAAGATCAGGATTAGATCCTGCTGCACCAAACATGGGTAGCGGCGCTTAAGAGGTTATTGAACTAAGGTGCTCACAAGAAATTCAATAGAGGCAAAGTGAGTCCGTCACCTGTTCCTCAGATGCTACGTCAAGTGTGCACTATAGAAACTAAGGAAGAATGGCGGTCGTAGTGAGCGAGGAAAGGGAGAGGAAGTGCAGCGATAGAAACCCTATCTCTACCAGATGCTTTTGACTGATCTGACTCTAGAAACCTCGGGAGTTGATGAGAAAATAAAAAAGGCCACCCGGCCAACAGAATAGGATTTCGAGGATAGGACTACGCCTACAGCGATGGGGAGCGGAGGGAGATATTGCGGTGGAGGAGGAACGGACCGTGGCGACGCCATGGATGGAAGGGCGTGATGGGGAGGCACGGTTTGCGGATCTGCCGAGCAGCTCTGGTGGCAGCGCATCGAAGGCAGGATTCGAGGGTGCGGGATCCGCGCAGTCGAAGGAGCGCGCAGCTGCAGGAAACGCGGAGGAGGCGCGGCGGAGTTGTAGCAGTAGCAGTTTGGCTTTGGCGCAGTCCTGGAGGCCGAGCTCGCGACCAAGAAGACCGAGCTCCAGAGGTGTAGGGACACCGCGGAGCGGCTGGAGGCCGAGAACGGGCGGCTGTGCGCCAACCTCGGCGCCGCCACGCTGGAGGTCACGAGCAGGAAGCAGAGGATCGTCGAGCTGGAGAAGGAGATGGCGGAGCTGAGGACGTGACAGGACGCGGCAGCGGACGCCGACGACTGCTCCTCGTCCGCTTCGGCGCCGAGCGAGCGTCTCAAGAGCTCCAGCGCTGCACCAAAGCCAAACCGCGTGAGTTTTGCTGGGCTTAATCGCGGAGCATTAACGTCGATGGGAGATCTGCGGGCGGGCGCGGAAGGAGCGCCCGAGGGAGCGCGAGATCCGCGAGGATGAAGGTGCGCGAGGATGGAAGGTGAGCGTTGGCGGCTGCGGGTGCTGCGCGGAGGATGGAAGGTGAGCGTTGGTGGCTGCGGGCTGCGGGGAGGATGGAAGGTGAGCGTCAGCGGCTGCGGGATGCGGGGGAGGGTTCGGCCGCGGGCGTGAGCGGAGCGGCAGAACCACGATTGTGTGGACGCCTACACTGCTCACATAAGTAGTAGTAGAGATTCAATAATATATTAAATGCGAAGGCTCATATTAATGAAACGGTTGTACGTGATTACGCCAATTATGACGTTGATGGAGACCAAGGACGTGCGCTGGGCATGATATGGCTGGTGGAGGTGCTAGGATTTTGCTGCTGACTGCTGAGAAACAAAAACTTTGCATAGTTATGGAATTGATTCCTGTAACACTCTCGCCAGTTTCCATCTGTTGTGCCCTGCCCCTTGATTGATTCAGTTTCCTTCCACTGAGCTCGTCCTTGCCAGAGACAAAAGAAATTAAAAGGCGGAAGACAGAACAAACCTTTATACACTCTCCCATTTGAGTTGCAACCGATCCTTCCCCGTCCCATCCTTTCGCGCACATAGGGTTGGGAGAGTAAGCCTCCAAAACCACCGTCCACTGAGACAGCTGCCGGTGCGCGGACGATCAGGTTTTTGAGCACGAGTGCTCGATGGTGGTGTCCGTCTTCTTCTAGGAGAACGCTGTGTCACCGACGTTGTACGTCTTCTTTCCGAGTGCTGCTAGTGATCTGCTTCCTAAAGGACATTCAAGGGACTGTACTACGAATATAGGCCTGCATCGAGTCCCGATCGACGACGTCGAACGACACACTGTGTCGACTAGTGCAAATGGAGCAACTAATTCCTTGAGACTATCTCCAGCAACGTTCTCTATATCCATCCTCTATATCTGTTTTTATAGTCTCCTCTAAAAGATTTTATTCCCTATATCTTCTTCCTCTCCAACAACATCCTCTAAATCACGTCCTCTATACATAAATACCTATATTAGAGATATTTTTATTTTTAAATTTTTGTACATACATATTTGTCATACTCTCAAATGTATTGTACATATTTTAGTTTTGCTAAACCGGTTGTTTAAAGTATTCGAATGGATAGAGTCCCGTTTAGAGAAAATTTATACATAGAGGATCCAGCAGCATCCTCTAAATTTAGAGGACCATTTAGAGGACGTTGGTGAAGGGAGTAGAGGACGATCTAATCCTCTAAATTTAGGGTACAAGACCCTTTAGAGATCATTCACTACTGGAATCGGCCTCTTTGCCGAGTGCTCGGCGCTTTACCGAGTGCTTTCTATCAAGCACTCAGCAAAGAAGTCTTTACCGAGTGTCGTACTCGACAAAGTCCTGCTCTCGGTAACGACCGCGTTTACCGAGAGCAGGACTCTCGGCACAGTAAGACACTCGGCAAAGACAACTTTGCCGAGTGCCAAACACTCGGCGAAAGGTGGCGCTCGGCAAAGGGTCGTCAGCAGCTGTCTATAGCTGACGACCGTTATCTTTACCGAGCGTCGAGCTTTGGCACTCAGCAAAGAAGCTGCTTTGCCGAGTGTCCTGCGTCTAGCACTCGGCAAAGTATGCTTTGCCGAGTGTCATTCTTGGACACGCGGCAAAGTATATTTTTTTTCTTTCCCATCCAAACTTTTACTGGGATGTTCCTACATTATGTAGACTTACATGTTCTATTTTGGCACAATTATAAAAGTGTTTGCTATAAATATTAGATTTAGTACGTTTAATTGAATTTCTTCGGATAATTCAAATTTGAACTGCAAGTGACTCAAAAAATGCAAAACCGTGAATGCAAAAATGATATCCATGTTAGGTAACACAAGTTATGGCCGATTTCAGGACATACCGGAATCTTCAAGCACCATGCTCGCTAAACATGACCGTGAACTTGCCCTACAGTTGTTTAAAAATTGTATAAAATACAAACAAAGTCAGAAAATCATGAAACTTGTCCATATGTCATGATATCATATGTAGAGGTTGTGATAAAAATTTGAGAATGTTTCGAGAAAGTTGTGATGCACTATGTCTAGAAATCTAGCCGATCTACATTATGCATCACAACTTTCTCGAAACATTCTCAAATTTTTATCACAGCCTCTACAACAACTTACTATGGTGACAAACTACCGAGCATGCATAATCCACTCCCTCGTTACAATGATGGCGGCAATGAATCGAACCTTAGCATATTTCGAGGCCAACTCGGAAGCACAAGTGGTTCGACCACCAAGACCCTGACACATGAAGAGTGGCGTCATATTATGCTATATGTATTGATGAACCTTGAAGAGGTGACGCCATACATGGAACAATTTCTTCGTGGATTCTGGCGTCGATCAAGGGACCCAACTCCACAGGAATATGATACCCTTCTTAGAAAGGGTGCGAGAAATGATTGCCCGATTTCATTTCCTGGTTCAAACATAAGGTACGTGCTTAGTTTGTCAAAGAGATCTGTCTATGAACTCAATTTAGCGTCTTTTAACTTGCGAATACTTACAGGGCCAAAGAGATCGGTCTGTGAGTGCCGAGTTGAGACAAGTAGCCAACGACTTTGCTTATAGGGTTAAGAAATATTCTAGGTATGACGTCAATGGATATTGTTTTTGCACAACAAACTACGACCAAAGTCGACCCAATCGAAAAACAACGTGTTCTAGAGTCTTTACACCCGACCTTGATGAGGTCAATTATTTTAGACGAAACGAAGAAATATATGAACTTAATTTTCATGGTTCCAAACCTCTTACTCCAGTGATATTCAAATGTCATTGGTTTGACCCTCAAGTGACGAGAACACATTCTAATCTTGGGATAGTCGAAATTCGACAAAATTCCACCTTACCAGGAGACGATGTCTATATCGTGGCCCAACAGGCCACACAAGTGTATTATCTCCCATATGTGTGCCAAAGGAAAGAACATCTTAAGGGTTGGGATGTTGCGTATAAGGTATCGCCGCACGATAGATTACCTGTTCCTAACGATGGAGATTATAACTTAGACTCGAACATATATGATATGGAGAGTTCTTCCAAGAAGATGGGCTAGAAGGGCGATTTGAGATAGACTTAATCGAAGCTATCGGAATGGAAGTAGATATCGAAATGGTTGTTGATGAGGAGGAGGATGAGATGCAAAATGAGAATGACTTAGTAATACTTGAAGGCAATGACATTAATGACAAACTTGCACCTTTAGATGGTGTTGACTATGAAATGGTTGATAGTGATGATGAGAGTTATGATCTGGCTAACCCCGAAACATATGAATATTATTTTTAATCGATGTATTGCTATAGTTTTTTTATTTTGCACCTATTTCTAAATACATCCTTTTTATATGTGCTTATTTGTTTATTCTTAATTGTAGGATGTTGGACAAAAATGGTGGGCGGTTGGCTGAGGAGGAGGGGGAGGAGGAGCAGGACGGCGGAGGAGGCACAATAGGACGTCGACGTCCAGCAGCAGGAGGAGCAGCAGGACGACAACGTCCAGTAGCAGGCGGCTCAGCAGGACGCCTCAGGTTCGAGGAACGTCTACCTGCGAGGTCCCGTGAGTCTCCCTCATCGTCCATACTTCGAGATAGGCGTCCGCTGATTCGGCCGGATGGGGAGGGCATGTAATTTTATGTTCTCCATGCTTGTTCTTATTATGTGTTCAAATTCATAATATAAACTAATACTTTTTATTTATCACTTGGATAGGTCTTGGATGGTTGTTGAGAATGCTGGGGTCATGGTCGAAACCCCAATGGCATCCTTGGCCTGCTATGCAGGGAACACTTCCCTGGACTGGTTGAGTACGCCGGAGTGATGGGCCCAGCCTACACCTTCTGATATGCAGCGTATGTGTTTACTTTGTAGATTATTCCATATTGGTGCGCCGCACATCCTCTGTGCTAGGAGCAGATGGTGGATAGGTGGTGCTCGCCTGAGTGGGACGAGGCACACAACGCTAGCCGGGAACGACGTCTGATGATGCAAGGTCCCTCCCACCACCAAGACAGCCGCAACCTAGGCCAATATGCAGAAGCATGGGTACACCCTCTTTTTTATTTAGATATATAACACTGGATTAGATACTATTTCTAACTATCTCGTTAGTTTTCTTGTAGTCGGCGTCACATGGTGGCCAGCCTTGCTCCATCTTCTCGGCCTATGCTATGGCCCACAAGGGCAAGGCGACGTCCGACATCACCTACAACCCGGATGACGGGCCCGAGGCGTCAACAACCCTGCCGTCTATAGCCACCTTCATGACTACACCGCTATGGTACAGGAGGTCCATGGGCTAGAATACGATCCAAGGACCGAGGAGATCGACCCTGATGTCCTCATGAGGGTCAGAGGAGGCAAGAGACATGGGTGGTACTGGATTGCCGACAGGGCAATCGACTCGTCGTCCACTCCCACTCTGTCTCAGGTGCGAGCAAGGAGCACGAGTTCGAGCCCAGCCATACAACCTCGGCAGGACAACTCACATCATCGCATACAGCAACTCGAGGTTAGTTCTTCTGTAACTCGTCATTCCTTGAGTTATATACCTTCTCTTTGAGTTACTATAACATTGGCTTGGAATATTACAGGCCCAGCTAGAAACAGATAGGAGAGAACATCAGGAGATGGAGGCGAGGATGGTGGAGATGTTCCAGTACATGCAGAGCCTTGGCGCCGCACAGGGTTTCGCTCCACCACCTTCGTTGTTCCCTACAGTTGACACTGCTCAGTTCCATACTCCTGTGAGTATCAAAATTCTAGTTCTTCATGATATATATTCATCTGGTATAACATATGCAATCTCTTCTCTGTGCAGGGACAATCTGGGGCGGCATACAACAACCCTCATGGATCGCCCAGCCATCGCCGCACCAGTCCAGTCGCCCACCTCAATGAGATATTATCTTTTTAGTGAGGTTAATACTTTGTGAGATAACCCAGTCTGAATATGTTTGATGTTGGTAATGCTTTGTGAGATACTTGAGGCTTATGTTCTTGAGTGTTGGATACTTATGTTTGTGTTCGAACATGTTGGTAATGATGTGATAACTAGTTTGATTTATGGTCTTTGTGAGATATGTGATGTATATCTGATATCTATGATGATTATGTGATATCTGTGATGATTATGTGATATATCTTTTGTTTGTTGGGAGGGAATAGGAAAAACAAATTAAAAAGGTGTATATTGGTCACTTTGCCGAGTGTAACACTCGGCAAAGGGGTTCTTTGCCGAGTGTTAGGGACATAGCACTCGACCAAAAAGAAACACCTAGGCACCGATAAACCTTCTTTGCTGAGTGCTACGGCCCTGGCACTCGACAAAGAAGCAAGCTTTGCCGAGTGCCTCCTGAGGCACTCGGTAAAGAAATTGACAAAGGGGCCCACTGGTGGCCCCTTCATCGAGTGTAGGCTAACGGACACTCGGTAAAGAGGAAACTCTTTGCCGAGTGCCACCTAATACATTCGCCAAAAGTAATCTCTTTGCCGAGTGTCACCTAGAATACTCGGCAAAGGCGCCGTCTCCGTTACCAGTCGCCGTGACGGCATCTTTTCTTCGCCGAGTACCGAGTGACATACCGAGTGCCCGATAAAAAGTACTCGGCAAAAAAGCCGTTGCCGATGTACAGTTCGTCGAGCTTTCTTTGCCAAGTGCTACACTCGGCAAAGACTTCGTCGAGTGTTTTCCAGGCTTTGTCGAGTGCTCGGTAAAGAACCCGATTCCGGTAGTGATTGTTGGAGCTAGTCTGAGCATGGGTCCCTCCGCTGGGTGCACCATAAATCTTCTCTAGGTTGTTTATCTACTGATTGGTATGTTACAGTAGCAAGTAGCACATGTGCACGTATATGTCATGACAAACCTTGCATGCTATTTCTGGGTTAAATCTAAAATAAAAATGCCTAAAATCCTAACATAAATCTCGTCATTTGCGCTACCTGAAAACTTCTGCATGCGTTGTAGGATGCGTTGAAATCCATACGCTCTGACCATAATTTTGAAGATGAGAAGTGTACCGTTTGAGGTGGAGCCACACACCCGGCCCACACACTACCAAAATGACACTGCCTACCCAGATCTAAACAACCCCTTGGACGACCACAAGGTCAAGGGCTAAACGTAGTCCTGAGAAGGCAATCCCTTGGAGTAGCCAGGGGCACGCCCGTAGCCCCATACAAGTATACAACCACACATCTCTCTGACGGGATCCTGATGATCAGGGGGGACAAGAGATCAGCTAAGGACTAGTTTGGAAGTCACAAAACCGGAGGGGATTGTAGGGGTAAAAATCCACTTCTTATTCAATTTTGAATAAGAAGGAGATTTTCTCCACTTCAATCCCCTCCGGTATTTTAGCTACCAAACTAGCCCTAAAAGAAAACTGGGCATGCATGCATTATTAGTTTATTACCATCTAGTGTGCGCGCGCCATTTAATTAACATATCGGCAGGGAATAATATGCTATGGCGGAATATATATGTGAGTATATAGAGAGAACCTTATCTTTACCAGCTGCTAAGCAGGGATTAGTTAAATTAAACCAATCCTCCAACTCGTCTATTTCTTCTTTACATCCTATATCCTAGCTACCTTTTGGACCATTATACTAGTGTGTGCAAAGTGGTCTTCTTTGTAACTAGCATAATATGATCCCATTACAATAGTTTGATTTAATTTATTTACTCCTACTATACGACCCAAAAAGAGTTGTTCGTTATAGACATTGATATGGCTAATAGTAATAATATCGAGCCACACTACTTTTTTTTTTCTTTTGTTGTTGAAAAATGAAGCTAATATATGGGATCGCGCTTTCGCGATAGGTAAGTGCTCGACTGCAATCTGCATTCACAGATCATAATATACAATACAATACATAAGATATTTGCTTACATTCACGTCTAAACTAGGTACATAAACTCTCAAAGTCATCATCTATGTCCTAGTAGATTCCCTCTAGCTAGGTTCGACCATAGACCTGAAGAATTTAGGGTTTGAAAAATCACTTAAAAATTAAAGAAGCTAGATGACCACTTTGGCAATGGTTTCGCCCGATACCGGTGAAATAAACGCCAACGTAGAGAGCAGTTAATGCGGTAGTACAAAAGAACCGGCACACACCGCCTATGTATGAGTAGCATACGCAGCAGCAAAGCAACAAACAGCCGGCTTCACGCAGGCGCTCCAGAAGTCGCCCTCTCCATTCTCTCCCTCTTGTTATCAGCTGTCTCCTCCAGAAGTCCACATAGGATTTCGCCGGCTCCTCTTCCGTCATTATACTTGCTCTTATACACCTATATCAGAATATGGAATAGTTTAGACATCCATGGTGCATTTTTCTCGTATTTAAACATGAGTGCTCGGAGAGAAAATATACATCGCTACTATGCACCTAGATAATAACTAATCTCTCCAAAGCGCTAATATAATGGGTGCTTATTAAATGATTTTAACTAGTGTACATTATTGTTAGTGCACCTTATTAAGCACCAATAGTAGAACTTAATCGTTCCTTCTTCGGATATATATGATGCAGGTTCAAATATTTAGGTCAACCAACGTATTATTAAAAACTCCATAATAGAGATTGCAGGAGCATTGAAGGAATGAGAGAGATTTGTTTATTTGGAGCTTACGTAACAATGGCTAATTTACGGTCTATTTTATATATTTTCACATGATAAATCTGAATATGTATACACCCTTCCCTTGTAAATTATTTTGGATGCTAAAAATTTCTGTAAATTCAAGATTCTTCTTTGGTATCTCTAGCAAGGGTAATTTATGGTGTGTCGTTTGGTTTAACTTTTAGCCAAAAATCAAACCAAAGGACCAGATCTAGGAAGCGGCTTTTCTAAAAGCCGACTTTCTTGCAACTGAAAGCACATCTAGAGCTCCTTTTATAAAACGCCAATACGAAAGAATTATAAAACGCCAATATCTTCGTGCTCCGCCCGAAACCACACGCCCATTTGTGTTAAATGAAGTAGATATATATACACACACTAATAATTGGAAAATAAAAATATAATCATGTTTAAACAAATATGTAATTTAAGCAAGATCTCTCTATATATATTTAGTATCGGTATATATCATAAACTGGTTCTGACGAGCATAGCTGTATGGTTGTTGCAGCGATAATATATTTATGGAGAAAATAAAGCATTTAAAAATAGAAACCGTCACACATCTCTTCACTAAATTTACGCGCATGCAGGGAACATGTTTGACTCATGCATGTATTCTTTTTCTGCGTGCACTGACATGGAGTGGGTGTCACACCCGACAACCTGCTTGAGTCGGCGCGCCGAGTTGAACCAGGTTGCAGGGCTGATCAGTCTGGACTTCCTCTAACTATTAAAAGCACATGACTCTTAATATACCTATTATATATATATATATATATCTGTACTACATATTAAGAGAGCAAGAGTAGTCTGCCTCCCTCGTTCTGCCGTTCTGCCGTCCATGGATCTGGACCGTCCATATCGCATCGTGTGTCTGCGTCTCCCACATTCCATCTTCTCCACCGCGTGACCACCCAATCCCTAACCTCCCCCCGCACTCTCTGCCGCGTTGCCCGCCCCCTGCCTCCACCGCCGACGCGACCTCTCTTCGCCTCCCCTCCTCCCTTTGCCTCCACCGCCCCTCCCCCAACGTTATCGCCACCGCCGCGCCACTCGCTCCCGCGGGATCCAGATCCGGTGGACATAGAGCAACCGCAGTGGGAGACATGCCCCCTTGCACAGGGGTTGGGGCTGGGGCTGTGCCGCGCCGAGTAGTAGGAGCCGGGAGGCAGTGACGGACGGAACAGAAGGCGCGGGTCCTGTTGGGCGGCCGCGGCTGGGCAGGCCATCCATCATTGCCTCCTCCGCGTGGGTGTTGGCTGCCTCCGTCGTCGTCCATCGCCGGGTCGCGCGGCCGAGGTGGAGGTGAGGACTGAGGAGAACTTCCCTTCCCGTCCCATGGAGACGGAGGACTTCTTCTACTCGGCGCTCCCTTCGGTTTCTCTTCTCGTCGACTCTGCTCTGTTCGTTCGATTTGAGTTCTGCTCCTTCTCTCGGTTTCGATCGACGGGTACAGTTTGTGCGAAGGAGGGCGTGCACACGAACATGAGGAGTGGTCTGCGATTGAATTGGGCGTTTACGTTTGAAGATAAAATTGTTAAAATTAAGGCGTCTTCTTGGATTAGTTCGTGTTCTTGAAGGTCCTGCTTCAGATCGCGTGGATACTAACTGCTGGATATGTGTGACTCAACACTTTTTTGGGGGGTCTATTTTGGTTTCAGTGAAGACCGTCAACTTGTACTCTTCCGGCGCTCGCTGGCGGTGGAGGGGACGAAAGTAGATAGCGTACGGAAGCATCGGCATTGTGTCGCGTAGGGGATGGACCGTCGGAGCTGGCTGTGGCGGCGCAAGTCGACGGACAAGAGCCCTGGGGAGACCGAGACCTCGGCGTCCGAGAGGATCACTGATGAACAAGTGCGCAGTTTTTTCTCCTCGCCCTTCATCTCTCTCACCCTGCAAATATTAGGAGCTATGCAGAAACGTTCTTCTTGCTCTGTGAATCCTACATTTCCATAATGTCGTACGTACTCACTTTTAGAAGCAAGCCGCAGTGAAGTTCATTTCCCCCGCGTTTCCGGCGCGTCTAGCCAGATTCAGATATACTGATGAATTCAGGGAGGCGAGAGGTGTAGATCAGACAACAATAGCAGTCTTGGCTCTTGGCATTGAAGAATAATAATCCCCAGTGTAGGAGTGAACCACAAGCAAGCAAGCATCGCGCTGCAGGGCGTTCATTTGACTTTCCCGGTGCTGCAACTGCAACACTTCAGTTCACAGGTCATGTAGCATGTGCAGTGCATGTGAGGGCTTATTTCATCCGGTGCCAGATCTGTTGGGTCTAGACTGTCCGGGACGATTCTCTCAAAATTTCTTCTTCTATATTCCATTTTTACCTCACATAGCCAAAATTTCACCCCTACGTTTTTTGTCTTATGCACCAGTTCTCTCTAAATCCTTTATATTCTACTACAACAATAAAATATTATTTCTTATAGCTATCCATCATCTATCATCAATTTTTTCCAACTAACAATTACTAACTTGCACATAAAACCAGACCGGAACAGTAAGCGAACAAGGATGAATAAAGTTGTACACTATGACATGTAGTTTGCAATGGAAGGAAACCTAATTTATATGCTTGAGCTTGGGTCAGGAATTATAGTGGTCAGTTTAGATATCTATGGATTTTTGACATCTCCCTCCGTTTTTATTTAGATATCATATTTGCCTTAGTGCACAGACAAGGATGAGATTAACGCTGCATTAATCCTTGTTTTTTCTGCTCCGTGCAATTGATGATGTATCATACTCAGTACTCATGCTCGCATGCTCACCTGCATGCAGATTTAATTTTTCGTGGAAGGAACAGAGGGAGTATTATTCAATAAACAGCAAATTTATAGACATTTATATTTTCTTGGCTCCTGGACTATGGTGCTGCTGTTGATCTATGGAGTGCCGGTTGCATTCTTGCTGAGTTGCTATCAGGGAAGCCTATCATGCCAGGACGAACCGAGGTACTGTTCGGCTATTTTTGTTGTGATAAAACTTGCAGATGGTTACATTATAGGAATAATGCAGTATTCTCTGTCTGCAATAATCCAAACAATGCTATAATATTTCTGCAAATCTGTCATTTCTGTTATTATACTATTTGTTAGAACAAATTCGGTGCATAAAGGGTTTAGGAGATGAATGTTCTTGAGTTCTTTTCAATACATGCCAGTTGGCACAGTGTAGGGCATATTCCATTAAGAATCTGAAAATGTCAAGTAGTTTATGGCTTTATGCACTAAGAGACCATTAGTGTTTTAATATGTGTGGGTTTGCCATGGGATATATTCTCCATTCCTCTCCTGTCCACACCGCAGGTTGGCCATGGGTATGTTTCCCCCTCCCACCCCTATGCAATATCTTTCATTTTACCTAAACTTCTAATGTTCATATTATATCAATGTCATTATCATACATTGTTACCAACTTTTTGTTGCAATTTAAATAAATCACTAAACATCTTCACTCCTTTACGAATTGCTTACATATGTACAGCTCACACCAACTATTGATAAGAAAGGCAAAAATCCAATAGATACAATCAAATCGCGGCCCAAATATATTTATTATTTGAAATGCTGAAACAACCAGCTCTGCCTGTCTGAAAGGTCAAACACTCAAACCTGCCACTCAAACCTATAAATTTACTCTGCAATATTTCCTTCAAGAGTTCTGGACCATTACTTGATGTTTCCATGGTTTCCAAGTCTGTTGTTTTTTGTTTGGATATTGGTTTCCAAAATGTGGCATTGGCAAGTCCAACCTTTTATGCAGCTTGTGCTACTGCCCAGATTGTATCATAGGTCCATAGTTTGGACATGCTTTGTGTAGATACTGGTTTTAACATATGAAGGATTTTCCTCATGCTAAGCAGTTTGATAGATGTGTTTCTGATTTCCTTTTTTTCACCGTACAATTAGGCTTGGACAGAATAATCATCCGAGTATTAGGTGCTGCAGTAACCGTAACGAACCGTCAAAACGAGAAAAAACATGGGCATGCAGAAATTGTACATTTAACATAGTGTTTTTTACGGAACGACAAAACCTTTTTTTTGCCAAATCTAAATCAATCTATGAATATTTGTTTTATGTAAATTTCGTTATTGCAGGTGTACCTTCTACCTAGAAATGTATTGACCATAACAATGTATTGACCATGACAGTGTCAAAGCCCTACAAATTTTGGTACATAAGTGGGCAGTACATATTCCTTTAGTATCCGATGATTTATCCATTTGAATGGTTTGTGTGAGCCCCTGATCTTTATGTCTTGCTTGTACCCTTTTTTCCTTGAGTTAATATAGCAATTTTATAAGAGAAAATTAAGGTTATTGTGTGTCTGGTTAATCTAAACTTGTTAACCTAAGATGACTGCCCTATTTCACTTGTTTTTTCTAGCTGCAGTAGTAGGTCATTATAGTAGTTCCCTTCAAGCCTAGCACTCAGCCATGCTTTAAATGGTTTCCTTCTATTGTGAATCGTGTTTTTCTTTTTTTTACTGGTGGGGTTAGTGGAAAATCTGGACGTACCCGCGAATGGTGGAGAAGCACACAAAACAACAATTATATGCAAAAACTAAACTATGTTTTATTTCTTTCTATGGTATATGAATTTAGTATCTTGATAATCATAATGATTAGAGTTCGTTTGTATTTTTATTAAAAAATAACTGACAGAGATTGAGATAGATTCTGATCAGCTGACTATACGCTCGGTATTTTGGCGGTGACCTGCAAATCATCTCGATGGAAGGTAGTATTATGCCATCATAATACTACCTTAAAGTGAGGAGACGTAACGACGAACTCGCTTTCACACAGATGATCAATATGGTCAAGGTGCAGCACAACAATGTGGTTCCAACCATGTCCTTGGGAGTGCAGCAGCTGAAGAAGGAGCTGGGCCGATCAAGGAAGGTTCCATTCGAGTTCGATGAGATCCACGAGTTCCTTGACCGGTTCTACATGTCAAGGATTGGCATCCACATGCTGATAGGTTCACAACCTTCAAGCTGCTTTGTCAAGAGCTTAATTTATGAAGGGTAAAACTTACTGTCAACTTCGTTTTGGCCAGTTTAGTTATTGGACGTGCTATGCTAAATATTTCTCTTATATTTAATTGTTATTTGTTTTCCTAACAGCTACTGTACTAACATATACTACTTTTTCCCCTGAAAGCAGTAATCCAAAAGTTCAGTGTAAATCTGTCAAACTGAGGACAGATTTTTGGCCTCATTTATATGTTGTTCAATTATATATTGGGACTTTTGGTCATGGAAAGTATGATATGGTTTAAACTGAAACTGCATCTTCATAGTCCCATCTGTGGGGCCTAAGTCAAATGATTGGCAGGAAAGTTGAGTGTTTTTTGCTATTAGATAGCGTGGCCTGAGTTGTTTGGTCTTGATTATTTTCAGGGCAGCATGTGGCTTTGCATGACCCTAAACCGGAGCCTGGTGTCATAGGCCTCATCAATACAAGATTATCCCCAATCCAGGTGGCTCAAGCTGCTTGTGAAGATGCACGTTCTGTCTGTTTAAGGGAATATGTATCAACTCCTGATATTAACATTTATGGCGATCCAAATTTTACATTTCCGTAAGTTCCATAAACTTGGATCTTTATCGATGGTATCATTTTGTGTTGCCATCATGATGTCGTGAAATGTTTTTCGAATTCAATTTGGATGTATCTTATAGATCACATAATTTGTCTGTGTACATTTTCGTTGCCTTCATTATGTCAGTCCTTTTAATTGGCTTGCTCTTTGATATAAGAAAAACAAGAAAATAAAAAAACTGAAAGATTAGCTAACCTTTTGGCTTTGTCAAATGCACATACGTCACATTACACCTACACCTGATGTTATTTGAATTGGTGAAGAACTCTCTCCGTGCGGTGCAAGAACGGTATATGAACTCTGATAAAGATGTTCCCCCAGTTAGAATTACAGTTGCTGATGGAGAAGTGGATGTCACTATCAAGGTAGTAGTCCTTGTCATAACCTATCAGCAACATTCTAGCTACATCTATTTATTGATGGAAGTTCATATCACTCTTGATGCATGTGGCAGACTAGAAGTAATTGTGCACAGATTGGTGCTGAAGTTTGATTATTGAGTGGGTGCTCTTCTTGTAACGCAGGTTAGCGATGAAGGTGGCGGGATACCAAGAAGCGGCCTCCCAAGAATTTTCACGTATCTGTACAGCACTGCAAAGAATCCTCCTGAGCTAGATAGACCTAATACTGAAGGGGTAACTATGGAGTATCACATCTGTTGGAGAGAATGGCCTTCAAGAGCACAGTGACCACTTACGGTTAGTTCGTGAGGTAGAAGCCATTGGAGGAAATGTCTCTGCATCAGCTTCCCGTGAACAAATGAGCTATACCTATGATGCATTGAAGAGCTATACACCAGAAATGGTCGAAGTTCTCATTGACAATGTGAGGAATCCAGCATTCCTTGATTGGGAGGTCAAAGAGCAGGTACTTTATCACTGAAAATAAATTTAAGTTCTTTTTTCATGCTTTTATGAGCTAAACTGGCAATATGTTCTTGATAGACCCATGATAGATTAGCTTGTATTGTTGAGATGGAGAGAATGCAAGTTTGAATGGCTCTGTGCCACTTGATGTACATGAGAGATTGGGTAGGCGCTCTACTAATTATTTACCATATTTAAATCAGTCTTCTTAACCCTGAAAACTACAAAATATCTCATTAGCCATACCTGCCATTCATATAATCATATCCTTTTCAGTGACATGTCTTAACTTTCCACTTTGAGATAGAGAGCATGACTGTCTACTATATTTTGTTGCCTCAATCAAATAGATAAGAAGCTTTGTGCATATGGCCAACGACGCCTTTGGCAGGAGAGTCGCCAAACTTCTTGGCGATGTCTTTCATGTGTTGATTTTAGTTCTTTTAAAGACTCCTCTGAGTGTTGGTATGTTTCTAATTTGTTAGGTTAGTTCTTAATCATTTCGTATATGCCTTCCTTCTCGCATAATGACGCAAGATGTTATATTTGGCTTCTGCTGATCATGCCTATATATGCATCTGTGATGTGAATTGAGATTCATTGAGCAACACATGCCTTCTATGTTGGAGATGGGGGTTTAAATAGTGATAAAATTTATGGCAGGTGTTTTTAAAATACATACATATGTACATATAAATTTTGTTCCCTCAAAACGTACTAACCCTCTCCGTGTTTTTGCAGTAACTGACCGAGAACAATTATTTCGTGATGATTGGGGTAATTGGGCTGCCCAGTGTAGGCAAGTCAACCATCATGAACGAGCTTTATTAATATGATGCAAGCTACCTGGTACGATACAACTTCGCTTTTGTTGTGCTCTTTTTAGTGTCGTGCAAACACTTGGATTCATTGCTTACTGAGATGTCATTCTAATGATTATTGTGTAGGTCCACTTTTCAGTCGATTACATGTACATTATTCTTAATATTTCTACCATGTAATATCTTTTGGTAGCTTGCATCGTATTAATAAAAAATCTTGGTGTTCTGCAATATTTTCATCATGTAATATATTCTAAAATTGCTCTGTCTAGCTGCTTTCCAGTGACAAAAACGATTCCAAGAAACCACTTCTTGTCTTCCTCCACTGGCTGTCTGTCATCTCGCTCTAAAACAATCGCAGTCCTGCAAGTTGTTGTTGCTGCTCCTACCCCTGCCTCTGCAATTGGGTTTGAGGGATATGAGAAGCGCCTCGAGATCAGCTTCTATGAGGCACCTGTCTTCGCTGACCCCAACGGAAGGGGATTGTGTGCACTCTTGCGTCCCTAGATTTACTCTATTTCTGACCATGCACGGTGCACCGTTGTCTCTGAGCTATCAAACGAGGACTTTGACTCTTATGTCTTATCTGAGTCAAGCCTGTTTGTCTACCCATACAAGATTCTGATCAAGACCTGTGGGACTACAAAGCTTCTGCTCGGTATTCCGAGGATCCTTGAGCTTGCTAAAGAGCTCTCATTGCGACTTGTTGCAGCTAAATACTCCCGTGGGACATTCATATTCCCTGATGCACAACCTTCCCCACACAAGAACTTTGTTGATGAGGTTACCTTCCTAAATCACTTCTTCGATGGCCTCAGGTTTGGTGGTAATGCTTATGTGATTGGTGATTCTGCAAAGCATAAGCAGAAGTGGCACGTCTACTATGCCACCACTGAGCACCCCTGAGGAGCTTGTTGTTACTCTTGAGATGTGCATGACTAGGCTGGACAAGAAGAGAGCTTATGTCTTCTTCAAGACCTCTATTGATGGTTACACATCTTGTGCTAAGGATATGACCAAGCCTTCAGGTATCTTGATAATTTGTTTTCCATCCCGTATAACTTATTTAAAGGAAAATAAGTAGTGTAGCCTCATTCTGTTCTTATTAGTGATAGAGAACAATCTTAGAGACTCAGACTATTTTGTTTTAGCACATGATGTCTTATTCTCTATCAGTTTGAGTTAGGTTACTATATTAGTGGTGTGGTGGTTATTTGTGATCCACCAAATGTTTTTTAAGGTTCCCTTGTTTGAATGAAAAAGAAAAAATAATCTTTTATATGACAGCGATAAACAAAATCGAGAAACTATTAATACATAATCCACTTTTTGCAATTTGCATCAATGTAAAATCCTGAAACATGTACATGGAGTATTGGTTGCCAGTTAAGAGTACATTCTGATAAGCCTTTTGCATTTTGCTGCTATTTACATAGGTTTCATGATTCAGGATTTTACATTGACACATGTTTCAGGATTAAGGCTATCCTTGCATTCAGGCTATCCTGAAACCTATCACCATTGACACAGGTTTCAGGATTCAAGCTATCCTTGCATTCTTATCCATGGAATTCGATTTGGCTGGTACTGACATTGGGTTTCAATATTTTGTAAATCTTTATGACTTAACATTTTGATGACTGACATTGGCATGAAATGATTTAAATAAATGACATAAATTGGTTAGCGTTTGTATGTTATGTAACATTGGAAAAACTGAAAGCTTTTATGCTATTTATGCAGTGATTGTCATAGCCTTCTATTTATTATTTCTTCTGAATTCGAGTTTCAAGACAAAGAACATATTTAAGAATTTGACCAGAAGTCAAGCATCAACCATGTCGAGATTAGCGTGCATGATATGGTTAGTTCTTGTTTGCTAAGCATAACTCTGACCAGTGGCATCGTCAAGGAGTGCGTCGTGACCAGTGGTGCTGGCAGCAAGGCCATGGCACTCAGGGTCCATGGGTCGTGGGTGTGGCTTGTTCAGCGCCTACTATTCGCGGGAGTCGGCGAGGTGCCTGCTGAACTTGGTGGAAGTGGAGTACAGTTATGATGCTGACATCGACCTCATGTTCATCGACCTGCCCGTGCTAGAGCAGGAGCGGTACCGGTGGACACTGGAGATTGTGGTGTAGGCCATGACGCGTGGGTGTCGACGTCAGCGCTTGTCTTCGCGTCTGAGCCACTCTGAGTTGGAGACCATTGCCATTTGTGATGTGCATGAGAGATGTATTGTGGCGTCTTGTTGTATAATTGGTATGGAGAGAGTATGTTTTGCTATGTCCGTATTTGCATACTCTACATGCTCTGAATGTTGTATAACACTGGACAATAAATGATGATGTCCCTTCAATAGGAATCTCATCTCTAAACAATTAATAGGAATCTGATCTTCTTTACTTTGATCCTGTATTATTAACTTAGGATTTTCTTATTTCGATTAATAGTGTCATTGAACTAAATTTTGATGGTTCGAAATGGCAGACTTTGACATTTGTTATGATTGTTAAGTTGATTCTTGATAGTAACACTAAATAATGATTTATGCGTGTACAAGTGCCGTCCGTTGCAACGCACGGGCATATACCTAGTATATATAGTATAACGGGAGCCCTGGGCTTCCAATAGTTAAAGGAAGCCCAGGCCGACCACCCTGCAACGTGGTTCAGCCCAACGCGCTGACTCAATCAGGCTGTTGGGTGCGCCATCCGCCTCATGCGCGTAAAAAAGGAATGCATGCATGAGTTAAGCACGTTCCCTTGCATGCGCGTAAATTTAGGAAAGATATGTGTGACGGTTTCTGTTTTTAAATGCTTTATTTACTCCATAAATTTAGGATCGCTGTAACAGTCATGCAGCTAAACTCGTAAGGACCATTTTATGACATATACTGATACTAAATATGCTACACTGTGTAGATAATTATGCACTTCGGTATACTGCATAAAAATCTGCTACTAGCTGCATGCGCACGAATTTATGATAAAAAGAATGTGCAATGAAAGGAAATGAATTGCACGCATAAAAACAAAAAATCGTATTTAATGTTTTATTTCCTTCATAAATATAGGATCTCTCCAACAGCCATGCAGCTAAACATATTAGACTAGTTTATGATTTATACTTATACTAATTATACTACACGATGTAGGTATTTATGCAATTCGGTACACTGCGTAAAAAATCTAGCATGTTGTTCACTGGTGGATGCATCTACAGGTTGGAGCGTAAAAACCTTAAGTTTTAAGCATAAAATCTCTCAATTATAAGCGTAAATATCTGGCCAATGTGAGAGGTTGATAGCTCTGGTAGGTTGTTATTACGATCCTATTTTTATGGTAGATTCAAAAAATATGGCAGCCGCATGCATGTAGTTTCTATTTTTATAACAGATCCAAAAATTATGGCAAAATGCATGTATGAGTCAAACACGTTCCCTGACATGCGCGTAAATTTAGGAAAGATATGTGTGATAGTTTCTATTTTAAAGGCTTTATTTCCTCCATAAATTTAGGATCGCTGCAACAGACATGCAACTAAAACTCGTAATGACCATTTTATGATATATACTGATACTAAATATGCTACACTATGTAGATAATTATGCAATTCGGTATACTGCGTAAAAATCTGCTACCAGCTGCATGGACACGAATTTATGATAGAAAGAATATGCAATAAAAGGAAATGAATTGCATGCATAGAAACAAAAAATCGCATTAAATGTTTTATTTCATTCATAAATATAGGATCCCTCCAATAGCCATGCAGCTAAACGCATTAGAACTAGTTTATGATGTATACTGAAACAAATTATACTACACGGTGTAGGTATTTATGCAATTCCTTACACTGCGTAAAAAATCTGGCATGTTGTTCACTGGTGGACGCATCTCCGGGTGGAGTGTAAAAACCTTAAGCTTTGAGCATAAAATCTCTCAATTATAAGCGTAAATACTGAGTCAATTAAAGGTTGATAGCTTTAGTAGGTTGTTATTACGATCCTATTTTTATGACAGATCCGAAAAAATATGGCAGCCGCATGCATGCAGTTTCTATTTTTATACAGATCCAAAAATTATGGCAAAATCGTGGGAGTTTCCATTGCATGCGCGCAAATTACGAACAGCATAAATTAAGGAATTGCCTTTCCAATGTGCATGCGGTAAACTGATATACGAACTCTGTGTTCAAGCATAAAATCGTACAGTTTTTAGCGTAAATAATACATGTGGTAGGCATAAAACACAATAATCGAAAAGAAAACTGCGCCGGATCGGAGGATGTCACGCGCGATCATCGCTGCGCGCATCTCGGTCCTTCCATGACGCTGCTCGCTCGAAGATCGCGCCTCATGCGTCGCCGTCGCTACTCGCACGTCGACGGGCGTCGCTTGCACGCCGACCTTGGAAGTGCCGCCTCTTCGGGACCTCGGGGACGCCGCCGCTTGCCCGCACAAGGGCCCCGCTGTTGCTCGCCCTCTGGATCGGGGAGCGCCGCCACCGACCTGGGAACCGCCGCCACTACTCCGGATCGAGGAATCTCCGCCACCGCGCGTCGAGGTCATGGAGTTGCGGCCACCGGCTGGGGGTCCACCGCCGCGCACGCTCTGGGGCAGCCGCCGTCGTCGCACGCGGCGTCGCTAATGAATCGGGGTGGAGCGTAAAAAACTGAACCCTAGCACTCCGGGTCCTCTTTTATAGACGTCCGGATGTGGTCCGGCTCGACCGGTTTGCACCGTCCGACCTGGGCTTCCTCTAGTTATTGGAAGCCCAGGGCTCCTAATATATAAACTATATATATATATATATATATATATATATATATATATATATATATATATATATATATATATATATATATATATATATATATATATATATATATATATATATATATAAACTATAACAATGTACACACAACTATAAAAGAAGTGTAGCTGCTAGGATTCAAATCGTAGTCTCTAGAAAGAAAGTGCTTGCTTGCCTCTAACCATTGTAGCTCATGTTGATTTATGTTGTAAAAAACCAATATATTATATATAGAAACTGCAGTGATGCAAAGTAAAATTATGTTTAAAAGCATCGTTAATATACTACTTGTACTGTCATTTGCTGTTAGTAATCAGTTAGCAAGCCGGTAGCTTTACGTGATGCGACAGGCGGCCATGCGCGCGCCGTGCCACACGCTTGACACACGATGGGCAAGTGCGCAATTTGCGCATACACGTCTCGCTTCATTTAGCCGTGAAATGAGCATGTAGGAACAAAACATATATGTGGTGTGCGATGGCTTTATGTCAACTTTGTGGGTAATGCATGCAGAATGAGTACAACTTTTGCAAGTAGGCAGGCATCGAGATCGACTTTAGATATACCTTAAACCGGTGGACCTTTTCTGGAAAATGAGAACATATCGGTTGTAAACTAATTATCTCTACTACTTATTAAGATAGCAAGGGTAGTAGCCTGCCATTCTGCCATCTATCGATCTGCACCGTCGGTCCGTTCTATTGGCAACACCTTCCGTCGGATGCCGCCCTCCGCAATCAGCCAATCACCGCAGACCCTCTGCGCCCTCTGCCCTGCGAACAACTTTCGCTCACGCCGTCGGATGTCGCGCCAACCATCAGCCGTGTCTCTCCGCACAACCACCGAATCCATTTGTGCGTTCACATCTTCTCCCTGGCAACTGCTTCCATCATCTCCACCACCGTCCCCACGTTCTCCTCCCTCCGCCTCTCGCTCTGCGCACATCCCCATGCCCACGCCGAGCGCTTGAGCCTCACCGCCCCCGTCGCAGCCGCGGCCATGGCGGCGTCGACAACCTTCCCCGACTTTCCCGCCGTGGGCGCCGTCCTGGGGAAGCCCATAATGCTCGTGGGTAGTGGCCGAGAAGATCGGAGCCGCGGGGTTCATGCTGAAGGAGGTGGTGCGATGTCCAGCTCCCAGGTCGTCGTCCTCACGCTCCTCATGCTCGGAGTTCTGGTCCTAGAGTTTTGGTCAGCGAGATGTTCGTCTTCGTGCTCAGCCTCATCCTCGAGTCGTCGCGCAAACAGCGAGGTAAGCCTGTCATTGGTCACGACTGCCATCCTGGACGAGTCAGATCTCAAAGAGGCGGTTATACTCAGGCCCTTAAGCCACACCTCACACCTCCGATTGAGGTGTTCCCGTAGTAAACCATCGACTTGAACATTATTTTTAGATTCAGCAAAAAGCAGATCCAAAACGGATCAAGCCCCGGTCGTCTCGATCCCACCATCCGAGAGAGCTCCACAGGCACAGGCCAGGTCCCCATCGCCGCGACGCTTGCCGCACCTCTCCCCCGCCCGCTAGTAGCCTCACTGTCGCCGCCGTTGCCGAGATGGGGTTCATGTCCTTCATCGGGAGGGTGCTCTTTATCGCTGCTTTCCTCCTCTCCGCCTACCAGGAGTTTAATGAATTCGGTGCTGATGGTGGACCAGCAGCTAAGGCCCTTCGGCCCAAATTCAACGTGTTTATCAAAAATGTCTCTGCTCATCTGGGAGTAGCTGTGCCACACATTGAGTTGAAGCATGTGATTGCTGCTACAATTGGTCTTAAGGGTCTTGGAAGCCTCCTTTTATTTTGAGCAGCTCTCTCGGTGCTTATCTCCTGCTGCTATACCTTGCTTTGATCACTCCTATCATCCATGACTTCTACAACTAGGATATGGAGAAGGCAGAATTTGTAGGCCTCTTTGCGAAGTTCACCCAGGATTTGGCGCTGATCGGAGCTCTGCTCTTCTTTCTAGGCATGAAGAACTCCATCTCGAAGCGGCAGGGTGACAAGAAGAAGGCCCCCAAGGCGAAGACGAACTAGGGCTGCTTAGATAGGTGCACCGGGGTGTATCAGGAGACAGGTCTATTTCAAAGCAGGCCCAGCGCGATGCAGCGAATGCCATCGAGCTGCGCTTTTACATGTTTATCATTATATTCCATTTTGCGGGGCACGACCCAAACAAAGGTGTGACCGAGGTGGGTTAGGCGACTAGATTGCACGATTATGTACTTGCGATTGGTTTGTTGAACTGGGTTGTCGATGGTTAATCTTCTCCATTTGATTTAAAAAAACGGATCAAACAGATTTGCAAGGTCAAGGGTTCGTTCTGGACATCCAAAACAAGGCCCTGGTTTTTAAACATGTAGATCTGCAGGTAGGGTGTCGCCGCTGGCTAACATGTACTTCAGCACCGTCTTCTCCTCGTCGCCCACGGTATGGGCCGTCTCTTCACGCCGTCGTTCTGATGCATTCTTGGGGTCTTAGGGATTTTTTCATGATTAGTGAATTGGTGTGATTTGCTGATGAGTTCATCACTATGCTGAGATTTGCGGAGGGAGTTCAATGATTTTTCTCAATTTAAGTCTGATGATGAGGGACAATTTTGATAACAGAGGGAGTTGTATGATTCTACAAAATCTATTTGGATATGAAGTTGACATTATGACTTCTGTTTTGCATTCAAGGGGAGCGCAAATGACGCAAAGCATGTCGACTTGTACACAATGCTAAACAAGCAAAGCTCCAGAGGGCAGAATGGCAGTGGCGTCATAGGTAGTTCTGGGTACTATCTATTTGATATATTTTTCTTCGATTTAGGGTCTTAGCTTAACATTAATCTGGAGCATTGACATAACTATGGAAGTTTGAATTCATGGTCAGATGGCAAATCCCATAGCCCCCTACTTACGAGGATGGAAAACATGCATATCCAAATGAGTCATCAGAATTCCCTTTGGCTCATCTGTGCATTACGGTGGTCGGGAATTCTATAGCAGCACTTTACAATGGTCGATTACTCAGCAGGTATAAACCTTTTTCTCCTATCAATTTTTGAATATATGTCGGTAGCCGATTTGATATACATCAATAAAAATCGCCCCTTTGTATTCCGAAGCAAAATAACAAGCTTACATGCTCTTACTAATATTGTCCCTATTCTTACAGCCATGATTTCATGGCCTATGTTCAGACGGGCTCCAGGAAGCCGATGACCTTCTACTTCCCCATCACCAGCATCGTCATGCAGCCTGCTAGAATGCCATAGCGAGGCGGGAGCATGAGGATGAGGACCGCATACCCATCTGCCCTTATACTCCCCCACGAGAGTGCTCTCCATGCAGGTCATTCTCTCGCTTGATTGCTTGTTTCTACATCTCTTGCTTTTTTCTAATGATGCTTTGGAAGTTCCATGCATGTGGTGGTTGGTTGGTAATATTACTCAGTTCTTTTTTTACGCTACAAATTCATGAAGAGGCTAGGAAACTTTCGTATCAGATTGGTGTTAGGGTAGTTGTCGCTTATGGTGGAGTGTCAATTACTCAGCAGGTACAACCTCCTTTTCTCCTATCATTTTTGAATACATGCCGGTAGCCGATTTGATATTGTTTATTGTATTGATTGATAGGCTACTGGTAGCCTTTAGTAGCTTGATTAGTTTTGTGAAAATAGTTTGTTTGGCATATATATGGCTTCATCATTTTTGTTTTCATTTTTCCCACAATCATTCTATAGGTATTTCAACAATATTATGTTCATCAATAATAGCACTTCATTCCATTTTGTTGCAATTGGCTTGTGGCTTTTTTATTTCAGTGAAACAATAATAAAGCATCAAGCTATCCAGGAAATTACTAATCATTTCTTTTCATATGTAGTGATAGATGTACAAGTACCCATATTATAATATGAAGCCAAATTTAGAAGTTTGTTTTTTGCGGAAATGCCTATATAATGACTGTGGGAAAAATGAAAAAATGATGAAGCCATATATATACCAAATAATAGAGAAACCTTAACATGCTTATGGAGGCACATTGCACCATACTGAATTTATTGTCTCATATAAGGATCTTGCAGCCATAACCCACATGTTTATTTTTCAAACATAGAAAACTAGGATTGATAGCAAGCGTTAAAAACAATTGCATCTGCATATTCCCCTGACTGTCATGCGAGTATGGTGCTGGACCAACCACTAAAATGAAGGGGAAAGGTTCTATGCAAACAAAACGAACAGGGGAAAACATGAGGAGGGAACAGGGGATGAGCCCTGGTTGCAGTGAAAAGTAAAGCAGGCTACTAGGGTAGAAAAAGTGAACAGACAATGCACCCTTTGGTATATTCAGAAATAATAAAATCCACTCTTTCATCAGTAGAAAACCAGACATGGCCAACATAATCAATACAGTCAAGTCCCAGGTTGAAATCTTCCTTTTCTTAAGAATCAGTGATGTTTTAGGGTAATCTCAGTGAGCCATACGCCATGTTTTCTTATGATGATTTTGCATGTCGAAAACACAAAACAATTTGAAGTTGTGTAATCTTCACATGACTAGGTCGATATTTATCCCCAAACTGGTACCTACTACGTTGGTTAAAGTTTGGTTATGCTTGGATTCAAAATAACATGATGAGATCTGCTCTTGTAGAAAGGCTACGATTTGTTACTAACACATTTTTTGCTACTGGCTTCTAGGAAACAGCCCACAAGATTGGTGTGGTGATAGCCAAATCTTCAGGCGGTTTCAAACCATGGCCGCATAAAAGCTCTTGTTGATTCTGCTAGAGAGCAATACTTGAGTTCTGAATTAGTCCAAATGCCTGTTCGTATATATCTCCAGGATCACCTGTAATCTTCTCCTTTTTTCCTTTTTCTTTTCCTCCATACGTCGAGCAAGATTGTTTTTGTAGTTAATATTCGTCTTGTTGTGAAGGGTGCGGACATGGCAAGACTCTTTGATCTTGTGTTCTGATGCTTCTCTACTTGATACTTACTCATCTCTCTCGTCATCTACTTTATGGTGCACATCATCATCATATGTTCATGTATGAGAGAATAATACCTTTTTGATGTGGATTCTAATTCCTGAGTACATACGAGAGTTGGAAACCTACAACGAGAAGATGTGAATGTGATGTTGCATGTCTGCTAGCTAGACCTCATCTTGGAATAGGCACAGATCAAGCGCCTCCACCTGAGCGACTGGGGATTACTAATGAAGAATCAGGTGTGTACACCGACAAGTTTATATTCATATAATATCCTTTTATTTTTCATAAATCTGCTTTTGATGCATGAAAAATATGATAGCTGTTCTTTGTTCCTATTTTTTGAAGCCAAGTTAAGCATTATTTTGAATGAATATTGATGTCACCTTTAAGAGATTATATGTTGTAGCCTAATAATATACAATATAAAGGCTAGGTGTTTTTTTGCTTTTAGTTTCGTTTCAAAACAAAGCAATGAGTTCTTTTTCATGTTGCCTAACCTGTACGAGCACATGTTTGAAAAAGGTAAATCGGAGAGGGAGAAGAGAACCAGGAAAGGGAAGATGTTCATTAGCAAAGTATTGTCCACTTTATAGTAATGCTTAGTACACAGCACATCTGATATTTTGGGATAAGTGTTGACATACCTGCAGAAATAACGATGACGGGTTAATTGATGATCCACTTGTTTCTTCAGGCACTTGGAGAATCAGTTCTGTTGGGTGCAGTTTATAGTCGCACATGATGGTTACTATACCTTGATAGCAGGGAATCATCAATCAGGAAGCGAAGGCAACAACTAGTTAAGATGGTGAGCAATCTCAGGCTTCTGGTCCTTAAACTATGTGTTTTGTAATGACTTCTTTGGAACTTCTAGAAGTCAGCTGGATGAATAAATATAAAGTGAGCATCACTAAGTCGTGAGCATCACCAAGCTGTGAGCATCACCAAGACTTCGTAATGGGATTTATTTATTTTTTCTATAGAAGCATCACCAAGCTTTCCTTAATATTATGACTATCTTTATATGTGTAGTGATGTCAATTACAGGGTCCATTAAGTGTAGAACAGTGCTAAATACACGTATTAATTTTCCAAATATTTTAATCTTATTACCTTTATTGTTGCGTAGTTTTTCCTTCCAAATAGTAAAAGCGACCCTGGATTTGATTAAATGTGGGGTTGCTAAAGAAACAGACCTTGATTTGGTGTTGGTGGAGGTTAATCTTAACAATATGGCACCAGACACTTCGGCAAACTATGATTTGTTCCATCACATACTGAATGAACTTCAAGCCCCTCTTATCGGTAAGTGTTTATATTTAGAGCTCTATTATTTTAAGGATTTCTTACCTATCCAAACTCACCATTCTAGGGTTATTCCTCCTTGTTGACAACAATGTGTTCTTGTGACGACTAAGAGGCACTTTCCAAATGTATGAACCTGGGTGCATGCTTCCATGTGATGAAGCCACTAGGCAGAAGAAGCTTCATGATTCTAAGGCACCAAGCACTGGAACACAAGTCTAAAAAGGCAGCACCTCAAGGATCAAGTCTCAATAATAGTACTAAAAATAGAATGGTTTCACCATCTACTAAAAAGCCTAAGGAAGTGCTTATTCTAAAGACAAATGATTATCTGTTCCTGAAAGCAATGGACACGAAGAGACAAAAAAAGCAAAATCAGGCCATATGGACCATTGAACTCCATGAAAAGTTCTTGGAGGCTATCAAAGCTCTTGGGGGGACAAGTGTAAGCATAGCTCATACCTACACATGGCTTGAAACCTAAATTAGGTATTTGTTATTTTATTAGCTACAACATGACCATGTGTTGTTTGTTTTCTTTGGGTGGCTAACAGCTGCTGCACCTGATAGAATCCTGCACCTGATGAATGTAAAGGGTTTGACTGTGAAGCATATAGCCATCCATCTCCAGGTGGGTGATTAATTGATTATTCGTACCAAAAACCCCATCCACTAAAACTTCCTTATAAGCTTGATTTTCTAATATTGGAGCTTTCAAGGGAAGCACTAATTTTGTTACCTTGAAACATTCAACACAGTGAAGATAGAAACATCATTTAGGATAGTTTTGATTAAGCAGCACAAGTTGACAACTTGTTCACTCGCTCACATATTTTCTATTGCCATTAAAAGTCTACTCCACCCTTCTACTCTATGTATTTTGTATTTTCACACTTCTATGGTCTTCAATTGTTAGTTTTTTTGCCCTTATGGGATCAATATCTTCTGCTAATTTATTGTGGAATCTGACAAATCGACACCCTTCCTGTTTCTACCTTCATCTGGTTGATAACATGCCTTAACCTTTTTTTATGTGTTGGGTGAGGGGTGGGGGATGGTCTTGACCTTATGTTACCCTTCCCTTGGTACCCTAAGGACCTTAAACTATTCACCCCCTTGCATTTTCATTCAGCTCTTGATGCCTATGACTGAACTGATCCTGTAGTTCTTTTGCTAAATTGCCACTTTAAATTGTTGTATTGGTTTGACCTTTAATCTAGCCCATGATGTAGTCAAGAAAAAAATAACTGAACCCGTCTGCTTATAATTCTAACTCTATTAGTAGGTATTGTTATCTGGTGCCTTTAAAAATTTTGGTCGTCTTGTGGGACATTTGTCTTCTTAAACTGCTTGTTGTCTTATTATGTTATGTTACTCCCTCCATTTTTAAATATATGGCATCTACGAGAGCTAATATTTTTTTGTTTGAACTGAGGTAAACCCATTTCCACCATCACAACTATTCATAAGCTAATATATGTCATCTAGGCGACAAGTATTGTTTGACAAGTATATGACATCTAGGTGAACTGAGGTACTCAAGTATAGAGTAGGCAATTAGTGGCTGAAGCAGGAAATGAGGTTTCCAGAATGCTTGAAACCAAGAAGATCCGACTTGACACGTGTTAAAATACCCGGTGATAATCATGACTATTGCATATATCTTCATGTCAGCATTTTTAATAAATTTTATTACCGAAATTCTAGGTTCTTCGGTCAAGCTATCTACCACCCGATTTATGTCGGCACTTCAAGTGCGATTTAATCATGATGTTATTCTCAACTAGGGTAACCTGGGTCTTTTCATTATTCTCTTCCGAATCATAATATTTTCCTGATGTACTAATTTTAAGTGTCTTTGTAGGCGTCTCAATTGTGTGATAGTGATTTAGGGTTTAGGAGGTTGAAGTTGCTCGATTTCTTTTGTTGTATGTTCTTATCTAAATATTCTATGTGCAGTATGCAGAATAGAAACCAGTGATGTTCATGAGGTAACCCTTAGAGTCCTACCATCCTATAGTTAAGAGAGTGCACTTTCTCCAATTTTTGTGAGCACTTGATGTTTCGATTATGCACTATAAGTTAACTACATGATGTTCTTTTCCCTAACTGGTTTTGCAGGGATAGGATATGGGACTATAGAGACGAGAGTGAGAGGTTGGACCAGTGCAGTCACCTTTATGACTCCTCAATCTCGAATGCCAATTTTGAGCTTGATGCAAATTGCATTGCTCAGGTCAGGATATTTCATAAGGATCTCCATTTTCACTATATTTCCTTAACTCTTTGTGCATGCTTAATTGTTTTTGTCATGCTTCACAACCCATAGATCATTGTAGCCATAGCTGATAGCTTGACAAAATATTTTTCTATAATTTGTTATATCATTGCAAACAGATGAGTCACTTGTAGACCTTTTAAGCATTTTATAATTCATGATTTAGTGACGGAGTGGCCTGTATCTTAAACATAATGTCCCCTGACCTCCAACAATTCTAGACTTTGAAACCCTTCCCTTTTCTTTATTAGCTGAATTTCCAAAAGATTATTCCTTTTCCACTCCCCACAAATATTTGATCTATCATATAAGTATATTAGATACAAGCATGCCCTGAACAAGAACAACTTATGTTACAACTGAAACTCTATTGTGCACAAACATTTTATCAAATAATTTGTGTGCCGTCGCAATACACGGGCATTGTACTATACACACTTAAGTTTACACAATGCAGGTGCCATGTCTCGTGTCCATGTAGATATATGCTGATAGACCTTGAATTTTGAGGTGTGCTTATTTAAAATTTTTACTTTTTATGACAATTGCAGACAATATGCTTAGAGACTTTATCTCTAGAGGCTCCAGTATATTACAGAGCTTGTGAGAAGAGTTCGGTCCTTGCAGGTTATTTTTTGTTCTAAATGAACTATATCAATTGTTTCTTGCATGAGTTAGGCACCTTAAACATCCTAGAAAATTCTTAAATTGTATGCTTGCAAACAGGGGGGATAGAAATAATTGCTAAAATGGATTTTCTCGATCAGCAAAATATCATGTTAAACATGGAAAATGAAGCCTTGAAGCGACAACTTGAGACTCTATCTCAGGAGCATCTCATTAAACACTATAAGTATTCTTTCCCTAGAGTTTCTTTGGTGACTTTCAGAATGTCTTCTATACTTGAGAATTATAGTAGCAGTCAGGTTTCAGATCTTTATAAGTCTGTGTGATGAACCTGCAGATATATTAGGAATCTATAAAAAAAATGTTTTCATTGTAAACTAAGCACCAACTATTGTCTACATTTGACATGTTCATATAATATTTTAGTTCTAGCTAAAACAGACGATTACCATATTTCATCATGTTCATGTTTTGTCATAGATTGTCAATATTTTTTAATTTCCTAAGGTTATGATAAAATATATGGTGGGGCTATTCAAACAATATAGCTATTAGCTACCAAATATTTTTATAACAAATTATATATTGTCTAATGTAGCATATCAGAAGAGAATATCTTGCATAGTTGTTTTGCTAAATTCTAATAGACAGTGGATGTAGCTAAAACATTATTATCTTGATAAAAGACTACTGCATTACCACTTCTATGAGAACAATGAGATTATCTAGAAAGTTCAATTCAAATTATAGAGTATAGCAGCATAGTTGCATTTCAGCCTTTAACAGGCGTTGCTTCAGAAATTGTTCAGTAAGGAACAGTTGACTCATAAATCATCAGGAATATACTGGAGCTCATCAATCATCTTTTTAAAACAGTTGACTCACCAATTTTTCTCGCTAATTTTGCAGATCAGTAGGAGATGTTTGAGAGGGAAATTGGTCGCCTTAGAACATTGTTCCATAGTAATAGCAGAGACCTGGATTCACAATTTGCAAACATGTCTCTAAAACACAACGATCCCAGTTCAGGGCTTGACGCTGTCTCTGGCCTGTGCATTTAAGGTTCATTTGTTCTAGCTTTTGGATCCCTAAGCTTCACAGAATATGTTGTCCCTTTATGCCACTCTTTATGGTTATTAGTAGCATCATGAGAGGAGGAGCAGCGGTGAACGGGGGATCTCATCTCATGGTGAATAAAGTTGGAAAGGTTAATAGCTGTGGATCTGATTCTTAGTTCTTTCAGAATGTGCACTTGATTGTCATTCTTAGCTTGTCCATTGTTGATGCTTGATCAGTCAGAGGTGTTTCTGCTTGCAGATTGATGACTTCCATGAATCCTTGTTTCAGTTTGAAGTTAGAACACTAAGGTTCTAACCCATTTATTTTAGTCGACTCTCTATTGAGTTTAGGCGCCATGTGGCCCTTGTATTAGTTTGGCACATGAATGGAATGTGAAGTGGTCCTCTTTAGGTTATGCCACATCCTGGAAAACCATTGTGTCAAGAGTATTAGGCCATGTCCAATAAGATGGTGAGGTACAAGGATTGATGTAGCTCAGTTTCGTTTTGAAATGTAATCCGTAGCAACATACAAGTACTTAATTTATTATTATTGTAAAGATTTGAAATATGTTTAAACAAGTATCCATTTAAATAAAGCCTATCTATGTGATATATATACTAGGTATATGCATGTGCGTTGCTACAGAATCAATATGATGAAACACAATATTTTTTACATATCAATGTATTTTATCATATTAATTCCGTAGCAACGCACGGGCATATACCTAGTTTAGTATAAACCATGCAAGCAATCATAATAATTTTTAAAAACAACTCTCCCATCGTATATCGGCTTTCAAAACAGTGGTGGACGCAGGAAGAGAATTTATGGGGACCAAGAAAAATACATGACGAAAAATCAAGCACGACCGAAAAAAACTAGTGTTGCATAGAATCCAAATTTCATATCAATACACGATATAAGTTAAAAGAAGAAAACTACACAAACAAAAGAAGCAAACATGCCGCTAAGTTCTTGTTGACCGAATCGGTGTTGTACATACATGTCGGATGTCTACCTTTGAACGATGGGGGTACCAGGAAGAGGGTAGTGTCAGGCAGCCTCTCCGACACGGAGCCAGGGCTCACTGGTTCACCAAGCTCATCGATCACCGAGGATGGGTCGCATTGTTGCAATGAGCGAGATCAGGCCGGCCTGCCATACGTGTTGGCATTGTGACGATGACAAGTGGGGTGAGGGTGTGGCGAGGGTTTGGGGTCAAACAGTGTCGCGCGTAGGGAAGGAGGCAGTGGCGGGCAGCATCGGGGCAGACTGGCTCAAACGTCGTCAAATAGAATGGGGCCAAACAAATATATGCGAAGGCTGGACCAAGGAGGAGCACGAATGAGAGGACTAGGCCGATATGACGAGAAGATTAGAACAATGCTCATTTAGTTCACCTAAAACCTTTTTTTCTATATTTAACATTAAATGAGTATTAGGTATAGGAGGTTTTAAAAAAATTGAGGGGGCCATGTCCACCTTTGCTCCCTGTGGATCCGCGCATGTTTCAAAGCGATTCTTTCATATCTCTTGGCATATTTTTAGATACACCTTCATACCTCCATCAATATATTGATTTGCATAGTTTACACTAGCCTAAGGCGCCACAGTATGTCTAAATTTAATCACTTGAATTAAAGTATTAAGCTTAGGGGTACGTTGTGGCGTCTTAAGCACCAAACCAAACAACCCAAGTATTGGTTTGATATGTGTTGGGGGTCTTGTTTCCCGCCGAAGGTCCTCAAGGCGAAAACACCTTCAGCAAAATACTACAAAGGTATACGTGACATGATGATACAACCCGAAGATGATGCGGACAGAAGCCAAAGCTATGACTGAAGGAGCTTTGGCTTAGCATTATGATGAAGGCAAAGGACGATACCGACTTAAGGAGGAGAATACTATCTAGTCCTTAATAGTTCACATTATGATTACAATTAGTTATCACGGCCATGAATGTAGTTTTGTCCGGGTTGCGTCCCGTGGCTATAAATAGATGAACAGTACCCCCGTACTGTTCACGCTGGATTGTAATCACTCTTGCGTCACTCTTGCATCTTCACCTTCTGGCAAGCCGAAGGTATCAATGTAATATAAATATTGTTGATGTTTATTCATGTTTATAAAATGAGAATATAAATAACTTATTGATTCATAATCATTACTTATATTCTTTTGTATCTCATGTACCCTTATTTATATTTGTTCACTGAGATGATCACTATACCACAACACTAGAATAGCGTCGGACATCAGTCGGTATAAATCAATAATTGTGGACACATGGTCAGTCGGTAAAAATAGTCCACAGATCATGGGTCGGTATAATTAGATTTTCCGACAAATCATTAGTCGGTATATTAGTGTCGAAGTATCCGTCGGCTAAGATATATGTCACAACAGCCCATGTGTCGGCATATAGATTGGGCCATCCCGCGCTAAAAAGCCTGCCTAATTAAACCCTAGCACTTTTCTTTTCACAACTATCTCAGCCGCCACTCGTTGCTTTCCAATCGACGCCGTCGTACGCTGCAACCAGGGATCCACGGCCACCGTTGCGCGTCGGCCGGGGAGCGCGTCACCGTCGTCGGGCCGTGGACTTCGCCGTCGTCGAGGAGCGCGCCACCGTCGTCGGGCCGTGGAGCTCGCCGTTGTCGAGGAGTGCGCCACCGTCGTTGGGCCGAAGATTCTGCTCTGCCATTGCTATAGCAGTGCACAAGTTCCAGGTGAGAAGCACTGTTGCTTTGCTTAGGCGTTTTTGTAGCAGTGGAGGTGCGACTTGCGAGCGCCGCAGCTTTGGGACTGGGGTGCGGAGGTGGTGGCAGGGGCGAGCGATGCCAGCCACCAGGAGTAAGGGCAGCATGCGAGCTGGACGGTGCCGTTGTCTGCTATGGACGCGGTTGCTCTGTGCCTCGGCATGCAGCAGAGCTGCTACAGACTCGAAGTGTTGTGTGCTAGCCATTGGTGCGGACGGTTGGGGACTGGGATTTCAGGCCATCCTTTTATAAGTGTTCTTTACTGGTGCTACGACTCAAGTGCGGCTAAGAATCACTTGTTGTTTGATCAAAAACCAAACCACTACTACTCTGCTACCCATTATTAGGTGCTGTTGCTGCAGTGCTACAATGAGGACCGAGAGATTGAGGTGAGAAATTGGGGATTAAGGTGAATGGCTAAGATTTGAGTATTTTACATCGATTCATTGAGGTCAGCCTTGTGAGCACAAGCCTGTGTGTGAGAAGATGACGATCTCAATTTCCCCTAAAATTTTCTATCGAATTAATATATTTCTATCGATTCATTTTACTGTAATGTGACAAGCTCATTTTTGAGGCAGAGAAGTTAATTAGGTCACTCTGCTATAGGTAAAAAGAAACCCCCCTTTTTACATGAGGTGAATCCGGTTTCGATTTTTATAGGAAGCACATGCAATTTTACAAATAATATAGACAAATATAGGTCTTAATTAAAAACTAATATAGATAAGCAGGGATGGTACAAATAATTTACGAAGCTCTTTTGATTGCCAAAGTATTCAAGTCTTTTGATTGACAAATTATGCAGCTATTTTAATGCTCATGGCCTATTTTTACTCTTCTAGCTAATTTCAAAAGTTTGCTGATGTCCTACACAGAGGAGCATGGATAAAACCTGGATCGATGCCGAGGCTAGGTATAAATTAATTACTTCACAAACATTGAATGTGCTGTTAATTGTCAAGTAACATAGAATTTAACATAAATTTGCATGTAGGCACACCAAGGTATATCAACAAGGAGTGAATGGTTTCTTAGCTTTTGCATTTAGGAATTCAGCTATAGGCAACAAAATATTATGCCCTTGTAAAAGGTGTTTTAACTCATTTTGGAGAGAGGCAAGTGAAGTACGTGAACACTTGATATGTGATGGGTTTATAAAAGGGTACAAAATATGGAACTTACATGGAGAAGCTAGCTCCTCTTCTGTTAATCAAGGGATTGAGGCTACGGAGGAGTCTAACGAAGATGATGACATATTAGATTTGCTTAGAGATTTAGTTGCCGGTTTAGATGATAGAGGTGATTTTGAGGACAATAGTTCTGTTATTGAGCCTTGTGAAGAGCTAGTTTCCATCCAAAAATTGGTCGCAGAAAATAACAAAGAGTTATATCCCAGTTGCCAGAAATATACACAATTGCGTTTCCTAATTAGATTACTCCACATCAAACTCCTTGGAGGATGGACCGATAGATCTATGAACCTGCTTGTAACACCCGGATTTTAGGGGTCCAAAACCCGGGGTTAACATAAACACCAGGTATGCTGGGACCAAGTCTCACACATATGATGTATAGTGGCACAGGATCGAATGTCACAACTTTATATATAACAGGAGTTCTATACAAAATAAATAATTACATTATAAGGAGACAACGGTCCAGCAACCCAAAGTTGACTGGGAGACGACGGCCTAGACCTCTCACGAACATATTGCAGCATCCTCCATGAGCATCATCCTGCAGTACCTGGTCTTGACCTGTGGTGTATGTGAGACAGCAAGAGTGAGCTCACATACGTTCATCGCTCAACAAGTTGTGGGGAATAATGTGCATGAACTCGCCAAAGGTGGGAGCTCACGTGAAGTGTAAGGCTTACCAAAGAAGATGGTTAGAGCTGAGCATTGCTTTTAAAGTTGGTCAAAATTTTATTAGCAGTTACTAAGTATAAGTAAATACCAAACCCAATTAAGTAATAGAACAAAAGTAACAACACCACCTGCGATGCAATGCATATGACAAATTGAATTTAGTTCCATAAATTAATCATGTGAGGGTCCGAGCTGCTCATGACCGTGAGCACGGCTAGTATACCAGTTTTACACTCTGCAGAGGTTGCGCATCTTTACCCACAAGTCGTGTATCCCATGTCGCCAGGGTTTGCAAGGCCCTTAGACACTTCCGAGGTGAATGGCTAGGGATCCACTACGAGGCCTTTACAAAGTTCCACTAGCTTCCGAAAACCCGCTACAGTTTATAGGAAGATCCAGTGCAGGAATCCCTTGCAGGACCGCCATCGCAGCAAAATCCTCCCGAGGGCCTCCCTACACTGACCTCTCCCCTACTGCCCTTGCCCCTTTCGGGTAAGGTAGTCTTCCACTAGCTTTCCTAATTAATCAGCCAAGGGCGTCCCATTCCACCCTCGTGGTAGCACTGTTTTCCCGGGTGGTTCTCCATGTTCCAATTAACATAATGATCTTAACATGAACCATAAATAACAACTGATAACAAAAGTATAATCATGAATAGTGTAATCTTCATACCCAAAACCACATATAGCACTAGCAAGTACTACCCAGAAAGTTTAGTGGTAAACAAGGTATAAAGATAAACAAACTAGGGTAACCTATTGGGTCCCATCAAAATTAACCTATGCAGATCATTATGATTAATTAGAACATGAGTAGGTAAAAGGAAGTGATCAAGGGCACAACTTGCCTGGGCCTTGAGAATCCAGGTACCAGGATGATCTTCAGGTGACTCGTATCCTCACTGCTAGTCGTAGCAATTCAAACAAACAGTGTATAGGCAAAATTAACATTACACCAAACATGTATACCAAAGTACATCTACATATTAAAATAAGATCACAGGAAAAAGAATTATTAATTTTGGAGTTGTAGAATTCAAGTTATGATTTTCCTAAGGTTTAAGGTGATTATGATATGATTAAATGATAAATAAATTTTCTGACAGAGTTCATGTCAAAACAGTGATTCTAAATGGTAGAGAATATTATTACAAAATTTTAGGAATTGGAATGACTCAATTTGGAGCTAAAATGGATTTTCTATGAATTATCTAAGTTCTAGCAATTATTTAATCATTAGAAATCATTTTCTAAATCCATTTATTTGATTTCTTAACTTCCTGGACTGGGCCTCATTTATCGAAAAGCGCAGGGGGCTCGGTGTAAGTCGTCCCCGACACAGGGAACAGGGTCCCTGGACGGCGGGTTGTTTTCACGGAAACAGGAGGTCTCTTTTGTAAAACGTACGGGCCGAAGGGGTAAGGAGGGCTCTCGGCCGTTGGATCCGCAGCGGAGGGCACGGATTAGATCGCCGTTTCGTCGAACCGGTATGCGATTGTAGCCGCAGGATCAATCACCCACGGCCTGGATTTTATTTGACCGAGATCAATACGGACCCGTCCGATCACGCATCAACGGCCAAGACTCAACGCATCCCTTGATCTAATATAAGCCGCACGATCCCCGATCCACGCTCCCAGAATCATCTTCCTCCCCGACGCGCTAGTGCAGAAACACGACGGCGCAGGGTGCTCCGACGAGCAATGCCATCCCCGCCCCGGCGACCGATTCGCGACACGATGAGCTGCTACACGAAGTAGAGGACATGGCGAACACAGGGGAGACAAACATACCGCGAATTGAGGCGCCGAAGATCCTGGCCACGGCAGCACCCGAGCGCGGCGGCGTTTCCAAATCCGGCGAGGAATTGCCGGGATCCTAGGGCACCATACTCCGATTGCGCCCACGTACAGCTTCCTCGTGAGCAGCCCAAGCCACGGGTGGTGAGATTAGGGCCCGAATTGCCCCACTGGCTGCAATTCACGGCGGCGGCTCTCTCCTCACCTGTTTCTCTCGCGTTTTTCCCCCCGGTGTTGGTGCTCGGGCGTTGGTGTGCGCAGGCGAATAGAGGAGGAATAGAGAAGTCTACGGCGCGCTAGACCTTTTATATCCGAGGCGGGTCGGTTGAGGCGCCCGCGATCCCTCTGCTGGCGGCGGGTCGTTAGGGGAGGTCGGGGCCATGGCGGCGACATTCTGTTACCTCAACGCGCAGTTTCCGCGGAGGATGAAGACCGAGCGAGGGAGGTCGCTCGTGCGCGGTACTCGGTTTGTTGGAACGGCCCCGATTTCAGCGCGCGAGCTGTCGACGCGAAGCGAGACCGAATTCGCGAGGGAGGGAAGGAGATGACAGAGGGGTCCCACGCGTCGGTGAGGGATGGATGGCGCACGCGGCGCGGCATGGGCTGACGTACGGGGCCCGCACGATCAGCCACCGAGCGGGTCGCGCGCGGAGCCAGAGGCTGGCAGTATGGGCCCACCTGTCTGCGAAGGAGTGATCCGCGCGCGAGGAAGCTGAGTGAATGGCCAGTGGCCCCGGCCTGTCAGCGTCGGTGGCATTGTGGCAGCGCGGGATAGAGTAGGTTGGGCCGCCAGGGGCAGATTTGGCCCAGTTAGGGTTTTGGTCTCTTCTTTTTTTTTTCTTTTATATTTTCTGTTTTCTTTTCTTTCTCTCTATTTCCTAATCCAATTTGGATTCAAGTTTTAAATTCAAACTTCTATGCAGACTTTGTGCTCAGATTATATTGTGAATTTAAGAAGTATTTGTTTGGGAAATATAAGGTTTATTTATGTTTTGTACACTTTCTTTTCCAAATTTCCAAGTTTATAAATTAGGGCAAAACCCCATTTCATTATTAATGTTTTTTTTATCATTATTATTAACATTATTATTTTATTTAATGCACAAACAATAAAACTCCATCATGTTGCAAATATGGTCTTATTCATTATTTTATTCACTTAAGCCAATGCTTTTAAATAGGGAGATGAGTCTCCAAATGTTATGAGAATTCTAAAGGGAGAGAGAAAGAACAATTCTAATGCAAGATCTTGGAAAAATTTTACTATATTCTCGAAATTATATTTAGGGTGTTACAAATCCTACCCCCCTTAAAAATAATCTCGTCCTCGAGATTAAGAAGAAAGGGGATCCAACAAGTTTGGTTTGTAGTCTTTGCTTTAGTTTCTAGTTGGTTTTAATATCAAAAGATTTTTTTTTTTTAATATCACAAATTATCATGTGATTAGGAAAGCATGGGTATATATATAGCTACTTTATTTGTAGGATAAAAAGATGTATCCAAAGCATGGTTAGGTTTGGGTAGGGTAAGGAAAGACTTCCTCCAAGATGTTGTGGATCTTGACTCATCTTGGTGACCACACTTGATCCTTGAAGACTTGGGTTGGTGTTCATCCTTCCTTGATGAAGTTGATCATCTTCTTTGGTCTTGTCTCATTGATTAGGAGTTAGTGTATATTATTGGCTGGGGAATATGGTTAATATAGGTATGGATGAGATAGACTACATGATGTAAGTTACAAGTTCATTTTAGGTAGGGGTTGATAGACTATGCAATCCATCATTACTCTATTGGTTTATGTAACTTGTTATATGGGTCAAGTTGTTGGGTAGGGATTAGTGGCTCTAAGTCACCAATTTAGACTTAAGTGAATGTGGAGTATGGCCTTATCCATTGTACCAGCACTAAGTAACTCAATCCATCTTAGATCATATTGGATTAGATAGAATCCGGATTAGGTTGGTATGACTAGATTAAACTAGTTAAGATTAGCTAGATCTACCAGGGTAGGATAAATATTACTAGGATATGTTAGAATCTTTTAGGATAGGGTGGATTATATGATGTAGGTAGGTCATTGTTCAAGGATGAGTTGGTATAAGACATTAATTTAGGTCAAGATATATTTGTAGAGACAGTGTCTAACCTATATCACCAACTGAACTAACTTGTTAATATCTCACTTTAGATTGGATCATATTAGGTTAGATGGGATCTAGATTAGTTTGGTATGACTAGTTTGACTAGATAAGGTCTAATTAATTTGCATTAGATCATGGTTGATAAACTAGGATGGATAAGTATGCCTATTAGGATAAGATGGGTCCATAAAGATAAGATAAAATCTTTTGAGGTCAGTTAAATTTATTAGGATGAGATAAAATCTTTTCAAGATAAGATGAGTATCTTTTAAAATGAGATGGATCTATTAAGATAAGGGAGAATCTTTTAAGATAAGATGAATTGGTTAGAATGAGATCTTTTAGGATAAGATAAATCTCTTAAGCTAGATATGTTCCAACGGGGATAATCTAGACTGCCTAGTTATTTTATAAATATATTTTTATACCTATGTATATGCAGATGCAATTGTGGACATTACTCCACAACCCATCACACTCAAACAAAGATCCAAATCAGACAGATATCATAAGAACAAACATTCAAATACATAGCCACTTATAAAAATAGTTTTGTTTTTGTTCCTAGGATTAGGTCTCCTATTCTTAAAGTCACTTTAGGCACAGGATTTCAAAGTGTGAAATCCACATTTGTCTTTAGAAAAAGAAAAGGTAAGAATAATCAGAGTAAGCGGAAATAGATGAGAAAAGATTAAGAAAAGTTTGGAAAGAATCAGAGTAGTAAAGGTAAGTAAGTATTGGTTGTCCAGTTCTATCTAGGTTTCGTCCTACAGTCAACATTCCTCTGATACCACTTCTGTAACACCCGGATTTTAGGGGTCCAAAACCCGGGGTTAACATAAACACCAGGTATGCTGGGACCAAGTCTCACACATATGATGTATAGTGGCACAGGATCGAATGTCACAACTTTATATATAACAGGAGTTCTATACAAAATAAATAATTACATTATAAGGAGACAACGGTCCAGCAACCCAAAGTTGACTGGGAGACGACGGCCTAGACCTCTCACGAACATATTGCAGCATCCTCCATGAGCATCATCCTGCAGTACCTGGTCTTGACCTGTGGTGTATGTGAGACAGCAAGAGTGAGCTCACATACGTTCATCGCTCAACAAGTTGTGGGGAATAATGTGCATGAACTCGCCAAAGGTGGGAGCTCACGTGAAGTGTAAGGCTTACCAAAGAAGATGGTTAGAGCTGAGCATTGCTTTTAAAGTTGGTCAAAATTTTATTAGCAGTTACTAAGTATAAGTAAATACCAAACCCAATTAAGTAATAGAACAAAAGTAACAACACCACCTGCGATGCAATGCATATGACAAATTGAATTTAGTTCCATAAATTAATCATGTGAGGGTCCGAGCTGCTCATGACCGTGAGCACGGCTAGTATACCAGTTTTACACTCTGCAGAGGTTGCGCATCTTTACCCACAAGTCGTGTATCCCATGTCGCCAGGGTTTGCAAGGCCCTTAGACACTTCCGAGGTGAATGGCTAGGGATCCACTACGAGGCCTTTACAAAGTTCCACTAGCTTCCGAAAACCCGCTACAGTTTATAGGAAGATCCAGTGCAGGAATCCCTTGCAGGACCGCCATCGCAGCAAAATCCTCCCGAGGGCCTCCCTACACTGACCTCTCCCCTACTGCCCTTGCCCCTTTCGGGTAAGGTAGTCTTCCACTAGCTTTCCTAATTAATCAGCCAAGGGCGTCCCATTCCACCCTCGTGGTAGCACTGTTTTCCCGGGTGGTTCTCCATGTTCCAATTAACATAATGATCTTAACATGAACCATAAATAACAACTGATAACAAAAGTATAATCATGAATAGTGTAATCTTCATACCCAAAACCACATATAGCACTAGCAAGTACTACCCAGAAAGTTTAGTGGTAAACAAGGTATAAAGATAAACAAACTAGGGTAACCTATTGGGTCCCATCAAAATTAACCTATGCAGATCATTATGATTAATTAGAACATGAGTAGGTAAAAGGAAGTGATCAAGGGCACAACTTGCCTGGGCCTTGAGAATCCAGGTACCAGGATGATCTTCAGGTGACTCGTATCCTCACTGCTAGTCGTAGCAATTCAAACAAACAGTGTATAGGCAAAATTAACATTACACCAAACATGTATACCAAAGTACATCTACATATTAAAATAAGATCACAGGAAAAAGAATTATTAATTTTGGAGTTGTAGAATTCAAGTTATGATTTTCCTAAGGTTTAAGGTGATTATGATATGATTAAATGATAAATAAATTTTCTGACAGAGTTCATGTCAAAACAGTGATTCTAAATGGTAGAGAATATTATTACAAAATTTTAGGAATTGGAATGACTCAATTTGGAGCTAAAATGGATTTTCTATGAATTATCTAAGTTCTAGCAATTATTTAATCATTAGAAATCATTTTCTAAATCCATTTATTTGATTTCTTAACTTCCTGGACTGGGCCTCATTTATCGAAAAGCGCAGGGGGCTCGGTGTAAGTCGTCCCCGACACAGGGAACAGGGTCCCTGGACGGCGGGTTGTTTTCACGGAAACAGGAGGTCTCTTTTGTAAAACGTACGGGCCGAAGGGGTAAGGAGGGCTCTCGGCCGTTGGATCCGCAGCGGAGGGCACGGATTAGATCGCCGTTTCGTCGAACCGGTATGCGATTGTAGCCGCAGGATCAATCACCCACGGCCTGGATTTTATTTGACCGAGATCAATACGGACCCGTCCGATCACGCATCAACGGCCAAGACTCAACGCATCCCTTGATCTAATATAAGCCGCACGATCCCCGATCCACGCTCCCAGAATCATCTTCCTCCCCGACGCGCTAGTGCAGAAACACGGCGGCGCAGGGTGCTCCGACGAGCAATGCCATCCCCGCCCCGGCGACCGATTCGCGACACGATGAGCTGCTACACGAAGTAGAGGACATGGCGAACACAGGGGAGACAAACATACCGCGAATTGAGGCGCCGAAGATCCTGGCCACGGCAGCACCCGAGCGCGGCGGCGTTTCCAAATCCGGCGAGGAATTGCCGGGATCCTAGGGCACCATACTCCGATTGCGCCCACGTACAGCTTCCTCGTGAGCAGCCCAAGCCACGGGTGGTGAGATTAGGGCCCGAATTGCCCCACTGGCTGCAATTCACGGCGGCGGCTCTCTCCTCACCTGTTTCTCTCGCGTTTTTCCCCCCGGTGTTGGTGCTCGGGCGTTGGTGTGCGCAGGCGAATAGAGGAGGAATAGAGAAGTCTACGGCGCGCTAGACCTTTTATATCCGAGGCGGGTCGGTTGAGGCGCCCGCGATCCCTCTGCTGGCGGCGGGTCGTTAGGGGAGGTCGGGGCCATGGCGGCGACATTCTGTTACCTCAACGCGCAGTTTCCGCGGAGGATGAAGACCGAGCGAGGGAGGTCGCTCGTGCGCGGTACTCGGTTTGTTGGAACGGCCCCGATTTCAGCGCGCGAGCTGTCGACGCGAAGCGAGACCGAATTCGCGAGGGAGGGAAGGAGATGACAGAGGGGTCCCACGCGTCGGTGAGGGATGGATGGCGCACGCGGCGCGGCATGGGCTGACGTACGGGGCCCGCACGATCAGCCACCGAGCGGGTCGCGCGCGGAGCCAGAGGCTGGCAGTATGGGCCCACCTGTCTGCGAAGGAGTGATCCGCGCGCGAGGAAGCTGAGTGAATGGCCAGTGGCCCCGGCCTGTCAGCGTCGGTGGCATTGTGGCAGCGCGGGATAGAGTAGGTTGGGCCGCCAGGGGCAGATTTGGCCCAGTTAGGGTTTTGGTCTCTTCTTTTTTTTCTTTTATATTTTCTGTTTTCTTTTCTTTCTCTCTATTTCCTAATCCAATTTGGATTCAAGTTTTAAATTCAAACTTCTATGCAGACTTTGTGCTCAGATTATATTGTGAATTTAAGAAGTATTTGTTTGGGAAATATAAGGTTTATTTATGTTTTGTACACTTTCTTTTCCAAATTTCCAAGTTTATAAATTAGGGCAAAACCCCATTTCATTATTAATGTTTTTTTTTATCATTATTATTAACATTATTATTTTATTTAATGCACAAACAATAAAACTCCATCATGTTGCAAATATGGTCTTATTCATTATTTTATTCACTTAAGCCAATGCTTTTAAATAGGGAGATGAGTCTCCAAATGTTATGAGAATTCTAAAGGGAGAGAGAAAGAACAATTCTAATGCAAGATCTTGGAAAAATTTTACTATATTCTCGAAATTATATTTAGGGTGTTACACTGCTACTAGATCTACTTAATGATGCCCTTCCTGAGGGTTCAACACTCCCTAAAAGCTTTTATGAAGCTAAGAAATTGGTGAAATCTATAGGAATTGGGTACAACAGTATTCATTCATGTCAAAATGATTGCATTCTCTATTGGAAGGACAATGAAAATTTGGATTCATGCCCAAAATGTAAGGTTTCACGGTGGAAATCAATACGAAAGAGTCTAGATGGGAAACATATCTACAAAGTCCCTAAAAAGGTTCTCCGTTATTTCCCAATCAAGAAAAGACTCCAAAGGTTATTTTTGACCTCTAAAATGGCAAGTCTAACGAGATGGCATGATGAGGACCGGAAAAAAGATGGTTTGCTAAGGCATCCTGCAGATTCACCTTTATGGCAGAACTTTGACCAAAAACATCCTAACTTTGCTGCAGATAGCCGTAATATCCGCCTAGCATTTGCAACTGATGGCTTTAATCCATTTAGGAGCAAGAATGTTAGCTATAGTGTATGGCCTGGTATTTGTATTCCCTACAACTTTCCACCTTCAATGTGCATGAAGCAATCAAATTTTATCCTTTCTTTGCTGATTCCTGGTCGAAATGGACCTGGTAGTGCGATGGATGTCTATGCAATGTTGAGATCTGATCCTGTGGCAAAGGGAACAATTACTTCAACTAATCCAAACACTGTGCTAGGAGGTGAAAATCTTGGAACACAATTTTGTGAAGTAGTTGTGAATGTTGTGCTAAAAAGGGACGCAGATCTGCCTCGCCCTTATGACCATATGGAGACCATGGGTGATGCTTATATGATGCCTGTTGCATGGCCATACAAGAGAGTAATAACTGCACTTGCCTTTGCTTCTATTTTTCATGTCTTAGTGTAAACAAAGTTTCTAATTGTTGTTATGTTTGATAGATGAAGGTCAGCAAGGCTTCCAAATCATCCCATGTTGCTACTGGTATGGTATTTTGTTTTTTCTTATTCACATGCATAGGACCACATAGCTCTTCCTTTCCACTAGTAGCAAAAGGAAACATCCATCTATAAATACTGCAATCTTGATTAGTGTTAGTTGTTTCGTGTTTGTTTTGCAGAACCTATTATTCTAAATTTCTTATCATGTATCATGTATGGTGCACTCTAAAATGCTATTTCATTTTTTGTTATCTATGTGACTTAGTTTATGTTTCACATTTAATAGATTGCTGAATTAGAACCCTGGACTCCATTATCTACTTATGCAGTGAGCGCCATCAATTAGAACACTAGATTGCTGCTATTTCACATTTGTGTTTTGGTTGGTTCAGAGTTCATAGCACCATCAATTGAGCTGTTGTGCATATGCAGTGAGGAAATAGAGGTTGGGGAAATGAGGGACCTTGTTAGGCTGGGGAAAGATTAGTTGTTTATGCTGGGTGTGGCAGCCCCCTTTCTCTTTGTATAAATAATTATTTGTTGTATGTCCTGATGGGCACTTCCTGGGCTATGAGAGGGAATGATCTCCATATTATTTCTGCAGTTTCCTGCATACTCAATGTTGAGCTGTGGTGCCTTATGTTCATATAGCTACTCATTGCATTTCAGGTAATTCTGGGATATGCTAGGTAGCACATTTGATGGACCAGCTGACAGCAACTTGTTCAAACAGCAAGCATATGGTGTAATGGAGAAGGGTTGTCTTCTTAGTTTGCAGCTTTTGGGTTTCCTACATTAAGACTGTAGTTGTAGCTTTTGGGTTGCAAGCATATGGTGTAATGGAGAATGGTTATAGCTTTTGGGTTGTTGTGTTGACAACTGTAATAGTACTGACTGTGTGCTGTTTGGAAGCGACAATGCACTTTTGCTGCTTGTGCTTGGTACCTTTGTTTCAAAGATTGTTGAACAATTTCTTGTGTGTCCTGAGAAATCAAAATGTTTCTATGCTGATGTTGAATCAATGAATGATTGTGCCAATAATTGTGTGCAAATGGTGAATTGTATTGATAATTTGGGGGTATTATAATAATTAGAAATATATTGTACATATTTTATGTCTGAAAAGTCCGCGTCAAACTGTGGGTCGCTAAAAATGCATATACCGTTTCACTATCAGTCGGTACAACTAGTCACAAACTGCGTGTCGGCACAACCAGGTCGGTCGGTATTACTCATTATGGTGTCCGACTATCCGTCGGCATAGATCCGTCGGTCGGCAAAAACTTTTGCCGACGCCAGTATCACCGACCTATACTTCCAGTCGGCATAAGTCTATACCGACTAATCCTCGGTTGCTATAGCCACTTTTAACGACTCTAAAGGAGTTGCTAAATTTGGGTTGTGGTATAGTGGATGAAGGTATGCCCTTCATGACCTTCGTCTAGAGACCATTATATCCAAAAGGAGATAATGTTTCGAAGGACGAAGGTCTTTAATTATTGACAATCGTGTTGTCTTGTTCTTAATGTGTAGCATTTGAGAACAAGGACCAACATTGGTACCCACCTCCGATGAACTCACTTGCATAGTTGCGACGATGGCTTCGCAAAACAACCAAGCTGTAGCACCTTCGGCCACGAAGCTGGTGCTCCCAATCACAGGCGGCTCAAGCTCTGAACAAGCCAACAAGAAGCAGAAGAAAGAAGCACAGAGAAGGGTACAACATGTCAGGGTGCAAGGACCCTTCATCAAGTCTAAGTGGTCTCATATTCCAATTACCTTCTCCCAAGAAGACCTTCAGCTTAAGAATTATCCTCACAATGATGCAATGGTAATATCTTGTGTTATCAAGGGATTTCTGGTTCACAATGTCTTAGTGGACATAGGCAGTGTAGCGGATATCATCTTTGCAAAGGCTTTCAGGCAAATGCAAGAGCCAAAGGATAAGATACATGATGCAACACACCCTCTTTGTGGTTTCGGAGGGAGACAGATTATGGCACTTGGCAAGATAACAATGCTAGTTACCTTAGGCTATGTTCATAACACAAGAACAGAACAGGTTGTCTTTGACATTGTTGATATGGAGTATCCATACAATGCAATCGTTGGTCGAGGGATGCTTAATGCCTTCGAAGAAATACTTCATCCAGCATATCTTTGCATGAAGATACCTTCGGAACAAGGGCCCATTGCTATACACGGGAGTCAAGAAGCTGCTAGGAGAGCTGAAGGGAGTTGGACGGATTTGAAGGCTATTCATAATATAGATGAAGTCGAAGCTTATCAGCAGTATAAACATAAAAGGGAGAAGGCTGCTTCAGCAGATCAACCGAAGCCTATGCTTTTGTGTGAAGACATGGCAGAGCAAAAAGTATTGCTGGGATCCCAGCTGTCTGATGAACAGGAAAAAACTTTGTTAAGATTCTTGTTTAACAACAAAGATGTTTTTGCTTGGACAGCCAATGATCTCTGTGGTGTTAATAGAGACGTTATTGAGCACCCACTCAATGTGGACCCGTCCTTCAGACCAAGAAAGCAGAGGCTTCGGAAAATGTCTGATGATAAAGCCGAAGGTGCACGAAATGAAGTGAAGAGACTTCTAAGCGCCGGTGTCATCAGAGAAATAACATACCCAGAGTGGCTGGCAAACACTCTCATGGTAAAGAAAGCTAATGGAAAATGGAGAATGTGTATCAACTTCATAGATCTCAACAAGGCATGTCCGAAGGACGAATTCCCACTACCAAGAATAGATTCCCTTGTGGATGCAGCAGCTTCTTCAGAACTCATGAATTTACTGGACTGCTACTCGGGTTATCATCAAATCTGGATGGAGGAGGATGAGCCAAAGACAAGCTTCATAACTCCTAGTGGTACCTATTGTTATCTTCGGATGCCCAAGGGGCTCAAGAATGCTAGAGGAAGCTTCAGCAGAATGATCGCCAAGGTTCTTCACTCCCAAATTGGCAAGAATGTGCTGACATATGTCGATGATATCATAGTAAAAAGCACAAAGCAAGAAAATCATGTTGCTGATTTACAAGAAACATTTGCCAATTTGAGACAAGCTGGTCTCAAGCTAAATCCAGAAAAATGTGTCTTTGGAGTGAAGAAGGGCAAGTTTCTTGGTTGCCTGGTATCAACAAAAGGCATCGAAGCTAACCCAAGCAAGATCGAAGCTATCCTTCGGATGGAGCCACCAAATTCAAAAAAGGGGGCTCAATGGTTAGCAGGAAGGCTGGCATCTGTCGGGGACCATAATTAGGGGTACCCTCAAGACGCCTAATTCTCAGCTTGTAACCCCCATCAGCATAAAGCTGCAGAGGCCTGATGGGTTTGATTAAGTCAGGGATCAGTCCATACGAGCGACTCGATCACGCCACGCCCGAGCCTAGCCTCGGGCGAGGGCAGCCGACCCTGAGATGGTTCCGTCTCGCCCGAGGCCTCCTCTTTCATGGCAGACGCATCTCCGGCTCGCCCGAGGCCTTGCCTTCGATAAGAAGTAACCCTGACTAAATCACCGCGCCGACCGACCAAGTCACTAGGGCCTTTAACGCAAAAGGTAAGACTGACGGGCAGCCAGGCTTGGCCAAAAGCGCCAGAGGAAGCACCGCCCGACCCAGGGCTCGGACTCGGGCTAAGGCCCCGGAAGACGGCGAACTCCGCTCCGCCCGACCCAGGGCTCGGACTCGGGCTAAGGCCCCGGAAGACGGCGAACTCCGCTCCGCCCGACCCAGGGCTCGGACTCGGGCTAAGGCCCCGGAAGACGGCGAACTCTGCTCCGCCCGACCCAGGGCTCGGACTCGGGCTAAGGCCCCGGAAGACGACGAACTCCGCTTCGCCCGACCCAGGGCTCGGACTCTACCCCGACCTCTGCCGAACGACCTCCGCCTCGCCCGACCCGGGAGCTCAGGTTCGGCCTCGGCCATGCAGGACAGACTCGACCTCGGCCTCGGAGGAGCCTCCACGTCGCCCGACCTAGGGCACAAGTCCGCCACGTCGACAGGAAGCGCCATCATCACCCTACCCCGAGCCGACTCGGGCCGCAGGGAACAGGACCGACGCCCCATCTGGCTAGCCCCGCCAGATAGGCAATGATGGCACCCCGCTGGACCCATGACGACGGCGGCTCTCAGCTCTCTTACGAAAGCAGGGGGACGTCAGCAAGGGCCCAACCACTCCGACAGCTGTCCCTCCGCCAAGCTCCGTTGCTTCTCCGACAGCCACGACGCCACACTAGCCGGGTGCCAAGATCTCTCCGGCTGCCACCTTGGCATGTACTTAGGGTACTAGCTCTCCCCCGCTAGACACGTAGCACCTTGCTACACCCCCATTTGTACACCTGGATCCTCTCCTTACGCCTATAAAAGGAAGGACCAGGGCCTTCTTAGAGAAGGTTGGCCTCGCGGGGACGAAGGGCAGGGGCAGGCGCTCTCTCGGGGCCGCTCGCTCCCCTCACCCGCGCGGACGCTTGTAACCCCCTACTGCAAGCGCACCCGACCTGGGCGCGGGACGAACACGAAGGCCGCGGGTTTCTCCGACTCCCTCACGACCCGGCTCCGGCCGCCTCGCTCTCTCCCCCCTTCGCGCTCGCCCACGCGCTCGACCCATCTGGGCTGGGGCACGCGGCACACTCACTCGTCGGCTCGGGGACCCCCCGGTCTCGGAACGTCGACAGTTGGCGCGCCAGGTAGGGGCACGCTGCGTGTTGACGAGTAGTTTCCCGTCAAGCTCCAGATGGGCAGTCTCCAACGACCTCTTCAACCCGGGACGGTGCTCCGTTTCGGGAGTCTCGAGTTCATGTCTTTCGACGGCAACTACGACATGATACTCCTTCCACCGCCGCGCGACAGCGACAATGGTGGCGGACAGCCCACCCGCCGGCGGCGGAATCGACGACGTCTTTCCCGCGTGGGGGAAGGACAACTTTCGAGCTCACCTCATCCTCTCCCTTGCCATCGGAGGAGGAGGCGGAGCAACCAAGGCCGAGCGGGAGGCTGCGCTCAGTCGACTGTCGAGCAAATCGACATCCCCAGCGCCCCAACGGAGGACGCGTCGGGCATCACCCACGCGTTTGAGGCGAAGGCGAGCGCCGTCCCCCCGCGACACGCCGATCCCGAGCAAGTGGACGACGCCAGCGCGCTCACGGAGGGCCTGCAGGACGTCGCCCTCGCACCCAGGACGACGGCGCAATCAGCCCTCGATGTGACTTCGTCGCTCCTCGTCGACCAAAAGGTACGGGCTGATTCCCATCCTCCGTCATTTCGACTCGGCCTCAACCCGCCTGGCGACCCCGCTTTGGCGGGCGCTCACGTTGAGGCGAGTGCAACCTCTCTGGGGTTTCGTGTGCGGTCGCCTTGGGACCGATTGACGGGTGTCTCAACCTACGGACCCTCTGGGTCCGAGGAAGATGACGACCCCAGCATCTGCTGGGATTTCTCTGGATCTGGCAACCCCAGTGCCATGCGGGACTTCATGACCGCATGCGACTACTGCCTTTCCGACTGTTCCGACGGCAGCCGCAGCCTTGACGACAAGGACTGCGGCCCGAGCCGCGAATGTTTCCACGTCGAGCTAGGGGATCCCTCCGGAGGCAGCTGTCTCGGCATGCCGGAGGATGGTGATCCCCCCAGGCCAGCGCCTCGCGCCGACATCCCGCGGGAGCTAGCTGTGGTCCCCGTTCCGGCGGGGGGTCACGACCCACAGCTCGAGCAAGTCCGCGGGGCGCAGGCCGGGCTCGATGAGGGAGCAGGAGCGCTCGAGGCAATCCGCCGGAACGTCGGGCAGGTATGGGCGAGCCAGCCCCCGGCCGGAGAAATACGTCACCTGCCCCAAGGTCTCCAGCACCGCATCGCCAATGATGCCAGGGACAGACCGCCACCCGCATCCAGCGGAACCGGTCAGGACCTGGCCACCGCGGCAATGCTCCTCCGCGCGATGCCGGAGTCATCAACCACCGAGGGTCGGCGAATCCAGGGAGAGCTCAAGCATCTCCTGGAAGGCACTGCGGCCCGGCGGGCCGAGAGCTCTACCTCCCGAAGGCAGGGGTACCCCTCGGAACCTCGTGCCGCGACTTCCCGACTCACGCGGGAAGCCTCGGTCTACACCGGGCGCACACGCAACACCGCGCCTGCGGCCCCGGGCCACCTCGGCGACGAGCACCCTCATCGCGACCGTCGGGCCCGCTTCGACGAAAGGGTGCGCCGAGGTTATCACCCCAGGCGTGGGGGATGCTACGACAGCGGGGAGGATCGGAGTCCCTCGCCCGAACCACCCGGTCCGCAGGTCTTCAGCCGAGCCATTCGGCGGGCGCCGTTTCCGCCCCGATTCCGGCCCCCGACTACTATCACGAAGTACTCGGGGGAAACGAGACCGGAATTGTGGCTTGCGGACTACCGCCTGGCCTGTCAACTGGGTGGGACGGACGACGACAACCTCATCATCCGCAACCTCCCCCTGTTCCTCTCCGATACCGCTCGCGCTTGGTTGGAGCACCTGCCTCCGGGGCAGATTTCCAACTGGGAGGATCTGGTCCAGGCTTTCGCCGGCAACTTCCAGGGCACGTACGTGCGCCCCGGGAATTCCTGGGACCTCCGAAGCTGTCGGCAGCAGCCGGGAGAGTCTCTTCGGGACTACATCCGGCGATTCTCGAAGCAGCGCACCGAGCTACCCAACATCACCGACTCCGATGTCATCGGCGCGTTCCTTGCCGGCACCACCTGCCGTGACCTGGTGAGCAAGTTGGGTCGCAAGACCCCCACCAGGGCAAGCGAGCTGATGGACATCGCCACCAAGTTCGCCTCTGGTCAGGAGGTGGTCGAGGCCATCTTCCGAAAGGACAAGCAGCCCCAGGGCCGCCCGTCGGAAGATGCCCCCGAGGCGTCTACTCCACTCGGCGCCAAGAAGAAAGGCAGGAGGAAGTCGTAAGCGAAACGCGACGCCGCCAGCACGGACCTTGTCGCCGCCGCCGAGTACAAGAACCCTCGGAAGCCCCCCGGAGGCGCCAACCTCTTCGACAAGGCACTCAAGGAGACGTGCCCCTACCATCAGGGGCCCGTCAAGCACACCCTCGAGGAGTGCGTCATGCTTCGGCGCCACTTCCACCGGGCCGGGCCGCCCGCAGAGGGCGACAGGGCCCGCGACGACGGCAAAAAGGAAGATCACCAAGCAGGGGAGTTCCCCGAGGTCCGCGACTGCTTCATGATCTACGGAGGGCATACGGCAAATGCCTCGGCTCGGCATCGTAAGCAGGAGCGTCGGGAGGTCTGCTCGGTGAAGGTGGCGGCACCAGTCTACCTAGACTGGTCCGACAAGCCCATCACCTTCGACCAGGATGACCACCCCGACCACGTGCCGAGCCCGGGGAAGTACCCGCTCGTCGTCGATCCCGTCATCGGCGATGTCAGGCTCACCAAGGTCCTGATGGATGGGGGCAGCTGCCTCAACATCATCTACGCTGAGACCCTCAGGCTCCTGCGCGTCGATCTGTCATCCGTCCGAGCAGGCGCTGCGCCCTTCCACGGGATCATTCCCGGGAAGCGCGTCCAGCCCCTCGGACGGCTCGACCTTCCTGTCTGCTTCGGAACACCCTCCAACTTCCGAAGGGAGACTTTGACGTTTGAGGTGGTCGGGTTCCGAGGAACCTACCACGCAGTGTTGGGAAGGCCATGCTACGCGAAGTTCATGGCCATCCCCAACTACACCTACCTGAAGCTCAAGATGCCGGGCCCCAACGGGGTCATCACCGTCGGCCCCACGTACAAACACGCATTCGAATGCGATGTGGAGTGCGTGGAGTACGCCGAGGCCCTTGCCGAGTCCGAGGCCCTCATTGCCGACCTGGAAAGCCTCTCCCGAGAGGTGCCGGACGTGAAGCGACATGCCGGCAACTTCGAGCCAGCGGAGACGGTTAAGGCCGTCCCTCTCGACCCCAGTGGCGACACCTCCAAGCAGATTCGGATCGGATCCGGGCTCGACCCCAAATAGGAAGCAGTGCTCGTCGACTTTCTCCGCGCAAACGCCGACGTCTTTGCGTGGAGTCCCTCGGACATGCCCGGCATACCGAGGGATGTCGCCGAGCACTCGCTGGATATTCGGGCCGGAGCCCGACCGGTCAGACAGCCTCTGCGCCGATTCGACGAGGAAAGGCGCAGGGTGATAGGCGAGGAGATCCACAAGCTGATGGCAGCAGGGTTCATCAAAGAGGTATTCCATCCTGAATGGCTTGCCAACCCTGTACTTGTGAGGAAGAAAGGGGGGAAATGGCGGATGTGTGTAGACTACACTGGTCTCAACAAAGCATGTCCGAAAGTCCCCTACCCTCTACCTCGCATCGATCAAATCGTGGACTCCACTGCAGGGTGCGAAACCCTGTCTTTCCTCGATGCCTACTCAGGGTATCATCAAATCAAGATGAAAGAGTCCGACCAGCTCGCGACTTCTTTCATCATGCCCTTCGGCATGTACTGCTATGTCACAATGCCTTTCGGTCTGAGGAACGCGGGTGCAACGTACCAGCGGTGCATGAACCATGTGTTCGGCGAACACATCGGTCGCACGGTCGAGGACTACGTCGATGACATCGTAGTCAAGACGAGGAAAGCCTCCGACCTTCTCTCCGACCTTGAGCTGACATTCCGGTGTCTCAAGGCGAAGGGCGTCAAGCTCAATCCCGAGAAGTGCGTCTTCGGGGTGCCCCGAGGCATGCTTTTGGGATTCATCGTCTCCGAGCGGGGCATCGAAGCCAACCCGGAGAAGATCACAGCCATCACAAACATGGGGCCCATCAAGGACTTAAAAGGCGTACAGAGGGTCATGGGATGCCTCGCGGCCTTGAGCCGTTTCATTTCACGCCTCGGCGAAAGAGGCCTGCCCCTGTACCGTCTCTTAAGGAAGGCCGAGTGCTTCACTTGGACTCCCGAGGCCGAGGAAGCCCTCGGGAACCTGAAGGCGCTCCTCACCCAGGCGCCCGTCTTGGTACCCCCCGCTGATGGAGAAACCCTCTTGGTCTACGTCGCCGCAACCACTCAGGTGGTCAGCGCCGCGATTGTGGTCGAAAGGCAGGAAGAGGGGCATGCTTTGCCCATTCAGAGGCCAGTTTACTTCGTCAGCGAAGTGCTGTCTGAGACCAAGATCCGCTACCCACAAGTCCAGAAGCTGCTGTATGCAGTGATCCTGACGAGGCGAAAGCTGCGACATTACTTCGAGTCTCATCCGGTGACTGTGGTGTCATCCTTCCCCCTGGGGGAGATCATCCAGTGTCGGGAAGCCTCGGGACGGATCGCGAAGTGGGCGGTGGAAATCATGGGCGAGGCAATCTCATTCGCCCCTCGGAAGGCCATCAAGTCCCAGGTATTGGCGGACTTCGTAGCCGAATGGGTCGACACCCAGTTGCCGACGGCTCCGATCCAACCGGAGCTCTGGACCATGTTTTTCGACGGGTCGCTGATGAAGACGGGAGCCGGCGCGGGCCTGCTCTTCGTCTCGCCCCTCGGGAAACACCTGCGCTACGTGCTCCGCCTCCATTTCCCGGCGTCCAACAATGTGGCTGAATACGAGGCTCTGATCAACGGATTGCGAATCGCCATCGAGCTAGGGGTCCGACGCCTCGATGCGCGCGGCGACTCGCAGCTCGTCATCGACCAAGTCATGAAGAACTCCCACTGCCGCGACCCGAAGATGGAGGCCTACTGTGATGAGGTTCGACGCCTGGAAGACAAGTTCTCCGGGCTTGAGCTTAACCACATCGCCCGGCGCTACAACGAGACAGCGGACGAGCTGGCGAAGATAGCCTCGGGGCGAACGACGGTTCCCCCGGACGTCTTCTCTCGGGATCTGCACCAACTCTCCGTCAAGATAGGCGACACGCCCGAGCCTGAGGTGCCCTCGGCCCCGTCCGAGGCGACCTCGGCCCGGCCCGAGCTATCCTCGGTTCAACCCGAGGAGCCCTCGACCCCCGAGGGCGAAGCACTGCACATCGAGGAGGAGCAGAGCGGGGTCATGCCAGAGCAGGATTGGCAGACCCCGTACCTACAATATCTCCGCCAAGGAGAGCTGCCCCTCGGCCAAGCCGAGGCTCGGCGGGTAGCGCGACGCGCCAAGTCGTTCGTCTTGCTGGGCGATGAGAAGGAGCTCTACCACCGTAGCCCCTCGGGCATCCTCCAGCGATGCATCTCCATCGCCGAGGGTCAGGAACTCCTGCAGGAAATACACTCGGGGGCTTGCGGCCATCATGCAGCACCTCGAACCCTCGTCGGGAACGCTTTCCGCCAAGGCTTCTACTGGCCGACGGCGGTGGCTGACGCCACTAGAATTGTCCGCGCCTGCGAAGGGTGCCAATTCTATGCGAAGCAGGCCCACCTGCCCGCTCAGGCTCTGCAGACGATACCCATCACCTGGCCCTTCGCTGTGTGGGGTCTGGACCTCGTCGGCCCTCTGCAGAAGGCGCCCGGGGGCTACACGCACCTGCTGGTCGCCGTCGACAAATTCTCCAAGTGGATCGAGGTCCGACCCCTGAACAGCATCAGATCCGAGCAGGCGGTGGCGTTCTTCACCAACATCATCCATCGCTTCGGGGTCCCGAACTCCATCATCACCGACAACGGCACCCAGTTCACCGGCAAAAAATTCTTGGATTTTTGCGAGGATCACAACATCCGGGTAGACTGGGCCGCCGTAGCTCACCCCATGTCGAATGGGCAAGTAGAACGTGCCAATGGCATGATTCTACAAGGGCTCAAGCCTCGGATTTACAATGATCTCAACAAGTTCGGCAAGCGATGGATGAAGGAACTCCCCTCGGTGGTCTGGAGCCTGAGGACGACGCCAAGCCGAGCCACAGGTTTCACGCCGTTCTTCCTGGTCTACGGGGCCGAGGCTGTCCTGCCCACTGACCTGGAATACGGCTCCCCGAGGACGAGGGCCTACAACGAAGAAAGCAACCAAGCTAGCCGAGAAGACTCGCTGGACCAGCTAGATGAGGCTCGGGACAGGGCCTTACTACACTCGGCGCGGTATCAGCAGTCTCTGCGACGCTACCACGCCCGAGGGGTCCGACCCCGAGACCTCCAGGTGGGCGATCTGGTGCTTCGGCTGCGGTAAGACACCCGAGGGAGGCACAAGCTCACGCCCCCCTGGGAGGGGCCGTTCGTCATCGCCAAAGTTCTGAAGCCCGGAACGTACAAGCTAGCCAACAGTCAAGGCGAGGTCTACGGCAACGCTTGGAACATCCAACAGCTACGTCGCTTCTACCCTTGAGATGTTTCCAAATTGTTTATATACCTCGCACCCACGCAAAGTTTAGTCAACAAGGAAGGGTCGGCCTCGCCTCGGCAAAGCCCAACCCTCCCTCGGGGGCTAAAAGGGGGGAAACCCCCTCTGCGTCAAAATTTTCCTCGAACAAAAAATCTCTTTTATCAGAATATCTTTCGTGCTTTTTGACTACTTCGAAAAGTGGGTCATGGAAACGACAGGGTACACGTAAGCAGCCAAGGCTGACCGAGCCGAGGGACTCCTACGCCTCCGGGATACGGATACCTCACTCATCACCTTCTGCGATAAGTAACTCGCGTTCGGATAAGGTGACTCCGCGGATCGAACAAGTCTCTACGTTCGGAAGCTCTTCTGTCAAAGCGATTCTTCGAGTTTTCTCGACTAAGTCAGTGATAGGGCCTCATGGACGGGTAAAAAGTGCGCGTAAGCGGCAAGGCCGACCGAGCCGAGGGATTCCCACGCCTCCGGGATACGGATACCTCACTCCTCACCTTCCGCGAGAAGCAACTTTCGCTCGCACAAACGCCCCTGTTACCGACAAAAAGTCCAGATGCTTGGAACGAGAGGAAAAGGGACGCAGCTTTACAACACAGCAAGGGTGTGTGTTCTGGCCTCAGCGGCCGCACAAAACACACGCTACAAGACAAGCTGATCCTGCAGGCTCAGGTCTTGGCGCTGGAAGGGGGCGGCGACACCCTCGGCATCGACAGCACCTTCGGCAAGGCCCGAACTAGCCTCGGACGGCGACGCGATCCGAGGGCCTCCGCTCCAAAGGACGGCGTCATCACCACGCCCGGGCGGTCATTGTCAGGGACTTCTCCGGGAATCCGGCCCGAGCAGGCGGCTCGGCCAGCCACCTCCGGGGCCTCGGCCAACCACCTTCCGAGGGCACGAGCCCGGTCCGAAGCCTCAGCTGACCAACCCCGGTGTCGATCCTGCCAACGGACAACCCGGCTAGGCTCCGGCCAACCAGGTTTCATTTCCGAGCCAACTCTGCCTCTGCTTATGCTGATATCGCTACCCCCGGCCTCGGCTCGTCGAAGAGCGGCCGAGGGGTCTCTTTAACTAAGCTAGAGGAGCCTCGGACAACAGGGCCGACCGAGCCGAGGGACTCCTACGCCTCCGGGATACGGATACCTCACTCGTCACCTTGACACGGGGCGACTCATGCTTAGTGAAGCGGTTCAGACAATCAGCAGGCGAGTCTTGGTGCTCGGAAATGAGGAAAAAACACGGCTCCGTGCCGTAGTTACATACATGTTCAGGCCCCGAAAGCCGAAATGAACAAAAAACCCGGCACTCGAAGTGCCATCACAAATGGAACTCTGGTTCCCCCCCCGCAGGTACGAACAACCCCACTCGATAGGGGCGGGCCCGCGGGGCGGCGGAAAAACTCTCACCCCCCGAGGACGAGAGCCAGCCATTCAGGCCAGGAGACGGAGACCCAGGGCTACTGACGGAGTTGGCAATCTCGTCGGTGGAGAAGCCACTCCCGTCCGCCGACGCCTCGGAACGCGCCGGCAGGTCTTCGCCCATGCCGGGGCCGTCCAGGGCGTGGGCACTGCCCTCGCGGTGCGCGGCGCAATCGTCGTCCGGACGGAGGACGCGGCATGGCGCCCCGGCTGTGCGACGATGACCCGCCTCTCCCGGCATGGCTGGAGGAAGTCTCCGTGAAGCTGGAGGATGCCGTTCTCCCCCAAACGAACGGGGAAGAAGAAGGCAACCGACCCACGCGGAGGCAGCCCCCTGACTCGCCTCGTCCTCCCTCTTGGCCTGGTGATGAAAATCCTTGAGGCTGAGGGAGGGGCAGAGGCCGCAGCCCGGCTCGCTTTCCCCCACCATCAAGCCGGAAGTCACCCTCTTGGGTGACCGCCGGTGGAGGGGTGCAGCCGGGCTGCATGATGAAAATCCTTAAAGCCGAACGATGGCTGAAAGGTACCCGCTCCCACGGAGTGGTGTCCCCCGATGATGAGGCACGGGGACGGCGGTTCCCCCCATCCGGGGGCTTGAAAGGCGGAAAGACACGATGCATAAGGGAGGAAGAAGACATGGTCGCCTTACGAAAGGGGTCGCCCTCCTTTTAAAGGCAACTCTCCGTGCTTGCGCCCCCAACTGTCACGGGCTGAGTCTTCTCCAACACGCCTCCAAAGCCCTCCCCTGCGGCGCGGGGGCTGGGACCCACCTGTCATGCAGACCGGCTCCGAGCAGAAGAAGTCGAACCGCCGCGCGCGGCGCGCGCGCAACCACCCAGCAGTTACAAGTGACCCTCCACTTTTGCCCAGACCAACGGGCGAAGGGGGTGGGCAGCCATGCGGGCGGCATGCAACCGCGCCAAGTGGACGTGCCTCTCCGACTCCTGACAGGCCAGCGCGGAGGCTCAAGCCCACGCGTCGCGCAACCGGCGCGCCGAATGCTGCATGTAAGCCACTATGCCACTTGCGCCACCACCGCACCTCCTCGGTTGCGGAACCAATACCGCGGCCCGAGGCGGCCCAGCACGCGGCCCAGCTGCGCCAGCCTGACGCAGCGGTCAAACGCGGTCAAAAGTGGGCCGGCAGTAATGACAGTGGCAGGCGCGCAAGAGCAGCGGTCACGCCATCAGCCGAGCTCACGTCCCATCCGGAGGCAGCAAGAGAACCCCCTCTCTCACGGTGTGAAGACGACACGCCCGTGACCCGTTCCTCGAACGGTCGCGCACGCGCAACGGCAGCCTCGCCAACTACTCACCCCGGCGCATTAACTCCGCGGCTCGACGGGCAGCGCTACTGGCGGGAGCAGCTGGTGACGTTTCGCCTTCGCCAAAACGACCACACCAAAAAAGGTACGCCACGACGTTCAATTTCGCATCCTTTTTCCCTTTTTCCTCTTTCTCTATCTCTTGCAACAGGGACCGGGAAAGGGGATACCCCCAAAGGGATCCTTCCCCGTGAAGGAACTAGGCTCCGAGCCTCCTTACTGATCAGGGGTTCGAAGGCTGGCCCCCCGAAGGGTTCAACAGCCGCCTCAGATCGCGTGGGCCCGACACCCACTACTGGTCAGGGGTTCGAAGGTCGGCCCCCCGAAAGGTTCCACGACCGCCTCAGGCTACTCGGGCTCCGCGCCCATTACTGATCAGGGGTTCGAAGGCTGGCCCCCCGAAGGGTTCACAGTCGCCTCAGACACCGAGCGAGGGATGACCAGGGGTACGTTCGATACATAACCAAGGCTCGGGCTGCGCTCCCGAGGTACCCTAGGACATTTCCGAGACCAGCGGGAACGACTCTGTAACGGAATCCCATCGGAGGGAGGCAACGAGCCCTCGGACCCCGTCGCCAGGGGACCGGGTCCGGCAGATCACCCGTAGGTACTTTTGGGCATGCCTCCGGGCCCCTAGCCGACCCCCAACGAACGGGGCACGGACGTCCACTCGGATTACCCGATTGCAGCTCACCGGAGACACCATGTTCGGTACCCATCGAGGGTAACATGGCGCTCTCCCCCCCTCCTCCTTGCGGAAAGGCGACGTAGGGGCGTATGTAAAAAAGCCGAGTCTGTCCCTGATCGTCCTCTTGCTCTGTGCGGAGGCTCGGGGGCTGCTCTCGCAAACCCGGCTCCGGCCGAACCGTTGACAGCGTCAACATACCAGCCCGAGAACTTGGGCCCCGACAGTGCACCTGGGCTACGGCCTGTTCGCATGAGGGAACCGCCAGACCAGCCGAAGCATTACGCAAGGCATTAAGACCTCGAAGGAGTGAAACCACTCCTCCGAGGCCTCGGGGGCTACACCCGGCGGGTGCGCTCGCGCGCACCCACCGGAACAAAGTACAACCGAGAAAGGCTGGTCCCCTTGCAAAAAAGTGCGACGAAAGCCTCCAAGCGAGTGTTAACACTCCCTTCGAGGCTCGGGGGCTACTGTCGGGGACCATAATTAGGGGTACCCTCAAGACGCCTAATTCTCAGCTGGTAACCCCCATCAGCATAAAGCTGTAGAGGCCTGATGGGTTTGATTAAGTCAGGGGTCAGTCCATACGAGCGACTCGATCACGCCACGCCCGAGCCTAGCCTCGGGCGAGGGCAGCCGACCCTGAGATGGTTCCGTCTCGCCCGAGGCCTCCTCTTTCATGGCAGACGCATCTCCGGCTCGCCCGAGGCCTTGCCTTCGATAAGAAGTAACCCTGACTAAATCACCGCGCCGACCGACCAAGTCACTGGGGCCTTTAACGCAAAAGGTAAGACTGACGGGCAGCCAGGCTTGGCCAAAAGCGCCAGAGGAAGCACCGCCCGACCCAGGGCTCGGACTCGGGCTAAGGCCCCGGAAGACGGCGAACTCCGCTCCGCCCGACCCAGGGCTCGGACTCGGGCTAAGGCCCCGGAAGATGGCGAACTCCGCTCCGCCCGACCCAGGGCTCGGACTCGGGCTAAGGCCCCGGAAGACGGCGAACTCTGCTCCGCCCGACCCAGGGCTCGGACTCGGGCTAAGGCCCCGGAAGACGACGAACTCCGCTTCGCCCGACCCAGGGCTCGGACTCTACCCCGACCTCTGCCGAACGACCTCCGCCTCGCCCGACCCGGGAGCTCAGGTTCGGCCTCGGCCATGCAGGACAGACTCGACCTCGGCCTCGGAGGAGCCTCCACGTCGCCCGACCTAGGGCACAAGTCCGCCACGTCGACAGGAAGCGCCATCATCACCCTACCCCGAGCCGACTCGGGCCGCAGGGAACAGGACCGACGCCCCATCTGGCTAGCCCCGCCAGATAGGCAATGATGGCACCCCGCTGGACCCATGACGGCGGCGGCTCTCAGCTCTCTTACGAAAGCAGGGGGACATCAGCAAGGGCCCAACCACTCCGACAGCTGTCCCTCCGCCAAGCTCCGTTGCTTCTCCAACAGCCACGACGCCACACTAGCCGGGTGCCAAGATCTCTCCGGCTGCCACCTTGGCATGTACTTAGGGTACTAGCTCTCCCCCGCTAGACACGTAGCACCTTGCTACACCCCCATTTGTACACCTGGATCCTCTCCTTACGCCTATAAAAGGAAGGACCAGGGCCTTCTTAGAGAAGGTTGGCCTCGCGGGGACGAAGGGCAGGGGCAGTCGCTCTCTCGGGGCCGCTCGCTCCCCTCACCCGCGCGGACGCTTGTAACCCCCTACTGCAAGCGCACCCGACCTGGGCGCGGGACGAACACGAAGGCCGCGGGTTTCTCCGACTCCCTCACGACCCGGCTCCGGCCGCCTCGCTCTCTCCCCCCTTCGCGCTCGCCCACGCGCTCGACCCATCTGGGCTGGGGCACGCGGCACACTCACTCGTCGGCTCGGGGACCCCCCGGTCTCGGAACGCCGACAGCATCGTTAAACAAATTCATTTCAAGATCAGCAGAGAGGAATTTATCTTTCTTTGAAATACTAAAATCAGCCGAAGTCTTCCAATGGGGTCCAGCTCAGCAGAGAGCCTTCGAAGAGCTGAACAGTATCTGATAGATCTAACAACTCTAACCCCACCTTCATCTAGAGCTCCGTTACTTCTATATGTGGCTACTTCCCATGCTGCGGGTAGTGCAACACTTGTACAAGAGAAACAAGAGGGCTAGGTAAAAAAGCAAGCACCGGTATACTTCGTTTCCGAAGTACTCATCCCTTCAAAGAAAAATTACACAGAGTTGGAGAAGGTACTGTATGCTGTATTGATGGCATCCAGAAAGCTTCGGCATTACTTTCAAGCATATCACATAATAGTGCCTTCATCGCAACCCCTGAAGGACATAATGAGGAACAGAGAAGCTATAAGAAGGATCAGGAAATGGGCCACAAAACTTAACGAATTCACCATTGATTACGTGCACAGATTCTCAATACAATCTTAGGCGTTAGCAGACTTCATTGCCGATTGGACGCCAAGGGCTCTGAATGAAGAAGCAACAAAAGATGCCGAAGCTTGGACAATATTTTGCGATGGATCTTGGGGGACCTTCGGTGCAGGGGCAGCTGCTGTTCTAGTTGCACCTTCTAAAGTCAGAACATGTTATGCAATAAAGTTAGACTTTAGTTGTACAAATAACATTGCCGAGTACGAAGCCCTTTTTTTGGGGCTTCGGAAGCTAAAGGCAATGGGAATAAGAAGGGCAATCCTCAAAACTGATTCGCAAGTTATCTCGGGCCATGTGGATAAAAGCAGTAAGGCAAGAGACCCAAAGCTTGAAAAGTATTTGGATGCAGTCCGAAGGTTGGAAGCTTCTTTCGAAGGTTTTTCTTTAAAAAATATACCAAGGGGAGAGAATGAGCATGCAGATTTATTAGCTAAATCAGCGGCACAGGGGCTACCTTTGCCTTCAGAAGTATTTTTTGAAACAATAAAAGCACCTTCAGTCGAGCTCATGGAAAGAGCGATGCTCACAATCTCACCTGTACATAGTGAAGACTGGAGGACCAAAATAGTATCCTTTATCCAGGGCAACTGTTTTTCAGATGACGAAGCTTATAACAAGAGAATGGAAGCAAGGACAAGACCTTATGTAATAATAGAAGGAGAGTTATACAAGCATGGAGTTTGCTCCCCGTTGCTCAAATGCTTGTCCAGAACTGAAGGTCATGAATTAATGAAGGAGATACATGCATGCTTATGTGGAGCCCACATTAGGTCCAGACCTCTACTAGGAAAAGTTTTCAGACTAGGTTTTTACTGGTCGAAGGCAGCTTCAGATGCGGCACATTTAGTTCAGAAATGTGAAAATTGCCAAAGATGTGCCAGAGACCAGAAACAACCTTCGTCTTTAACTCAGCTAATACAACCAACATGGCCATTGCAAAGATGGGGGTTGGATTTGTTAGGGCCACTACCACCAGCGCAAGGCAACCTGAAATACGTTGTGCTGGTAGTGGAATACTTTTCTAAGTGGATTGAAGCAAAGCCTTTGGCTACAATAACTTTGGCCACAATGCAAAAATTCTTCTAGCAGAACATAGTTTGTTGCTTCGGTGTACCGAAGGCTATCACCATTGATAACGGAACTCAATTTGATGCTGAAACTTTCAAAACTTTTTGTAGCCGAATTGGCACAAAAAGACACTTTGCCTCAGTGAGGCACCTAGAGTCAAATGGGTTGGTAGAAAGGGCAAAAGGAATCATAATAATAGGAATAATGAAGTCAATCTTCAAGCCAAAAGGGAAGTGGCCAGATGAATTAATAAAAGTGGTTTGGAGCCACAACACCACTATATCAAGGTCAACATGGTTTACTCCATTCAAGCTTCTGTTCGGTGACGAAGCAATAACACCGGAAGAAGCAAGAATGGGTTCAATAAGAACCTTAGCTTCGACGGAGGATGAAGCTGATTGCCAAGTAACAAAAGACACCATAGAAGGGACCAGGCTTCATGCCATAGAGCACATCAATAAATACCAGGCCGAAACAATAAAATGGCATGACAGAAAAGTTCGATTAAAAAATAACAAGCCAGGTCATTTGGTGCTTCGAAGGATAGCTAACCCTGATACAGTGGGGAAGCTTCAGCTAAAATGGGAAGGCCCTTTTTTGGTGGTATCTTCGTCAAGACCTGGTTCTTACAGACTGAAGGACATGGACGACAACGACATACCTAGGTTTTGGAATGCCAATGAGCTTCGACGATATTATGTGTAATTGATGTAATTTTCTTATTTTTTTCCTATGGCACCCTTTTCCTTTTAGGAGGGGAGAAAGGTTTTTAATGGGGCATAGGTTGTAATTTTCATTTTTTTGTTTAGCCCTATACAATGCAAGGGCCAAATTCCCCCAAGAGTGTAGCATGTAACATCAGAATCCGCACCATCGAGTGCAAAAAGAACTAGGAGAAGCTCAAAAGTCGTCCCTAAGGGGATGCAGAGCTAAAGTGTCACCTGGAGGGTGACGAAGCTACAAAAGTCGTTCCTAAGGGAGCGCAGAGTAAGTCCCAAAGCTCAAAAGTCATCCCTAAGGGGATGTAGAGCTAAAGTGTCACTTGGAGGTGACGAAGCTACAAAAGTCGTTCCTAAGGGAGCGCAGAGTAAGTTCCGAAGCTCAAAAGTCGTTCCTAAGGGAATGCAGAGCCAAAATGCCACCGAAATAGAAGGTGAAGAAGCTCAAAATTCGTTCCTAAGGGGATGTAGAGATTAAATGCCACCGAAATAGAAGGTGAAGAGACTGAAAAGTCGTTCCTAAGGGGATGCAGAGTCTGAGTGTGGTTTCGTGTGTGTTCGTATCATACATTTGCATGTTCCATCACATCATTCTTTGCATTCATACAAACATTCATTAGACATTCGTAGGATCATTATTATCATGACATGAAGCACATGCGTTAATAGGAAAGAAAAAAGATGTTTGTCTTTGGTGACAAAATGCTTCGTTTAATACGAGATGCTTCGATGTGAACGAAAAGAAGGGAAGGTGTTTTTCGCCTTCGGCTCAAAAATTGTAAGTGTGGGTTTCGTCCACAGCAAAGCAATTCACACATGGACGAAGAGGTAAAATTATATTACAAGGTATGGACAAATATGTACAATGTTGTGTTCAACTCTCAATTACAATCTTTCGCCAAATAATGCAAAGAGATCCCAAGTTTTCTACAGGTAATTACAAAAAGAAGCTATAAGAGCCTTCAGCCCTTCGGAACAAGCTTCGGCTCAGCAACCTTCGGCGCCACCATCCTGTAGACAGATGATGGTATAAGGTAATCGCAAATGTAATAAAGAAACACCAAGGTAAAAGACAGGTAAAAGTTTCATACTGAATTGAGCAGTTTCCGAGCTTCGTCTCCAGCTAGCTCGCGCCTGCCCTTAGCCCAAATTTGAGTGATAAATTTGTTTCCAATGCTACGGGCTTCACCGGGAATACCAACTAAGTCTGATGATGAGAGGCTGAAGGTTGGTTTGTTAACTGTTTTAGCATGTGTACACCCGACCTTAAAAATGCAGCAGCTGTGCCACGAGAAGCTAACAGAGCATCGAAATCCCCGTGCCCAGTTATAACTTCATCGAGTGCTTCAACTTCGTTTTCAATGTGCTCGGAGGCTTTGGGGATATCTTCAGCCGAAGGAGCAATTTCTTCAGAACTAGCCCCAACCGAGTTGAATATTCCTTTTAGTCGATTCACACAGCGGGTGGCGAAATCTGTGCACTTATTCCAAAGGTCTTTCAATGACTCCTATAGCTTCGTATTTTTCTCTGCTTCGGCTTTAGCTTTTGCTTGCAGTTCTTTTGTTTCCTGCTTGAAGCGCTCTGATTCTTTCTTTAAAATTGTTTGAGCATTATCAAGTTCCTCGTTTAATTTAGTATTTTGAGATTGTACTTCCGCGAGGGAGCCTTCGGCTGCTTGTAGTAGAAAAACTTTCTCCTCTAGAGAAGCTTCAAGATCCTTTATCTTGTTCTCCAAGCCTTCAATTATAATCTCGTTTTTCTTATCTTCGTTATCCTGCTGCATTTTCAAAGCTTTGCTCAGCAGCATGCTCTGCAACAATAAGTCATGGTCAGAACATTTAATTCACCGCGAAGATAATAATAATAACAACCTAGTCAAAGGCCTCACCTTGAAGCTAGAATAAAATAAGCTACCGATAATATGTTGCTGTCAGTAGCAGCCGATATCAGCCTCTAGCTTCGGAAAGCCAACACTCTTGGATAGAGTGCCGACTATCTTCGCCTTGGCGCGGTCGCGGATGCATCCTAGGATCTCTTCGTCAACCCCTCGAAGAGCAAAGCCCCTGGTTGATATCCGTAGGATATAGCAAATTCTCGCAACTCTGATTTGTCCTCTTCAGAAAATTCTTGGCCGCCCAGGTGCCGAAGATCGAAATATTTTTCGCCCGAAGGGCTAGCATCAATTTCCCTTTCTTTGCTTGGCGCTGCGGCCATTTCTTCCTCTATAGCCACATCTTTAACCACATATGATATGAGCCTATCAATATCTGACATTGTTGTTTCGGCTTCATTAGTGTTTTTGACTTCGGCAGCAGCATCAGCTTCGGCACCCGCAACAATCACTATTTTAGCCGCTGAGGCTAAAGGCGATGTTCCCTCGATGGCTTGCATCATGTTAACTATTCATCATTTCTTTTGCCCTTCAACCTTCTCCTTTGCAGCTGAAGGTTGTTCTTTCTTCTGTAAAAATTGTGTCAGTTCTGATCCCAGAGGACTTAGCAGCTTGAAGTGTGGGGAATCAGTCATTACCTTTAAAATCTCTGCTACTTCGGCAGCATAGGGCGTTGAAGGAGCTTCTTCTCCTGTCTCATCCACCTTCGGCTCAGCAGAGGGCGTTATGTCAAGCTTTCGCTTTTTAGAAATTGCCGCTTTCGGCTCAGGAGCTGATTTTGGTTTCTTCAAAATTTTCTCATCTTCCTTTACTAGCCAAGCAGCTTGCCTACTCAGGATGCTGACAATCCTTTTCCTTTTCACCCCTTCGGCCCCTTTGTCAAGCCTTTCATAGTTTGGGTATTTGAAGTTTAACGCGTCCATCACCCGATTTAGCCTTCGTTTTGGCCGGGTGTCGAAGGTAGCAGTCATTAATTGGTCCTCTTTCTTGGTGTAGTTGCCAAGAATTTCATTGCACATTGTTTCGATCATTTCTAGCCACTCTTTGCATGGCTTCTTGAATTGTTTCTCAAATTTAAATCGGTAGGGGAGCCGAACAAGTTTGTACTTTTTGCCCCCTCCTTCTTTTTAGGCATTCTCCAGCCACTAGAGGTCAGAAATATTATATTTGCCAAGTACTCTTGCACTAGATCTCTAGTGCTGACTTAGGTTGCTACCACTATGAACTCTACTTCGGCTACCTAGCATGGGGAGCAAAACTGCATGTGGCACAAGGGCCTTGTCATCCCAAAGCTCAATTTCAATGGACTCATAACCATAGTCATTAGCTTCTCCTTCTCTTCTCGTCTGCCTTTATGTAAAACCATTCGCTTTTCCAACCGGTCGGCCACTTGGTACGATAGTCGAGAACCGGGGCCTTCGTATCCTTCTGATACGCAAAGTTGTAGCAACCGAAGTTCTCATGAAGACCATCTGCTCTGGCATTCGTTTGATAGTGCAGCTCGTGCACCCGACAGAAAGCTTCGGCATTAGGACTCATACCCTGACTTCGGAGGGCCCATATGTAGACACTAAGTCTAATGATTGCATTGGGTGTCAACTGATGTAAGTATATCTCAAAAATTTTCAAAACTTCTTCAATCATCTCATGCAGGGGGAAACGAAGTCCTGCCCTAAAGAAGCTTTTAAAGACTACGATTTCATCATCTTTTGGTTCTGGAATCACCTCTTCCCCAGCAAACTGGACAAGCTTGCTCTCGGCCTCCCCAAAGTAGCCCAATTTCTTCATCATAACCATGTCGTCTGCCATCACAGTAGATTTACCAAATTCAATGTGGCTAGGTTTCATTGGGCTCAGAATAGTGTAGTCCTCTTCATCTTCGTTCTCACTTCCTCCTTCAGCTACGATCTGTTTAGCTTCAGCAATCGAGGTACCTTCGGCAATAGCCTCCTCTAGCACAACAAGACCCGATTGCCTCATCACTTCTGATATTGGAGCCGTTTCGATCACTTCGGCCTCGTCCCCCTCACGAGACACCCTAGCGGTGGATCGTACTCTGGCCATTTTAGTGTTTACGCTTTTTTAAGATGAAGCTGATCTCAAGTGACGAAGCTTTTGCTCGAAAATGCAATACAGGAAGCTTCGGCTATGGTTAAAAATTCTAACAGCACAACAGTGCGATGGCAATGAATATTGTGGTAACTCCTCACCAACCCGTCTGTTTATATAGTGCTGCAGGGGGAGAAGGCGAACCACCATACCGCTCGCACTGGCTGAGCGGTGGACCGTTCGGCGTCCAGAATATTATAATCGTTTCTTGGCAACGAGCTTAGGGAAGGTGTTTTTTAGACCTTCGGCATTCCGAAGCCTTTGTGTTTTTCGTGGATCGAGCTCATTACGAAAAACGATCTAGCATCGTGAAGGGGCTACTGTTGGGGGTCTTCTTTCCCGCCGAATGTCCTCAAGGCGAAAACACCTTTGGCAAAATACTACAAAGGTATACGCGACATGAAGATACAACCCGAAGATGATGCGGGCAGAAGCCGAAGCTATGACTGAAGGAGCTTCGGCTTAGCATTATAATGAAGGCGAAGGACGATACCGACTTAAGGAGGAAAAGACTATCTAGTCCTTAATTGTTCACATTAAGATTACAATTAGTTATCAGGGAGATGAATGTAATTTTGTCCAGGTTGCGTCCTGTGCCTATAAATAGATGAACAATACCCCCGTACTGTTCACGTTGGATTGTAATCACTCTTGCGTCACTCTTGCATCTTCACCTTCTGGCAAGCCGAAGGTATCAATGCAATATAAATATTGTTGATGTTTATTCATGTTTATAAAATGAGAATATAAATAACTTATTGATTCATAATCGTTATTTATATTCTTTTGTATCTCATTTACCCTTATTTATATTTGTTCACTGAGATGATGAAGGTATGCCCTTCATGACCTTCGTCTGTAGACCATTATATCCAAAAGGAGATAATGCTTCGAAGGACGAAGGTTTTTAATTATTGACAATCGTGTTGTCTTATTCTTAATATGTAGCATTTGAGAACTAGGACCAACAATATGTTCTACAGAAAAATGGTGCGCCCTCATGCTAGCCGTATCGGTTTGGCCATTGTAATTGCATGGTAGCATAAATTATTCCCTCCCTTCCAAACTACTATGAGTCAATTTAATTCTATACTCGAAGTCAATCTTCTTTTACCTTACCATGTTTAAAAAATGTTTATATTTTATCTTTCCCTTTTCATATAACAGACAATAATTCTTCAGCCGGACATGTTTAAAAAATATATATGTTCACAAAAAATATGCATCAAACTAGTTTCATTAAAAAGTTTTCTTAAAAAAACATGTCCTATCAGCACATTTGCATGGCCTTGTAGAATTGACACTCTTTCTTAAAATGTTGGTCAAACCTAGAGAAGTCTCATTTAGAATAAAACTGGAAGTGACATATAATCTGTAATGTGGTGAGTACTACTAAGCTACCTAGGTAGATTGAAACAGCTACAAAACACCATGACATCTTGTGACAATATCATGCTAATACAAAATATGGTGGGGTTGGCAAGAAGTTGAGCCACCAAGCATGACTGAAGATTCAATTCACTACTGGACACGGCTTCTTTGCCGAGTTACACAGACACTCGGCAAAGGCTCAAAAGCACTCAACAAAGCCTTTGCAGAGAGCCACACTCGACAAAGGCTCAAAAGCACTCGGCAAAGCCTTTGCTAGGAGCCACACTACGCAAAAAGGGCTCGATGAACTGATCATCAGCAACGACCTCTTTGATGATTACTTTCCATCGGGCACTCGGCAAAGTAAAGTCATCGTGATGGCAGCGGGTGACAGAGCCTTTGCCGAGTGCCTAGGTCTGAGGCACTCGGCAAAGAAAGCTCCAGTGCCCCCTACGCAGTTTCTATACCAAGTGCGTAGTATGGCACTCGACAAAGGTGGAGCATTTGCCGAGTGCCGGTTGCTGAAGCACTCGTCAAAGGTAGAGCCTTTCCCTAGTGCCTTGTTCATAGCACTCGGCAAAAGTGGACCATTTGCCAAGTGCCTTGGCCAAGGCACTCGACAAAGGCGATTTCTCGGTTACTAGGTGTTTTGTCTTTGCCGAGTACTATGACCATTGCACTCGGCAAAGGCACCCTTTGCCGAGTGCAACACTCGGCAAAGTGAACTGATACACCCTTTTAAATTTTCCATCCAAACAAACAAAAAATATATATCCTTAACACCATATATACTTCATAGATATCACATACATCAAAGAACCATCACATACATCATAGATCCCACATATCTCACAAACATCACAAGTTTCTTCACAAACATCTCAAAAGTCACATGTCTACCAAAATAGTTCACAAAAACTCAAAAGTAGTCAGACACATAAGTTTAGAAACATCAAATGTATGTCACAAACAAGTCTTTAAAGAGCACTAGCGAGGTGGAAAGTTACTTTGGTGAGGTGAAGGGTTTGGCGAAGATTGAGGGTCATTTGATGCTACTGAATATATCTGCACAAAGAATAGATTGTCTGCGTGAGACAAGATAAATATATATCATAAATGACTATAAAATTTTATATTCACATGAGTAGAAAACTGACGAGGTCGAGGTGGAGTGAACAGTGTAGCTGGCAGAGCTAGACCTGCTGCAACGCGGTGTAGGCAAACCCACAACGGCTAGATGACAAGTAACTTCTCCACTAAAAAGGAACACAAGTTTTGTCGGCGTTTTGAGACCGGGGGGTCCCTAAGCCGACGAGTGAGTGTGCCGCGTGCCCCAGCCCAGATGGGTCGAGCGCGTGGGCGAGCGCGAAGGGGGAAAGCGAGGTGGCCGGAGCCGAGTCGTGAGGGAGGTGGAGATCCCGCGGCCTTCGTGTTCGTCCCGCGCCCAGGTCGGGTGCGCTTGTAGTAGGGGGTTACAAGCGTCCACGCGGGTGAGGGAAGCGAGCGGCCCCAAGAGAGCGCCTGCCCCGTCCTCGTTCCCGCGCAGCCAACCTTCTCTGAGAAGGCCCTGGTCCTTCCTTTTATAGGCGTAAGGAGAGGATCCAGGTGTACAATGGGGGTGCAGCAGAGTGCTACGTGTCTAGCGGGGGAGAGCTAGCGCCCTAGGTACATGCCAAGGTGGCAGCCGGAGAGATCTTGGCACCCAGCTGGTGTGGTGTCGTGGCTGTTGGTGGAGCAACGGAGCCTGGCGGAGGGACAGCTGTCGGAGCTGTTGGGTCCTTGCTGACGTCCCCCTGCTTCCGTAAGGGAGCTGAGAGCCGCCGTCGTCATGGGTCTAGCGGGGCGCCATCATTGCCTATCTGGCGGAGCTACCCAGATGGGACGCCGGTCTTGTTCCCTGCGGCCCGAGTCGGCTCAGGGTAGGGTGATGATGGCGCTTCCTGTTGATGTGGCGGACTTGTGTCCTAGGTCGGGCGACGTGGAGGCTCCTCCGAAGCCGAGGTCGAGTCTGTCCTGCATGGCCGAGGCCGAGCCCGAGCTCCTGGGTCGGGCGAGGCGGAGGTCGTTCGGCAGAGGCCAGGGCGGAGTCCGACCCCTGGGGTCGGGCGAAGCGGAGTTCGTCGTCTTCCGGGGCCTAGCCCGAGTCCGAGCCCTGGGTCGGGTGGAGTGGAGTTCGCCGTCTTCCGGGGCCTTAGCCCGAGTCCCAGCCTTGGGTCGGGCGGAGCGGAGTTCGCCGTCTTCCGGGGCCTTAGCCCGAGTCCGAGCCCTGGGTCGGGCGGAGCGGAGTTCGCCGTCTTCCGGGGCCTTAGCCCGAGTCCGAGCCCTGGGTCGGGCGGAGCAGAGTTCGCCGTCTTCCGGGGCCTTAGCCCGAGTCCGAGCCCTGGGTCGGGCGGAGCGGAGTTCGTCGTCTTCCGGGGCCTTAGCCCGAGTCCGAGCCCTGGGTCGGGCGGAGCGGAGTTCGCCGTCTTCCGGGGCCTTAGCCCGAGTCCGAGCCCTGGGTCAGGCGGAGCTTCCTATGGCGCCTTTGGCAAGGCCTGACTGCCTGTCAGTCTCACTCTGTCAAGTGGCACTGCAGTCGGAATGGCGCAGGCGGCGCTATCCTTCTGTCAGACCGGTCAGTGGAGCGGCGAAGTGACGGCGGTCACTTCGGCTCTGCCGGGGGGCGCGTGTCAGGATAAAGGTGTCAGGCTACCTTTGCGTTAAATGCCCCTGCGACTCGGTCGGTCGGCGCGGCGATTTAGTCAGGGTTGCTTCTTAGCGAAGGCAAGGCCTCGGGCGAGCCGGAGATGCGTCTGCCGTTAAAAGGGGGCCTCGGGCGAGACGGAAACATCTCGGGGTCGGCTGCCCTTGCCCGAGGCTAGGCTCGGGCGAGGCGTGATCGAGTCGCTCATATGGACTGATCCCTGACTTAATCGCACCCATCAGGCCTCTGCAGCTTTATGCTGATGGGGGTTACCAGCTGAGAATTAGGCGTCTTGAGGGTACCCCTAATTATGGTCCCCGACAGTAGCCCCCGAGCCTCGAAGGGAGTGTTAGCACTCGCTTGGAGGCTTTCGTCGCACTTTTTTGCAAGGGGACCAGCCTTTCTCGGTTGCATTTTGTTCCGGTGGGTGCGCGCGAGCGCACCCGCCGGGTGTAGCCCCCGAGGCCTCGGAGGAGTGGTTTCACTCCTTCGAGGTCTTAATGCCTTGCGTAATGCTTCGGCTGGTCTGGTGGTTCCCTCATGCGAACTGGCCGTAGCCCGGGTGCACGGTCGGGGCCCAAGTTCTCAGGCTGGTATGTTGACGCTGTCAACGGTTTGGCCGGAGCCGGGTTTGCGAGAGCAGCCCCCGAGCCTCCGCACAGGGCGAGAGGGCGATCAAGGACAGACTCGGCTTTTTTACATATGCCCCTACGTCGCCTTTCCGCAAGGAGGAGGGGGGAGAGCGCCATGTTACCCTCGATGGGCACCGAACATGGTGTCTCCGGTGAGCTGCAAGCGGGTAATCCGAGTGGACGTCCGTGCCCCGTTCGTTGGGGTCGGCTAGGGGCCCAGAGGCACGCCCAAAAGTACCTGCGGGTGATCTACCGGACCCGGTCCCCTGGCGACGGGGTCCGAGGGCTCGATGCCTCCCTCCGATGGGATTCCGTTACAGGATCGCTCCCGCTGGTCTCGGAAATGTCCTAGGGTACCTCGGGAGCGCAGCCCGAGCCTCGGTTATGTATCGAACGTACCCCTGGTCATCCCTCGCTCGGTGTCTGAGGCGATTGTGAACCCTTCGGGGGGCCAGCCTTCGAACCCCTGATCAGTAATGGGCGCGGAGCCCGAGTAGCCTGAGGCGGCCGTGGAACCTTTCGGGGGGCCGGCCTTCAAACCTCTGACCAGTAGTGGGTGTAGGGCCCACGCGATCTGAGGCGGCTGTTGAACCCTTGGGGGGCCAGCCTTCGAACCCCTGATCAGTAAGGAGGCTCGGAGCCTAGTTCCTTCACGGGGAAGGATCCCTTTCGGGGTATCCTCCTTTCCCGGTCCCTGTCGCAAGAGATAGAGAAAGAGGAAAAAAAAGGAAAAAGGATACGAAACCGAACGACGCGGCGTACCTTTTTTGGCGCGGTTGTTTCGGCGAAGGCGAAGCGTCGCTCGCTGCCCCTGCCAGAAGCGCCGCCTGTCCAGCCGCGGAGTTGATGCGACGGGGCGAGTAGTTGGCGGGGCTGCCGTTGCGCGTGCGCGAGCCGTTCGAGGAACGGATCACGGGCGCGTTGTCTTCACGCCGCGAGAGGGGGTTCTCTCGCTGCCTTCGGATGGGACGTGAGCTTGGCTGACGGCGTGACCGCTGCTCCCGCGTGCCTGCCACCGTCATCACTGCCGGCCCACTTTTGACCGCGTTGACCGCTGCGTCAGGCTGGCGCTGCTGGGTCGCGCGCTGGGTCGCCTCGGGTCGCGGTATCGGTTCCGCAATCGAGGAGGTGCGGTGGTGGCGCAAGTGGTACAGTTGCTTGCATGCAGCATCCGGCGCGCCGGTCGCGCGACGCGTGGGCCTGGGCCTCCGTGCTGGCGTGTCGGGAGTCGGAGAGGCGCGCCCACTTGGCGCGATTGCACGCCGCCTGCATGGCTGCCCGCCCCTTTCGCCCGTTGGTCTAGGCAAAAGTGGAGGATCACTTGTAACCGCTGGGCGGTTGCGTGCACCACGCGCGGCGGTTTGGCTTCTTCTGCTTGGAGCTGGTCTGCATGACATGCGGGACCCAGCCCCCGCGCCGCAGGGGAGGGCTTTGGGGCGTGTTGGAGAAGACTCAGCCCGTGACGGTTGGGGGCGCAAGCAGGGAGAGTCGCCTTTAAAAGGAGGGCGACCCCTTCCGTAAGGCGACCATGTCTTCTTCCTCCCTGATGCACCGTGTCTTTCCACCTTCCAAGCCCCCGGATGGGGGAAACCGCCGTCTTTTCGCCTCATCGTTGGAGGAACGCAACTCCGTGGGAGTTGGTACCTTTCAGCCATCGTTCGGCTTCAAGGATTTTCATCACATAGCCCGGTTGCTCCCCTCCGCTGGTGGTCACCCAAGACGGTGACCTCCAGCTCCTGGATGGGGAGAGGCAAACCGGGCTGTGATCCCGGTCTCGCCCTCAGTGTTGAGGGTGTTCGTCATCCTCGCTGTGGCGGGGGGTGAGGCGAGCCGGGGCTCCACCTCCTGCGCGGGTAGGCGGACCACCTCTTCTTCCAGCTTCTGGTGGTGGCAATCGCCCTTTAGCCCTACAGCGGAGACATCCTCCAGCCATGCCGGGGAAGGCGAACTGTTGCTGCCCAGCTAGGATGCAACATTCCGTCTTCTTCCTCGCATTCGCGGCGAGGACGGCTGCGAGGATCTGCCGGGATGCTCGGGGGCATCCCGCGTTTTGCCGGTGATTCGCCCAGAGCTTGTCGCTCCACGGGCTTCCCTGGCGGGGAGGTTGTCCATACCCGTGGAGACGGAACCGGAGTTCCGTTTGTAATGGCACTTCGAATGCCAGGATTTTCTGTTCATTACGGCTTTCGGGGCCTGAACGTGTATGTAACTTCGGCACGGAGCCGTGTTTTTTCCTCATTTCCGAGCACTAAGACTCGTCTGTTGACTATCTGAACCGCTTCACCAAGCATGAGTCGCCCCGTGTCAAGGTGACGAGTGAGGTATCCGTATCCCGGAGGCGTAGGAGTCCCTCGGCTCGGTCGGCCCTGCTGTCCAAGGTTCCTCTAGCTTAGTTAAAGAGACCCCTCGGTCGCTCTTCGACGAGCCGAGGCCAGGGGTAGCAATATCAGTATGAACAGAGGCAGAGTTGGCTCGAAAATGAAACCTGGTTGGCCGGAGCCTAGCCGGGTTGTCCGTTGGCAGGATCGACGTCGGAGTTGATCAGCCGAGGCTTCGGACCGGGCTGGCACCCTCGGAAGAAGGTTGGCCGAGGCCCCGGGGGTGACCGGCTGAGCCGCCTGCTCGGGCCGGATTCCCGGAGAAGTCCCTGGCAGCGATTGCCCGGGCGTGGTGATGACGTCGTCCTTCGGAGCGGAGAACCTCGGACCACGTCGCCGTCCGAGGCTAGGTCAGGCCTCGCCGAAGGTGCCGTCAATGCCGAGGGTGTTGCTGCCCTCTTCCAACGTCAAGACCCAAGCCTGCAGGATCAGATTGTCTTGTAGCGTGCGCCTCGTGCGGTCGTCGAGGCCAGAACACACACCCTCGCTGCGTTGTAAAGCTGCGTCTCTTTTCCTCTTGTTTCGAGTATCTGGACTTTTTGTCGGTAACAGGGATGTTTGTGCGAGCGAGAGTTGCTTCTCGCGGAAGGTGATGAGTGAGGTATCCGTATCCCGGAGGCATGGGAGTCCCTCGGCTCGGTCGACCTTGCCGCTTACGCGTACTTTCACCCGTCCATGAGGCCCTGTCACCGACTCGGTCGAGAAGGCTCGAAGGATCGCTTCGGCAGAAGGGCTTCCGAACGTAAAGACTTGTTCGATCCGTGGAGTCACTTTATCCGAACGCGAGTTACTTATCGCAGAAGGTGATGAGTGAGGTATCCGTATCCCGGAGGCGTAGGAGTCCCTCGGCTCGGTCAGCCTTGGCTGCTTACGTGTACTCCGTCGTTTCCAGGACCCACTTTTCGAAGTAGTCAAAAAGCACGAAAGATATTCTGGTAGAAGAGATTTTTTTCGAGGAAAATTTTGACGCAGAGGGGGTTTCCCCCCTTTTAGCCCCCGAGGGAGGGTCGGGCTTTGCCGAGGCGAGGCCAACCCTTCCTTGTTGACTAAACTTTGCGTGGGTGCGGGGTATATGAACAACTTGGAAACATCTTAAGGGTAGAAACGACGTAGCTGTTGGATGTTCCAAGCGTTGCCGTAGACCTCGCCTTGACTGTTGGCCAGCTTGTACGTTTCGGGCTTCAGAACTTTTGCGATGACGAATGGCCCCTCCCAGGGGGGCGTGAGCTTGTGCCTCCCTCGGGCGTCTTGCCGCAGTCGAAGCACCAGGTCGCCCACCTGGAGGTCTCGGGGTCGGACCCCTCGGGCGTGGCAGCGTCGCAGGGACTGCTGATACCGCGCCGAGTGTAGTAAGGCCCTGTCCCGAGCCTCTTCCAGCTGGTCCAGCGAGTCTTCTCGGCTAGCTTGGTTGCTTTGATCGTCGTAAGCCCTCGTCCTTGGGGAGCCGTATTCCAGGTCAGTGGGCAAGACGGCCTCGGCCCCGTAGATCAGGAAGAACGGCGTGAAACCCGTGGCTCGACTCGGCGTTGTCCTCAGGCTCCAGACCACCGAGGGGAGTTCCTTCATCCATCGCTTGCCGAACTTGTTGAGGTTGTTGTAAATCCGAGGCTTGAGCCCTTGTAGAATCATGCCGTTGGCACGCTCTACTTGCCCATTCGACATGGGATGAGCTACGGCAGCCCAGTCCACCCGGATGTGGTGATCCTCGCAAAAATCCAAGGATTTTCTGCCGGTGAACTGGGTGCCGTTGTCAGTGATGATGGAGTTTGGGACCCCGAAGCGATGGATGATGTTGGTGAAGAACGCCACCGCCTGCTCGGACCTGATGCTGTTCAGGGGTCGGACCTCGATCCACTTGGAGAATTTGTCGATGGCGACCAGCAGGTGCGTGTAGCCCCCGGGCGCCTTCTGCAGAGGGCCGACGAGGTCCAGACCCCACACAGCGAAGGGCCAGGTGATGGGTATCGTCTGCAGAGCCTGAGCGGGCAGGTGGGTCTGCTTCGCATAGAATTGACACCCTTCGCAGGTGCGGACGATTCTAGTGGCGTCAGCCACCGCCGTTGGCCAGTAGAAGCCTTGCCGGAAAGCGTTCCCGACGAGGGCTCGAGGCGCTGCGTGATGGCCGCAAGCCCCCGAGTGTATCTCTTGCAGGAGTTCCTGACCTTCGGCGATGGAGATGCATCGCTGGAGGATGCCCGAGGGGCTGTGGTGGTAGAGCTCCTTCTCATCGCCCAGCAAGACGAACGACTTAGCGCGTCGCGCTACCCGTCGAGCCTCGGCTTGGTCGAGGGGTAGCTCTCCTTGGCGGAGATATCGCAGGTACGGGGTCTGCCAATCTCGATCAGGCGTGACCCCGCTTCGCTCCTCCTCGATGCGCAGCGCCTCGCCCTCGGGGGCCGAGGGTTCCTCGGGCTGAACCGAGGACGCCTCGGGCTGGGCCGAGGGTACCTCGGACTGGGCCGAGGACGCCTCGGGCTCGGGCGTGTCGTTGATCTTGACGGAGGGTTGGTGCAGATCCCGGGAGAAGACGTCTGGGGGAACCGTCGTTCGCCCCGAGGCTATCTTCGCCAGCTCGTCCGCAGTCTCGTTGTAGCGCCGGGCGATGTGGTTAAGCTCGAGCCCGTAGAACTTGTCTTCCAGGCGCCGAACCTCATCGCAGTAGGCCTCCATCTTCGGGTCGCGGCAGTGGGAGTTCTTCATGACCTGGTCGATGACGAGCTGCGAGTCGCCGCGAGCGTCGAGGCGTCGGACCCCTAGCTCGATGGCGATTCGCAATCCGTTGATCAGAGCTTCGTACTCAGCCACATTGTTGGACGCCGGGAAATGGAGGCGCAGCACGTAGCGCAGGTGTTTCCCGAGGGGCGAGACGAAGAGCAGGCCTGCGCCGGCTCCCGTCTTCATCAGCGACCCGTCGAAAAACATGGTCCAGAGCTCCGGTTGGATCGGAGCCGTTGGCAACTGGGTGTCGACCCATTCGGCTACGAAGTCCGCCAATACCTGGGACTTGATGGCCTTCCGAGGGGCGAACGAGATTGTCTCGCCCATGATTTCCACCGCCCATTTTGCGATCCTGCCCGAGGCCTCTCGGCACTGGATGATCTCTCCCAGGGGGAAGGATGATACCACAGTTACCGGATGAGACTCGAAGTAATGTCGCAACTTTCGCCTCGTCAGGATCACTGCATACAGTAGCTTCTGAACTTGTGGGTAGCGGATCTTGGTTTCGGACAGCACCTCGCTGACGAAGTAAAGTGGCCTCTGAATGGGCAATGCATGCCCCTCTTCTTGCCTTTCGACCACAATCGCGGCGCTAACCACCTGAGTGGTCGCGGCGACGTAGACCAAGAGGGCTTCTCCATTAGCTGGGGGTACCAAGATAGGCGCCTTGGTGAGGAGCGCCTTCAGGTTCCCGAGAGCTTCCTCGGCCTCAGGGGTCCAAGTGAAGCATTCGGCCTTCCTTAAGAGGCGGTACAGAGGCAGGCCTCTTTCGCCGAGGCGTGAGATGAAACGGCTCAAGGCCGCGAGACATCCCATGACCCTCTGTACACCTTTTAAGTCCTTGATGGGCCCCATGCTGGTGATGGCTGCGATCTTCTCTGGGTTGGCTTCGATGCCTCGCTCGGAGACGATGAACCCCAGGAGCATGCCTCGGGGCACCCCGAAGACACACTTCTCGGGATTGAGCTTGACGTCCTTTGCCTTGAGACACCGGAATGTCACTTCAAGGTCGGAGAGGAGGTCGGAGGCTTTCATTGTCTTGACTACGATGTCATCGACGTAGGCCTCGACCGTGCGACCGATGTGTTCGCCGAACACATGGTTCATGCACCGCTGGTACGTTGCACCCGCATTCCTCAAACCGAACGGCATGGTGACATAGCAGTACATGCCGAAGGGCGTGATGAAAGAAGTCGCGAGCTGGTCGGACTCTTTCATCTTGATTTGATGATACCCTGAGTAGGCATCGAGGAAAGACAGGGTTTCGCACCCAGCAGTGGAATCCACGATTTGATTGATGCGAGGTAGAGGGTAGGGAACCTTCGGACATGCTTTGTTGAGACCAGTGTAGTCTACACACATCCGTCATTTCCCCCCTTTCTTTCTCACAAGCACAGGGTTGGCAAGCCATTCGGGATGGAATACCTCTTTGATGAACCCTGCTGCCATTAGCTTGTGGATCTCTTCGCCTATCACCCTGCGCTTTTCCTCGTCGAATCGGCGCAGAGGCTGCCTGACCGGTCGGGCTCCGGCCCGAATATCCAGCGAGTGCTCGGCGACATCCCTCGGTATGCCGGGCATGTCCGAGGGACTCCACGCAAAGACGTCGGCGTTTGCGCGGAGAAAGTCGACGAGCACTGCTTCCTATTTGGGGTCGAGCCCGGAACCGATCCGGACCTGCTTGGAGGTGTCGCCACCGGGGTCGAGAGGGACGGCCTTAACCGTCTCCGCCGGCTCGAAATTGCCAGCGTGTCGCTTCACGTCTGGCACCTCTCGGGAGAGGTTTTCCAGGTCGGCGATGAGGGCCTCGGACTCGGCGAGGGCCTCAGCGTACTCCACGCACTCCACGTCGCATTCGAACGCGTGTTTGTACGTGGGGCCGACGGTGATGACCCCGTTGGGGCCCGGCATCTTGAGCTTCAGGTAGGTGTAGTTGGGGATGGCCATGAACTTCACGTAGCATGGCCTCCCCAATACCGCGTGGTAGGTTCCTTGGAACCCGACCACCTCGAACGTCAAAGTCTCCCTTCGGAAGTTGGAGGGTGTTCCGAAGCAGACAGGAAGGTCGAGCCGTCCGAGGGGCTGGACGCGCTTCCCAGGAATGATCCCATGGAAGGGCGCAGCGCCTGCTCGGACGGAGGACAGATCGACGCGCAGAAGCCTGAGGGTCTCGGCGTAGATGATGTTGAGGCAGCTGCCCCCATCCATCAGGACCTTGGTGAGCCTGACGTCGCCGATGATGGGGTCGACGACGAGCGGGTATTTCCCCGGGCTCGGCACGTGGTCGGGGTGGTCAGCTTGGTCGAAGGTGATGGGCTTGTCGGACCAGTCTAGGTAGACTGGCGCCGCCTCCTTCACCGAGCAGACCTCCCGACGCTCTCGCTTGCGATGCCGAGCCGAGGCATTCGTCGCATGCCCTCCGTAGATCATGAAGCAGTCGCGGACCTCGGGGAACTCTCCTGCTTGGTGATCTTCCTTTTTGTCGTCGTCGTGGGCCCTGCCACCCTCTGCGGGTGGCCCGGCCTTGTGGAAGTGGCGCCGAAGCATGACGCACTCCTCGAGGGTGTGCTTGACGGGCCCCTGATGGTAAGGGCACAGCTCCTTGAGCATCTTGTCGAAAAGGTTAGCACCTCCGGGGGGCTTCCGAGGGTTCTTGTACTCGGCGGCGGCGACAAGGTCCGCGTCAGCGGCGTCGCGTTTCGCTTGCGACTTCTTCCTGCCTTTCTTCTTGGCGTCGCGCGGAGTAGACGCCTCAGGAGCCTCTTCTGACGGGCGGCCCCGGGGCTGCTTGTCCTTTCGGAAGATGGCCTCGACCGCCTCCTGGCCAGAGGCGAACTTGGTGGCGATGTCCATCAGCTCGCTCGCCCTGGTGGGGGTCTTGCGACCCAACTTGCTCACCAGGTCACGGCAAGTGGTGCCGGCAAGGAACGCGCCGATGACATCTGAGTCGGTGATGTTGGGCAGCTCGGTGCGCTGCTTCGAGAATCGCCGGATGTAGTCCCGAAGAGACTCTCCCGGCTGTTGCCGGCAGCTTCGGAGGTCCCAGGAATTCCCGGGGCGCACGTACGTGCCCTGGAAGTTGCCGGCGAAGGCTTGGACCAAATCCTCCCAGTTGGAGATCTGCCCCGGAGGCAGGTGCTCCAACCAGGCGCGAGCAGTGTCGGAGAGGAACAGGGGGAGGTTGCGGATGATGAGGTTGTCATCGTCCGTTCCACCCAGTTGGCAGGCCAGGCGGTAGTCCGCGAGCCACAATTCCGGTCTCGTTTCCCCCGAGTACTTTGTGATAGTAGTCGGGGGTCGGAATCGGGCCGGAAACGGCGCCCGCTGGATGGCCCGGCTGAAGGCCGGCGGACCGGGTGGTTCGGGCGAGGGACTCCGATCCTCCCCGCTGTCGTAGCGTCCCCCACGCCTGGGGTGATAGCCTCGGCGCACCCTTCCATCGAGGCGGGCCCGACGGTCGCGACGATGGTGCTCGTTGCCGAGGTGGCCCGGGGCCGCAGGCGCGGTGTTGCGCGTGCGCCCGGTGTAGACCGAGGCCTCCCGCATGAATTGGGAAGTCACGGCATGAGGTTCCGAGGGGTACCCCTGCCTTCGGGAGGCAGAGCTCTCGGCCCGCCGGGCCGCAGCGCCTTCCAGGAGATTCTTGAGCTCCCCCTGGATTCGCCGACCCTCGGTGGTTGATGGCTCCGGCATCGCGCGGAGGAGCATCGCTGCGGCTGCCAGGTTCTGACCGATCCCGCTGGATGCGGGTGGCGGCCTATCCCTGGCATCGTTGGCGACGCGGTGCTGGAAACCCTGGGGCAGGTGACGTATTTCTCCGGCCGGGGGCTGGCTCGCCCATACCTACCCGACGTCCCGGCGGATCGACTCGAGCGCTCCTGCTCCCTCGTCGAGCCTGGCCTGCGCCCCGCGGACTTGCTCGAGCTGTGGGTCGTGACCCCCCGCCGGAACGGGGACCACAGCTAGCCCCCGCGGGATGTCGGCGCGAGGCACCGGCCTAGGGAGATCGCCATCCTCCGGCATGCCGAGACGGTTGCCTTCGGAGGGATCCCCTAGCTCGACGTGGAAACATTCGCGGCTCGGGCCGCAGTCCTTGTCGTCAAGGCTGCGGCTGCCGTCGGAACAGTCGGAGAGGCAGTAGTCACATGCGGTCATGAAGTCCCGCATGGCACTGGGGTTGCCAGATCCAGAGAAATCCCAGCAGATGCTAGGATCGTCATCTTCCTCGGACCCAGAGGGCCCGTAGGTCGAGACGTCCGTCAATCAGTCCCAAGGCGACCGCACACGCAACCCCAGAGGGGTTGCACTCGCCTCAACGCGAGCGCCCGCCAAAGCGAGGTTGCTAGGCGGGTTGAGGTCGAGTCGAAAGGACGTAGGATGGGAATCAGTCGGTACCTTTTGGTCGACGAGGAGCGACACAGTCACGTCGGGGACTGATTGCGTCGTCGTCTTGGGTATGAGGGCGACGTCCTACAGGCCCTCCGCGAGCGTGCTGGCGTCGTCCACTTGCTCGGGATTGGCGTGTCGCGGGGGGACGGCGCTCGCCTTCGTCTCAAACGCGAGGTCGACGCCCGACGCGTCCTCCGTTGGGGCGCTGGGGATGTCGATTCGCTCGACAGCCGACGGAGCGCAGCCTCCCGCCCGGCCTTGGTTGCCCCGCCTCCTCCTCCGATGGCGAGGGAGAGGATGGGGCGAGCTCGAATGTTGTTCTTCCACCACGCGGGGAAGACGTCGTCGATTCCGCCGCCGGCGGGCGCGCTGTCGGCCGCCATTGTCGTCGTCGCGCGGCGGTGGAAGGAGTATCATGTCGTAGCTGCCGTCGAGAGACATGAACTCGAGACTCCCGAAACGGAGCACCGTCCCGGGTTGGAGAGGTCGTTGGAGACTGCCCATCTGGAGCTTGACGGGAAACTGCTCGTCAACACGCAGGAGGCCCCTACCTGGCGCGCCAACTGTCGGCGTTTCGAGACAGGGGGGTCCCTAAGCCGACGAGTGAGTGTGCCGCGTGCCCCAGCCCAGATGGGTCGAGCGCGTGGGCGAGCGCGAAGGGGGAAAGCGAGGTGGCCAGAGCCAAGTCGTGAGGGAGGTGGAGATCCCGCGGCCTTCGTGTTCGTCCCGCGCCCAGGTCGGGTGCGCTTGCAGTAGGGGGTTACAAGCGTCCACGCGGGTGAGGGAAGCGAGCGGCCCCAAGAGAGCGCCTGCCCCGTCCTCGTTCCCGCGCGGCCAACCTTCTCTGAGAAGGCCCTGGTCCTTCCTTTTATAGGCGTAAGGAGAGGATCCAGGTGTACAATGGGGGTGCAGCAGAGTGCTACGTGTCTAGCGGGGGAGAGCTAGCGCCCTAGGTACATGCCAAGGTGGCAGCCGGAGAGATCTTGGCACCCAGCTGGTGTGGTGTCGTGGCTGTCGGTGGAGCAACGGAGCCTAGCGGAGGGACAACTGTCGGAGCTGTTGGGTCCTTGCTGACGTCCCCCTGCTTCCGTAAGGGAGCTGAGAGCCGCCGTCGTCATGGGTCTAGCGGGGCGCCATCATTGCCTATCTGGCGGAGCTAGCCAGATGGGACGCCAGTCTTGTTCCCTGCGGCCCCAGTCAGCTCGGGGTAGGGTGATGATGGCGCTTCCTGTTGACGTGGCGGACTTGTGTCCTAGGTCGGGCGACGTGGAGGCTCCTCCGAAGCCGAGGTCGAGTCTGTCCTGCATGGCCGAGGCCGAGCCCGAGCTCCTGGGTCGGGCGAGGCGGAGGTCGTTCGGCAGAGGCCAGGGCGGAGTCCGACCCCTGGGGTCGGGCGAAGCGGAGTTCGTCGTCTTCCGGGGCCTAGCCCGAGTCCGAGCCCTGGGTCGGGCGGAGCGGAGTTCGCCGTCTTCCGGGGCCTTAGCCCGAGTCCGAGCCCTGGGTCGGGCGGAGCGGAGTTCGCCGTCTTCCGGGGCCTTAGCCCGAGTCCGAGCCCTGGGTCGGGCGGAGCGGAGTTCGCCGTCTTCCGGGGCCTTAGCCCGAGTCCGAGCCCTGGGTCGGGCGGAGCGGAGTTCGCCGTCTTCTGGGGCCTTAGCCTGAGTCCGAGCCCTGGGTCGGGCGGAGCGGAGTTCGCCGTCTTCCGGGGCCTAAGCCCGAGTCCGAGCCCTGGGTCGGGCGGAGCGGAGTTCGCCGTCTTCCGGGGCCTTAGCCCGAGTCCGAGCCCTGGGTCGGGCGGAGCTTCCTATGGCGCCTTTGGCAAGGCCTGACTGCCTGTCAGTCTCACTCTGTCAAGTGGCACTGCAGTCGGAATGGCGCAGGCGGCGCTGTCCTTCTGTCAGACCGGTCAGTGGAGCGGCGAAGTGACGGTGGTCACTTCGGCTCTGCCGGGGGGCGCGTGTCAGGATAAAGGTGTCAGGCTACCTTTGCGTTAAATGCCCCTGCGACTCGGTCGGTCGGCGCGGCGATTTAGTCAGGGTTGCTTCTTAGCGAAGGCAAGGCCTCGGGCGAGCCAGAGATGCGTCTGCCGTTAAAAGGGGGCCTCGGGCGAGACGGAAACATCTCGGGGTCGGCTGCCCTTGCCCGAGGCTAGGCTCGGGCGAGGCGTGATCGAGTCGCTCGTATGGACTGATCCCTGACTTAATCGCACCCATCAGGCCTCTGCAGCTTTATGCTGATGGGGGTTACCAGCTGAGAATTAGGCGTCTTGAGGGTACCCCTAATTATGGTCCCCGACAAGTTTACACGTCTATCAAGACATATCCAAAACCTGCAAATAAAACTAACAACATGATGGCTAACATGCATATATATATATATTAACAACACGATGGTCATCAATCACATATATAATTTCAATCCATTTCGCAGAATATATCAAACCACATCTAATCGACATCCCTATCCACACAAGATTAAGGTTTGAATCCACCACATAGATACACAAAGTGTCCATCTTACTGCTATTTCAATATTTAACATATATGATACTAGTTTTTTTATCATGTATCCTTGTCATAAGTTAATAATAACATTTTACACAATATTAAGGTTCCAAATCACCACATAGATATAGACGGTTAAAACAAACAATAACAAACCATTGTAAAATGAAACTCACCGATCGAGGCGGGGAGATGGCTATGGGCGTGAAGTTCGCTGGCAACAAGACGAGTTGTGGGGAGGCACAGGCATCACGGAGGCAAGCAGTAGCACGGAGGCGAGCGATGATGCGAGGCACGGAGGCGTGTGTGGTGTGTGAGTGTGTGTGAGGCCAAGCCACACACAGTTAGGGTAAGTCAATGTTCTTTATCGAGTGCCCTGGATCTGGCACTCTATAAATACTTTTTTTAAAAAACTTTTAAAATTACTTTGCCGAGTGTCACCTAAGAGGTGCTCGGCAAATAAGGCTCCACACACTCGGTTAGAGTAAGTTGAGGTTCTTTGCCGAGTGTCCTTTCTAGACACCCGACAAAGAATGTTTTTGCCGAGTATCTAGAGTGTATTTGTTTTTCTTCTTTCTCTCTCTAATTTTTTTGTACCGTGTTACTATAATCTCTGGACCTACATTTTCATTTTTTGCACATTTCTTAGAGTGTTTGTTATATCTATTAGATTTATTACATTTAATTCAATTTTTTCGGATAATTCAAATTTGAACTGCAAGTCACTCGAATAATTGAAAACAATGAATGCAAAATTAATATTAATGTTATTGAGTACATGTTGTGGCCTTATTCAGGAACAAACTAGAAATTTCGAATATCGTATTCACGAAACAGGACCGTGAACTTGCGATCCAATTGTTTTAAAATTATATAAAACACAAACAAAGTCAGAAAATCTTGAAACTTGTTAAGATGTCATAATATCATATGTCACTACCGGAATTCTGCTCTTTGCCGAGTGTCAAATGATTTGCCGAGTGCTTTTTTGACACTCGGCAAAGAGTCTTTGCCGAGTGTTTTATTTTTGACACTTGGTAAAGAGTTTCTTTGTCGAGTGTTTTATTTTGGACACTAAGCAAAGACAGTTTAAAAATCACATTTTAAAGCAGTAAATTAATTCAAATAAAAGTTTTCAACTACAAATTTGCATAACTTATCAAGATGTACAATTTATATTTTGATAATTTCTTCATATGACAAAATAAAAGTAAATTTATTCATAAAACCTATATCTCTCTCGTGGTTTATGAAACTAAAAGAGAGATGTACAAGATTTTTGAATAATGTGAGAACCATCACGTGAGATGAACAAATGACCAAACAACCAAAATAAACTTTGTAGATCTTGAGAGATTATAGAATTTTGTAGTTGGCAACGTTTTCATTTGAAGTCATCTTGTCAACGAAAACTACGTCTGAATTTAAAAATATAAAAATTTGAATTTTGAAAACGGCGTTGAATGGAAAAACCACCAACATAAAAGTTGTAGGTCTTGAAAAGTTATAAAACTTTGTAGTTGATAATGTTTTGGTTTGAAATCATCTTGTCATGCAAAACTATGTTTGAATTTTTTAAACTACCTCGGATGGAAAAACCAACAAAATAAAAGTGGTAGGTCTTGAAATGTAATGAAACTTTGTAATTGACAATTTTTTGATTTGAAATTATTTTATTATTGAAAAATTCGTGTGAAGTTTTCAAATTTAAAATTAAAAATTTTGTAAACGGTCTCGGATGTAGAAACTATCAAAATAGAACTTGTAGATATTGAAAAGTTATGCAACTTTATAGTTGGTCACATTTTCAAATAAATTCATTTAGTGCCTCAAATAATTAAATTACTCTCGGTTTGTTATAGTACATGATGAATGAAAACGTAATATAGACATAATTGATATAGTAGTGCAGTGGTAGAGGAGGGTATGCACAAGAAAGAGATTGCGAGTTTGAATCTTACCATCCACAAACATATAAATTTGATTTAAAATTTAAAATAGTAGTCAAAATGATAAGGAGATGGGTAGTGGTTGGAGAGTTGTTTTCTTAATTTTAAAAATGTTTTGCTGTTTTTTGGAGAAGGTGGTTACGATTCTTAATTTGCCGAGTGATTTTTTTTTTCCTGAGTGTTTTTCGACACTCAGCAAAGTTTTTGTCGAGTGTCCGAAAAAAGTAATCGGCAAAGGCTTTACCGAGTGTAAAATGGCATTTGTCGAGTGTCTGAGACACTCGGCAAAAAACGTGAGTCTGATAGTGTTTAGAGGCTGCGATAAAAAAATTAATATTATTTTGTAAAAGTTATTACGCACTAGGTGGCTGCAATAGCTTATCTTTGATATACGAGGAACACAATCTATAGGTACACTGCTAGCTATGCTCTGCATCAGCATCAAATCTATCAGCCGAGATTGTCTTGTACGAGTCCAGGTCGTGCATGCCAATTGTAGAATCAATCATAGAGAATATAACTACCTGATCGACGACTTGCATTGCCTGATCATGCCCCCTGACTAGATGGGCAAAGAAACTAGCTTTGTATTTTGCGGCTTGTGTTTGTGTGTAGGCATACACGGAAGAAAAAGGTAGAGGCTGCCACTGCTCAGCTCTAGAATTTACACAGGATCTTTTGTCGTTCACAGCAGGTAGGTACAGAGAGGGATAACGTTCATGGATATATTTACACATATTGTTCAGTGATCTCTCTGGCAAAAAGATTAAATAAATAAATTTATGCTCCAAGCTTATTAGAAAGTTTCATTCCTAGTGAGCTTCACCCAAGAGGAAGACGTACGCTAGATTTGATTTGTGAAGATTCTCCGAAATGTAACATTAGAAGATGGTTCAAAAGAAAAGAAAAACGAACTAGCCTTTTGACAAGTAAATAAATCAGTGTGCTAGTTCTCTACGATGTACCCTATCTCTACTACTACTTAAGACCTTAGTGTAGGCGTCCACATCTCTACTGGTGCACGGTTCTGCCGTCGCGCGTATGCCAATCTCAGTCACCTCCCCCACCACGCCTCTCCCAGAAACCGTGCCTCCCCCACCGCGCGCATTCCATCCATGACGCACGGGTCGCGCTCCCTCCTCGCTCCCTCCACGCCAGATCTTTCTTCCCAACCACGCCTCCCCCACGTCATCCTTCCATGGCAGCCGCTCCCTCGCGCATTCCATCCATGGCGCGAAACCGTCGCGGCCCCACCGCGCCTCCCCCAGCATTCCATCCATGGCGTGGATCATCGTCCTCTTCCACCTCCCAGTGGCCTCCAGCATGTCATCCCCTGCGTCGTCTTCCTCCGCGCCAGGCATGGCCACCCGATCGGCGGTAGCTAGCAAGCGGGAGGGGAGGTAGGTCACAACAGCAGCTAGATCTGGTCGACGGCGAGGAGCGAGTGGGAGCGGACGACAGGCACGTATCACCCAACCTCTCTCATCCTCACGCCTCCCCCTCTCTTCGTCTTTCCCTCAACAACATGCAAAACCCTAGCTCGATCCCCACTTTCCCAGGTGTTCGCACTCCCACCACCCGCCTTCATCTAGAACTCCAGATCTGCCTTCGCGCGCTCCGGGGTGGGGGCGGCGATGGTGGTGCATGGGCACCAAGTCCCACGACTGCCGCGTCGCCACCTCGAGCCCAACCCACCTCCTGCCTTCGGCACCGCCGCTCTCGTGCCCCGCCGCGCCCTCCTAGTTATCTTTGACAGGGTGTCGCAGCTCCACGCGTTTGCCTCCAGCTCCGCCCTCGACTAGGTGCCTTAACGCAAGTTGTGTCGTCCCCAGCTCCCTCTTCCCCAGCCAACACAGTCGGTGGCTCACACACCGTACCTCCCTCCTCTCGGTTGTGCAGTCGCCTCCCCTCGTCTCCTCCATCGCCACCTCTCCTTACTCGCTCCCTAAGTCCCCACCACCGCTGACCCCTCCCCTCCCTTGTGCTCGCCGTGCGACGAACTGGTTGGGCTACCGCCGCCGCCGCCCTACAGAAGGGGTTGAGGCCTTCACGAGTCTCTTCATTGGCCACGAGCATCCACCAGGTATTCCCAGTTCTTCGCTTTGCATTCTACTGTGCAAAACTGAACATCCAAATCCACTAGGTCCACACCTTGGTGGGTATGCAATGCGTCAATGAAAAAACCATTTCTTCAGTCCTGTAATGTTGTTCCTATTGCGTCAATGAAAAAATTGTAATTTTTGACCGGGGAGATGGTAGCACTAGCATGTGGGGATTAAAGTTCCTAAACGTTCAGTACTGTCCTAAACACTTGTTCTATCTTTTTTAGTGGATGTCCTTTGTAACACCCCTGGTGTTACTGTTACTAAAATTTGAGCATGACATCATAAACATTGGCATTGCATATGTTTGACACACCTAGAGTGCATTCACTAGGTAAAAATTTCAAACAAGTTGTATTATTCTAGTGTTTTGCAAATAGAACCCTAGAATAGGGGACTTAACCCTAAATGGGGTTTAAAGGGGTAAAACATGACCCAAATTGAGAAAACCCTAAGGTTTAAGTAAAACAATCATAAAATGTTACTAAAGATGGATCTACATTACATTCATACCCTTGAGATACCAGAAAAACCCTAATTGAAACCCTGGAAAACCCTAAATTCAAACCCTAGGGGCCTATGTGCAAAAGTAGTGCACATTTGGACTAAAATGTAAAAACTATAATGTTAAGGCATATAAAGTCATATGGTTCACATTCATGAAGATTTGCAAGCTAAACCCTAGGTTATGGACTAAATTGCAAAAAGTACCACTTGACCTCTATATAGCCTAAGTCTGAAATCAGTGTTATGAGCACAACTTTGAGCCCTTGTAACTTTCAAATTCTAGAGTTTTTGCCCTAGGTCACCACATCAACTATGTAGACCTATCTAAGGAGAACAATTTTGCTTAAGAGAGTAAGTTAGGTTGTTGTGAAAAATTTGGAGATAATCACCCTCAAAGTCAGGCTGTCAGGTCATTTTAAGTCTGAATTTTCCAATGGCAGTGAGACTGGATGAACTTAGAGTTTGATTTTGGGTATGATCCTGTGATCTTTCGAGGATGCACCATGTAACAAAATTAAAGATGGTTTATTAAGCTATAACTTTGGTACAGAGAGCTAGCTCGGTCACTACACCAAATTGGGAGTAAATCAGCACTAAACCTGCTCTGTCAGGCGCTCTGATGAAGCAGTGCCATGGTACAGTGTCCAAAACAGATTAGGCCGCCAGCGCGGCAACCTCACCGCCAGTGACCTCCCTGCGCAAAGATTCGTGCCATCACCGCCGTGACTCGTGACCAAATCAACTAGATAACACTTGGAGATCATCGTCGTGGATAACTCCGGCTAGTAAAGTATTCCGGCCACCGTACAAGCATTTACCGCGGCGGAATTGGATAAGTACACCGATGACCGCTGCTTCCCGGCCTTGCACCGCATGTCCATGCACTTCCACCGCATCGCCGTGACCTCCTCTCGCTCCCCGTTGATCGCTGGAGTAATTGCCACAGCATCAGACACGAATTCACTGCGCCAGCGAACTTCCCCTTTCTCTGACCGCCACACGTCTCGCCCAATTTCACGGACACCGCTCACTAAGCCAATAAATTGAAGACACCGTGAGCTTCGCAAGGTCATCACACACCTAGCCACCTAGTATTGCCCCCAGCCGATCACCAGCGAGCTCGAATTCCACATTTACCCCAAATCGGTTCAAACAAGCCACAAGAACACTTCGCCATGATCAGCGCAAATCAGGTCCGATCGTGTTGTCTCTAGTCTTGTTCTAACATCCCTAAGCTCTCCTCAAACTCCTCGGCCCTTTAGTTTGAACTAAACCGCCATAGATCACTGGGAACGCACGGTTCTATTGATTACTTCCGCTGCGTCCGTGGCTAGGGACATTTGGGTAGCCATTCGTGCAATTAACTTAGGGGAATCACTGGTTGGGGCATGAATTCGGTTTCGGCCGTAGCTTGGAACCAGCCCTTGTTCTGTTTGGCCGGTCCAGATGCTCGCCGGAGCTCTGCCGCGCCGTGCACTGTCGGGGACTGCGAGCAGTGAAGGAATAGAACTTGGGGGACTCTTGTGTAAATTGTGAGTGACTCAAGAAAATAGTAAGCGAACCCAGTTCTAGTTAGCCAAAACCCTAAGGGTCTTTCTAAAAAGCCACCAGCGCGGGCGTGGGCGCACGCGCGTTTCCGCCTGGGCTTGGGCCACTGTTATCAAATTTGGCCCAGTACTGTTTCTCCTTTTCCCTTTTCGTTTTCTGTCCAACTTTAGAAATATGTAGAAAATTGTAGAAAAATGTTAAAAATGTCAAACCAATTTTGTTAGATTTATTATTTTTCATAGTATTTAATAAAAATAGTTGTATGATTTTTAGGACAAATAGGGAATTTTGAGTCATTTAAAATAGCTTAAATCATGAGTTCTGGATTTTTAGAAAATAGATGATAATTCCAAAAATGTCCAAACTTTTTACATGAACTTTACACATTATTTAGAAGCCATGGGTAGAGTTTGGTTTGATTTGGACCTTGTTTGATAACTAGAACCCAAAACCCCCACCCCTGCCCTTTGAATTCCTTTACTGACTCCGGAAACCCTAGTTTCCTGGAGAACTGTGAAGGAAAATTGTATTCAAGAACCTTAGATAATAAATTCTTATTATCTTTGCACTCTCATAAGCATTTCATGGCATACATTCTTATATACACATATATATGGTGATCTTTAGAAAACGAAGAAGAAGTGGAAGTAATCGAAGAGAAGACACCACCACCACCCTCGGAATCTCAGGCAGGAAACTATTTGTACCTTGATATCTGCGGGTCCGAGCCTGACTCACCTATCAACGAAGGCAAGCTCCGGTGCATTTGCCACCTTCCTTGATGTTTTTAAAATCTTTCTCACTTAATTGATGCATTAGGTGATAGGAGTTGAACGCTTAAACAATTCCTGCATTACCTTCCTTGAATTTGATTACCTTCCTTGAAACCCTGTTTTTACAAAAGGTTTTATTATGCTTAGTATTGCTCTAGCAAAACAAAAGGTTTTATTTTACAAAAGATGTTTGGCAAAGTGGGAGGAATGTTTTTTAAAAAAACTTGATGGTGGATCCATCATGGCCATGATAGGTTCAACATCAGAAAAGATGTACCTCTGCCAGGTACCAAGCTTTGGGTTTTAAATGATTAAGCTGAGACCGGGCGGGTGACTTGCACGAGAAGAGAGTCTCGGTGTAGTGTCTCCGTCTAAGTCGATTAAGGACCGTCTCGATGTAGGCTTGATGTCCGAGGACCCTTTAACCGGTCACATGCCTCGTCATGGGTAAGCCTTGCCTCGGGCAGACTAAGGCCAGAATAAGATAACACAGAATGGGTGTGGAGCGGTGGCGGGAGTAGCGTGTACCCTCCATGGCAAGAGGCTAGACGGTGGTGTATCTGTGCTCTCGGTTCGCGTGAACCTGATCTGGTCTTAAGAACCCCGGTGGCGGGTTGACATATGCAAGGGTTAAGTGCTACATATGTCATGTGATTGGAGATCCTCAGCTGAGTATAATCGATTCGGATCGCCGTACCTTCGCGGTCATGAAGACTTGGTCACTGCCCTATACGTAGAACCCCAGTAAAAATGAAGAACTTGTTAAGAAATTGGCTAGTGTAGGTGAAGTGATTGAACTAGGGTAGAAAGAACTCTAGCTGCAGGTAATTTTTACCTAACTTGACAATAAAACTGGATTTTTAAGGATCTACTTTTAGTAAGCATTTATGCAAAACAGAGTCTTTGATCATTGAGAAACCTTACCTTGACTCCCTTATAACCAGCATACCCTTGAGAGTCTTTTCTTTAGTCGGGTAAGACTTGCTGAGTAATCCCATACTCAGGGTTTTATTCCCTATTGTTTTTAGGTGAGGAGGCAGCAAATTTTTGTTGCTTTTGTACCAGGGTGGTGTCAAATGAAGAAAAGCAAGAATGAAGCTGCGGGAGGACCTAGTCCTCCATAAAAACTTTTATGTAAGAACTTATCGGGAGGAGTTTTTACCTCCCTTGGTATTGTAATAATAAGTACTCTGCACTCGTGTTTATATGCTGGTTTGTAATAACTAACTTGATCTTACTTTCAAATAAATGTAAGTTTATGTAATTGCTTCCGCATTTCTGTATCTTCGATGGTCTGTAATGTCTGCGTGACGGGTAAAACGCTCTTGGGAAAAGTGAGAAAAGCAGATACCAAACTTGTCAAGTGATTCAGGGGCATCTACAGGGTTGTCTGAGGTCCGTTGGACAAGGACAACTGTAGGTGGGCATAATAACTTGGGAGGTTCCATCATAGCTGGTATCGGAGTGAAGCCCTTCTCTGCAGATATTATGAGGCATCTTCAAAAGGATTTTCTACAGACTTGTCTAGAAAAATTTCTTCCATTCTTACCCACTATATCTGAAGAATCTATATGAAAGACCAGATAGGAAGAGTTCAATGTATAGAAGGTATGAATCAACAAAGGTTGGTTCTGTAATTATACATGCATCATGCTAAGAACTATACTAATAAAATTTTCCCCTTAGAGAAATGCCGCCGCGCACGAGGAAAACCGCGCGCAAGTCAACTGGCCCAATTGGTGTACCCCGTCATCAACTCGCTCCCAGACATGAGGATAGTAGTAGTGGGAGTAACATCCGATCGGGGATCTTGAAGCCCAAGTGAATCAGCTTCAAGCGGAACTTCAACGCAGGACTAACATATGGGTCGCGGATGGCGACAGAATAAACGAATTGAGAAGCCATATCCGTCGCCTGCAAGATCAGCTTGCTGATCGAGATTTAGTGCTCGACTGGGCAGTTCAGTCTCGTTCGCTTGCTTGGGCTAAGGAAGCAAAGGCTCGAGCCCGAGTCGAAGAACTTAGCTCAGCTATTGATAATCTGCAGGCATATTGCAATACCCTACATGAAGAAGTTCATGTACTGTATTCGCAATTGCACCCCAGCGTACCTGCAAATCCTGTCGGGACAGAAGCCGGACCTTCTCACGAAGCGGGAGAAGCTTTTGGTGGTGAACTGGACCTTTTCAGGCCCCCTCCCTCCATGAAGTTGGTCGACGAATGGTCTCCTACGCCCAACAGTGAGGCTACTAAGAGTGATAGGAAGTAGGAATAGTATAGTTGTAGAGTTAGTAGTGTTATTGTATAATGGGTACTGTACTCCTGTTGTAAAAATTCGAGTCTGTAACATTACTCTTTTTAGTAATGTAAATTGGATGGTTTTTCTTTGGCATATTATATTTGTTTCCAAATGTTTGTTGCCACAGATGTCGTCCAAGACCCGATCACAGGATGCAGCCGGAACCTCCAGTGGGAGGGAGTCCACCCCGAATCCACCTCCAGTCCCTCCCACACTTGCCGAGGCTATCGCCGCCTTGGTAAATGCAACAGCGGATAATACCCGTTTCCTACGGGAAATGGCGGGTCAGCAATTTCAGCAACAAGGCGGACGGGGTTATCCGCAAGGGCCCCATGAGACATCCTATTTAGACTTCTCCGAAACACGTCCACCGCTGTTTGTCAAGGCCGAAGACCCTTTAGAGGCAGACGAATGGATTCGTGTCATCGAGCAAAAGTTTGGACTTCTGCGATGTTCTGAAACCCAGAAGCCCTTGTTCGCAGCCCAGCAACTGCGTGGCCCTGCCCGCACTTGGTGGGGAAATTTTATGGCCGTTCAACCGGCCAATCATCAGATAACATGAGAGGAATTTAAGTTGGCCTTCCGTGAACATAACATACCAGAAGGTGTACTTCACATGAAACAAGAAGAATTTATGAAGCTGAAGCAAGGTGGGGATACTGTTAATCAGTATCTCAATAAATTCAATCATTTGTCACAGTATGCAATCGATCAAGTTAACACCGATCTGAAGAAGAATTGTTTCATGCGAGGACTGAATGATAGAATGCAAAGAAAAATGGCTACTTGCATTGACCTTACCTACGGAAGGGCTGTCAGCACAGCGTTGGCAGTCGAATCTAAATATGCAAGTTCTGGAAAGATCAAGGGGAGTGGCGGAAACAGGCCTACTTAGGGCCCTGAGAAGAGGCAACGGTTTGTTATTCGGCCTGTTAATCAGGGTCGTTCTTCATCACGTCCACCCTCCTTCCCATTTAAACAGCCAGTATTCATCCGTCCCAATACTGCCCCTACAACAACAAGTCAGCCGGGTGTCCCTGGGACTCGATTCCCTGCTCTTCCCAATTCATCGACAGGATGTTTTAATTGTGGAAAATCTGGGCATTTTATCAAGGATTGCCCTTATCCGAAGCAAAACAAGTCAAACAATCCAAAGGATCTGGGAATTCATCTCAAGCCAAGGGAAATACTATGGGCAAAAATATAAAGAAGACGGGACGCATATATTATACGCAAGTGGCCACTACACCGGATGGTGAACCGGTCATGATGGGTACGTTCCTTGTGGCCAATCATCCCGCAATTATTCTCTTTGATTCTGGTGCTTCCCATACATTCATCAGCAAGAAATTTGTGGAGCAACATTGCATTTCTTACCATGAATCAAAAGAGGGGTTTAAAATTCAATCACTTGGGGGACAAATTTTTACTAGAGAAGTAGCCTATCAAGTGCCCGTAACATTGGCCGGACGGGACTTTCCTACTAATATGATAGTTCTGAAAGGCCAAGACATAGATGTGATTTTGGGCATGAATTGGCTGGCCCGACATAAAGCAACCCTCAACACTGATCAGAGAACCATCAGGTTGAGTCATAATCAAGAAGAAATTCTCTTGTCTATCCCCATTCCAACCAAAATTTCTGGCAGAGTTTATGAAGCCATTATACCGGAGGTCAAGGATATTCCGGTAGTATGCAAGTTCCCAGATGTTTTTCCAGAGGATTTGCCTGGATTGCCACCCGAGAGGGATGTAGAGTTTGTAATTGAATTGAAGCCCGGTACGGCTCCCATTTCTAGAAGATCGTACCGCATGCCTCCAAATGAGCTGGCAGAACTGAAAATTCAGTTACAAGATCTACTAACGAAAGGATTCATCCGGCCAAGCTCATCACTATGGGGTTGTCCAGCCATATTCGTCAAGAAGAAGGATCAAACTTTACGAATGTGTGTGGATAATCGACCCCTGAATGAGGTCACTATCAAGAACAAGTACCCTCTTCCACGAATTGACATTCTATTCGATCAATTGACTGGAGCGAGGGTATTCTCCAAGATTGATCTCAGATCGGGCTATCATCAGATCCGTATTCGGCCCGAGGATATACCAAAGACCGCATTCACTACGCGGTATGGGTTATTTGAGTACCTAGTAATGTCTTTCGGACTGACGAATGCTCTTGCCCACTTCACTTATTTAATGAACTCGGTATTCATGCCCGAGTTGGACAAGTTTGTGGTGGTCTTCATTGACAATAATCTAATATATTCCAAGAATGAAGAGGAGCATGCTCAACATTTACGGACTGTGTTAACGCGCTTAAGGGGACATCAATTATATGCCAAGTTCAGTAAGTGCGCGTTTTGGCTGGAAGAAATTCAATTTCTGGGACATGTGTTATCTGCAAAGGGGATTGCGGTGGATCCCAGCAAAGTCAAGGACATTTTGGAGTGGAAACCCCCAACCACTGTTCACCAAGTCCGAAGTTTCCTTGGACTGGCTGGTTATTACCGCCGATTTATACCAGATTTTTCCAAGCTTGTGAAGCCAATCACAAGTTTATTAAAGAATGATACAAAATTCAACTGGTCTTCAAAATGTAATGAAGCTTTTGAGAAGTTGAAGATATTATTAACCACTGCTCCAGTATTGGCTCAGCCAGATATTAACAAGCCATTTGATGTGTATTGTGACGCATCTGGCAGTGGTCTCGACTGCGGATTAATGCAAGAAGGCCGAGTAATAGCGTATGCTTCAAGGCAGTTACGTCGGCATGAGGAGCATTATCCTACTCATGATCTGGAGCTAGCTGCAGTGGTTCATGCTCTGAAGATATGGTGTCATTATCTACTAGGAAATGTCTGTCATATGTATACAGACCACAAAAGCTTGAAATATATCTTTACCCAGTTTGAACTTAACATGAGACAAAGGAGATGGCTTGAGCTTATTAAAGATTATGAACTGGAGATCCATTATCACCCAGGCAAAGCAAATGTAGTGGCAGATGCACTTAGCCGTAAGGTTTCCTATCACTGTCTTACGGTGAAGCCCTCTGACAATACACTATGCCAGGAGATGGAGAATCTAAACTTGGGTATGATTCAGCATGGGACTTCAAATCACTTGAATCTTGAGTCAGTCATCCTACAAAGGATAATCGATGCACAAAAGAATGATGAAGGCATGAAACATATTCGGGAAAAGATTGAAGCTGGCAAAGCCAATTGCTTCCGAAAGGATGATCAAGGTGTTGTATGGTTCAATAACCGCATAGTTGTGCCAAAGAATGAAGAAGTCCGCCAGCAAATTCTGGATGAAGCACATCTTAGTCGCTATTCTATTCATCCCGGAAGCACTAAGATGTATCAAGATCTGAAACAACATTATTGGTGGACAAAAATGAAGATTGAAATTGCACGGTATGTGGCTAGATGTGACACTTGCAAACGTGTCAAGGCCATACACCTGAAAGCTGCCGGTCCATTACAGTCTCTACCAATACCAACATGGAAATAGGAAGACATAAGTATGGACTTTATTGTGGGATTGCCCAGGACCGCAAAGGGGTATGACTCTATTTGGGTTATCATTGATCGACTTACCAAGATCGCCCACTTCCTCCCGGTCAAAGTAAAATATCCCGTCATCACCTATGCGGAATTATACATTGCTCGCATTCTCAGTTTGCACGGTGTTCCGAAGACTATAGTGTCGGATCGTGGACCTCAATTCGTATCCAAATTTTGGGAAGAACTTCATAAGTCCCTGGGTACCAAATTGCTCCATAGTTCGGCCTATCATCCTCAAACCAGTGGGCAGACTGAGAGGGTTAATCAAATACTTGAAGATATGCTGCGGGCATGTGTGTTGGATTTCTCACAGAAATGGGATGAATGTTTGCCGTTAGCGGAATTCTCATATAATAATAGCTATCAAGAAAGCATCAAGATGGCACCCTTTGAAGCTTTATATGGACGACGATGTCGAACTCCGCTAAGTTGGTCTGAACTAGGTGAAAGGTACTTCTTTAGGCCTGACCTGGTAAAAGAAACCGAAGAGAAAGTTTAGAGAATAATACATAATTTGAAGAAAGCACAAACCCATCAAAAGAGTTATGCAAACAAACGGCGAATGCCCTTATATTTCTTGAAGGAGACTATGTCTACCTAAAGGTTTCGCCAATGAAGGGCGTATCTCGTTTCAGGGTCAAAGGGAAACTTGCACCACGATATATTGGTCCTTTCCTCATTCTTGAAAGATATGGACCAGTGGCATATCGACTTCAACTACCCGAAACTTTGTCTGCTATACATAATGTGTTCCACGTGTCCCAATTGAAGAAGTGTCTTCGGGTACCAGATCGAACCGTCGAAGTGACAGATGTTGTCCTTGAACCAGACTTAACATACTCCGAACATCCCATTCGAGTCTTGGATCAAAAAGACAGGATTACCCGGAGAAAAACTCTCAAGTTTTACAAGATACAGTGGAACCAACATTCCGAAGATGAGGCTACATGGGAAACTCAAGACTTTTTAGATAAGAATTTCCCAGGCTTTTTGACCTCTTGTAATTTGTAAAGCATACATCATTGTTGTAATAAAGGAGTGAGTCCCAAACCCACCCCTGCCTTGTACCAAAAATAAGGAAATAAAAATGTGAAGCATTTCCTTTTCCATTACCTACCCTAGGACTTTTAATCTCGGGACGAGGTTCTTTTATGGGGGGAAGGATGTAACACCCCTGGTGTTACTGTTACTAAAACTTGAGCATGACATCATAAACATTGGCATTGCATATGTTTGACACACCTAGAGTGCATTCACTAGGTAAAAATTTCAAACAAGTTGTATTATTCTAGTGTTTTGCAAATAGAACCCTAGAATAGGGGACTTAACCCTAAATGGGGTTTAAAGGGGTAAAACATGACCCAAATTGAGAAAACCCTAAGGTTTAAGTAAAACAATCATAAAATGTTACTAAAGATGGATCTACATTACATTCATACCCCTGAGAAACCAAAAACCCTAATTGAAACCCTAGAAAACCCTAAATTCAAACCCTAGGGGCCTATGTGCAAAAGTAGTGCACATTTGGACTAAAATGTAAAAACTATAATGTTAAGGCATATAAAGTCATATGGTTCACATTCATGAAGATTTGCAAGCTAAACCCTAGGTTATGGACTAAATTGCAAAAAGTACCACTTGACCTCTATATAGCCTAAGTCTGAAATCAGTGTTATGAGCACAACTTTGAGCCCTTGTAACTTTCAAATTCTAGAGTTTTTGCCCTAGGTCACCACATCAACTATGTAGACCTATCTAAGGAGAACAATTTTGCTTAAGAGAGTAAGTTAGGTTGTTGTGAAAAATTTGGAGATAATCACCCTCAAAGTCAGGCTGTCAGGTCATTTTAAGTCTGAATTTTCCAATGGCAGTGAGACTGGATGAACTTAGAGTTTGATTTTGGGTATGATCCTGTGATCTTTTGAGGATGCACCATGTAACAAAACTAAAGCTGGTTTATTAAGCTATAACTTTGGTACAGAGAGCTAGCTCGGTCACTACACCAAATCGGGAGTAAATCAGCGCTAAACCTGCTCTGTCAGGCGCTCTGATGAAGTAGTGCCATGGTACAGTGTCCAAAACAGATCAGGCCGCCAGCGCGGCAACCTCACCGCCGGCAACCTCCCTGCGCAAAGATTCATGCCATCACCGTCGTGACTCGTGACCAAATCAACTGGATAACACTTGGAGATCATCGCCGTGGATAACTCCGGCCAGTAAAGTATTCCGACCACCGTACAAGCGTTCACCGCGGCGGAATTGGATAAGTACACCGATGACCGCTGCTTCCTGGCCTTGCACCGCGTGCCCATGCACTTCCACCGCATCGCCATGACCTCCTCTCGCTCCCCGTTGATCGCCGGAGTAATTGCCACGGCATCAGACACGAATTCACTGTGCCAGTGAACTTCCCCTTTCTCTGACCGCCGCGCGTCTCGCCCAAATTCACGGCCACCGCTCACTAAGCCTATAAATTGAAGACACCGTGAGCTCCGCAAGGTCATCACACACCTAGCTACCCAGTATTGCCCCCAGCCGATCACCAGCGAGCTCGAATTCCACATTTCCCCCAAATCGGTTCAAACAAGCCACAAGAACACTTCACCGTGGTCAGCGCAAATCAGGTCCGATCGTGTTGTCTCTAGTCTTGTTCTAACATCCCTAAGCTCTCCTCAAACTCCTCGGCCCTTTAGTTTGAACTAAACCGCCGTAGATCACTGGAAACGCACAGTTCTATTGATTACTTCCGCTGCGTCCGTGGCCAGGGAAATTTGGGTAGCCATTCGAGCAATTAACTTAGGGGAATCACTGGTTGGGGCTTGAATTCGGTTTCGGCCGAAGCTTGGAACCAGCCCTTGTTCTATTTGGCCGGTCCAGATGCTCGCCGGAGTCTGTCGCGCCGTGCACTGTCGGGGACCGTGGGCAGTGAAGGAATAGAACTTGGGGGACTCCTGTGTAAATTGTTAGTGACTCGAGAAAATACTAAGCGAACCCAGTTCTAGTTAGCCAAAACCCTAAGGGTCTTTCTGAAAAGCCGCCAGCGCGGGCGCACGCGCGTTTCCGCCTGGGCTTGGGCCACTGTGATCAAATTTGGCCCAGTACTGTTTCTCCTTTTCCCTTTTCTTTTTCTATCCAACTTTAGAAATATGTAGAAAATTATAGAAAAAATGTTAAAAATGTCAAACCAATTTTGTTAGATTCCTTATTTTTCATAGTATTTAATAAAAATAGTTGTATGATTTTTAGGACAAATAGGGAATTTTGAGTCATTTAAAATAGCTTAAATCATGAGTTCTGGATTTTTAGAAAATAGATGATAATTCCAAAAATGTCCAAACTTTTTACATGAACTTTACACATTATTTAGAAGCCATGGGTAGAGTTTGGTTTGATTTGGACCTTGTTTGATAACTAGAACCCAAAACCCCCACCCCTGCCCTTTGAATTCCTTTACTGACTCCGGAAACCCTAGTTTCCCGGAGAACCGTAAAGGAAAATTGTATTCAAGAACCTTAGATAATAAATTCTTATTATCTTTGCACTCTCATGAGCATTTCATGGCATACATTCTTATATACACATATATATGGTGATCTTTAGAAAACGAAGAAGAAGTCGAAGTAATCGAAGAGAAGACACCACCACCACCCTCGGAATCTCAGGCAGGAAACTGTTTCTACCTTGATATCTGCGGGTCCGAGCCTGACTCACCTATCAACAAAGGCAAGCCCCGGTGCATTTGCCACCTTCCTTGATGTTTTTAAAATCTTTCTCACTTAATTGATGCATTAGGTGATAGGAGTTGAATGCTTAAACAATTCCTGCATTACCTTCCTTGAATTTGATTACCTTCCTTGAAACCCTGTTTTTACAAAAGGTTTTATTATGCTTAGTATTGCTCTAGCAAAACAAAAGGTTTTGTTTTACAAAAGATGTTTGTCAAAGTGGGAGGAATGTTTTTTTTTAAAAACTTGATGGTGGATCCATCATGGCCATGATGGGTTCAACATCGGAAAAGATGTACCTCTGCCAGGTACCAAGCTTTGGGTTTTAAATGATTAAGCTGAGACCGGGCGGGTGACTTGCACGAGAAGAGAGTCTCGGTGTAGTGTCTCCGTCTGAGTCGATTAAGGACCGTCTCGATGTAGGCTTGATGGCCGAGGACCCTTTAACTGGTCACATGCCTCGTCATGGGTAAGCCTTGCCTCGGGCAAACTAAGGCCAGAATAAGATAACACGGAATGGGCGTGGAGCGGTGGCGGGAGTAGCGTGTACCCTCCGTGGCAAGAGGCTGGACGGTGGTGTATCTGTGCTCTCGGTTCGCGTGAACCTGATCTGGTCTTAAGAACCCCGGTGGCGGGTTGACATATGCAAGGGTTAAGTGCTACATATGTCGTGTGATTGGAGATCCTCAGCTGAGTATAATCGATTTGGATCGCCGTACCTTCGCGGTCATGAAGATTTGGTCACTGCCCTATATGTAGAACTCCAGTAAAAATGAGGAACTTGTTAAGAAATTGGCTAGTGCAGGTGAAGTGATTGAACTAGGGTAGAAAGAACTCTAGTTGCAGGTAATTTTTACCTAACTTGACAATAAAACTGGATTTTTAAGGATCTACTTTTAGTAAGCATTTATGCAAAATAGAGTCTTTGATCATTGAGAAACCTTACCTTGACTCCCTTATAACCAGCATACCCTTGAGAGTCTTTTCTTTAGTCGGGTAAGACTTGCTGAGTAATCCCATACTCAGGGTTTTATTCCCTATTGTTTTTAGGTGAGGAGGCAGCAAATTTTTGTTGCTTTTGTACCAGGGTGGTGTCAAATGAAGAAAAGCAAGAATGAAGCTGCGGGAGGACCTAGTCCTCCATAAAAACTTTTATGTAAGAACTTATCGGGAGGAGTTTTTACCTCCCTTGGTATTGTAATAATAAGTACTCTACACTCGTGTTTATATGCTGGTCTGTAATAACTAACTTGATCTTACTTTCAAATAAATGTAAGTTTATGTAATTGCTTCCGCATTTCTGTATCTCCGATGGTCTGTAATGTCTGTGTGACGGGTAAAACGCTCTTGGGAAAAGTGAGAAAAGCAGATACCAAACTTGTCAAGTGATTCAGGGGCATCTACAGGGTTGTTTGAGGTCCGTTGTACAAGGACAACTGTAGGTGGACCTAATAACTTGGGAGGTTCTGTCACATCCTTGAATCATTGATGGATACTTTTAGTTGTATTTCTGGAATCTGGTTGGAAGAAACAACTGTGCTGCAGCTGAATTAGAATATTAATTTTGGTTAACTGACTATATCAATATGTCTGCAAAATGGGAGATGACTTTGCAATACATCGCTGTTTTAAGCGTTGGGCTGGTATGTACTACTTTTGACAGATAACTTATATGTTTGTTCAATATGGATGCATCTGCTTCCTAGAAAAAATGCATGCATCTGGATTTCTGGAAAACACCAATATAACTCAGGATTCTAGATTAGTGTTAACTGCAAATTATTATTAATTAGCAAAATGTGGCAGCAACACAGTTTGGCTGATATTTTGTTTGATTCTGGATAGTCTATCTACTTGCGATTCTCTACATATGAGGACTCCGAGGATTTGGAGAAAGACTTAAAGTAAGTTACCCTGAATCCCCCACCCCCATTGGTTTTGCTGTGCTTGTATCAGAATATTCATTTCGGCTGGTTTTTAAGTTTTGGAATCACCGCTTGAACGAAGAAAAGATTTTACAAGTTTCTCTCCTGCTATCTTGGCTTAGGCTATTGCTATCTCTAGTAAGAGTAGGCACAGACGCCTTGTTATGGGCAGCTATGAAGATTGAGCCAAAGAAGGTGGGCCTGCCATCGTCTCCTTCCACGACGGCGGTGAAAGACCAGGTTCTCTAGGCCACGGCGAAGCATGAGTCGCAGCCATCGGACGCCGATGAGTCGTCGGTCCAAACAGCCGAGGCATGACACACGCCGAAAGGTTGGGAGCCAGTCGAGCGGTCCCGCCGAATCCTGAATAAGAGCACTCGGTGGGCGCTCCCTGGTAATTTGTGAACTCCATGTCGTTTTTGATGTAAAGCACTGTAAAGCGATTGTAAATTAATTGCATGAGCAGCATCTGTAAGTTGACATCAACTTGATTGGTTGTGTGTGTGTAGATTATAGAGAAAGAGGTGTCAATGTAACATTAATTCCTGAGCCTGTCTGTGATCTTGCATGTCTAGTACTGCTACTCTACTTGCTTGCTTGCTTGGCACGCGATCAAGGTGAGTTAAGTAAAAATGGTCCGTGGTCCAAGTCTAGCCCCACAACTTGGCTGTCAGGTGATGGATTTGGCTCAACACTAGAGATGAGTAAACAAAACTTGTTCTTGGTGGTTAGCCAAATGCAGGCCATCATGGAACGTTATCCATGCTGGTAGGGTTGGCTTCATCGTCGCCTTCATGTAGGGTTGGCTGCTGACCATGGTCATGATGGCGTCCATCCCACCACTCGTCCTAGCGGGCGCGGTCATGTCCAACGTCGTGACTAATATGGCATCCCTGGGTTAGGTGGCATACGCGGATCGATGGTGGTGGAGCAGACCATTGGTTCCATCAGGACAGTGAGCATGCAACCCAATCCATCCCATCCTCGCAATAGACACATGACCCCTCCCCCTGAAGCGCTCTCAACGGATCCATGTGGCCATGATTGACGAAACCTGTTGCTGCTAGGTGAGAAATGGGTGATGGAGAAGTACAACAAGTCCTTGAAGAGCGCGTACAAGTCCGACGTCCGAGAGAGGCTCGCCATTGGGCTTGGCATGGGCACGGTCATGCTGCTCCTCTTCTGCGGCTACTCGCTAGGGATTTGATATGGCTCTAAGCTGATCCTAGAGAAGGTGTACACCGGAGCCAAGGTCACAACATGATCTTTGCAGTCCTCATTGGTTCTCTGTAAGTTCATTATTCATTTCTAAGCCGCATATAGTTCAGTCCTATACTTTCAGTTTAATACTAGGTTCTATAGTTTAGTCATTTTCTTGTTTCGTGATATAGTAGACATGTTTACATATTTAGTGTGATTAAGCAATCTTGAGTTTCTATTTTCGACCCTCCGATGTTGTGGGGAATGAACTCTGCTTTAGCCTTGTAGGTGTCCACAAGTGCACCGTGGTTCTGCCCTATTGTAGGCGTCCACAAGTGCACCGTGACAAGTGCACCATGGTTCTGCCCGTCCTCCCCCTCGCGCAATCCTAGGAATCATCGCTCTGTGCGTCATGCTCAAGCCGCCCTGCCATCATCGCCCCTCGCGCACCTTCCTTCAGCAACCTTCCATTTGCGTAATCACAGGAATCATCCATCGCCCTGTGTCCGTGCTCCCCCTCGTGCAATCCTAGGAAACCCTCCATTACCGCACTCGCCTCCCGAAATCCGCCGCCACGGCGCCGCACGCCACGGCCCACCTCCCTACAGCAGCTGCAGCTCCCTCCGGCCTCCGGTGGTCTGGCACGTCGCCTCCTTGCCTAGATCCGTCCGTGGTCCGCCCCTTCAGCCTCGCCCAGCTCCAAAGTTCCCTCCTGCTCGCAGGCATGCGGCCTCGCCCTGGGGGCTAGGCCCTGGGTCACTGTCTCCGGCATCCGCATCGATACGGAGACTAGGGTTCCCCGCTCGCCGCCGATGAAGGGTGGCTGCCTGCACCTGCCCGTCAGTCATCGTCCTCTTCTTCTCCCCTACGTGGCGGCTGGGATTCCTGCCCCTTCCCCTCTCCCTAGCTTGCCTCGTACCAATCGGATCCAACACCATTTGCCGCCATGTCAAAGCAAGGTAAGCAGCCTCTTTTACCCAACTGGATTCAGCCATTTCTCATCGCTCGATCTGGCTATAAATATCGCCTGCTCGTGCATGTGACATAGTTCGGCTGCTTCAAGGTGCTCGGAAAGGGGATGTTGCTGTCCAACCCCATTGTCGTTAGGGCCAAGCTCATCTCCATGGTCACTGAGAAGAGGATCAATGTTACTGGAGGCACTGTCTTGCTGACTGCCACATAGATCTTTATGCATCTTGTTTTATCTATCTGTGATAAGAAAGCTTTCAATTTCTTTTTGTGGATCATGTGTTGTGAGATAATATTCTCTGGTACGTCTAATTGTGGGCATGTATTGTCCTTTTTCTGGTGTATGGTTGGAAACAACAAAATCAATTGATTTCAATCTTTATCACTAATCCGAGATGCAGATGCTGTCGATAGATATGCATAGAAGAGAACAGATATGCATAGAAGGGAGTAAAACTAAGATTTGGGTAAAAATCCTCTCTCTCGTATTGTATTTCAATTTATACGTGCAAATTTATGGTAATTGTTTTAGTATAATTTAGTATCTATTTTTTCTTATACTTAAAGAATTGAATTGTATGATGATAGATATTTTCATCCGGACACAGAGTAAAGAATTTTCCACTCCCTTGACTTGACGAGGCTATATAACTAGAGGCCATCAGAGGAGAACTGAAGACTAAGAGCATTCTCTGCTTATAATCTTTATTCCTCTATATTCTAAATTATTTTTTTCAATCCCCTTCCACCTAGATTCAATTCGAATCCCACACCACGTGGTGTTCTTCCTCTATCGAATAAATGTTGTTTCGCTTGTCTAATCATCAGATCGATAGGGCACTGAAAGAGTAAATTCCTAGAGACTCTACGGAAGGATACAACAGAGATGGAGCAGCCTGCTTAAGAAGAGGTAGCGGAGGAGAAGGAAGTGCTCAACCCAGACTCATGGCCGTCGACCAGCATGCGCCTTGTCATCCTCTTGTTTGATTCATTGATCTGATTTTTTGAACAAAATTGCCCTTGTCTTTGTCCTTCCTCCCTTTTTTCATTTTTGTAATGGCCTCATGTAAATATAAGGCATGTGTTATTCAAATCTTTCTTTTGAAACTACATGTATTTCATGTGTTCTATGATGATATATACATAAACTGGTCTTCTTGATATGTTGATAGTGGTTTGTTTGCTCTTGAACCATGGCCATTCAGTGTAATCCGTGAATGTCATATATTATACTCCCTCTATTTTGAAATATATAACATTGAGGACATGCTACAACTAATTAGCCTTTCTATTTTGAATCAAGTTTTCTCTTGCTGCCAAATCTTGCTATTAAGTAATAGTGCATGCATATTTTTTTCTAAATCAGACCATTTTCTGTAGGACAAAGGAGGGCATATGGAAGGACTTAAAGGAAGGAGGGATACTGGATGTTAATGATGGGGCTTCTGAGCTACTGTCATGGGTGGGGAAGAGTTGTAAACTTGATGAAAAAAACAAGCTTAAAAGAAGAAAGCATTATGTCTTGCATGAGCACTAGAGGAACATGCGATTATTTATGTTATTGACTATTTAATTAATGTATTTAAATTGATTTATCAGGACAATCCTCAATGTGGTGGTTTTGTGTAGTTCAGATTTAGCAAGAGTGAATTAAGATTCTTCTCCTTACATCAACAATGCATTAAGGTGATCTCACGGTGGCACTTCTATTGAAGTGTCCGTAGCTGTTGAGAGCACCTAGAGGGGGGGGGGGGGGGTGAATAGGTGATCCTGTAAAATCAAACACTAAATAGCCACAAACTTGATTATTAAGGTGTTAGTGAAATCAAGTGGCTATGGAACACGCTCGTGCGAACAAAGCAATCACAAGAAGCAACACACGAGACACACGATTTTTATCCCGTGGTTCGGCCAAGTAACACTTGCCTACTTCCACGTTGTGGCATCCCAGTGGACGAGGGTTGCACTCAACCCCTTTCAAGTGATCCAATGATCAACTTGAATACCACGGTGTTTTATCTTAGAGTACTCTTCCCATTTGCGAGGAATCTCCACAAGTTGGAGTCGCTCGCCCTTATAAAGTTATGATCACAAAGAAAGCACAAGAGTAAGGATGGGAGAGCAACACACACAAGACTCAAATCCGCAGCACAACCACACACACAAGAGAAGAAGTGAGCACACAAACACAGCGCGAGGAGTTTACAACTCGAAAGTGTTCAAATCTCAAGAGCTATGATCCGATTGCGTGAATGCAAAGTCTAGGTGTCTTTGGATGTTTCTTGTAAGCTTGGTATTTTGCTCCATGCGCCTAGGGGTCCCTTTTATAGCTCCAAGGCAGCTAGGAGCCGTTGGAGATCAATTTGGAAGGCCATTCTTGCCTTCTGTCGAGTGGTGCACCAGACAGTCCGGTGAACCACCGGACAGCCACTGTTCATGTCCGGTGCGTGATCTCCTTCCATATTGGGCGCATCCGACCATTGCTCCTTGGGGCCAGATGGCACACCAAACACTATTCGGTGCACACCGGACAGTCCGGTGCACCCAGCCGACCGTTGGAGCGAGCCACGTCGCGCGTTGATCGCGCGGACGATCATTGGCCACTAGCGCCGTTGGCTCACTGGACAGTCCGGTGCACCACCGAACAGTCCGGTGCACCACCGGACAATCCGGTGAATTATAGCCGCATCACTCCCGAGAGCAGCTGCTTCACCGTCGACTCGCCTTGGGCACCGGACACTGTCCGGTGCACCACCGAACAGTCCGGTGCGCCAGGCCCGAGCTGGTGTCGACTGTACACTGCCAACTCTTCTCCAATTCCAATCTTCTTTTCTTGGTACTGTTTCTAGCACTTAGATAAACATGTTAGCATACAAAAAACATATCACTAAGTGTAGAAACATACCTTGTCCTTTGATTTACACTTCTTCCACATTTAGCACATTAGGACTCAACTAAGATGTGTTGGGCATCTAATCACCAAAATACTTATAGAAATGGCCCACGGGCACATTTTCCTTTTAGCTATTGAAATTCCTAACTTTATAAATATAATGAGCACCAAATTGGTTGTCATTATGCAGAACATATCGTGCATGGTAAGCATAATTGATGTTTTAGTACAAAAGCATGGATGCACAAAAACTGTGGCATCAAAGGGTTGGTTGACTACACACAATATGGTGCTTGAAATTGTTGAGATCTCTGACAAAAAGCTTTTGGAGCTCGAAGAAAGGCTTAGATTCGCTGAGCAGAAAATTTCATGTAGGGAGCAGGAGATTATGAATATGTTTGATCAAGAGGAATTAGATTGGTATACACTAATTGCAGAGAAAGAAGTTGCTATTTCTGATATTCAACAAACTGTTGAATCTGTTCAGCTTGACATCAAGCACCTTCTTGAGGCAGCAGCAGCAAAAGTGGCAGAAGTTCAGCTAGAGGTGAATCAACTTTATGGTTTTGCTAGAACTCTGAATTCACTTAACATCATCCAAGAGCATGATACTGTTTTCAAGGATATGCTCATTGCAGAGTGCGAAAGAGAACTTGACTCCCTGCACGTGAATTTAGTGCAAGAGAAGCATCAATCAAGAAATTTGAAGAATCTTATTGAACAGCTTGAAGCTCAAACTACTTCAGAAATGTTAGAAAAGGTAGAGGAGCATCTAGAGGTTACGAATAAGCTGAAATCATTGGAAGAGAGAAATGAAACATTAGATGAGCATCTGCGAGAGCTTAAGTCTAGAACAACTCATATGTCTAATGTTGTACTACAAGAGAGGAATCAGTTGGTCAATGAGCTAACTGGACTAACCAATACCATCGGGGAGGTAATTCATGGAGGTGAAAGTATGATGTCAAATTTGAGAAGGATCATGCAGAAAGTTAATGAGGAACCTAGCAATGACAGGCTTACCTTAGAAAAAACTAATGGTAGAAGTTCTTCACCTTTGATTAGGCACAAATTAGGGCATGTCCTAGAAAGTTATCGTGTTATTACATGTTTCCGTTGCAACGCACGGGCATTCACCTAGTTAGATAGATGCCATGCAGAGAGGGGTACATGTATAAGCGTTGGACAAGAGTTCGGGTTTAGCAACCCAGGTCACATCAGTACATGCGTATTTTAGGCATAACTTGGTAGGCAAAAGCATGCCACCCTCGCAGCTTATTGCATTAAAAGAGAACGAGTATATAGTAATGAATTTTAGTCCAGTTTTGTGTAAGATTAACATTAGCATTAGTCTTGGGTCCTACAAAAACTGCCACAGAAAAGTGTGTGTATATAGAGGAACTTTAGTCTCGATTAGTGGCTCAGTCTATGACTAAAGCAAACCTTTAGTCCCTGACCGAACCAGCAACTAAGACTAAAAGTGTGTTTGGTTCTTTTAGTCATCCTTAAACTTTAGGGACTAGATTTTAGTCCATAGAAATTCTAATTAGAATACCTATCATAGTCACACCATTTAAAGACTAAAAGTAACTAAACTTTAGTCACTAAAGTTTTTTTTGAAGTGAGCATACTGTAGGGAGGGCCTAAAGTAATTTATTATCTCAATAAATCTAAGTCAAAGAGTGCAATTTACAGAGAAAAGAAAGGAAGAAAGGATTACAGTACAATGTTCTGCAACCAATTACTAATTTTCTCCTTCAGAGAAGGCTTAACTTGATGACACACCAGAATCATTTCTTTTTTAAACATTTCCTTGCACTCATTGGTTGTGGGTGGAGTCTCATTGAAAATCCAATTGTTTCTGCTTTTCCAAATGCACCAAGCCATAATGATGATGCTTTCCAATCTCCATGGGACGTGCCATCTCATTCTAATCCTCAGCATGGTATGGAGTAGGTCCGTTGTTCGTGGTGGACGGATGTCCAAGAGTAGCCAACATCTCCGAGCAAAGTTGCATCTGAAAAAAGATGGAGAGTCATCTCTTCCATCTGAAGAATACAGTTGTTGCAAGTGAAAGAGTCCAATGGCATTGAACGCTGCCTGAGGAAACAGCGGGTATTCAATCTATCTTTAAGCAGCAGCCAGAAAAACACCTTATGCTTGGGTTGACATTTGGATTTCCACAACCAGGAAAAAATGGGGTGGGTTGGTTGGTTACCGGTCATGTGGGAATAGGCCTTCTAAGAAGAAAACAAACTAGAAGAGGCATTGCAGATCCATTTGTCATTCTGATCATGTAACTGGAGATTTGACAGAATGTCTTGTAAATCAAGAAGCTGATCAAACGCTTCAGCAGACAGAGGAGTGTGAAACATCTCATTCGGTGAAGCCAGCCTTGCTTGATGGATGGTGACATCTTTGAAGGAGGCAAAAGACCAGAGTTCCGGGAATCTTGCAGATTTGCACAAACAATCCCAATTATCGTGCCACAAGAGTGTAGTTTTTCCATCTCCAATCTCCACCCAGGCTAACTCCTTAAATGCACCTTGAATTTTAAGGATATCTTTCCACCAAAAGGAACCAACGGGTTTAACTGAAGGTAGTGAATTGCTGTAATGGTTGGCCCAAATAATGTTAACCCACGGAATGTCAGCTCTATTAAAGAATTTGTGGAGGCATTTCATAAGAAGAGCTTTGTTTTGTAACTCAAGATTTATGACACCTAGCCCCCTCTAAGCTTTTGGTTTGCAGACTGCTTTCCAAGCAACTTGAGGTGGTTTTTTTGCATTTATATCTGCTCCTCTCCAAAGGCAGTGTCGTCTAAATTTATCAATCTGCTTGATCACCATTTTTGGGAGCTTGAGGGTGCACATGAAATAAGTTGGGAGAGAGGAAAATACCGCATTAACCATTTGTAGTCTGCTAGCCTGAGATAAAAAGACAGAAGTTGACGCAAGTCTTCTTTCGATCTTCTGAATGAGGGGGAGAAACACTCACAAGTTGGGTTTTTTAAGGTCCAAGGGAAGCCCGAGATAAGTGAAAGGCATAGCTCCAACCTTGCAGTGAAACGTATTTGCTAAGATTGCCAATTTCTGGTCTGAGACATTGATGGGATAAATATTAGACTTGTGATAGTTCACATGGAGGCCTGTAGAATCTGCAAATGAGTTAAGCATCGCTTTAAGGAAGAATAGTTGTTTAGGGCAAGCCTCCAAGATCAAAATAGTGTCATCTGCATATTGAATAACCGGAAAGTCAACCCCACATGCATTCGGAAGTGGAAGCCTGAGGATGCCACAGTCTCTAGCCTTGTTAACAATTGACTGAAGGAGATCTGCTGCCAGGACAAAAAGAAGAGCGGACAGGGGGTCCCCTTGTCTGACGCCGCGCCTGCAGTGAAAGCGTCTTCTAGGGACACCATTTAAAAGCACTTGGGATGTACCAGATCCTGAAATCAATGAGATCCAGTGGATCCATTTGGCCCCAAACCCCTTATGCCTCAATATGTCAATGATAGCTGCAAGTTCTAATTTATCAAAAGCTTTTTCAAAATCCAACTTTAGAATTACCATTTCTTTGCCCGACTTATGACAAAGAGAGATGTATTCAAAAGCCCATGCTAAACAATCCTGAATTGTCCTTGCCTTCATAAAGCCGTATTGATTCTGGTGGACTAACTTGGTAATCACCAACTATAGACGGTTATCAAGAAGTTTTGTCAGCACTTTTACACTTGTGTTGAGGAGGGAGATCGGCCTGTAGTCACCCACCGAAGCAGGAGAGCTGTGCTTGGGGATGAGAGTCACATAGGAGCCATTGATGCTATCCATGAAGATTGAACCTTCATGAAATTTGTCACAAAGCTCATAGAAATCCAGTCATTTGAAGCCCTAGCAGCCCTAGCCATCCAGTCATTCGAAGCCATATCCACTCTTGATCTACTCTTGCTCTCTCGTGCAAGAGTTAATGCCCATTTTTTGCTAGTTTATTTATCTATCTATTCTAAAATTCTAAAGGTTTGCAACTTCATCCCCTTATTTTTTATTGCGAGTATAGCTCATTTTAGAAATTTGTGTTTTTAGATTGAGAACAATAGTAGAGTTTTTGTTTGATTTATACGCCATTTGAGCTCAAACTTACTTGATAGTTTGCATATGTTGACGTGTTTTATTAATAGTAGTTCATCAAAAATGAGTATCCACCTTTTTATTGCTAATATAAATATATAGCTCATTTCTTGGTTTAGATATAGAAAAAACATGGTTTTTATTGGGAATAATGTTGAAGGTTTTCACTTATATGCCATTTGAACTTAAATTTTACTATTGATAGTTTATATATGTAGATGCATTTTAATTATACGATTTTATCAAAAATGGTTATAAAGTAGATGATGTGTACGTTTAGGTCCTCGACCTCACATGGGATTTGTGAGAGACTAAGGTTGTACCTCCCTCTTATTGCATCTCTCATTGCATGCAGTGAGTGTATACATGTATGCAGAACACAATGTTGGAGTATATAGTGTATGTTTGGTTGTCTGGCGAGTGTAGCCTAGCCGAGCTGGCCCTGTACATGGAGAGCCAAGCTCTTTCTAGCCTGCATCTAGGGCGCATGCACGTGAAGATACGACCGCTCGCTTTGTTCCCCCGCAGCCTGGCACAAGGCCCTTTTCTGCATGCGCGCACCCTGCTTTTGTGCGTGCATTGGAGAACCTAACAAAATCATCCTGCCAAAAGTTACATCCGAAGCTACATGGCTCCGCCGAAGCAGGCAACCAAACGGATAGATAGTGAAGAAGGTGGTCCCAACCATGGCTACATATTCTACAATTGTTTGGATTGCAATGTGAGGTATTTTTACTACATCAAGGTTCGATTTTAACTACCCTTATTAAGCACCAACTATGGATTGCTAAATGTTGGAGACGGATTGTTGGTCGCTAATTACGTTTGTTGGTATGTTGGTCGTTAAAATTCTATAAATTCAACAACTTATGATGAATTGCTAGAGATCCGTTGAGGACTGATGGTGGGTCACTATAGAGACATGTTCAATGGCACATTGACTTAAATGTTGCAATAAATTAGGTGGCAACAAATTGTAATTAAAAATTTAGAGGATTGAAAAATAATTAAACAAATAAAATATTGATAGGGTTCAACTTAAAAGTAGGAAAAAATAGTTGAAATGTAACTAAAATATAGAGAAGTAGAAAATGATTAGAATAAATAAATAAAATTGATGGGATTAAACTAACAACAGTAGAAAATAATCACAGATATAGAAAATCAAAAATATTTAAAGTATTGGCAAGACTGTAGATTCAAAACTTAGAGCAAGTACAGTGCTAGGCTATAAGTATGCTTACATGACACTTCAGGTTACGTGGATGAGAAAGACATAAAAAAGTAGAGGAGGTGGGCTCTCATGCAAGAGCCAGCTGCTACATGGGCTCCAAGACAAAAGTATGAAATACAAAGAGACAAAATGATAATCTAAGAGCCAACCTTGTAGCCTGCCTTATTATATGGGTGTTTTTATCGCTAGGTCTAGATGACATGGCAAGGATTTAGAGCATACCGTGGACTCTATTATTAAACTTACTCTTAGTGAGCTGATGTAACATCCCAGTTTTTACTCCAAAGGTTAGTATAGAAATCCTAGTTGCCTAAACCCACGCGACAGATGATGCAAAAATGAGGAGCAAAATGTAATACCCAAATTTGTAAATCATATGATAGGAGATAATTCCCGTAAGTGTTTTGCCTCTATTTAATTGAGCATGTGAATAACCATATTTAAAGTTAATAATTAGCTAATGGCACTTAAATAAAATATGCATCATGCCGAGGTTTATTTGTGTGCTCATTCTATAATAATAATAAAGATATTAATGGAAAAGCATTAATGACCAAATTGGGAATTAAGACCTAATTTATAACTCTTGAATTTGGAGAAGAGAAGAAAAACTACTATCCAAAATAAAACAAAGTATATGATAAATAAAATCTTGCTATGATGGTTTGACAAAATTACACAGTAAAAATGAGTTTAAATTCGCAAGTAAGTTTGCACTCAAAATTTGAATTAAAAAAGAATTAAAGAGAAAAGAAAACAAAAGGAAAAAAAGAAAGGAAAAAGGCGCGTTGGCCAAGTCTACTGATTGTGGCCCATCATCCCTCATTCCGCGTGGCCCATCTTCGCGTCCTCACATCCGCGTGCGCTACGGTGCCGACAAGCGGGCACCACGCCATCAGCTTCAGAACGCACGCCGTGTTGCTGACCTGTGGGGGCCTGGGGCAGTTGCTGGTCGTCCCGCGTCGGATTGCATCACTAACGAGTGGGGACGTTGTGTCAGGTCCGTCCCTAACTGGATCGACCGCTTCCACCGGAGTCAGCGTGGGGAACTCGGCACGAACATCCGCCCTGGATCTCCGTTCCCCACGACATCCTCGCGCCGGCTTCAAAAGCAGACCCGAGTCCCCTCTCGCTCTCCCCTTTTGCATCCCTTACTTTCTGCCGCCGCCAAGAAAATTCGCCGCCACCAGGAAAACTCGCCGCCACCGCGGACAACCCCCCTAGCGCGATTTAGGCCCCAGTCAGGTCACCGAAGGCTTGAGCTGATCACGTAGAAGTTGTGCATGGGTGCAATCGAGGGGGGAGGTTACCGGAGGCCACGGAAATCCTTCGCCGGTGTTAGAGATCCGCTATCTGTCGTGGCCAAGGTGCCTTGCGGCGCACATTAGGGTAAGTTTGTGTTCATCACATTCCTCTTCCTTAGGGCATCGTATTAGGCTACTAGGATTAGAAACTTGTACACGGGCTGGAGCTTTGGGACTTGCCGAACATGGCGCCGCCGCAGGGGAGCTGAACTCCGGTGACTTGTGAGGGGGGGTGACCGGGATTCGCGTGCCGTCAGATTTCACGTGGACGATGGAGATTAGCGCACGCGTACCTCTTCGCCAGTATTTCTCTGGGTCATTGGATCATGCCACGGTCTAGAACTGATCTGGGACACTTTCAATCATCACCGTAGATCTATAACTCGACGGCTGTGGTTAGGAGATCGCGTACCGCTTCGGTGACTCAATTCGTGTCGTCGGATGGAGATCGGGCGGGTGTTCGAAAGCCTTGGTCGTTTTGAAATCCTGACCGTCCCTGTTCGATCGGATGGCTGTGATCGCGCGCTGGTTTGTAATAACGATGATCTAATCCTAGTCGTAGATGTAAGATCTGGCGGTCCTGGTCGAAGCATACCTCTTCGGTCGCATAATTTTATTAAAGAAACCCTAGGTTTTCTCGGAATCAGCCCACAGTACACATGCCGTATAAAGTATTTACGCAGAGACCCGAAATTCTTATAGAATACCCCTTGCACTTCTCTGATTTAATGCACGCAGTCCAGGGAAATAGAAAATCAAAGAAAATAAAATAGAAATTGATTTTAATGTAAAATAATTGTTAGAACTTATTTAATCCCTAGAAAAATCATATTTAGTACAAATTGATCCATTCCAGTTCCTATAATTTTGTATTAATATTGTCTATAACTCAGTAACACTATTTTAACATGAAAATTGTATTAAATTGATATCTTAATTAATGTTGTACCAAACACATAAAACCTTTGGAAATTCATAACTTAACATCCGTAACTCTGAATTCAGTGATTCTTTTTCCTACGATCTCGTTATGACATGTAGATTATTATTACGCATTATGTATTCATGTTTGGTGTGATGTTAGTATAATTACCCAATAATATTCTTTATTATCACTTATTTATGCATAGGCTTAATTTTGATGGGACCCAATAGGTCACCCTAGTCTGACTATCTTTTCACTTATTTATGACATGTAGTTATTACTATTGCTACACATGGTTTTTTTGTTAACATTACATTATGATTATGGTCCAATTATTTATTGTTCTATTTCTGTTCATGATAAGACTACTATTTTAATTGGAACATGTAGCTTAACTTGAGAAACACGTGCCACCACAAGGGTGGAATGGGACGCCCTTGGCTGACTAACTAAGAAAGCTAGTGAAGGACTACCTTACCTGATAGGGGCAAGGGCAGTAGGGGAGTAGGCGTGTAGGGAGGTTCTTGGGTTGATTTTGCTGCGATGACGGTCAGACGGGGGATTTCTGCATTGCTCTTCCTAGAAACTGTAGCGGGTTTTCTGAAGCTAGTGGAACTTTGTAAAGGCCTCGTAGTGGATCTCTAGCCATTCACCTCGGTAATGTCTAAGGGTCTAGCTAACCCTAGCGACATGGGATACATGACTTGTGGTACCGGGTACAACCTCTACAGAGTGTAAAACTGGTATAGTAGCCATGCTCGCGGTCATGAGCAGCTCAAGACTCTCGCATAATTTATTTATGGAATTAAATTCAATTTGTCATTTGCATCGTATTGGGATTTATTATTAATTTTGATCTATCATTTAGTAACTGCTAATAAAATTTTTCCAACTTATTAAAAGCAAATGCTCAGCTTTAACCCCTATTGTTGATCAGCCTTACACTTCACATGAACTCCCACCTTTGGTGAGTTCATGCACATTATTCCCCACAACTTGTTGAGCTATGATCTTTTGTGAAAGTCGCCTAGAGGGGGGTGAATAGGCGAAACCTAAAATGTATAGACTTTAAACACACACTAGGGCCAGGGTTAGCGTTAGAATAAAATTCAAGTCCGAAAGATTATTTCTCCTGCTAGGAGTTGCTCAAAGAATGCGGATGACGTATGGGAGCAAGCTCAAATTAATACTAGTAAGGAAATGTTGGAGAGAGGAAAGAGGTCAAACAAATAAAGCGAGAATCAAAGCGAGTAGACACGGTGATTTGTTTTACCGAGGTTCGGTTCCAAAGAACCTAGTCCCCATTGAGGAGGCCACAAAGGCCGAGTCTATTTCAACCATTTCCCTCTCTCAAACGGTCACTTAGACCGAGTGAGCCTTCTCCTTAATCACACGGGTCACTAAGACCCCGCAAGGACCACCACACACTTGGTGTCTCTTGCTTAGCTTTACAATCACTTAGAAAAAGAGTGAGGAAGGAAGAAAGGCAATCCAAGCAACAAGAGCAACAAAAGAACACAAAGCACCCTCTCTCAAGTCCCTAATGGAATTGAGTTGATTTGGAGGCTTGGAGAGGATTTGATCTATTGAATGTGTCTTGGAGTGAAGTCTTTTGCTCTTGCAATGAATGGGATGTTTAGAAAATTTGGATACCAATGAATGAGGTGGTTGGAGGTATTTATAGCCCCGAATCACTTCCTAGCCGTTGGCAAGGGTTGCTGGCGATGGACGCACCGCACAGTCTGGTGCGCCACCGGACAGTCACTGTGCGCTGTGCGGTGCGCGCCACGTCAGCGCAACTGTTAAGGTTCAGAGCAGTTGACTGTTGGAGACGTTTGTCTTCTAGCTGCACCGGACAGTCTGGTGCCCTCTGACTTCTGCGCTCTGACTTCTGCCACGGCACTGTTCATCACTGTAGCTCTGCATAGTCAACCGTTGGCGCGCAGAGAGTCGTTGCTCCGCTGGCTCACCGAACAGTCCGGTGGCACACCGGACAATCCGATGAATTATAGTGGAGCGCGTCTCCAAATTCCTGAGAGTGGCTGGTTTGAGTCTGTACGGCCCTGGTGCACCGGACACTGTCTGGTGCGCTAAAAATCAGCACACTTAACTTCTTTGCTCCATTTTTTATTGTGTTCCTAAATGGATTTCTTTATTGGTTTGTGTTGAACCTTATGCACCTGTAATAGATGATATCTAGACAAACTAGTTAGTCCATGTGGTTTGTGTTGGATGTCAACCACCAAAATTGATTATAGAAAATAGTTAGCCCTATTTCCCTTTCAATCTCTCCCATTTTGGTGATTGATGCCAACACAAACCAAAGCAAATATGGAGTGCAGAAATGTAACTAGTCTGCAATTGAGATAGATGTGCATAGGTTACTTAGATTTTATACCAATTGAAAGATTTTAAACATATGACTAAGAATGAATGGATTGCTTTTCCTTATTTAACATTTTGGACCACATTTGCACCACGTGTTTATATTTGCAAATCTTTTGTAAAAATCTTTTGCATCTAGTCAAAGGTATAGGAATAATATTGCAAGAAGAATTTTTAAGATTTGAAATCCCCCCCCCCCCTATTTCAAATGCTTTTCCTTTGACTAAATAAAAGTTCCCCTGAATGAATTCTCCCCTTAGCTTTCAAGAGGGTTTTGAAATAGATACCAAGTGAAATTAGATACCATTTGAAAATTCATTTTGAGGCTAACTCAAATACCAATTGAAATAAACTTAAATATTAATTGAAATAAGCTTTGTGAAAATTTTGAAATGGTGGTGCGGTCCTTTTGCTTTGGGCTTAATTCTTTCTCTCCCTTTGGCATTAAGCGCAAAAAACAGAGAACTTGAGAGCCCTTTTTCATTTTTCTCCCCTTTCGGGCCTAATACCTTCTCCCAAATGGTAATGTAAATACGAGTGAAGGGTCATACCATTGAGAGTGACATGAGTAACGACGAAGGGTAAGTGATACCATCAGAGTTGGAGTGGAAGCCTTGTCTTTGACGAATACTCCATTTCCCTTTCAATCTAAGACTAATCATAGAGATATACTTGAAAGCACATTAGTTTTAGCCTTGGCACAAGAAGAATAAGAAATATGCATTTGCACTGAATGAAAGAGACATGATCAAAGGTATATACATGAGCTATTTGTGCAATGTTTCAATCAAAGTGTCAAGAATCAAGTATATTTAGCTCATTCTTAAGTTTGCTAAAGGTTTTCTCATCTAGTGGCTTGGTAAAGATATCGGCTAATTGGTTGTGGGTGCTTACATAAGCTATTCCGATATCCCCCTTTTGTTGGTGATCTCTTAGAAAGTGATATCGGATGTCTATGTGCTTAGTGCGGCTGTGTTCAACGGGATTATCCGCCATGCGAATTGTACTCTCATTATCACAAAGGAGAGAGACTTTGCTCAACTTGTAGCCATAGTCCCTAAGTTTGCCTCATCCAAAGTAATTGCGCTTGCACACAACAATGTCCTACGACAATGTACTAGGCTTCGGCGGTGGAAAGAGTTACAGAATTTTGTTTCTTTGAAGCCCATGATACCAGGGATCTTCCTAGAAACTGACAAGTCCCGGATGTGCTCTTTCTATCTATTTTACATCCGTCATAATCGGCATCAGAATACCCAACTAGATCAAAGGTAGATCCCTTGGGGTACCAAAGCCCAAACTTAGGAGTGTAAACTAAATATATCATGATCCTTTTCACGGCCCTAAGGTGAACTTCCTTAGGATTTGGCTAGAACCTTGCACACATGCATACAGAAAGCATAATATCTGGTTGAGATACACATAAGTAGAGTAAAGAACCTATCATTGACCGGTATACCTTTTGATCTACGGACTTACCTCCCATGTCGAGGTCAAGATGCCCATTGGTTCCCATGGGTGTCTTGATGGGTTTGCCATTCTTCATCCCAAACTTCTTAAGTATATCTTAAATGTACTTGGTTTGGCTGATGAAGGTTCCCTCTTGAAGTTGCTTGATTTGAAATCCAAGGAAATACTTCAACTCCCCCATCATAGACATCTCGTATTTATGTATCATGATCCTACTAAACTCTTCACAAGTTGACTTGTTAGTAGACCCAAATTTGGCATGTAAACAAGTCTTTTGCAACAGTTTTAGTGAAGAGAGTAGGATCGACCTTTCCAACTTTGAAGCCATTAGTGATAAGAAAATCTCGCGGGCATTCATACCATGCCCTTGGGGCTTGTTTGAGTCCATAAAGCACCTTTGAGAGTGAAAGTCGCCTAGAGGGGATGAATAGGCGGAATCTGAAATTTACAAACTTTAAGCACAACTACAAGCCGGGGTTAGCGTTAGAAATATAATCGAGTCCGAAAGAGAGGATGAAAACAAATCACAAGCAAATGAAGAGTGTGACACGGTGATTTGTTTTACCGAGGTTTGGTTCTTGCAAACCTACTCCCCGTTGAGGTGGTCACAAAGATCAGGTCTCCTTCAACCCTTTCCCTCTCTCAAACGGTCACCTAGACCGAGTGAGCTTCTCTTCTCAATCAAACGGGACACTTAGTCCCCACAAGGACCACCACACAATTGGTGTCTCTTGCTTTGATTACAAATGTTACGGGAACAAGAATGGGAGGAAGAAGAAAAGCGATCCAAGCGCAAGAGCTCAAATGAACACGGCAAAAAACTCTATCTTCTAGTCGCTATTGCTTTGAGTGGAATTAGGACTTGGAGAGATTTTGATTCACTCTAATTGTGTCTTGTATTGAATGTTATAGCTCTTGTATTGAATGTGTTGGCTGAAAACTTGGATGCCTTGAAGTGTTGGTGGTTGGGGGTATTTATAGCCCCAACCACCAAAGTGGCCGTTGGGGATGGCTGCTGTCGTATGGCGCACCGGACAGTCCAGTGCGCCACCGGACACTGTCCAGTGCGCCAGTCACGTCACCCAACCGTTAGGGTTCAACCGTTGGAGCTCTGACATGTGGGGCCACCGAACAGTCCGGCGGTGCACCGGACAGTCACTGTTCACTATCCTGTGCGCCTTCTGGCGCCTGCTCTGACTTCTGCGTGCGTAGTTGCACTGTTCACTGTATACTTTTGCAGACGACCGTTGGTGCAGATAGCCGTTGCTCTGCTGGCACACCGGATAGTCCGGTGAATTATAGCGAAGTGGCTCCCCAAATTCCCGAAGCTGAGCAGTTCAGAGTTGATCCACCCTGGTGCACCGGACACTGTCCGATGCGCCAGACCAGGGCAGCCTTCGGTTGTCTTTTGCTCTTTTTATTTGAACCCTTTCTTGGACTTTTTATTGGTTTGTGTTGAACCTTTGGCACCTGTAGAACTCATAATCTAGAGCAAACTAGTTAGTCCAATTATTTGTGTTGGGCAATTCAACCACCAAAATCATTTAGGAAAAAGGTTTGACCCTATTTCCCTTTCAATCTCCCCCTTTTTGGTGATTGATGCCAACACAAACCAAAGCAAATATAAAAGTGCAGAATTGAACTAGTTTGCATAAGATAAGTGCAAAGGTTGCTTGGAATGAAACCTATAATTATTTCTACTAGATATGCATGGATGGTTTTCTTCTTATTTAAAATTTTGGACCACGCTTGCACCGCGAGTTTTGTTTTTGCAAATTCTTTGTAAAAACCTTTTCAAAAACTTTTGCAAATAGTCAAAGGTATATGAATAAGATTGAAAGAAGCATTTTCAAAATTTGAAATTTTCTCCCCCTGTTTCAAATGCTTTTCTTTTGACTTAAACAAAACTCCCCCTCAATGAAATTCTCCTCTTAGTGTTTAAGAGGGTTTTACAAATTTTTTAAGATACTTTCTCCTCGTTTTAAAACACATTAAGATGTCAATTTGAAAACTTCATTTTAAAATTTGGTGGTGGTGCGGTCCTTACTTTCTCCCCCTTTGGCATGAATCGCCAAAAACGGATACTTGTGAGTGAAATATAAGCCCTTTTACTTTCTCCCCAATGGCAAACAAATAAATATGAGTGAAGATTATACCAAAGTGGAGAACTATGTGGAATACCGGCAAATACCAATAGAGTTGAGTGGAAGCGTCGTCTTTGCCGAATACCCCATTTCCCTTTCAATTCTATGACTAAGCATGAGAATACACTTGAAAACACATTAGTCATAGACATAAAAGAGATATGATCAAAGGTATATAGATGAGCTATGTGTGCAAAGTATCAATCAAAGTTCCGAGAATCAAGAATGTTTAGCTCATTCCTAAGTTTGGTAAAGGTTTTCTCATCTAAAGGTTTGGTAAAGATATCGGCCACTTGATCTTTGGTGTTTATATAGGCTATCTCGATATCCCCCTTTGTTGGTGATCTCTCAAAAAGTGATACCGAATGACTATGTGCTTAGTGCGGTTGTGTTCAACGGGATTATCTGCCATGCGGATGGCACTCTCATTATCACATAGGAGAGGGACTTTGCTAAATTTGTAGCCATAGTCCCTGAGGGTTTGCCTCATCCAAAGCAATTGCGCGCAACAATGGCCTGCGGCAATGTACTCGGCTTCGGCGGTAGAAAGAGCTACTGAGTTTTGTTTCTTTGAAACCCAAGACACCAGGGATCTCCCCAGAAACTAACAAGTCCCTGATGTGCTCTTCCTATCAATTTTACACCCTGCCCAATCAGCATCGGAATATCCTAATAAATCAAACGAGGATCACTTGGGGTACCAAAGACCAAACTTAGGTGTATGAACTAAATATCTCAAGATTCTCTTCACGGCCCTAAGGTGAACTTCCTTAGGATAGGCTTGGAACCTTGCACACATGCATACGGAAAGCATAATATCCGGTCGAGATGCACATAAATAGAGTAAAGATCCTATCATCGACCGGTATACCTTTTGATCTACGGATTTACCTCCCGTGTCAAGGTCGAGATGCCCATTGGTTCCCATGGGTGTCTTGATGGGCTTGGCATCCTTCATTCCAAACTTGGTGAGTATGTCTTGAATGTACTTTGTTTGGCTGATGAAGGTGCCCTCTTGGAGTTGCTTGACTTGAAATCCTAGAAAATACTTCAGCTCCCCCATCATAGACATCTCGAATTTTTGAACCATGATCCTACTAAACTCTTCACAAGTAGATTTGTTAGTAGACCCAAAATGATATCATCAACATAAACTTGGCATACAAACAAATCATTTGCAATTGTTTTAGTAAAGAGAGTAGGATCGGCTTTGCTGACTTTGAAGCCATTAGTGATAAGAAAATCTCTTAGGCATTCATACCATGCTCTTGGGGCTTGCTTGAGCCCATAAAGCGCCTTAGAGAGTTTGTAAACATGATTAGGATACTCACTATCTTCAAAGCCGGGAGGTTGCTCAACATAGACCTCTTCCTTGATTGGTCCATTGAGGAAGGCACTCTTCACGTCCATTTGATGAAGCTTAAAGCTATGGTAAGTAGCATAGGCAAGTAATATGCAAATTGACTCAAGCCTAGCTACGGGTGCATAGGTTTCACCAAAATCCAAACCTTCGACTTGTGAATAACCCTTGACCACAAGTCATGCTTTGTTCCTTGTCACCACACCATGCTCATCTTGCTTGTTGCGGAAGACCCACTTGGTTCCTACAACATTTTGGTTAGGACGTGGAACTAAATGCCATACCTCATTCCTCGTGAAGTTGTTGAGCTCCTCTTGCATCGCCAGCACCCAATCCGAATCTTTAAGTGCATCCTCTACCCTATGTGGTTCAATAGAGGAAACAAAAGAGTAATGTTCACAAAAATGAGTGACTCGAGATCGAGTGGTTACCCCCTTATGAATATCGCCGAGGATGGTGTTCACGGGGTGATCTCTTTGAATCGCTTGGTGGACTCTTGGGTGTGGCGGCCTTGGATCTTGTTCATCTTCCTTTTCTTGAACATTGTCATCTCCCCCTTGATCATTGCCCTCCTCTTGAGGTGGCTCATCCTCTTGATCTTCACTTTCATCATCTTGAGCCTGATCCTCATCTTGAGTTGGTGGAGATGCTTGTGTGGAAGATGATGGTTGATCTTGTGCTTGTGGAGGCTCTTCGGATTCCTTAGGACACACATCCCCAATGGACATGTTCCTTAGCGTGATGCACGGAGCCTCTTCATCATCTAGCTCATCAAGATCAACTTGCTCTACTTGAGAGCCGTTAGTCTCATCAAACACAATGTCACAAGAAACTTCAACTAGTCTAGTGGACTTGTTAAAGACTCTATATGCCCTTGTGTTTGAATCATAACCAAGTAAAAAGCCTTCTACAGCCTTAGGAGCAAATTTAGATTTTCTACCTCTTTTAACAAGAATAAAGCATTTGCTACCAAAGACTCTAAAATATGAAACATTGGGCCTTTTACCGGTGAGGAGTTCATATGATGTCTTCTTGAGGATTCGGTGAAGATATAACCGGTTGATGGCGTAGCAAGCGGTGTTAATCGCCTTGGCCCAAAACCGGTCCAGTGTCTTGTACTCATCAAGCATGGTCCTCGCCATGTCAAGTAGAGTTCTATTCTTCCTCTCCACTACACCATTTTGTTGAGGTGTGTAGGGAGAAGAGAACTCATGCTTGATGCCCTCCTCCTCAAGAAAGCCTTCAATTTGAGAATTCTTGAACTTCGTTCCATTGTCGCTTCTAATCTTTTTGATCCTTAAGTCGAACTCATTTTGAGCCCGTCTCAAGAATCCCTTTAAGGTCTCTTGGGTTTGAGATTTATCCTGCAAAAAGAATACCCAAGTGAAGCGAGAATAATCATCCACAATAACTAGACAGTACTTACTCCCGCCGATGCTTATGTAAGCTATCGGGCCGAATAGATCCATGTGGAGTAGCTCAAGCGCCTGTTGGTCGTCATGATGTTTTTGTGTGGATAATGAACACCAACTTGCTTCCCTGCTTGGCATGCGCTAAAAATCCTGTCTTTCTCAAAATGAACATTTGTTAGTCCCAAAATGTGTTCTCCCTTTAGAAACTTATGAAGATTCTTCATCCCAACGTGGGCTAGTCGGCGGTGCCAGAGCCAACCCATGTTAGTCTTAGCAATTAAGCAAGTGTCGAGTTTAGCTCTATTGAAATCAACTAAGTATAGCTGACCCTCTAACACTCCCTTAAATGCTACTGAATCATCACTTCTTCTAAAGACAGTAACACCTATATCCGTAAAAAGACAATTGTAGCCCATTTTACATAATTGAGAAACTGAAAGCAAGTTATAATCTAAAGAGTCTACAAGAAAACATTGGAAATAGAGTGGTCAGGTGATATAGCAATTTTACCCAATCCTTTGACCAAACCTTGATTTCCATCCCCGAATGTGATAGCTCTTTGGGGATCTTGGTTTTTCTCATAGGAGGAGAACATTCTTTTCTCCCCAGTCATGTGGTTTGTGCACCCGCTGTCAATGATCCAACTTGAGCCCCCGGATGCATAAACCTACAAAACAAATTTAGGCCTTGTTCTTAGGTACCCAAATGGTCTTGGGTCCTTTGACATTAGAAACAAGCACCTTGGGTATCCAAACACAAGTCTTTGACCCCTTGTGTTTGCCCCCAACATATTTGGCAACTACTTTGCCTAATTTGTTAGTAAGCACATATGAAGCATCAAAGGTCTTGAATGAAATGTTATGATCATTTGATGCAATAGGAGATTTCTTCTTAGGCATTTTAACATGGGTAGAATAACTAGAGCTAGAAGCCTCATTCTTATAAATAAAAGCATGGTGAGAAACAGAATGAGTCTTCTTTGCATAAATTCTCCTAATCTTATCCTCAGGATAACCAGCAGGATATAAAATATAGCCCTCGTTATCCTGAGGCATGGGAGCTTTGCCCTTAACAAAATTAGACAATCTTTTAGGAGGGGCATTAAGCTTGACATTGTCTCCCTGTTGGAAGCCAATGCCATCCTTAATGCCAGGGCGTCTCCCACTATAGAGCATGCTTCTAGCAAATTTAAATTTCTCATTTTCCAAGTCATGCTCATTGATTTTAGCAATTAATGTAGCTATGTGATCATTTTGTTGTTTACTTAAGGCAAGGTGATCATGAATAGCATCTACATTAACATCTTTACATCTAGTGCAAATAGAAACATGATCAACCGTAGATGTAGAGGGTTTGCAATCATTTAATTCAACAATCTTAGCATGTAAAATAGCATTCTCATCTCTAAGATTGGTAATAGAATTATTGCAAACATTTAAATCTTTAGCCTTAGCAATTAATTTTTCGTTTTCAATCTTAAGGCTAGAAAGAGATTCATTCAACATGTCAATCTTAGAAATTAGACTAGCATTATCATTTCTAAGATTAACAATTGAATCATCACAAACATTTGATTTCTCAACCTTAGCAATTAATTTGGCATTTTCATTTCTAAGGCTAGAAATAGTGTCATGGCAAGTGCTAAGCTCACTAGTCAATTTTTCATTTTTCTCTACCTCCTGAGCATAAGCATTTTTAACCTTATCATGCTTTTTGTTTTCCTTAACAAGGAAGTCCTCTTGGCTATCCAAGAGTTCATCCTTCTCATGAATAACACTAATCAATTCATTCAATTTCTCTTTTTGTTGCATGTTAAGATTGGCAAAAAGAGTAAGCAAGTTATCCTCATCATCACTAGAATTATCCTCATCACTAGAAGTTGCATACTTAGTGGAGGATCTAGATTTTACCTTCTTCTTCTTACCGTCTTTTGCCATGAGGCACTTGTGGCCGACGTTGGGGAAGAGGAGACCCTTGTTGACGGCGATGTTTGCGGTGTCCTCGTCGGAGGAGGAGTCGGTGGAGCTCTTATCGGAGTCCCACTCCCGGCAAACATGGGCATCGCCGCCCTTCTTCTTGTAGTATCTCTTCTTCTCCTTCTTCTTCCCCCTCTTGTCGTCGCCCCTATCACTATCACTAGAGATAGGACATTTTGCTATAAAGTGACCGGGCTTACCACACTTGTAGCACACTTTCTTAGAGCGGGGTTTGTAGTCTTTCCCCCTCCTTTGCTTGAGGATTTGGCGGAAGCTCTTGATGATGAGCGTCATTTCCTCGTTGTCGAGCTTGGAGGCGTCGATGGGAAGCCTACTTGATGTAGACTCTTCTTTCTTCTCCTCCGCTACCTTGAATACAACAGGTTGTGCCTCGGGTACGGAGGAGGCGCCTTGCTCGATGATTTTCTTGGAGCCTTTGATCATCAATTCAAAGCTCACAAATTTTCCTATCACTTCCTCGGGAGACATTAGTTTGTATCTAGGATCACCACGAATTAATTGTACTTGAGTAGGATTAAGAAAAACTAGTGATCTTAGAATAACCTTGACCATTTCATGGTCATCCCATTTGGTGCTCCTGAGGTTGCGCACTTGGTTCACCAAGGTTTTTAGCCGGTTGTACATGGCTTGCGGGTCTTCTCCTTGGTTGAGCATGAACCGACCAAGCTCCCCCTCGATCATTTCCCTCTTAGTGATCTTGGTCACCTCATCTCCTTCGTGTGCGGTCTTGAGCACGTCCCAAATCTCTTTGGCGCTCTTCAACCCTTGCACCTTATTATACTCCTCTCGACTTAGAGAGGCGAGGAGTATAGTGGTGGCTTGAGAGTTGAAGTGCCGGATTTGGGCAACCTCGTCCGAGTCATAGTCTTCATCCCCTACGGATGGTACCAGTACTCCAAACTCAACAACATCCCAAATGCTAGTGTGGAGTGAGGTTAGATGGTGCCTCATTTTATCACTCCATATATTATAATCTTCACCATAAAAAATGGGTGGTTTGCCTAATGGGACGAAAAGTAAAGTAGTACGTTTGGAAATGCGAGGATAGCGTAGGGGGATCTTACTAAACTGCTTGCGCTCATGGCGCTTAGAAGTGACGGACGGTGCGTTGGAGCCGGAGGTGGATGGTGACGAAGAGTCGGTCTCGTAGTAGACCACTTTCTTCATCTTCTTTTTGTCGCCACTCCAATGCGACTTGACGCGTGGAGGGGATTCCTCCTTGTGCTTGGTGCCGGACTCCTTTGATGGAGCCTTCCCGTGGCTTGTAGCGGGCTTCTTGCCGGTCATGACCTCCTTTTTGGCGTGATCTCCCGACATCACTTCGAGCGGTTAGGCTCTAATGAAGTACCGGGCTCTGATACCAATTGAAAGTCGCCTAGAGGGGGGTGAATAGGCGGAATCTGAAATTTATAAACTTTAAGCACAACTACAAGCCGGGGTTAGCGTTAGAAATAAAATCGAGTCCGAAAGAGAGGGCGAAAAACAAATCACAAGCAAATGAAGAGTGTGACACGGTGATTTGTTTTACCGAGGTTCGGTTCTTGCAAACCTACTCCCCGTTGAGGTGGTCACAAAGACCGGGTCTCTTTCAACCCTTTCCCTCTCTCAAACGGTCACCTAGACCGAGTGAGCTTCTCTTCTCAATCAAACGGGACACTTAGTCCCCACAAGGACCACCACACAATTGGTGTCTCTTTCTTTGATTACAAATGTTGCGGGAACAAGAATGGGAGGAAGAAGAAAAGCGATCCAAGCGCAAGAGCTCAAATGAACACGGAAAAAAACTCTCTCTTCTAGTCACTATTGCTTTGAGTGGAATTGGGACTTGGAGAGATTTTGATTCACTCTAATTGTGTCTTGTATTGAATGTTATAGCTCTTGTATTGAATGTGTTGGCTGAAAACTTGGATGCCTTGAAGTGTTGGTGGTTGGGGGTATTTATAGCCCCAACCACCAAAGTGGCCGTTGGGGATGGCTGATGTCGTATGGCGCACCGGACAGTCCGGTGCGCCACCGGACACTGTCCGGTGCGCCAGCCATGTCACCCAACCGTTAGGGTTCGACCATTGGAGCTCTGACATGTGGGACCACCGGACAGTCCGGTGGTGCACCGGACAGTCACTGTTCACTGTCCGGTGCGCCTTCTGGCGCCTGCTCTGACTTCTGCGCGCGTAATTGCACTGTTCACTGTTCACTGTATACTTTTGCAGACAACCGTTGGCGCAGATAGCCGTTGCTCCGCTGGCACACCGGACAGTCCGGTGTTTCACCGGACAGTCCGGTGAATTATAGCGGAGTGGCTCCCTAAATTCCCGAAGCTGAGCAGTTCAGAGTTGATCCACCCTGGTGCACCGGACACTGTCTGGTGGCACACCGGACAGTCCGGTGCGCTAGACCAGGGCAACCTTTGATTGTCTTTTGCTCTTTTTATTTGAACCCTTTCTTGGACTTTTTATTGGTTTGTGTTGAACCTTTGGCACCTGTAGAACTCATAATCTAGAGCAAACTAGTTAGTCCAATTATTTGTGTTGGGCAATTCAACCACCAAAATCATTTAGGAAAAAGGTTTGACCCTATTTCCCTTTCAGAGAGCTTATAAACATGGTTAGGATACTCACTATCTTCAAAGCCGGGAGGTTGCTCAACATAGACCTCTTCCTTGACAGGGCCATTGAGGAAGGCACTTTTCACGTCCATTTGATAAAGCTTAAAGCCATGGTAAGTACCATAGGCAAGTAATATACTAATTGACTCAAGCCTAGCTACAGGTGCATAGGTTTCATCAAAATCAAAACCTTCGACTTGTGAATAACCTTTAGCCACAAGTCGGCCTTTGTTCCTTGTCACCACACCATGCTCATCTTGCTTGTTGCGGAATACCCACTTGGTACCTACAATATTTTGATTAGGACATGGAACTAAATGTAATACCTCATTCCTTGTGAAGTTGAGCTCCTCTTACATTGCCACCACCAATCCGGATCTCTTAGTGCATCCTCTATCCTATATGGCTCAATAGAAGACACAAAAGAGTAATGTTCACAAAAATGTGCAACTCGAGATCTAGTAGTTACCCCCTTGTGAATGTCACCGAGTATGGAGTTGATGGGGTGATCCCTTTGAATTGCTTGGTGGGCTCTTGGGTGTGGCAGTCTTTTATCCCTTATTTCTTGATCATCTTCCTTGTCTTCATTGTCATCTCCCCTTGATCAATGTCCTCCTCTTGAGGTGGCTCATCGTTTTGATCTTCATCCTATTCTTCTTGAGCCTCATCCTCATCTTGAGTTGGTGGAGATTCTTGCATGGAAGATGATGGTTGATCTTGTATTTGTGGAGGCTCTTCGGATTCCTTAGGACACACATCCCTAATGGACATGTTCCTTAGTGCGACACATGGAGCCTCTTCATCATCTAATTCATCAAGATCAACTTGCTCCACTTGGGAGCCATTAGTCTCATCAAACACAATGTCACAAGAAACTTCAAATAGTCCAGTGGATTTGTTGAAGACTCTATATGCCCTTGTGTTTGAGTCATAACCTAATAAAAAGCCTTCTACTGCTTTAGGAGCAAATTTAGAACTTCTACCTCTTTTAATAAGAATAAAGCATTTGCTCCCAAAGATTCTAAAATATGAAACATTAGGCTTTTTACCAGTAAGGAGTTCATATGATGTCTTCTTGAGGATTCGGTGAAGGTATAACCGGTTGATGGAGTAGCAGGTGGTGTTAATCGCCTCTGCCTAAAATCGGTCAGGTGTCTTGTACTCATCAAGCATGGTTCTTGCCATGTCTAGTAGAGTTCTATTCTTCCTCTCCACTACACCATTTTGTTGAGGTGTGTAGGGAGAAGAGAACTCATGCTTGATGCCCTCCTCCTCAAGAAATCCTTCAATTTGAGAGTTCTTGAACTCCGTCCCATTATCACTTCTTATCTTTTTGATCCTCAATCCAAACTCGTTTTGAGCCCGTCTTAAGAATCTCTTTAAAGTCTCTTGGGTTTGAGATTTTCCCTACAAAAATAATACCCAAGTGAAGCGAGAATAATCATCCACAATAACTAGACAGTACTTACTCCCACCGATGCTTATATAAGCGATGGAGCCGAATAGATCCATGTGGAGTAGCTCGAGCGGCCTATCAGTTGTCTTTATATTCTTGTGTGGATGATGGACTCCAACTTGCTTCCCTGGTTGGCATGCACTACAAATCCTGTCTTTCTCAAAATGAACATTTGTTAGTCCTAAAACGTGTCCTCCCTTTAGAAGCTTGTGAAGATTCTTCATTCCAACATGGGCAAGTCTGTGATGCCAGAGCCAGCCCATATTAGTCTTAGCAATTAAGCAAGTGTCTAGTTCAGCTTGATTATCATTAAAATCAACTAAATATAGCTGACCATCTAGAACTCCCTTAAATGCTATTGAGTCATCACTTCTTCTAAAGATAGTAACACCTATATCAGTAAATAGGCAGTTGTAGGCCATTTTGCATAATTGTGAAACAGAAAGCAAGTTGTAGTCTAATGAATCTACAACAAAAACATTGGAAATGGAATGGCCAGGGGATATAGCAATTTTACCCAAACCTTTGACCAAACCTTGATTTCCATACCGAATGTAATAGCTCTTTGGGGATCTTCATTTTTCTCATATGAGGAGAACATTCTTTTCTCCCCTGTCATGTGGTTTGTGCACCCGCTATCGATTATCCAACTTGAACCACCGGATGCATAAACCTACTGTAAGGAAAATGGACCCCGGGCCATTTGGCTAATTGAGTTTTGGTGTTTGATGAACGACACAATCCGTGAACTAACAAGTTTTCTAGTGTTTGTGTTTGTAGTTCATGGGATGCAAGATTTACTTGGACTAAGGAATTGAGGAAAGCAACACCTCAAAAGAAGACATTAAAAAGATCCAAGAAAAGTCCAAGTGTGCTGCTGCAGACTGCCTGTGCGAAGGCGCACCGGACTGTCCGGTGGCACACCGGACTGTCCGGTGCCCACACGCCGGACTGTTCGGTGCACCAGGGAACTCCAGCCCAATGGCTAGTTCTAGGTGGCACCCGGAGAGAAGACCACCGGACTGTCCGGTGTGAGCACCAGACTGTATGGTGTGGAAAATCCTGTGGCGCCAACAGTCACCTGCTCTGACAGAGCAACGGCTAGGCGCACCGAACAGGCTACAGTGCGCTGTCCGGTGCACCACCGGACTGTCCAGTGTGCCACAGAGAACTGCAGCTTTTCTCCAACGGCTATTTTGGAGTTGGGGCCTATATATACTTCACCCAACCGGCCATTTGAAGGTGTGGGAGCCCAAGCAACATACCAAGGCATATAGTGCACATTTCCAAGAGCTCAAACACCCAAGTGCTTAATAGAATCACTCGGTGATTAGCGTAGGTGCTTTGCGAAGTGCTTAGGTTAGTTAGACCGCTTTAGCGCTTGCTCTAGGTGAACCCTAGTTAGTTGAGTGAGTTTTGTAAAACCACACAACCCCTTGGCTCTTGCGTGAGTCGTTGTAATTGTACCGAGTGAGGCGAGAGTCTTGCGAGACCGTGACAACCCCGTTTGTGTCACGGCCACCATCGTGTACCGGAGGGAACGAGGCCCGTGGTGTTTTGGCCGGAAGCTCGATAGTGGAGACGGCGGGGAGCGTCCGAGAGGAGCTGGAAGCGGAGCACTACTTGCACGTGGAGAAGGCCCGTGGCTCTCTACGGAGTTACTCGACCGTGGTGCTTGACCCTCGCGTGGGCTTCCCTTTGCGTAGGGGCATCAACAAGGATTAGTCGGGACCTTGCGTGGTTCTGGATACCTCCGTAAAAATATCGGCGTCATCCACGAGAGTTTGCTTCTCTACTTTGCTCTTAAGTTTCCGCATTTATATTAAGCATTTAAGTTTCAATCTTGTATTCATACTTATTTAGTGTAGATTGAAACTTAGCCTTTGCAGTAGCGATAGCAACACTTAGACAAAACCTAGTTTGCACATTCTAGTTTGATTATTTGCATAGGTTTTGCTCTAGGGATTTTATTGTGGCCTAGTTTAGTAAAAGTTTTAGAAGTCCTAATTCACCCCCCCCCCCCCTCTTAGGCGTCACCCGGTTCCTACAAGTGGTAGCAGAGCCGGTTTGGCTCATTTGAAACGCTTTAGCTTCACCGCTAAAAGAGCCGACGCTTTTTAGAGGAAGGGATGGATACCCATAGGCCACCACACTTTGACGACACTAACTTCCCATATTATAGTGCTAGAATGGCTTGTTACCTAGAGGTCGTTGATCTAGGTGTTTGGAGAGTCACTCGTGACGGGATGAAACCCCTCAAGAATCCCGAGAAACCCACCACGAGTGAGGAAAAAGAAATTCATTTAAATGCTAGAGCCAAAAATTGCTTGTATGAATCTCTTAGCACGGATATTTTTAATCAAGTATTTACCTTGAAAACTGCTAATGAGATTTGGCTAAAATTGCATGAGCTCCATAACGGCACATCCAATGTCCGTGAGCAAAAACATTGCCTAGTCTTAAATGAGTATAATTCTTTTGCTATGAAAGATGATGAGCTTGTTAGAGACATGTATTCTCGTTTGAATCTAATTATCAATGAGCTCAACTCTATTGGCATTAATAAGCTAGGTGATGCGGACATTGTGAGGAAGACTATCTCCCTGCTACCACAACAAAGATATGGGAGCATCATCACCATCCTTCACAACATGGAGGACTTGAGCAACATGACCCCAACCATTGTGATTGGGAAAATCGCGGCTTTTGAGATGTCGCGAAAAATGAGTCAGGGAGAGAGGAGCCAACTTCCTCAAGACCATATGCGTTTGCATATGATGAAAGGAAGGGCAAAAAGAAGGCTCCTACTCCAAGTTCCTCAAGTGAAGAAGAGGAAGAAGAAGAAAGTGATGATGAAGAAGATAATCACATCATCCGCCGAGGACGAAGAAACAATCTGACGCGTCGGAAAGGTAATGAGGATGATCCGCAAGATTAATCTAATGGGTGTGCCCCTACAGGTCGATGATCTTCTCTTTAACATTGACAGGAAAAAGCAAAGGAAGAGAGGATGCTTCGCATGTGGGGAGAAGGGCCACTTCAGGGACAACTGTCCAAATATGGCCAAACCCAAAAAGGAGAGGAGCAAAGGCAAGGCGCTAACAAGTGTTAGAACTTGGGATGATTCTTCAAGTGAAGATGAACCTCCAAGGATGCGCAGCCACCGGTCCTCGTCACGCTCATCACGGTCATCACACAAATGCCTTATGGCAAGAGGTAACAAAAACATTCCATCCTCTAGTGATGAAAGTAGTGATGATGAAGGTGAGGGAAAGCCCTCTCTAGATGAGCTTGCGGAAGCCGTAGAATTTTTCTAGGATCTTTGCACTAAGCAAAAAGCTTAACTTAAAACTTTGAAAAATAAGTTGGTTAGCTCTCAAAATGATTACAAAGGTTTGCTAGAAAAGTTTGAAACTTATGCAAACTTAAATAGTGAGCTATCAACTAAAATTGAGCTATTAGAATCTAGTGCTTCATCCACTGCTACTGATGATAGCCTTATTAAAAAGAATGAAAAAACTTAAGGCTAAGTTAGCTATCTCCCAAGAAGCTATTGAAAATTTGATAGAGAAAATGGAAATTCTTAGCATACACAATAATGAGCTAACTACTAAGCTAGAAAACATTGGTAGCACCCCAGCAGCATCTTTAGTTGAAATACCTGAAATAATTAAGAAAGATGCTTCTACTTCCTGCTTTGATTTAATTGATGACTCTAACCCCTGCAACCAAGTCGTTGTTGAGAATATTGTTGTAGAGACATGTTCGGATGAGGTTGCAAAGGAAAATGAACAGTTAAAGCAAGAAGTGGCTCGCCTTGGCAAGGCTTTGTATGACAAGAAAGGCAAAGCCAAACAAATCCGACCTCCACAGGATAACACCACTGCAGGAGTGAACAAGCCTATGGAGGGAGAAACTGTGATTTGTAGGCTATGCCATATGGAAGGCCATAAGTCTTTCCAATGCAAGGCGATGATCGGGGATAAACAAAGGCAAAAGCTCAAGCAAAAGCCATCAAGCAAAATCTCCAACACCTACATCAAAAAGGTGAACAAAAAGGATGCTACACCATATTTGATCAAGAAGAAAAAGAATGGAAAGGTGATAGCAATCAAGGCCAACAAGCAAGCCAACAAAGGAAAAGGGGCCAAACGCATCTGGGTGCCAAAGGAAATAATTTCAACCATGAAAAGCACCAAGAAGGTTTGGATCAAGAAAGGGAAGTGAGTGGACCGAAGGTCTTCAGGAAATTTGGAGACTTGGCAAAGTTGGGATGTATTTTATGGGATACATCATATTGGATCAAGTTTATTGCCAAGTGGGTTAGTGAAAATTTTGGACCCAAATTTCCCACCCATGACTAAGGTAACTAGTTTTATTGTATCTCTTGTTTTTAGATATGCGTATCTATTTAATTTGTATCTAGTTTACCTTTCTTGCCTAGTATTACATTTGTCATTTACTTTTGTTTAAAATCATGCATACTAGGTAAATCACATGGTAGGATTGCTTGCTTTCAATTCATATACTTGAGCAAACCTACATGGTTTAAAATGTTTAGTTAAAGCACGGCACATAGCTTCTATATCACTCCATAGTAAATGATGCATCAATTGAAAACTTTGATTTCTACAAGTTGTATCATTTAACTTATATGTGCCAAAGTTTGGATTGTAGATAATTTGCCCCTCTTGATATCAAATCAAAGTGCAAGTCTCCTACAAGTATTCAAAACTTGTATGCACACCTTTAGAGGGAGGTTACTCTATAATCTAATACTTTGAGACTAACACCTTTTCAAGTCTATTTCATGTGATAGTCTCATTGTAAGGAAAATGAAGTCCCCGGAGAAAGACAACAATCTTCCACTGCAAAATCTCCTAGAACTCTCATGTCTCTCAAGCTCGCCATTGACTTTCAATTGGTATATTTTGAGACTACATTTAGTATCATTTACATGTCTTCTCCAACATTTGATTAGACTATATTTCATATCATATACTTCCATGTTGCTAAAAATGCATAAGTACTTAACTCATATTCTGTTATGTATGCATAAGGGAAGTTAGTCTTTTCAAATCATGTCTTGCACCTCTAATTTTCACTGCTTTTTCCTAAGTAGAGGATCTCTGTCAGGGGGAGTATTTCTTCATCTCTAAAAGGGGGAGAAATTTCTTTCTAAAGAGAACACTCGTTTAGGGGGAGTAATCCTTTCAATTGATATCATTCATGTGGTTTAATTTAGTATTCTTCCAGTGGTATCATCTGATAAAATTATTAATGAGGGCAAGCTTTTATTTACTTCCTACATGTTTTTAATGTCTTCCTTTTCGGTGGTTGATGCCAAAGAGGGAGAAGTTTAGGGACCAAAGCAATGAAAACTATATCAAACACCAAACACCACCAATTTAAAATTTTATATGTACAAATGGTTTTTCAAGTGGTTTTGGTTATTTGGTCCTAAAATAGGAAGTAAGTGAATTATGGAGTTAGGGGGAGGCTTAAGTCCATAATTTCACATTGAGGGGACAATCATGCATCCTAGCAAGTAGATTGCATATTTTCATTCAAATACTTGTATTATTTGCTTGCTTTGGTTGTGTTGTCATCAATCACCAAAAAGGGGGAGATTGTAAGGAAAATGGACCCCGGGCCATTTGGCTAATTGAGTTTTGGTGTTTGATGAACGACACAATCCGTGAACTAATAAGTTTTCTAGTGTTTGTGTTTGTAGTTCACAGGATGCAAGATTTACTTGGACTAAGGAATTGAGGAAAGCAACACCTCAAAAGAAGACATTAAGAAGATCCAAGAAAAGTCCAAGTGTGCTGCTGCGGACTGTCTGTGCGAAGGCGCACCGGACTGTCCGGTGGCACACGGACTGTTCGATGCCCACACGCCGGACTGTCCGGTGCACCAGGGAACTCCAGCCCAAGGGCTAGTTCTAGGTGGCACCCGGAGAGAAGACCACTGGACTGTCTGGTGTGAGCACCAGACTGTCCGGTGTGGAAAAGCCTGCGGCGCCAACGGTCACCTCCTCTGACAGAGCAACGGCTAGGCGCACCGGACAGGCTACAGTGCACTGTCCGGTGCACCACCGGACTGTCCGGTGTGCCGCAGAGAACTGCAGCTTTTCTCCAACGGCTATTTTAGAGTTGGGGCCTATATATACTTCACCCAACCAGCCATTTGAAGGTGTGGGAGCCCAAGCAACATACCAAGCCATATAGTGCACATTTCCAAGAGCTCAAACACCCAAGTGCTTAATAGAATCACTCGGTGATTAGCGTAGGTGCTTTGTGAAGTGCTTAGGTTAGTTAGACCGCTTTAGCGCTTGCTCTAGGTGAACCCTAGTTAGTTGAGTGAGTTTTGTAAAACCACACAACCCCTCGGCTCTTGCGTGAGTCGTTGTAATTGTACCGAGTGGGGCGAGAGTCTTGCGAGACCGTGATAGCCGCGTTTGTGTCACGGCCGCCACTGTGTACTGGAGGGAACGAGGCCCGCGACATTTCGGTCGGAAGCTCGATAGTGGAGACGGCGGGGAGTGTCCGAGAGGAGCCGGAAGCGGAGCACCACTTGCGCGTGGAGAAGGCCCGCGGCTCTCTACGGAGTTACTCGACCGTGGTGCTTGGCCCTCGCGTGGGCTTCCCTTTGCGTAGGGGCACCAATGAGGATTAGTCGGGACCTTGCATGGTTCCGGATACCTCGATAAAAATACCGGCGTCATCCACGAGAGTTTACTTCTCTACTTTGCTCTTAAGTTTCCACATTTATATTAAGCATTTAAGTTTCAATCTTGTATTCATACTTATTTAGTGTAGATTGAAACTTAGCCTTTGCGGTAGAGATAGCAACACTTAGACAAAACCTAGTTTGCACATTCTAGTTTGATTATTTGCATAGGTTTTGCTCTAGGGATTTTATTGTGGCCTAGTTTAGTAAAAGTTTTAGAAGTCCTAATTCACCCCCCCCCCTCTTAGGCGTCACCCGTTTCCTACACCTACAAAATAAATTTAGGTCTTGTTCTTAGGTACCCAAACGGTCTCGGGTCCTTTGACATTAGAAACAAGCACCTTGGGTACCCAAACACAAGTCTTGTGTTTGCCCCCAACATATTTGGCAACTACTTTGCCTGATTTGTTTGTAAGCACATAAGAAGCATCAAAAGTTTTAAATGAAATATTATGTTCATTTCACATTGAGAATTGTCTTCTTAGGCAATTTAACATTAGTGGTATGCCTAGAACGAGAAGCCTCATTTTTATATATAAATACATGATGAGAGACAGAATGAGGTTTCCTAGCATGAATTTTCCTAATTTTGTGCTTAGGATAGTTTGCAGGATATAAAATGTAGCCTTCACTATCCTGAACCATGGGAGCCTTACCCTTCACAAAATTAGACAGTTTCTTAGGGGCATTAAGCTTGACATTGCTTTGGCTCCCTTGTTGGAACCCAATGCCATCCTTAATGCCAGGGTGTCTCCCATTATAGAGCATGCTTCTAGCAAATTTAAAATTTTCATTTTCTAACTCATGCTCGACAATTTTGGTATTTAACGTAGTTATGTGATCATTTTGTTGTTTAATCATGGCAAGGTGATCATCAATAGCTTCTATATTAACATCTCTACATCTAGTACAAATAGCAATATTTTCAACAGTAGATGTAGATGCTTTGCAAACATTCAATTCCTCAATCTTAGCATTTAATTTATCATTCTAAGACTAGAAATTGAATCATTGCAAACATTCAATTTTTCAATCTTAGAAATTAAACTAGCATTTTCATCTCTAAGATAGGAAATTGAATTATTACAGATGCTAAGCTCCTTAGACAAATTTTCACATTTTTCTACCTCTAGAGCATAAGCATTTTTCAATTTAACAAATTTTTTATTTTTCTTAATGAGCAAGTCCTCTTGGCATTCCAAGAGATCATCCGTCTCGTTAATGGTTTCAATTAATTCATTTAATTTTTTCTTTTGGTCCATGATAAGGTTGACAAAGAGAGAAATTAAATCATCTTCATTATCGCTAGAACTACCCTCATCACTAGATGTAGCATATTTGGGGGTACTTCTAGAATTTACCTTCTTTTTGTCGTCCCTTGCCATGGGACATTTGTGACCGACGTTTGGGAAGAGAAGTCCCTTGTTGACAGCGATGATGGCGGCGTCCTCGTCAGAGGAGGAGTCAGTGGAGCTCTCGTCAGAGTCCCATTCCCGCCCCATGTGCGCCTCGCCGCCCTTCTTCTTGTAGAACTTCTTCTTTTCCATTTTCTTCTTCCCCTTCTTGTCATCGTCCCTGTCACTTTCACTAGAATATGGACATTTAGCAATAAAGTGATCGGACTTACCATACCGGTAGCACACCCTTTTGGAGCGGGGCTTGTAGTCCTTCCCCCTCCTTTGCTTGAGGATTTGGCGAAAGCTCTTGATGATGAGAGCCATTTCCTCGTTGTCGAGCTTGGAGGCATCAATTGGAAGTCTACTTGGTGTAGACTACTCATTCTTTTCTTCCGTTGCCTTAAATGCAACGGGTTGCACCTCGGGTGTAGAGGTGGCGCCTTGCTCCAATTTGACAATGTGTTTGGAGTCTTTGATCATAAGTTCAAAGCTCACACACTTGCCAATTACTTCCTCGGGAGACATCTACTTGTATCTAGGATTCCCATGTATTAATTGAACTTGAGTAGGATTACGAAATACGAGGGATCTAAGAATAACCTTGACCATTTCACGGTCATCCCATTTGGTGCTCCCGAGGTTGCGCACTTGGTTCACCATTGTCTTGAGCCGGTTGTATATGACTTGCGGCTCTTCCCCTTTGTTGAGGACGAATCGACTGAGTTCTCCCTCGATCGTTTCGCACTTGGTGATCTTGGTCACCTTGTCCCCTTCGTGCATCGTTTTGAGGACGTCCCAAATTTCTTTGGCGTTCTTTAACCCTTGTACCTTATTATACTCCTCTCGAGATAAAGAGGCGAGGAGTATAGAAGTTGCTTGAGAGTTAAAGTGCCTAATTTGGGCGGCCTCGTCCGAGTCGTAGTCCTCGTCCCCCACCTTTGGTGCCTGCGCTCCAAACTCAACAATTTCCCGAATACTTTCGTGGAGTGAGGTTAGATGGTGCCTCATTTTATCACTCCGCATACAATAATCTTCACCATCAAAATATGGTGGTTTGCCTAGGGGTAAGGAAAGTAATGGAGCACGCTTTAAAATACGGGGATAGCGTAGGGGCATCTTACTATACTTGCGCTCATGGCGCTTAGAAGTAGTCGACGACTCGGTACCGGACGTGGAGGGTGACGAAGAGTCGATCTCGTAGTAGACCACTTTCCTCATCTTCTTCTTCTTCTTGTCACCTCTCCGATGTGACTTGATGGAGGAAGAGGATTCCTCCTTATACTTGTTGTCGGACTCCCTTGAGAGAGTCCTCCCCGAGCCCGCGGGTTTTTTCGCCTGTCACGATCTCCCTCTTGGTGTAATCTCCTGACATCACTTCGAGTTGGTTAGGCTCTTAATGAAGCACTGGCTTTGATACCAATTGAAAGTCGCCTAGAGGGGAGGTGAATAGGCAAAACCTGAAATTTATAGACTTTAAACACACACTAGGGTCGGGGTTAGCGTTAGAATAAAATTCAAGTCTGAAAGATAAGTTCTCCTGCTAGGAGTTGCTCAGAGAGTGCGGATGACGTATGGGAGCAAGCTCAAATTAATACTAGCAAAGAAATGTTAGAGAGAGGAAAGAGGTCAAACAAATCAAGCCAGAATCAAAGCGAGTAGACACGGTGATTTGTTTTACCGAGGTTTGGTTAAAAAGAACCTAGTCCCGTTGAGAAGGCCACAAAGGCCGGGTCTATTTCAACCCTTTCCCTCTATCTCAAACGGTCACTTAGACCGAGTGAGCCTTCTCCTTAATCACACGGGTCACTAAGACCCCGCAGGACCACCACACACTTGGTGTCCCTTGCTTAGCTTTGCAATCACTTAGAAAAAGAGTGAGGAAGGAAGAAAGGCAATCCAAGCAACAAGAGCAACAAAAGAACACAAAACACCCTCTCTCAAATCCCTAATGGAATTGAGTTGATTTGGAGGCTTGGAGAGGATTTGATCTATTGAATGTGTCTTGGAGTGAAGTCTTTTGCTCTTGTAATGAATGAGATGTTCAGAAAACTTGGATACCAATGAATGAGGTGGTTGGGGGTATTTATAGCCCCCAATCACTTCCTAGCTGTTGGCAAGGGCTGCTGGCGATGGGCGCACTGGACAATCCGGTGCGCCACTGGACAGTCACTGTGCACTGTCCGGTGCGCGCCACGTCAGCGCAACCGTTAGGGTTCAGAGCAGTTGACCGTTGGAGACGTTTCTCTTCTAGCTGCACCGGACAGTCCGGTGCCCTCTGACTTCTGCGCTCTTACTTCTTCCGCGGCACTGTTCATCACTGTAGCTCTACACAGTCGACCGTTGGCGCACAGAGAGCCGTTTCTCCGCTGGCTCACCGGACAGTCCAATGAATTATAGTGGAGCGCGTCTCCAAATTCCTGAGAGTGGCTGGTTTGAGTCTGTACGGCCCTGTGCACCGGCACACCGCACACTGTCCGGTGCGCCAAAAATCAGCACACTTAACTTCTTTGCTCCATTTTTTATTGTGTTCCTAACTGGATTTCTTTATTGGTTTGTGTTGAACCTTATGCACCTGTAATAGATGATATCTAGACAAACTAGTTAGTCCATGTGGTTTATGTTGGATGTCAACCACCAAAATCGATTATAGGAAATAGTTACCCTATTTCCCCTTCATTTTATGATCTCACCCTTGCGATATATAACCCCACCCCCACAGGAGAAGAATAGATGGTCCAGGAGGAGCCGTACAATGAGGAGTACGAGTTGATCTAGGTGGCGTCTCCCAGTCATCTTTATGGCGCCAAGGATGGACGTTTAGCTCGCTTTATTATTATCATTTATTTTGTAAGACTTCCGCTATGTAATAATGATATTTATGATATTTGTGACCTTTATCTCTATACACTTTGTCATTATATGTGTTGTTCTTCTTTGGCGCACATATGAGACGCATCCGGCTTTATCCCTTAAATCTGGTTGTGACAGAAGTGGTATCAGAGCAAATGTTGACTGTAGGACGAAATCTAGATAGAACTGGACCAAAACCCTTACCTACTTAGCTTACTCTGATTCTTTTTATACTTATCTTGATCATGTCTCACCTTCTACTGTTCTACTCTGATTACTCTTACCTTATCTATTCTAAGGCAAGAAGGATTTCACACATTGGAATCCTACATTTTTAAACCTTTAAAGAGATAGGAGACCTAAGAAAAATTAAAATTATTTTCTTTATTTAAAATTATTGGATGATTGTTCTGATGATAAATGCCTGATTTGCTTCTTTGATTGATTGAAATAGTATAGTCGGGCATCATAGCATGTACCACCATAAGGTAATGTGTTAGCTTTAGTAGGTGACACAATAATCTACTTAGCTAATAAAACCCCCAAAGTAACATGTCTCATAATTACTCGTCTTGTCTACAATTCTTTCTTACCATGTGTTTCTAACTTAGATGGCAATACCAGAAGGGAGGTGGAATTGATCTACCTGCCAACCCATTCAACCGGAGGGTGCTTAGACAACAACAAGCAAAAATGGATCCTCTGAATCCTCCACCAGCTGGGACTGATCCAGTGGTTGCAGCTCAGATACAAATGTTGTAACAGATGTCGAATATGATGCAAGATATGCAGGCGTAGATGCGATAGGAGCGTCAACATATACGCCAGGAGAGACACGAGATGAGGAAGGAGATGCGTCAAGGAAAAATGGTGCGACAGCAACAAGCACCATTGCCTCCACCACCACCACCAGTTCCACCCTGGGACAAGCACCGGGAGTTCATGAGTCACAAGCCACCGACGTTCGCGAGCTCTCCCGATCTTCTGTACGCTGATGATTGGCTGAAGTCGATGGAGAAGATGCTGATTATTGCTCAGTGCTTTGACGGGGAGAAGGTTCTTTATGCTTCTGGTCGTCTTACTGGTCCTGCTGCTGATTGGTGGGATTCTTACACCGCTGCCCATGATGCTGCTGATACTATCACTTGGGCAGAATTTCCTACTCTGTTTAGAAACTATCACATTCCTGCTGGACTGATGAAGATAAAGAAGGAGTTTCTATCGCTGAAGAAGGGCACCATGTCAGTTAGAGATTACCGCGATAGATTTATTCAACTCTCAAGATATGCACCAGATGAAAGGAAGCAGGAACACTTCATTGAAGGACTTAATGGACCACTACAGTATGCACTGGTGGCTCACACCTTTTCGTCTTCTAGAGGCTGCTTGACAAGGCCCTAGCTATTGAACACAAGTGTGTTCAGCTGGGGGGATATGAAGAGGAGGCGATCACCCAGGGTCAGGGGAACAGTAGCGTTCGTCCTTGCTATGTTCCACCCCAGGGTACACCGACTCATAATGGAGGAGGTCAGCGTCTAGCTCAGTTTACACCTCATTGATTCCTCTTCTAGTAACACGAGTTATACTAATAAGAGTAGACATGCTATATTTATGTTTGTTCCTGAAGGGAAAACCGTTCAAGCTGTTCCTGAATAGCTTCCTTCAAAAGGGTTTCTGCTTGCTCGGTGAATGTCTTACTAGAAGATATAATTTCTTGGAATTGAGGTTTAATATCTTTTAGGTGTTTACATAACTCATCCAGAAATTTCTTTACCTGTTCAATTTCTAACGAATCAAGATATCCTCTCGTTCCGGTATAAATAGTAGCTACCTGCTCTTCCATTGGGAGAGGGTTTGATTGGGATTGTTTAAGCAATTCTCGTAATCGTCGACCCCTTGCCAATTGATTCTGACTTGTTTTATCTAGAGCGGAGGCGACTTGTGCAAAGGATTGTAATTCTGCGAATTAAGCTAGTTTCAATTTTGATTTGCCAGCTACTTGTTTCATGGCTTTAATTTGAGTTGTGGATCCTACTCTGGAAACTGAAATACCCACATTAATAGCAGGTCGAATTCCAGCATTGAATAGATCCGCGGATAAGAATATTTGTCCATATCGAACCCATATGTCGTCTTACCATGAGCAGATTGTATCCATTGGGCAAATATAGGTTCAATCAAGATTTGCTTTTCTGGAGTACCAAAAGCAAGCATAACGTCGTTATGAACATAAAGGCCCAAGGTATGGAATCCTAGGAAGAGGCTAGCCCAACTTAAATGAGATATGATAGCTTCCTTATGGTCTAACATTCTTGCCAATACATTATCTTCATTCTGTTTCGGATTGTAATCCCTAATGAAAAAAATAGCTCCATGAGCAAAAGCCCCTGACATGATGAACCATGCAATGTATTGGTGATGAGTATATAAAGCAGCTTGAGTAGTAAAGTCTTGTGCTATGAATGCATAAGCAGGTAAAGAACACATATGTTGAGCTACTAAGGAAGTAATAACCCCTAAGGAAGCTAGAGCAAGGCCTAATTTAAAATGAATCGAATTATTGATTGTATCATAAAGGCCTTTATGCCCACGTCCTAATCGACCCCCTGGAGGAGTATGTGCTTCTAAAAGATCTTTGATACTATGCCCAATTCCGAAGTTAGTTCGATACATATGACTGGCAATGAGAAAAATAAATGCAATAGCTAAATCATGATGAGAAATATCGGTCAGCAAAAACTTTGTGTTTCTGGATGGAATCCCCCAAGAAGGGTCAGAATGGCAGTTCCCACTCCTTGAGTGGTACCAAATAAATGATTACTCGAATCAGGATTTTGGGCATAAAGATTCCACTGACCCGTCAGAAGGGGACCCAACCCCTGGGGATAGGGTAATACATCTAAGAAATTATTCCATCGAACGTACTCCCCCTGGATCCGGGAATAGCAACATGAACTAAATGTCCTATCCAAGCCAAAGAACTTACTCCGAAAAGTCCTGACAAATGATGATTCAGACGAGATTCGGTGTTTTTGAACCACGAAAGGCTTGGCTTCCATTTGGGTTGTAGATGTAACCAACCCCCTATTAAGGATAGTGTAGAAAGAAATAATAGAAAAAGAGCTCCAGTATAAAGATCTTCATTGGTGCGCAATCCAATTGTATACCACCACTCATAAACCCCAGAATAAGCGATATTCACTGGACCGGCAGCACCTCCTCGAGTAAAGGCTTCCACAGCGGGTTGCCCAAAATGAGGATCCCAAATGGCATGAGCAATAGGTCTTACGTGTAAAGGATCCTGTATCCATGATTCAAAATTTCCTTGCCAAGCTACATGAAACAGATTTCCGGACGTCCATAGAAAGATTATTGCTAACTGCCCAAAGTGAGAAGCAAAAATGTTCTGATAAAGACGTTCCTCAGTAATATCATCATGACTTTCAAAATCATGTGCGGTAGCAATACCAAACCAAATACGACGAGTAGTGGGGTCCTGAGCTAAGCCTTGGCTAAACCTGGGAAATCTTAATTCCATAATGCCTTTCAAATCCTCCTAGCCACTATCCTACTGCAATAATTCTCGCTAAGAAGAATGCCCATGTTGTGGCAATTCCACCCAGAAGGTAATGGGTTACTCCTACAACACGTCCTTGTATAATGCTCAAGGCTCTAGGCTGAGTAGCAGGAGCAACTTTTAATTTGTTATGAGCCCAAACGATAGATTCAATGAGTTCTTGCCAACAACCACGGCCGCTGAATAAAAACATTAAACTGAAAGCCTAGACAAAATGAGCGCCTAAGAAAAAAAGACCATATGCAGATAATGAAGAACCATAAGACTGAATTACTTGGGAAGCCTGTGCCCACAAGAAATCTCGAAGCCAAACCATTAATCATAATGGAACTCTACGCAAAGTTTCCCCCTGTGATATGAGTTACTATCCCAGACTCGTCAGGCTACCCCTACTAGCACCCCGGCGAAGTTCTCAGAACAGAGTGCAGGCACCACATGCTACAAGTGCAATAAGACTGGGCATTATGCTAATATTTGTCCGCAGAGGATTGCTAGTACCCCATCCAGAACAAGCAATAGACTCCAGGATCTGGCAAGGGATTCAGCATTGCCAAGGTTAATCAAGTCAGTGCTGAGGCTATCACTGATGGTGCTGACATCGCAATTAGTATGTTTTATATTAATGCAATTCCTGCAACAATATTATTTGATTCTGGTGCTACACATTCATTTATTTCTGCTCGATATACCAATACAAATGAGTTACCACTTCAAACTATGAAAACACCAATGGTAGTAATTACACCTAAAACGCATGTTGAAGCAAACTATATGACACACAGATTAACATTGACAATTATGGGAAGAGAATTCTAGGCTACCCCTATAGTGTTAGAAGAAAGCAGTATAGACCTGATTCTTGGTATGTCATGGCTAAGAAAAGCAAAGGCAGTTATACACTGTACTAAGGGAATTGTAGAACTCACCAGCTCTAAAGGAGAAAGATTTGAAGTTGAAATCACCGTAACTGCCTCTACCAGACCCGTCGTATTTCTAGTAGACGGGAAGTTTATAGGCAACAACAACCGTGTGGTTAGAGATTACCCAGATGTCTTTCTAGAGGAGTTACTTTGGATGCCACCAGATAGGGAGGTTGAGTTTGTCATTTATCTCTTACCTAGAACTGCTCCTATTTCAAAACGACCATACATGATGTCCGTAGAAGAACTAAAAGAACTTAGGAAATAGTTAACGGAGCTACAGGAGGCTGAGTACATTTGTCCGAGTTCCTCACCTTGGGGAGCGTCGATTTTGTTCGTACAGAAGAAGGATGGATCATAGAGAATGTGTGTGGATTATAGACCTCTTAATGATGTTACTGTGAAGAACAAGTATCCTTTACCCTGCATTGAAGATTTATTTGATCAAATGAGAGTCGTCAGGGTGTTTTCCAAGATTGATCTCCGATCGGGTTACCACCAAATGAAGATTAAGCCATATGATATTCCCAAGACGGCTTTCTCAACCCGATATGGTTTATATGAATTCACAGTCATGTCATTTGGACTAACTAATGCACCAGCCTATTTTATGAATCTGATGAATAAAGTGTTCATGGAGTATCTTGACAGATTCGGCGTGGTATTCATCGACGACATCCTTATTTATTCCAAGAATGATAGTGACCATGAGGAACATCTGTGGATGGTGCTACAAAAGCTACGGGATAATCGACTCTATGCCAAATTCAGCAAGTGTGAGTTCTGGATTGAGAAAGTGCCATTCCTTGGACACATCATCTCAAATGGTGGAATATCAGTGGATCCTGCTAAAGTCAGGGAGATAGTGGCCTGGAGCATACCCAGCACGGTTACTGAGATCTGGAGCTTCTTGGAACTTGCAGGCTACAACCAACGACTTATTGAAGGGTTCTCCAAGATTGCTAAGACTATGACCTCACTGCTAGAGAATGGAAAGGAGTTTAAATGGACCTGGGAGTGCCAAGGTAGTTTCAATCAACTGAAGTTAAGATTGATGTCACCCCAGTGTTGATTATGCCGGATCTGCAAAAGGGATTTGATATCTATTGTGATGTGCGTGGCCAAGGCTTGGGATGTGTTCTTATGCAAGAAGGACACATGATTGCCCACGCGTCTCGTCAGTTGTGGAAACATGAGTTGAACTATCTCACTCATGACTTAGAACTGGCAGCCGTAGTGAATGCACTCAAGATATGGAGACATTATATTATGGGAACCAAGTGCCAAGTCTACACTGATCACAAGAGCTTGAAATACATCTTCACTCAGAAGGATCTCAACCTTAGGCAATGTCGTTGGTTGGAGCTCATCAAGGATTATGATTTGGAGATTCATTATCATCCGGGCAAGGCGAATCTGGTTGCAGATGCCTTGAGTCAAAAGGAGCACGTGCATGCAGCTATTGTCGTTCAGCTACCCAATGAGTTAGTAGAAGATTTTCGAAGACTCAACCTGGGAATAGTTGCACACACTGAAGGAGTCATTATTGAAGTAGAACCTACCTTGGAGAAAGAAATCCGCAAGGGTCAGATTGGTGATGCTAAAATCCAAGAGATCAAAGATCTGATTACTGAAGGTAGAGGTCTAGAATTCATGGAGGATGAGCAAGGCACAATAAGGTTCAAGAATCGGATCTGTGTTGCTGACATTGACAGCCTCCGTGAGACTATATTGAAGGAAGCCCATGACTCTCATTACTCTATTCATCCTAGTAGCACTAAGATGTATCAGGATTTGAAGCAAAAGTACTGGTGGTATGGGCTAAAAAGAGATGTGGCTGCACACGTGGCTATGTGTGATGTGTGTCAAAGAGTCAAAGCTGAACATCAAAGACTAGCTGGACTACTGCACCCGCTAAAGGTACCTGAATGGAAGTGGGAAGAAATTGGTATGGATTTCATTATTGGATTGCCTCGCACCTCAAAGGGTTATGATTTGATATGGGTGATTGTGGATAGACTGACCAAAGTGGCTCACTTTATTCCGGTCAAGGTTACTTATAAAGGATCTCAATTAGCAGAGATATATATGGCTCGAATTGTGTGTTTACACGGTGCACCAAAGAAGATCGTTTCTGATAGAGGCTCATAGTTTACCTCTAGATTTTGGAAAAGCTTTCATGAGAATATGGATACAAAGTTGAGCTTCAGTTCGGCCTATCATCCTCAAACTGATGGCCAGACTGAAAGGACCAATCAAGTACTGGAGGATATGTTGAGAGCTTGTGCCCTTCAGCATGGAGGCAGTTGGGACAAGAGTCTACCATATGTTGAGTTCTCTTATAATAATAGTTACCAGGCCAGTCTGAAGTTGTCACCATTTGAATCTTTATATGGCAGAAAGTGCCAGACTCCTCTATATTGGGATCATACGGGAGAAATACAGTTCTTTGGGCCTGAGGTTATTTAAGAGGCAGAAGAACAAGACCGTATAATCCAGGAGAACTTGAGGGTAGCACAAACTCGGTAGAAGAGCTATGCTGATAATCGAAGAAGACCACTGGAGTTTGAAGAGGGTGATCACGTGTACCTCAAGGTGTCACCACTTCGTGGAATGAGAAGATTAAAAGTAAAAGGCAAGCTATCCCCTTGCTTTATTGGACCCTTCAGAATCTTTAGGCGAGATGGGGAGATGGCCTACCAACTCGAGCTACCCTGATCATCTATCTGATGTGCATGATGTATTCCACATATCTCAACTCAAGAAGTGTCTCCGTGTCCCTGAGGAACAACTACCAATGAAAGAGCTCAGTGTTTAGGGTGCTTTAACTTATACGGAATATCCTATCAAGATTCTTAATACCTTGACTCGGGTTACAAGAAATAAAGTGTTAAAGATGTGCAAAGTGCAATGGAGTCACCATGGAGAAGATGAAGCAACTTGGGATAGAGAAGAAGAGCTTCGAATAGAATTTCCCCATCTTTTCCCTAGTCCTACCAAATCTTGAGGACGAGATTCCTTTTAAGGGGGTAGGATTTGTAATACCCAAATTTGTAAATCATATGATAGGAGATAATTCCCTTAAGTGTTTTGCCTCTATTTAATTGAGCATGTGAATAACCACATTTAAAGTTAATAATTAGCTAATGACACTATAAAATATGCATCATGCTAAGGTTTATTTGTGTGCACATTCTATAATAATAATAAAGATATTAATGGAAAAGCATTAATGACCAAATTGGGAATTAAGACCCAATTTATAACTCTAGAACTTGGAGAAGAGAAGGAAAACTACTATCCAAAATAAAACAAAGTATAGGATAAATAAAATCTTGCTATGATGGTTTGACCAAATTACATAGTAAAAACGAGTTTAAATTCGCAAGTAAGTTTGCACTCAAAATTTGAATTCAAAAGAATTAAAGAGAAAATAAAACAGAAAAGAAAAGGCAAGGAAAAAGGCACGTGGGCCAAGTCTGCTGATTGCGGCCCATCATCCCTCACTCCGCGCGTGCTACGGCGTCGACAAGCGGGCCCACGCCGTCAGCTTTAGAATGCACACCGTGTTGCTGACCTGTGGGGCCCTCGGGTAGTCGTTGGTCGTCCCGCGTCAAATTGCAACGCTGACAAGTGGAGACGCTGTGTCAGGTCCGTCCCCAACCGGATCGACCGCTTCCTCTGGAGTCAGCGCGGGGAACTCAGCACGAACGTCCGCCCTGGATCTCCGCTCCCCATGATCTCCTCGCGCCGGCTTCAAAAGCAGACCCGAGTCCCCTTTTGCTCTCCCCTTTTGCATCCCTTTCTTTCTGTCGCCACCAGGAAAATTCGCCGCCACCAAGAAAACTCGCCGCCACCATGGACAACCCCCGATAGCGCGATTTAAGCCCCAGTCGGGTCACCGGAGGCTTGAGCTAATCACGTAGAAGTTGTGCATGGGTGCAATCGAGGGGGAGGTTACTAGAGGCCGCATAAATCCTTCGCCGGTGTTGGAGATTGAAGCGTCCCGATCCTTTAGGACTCAAATGTGATACAATTACTAGTCCCAGGAAGCTAGTAACCACATTCCTTACTTCAAATAGTACAGAGATTCGAATAAAAGTTATTACAATACCAAAATACAAGCTCTAGCGAGCCTGGAATACAAAGCACAGTGGAAGATCATCTAGCCCAAGCCACAGGCAGACTGGGTGCAGACACAGCCCCCTTCTAGTCGAACTTAGCGGAAAAGAAGTCTTCAGCTGCTGAAAAACGTAAATAAATCTGGGTGAATACACTAGGTATTCCGCAAGACCATCCCACCCGTAAAGAGAGCGGGACCTATATAGTACATGCTTGATATGGTGGAGCTGAAGTCACTCTTCTTTTTAGAGAAAGGCAATACTTTCATGGTTTATCCTAGAGAGAGAAGTAGCAGATTTTCATACTCAACAACCACTGAGCTTCCCGCTCCCATGGCACTGTTTTTCATTTCCAAAAACACCCACACACACTTCCTTGTTTAGTGAGATCAAAACACTAATTGTCATACCACACCAGACTCATCCATACCAATGGACACAGATTATTCGAATAGGTTTCAAACTCTGCGCAGAGGGGTACACTTTACCCACTAGTCCGGCTCTGCGGTCTCATGGCCAATGAGACCCGAATCCGGCTCTCTTTCCTTCCTTGCATGTCCGCACCTTAACGGTTATACCAGAAGGAGTCAGGCCACCGCCATGCCAAAACCAGACAAAACATTCCCCCTCCTTATCCTCCAGGTGCTCCCCAGCCATCATAACCCTGGGTTTGGACCGTACAAGTTCAAATTGAGTGACTGCCCATACAGTCTCGAGTGGTTGAACTCGTCATGAGTACAGGTAGTGAAGGATGACAAACTGGTCCTTATATGACAGGACAATCCTTCTGCTCACACCTAACCCGGCTGAGCCAACACCTGAGGCCCTCCCCTAAACCAGGGAGTCCCTGATTATCCCACTCAAAAGGCGATAAGGGTGAATACCCTTCATCATACATTTTTTGAAAACATTGTTCCTTTTTAGAAATACCCCCTTCCTTCAACCCACATTTTGTACTCAAAAGATGTTCTTTAATGCGGGCTATCTCTCCACTCACCATGCAAAGGACCCAACCCTTATTCCCGACTTAGGTAGTGGTAGAAAGAATAGGTAATTCATGCATCAAGGGAAGAATGGAGTTACCTTCGCCGAGGTTCTCCTGGCACGAAAGGTCTATCTCCGAAAGGTCGGGCTCCTGCCCTTCTTCTGGAGCTACAATTTCTGGAGGATTGGATCCCTCTTCTCCTAGCAAACACAGGCAATGAACATTACATCAATCATGGTGGCTAAGTGAAGTGTGCCAAGTTTTAAATATTATTATTTTGTGCCATTTAAAATATTTGGACTATTTTTGGTGCATAAATTATCAATATATATACATACATATATATGAAAATAGGAAAAGGAAAAAGATAAAGGATTCTCGGTTAGCTGGGCCCGGGGGGATTTTGGCCCAACCGGGGAGCGCGCGCGTGGCCACACGGGCAGGCGGCCCAACACGGCCTGCCAGCGGGAAAGGCGCGAGGACGGCACCATGGGCGCGGGCCCACGTGCCAGCGAGAGGGGAGGAAACGACGTTAGGGGGGTGACAGGGGGGTTCGGCCGAGAGGGATAACCGGTCGCCGGAGCTCGACAACGGTTCTCCGCCGGCGACCCGGTTCTAGGTGGTTGGGGAGGTGGTGAAGCATGGGTAGAGGTAGGGGGTCATGGTGAAGGGGCCAATTTGGCCGATTGGCGCTCGGGGTGGCCGGTCCACGGCGAGGTGGCGGGTTCACGCGGCGGCGAGGTCACTGGTGAGGGCTTCTAGGCGCGATAGGCGAAGGAGAGGGGCATGTGGCATTTGTGGCAAAGTGGCGAAGCTCATGAACTATAATAATTAGACTTGAAGCCACTAGAGGGGAGGAGGAGCTCACTGGAGATGAAGACGACGGCGGCGCTGGCTCAATAGAGCTCGGGGAAAGGGGAGAGAGGTGGCGGGGGCCGGGTGAAGGAAGGTGGAGCTCGGGCGGTCCTTTTTATAGGCGCTCGGGGAGGAAGCGGCCAAAGGGTAGCTGGCGCCAGCGAGGGACACCGCGGCAGCGAGGAGGGCGCACAGTGTGGGGGACGGATATCCCCCGGGTCCACCAGAAGGATAAAAGATCTCACGAAAGGCCCGCGGGCCCAATAATTCGCGAGGTCATCCCTTCGTGGGCCTGGGAAAGAGCACCTAGTAAAGCAGATCGGTGTAAGCCCAGACGGCCCGATGAATTCGAGCAGTAATCACAACAGTGACCCGACCTCCCCGCGCAGGAGCCCCGTACGTTGGAACCGAGCAAGGATGGGTCGCCTGAATTATAGGAAGATAGACTCAGTCAGTTCATTATTACTTAGGTTCACATTGTTATCATATCCACATGTAATGCCCCACGGTCGAGTATATAAGGCCTAGGGGGCACCCCTTCAAAGACATCGACCTCATTACTTAGCCATCAACCCGGCTCTCTACGTCTCCAACGCTAGAGAACCTCCTTGTAACCCATCACAAAAAGTACTCACGCCAGGACGTAGGGTGTTACGCATCTCAAAGCGGCCCGAACCTGTACACCATCGTCCACTATCTCTCGTGCATCTAGCACGAACCATCGAGCTACAGTCGGTAACACCGTCCTACTCCAAAAAGCACCTTGAGGGGCAACCCCGGGTGCACGGTCGGACCCAAAACACCGACAGCTGGCGTGCCAGGATGGGGGTGTGTCATCGATCCAAGCTAGCTCAATGGTCGTCACCTTCCAGCACAAGATCATCCTCCGTCTCGGGTCCGTGTTCTGCTTTGGAACTGTCTCATCTGTAGCGGATGAGGAGGGAATTCTACATCGCATCGCGGATCCACCGAAGAGAAAATCTTCCTCAAAGATCTCCGAGAAAATCGGAGCAAAGCAGGGAAAAGCGCAACTTCCAGCGCTCCGAGAAAAGATCACCTTTAGCAAGCTAGGAGCCGAGGGTCCGTCTACCCGGAGAACTCCGTTGTCCACCTCTCTGGCAGAAAAATGGACACGGATCACAAGGAAAAAGGAAGCAAATGAGACAAAGGATCGTCAAGCTGCTCTTTCTGTGCCTCCGTCCTCAAAGGAGAGCAGAGAGAAGACCGTCGCGACGACTGTTCCATTCTACCCCGACATCCTCTTCATCAGGGGAAGAGCAGAATCGAATCCTATCTCCGACGATGAACCAACTGCACCAGGAGAAGAACCTCTTCATCAGGAATCTCGCCGGCGGAGGAACCGACACCGAAATGTTCGGCGACATCACGAGGCTGGAGAACGGGATCCGGCACAACCTGTATCACGAGACGAGGTCTCAGAAGTGGGAGAAACTCCGGAAGAACGGGTCCTCAGAGAAAGAAGGAACTCTCGACGACGTGACCGTCGGCAAGCTCAGGAACAGGCTGAGCAGGAAACAAGGCAACGTCCAGAAAATCTGCTCTTCGGACGCAACTTGAACCCCGACTTCACTCGAGCCATGAACACGCCGAGCGAAGTTGGTGGAGTATTGGCTCGAATAGCCGATGGCCTCCCCCGGACTCCTGACGCCGAGGGGTAACGGCGGCTGTTCACTCGAGCAGCCAACCACCTTCTGCCACTCGCTCATCCACCGAGCAATCTGCGACACGCCATCAACAGTCGGCAGGATGCATGGAGCTCCATCAATGCTTCGCGCAAACGACGACACAAGAACGAGATCCATCGCCGAGAAGAGTATGACCGGGATCACGGCATCCCGGCACGAAGTCAGGCCACCAGAACTGAATCAGCGACGGCTTCAACTAGTGGCACCACCCGGGGACGGTCGAGGCACTACGACAACCACTCCCCTCCCCAGGATAGACATAATCATTGACAACAAGAGGGCACATGTGGAGTATCGGCGCTCACTCCATGCCTCAGGGCCATTCAGTGGCCCCCTAACTTCAAGGTCTCCAACGTTGATAAATATGAACCCAAGTAGGATCCGGGAGGCTGGCTAGCCATATACACCACTGCCGCCCGGGCCACTGGGGCAACCGAAGATGTGATGACTGCATACTTGACTATCGTCCTTGGGCAAGATGCACTGCAATGGCTGCGACACCTACCCCGACATTGCATCGACGACTGGAGTGATTTCAGTCGGCGCTTCACCGCCAACTTCCAATCTCTCTGACAAACCGGCGCAACCATGGGACCTCAAATCCATCAAGCGCCGGGGGACGAAACTCTCCGGTCGTACCTCAAAAGATTTCAAACCATGAGAAATCGAATCCCCGAGGTCGCGGAAGCAGCGGTGATCGAGGACTTCTACCGAGGATCCAATGACTCGGCCTTCGTCCGAGCCATACTACAAAAGGCACCGACCACTTCCGAGCAACTATTCCGAGAAGCCGACCTCTACATCACCACTGATGAACGAGCTCAAGACCTCATCGGAGGAGCAAAGCCCGCACCGGCAGCACCACGACATGACGCGAACCAACAGCCCGACAAACGTTGGGAGAAGAGGCCTCGTGAAGAAGTCCACGCCGCCGGACCACCCGCCTCTCACGCCTGAGGAGGACCTCGCAGAGGCGAACGCACGCTGGACGACATCCTCGACGCTCAGATCCCGTACCACAAGGACATGCACCACACCCTCCAGAACTGTAGAGACTTCAAGCATTCCGTGGGGAACGGCCGACCCTTCCAACCTCTACCTCCTCCCCCGCCATGAGGAGGACCTGGAGAACCTCGACAACCCCAGCAGCAGGAGGAGGGAGGAGGTGGAGCCTTCCCTCGTGTTGATAGAGAAGTCAACGTCATCTTCGGTGGACACGGGTCGCAAGAAAGCAAGAGACAACAAAAGCTTAACGATCGTCAGATACTGGTGGCGGCTACCGGTCCTCCCACCCCGTACCGATGGTCTGAGCACCCGATCACCTTCACTTGGGCAGATCAGTGGCTCAACTTCGACCACCCAGGCAGGTACCCGCTCCTTATCGATCCAGTGATCCGAGAGAGCAGGGTAAAGAAGGTATTAGTGGACAGGGAAAACAGCATCAACGTCACCTTCCCCCGGACGCTCCAAGGCTTAGGAGTTCCCCTCAAAGAGCTCCATGAGTCGGACACACCCTTCTTTGGCATCGTGCCGACTGAAGGAGAATATCCGTTGGGCCACATCTACATGCCGGTCACCTTCAAAACTCCGGAAAACTATAGGACCGAGTTCCTGAGGTTCGAGGTGGCGAATTTCGACTGCGGATACAACGCCATCATCGGGAGGCCCGGATTGGCGAAGTTCATGGCCATTCCACATTATACATACATGATATTGAAGATGCCAGGACCACAAGGGATCATAACTGTGCGCGCTAACTTCCAAGGCGCCGTAGAATGTTTCCGAGTGGCCATTCAGGCGGCCCTCACTACCAAATCGTCGGCAACTTCTTCTGCGCAGGCAAACTCAAAGCCTGAGGAAGACCTCGCGGTACCCGCAAATGAAGCTCAAGTCGTGACCTCTATACGGCCGATTGAAAAAACCAAGAGAATCAATCTTGGGTTCGCGGACGAGTGCAAAACTGCTATCATCAGTTCCAGCCTGGATGACAAATAGGAAGGCGCGCTCGTCCAGTTTTTGCAAGATAACCAAGACGTGTTCACATGGCAACCTACAGATATGCCGGGAGTCCCGAGAGAACTGGCCGAGCACAAATTGAAGGTCTACCCCCAGGCGAGGCCGATCCGACAAAAACTACATCGCTTCACGCCCGACAAGAGAGAAGCCATTCATGCCGAGCTAGCTCGCTTGGTCGCGGTCGGATTCATTAGAGAAGTGTTACATCCCGAGTGGTTAGCTAATCTTGTTCTTGTACTCAAAAAGAATAAAGTGGATTAGCGCATGTGCATCGACTATACGGATCTCAACAAACATTGCCTGAAGGATCCCTTCAGACTTCCCAGGATAGACCAGGTGGTGGATTCAACCGCCGGATGTTCTGTGTTATCTTTCTTGGATTGCTACTCTGGGTATCATCAGATTAGCTTGGCAAAAGAAGACAAGGAGAAAACAGCATTCATCACCCCGTTCGGAGCTTTCTACTATACCTCCATGTCGTTCGGCCTCAAAAACGCTGGGGCGACTTATCAGAGAGCTATTCAGACATGCTTAGCCGACCACTGGAGCAAGCGTGTGGAAGCTTATGTGGATGATGTGGTGATTAAGACATAGAATTCAGAAAATTTCATTGAAGATTTACAGCTGGTCTTCAATAGTCTACGGCGATATCGATGGAAGCTTAATCCCGAAAAGTGTGTCTTTGGAGTACCAGCAGGGAAGTTGCTCGGGTTTATTGTCAGCCACCGGGGAATCATGGCCAATCCAGAAAAGATCGAGGCTATCATGAGAATGGAAGCACCACGATCACAGAAGAAAGTGCAAAGACTTACCAGATGCATGGCAGCTCTAAGCAGGTTCATATCAAGGCTGGGGGAAAGGCTTGTCGTTCTATAAGTTGCTCAAGAAAGTAGACAAATTCCAGTGGACTTCAGAAGCACAGGAAGCTCTAGATGCGTTGAAGAAATTCTTGACAACACCACCAGTGCTAAAACCACCTCGCTGAGCCTCGTCGACTCAGCTGGCTGAAGACCTTCTATTATACATCTCTTGCACGACTCACGTGGTGAGCACCGTGTTGGTAGTCGAGCGAGAAGAGGAAGGGCATGCATACCCAGTACAACATCCTGTCTACTTCATCAGTGAAGTCCTAGGTCCCTCGAAGAAGAAATACCCTCAAGTTCAGAAATTATTATATACAGTACTTCTAACTGCACGCAAGCTCCGTCACTACTTCGACGACCACAAAGTCATAGTAGTCACTGGATTTCCGATAGGAGATATTCTTCACAATAAAGAAGCCATCGGAAGAGTAGCCAAGTGGGCCTGCGAACTGGGATCTCATGACATTGAATTTCGACCTCGCACTGCCATCAAAACTCAAGCACTGGTTGACTTCGTCTCAGAATGGACCTAGCAACAGGTGCCAGATAACCCAGAAACTGCAGAAGTATGGCGAATGTATTTTGATGGCTCGTTGAAGCTGCAGGGAGCAGGCGCAGGGATCCTCTTTATTGCACCTGGAGGTGAACAACTCAAATATGCTCTTCAATTGTTATTTCCAGCATCCAACAATGCGGCAGAGTACGAAGCTCTAATTCATGGACTAAACATTGCCATATCATTGGGCATCAAGAGACTGATGGTATATGGAGACTCTCTGGTGGTCATAAGTCAGATAAATAAAGAATGGTATTGCTCGAACGATTCCATGGGAAAATACTACACTGCTGTCCGAAAACTAGAAGACAAATTTGAGGGTCTGGAATTTCATCATGTGGAGAGAGACCGCAACGCGGCAGC